>CM027675.1:4458333-5879166 GCA_015731905.1 Salix dunnii | reverse complement strand
TTAATGAGACTGATTAACTTTCCCAAATTTAAAATTGATATTTGATTTTCATGATAAATCCTCAAAATATTAAACTGGATCTCTTGAATAAAACTTGCAACTTCTATTCAGAATCCTTCTCACGACAAGTACAATGGACATTCAAATGAGAATATCTTGAGCTTCTGATCTAATTCAGAAACTGACAATGTCGAGCATCCCCTATCCAGTTGAGAGTCTAACACAAGATATATGGGCTCTAGGACCCAATAAAGGTTTAGATCAATTCCTTAATATGTCATGAATGATAAAATATAGATGGGATGCTCAGATATTGCACAAAGGCAAGTTAGAATCAAAGTCTAAGTAGGAACAAAAATTTGATATTAGAACAAAATTGTGACAACAATAAAATCATTGCAAATTCTAAGGAATTATCTAACCTTAAAGACTAGATAAAGAAAGGATGGATTTAGCATTATGAAGTATCCTAATTAATTTAAGAATCTTGATGATTTAAGCAACAAAGGAGGATGATAAAAAGAGCATAACACAACAAAGACATGGTTTGAAAAAAAACCTTTTTTATTCTTTACTTTTGTCAATCATCTAGGAGCCATTAGCTAAATTGTTACATTTGGTTAAAAAGGGATATACACCATCTCTAACAAATGCCTAGTTATAATTTTGATTATTCACCAAAACTCTAATTATAAGCTTAACAAGTGAAATTTAGCAATGGAATAATACAGTACACTTATAAGAGCCTTTATTGCATAAGGCTCTGATATTGTTAATGGTGTGCCATAATCTAAAAAAGAAGGCTAAATCAGGTAAAATAAGACCTACAAATATGCATGTTATTACTAAAAATAGGGTTGTTAGCAATGAATTTTCACAATGGGATAATTTAGTTGGTGATATAGCTGTCGCGGTAGTTGATTTTTTTCTTGCCTCTCGTGCTACCATCCCCAAATAGGAGAGGCTATGCACAGGAAATGGTTCTTCTTATAATCATAAAATTACGACTATAATTTTTAGGAGTCGCCACCTAGTATTAAGATAACTAGGAACCTAATGGTCTATGAGAGTATAGGCAAAGGGACTTATTGTGCAAGGAGAAAATGCATCACCCCCAATGCATCCTACCTAAAGTAAGATGCATTGTTGTTTGATTGTTTTTCAAAGTCAGAATTTTTATTTATTGGTCTATTCTAAGGCTTGAAGTAGATCTCCTTTTGTGAGGGGGTCTCTACCTCATTGGGTCGAAATTCTCACCATTCTAAAGTTTGAATTTTAGCACACCATTTGTTATATTTTTAATACCTATTGGTGTACTTTACAATGTAATTTTACACCCCGATAATTAAAATTTATGAAAAAAAGAACAAAATGATCATTGAATGATTTTTTATATTTTGGTCAAACTCTAATGGATAATCATAAACTAGTTATGATATCCCATTTTTCATTTCAAAACATGAAAAAACATGCAATTTTTTTTATGAAAAATATAATTAGGAAATATTTAAAATTCGGCCATATGCACAAGAACAACACATTTTTTTCTAAATATGCAATTTTTTATAGATGTTTTTTTTAAATAAAAATATTCAAACTGAATTGGGCACGACAAAATGGGTCGGCCCAGCCATGGTGGGCTATTTTGGCCCAACATCTCTCTCGGGTAGGGCTGGACATTCCGTTCACATTCTGCATGAGAGAAAAGGTTGTTGTAAGGGGCTGCAACTACTGTCGGTTCGAAAGAAGATAATTAGACTTTAATTGGTGGGTGCTTCCACTACTATGGCCCAAGGTGAAGAAGACGGGGTTGCTATCGAAGATGAGGAGAGGAGAAAAAAATGGTGGTGTTAAGGAGTTGTTCATAACTTCTTGAGTATGTTCTCTATTATTATTTTTTTTTCTTGTTTATTTTGTGAGCTCTTCCCTATTGTCATCACCCAATTTTTGGGTGACTCCCCAAAATATATCAAAAAATAACAAAAATAAAATAAAAAGGGCCAGCGAGGGTAGAAAAATCAATGTGGAATTTTTGTTTGTTTTCGAGGGTCTAATCGTATCTCTTTTGTCCCCAAAAATAGAGGAAATGCAGATTTAAGGAAAAATTAATTTATCATTTGATAAATCTGTATAAAAATTAAGTCGCGCAACATAATTATATTTTTTTGGGTTGATTTGATTTTATCGTCGACCAATTTAAAAATGCAATTATGTTTCCGAATTAATTGAGAGCTCAATTGAAGGATTTAATTAAGCGTAAGGGTTTAATTATACTTTAAATTGGTCAAATTAATTTTATTAAAGGCTTAATCGATGAAAAATCAAATTCTTAAGTTTAATTTGGGTTCAATTGAGAAGTTTGGAGTTTTTGGAGACCGATTTGCATTTTTCCAATTCAATTGTGCGAAATTAGGGATCAAATTACATAAATCCGAAATTGAGGACCAAAGTGAAAAAGGTGGGCAAATTTTTCTCTATAAATAGAGATGAATTGCCTTGTAAAAAGGGGGGAGGAGAGGGGACCCGAAATAAAAAAAAAAGAAGATAAAACATAAAAAACCCTACAAGACCATCCTTTTCTCTTTAGGTTTGGGGCTGCAGCCCCTCCGGCCAGCTCTCCCTCGCCGTTTCCTCTCCTTCTTCGGCGAGCTTTCCCTAAGCCCTTCACCAGCCAGTCTTCCTCCCCACGATCTCACTCCCTCACTTCATCTCCTTCCCACAACCAACTCTCTTTTCCTCTCCTTCCCGTCGACTCACAGCAGCCATGGTCACAGCCCTCATCAGCTCTCACTTTGGCTTCTTCTCCTTCCCATCGGCCACTAAAGCAGCCCCATCAGCTCTCGTTTCTTCATCTTCTTCTTCGGCAACAACGTCGGTCACTGTCGACCGCAATAGTCCTCGTTTGGCAACGTCGTCTGCCTCCAGCACCCTCACTGCCTGACTTCTTCCCCCGTCGGTGGCCAGCTCCTCTGCACCAACGGGCTCCTTCCATTCCTTCCACTCACAGATTAGTCACCCGAAGAACGGGAAGAGCAGACTTGAAATCTGTTGAAGAAAGGACAGATCTGGCCGATGTTTTGCTTGTGTGTTGTGTTTGTGTTTTTTGTCTGTTTTGCAAGTCACCGTCGATGAGAAAAGGAAGGGGAGCGGCCGATCTCCCCCCTGTCATTTCGGCCAGGTGATGGTGGCGTGTGGAACCACGCGCCGCTAGTGGCGGAGGCGCGTGGGACAATGCGCCACCACTATTTCTGCCGGCTTCACCTGTCAGCAGTGCTTCCAGGGTTGTTTTTATGATTTTGAATGTTGTGTTTGTATTTAATTTGTTGTTATGTTTATTTATTTTTTTGAAAATGTTATGTAATTGTAAAATGTACCAAAAAAAATATATTGAAAAAGAGAATGGGTGTGTGAGTTGCATAAAAAAAATAACACAAAAAAACATAAAAATGACATTTCAAAAAACAAAACAAAAAAAAACAAATAATGTGTTTTCGTGCATACGGCCGGATCCCAAAGTTTTTCCCATTGTATTTTTCGCAAAAAAACATGTTGCATCTTTTTCCATGTTTTAAAAGCAAAAATTGGATATCGTAACCAGTTTACGATTATTCATTGGTATTCGGCCAAAATGTCAAAAATTATTTAACAACTATTTTATTTTATCTATCGCGATGTAAAATTACAATGTAAAGTACACTCGTAGATAGGCAAAATCGTGATTTTCAAAATGCACTGTGAAATTTAGTTTTGCGGTTAGTCTTTCAACCCGCAATGAGCCTGCAATGAGGTATACATTTTCTCTTGGATAAAATTTACGTCAATCCTTGGAAAAAGACTAATAAAAATGACTTAGAAAAAAACAGCAAACAACGATGCAACTTACCTTAGGTAGGGTGCACTGGGGGTGACGCGTGTTCCCCTTGTACAACAAGTCCCCTTATCCAAGACTCTCACAGACCATTAGGTTCCTAGTGACCTTAATACTAGGTGGAGACTCCTTATAATTATAGTCGTAATTTTTACGACTATAAAACACCCCTCATTTTTCACCGTGCGTTGTTGTCTCCCAAACCAGTGGGGGACGGCGGGGCGCGAAGCGCAAAAAAAGGCCGTCGCGACACCTATGTTCCCCTCACTTTCTTGGTATTTATAGAACGAGAATGATGATTCGATTTCTCATTGCGTATAGACACAAGTGATTTCTTCAACTTCTACAATGGTGTGCCTACATTGTTGCAGGGTGGCACAAATACACTTTGGTCCTTTAATTTATAATTGTTCTAATTGCGCTCCTAATTGGCTATAAACTTTTAAATTTATGCAATTTATCCTTGCTAAACTTTCAATAGCATTCTTAACTTTACATGCCCTTTTTACTTGGGTCATTGGTTTTGGATTTATATAATTTGACCCTCAATGGACCATGAATCTCTCAATTTTCTTCAATTCACCCCTGATTTCATCCAATTGACTTGGTAAAAATTGCACTTGGTCTGTAAAACTTCCAATCTTCTTAATTAAACCTGAATTAGGCTTCCAAACTTGATTTTTCATCAATTAAGCTCTTAATAAAATTAATTTGACCAACTTAAAGTATAATTAAGTCCTTATACTTAATTAAATCCTTCAGTTGGACACTAAATGAATTCATAAACATAATTATACTTTAAATTGACCTATAAAAATATAATTATGCCTTTTAGCTTAATTGTTATGCAAATTTATCCAATAATCATTTATCTTAGCCTTGAATCTGCATTTTTCTTAATTTTTCAGCATAATAGAGATACGATCAGGCTCTTAAACCGTCCAAAATTTCCAACTTGAATTTCCAAAATTTCCCACTTTTAATTTTTTTTTATTATTTTATTTTGAGTGGATTTTAGGAATAACGCAAAAATGGGTTATGAAAGTAACAATTGATAAGCATCGGAATGTGTTTAGCAATGGAAAATTCGTTGCTGAAAATAATAAATAATTGGAAAAAGAAAATCAATTATTTAAATAATTTGCAAAGGATTTTCTGTTGTAGATGTGGTTGTATCAATTTGCAATGAATTACATGTTGCTAATTAAAAAATCTTTGCAACAAATTATTCAATGCTAATTAAGAAAATTGTTTTAAATCTCATTCGTTGATCTAAAATTTAAAATAATACAAACAATTTATCATTCACTCATTCTTGCCCCCACTTAAATATCAAAAACAAAAGCAAATAAAGTCCATGATCCTTAGGTACAAAAGTTGTAGCGATAACTTGTCGCTCTGGCTTTGATTGGTTTTGTAATTGTTTCATTACATGAAATTTTTGTGCATCTCTTTCTCTCTTTTTTTCTTGAAACAATGAGCTTTTGGATCCAACAATTAATGGAACAATAAATGTAATAAAGGCAGTAAAGGAAAATGGTATAAGGCATGTCATGGTGATGTCTTTGTCTTCTTCTATCATGTTTAGTCCTAATCGGCCTAGTGACATGATCAAGAATGAGGATTGATGGATGAACATTGAGTACTACAAACAAAACTAAGTGAGTTATGACATTTATGGATTATAATGTGGTTGATTTTGTTTGTTTTATTGTGGTGATTAGTTATGGTATCCATTATCAAAAACTTTAGCCAAGAAAGTTGCATCAGAGTTTTCAAAGGAGAAGGGTTTGGATGTGGTGGCTGTGGTGAATTCGGGTATAGTTATGGGTCCGGTCATCTCACTGGTGCTAAATGCTAGCATGGTGATACTTATACGCCTTCTCAAAGAATAATTCAAATGCTCAACAATGGAAATTTCATTGTTGAATACAACTTCATTAGTCTTAACTTAGCAATGGATTTACCATTGCTATTTTATTAGGAACAACAAATCGATTGTTAATATCAGTTAAGGATTTTCCATTGCTAATTATCAACAACAAATACTTATGTTGCAGATAATTTAGCAACTATAAATTTGCATATGATATTATCCATTGCAAATTTTGTTGCTAATGTTTTTTAGAAAAGAATTTTAATTGTATTAGTAATGGATTGTGTAGTTGGTGATAGCCTCATGTTTTTATAGTTTGAGGATTATTCTCTTCTCAATCTTGATCGTGATACCCACACAAAGCTTTAAATACATAAATAGAAATTTGTTGTAGCAAAAGATAGTGAAAACAAATGAAGAGCAATATGGGAATCTAGTGAAAGGTTAATGACAAGGTTAAAGGATTCCTGGTATATAGCCTTCCTATTGTATGGATAACAATGAAGATGGTCTTTCATATTTGGGTCCAATTCTTGAGAATGTTGAAGTTTACAATAGTTGGAGAAAAGGGAAGTATGAAACTTGAAAGTATCATGGAAGCATGTAACGCAAATGGTATCATGGATGAGCAATTCATGGGAAATAAAAATACCTATAACTGGAACTTTGTTCTCATGTATTCAGATACTTGTCTCTTCCTCATTTTATAATTTTCAGAATTATCTCATGTCTTAATGTACAACAGAAGGGAGTCATAATAAACCAATATAATATCTCATAGCGCTCAGTTTTTCCTTATTAACCTTTTGATAATATCAAACCAATGTAGGATTGAAGTCATGAAGTCCATGAAAAGAATCCCAAAAGAGAACCTAAGTAACAAGCTAAACAAATATCAAGACCCTAGATGCGTGATAAAGCTTATGTGTTCAAGGATACTTTTTAACACAATTCAAATAAATGATGTTGAATAAATTTCCTAGCGGATCATTGGGAGAAGAACCAAACTAGTTTCCTTGTTAGGATTAACTATGACACCCCCCTCAAGAAAAGAAAAAAAATAAACACATGACATCATTATTTGATACATTTTGTAAAAAGTATTCGGAAAGGAACTTTGTATTGACAATGATTGCTCACCTTACTTAAGGGCAATCAATAAGGAGTTTTGGATTGGCAATGACTACACAACTTTTAGGCAATCAATATGCCTCTCTTATATATGATATTGTAACTAGAAAGGGGACCAATGGGAAAGCCAAATTGTATCCTTTGGGTGTATTTAGAATCAGGAAAATATGCTTATTTGACATATTTTATACCAAATAATTATTCTATGTTCAAAGCAGGCTCAACATCACTTGTAATTCCAACAACAGTATAGGTTCCTTGTTCTAAAACTCACAAGTACACGAATCATAACAAGTAATAAAGTGGCGAGTAAAGTATCTCCCCACAAGGATTTGGAAAAAATAATCAATAATTATCAAAATTATTAAATCCCTATCTATTTGATGATTCAATTATAAGGGTTTACAAAACTAAAAATAATTATAGCAAACAAACAAATAGTTAAATGGTGTTAAAATCAAGTTTAATGATACCTATGATTTCTAATTTCATTGTAACTAATCCTACATGAATTTCTCAATTCAATTAATCCTATCATGTTCACAAATAATAAATAAATTTGAAAGAACACAAACAGTGTAAGCATCCAAACCACTAGAAAACGGAAATTCTACTCGTACATTTATAGTTGTGCAACCTCCAAGCTAAAGTAGTTCATTCTTTATGAGCCCCTAGTTCAACTTCAAGTATAACATAACAAACTAATTATTTTCTGAACCAAGCCTTCAAAACCCTACATCCAACATCATCTAAATGTGACAGAAAAGCACTTGCCTCTATGGAAAACTAAGAAGAATACCTATTCTACAACACGATTTTGGTATAACTCATAAATATTTAAATGTTGCTTTCAATGAAATTAAGTAATCAACTATGGATCACAAATTCCTAAAATTCCTTAACATTCTCTATCCCCTCTGTTGCTACCCAATTTTTGATCCACTTATTATTATGTTTCAGAAAAAATAAAAAATATCAAAAAAGATTAAAATTCAAAAATATCTTGGTACAAGGGTAAAATTGAAGGAAATTAAGGGTGTAATGGTCAATTGGGGGTTGAAGTGCATGAATTCGAAACCAAGGACCAGATTACAACAGGCACACAAGCTTAAGGTTGTTTTTGAAATTTTGGCTAGAAAAAAACTCTATAAATAAAGTTGATTAGAATAAAAAAAAGGGAACCAAAAAAACCTAAAACCCAAAAAACCCTAAATCTACATCTCTTTCTCTCTAGGGGCTGCAACTGCCAACCCCCTTTTGGGTTGCAGCAGCCTCCCCACTCTCATTTCCTCTCTACCTTTTCCATCCCTCCAGTTGCATCCATCAACCTACCTCCCCATTCCCCATACTTTTCTTCTCTTCTTCTCCTGTAGCTGTAGCTCTAGTTGACAAACCCCCCCACAACCTCACTCTTAGTTCTCCTAGTTGGCAACTCCTCTCTACCTCCCTCCGGCCAGCCTCCAACTCTTCTCCTCACCGGCCAACCTTCCTTCCCACAACTCCCTCTTTCAAACTCAAAGAGGAACCACAACTTTCCCTTCCTCAACCATTCCTTTAGCTTTCATATGAAATAGAGAAGAAGAGTTTAAACCCAAATAAAAAGCAGATTCAAAGAAAAAGAAAGGATTTGATTTTCAGATGTTTTGCTTGTTGTTTTTGGCTGTGTTGGTTTGTTTTCCAAGTAGCCAATGATGGTGGCGCGAGCTGACGCGCAACCAGTGCTGTTGCACTGCCACCACTATTCCAGAATTGTTCATAAAGTCTTTTTTTGTAATTTTGTAATTTTTATATGTTTATTCAAATTTTTATTACTTTTTTTTATTATTTGTCAAATGTAAGGAAAAAAAATGAAAAAGAGAATGTGTGAGTGTGTTGTATTTTATTTGTTCATTTGTTTATATTGTTTTGTTAAGAAAAAAGAATATAAAGTAAATAAAAAAGTGTGTTAATTGCATAGTCTTTCAAGAAAAATTACTCTAGATTTAATAACAAGTTTATTAAATTCTTAGAATTTGGATGATATTGAAATAAATCACGAAATTAGTTCATGAGGATTAATTGTTAAATTCATGTTGTAAATGTTGAACCTATAAGTAGGCTAATATTTAAATATCTAGAAATGACCAAAGAAATTCCTAAAGTTATTCTGAGCGGTGACTGATTTTTATAAATAAGATTTTTTTTACGATGCATAAATTGCAGAAAATTCATCCACTCATCTAGGATAGATGATCCTTTTAAGGCATCTACATGGATCTTTTTCTTTATATTTTATCTAGGTTCACGAGCTCATAACAAAATTTCAAAAAGCTAGATTTATTCACATGAATAAATAATACCATCAAAATGTTGAAAATCACATCAAAATACATAATGTAGCTTACTTCAAGTAAGGCGTACTAGGGGTGCTAATACCTTCCCTTTATGCAACCAATCCCCTACCCTTGAATCTCTAACTAGACCAGTACAACCGGATTTTCCTAACGACCCTCAACAGCCAGGTGGTGACTCAACTCCCTGCGAGACAAAACCTCCTGCGACGCCGTGCAGCGACGACGATAAAATGGCTACTCCACTAGGGACGATATTTTTTTTGAAAAAATATTGGACTAAGCTTTGATTATTTTGATGTGTTTTTGCATTTTTTTTCATATGTACATATGTCCATGCATTGCTAATTTATTTGAGTTACATCCTTGTGGTTTGCGACTTTAAGTTAAGTGAGGAACTAGCAGCTTGCCTTACAACTTGAGTCTAGGTTTAAGTTTGTGTAAAGTCCAACTCTTTGCTGAGTGCTTAGACTGGTAGTGATTGATATATGTGCCATTCCATTAACTACCGAGCCCCCATATTGCCTTCACGAGGGTGATCATTGGGACAACAAGAAACCCTGTTTAGAGACCAAAGTAGCAAACTCACCATTTGTTGCCCAAAGATTAGAGCCAATCATTAAGGTGTTTTGCATTAAGGCAAACCCTTCTTGAAGCTTGTTGAAGTCAAAACTTATGGATGACATAGTGGTTGTTACTTAAGAAATTTTCATTGTAGAGTTTTAGCAAAAATCAAAATTTTTGTTTATTATGCACTTGTTACAACCACGTGTCACTCCTTGAAGGTCGAGCCTAAAAAAACAAAAAAAGAACTAAAAACAAAACAAAACATGCATATACATTTCAACATGCATTCTCACAATTAAAATAAGGGTCCCTCAATTTGTCATCCTCCAAAGACTCAAGAGTCGTTGACATTTAACATTGCTAAGAAGGATTCACACCAATATAGAAACATCATTTGTGTTTTTCTATAAGCCAACAACAAAGTTCTCTGCTCTACATTGAAATCAATTGGGGCATATGCTCAGATATCATCTGCAAAGTGTTAATGCGTTCATCAATGGAGACTATGGAAGATTCAGGTTTCTTTTTAAAGAATGTGGTTAGTTCATATACAAATCCACTTTCAAAAAGCAAGCATTAGTCAAAGAAGTTGTCAATCCACTTAAGTATCATTTGACTTCTCTCTTGATTATGTGGAGTTATTGCGGCATTGACAAATCAAAGAGTTTTATGCCACCATGCACAGTAGACCATATTATTTTACGCATAAGTTTGTATTTTAAAGCAAAGATAAATATCTCAAGTGTGAAAATAGAATATAGGATTGTCGATTCTGGTCTGGTGTCTGAGAGATCAAAGCATGTGCATTGCAAGATTACATTGCTCGACGAAGTGAAATTGCCGTAAAAAGAGTCTTTTCATCGTATGATGAAATTGTTCGTGATTTGCACACTTTGGTGGTTTGTCTAGAGTGCTTCCTAGCTCAATTCACTTGTTATGTCAAATGAGGAGCGTGGTAAAGCAAAACATTGAAAATTTTATGCCTTCCTTATGCGACATAATCCAAATGAGAGAGATAAATAGTTGCAAGAATTTCAGTAATCAAGTATGGAATTTAATCGGCAAAAGACAAGTCAAGTTTTATGGAGGATGTTATCATTGACGGTGTCAGTAGTAAATCTTCACAAGCATAACAAAGATCAATGAGAAGTGACAAGAGAGAAATGATTGTTTGAAAAGTTTTAGAAAAGTGTCATGTTGTCAATAATTTTCTTATTGAATTTCATCGATTATCATTTTGTTTTGGGGTTAAATCATCATTTCATCGAAGCATGTGTTTTCCTTGTCTTTTTTTTTGTTTTGAAATCAAGAGATGTTTAACATTCTTATTTTTGATAATATATTTTGGTCAAACTCCAACATGCAAAATTTAAAGCTAATCATTCCTAAAAATTTAAAAGTGTTTTGATTACAACATTGACCTAATTTTGTTAAATGACATGATAACCAATAACAGGTGACCAAACAATTTTTTGAGCCCGTACACTGAGTTTTTGAACCACATCATAGAACTAAGCTTTATCAATATGCATATGACATGTTATGGATTCAATAGTTATGGTCCTGTGAATCATGACTCTTGCACGTTGAAATCACTACGTTGGAAGAGGTCAAAATTTATCAATTATAACTAGCTTTGCTTGAAATGACAAAAGGTCAGCTTTGTTTCCTTCACTATTCATGGAATATATATCCTTTGTTAATTCAAATTTGAGCTTGATAGGATATTTCTCTGAAAAAACCCGACATGGATCACACCCTCACACTAGTGGCAAATAAGAGATTTTTAGTTTGAGAAGACAATGATAACATTAGAATCGATAAAAGGGGTGATGATAAGAACAAAAACCCAACATTGGAGAACAAGTACATTGAGAGAAAACATGACAGAAATCAAAAGTCAATGGCAAAGAAAAGTTCAGAAAAAAATAGAAAAAAAACAAAAAATATATTGAACTAAACCATGTCCGTCAGTATCTATGGTTAAACCTCATGTTGGAAGAAATGTTATTGAGATTATCAAGTCTTCAATATAAGTTATCCATCAAATGAAGATCTTGCATAATTGTTTTGTTAGACTCTATTAAATGCAACAAAAGATGGAATAACATTAGATGACAAATGATGGTTTGAGTTTTAGTATTTCCCTCTAAGTTTGAAATTGTAATGAAAGGTGTCGTAACCCAATTTTTGGGTTACTCCCCAAAATAAAATAAAAATAACAAAAATAAAATAAAAGGGGTTTGGCGTCGGTAGAAAAAAATTACGGTGGGAATTTTGGAAATTTTTTGAGGCGAATTGTATCTCTTTTATGCCAAAAAATGAGAGAAAATACAAATTCAAGGTAAAAATTAAGTCAAGAATCATAATTATATTTTTTATAAGCCAATTTGATTTAATCATGGGCTAATTCAAAATATTATTATGTTTGAGAATTAATTTAGGATTCAATTGAAGAATTTAATTAAATTGATTTTTATAGTGGCTAGAAACAATGTCAATCAAGATGTTTTCTCTTTATCCTCAAATTTTGGTTACTTTCTCTATTTTTCTTAAATCAGGGACTAACATATAATCAAAATAAGTTTCACACATTTTTGTTTTTGAAATTTTAAAGGGTCATTCGAAAAGTAGGTGAACCAAAGTAAACTTTTTTACTTAATTTTGAAACTACCATATATTTCTTTGGCATTTTCACGCTAGTTCTATCTCTTTCAATCTTGTCATTCTTTAACAAATTCTAATCATTTTTCCTTTAATTTGACCATAAACTAACCAAATCACCAAAACAAATAATTTGGGGATAAAAATAAAAAAATTCTAATGGTTAATCAACAGTAAATTATGTATTAGTATTCTCTTTATGAATTTATAATTTTCTTGTTTACAGTTTCTTATTAAAAGTTGTAAATCAATGTCAATATATTTTTCTAACAATGAAAATAATTAATAGTCCTTACCGCCCTTGTATTCTTAAAACAAATCTTCGAAACAGTCAATGGATAAGAAAACAAAAAAAACCTTGAAAAAAAGGGATCAAAACCTAAATAATTGATAGCATAACCCAAAAATTAACAAATCTTAAGATAAAAGAAATAAGATTATTTGTAATCCAAATACCATCAAATTTGATGACATATTTGAAATTATTACAAATGAAAAGATAAGAAAAAGAAAAAGAAGAAAATAAAAGAAGAAGAAGGATTGAGTCTATCAATTAACCAAAAAAATGGTGTTTTATAAAAGTTTTTGTCTAAAGAGTAGAAAGTGTTGCATTTGATATGATATTATCTAGTTTATCAAATTGAGTTAACAATATTTTCAAGTTAGTTTTTTATACCTTGAAAGTCTACCTTTCTTGTTTGATTAAAAATAAATTAGCTTGTTTGTTTGAATTTTACTTTTTTTATATAATATGTAAATAGTATAGAGCGATTAAAGATAAAACACATTTATTTTATTACAAGGCAACCACTCTCTTAAATTAGTTTCTTTTTTTTGCTTTCATGATTCTAGCTAGTGAAAAAATTACCATGATTAAGGTATTGAATATAGCCACAAGCACATGTTACTTGCTGGGATCATGTATCCTCACGATCAACTTCACAAAATGTTAAAGACACAACATAAATTAATATAAGTAATTATCTCATGAGAGAAATTAAGGGCAAACCACAGTGGATTTACACAAAATCATCATAATCATCTCATAAAGATAAGATTCATATGATGTTAATTGGTGCGTTTAGCATGTTAAGTTTCAAGTAAGTTCATGCACCAAAATGCTAGGGAACAAGGTATGCTTGGCCATCACACTTGAGTTCTATTAGTTATTTTAGCTCAAGCCAAAACTAGTTTATATGATAATTAATGGGGAAAAAGAGAAGGAGAATCATCATACAATATAAATGGGTGATGTTTACTCCAAAATGGACTAATGACAATCATGCAAAGGCATATCCATTTTAACCTTGGATTTTCGAATCCCATGATTGACCCTCAAAATATATGGGTGTCCTTTTGTACATATGAAGTTGAAGAGACAAACTGTTCCCAAGGTCCAAATTACAATTTTTTACAAAAGACAAATTTCCTCTTTTTTTTTCTTGGGAAAAAGATCTAGAGAACAATATTTAGTAGGCTAGGTAGTAAGATTAATTTAAATTTGAATGTAATTACACAAATAAACATGATCATTGCAAAAACCCTATTATTTGATTAAAGTTACAAAAATCATGAATATGTCAGCTGAAAATCACAATAATATAGCAACAATCATACATATTGCCATGCAGAGGCAATAATTAAACACCTATCTTACCAACCTAAAGAAATAACTTTCCCATCAACTCTTTCAAAAACCTTAAACCCTCCACCACTCTCTCCATCAAATTGTAGAGGAAAATAATGGGTTATAATTTTCAAGAGAAGCTTCGCTTCTATCAAAGACTTGGAGCTAAGTCTCATGCCTGCAAATCCATGACCCTCCATCCTTCCTTTCTATATTTTCATCTTGTCATTACTTGGACAACTTGAGTCTATAAAGTATTGTAATGTATTTTTTGATAGATTAATATGTGTTGCAGTAGTGGTATATATATACAAATAGAATGATCTTTGCATATTTCTACTTTTCTAGGTTACAGTATTTTGTTACATGAGAAAGAAAATAATAAGCAATGATAAGCTGCACATCTGTAATTACAGCAGATGTGCAGCTGTATTCTTAACACTCTCCCTCAAGATGGAGCGTAGATATTTATCATGTTCATCTTGCTAATAGCGTTATAAAATACCCTTCCTGAGACTGCCTTTGTAACTGATCTTAGGATCGAACAAATAGAAATTGTATAAATGGTTGAAAAGTATATGTGCCACCAAGACTAATGGTGGGATAATTGACTTTGAAGCACATCAACTCAAGGTTCAATTCACTGCAAAGAAAAAGAAAAAGAAAACCTTGTTAATGACAACATTATAATTCTTCGGATGGACTAAAAAGAATTTGTTCAAAAAAATTGAGTCTACAACGAAGAGTTTCAGATTGCATGATCGCAGTTGCATCAATTCAAGGTACAATTCATCGCATGATTGTGGATAATGATAAATTACATCTTTTCTCACGAGCTGAGAGGAATTTATTGTGAATAACATTGAGCATGCAATGATGGGTTTTGGATGCATTTATGGATGACTTGACAATTCCATGAAGGTTGATGATGACATATGGTAGAAGAAATATGATTCAATTAATGAAAAACTTCATGATTGATTGACAATCTAAGATGAGGACAACATTAGCAAAGTCTTGCAATGGTTGTTAGCAGAACATGCACATATCAAAGAACTGTTATTGAAAGAATCAAAGAAAATGGATGACTTGTTACACTCCTTCATGATGAATCAAGCAACACCGCACTCGGGGGCAAGTTCAGACTTGATAAATAATGAAAGCAGAAATCATTGTAGATAGCCCAGAATAAGCAATGCACTTAAGTTGGTTGGATGAATGACAACAAGCTTTGGAGATTAGGCAAAGGCATCCTATGATAATGGAACATTAGAGAAAGGGGACCTATATTTCTTAGGTAAGCATACATGCATCATCATGCAATTTCTACACGAAGGCTTCTCCCTTCACTCTAGTTTAGTGACTCGCTTAATGGTAAGTTGACGGTAAGTTGATGATGTAAAATAGTGGAAACAATCAAAGATTTGTGATAACTAGTAAAAAGGAGTTACGTACTTATAGTTCTAATCTTGCAACATAAAGATTAAAACAATATGATTTCATTATTTCAAGCAGTCCTTTTATGCCCTGATACTAGGAATCATAACAAAACAAATGGTAACTATATTTTTACAACTATAGAATCAAGTTTATCAGCATGCTTTGAATGCACCTTTTCTACCTGGAAACCTAATTTAAACATAATACAAAATTGACCATAGATAAGAACTACATCATCAATGTGGGAGCTCAACATATCTTCATTCTTCATTTCCACTAGCGACAGTAACACGTTAAGGAAGAAAGAATGAGTCAGGAGCATATCAGCAGACCATCTCTCACAATGATATCTCTCTAAGCACCTCCTCAATAAATATTTTTCTTTGTATAATTTTTAGGAATCTTTGCTTATTCATTCCCACAGATAAGTAACTTGATTCATCCTTGATAAAATGCCTTGTGAATCATGTTAAATACCTATAAAAAGTTCTCTATTTTAATTCAATGATTAAGTATGTCATTTAAGAGAAAGAGTAGTCGTTGTTCAGAAAAAAAAACCCATATATATATATATATCCATAATAGGATTTTCCTCATCGGTCTCCTTTCCAGTTACAATATCATATCATTATATTTGAGAGGCATATTGATTGCCTAAAAGATGTGTAGTCATTGCCAATCCAAAGCTCCATACTGATTTCCCTTTAGTAATGTCATGTGTTCGTTTTCAACTATTTTTACAAAATCTTCAAAATAATGATGTCATGTGTTTGTTTTTTTCTTTCCTTGAGAGGAGTGTCATATTCAATCATGACCAGTAAAGTGGTTTGGTTCTTCTCTCAATGATATGCTGGGCAATTTCTTGAATGTCATTTATTTAAATGATGTTAAAAACTATCCTTAAACACAAAAGTTTTATCAATCATCTAGGGTTTTGCAACATTTGTTTGGCTCGTTACCCAGGTTCTCATTTAGGATTCTTTTCCTAGACTTCATGCCTTTAATCCTATCTTGTTTTGATAATATCAAAAAGTTAAATGGGAAAAACTAAGTGCTATGAGATATTATATTGGTAATAATGACTCCTTTCTACTATATACATTAAGCCATGAGATAATTATGAAAATTATGAAATGAGGAAGGGGCAAGTATTTGAATACATGAGAAAAAAGTTTGCATTTTGATATTAGTTAATCAAAATCATATGAAAACACCTAAAATCTATCATTTTAATGTTTTTTAATGAAAAATAATTTAAAAATCATTTTTTCAAGAAAGAAAAAACTACAACAAAGCATAACGGGAAAAAGATTTGAGCATATGACGGTGAGGTTCAGCAAAACATAAAGGAAGGCCATTAATTATAACAATCACAACAAATTCACATTCATATAAAGACAAAGAGAAGGAAAACAAAGGCAAATAAATTAAGAGTATTACTTTTATGAATGAATCCAGAAGAAAGTAAAATGATCAAGTTTGATTATTCACCAAAATTCTAATAGTAACTTAGGATGTGAAATTTAGCAATGGAATAATATAGTACAGTTATAAAAGCCTTTGTTATAGAAAGCTTTATTATTGTTATAGTGTGCCATAACCCAAGAAGGATTAAGGCTAAACCAGGTACAATAAGACTTATAAATATGCCTATTCGTACTAAAAAATAGGGTTGTTAGCAATTTATTTTAGCAATGGAATAATTTAGTTGTTGATATAGTTGTCGCAACAACCGGTATTTTTCTTACCTCGCACGTTGCCATACCCGATGAGAGGAGGTGGTGCGTGGGAAAAGGTTCTTCTTATAATTGTAAAATGATGACTCTATTGCTCATTGCTTGCAAACACATGTGATCTCTTCAACTTCTGCAATGCTGTGCCTACACTATTCAAGTCACTAAACAGTGCAATCACGCTTGTAAATGTTGTAGAGTGGCCTAAATCCACTCTGGTCCCTCCATTTGTAATAGTTCTAATTGCATTCCTAATTTTCCTTAAACTTTTAAATATATGCAATCTTATCCCCCTAAAATTTCTATAGCATCCTTAACTTTACGAGCTCTTTTTACTTTGGTCATTGGTTTTGAATTTATATATTTTGACCCTCAATTGACCATTAATCTCTTATTTTTCTTCAATTTCACTTTGATTTCATCCAATTGACCTAGTAAAAAATGAATTTAGTCTTTATAAATTCCAATATTCTCAATTAAACCTGAATTAGGCTTTTGAACTTGACTTTTCATCAATTAAACCCTTAATAAAATTAATATGACCAGTTTAAAGCATAACTAAGTCATTACACTTAATGAAATCCTTCAATTGGACCCTAAATTAATTCCTAAACATAATCATACTTTAAATTGGCCATGATCAAAGCAAATTGGCCTATAAAAAAAATTTAATCATGCCTTTTAGCTTATTTGTTATGCAAATTTATCCAATAATCATTTATCATAGCCTTGAATCTTCATTTATTAATTTTTGGGCACAATAGAGATATGATCGATCTCTCGAATCTGTCCAAAATTTCCAATTGGGTTATGATGGTAGCTATGGATCAACAACGAAATGTGTTAAGAAATGAAAAATCCATTGATGAAAAATAATAAATTATTGGGCGAAGAAAATTAATTAGTTAAATAATTTGCAATGGATTTTCTGTTACAAATATGATAGTATCAATCTACAATGGATTACATGTTGCAATCTGTGTCATAGTGATGTCTGTCTTCTTCGATCATGCCTAATCCTAACTAGCCTGCTGATATGATCAAGAATGAGGATTGCTAGATGGACATTGAGTACTACAAACAAAACCCAATGAGTTCTGACATTTGTGGATTACAATGTGGTTAATTTTGTTTGTTTTGTTGTTGTGATTACTTATGGTATCCATTGTTAAAAACCCTAGCCAAGAAATTTGCGTAGGAGTTTTCAAAGGAGAAGGCTTTGGATGTGGTGGTGGTGGTCAATCTAGGTAAAAATTATGAGTCTGGTCATCTCATTGGTGCTAAACTGTAGCATGATGATGCTTGTGAGCCTTCTCCAAGGATAATTCAAATGCTCAGCATAGGAAATGGGAATTTCATTGCTGAATACAACTTCATTAATCTTAACTTAGCAATGGATTTACCATCACTATTTTGTTAGCTATGACAAATCCTTTACTAATATCAATTAGGGATTTTTTTGTTGCTCATTATCAGCAACATATACATCCATTGTAGATAAATTAGCAACTATAAATTTGCATTTCATATTATCGCAACTATAAATTTGCATTTCATATTATCTGTTGCAAATTCTATTGCTAATGTTTTCTAGCAATGAATTTTAATTTTATCACCATTGGATTAGGTGGTTGCTAATTGCCTTATTTTGTAGTAGTTTGTGTAATATTCATTATGATACCCGCACAAAGCTTTAAATACATAAATAGTGATTCATTGTAGCAAAAGATAGTAAAAATAATTGAAAAGCAATATGGCAATCTAGTGAAAGGTTAAGACAAGGTTAAATGATTCCTAGTATATAGCCTTCCTATTGTGTGGATAATAGGAATGGTCTTTCATATTTGGGTCCATTTCTTAAGAATGTTGAAGTTCATAGCAGCTGGGGAAAAGAGAAGTACGAAACTTGAAAGTATCATAGAAGTATGTAGCGCAAATGGTATCATGGATGAGCAATTCATGGGAAATCAAAATACCTATGACTGGAACTTTTTTCTCATGTATTCAGATACTTGCCCCTTCCTCATTTTATAATTTTCAAAATTATCTCATGGCTTAATGTATAACAAAAGGGAGTCATAATAAACCAATATAATATCTCATTGTGCTTAGTTTTTCCCTATTAACCTTATGATAATATCAAACCAAGGTAGATTGAAGGCATGAAGTCTACAAAAAGAATCTCGAAAGAGAACCTAGGTAGCGAGCCAAACAAATGTTACAGAACTCTAGATGCATGATAAATTTTCTATGTTCAAGGATACTCTTATACAATTCAAATAAATGACGTTCTAGAAATTGCCTAGTAGATCATGGGCAAGAAAAGAAAAAAAGCAAACAGATGACAGCATTATTTGAAACATTTTGTAAGAAATACTTAAAAAAAACACGACATTACCTAAGGGCAATCAATATGGAGCTTTGGATTAGCAATGACTGCACATCTTTTAGGCAATCAATATGCCTCTCTTTTATAATGATATGATATTGTAACTGGAAAGGAGACCGATGAGGAAAATCCTATTATGGTTATATATATGGGTTTTTTTTCTTCTGAACAACGACTACTCTTTCTCTTAAATGACATACTTAATCATTGAATTAAAATAGAGAACTTTTTATAGGTATTTAACATGATTCACAAGGCATTTTATCAAGGATGAATCAAGTTACTTGTCTGTGGGAATGAATAAGCAAAGATTCCTAAAAATTATACAAAGAAAAATATTTATTGAGGAGGTGCTTAGAGAGATATCATTGTGAGAGATGGTCTGCTGATATGCTCCTGACTCATTCTTTCTTCCTTAACGTGTTACTATCGCTAGTGGAAATGAAGAATGAAGATATGTTAAGCTCCCACATTGATGATGTAGTTCTTGTCTATGGTCAATTTTGTATTATGTTTAAATTAGGTTTCCAGGTAGAAAAGGTGCATGCAAAGCATGGTGATAAACTTGATTCTATAGTTGTAAAAATATAGTTACCATTTGTTTTGTTATGATTCCTAGTATCAGGGCATAAAAGGACTGCTTGAAATAATGAAATCATATTGTTTTAATCTTTATGTTGCAAGCTTAGAACTATAAGTACGTAACTCCTTTTTACTAGTTATCACAAATCTTTGATTGTTTCCACTATTTTACATCATCAACTTACCGTCAACTTACCATTAAGCGAGTCACTAAACTAGAGTGAAGGGAGAAGCCTTCGTGTAGAAATTGCATGAAGAATTGAATAGCCCCAAATCAACCCAATACAATTAACATCGAAAAACAAGATACAGAGCAAAAATAGTCAGGAGCCAAGCAAGGAGAACAAGCTCTTCGGACAATCCTTTTTTTGCCAAGGAATCTGCCACATTGTTATCTTTGCAAAGAACGTGAGCAAAAGAGACTGTCTCAAGACTATCAAATAAACCTAAAGATTGTCAGGAACAAGTTATTAAACTTTCAAGTAGGCCATTCTAAGCTATTCAATCCATTTAGTTACATATTATAATTTGTAAGTTGATTTTCTTTTTACAGTATTAGTAATCCTTTCTTAACTTGTTATATTATATTAAAGGCCATGTTTTTTTTTTAAATCACATGATGAGGCAACAAGTAAAGCATCATTAATTTACTCCCTCTTCTCTAAAAAATATCATTACTCAATAGAACAACAGCAATGCCAATTAATAGTTTTCCATACAATTTTCTAGCTTTGATTCCTTCCTCAAGTACCATGGAAAGAGGAAAGTAAATGAGGAAAAGTGGTTGGATGTCATTTTGTTTTCCCATGAATATTAGAATTACTTATTTTCACAAGTTAATTAGGGAGAAGAAAAATGAAACCAAGTTGTAATCTTTTGATTACTGTACTAACTATGACATAATTTAGGATGAAAGAGCTCTAAATGAGTTGGCCAAATACCTTTCCCAAAAGTTAGGATCCGAAGCTCAAATTTCCATGAAGAAATTTACCAAATTGATGAATATATATATAATACATGTGCATATTACATGTGAGGCAAAACTTGAAATCATTTAACACTTTGATGGTGCTACTACATCAAATATCTATGGTGCTGCTACACTTTTATTATGTTATGACTAACCTTTAATTAACAGATCCATAATATTTTCCTTTGACTTTACATCATTAATGAAATTAATTTAATTTGAGAGCAAGCATTTAATAGTATTATATCTATGACATATATGTCTAGACTTCGCATAGTGCATGATAATTTATGCCCTTGCAATGTTGACTGACTATCTTAATAGATCCAAATAACTATCACTTATTTTAGCCAACATGGAATATTCTCTAAAAAACTTTAAATTCATTTGGCTTCCTCTCTAACTTTATCAAAAGCAACAAGCTCTAAGTAAATTGCGGATCTAGCAAAACATGTTTATTTAAAGGATTTTCATAACACAATTACTCTATCAAGTGTGAATACATATCCACTTGTAGATTTTGAGTCCTTGATGTCATATATTCAATTAGCATCATTATGTCCTTCTAGTACTCCAAAGTAACCAGTATAGTATAATTCATGGCCAAGGTATGCCTCAAATACTCTAGTATCCTTTTTATTTCATTTCAATGATCCATACATAGATTACTTATAAATCTACTTCGTTTACTAATTAAGTAAGCAGTATGAAGCCTTATACAATTCATAACTTACATTAGGCTTTCAACTATTCGAGAATAATCCAATTATTTCCTTGCCTATACTAGTGGCTATATGTACTCTTATCATTTGGTATTTTGATAGTGTTATTAACATCTTTAGAAAATATTTTGAGAATAATTATTCATAGTATGAAGTCTACAACACCTCAGTTTTCATATTAAACTTGTTAGTTAATATTTTATTTAGTAGACTTGACTATATAATCACTATTGTCTAGAATTAGTGTATTGTCCATATAGAGACATACAATGATATAACTAATATTCATGTTTTTCATATAAATATATTTATCAACTTCAATGATTTTGATTTTGTTTGACATTACAACCTTCTCAAACTTTTCGCACAATTATTTAGGAGTTTCTCTCAAACTATAAAATGATTTGACAAGCTCACAAACATTTTTTCTTTTTTATTGATGACAAACCCCTCAAGTTATTCCATGTAAACCTCATTGTAACATCCCCATTCTCCAGAAAAGAAAACATTAAATACATATTCGCAAAGAAAAGACAAAATATTTTATTTTTGTAATCGATACGATTCCACCAAGATTTCTATCAAAATTTTGATTGAACCTCCCTATATCCGCAAATCCCAAGTTCTCAGCATATGACAAGCCAATGTTTCACACCTTCTTGTTATCTAAAACCTTCAGCAACATGTTTAGTTTTATATTTGTTAATAGTGCCATGGACTTTCATCTTTGTTTTAAGGATCCACTTATAGCCTCATTGTTTATTTCCATAAGGTAGATCTATTGCTTCTCATGTATGATTACTCATAAAAAAACTAATTTTACTTTTAACTCTCTTTTCAATAGAAAGCTTAAAGACATGACATTGCCTCAAAATAAATTCAAGGTTCATTTTCTAATATGTCTATAATTTAGGACTAGATATTTACGTTATTTTTTATTTCTACTTGTTATAGGCTTAGCTTCATCATCTTCTATTCAAATTAGATGATGGTTAATTATGCTAGCCTCAATCATTCTCTTAAATAAATGATTTTCTCATACGCTTCTAATGCAAATACATAAAATATAATGTCATCATAGAGTGCCAATTAACATGTTTGTTGTTATAGGATATAAAATATGGACTTAAACTATTAATCTATTTATTAACATGTGGAAGTATCCCAAGAAAGAAAACCAGTAGTTAAAAGATATTAGCAACATAAGGAAATTAAAGGATGCAAGGGCAATAAATAAAAGATTTAATGTATAATTTCAGATTTCCCACATCCTTGATCTTTCAAGATGATCATTAAACTTGACTGTTTAATGAAAGTATTTATATATGGACAATAATATCTCAATTCACTATTTGATTAAACCAACCCCATCTTACAGTAAATATCAGCACGTCGCAAAAAGTTCTCAATTTCAAGTAAAATTCAAAAAGTAGAGTTTACATTTGCTAACAAAAAGTCAATCACTAGCAACAAGTTAGCAATTTGCCAGTATTGAAAGGAAATAGTATTTGTACCTTGCAAACCAATCCCTGAGATCTATATAATAAAGGGTCAAGAAATCTATCGATCAAATTGAAAAAGGACATATCAAAGCATTGTTTTCGATTCTAGCAGTTTGTTAAGATTTGCCAAATAAAATAAAAGTAACATAAAGAAAATACTGTATAAATGAGATATGCTGGTGGAACTTGCCAATAAAATCATTGAAGAAATGAGACTCATTTTTGAGATCGATATAATAAAGGGTTGAGAAATCTATCTATCAAATGGAAAAATGCCAAATCAAAGCATTGTTTATCAATTCTAGCAGTTGGTTAAGATTTGCCAAATAAAATAAAAGTAATATAAAGAAACTAGTGTATAAATGAGATATGTTGGTGGAACTTTCCATAAAATCATTGAAGAAATGAGACTCATATTTGAGAGTTGTCTGCTCTGGACATGCTCATATCTTGAATAAAATGAACTACATATCAAGGTACAATCAAACTCTTCCCAAAACATCATTATGAAAATAAATCCGGTACTAATTTTAGCTCTAACACTTGCCCCATACAAAGAGGCTCCATTTTTTTTCTTCCCTTCCTATTTTTCCACTACCCATTTATATGAAGAAAATGTTCACATTATTTTAGATATATAACTACAATAACAATAAAAGATAGTGAAAGGATGTATATTAGCCAAAAAATTAACATTGTTGTAAAAGTCATTGACATCAACAATTTCATATTTAGCACTAAAGGAATTGGAAAAAAAATGGTGAAAGGATGTATACTGCCAAAAAAATTTACTTAACTATAAAATTCATTAACATCAACAACTCCATACTTAGCGAAAGTAACTAAAGAAAAAAATGAACCTTCTCAAAGTTTCCATTGCCTACCAACAAAGCTTGAGAGACATTCAAACCAAATGAAACCAACAAACAACATCATCACCATACACATGAGATGAAGAGTCTTGAAATAAAAACCACCAATTTACCTTCGCTATTAACGTCCATTTCAATTCTCAATCCATATCTAGAGAGAGCAAAAAATAACAAACAAGTATTGCAACAATAATCCCATAGGAATGAGAAAAAATAGAATTCTTAGTTATAGCGTAAACTAATCCAAAGAAAAAAAAAATTGAATAATTTATTTTATGCAAGTTCTTAGAAGATAGACTGATGACAAATAACATTCCAACAACCATTTTAAATCAAATGAATCCACAATGGGAACTCTCTAATTAATAATTTCTATACGCCTTTGCTCTTAATGTCCAAGCAAATACTTATGACAAATTATTTGCACACAAATAGACTACTAAATATAAAAACTTAATTAAGCCAACACAATGACTATCTACAAAAAAATATCACTTACCCTATATAAAGAACCTACAACACAAATTAAAATTAAAATTTTGGCATCTGTTGAATTTCTAGGAAATAAAATAAGTGATATTGCAAATAAAATTTAGAATTATTGTTTCAAATTTTTTGGAGTTTTTGTCCTTATCTTTTAGCCTAAAAATCTACTCTTTAATTTAACATCCTGATTCCTGATTTTGTGGCCTTCCTAAATTGGTGAGCTTTTCTACTACAAACCTTGCAATTAGAAAAATTGAAAGATCAAATTAAAATTAAAATTAAAATTTTGGCACTTGTTGAATTTCTAGGAAATAAAATAAGTGATACTGCAAATAAAATCTAGAATTATTGTTTAATATTTTTTAGAATTTTTGTCCTTATTTTCTAGCCTAAAGATCTGCTCTTTAGTTTGACATCCTGATTCCTTATTTTGTAGCCTTCCTAAATTGTGGCTTTTTCTTCTATAAATCTTGCAATTAGAAAAACTGAAAGAACAAGAAAGAAAGTTCTTTTTCAAAAAACTATACGGTATCAAAGCCTCGGGTTCCCTTGCTCTTTTCTTTTTTCTAATGATGTCATATAAGTCAACAATGATTAACACCAAGGAAACCCTACTAGTTAATCTGACTCTTCTAGCAATTTAGAAACCATCACATCCTATTCCTACTATTTCTCCCAAACCTATATTTATTGATTATTCGCATAATTCAGCCCCATGTCTCATTGCCACAAAACTAAATGGAACTATACCGATTGGGCTCAGTTTGTCAAATTGTCAATTAATGGGACATTGGATTGGCGAAACACCAAAACCTAAAGTTGGTGATCCTGATAAAAAAACTCTTATTATTACTTGGCTTATGAATTGCATGGAAACAACCACTAAAAAGCCTAATTATTACTTGGCTTATGTTTTAAAGTCTATTAAAGGTCATTATTTAGATCTAGAAAATTACTCTTAATATTTTTTATTTCAAACTCGCTAGAAGTGCAAGCAGAATGATAATGATGTTAATCCATATTACTATGAATTGGTAATATTGTGGTAGGAAATTGAAAAATTTAATGATGATACTTGGGAAAACTCAAGACTGTAAATTAATGAGAACCACAAAACATTCAAAATAGCACACAACAAAGTGAAAACATGATCACACTTTATACAAGTAACAAACAAAAAAACAACCCATGTGTCATATGAAGATAAACCTCATTGGTACAAGGAAAAAGCAAGAACTCATACCTTAAAGTTACAACCAGTAACATTCAGCTCCATTAAACAGTGTTTAAAAATACTATTTAGTTGCTAGTAGGATACAACGCCAGCAGTATACTCTTTGTTGAAATTAGTTGAAGGATTATGCACACCAACACCTTTTTCTTTCTTATTTGCACTGAAGGTACAAGTCTAATTAGGGGAAGGATCAACTGTATTAACTTCTATGTTTTCTAGACTGATCGACAAAAGGATTACATACATCAGTATGTTTTCCAGACTGATTTCAATTGAAGGCACGACAATAAGATTAACCACTAAGAGGGATTAACCCTGCATCTTGTCCATATTGCTTTTTTTTTCACCAAAGGATCACAATTCTTTTTCTCACCGGCTATTTTAGAAATGACAACTAAAACTTCTACACATATTGATCAAAGATATTTTAGCTTTATCTGTCTAAAAAGATTAAGGCATCAAGAAGACGGTCCTTAATTATTGCTCCTTACACCTAGCTCTCTAACCACTTCATCAATGCTTACAGTATTGTACAAACTAGTTGATATGTCCCCTACTACAACTCTTGTATTTTTTTATCTTGATGATACCGTTTGAGCATTTGATAATGGCAACATGCTAGTGCTTATACTCTAAAGTCTCTACATTTTTTAAAATAAAAAACAATAGAAAGGGGGAAAATGATGACAAAGACAATGGTGAATTGTGTTTTTATAACTTTTGAGCATTTGATAAAAGCAACATGCCTATGTTTTTATACAAATGAATTTTTATTTTTTTGAAAAAGAAAGACAAAGAAAAGAGAGGAATGCAGTTACAAAGACAATGGTAATTTAGTTATGAAAATATGGGTTCTGAAATAGTCATGCAAACATTGATGATAAAATAATGATAATAATAATAATAATAAAATAAAAACAAATCATGACTAGTATGTATATATATATATATATATATAAAACAAATCACTTGTGTCTTCATTAAAACTTACCAGCAACCCCCAAACTAGATTTCCATCAGATAAATTTAGAACATCCCTCTCAAGCAGCATTGACATCAACCAAATTCCCATCAGCATTGGGAATGGGCAATTACCAGCAAGTCATAAAAACACAGTAAGTTGCCAACTCCATTCCTCTATGGTGTGTTGCAATGCAAGTCTACATTCTAGAAACAATTCCATGGTCAAATCTAATAACAAAATTGAACCGAATCATTTTACTTTGTTAACTAAATTTCTTCAAACAACTCTCAAAAATATGGAGGCAACAAATGTTCATCTTCAAATCAAAGCTTATGTGAAGAATATCAATCAAAACTAAAGGAATTATACTAGATTTAAATGATATACACATGATGATACAAAATTCCATACAAAATACATCACCTTCATCAATCCAAAGGCTTGCATATCACCACTCCCACACATTACCAATACCTAAAGAAATCTAAATTGAAAAAAGTACAAACAGCATTGAAATTACTAAATAAAAAAATCACACCAAAGAAACAATATATGAGTCTAAAACTTGTTCATAGAAATTCACCTGGTGTAAGCCTTCCGAGCCCAAGCTTTTCCAAACAGCTACTTGATCGAAATTCCGAGAACAAAAAATTAGTTAAGCAAAGGAGAATTGTGGCCTCACATACAAAAATGTAAATGGTTAGTAATTAACATAAAAAGGAGAACATCCTTGAATTCCATAAAAGATAATACATCAAGTAATTTATTTTGCATGCAATGATGGCATCATTTGCATCAACCTAAAAAGCTTGCATATAACTCCCACACATTTCCAATGCCTAATGAAATGTAATTTGAAAAAAGTACAAACTACATTGAAATTAACAGATAAAAAAGACACCAAAAGAAATAATATATGATCCTGAAAGTTCTTCATAGAAATTCATATGGTACAAGCCTTCCTAGCCCTAGCTTTCCCAGATAGCTACTTGATCGAAATTCCAAGCAAACAACAAATTAGTTAAGAAAAGGAGAATTATGGTCTTCACATTCAGAAATGTAAATGGTTAGTAATTAATTAAAAAGAAGAAGGAGAAGATCCTTGTATTCCATAAAAAATAAACTAATTACGTACGAGGATTTCATATTGAAGGTGTATCCTTTCATTGGGTTCTAAGAAGTAAGTAGTGTTTTAATGCAAGTGACAAGGTTTGTTAAAATCTTCTAGTGAATATAACCATTGCAAAATCAAAACAAAATCACACTAATTACATATTAAAAGATTATAGTAATGGATTTTTTATCAACATTCCTAACAATTGGCATTAAGGATGCATACTTGCAAGTTGCAACACGTGGTGCAGAGTTCTATTTTCAAGCAAGAATCTCTCTACCCAGCTTATGTTGTTACACAAGCATGTCAAAACATGTAGCAAGATTTCTTGACACATATATAGGAAATTCAAAAATTCTAAGTTTCAAGTAGTAATTACATTTTTTTTTAGACAAATTATAAAGACTAGACAAAATAAGATACGGACATTCCACCTTGAAAGCATGGCATCTTTTGGATAACAACATAAGTAACAGATATATCAACTAGAAATAGTACAAGATATGACAAGTTTAGAAATGGCCCGGTATAAATAAAAAATACCAGTTTGCACGGTGGACTTCTTGTTGCCTTGGACTTGCTATCAAGTATTGAGGGAATCATAACATACTTGTCTAGAAGTCTTCGTCCATCTTGAAAATATAGTTTCTTCCATCATCTTGCAAGCTTGGCATATCAGATGCCTTCTAATAGGCCCTTCTCTCAATGAAATTTGCTTACCTATATAGAATGAAATTAGCAAGTATGATTGAGTCCCAAATAGAAGACATCGAACTTGATCCCACCTCTAGAGACTACACAATAGCAAAAGTAAACAAATGTTCAAAGCAAAACATTGACTTTTTTTTTAGAACCAAAAGGTATTTAAAAGTCCAAAGAAATAAATTAACCATATCTTCCTAAAAGTACAGACAAGCTTTCCTCTGAAGGGAGGTTGGCCAAAAACTTCAACCATAAACATTAAGTATATATATTAGTTCAAGTATGCTTTAAATACAAGAATATTTATATAACAAATGAAAAGGTGAATTCATATTCATATCTATTATATTCCATGGATGACTACCTCAATAACTCAATACTCTTCACATCATAACCTTTTTTATTGTATAAGTTCATGTATAGTTTCATATTTGAATCCCAAAAGGACCTACATCGTGCATTCATGAAAGTACATCTTATTCTGCAAGATCTAAAATAGCTGTGCAAATGGGTATTGAACTAAAAATAAGATGATCACAATATTTACAAGGGGAAAAGGGGTACCTACCAGTTAATCCTTCCTCAGATAATCTTGTTTTGAACTTCTTCAATTTTTTTGAGTATCTCCTCAGGAGTTCTATCTAGCTCATCCGCATTTTTTCTCTATCCATCAAGCGGCAAAGCTGGGAACTGCACACATAGGTCTCCATCAATCACATCCTGCAAAATTAGCCCTAAGACTTTAGCATTCTTTTAGAAAATACCAGGTAGCAGTGTGGCTTAAACAATCTACATACGGCTATGAAGAATGGATCTTCTTAAAAAAAAACAAATATATTACTGAGACAACAGAATACATACAACAAATTGTTCCCATTTGAAACAGCTCAGTGTTTTTAGTAATATTTGGTTTTGAGAAACTATCATAAAATGAAACTATTAATAATGACTTACCTTAACAGGAAAATAAGCAGACTAGTATGCCATACGATCTCTTTCACACAAAGGTGGGTGCTCTTGTCTCAAATGCATCTCCAAGTGTGAAAAGAAGTCAACATCATCTCGAGAGGTGAATGGAAGCAATTAGAGATGGCGCATTCACTGGTGCATGATGCATCACTATTCTGTACATTTGCTGATGCCATACAGTCAAGTCGGGTTTATCTATCATGCGTTCTGCGAGCAATTAACAATATCAGCAATATGATATTGTATTATCTCCTCTACCTTGTTTGGAGCTCCATCAAGCTTTCTTTGCTCCCACTTTATCTTTCCGCCACTTGGATGTTCTACTATCTAATCAGAAAGATCTTGTGGCAACCTCACAAAGTAGACATTCCCAAACTTGGCTGCACTAGTCATGGTATCAGAATCTACATGGTATGATGTTGTGAGCCATCTTCGAACACTATCATCAGCAAAAATATACAGCCTTTTCTTACCCAAGTCATGCAATCACAGCACCGATACTATTCCCATGAGTAATTTCCCCTGAAACCGACACAAGGCAAGTGGAACTCCTTCTACTTGTGTCTTGTGTAAAAGTTTCAGGCTTTTACCATCTTCTACATATTTATACATGTCAATGAACACAGCAATTAAGCTTCTTTTGGGCCAAAACTGCAGTCCCTTGGCTGTACCAACAGCTAGGAGAGTTCCATGCTCATTGTCATGGAAATTTACAATGCATACACTAAAAGCAGCTTCATTGTCCTGAAGTTGCAGCAAGCAAGGTGTAGTAGCTAACCTTGGATCAAGTACACTGATGCAAGAAACCCACCTGTTTGTCTCAGCCTTTTTGGATACCATACTGCTCATCAGATAGTGGGTCATCTTTATCATCATCACCATTTTCCCTCATTCCAGCAGCTTCGGAGAACTCTTTTTTTGTTGTTTCACGCTCATCTGCTTTATATGCTCCTTGATAACTCTCAATAATGACCAACAATTTCCGCTTAAGTTGAAGCACAAACTTTCTTGGAGTGTATCTTAGAGGTATTGCAATTTTCATTGAATGTTTCTCCTAATCTTTCAATTGTAAAAATCCTCAACGCATCCCCGGAGACAGCAACCACACCTCCTGCACACTGATCAGAAGAGAATGAAGCAGCATATTCAAGAGTCTCATACGAAAACAGTCTTAACAGAAAATACACCTTCTGCACCACTCAGACCCGTACTTCTAAAAAGAATCACGTTTTCTTTCCACATGGTTTAGTTTGGGCCTAATGGTTGATAGGTTTTAAATAAGACCAATTTCTGAAATGATAAACCACATATGAGGTTCTGCCAAAGGTTAGCAACATAAAGTTTGGACAAATGAATCAGATGATGATGTACCAACCAATTAGCATTACATTCACAAGATTAATATACTCGCTGCAAGCATATGAATTCACAAGATTACTATACTCGCTGTAAGCATATGAATTCCATCCAATTAAATTAATTTTCAACTTTGTACTTGTTTTGATAACCTAAGCCAACCTAACAATAAGGAATACAAACATGTAAAATTTCCTTCTCTAATGATGAATTACAAAAAAGAAGGGCAGGGTATCAATGAAGAAATACCAAAAGATGGTCAGCAACAAACTTTATGTACTCATCGACGAGCATTGTATTCATGCCAATCAAAACACATGGTAAGGCCTCGTAGACAAACTTGGTCTCAATATTTCCACTGCTTCACCAGTAATATGATAAACCCTTTTCCAATGAAGTTGCCTCTGCTACAATCTATCAACAACAAGAGCATGAATGTCTCCTGTAAATGCTATTCCCATGATATTAAGACCGCTAGAAGAGTTGTTATTCCCATGATATTAGGACCGCTAGAAGAGTTGTACATCTAGTTGCAGCTTAAGTATTAAAGAAGGCAAGCAGAGTTAATATGCAGCCTCTCATCTCTAGGTATTAATTCACTAATAGAATGTCAAACCTGGCCATCAAGCCTCTCTTTTTAAGCCGAAAAATGGTGCAGAAGATTAGACAACAAATATACAAACATCTTAACGTGCAATATGAAAGCCATAAGAGGAAAAAGGAAAGAGATCAAGTATGTCTTGAATGGACAAACAAGTAGCAGTAAAAGCTCCAGCAACAAGCTCTGAGCAATAAGACAACAAAGCTAGATTGAAATAAGTTAAGAACTTTGGAAACAACTGATAAATGTTCTGAAAGAAGCAACAAATATGGCTTGAAAGGAATAACCATATGTAATAATTATAAATTGATGTTGTACTATAACTAATTATCAAAGTGATACACATACCCTTTAGAACTTGCATTTCTATGATGCTATTTCCTAAAACGTAGAGTTAATGGTATAATCCTGATTAAAGTATGCCTCTCTACAAGTTACAAGCCATTTTGCATTTGGACACATCTAACACCGTTAGAACAAAATTATATACGTGAGAAAGAAATAGATGCCAGAGAGTTACATATAACCTTTGGATAAATATAAATGTTATGTCATCTATTTTGATTCCAAGAACCTTCTAGCTATAACCAGCAAATCAATATAAATGTAAGCTCAGCATCCATTAAAAGAGTGAGGAAAGAAACAGACTTCTAATTTAAAAACATAGCATGCATTGCCATCTTCGGAGTGCCAAATAATACTCGTTCTAATATAGGGTATAAAATCTGGACCTAAACTATTAATACTATATATTATTAGCATGTGGAATATCCCAACAAAACAAAACAATAGGTAAAAGATAAAAGATATCATCATGGTAGCAACATAAGAAAATTCAAGGATGAGAAGGCAAGAAACAGAAGATTATTTTCAATATTGATCTTTCTGAACATTGAGTGAATACCTTGACCGTAGCTTCCAAGTATAAGTCATGAAACCCAAGAGCAATTACTGCATAAGCAAAAGATGAAGCTTCAAATAGAAATACATATACTAACTTCATTATGAAACTCATTAAAAGTGGTTGTAGCTCAAAATAAACATTTTCTAATTGACTTTAGCAATTTAGACAAATTTTTAAGTTCTTGGATTTCAAGGACTGAATTCAACATTTTAGGTGACAAGAAGGAGTAACGAGAATGAAGACAAGCCAAATTCTATTCTCTACTTCATAATTGGCACAGAAACAGTCCTAATTATCTAGGAAAATCTTGGGCAATAATGGAAGTTACGGGCTTGATTTAATTTTATTTGTTATTCTAAAATTACAAGTTATTTTAAGTCTGGTATCTTTTGGTCTAATTTTTACTTTGACTATATGTCTGATAATCTGCCTTTGTTTGTATTATTCTCTTACTATTATTGGTCTTCCCACTAAAATCAGAAGTCATTACAATAGATTACTCTAATTTGTAAACTTTAAAAGAAGAACTTGGCACACTATATCACATTATTATTTCAACACAACAATTCTACCAGCTTAAAAGATAACTTACCAGAGGCAAAACTGGAACTGACTAACAATTGTCAGAAAGACTAACAATACGAGCTCAATATCCATTTAGGACTCAATGACTAGCAGAGGTAACAGGAGTGACGACTTGCTCACCTTTTCTCCTTAGCTTCCATGTGTCGATGTCAGCAGGTACAAGTCCTTTTCCCATTATTGGTTCTAGGATATAAGGGAGAACTCCATAATTAAAATATTAAAGTCTCAAAATCAAACAATATGACAGGAAAGTCTTGGCATAAAAACCACACATTTACCTTGGCTATTAGCACCCATTTCAATCCCAAATCCAAGATATCCTGAGATAGAAAAAAAATCCCAGACAAAGCAAAAGTATCGCAATGATAGACCAAATTTATATGAGGGCCAAACGAATCGATACACACAAAGCACCAAACCAAACCAAGGAAAAACACTTTAAAGAAAAAATCACAAACTTCTTGTAGAATATTTTTCAAACACCTAGTGTGCAAGAGCAAAGTAGGCAACTTAGACCAATCAGAACTCCTTACACGCTGATACACATGGTTTAAAAATCAACAGATCTCACACACTGAAAGCGTCCTATTCAAAAACTACATAAATAGCTCAACAAACGACAACCCCATAGGTGGTTGAGAAGGCATGAAGACCTAAGCACCCTTTCCACAAAAACAGTCAATCTCAAATAATCATATCACTCATGAAAGAGAATAAAAAAATAGTGCCCTCAAAAAAATTGATTGCAAAATTGAATTGAATCTTATACTTTATTAACTAATTTAATTCAAACAATTCTAGAAATACAGATTAGAGAGAGAGATAGAATAGGTATTACCGGCACAGAAGCAAGAGATGGTCAGGTACTTAAGAACAAAATCACACAGCTCCACACAGATTAAAAGGTATTGAGAAAAACATAATTCTTGAATGTCCCCCACATAAACCTGATCACGATTAGAGGTTATGGTTGCAATAAAAGGCATTTTGTGCAAAACAATTACCTAGAGGGATCAAAATAAGAAAAAAAATCAGAGATTAGAGGGATTGGATAAACACCATTTCAGAGAACACCTAATTGCCACTTGAAAACAACCAGTCAATTTGTTCCTAAGAGATAACATGTCGTAAGGTTTCCACCAAATAATATCGTTGCATTAACAATAAAAGATCAAAAATCCTAAGCACATGTAAAAAATAAGTCAAGTTGGGTACTTTTTTCATAACGACAAGTCATAGAGGAGGAAAGGTGCAACAGGGTTAAAATACTTTTGAAACAACAAAAAAATAGAAAAATGCAGAGATATGCACAAGAAATTATCATTTCTTCTTACAAGGGACAAGTAGGGATTTTTTCCTTCATTGATGCTCCAAGACTTTCATATATGATTTCAGTGCTTTCATTGCTGCTTTACGACTATTAGCATCTTTGTCAAGATTTGCCAATTCTTGCCGCAGTAATGGACTCAGATTTCTTCCCATTGTTGAGCTGAAACCAAACAATCAAATGGGATCGAAATTATCAAAATATATCATCTCCATAGAAAAATCACAACTCTGTAATTTGCAATGATTTCAGTACTTAACAAAGGCTCTTCGTTGTTACCAATTCGAAGGGCTCTCCATTAGAACTGCTAACTTCGACTATCAGATTCGTGACAGACTCTATAACATCCAAAAAAACAAACCAGAAATATAATTCCACGCTCAACGGATTCAGAGGAAAAACCTAGACTCTGATAGAAATGACAAACAACAGCTTAAACTAGCAAAAAAGAACTTAAGAGTCAAAATGCACATATGAGTCTAAAAAACAACACAAATTCTGCTCCAAAACCAAATCTTTAAGTATGAAGTAAGATTTCCAGAGGCCAAACTTTGCTTTGGGGGTCAAATTACAACAAAAGAACTCAAACTAGAAAATGGGTCATTCAAGTTTAACCTCAAAACAACATAAGCAAAACATAAAAGAAAAAGGCAACCTCAATCTCAAAAAGTTACCTCTCTAAACACTCTCTTTTTGTTTCTTGCTTTCTCTCCTTCTTCTTCTAGATATTGCTCTCTACATTTCTTTGTTACACAAATCAAGAAACCGATGGTTCTAAATCTCAATAATTTGAGGAACAAGGTATTAAGAAATATCAGATTTTTTCTTAGCAAATCTGGATTTTCATGGGTTGTCTTCTGAGTTTCCTTTTGGGGTTTCTTTTGTTTTTCTTGAGAGTACGTTAAAATTCAAATCTTTCTCTGAAATATCGCCGCTATCCCTCTTTCAGCACCTCCAGTTTGGATTTGTCGTCTTTAACCATTCTACCCTTTATGATTATGGGATTAGGGTCCTGTTTGGATGAGCATCGAAACACTAATATTTAAATAACAATGAAAGAAAGAGAAGAGCAGCGAGATAAATAAATACCGTTAAGTAGGAGTTCAGGGAGAGAAGGGGGAAGGTTGTACTGTTGCTGATATTATTTGACTAGAGGCCGCCTTTATTCTTGGATAGGAATTTCCCATGAAGGATTTGAAACTCTAAACCTGGGGCAAACTGCCATACAAACAGAACGAAAGAAATAAAGAAAGAAGAAGAAGACAGGAGAAGAAGAAGACAGGAGAAGTGATTTTAGTAGAAAAAATCAAAGTGATATTTCTTATATGTACAACGGTCGGGTGTGCAGTGGGCCCATCTTTGTTAGGCCTTTGAAGTTTTCCTGCCAAATAAAAACAACTCCTTCAATCTTCTTTATCCTCCAAAACTCCTCTATTTCCAACACAGATTTGGAAGGCGATTCCCAACAAATCTTTTGAATAACAACAAAACTTTTCCGGCTAGTTTTCACCTTGTGACTTCTGGGTGCAAATTATTATCCTATATACTGAAAGATATCGGTCAGTTTACTATGTGATACTGTATCTTCACACTCAGTTGCATTGTGGAGTGGATATTTTTTATTTATACTTTGCGCACGTACGTGTGTTTTTTTTTATTTTTTGTCAGTTTTGAACAATGAATTAATGAAAAAATCCCCCGGAAATGACAAAAAACACCGTCAGAATCAGGGGCTACTTCGTCATTGCACGCATCGGACCAGACCGGTCCGGTCCGGCCCACCAGTCTTTTGCTTATTTTATTATTTTTGGAAATTGGCTAAATACGGTTTTGGCCCCTAATAAGACAAAAACGATACTTTGGTTCAGGGGCATACTTGTAACTGACCCTATTTTTTTATTTCTCCCAGTGTTTGTCAGAGCATGCGGAGCATGCGCCCCACGGTTTTCCGCCCCACGGTTTTCCGCCACACGCCCTGTTTAGGTGGCGTGTGGTGTCATACGGTGGCCGGAGACATGCTTCCGAAGTCTATGTTGTGTCCCTCCTCCTGTTCTTCCTCCCGCTACGGCGCATTTCCCCTTCAGATGGCTGTGGACGCGATGGTGGCCGGTTAAAGCCGTTGGCGATGTTTCTCTCTCTCCTACACGTACAAGTACAGGAGCGTCCCCCGAGTTGTCTTCTTTTTCACTTCGGTCCCTGCAGTTTTAATTTCGTTTTCTGTCCTGATTTCTGGTATATAAGTTTTGATTTTGTTCGATTGGGTCCTCCGATTGGAATTGATTCAATGTCCATTTTTCAATTCGATCCTCCTTCTTTTAATTTCCAGATTGGATTGAAAAAGATGAATTTATTCAGTACAGTAGTTTTAATTTCTTCAGTTTTGTCCTTTGATTAAAATTGATAATATATTTGATTTTCATTTCGGCCCTTATACTTTTAATTTTGGATTTTAATCCTTTTATATTTAATCCCTTTATTTCTTTTTATTTCTAGAATGATCCTTACTTTTATCCTTGTACATAATAATAATAATAATAATAATAATTTAATGTTTTTTCTTACTTACTCTTTTGTTAATATTTTTTAGGTTTTTTTTTTCTCTCGGGATAATTTGATAATTTTTATTCTTTTAATAGTTATAACAATGACTAGTTTTATTTTCATTTTATTTTTTTGTTTGATGTTTTGTTGAAGTTTTTAGGATTTTTTTAGTCTTTCATTTTTTTCGTTTCATTATTAACTCCCACAAAAATAATAATAATAATAATAATTTAATTGTTTTTCTATCTTACTCCTTAATGTTTTTTAGGTTTTTTCCCCTAATAATTTGATAATTTTTATTGTTTTGAAAGTAATAAAAATGATAATTTTTATTTATTTATTTATTATTTTTTGTTTAAGTTTTTATGATTTTTTTAATTTTTAATTTATTTATTTATTCTTTCATAATGATAATGATAATAATTTTTAAATTGTTTTTCTTTCTGACTATTTTGTTTATGTTTTTTTTCCTCGGTATAATTTGATAATTTTTATTGTTTTGATAGTAATAGTAATAATAAGTTTTAGATGTTAAGACTCCGATTTTGCTATTGTTATAATATGGTATGTTAATCTATTTCATTATATTAAAATATGCATATATAAATATTATATTTTCATTATGATCCAGCAAATCTTATAAAAATTATTTGTTTGGCCCGCAATGTAGGGTGGATAATTTTTTTAATTTTCATGTTAAATGATTTTTTTCCAGCTAATTATTTTTATTTTTCTTTTATCATATATTATATTTTTTTAGTTACTCTGTTATTAAAGTTTCAATTCTTTTTTTAGTCTTTTCTTTAATATTTTATTATTATTAGCGCAATAATAATATTAATAATCATAATAATAATCATTTTAGTTTTTGTTCTTCTTTGCTTTTCTGTTTTTTTTTTCTCGGGGTAATTTAATAATTTTAACTATTTTAACCATGATAGTGATAATAATTTTAGATGTTAAAACCTCGATGTTACTGTTATTATAATAGGGTATGCTCATATGTTTCATTATATCAAACTTTGCATGCGTAATATGCTATTTTAATCTCAACAGTTATAAAAGTTATATATTCGACCCGCAACGTAGTACAAACTGACACAATCACAAAGGTTGATGTAAATGCCAGAAAAAAAAACTATGTTTTCCCATATTTTTTTTAAAAAAACTTTTGAGGCAATTACTTATTTCCGTCTCTTTGATGTTAAAGCTTTGATATTGTTGTTGCAGTAGTGTGTATTGATGTGTTGTATCATATCAAACTTTACATTTGTAAATATTATATTTTATTTTTAAATTTGTAAAATCTATAAATTACTTCAAATCTAACAATTATCAAAATTGCTTGCTTAGCCCGCAATGTAGTGCGATCGATTTTTTTTAATTTTCAAGTCAAGTGATATTTTTTCCAGTTAATAATTTTTCTATTTTGTTTTGTCATTTATTTTATTGTTTTATTATTGTTATTTTCAATTCAAATGACTTTTTTTTACCTCATAACTTTTATTTTATTTTTTTGTATGATCTTTTGTTAAAGTTATTATGATTTTTTTAGTCTTTTTTTTATTAATATTAATACAACAACAACAATAACAATAATAACAACAACAACACCACCACCACCACCAACAATAATAATAAAAAGAAGAAGAAGAAGAAGAAGATGAAGAAAAGTTTTAGTTATTTTTATTACTTACGCTTTTTTTAATGTTTTTCAGTTTTTTCCTCTAGGGATAATTTGATTTTTTTATTGTTTTACCAGTAACTACAATGATAATTTAAGATGTTAAAACTTCGATGTTGCTATTTTTAGAATAATGTATGGTAATCTGTTTTATTATATTAAATTTTACATATATAAATATTATATTTTAATTTTAGACCGGCATATCCTGTTAATTTCTTTCATCCCAACAATTATAAAAACTTTTTACTCAGCTCGCAATGTAGTGTGATTTTTTAAAAAAAATTTCAACTCAAATAATTTTTTTTTAGTCAATAATTTTTATTTTTTTTCATTTATTTTATTTTTTTCATTTGCTCTTTTATTAATGTTTTTAGGCTTTTTTTAAGCCTTTGATTTAATTTTGTTTTCTTCCCGTTATTAAAGTAATAATAATGTTAATATTAAGAATAATAATAATAATTTTAGTTTTTGTTCTTACGTGCTTTTTTATTAATATTTTTTATTTGTTTTTCTCTCAGATTTGTTGAATAATATTTATTGTTTTGACAGTGATGGTGATGATAATTTAAGAATTTAAGGCTTCGATTTACTGTTATTATAATAAAGGATGTTGATCTTTTTCATTATATCAAATTTTACATACTGAAATATTATATTTTTATCTCAACAGTTATAAAAATTATTTTGTTCCGCCCGCACTACGCCGCAACGTAGTGGAGCATTTAACTAGTTCAATACTAAAAATACTGGTGAGAAAGGGTAAATTATTTTAAGAGAATAAGTTTATTTGGAGCTAAAATTCTATTATTATAAGTTTCAAATTTATTATAAATTATACAATAAAAACAAAAATAAAATCAATATAGTTTTCTAAGAAAAAGCATCATAAAAAAAAACTACTTCAAAGAAATGCTTAAGATATGTTAGGGTTTTAGCTGAATACATGAAAATATTGTTTTTTATATATATATATATATATATATATATGTATGTATATATATTTTCCCCATTAAACCAAAATTCTAAATAAAATATTGATATTTTTTCCTTACAATATAAAAAAATACAAGTCTTAAAATAAATATGCTAGAAAATCAATGATCCGGTTGGCCAAACAAGAGGCAAGTGTGATCTTCCTGATGCATGCCTCCTTAGTTACTATTCAAGTGAATTATAATTCACTTCAATATGAAAAACAAAAGCATGCACACTGACTATGTGATCAAAATGCAAAGCGAAGAGGAATGTATAGAAACTTATCTGGCAATTGACTAGCGAAGACAATGTTGGGGGAGCTATTGCACACGACCGGTGATCACTGGTTTTGGAGACTGTACCAAACACCAAAATAGGTGTTTGTCTATTCTTTCTCTTCTTGCTGGAGATGATAAAGATGGTGATGAAGGTGTGATGTGCTAGTTGAATGGATGTTCTTCCCCTATTGTTTTCTAGCTCTTTTTCTGTTTTGTTGGTTGCCTCGCTTTTGTTCTCTTGCCCTCTTTTTCTTTCTTCCTTTTTTTCCCTCCCCTTTTAGGTCAGTAGGGGAGTTGTATATATATAGCCTTTACATAACTGTATTTAGTAAAAATCCACTGCACTAATCTAGGATTTAAATCTTGGGTTACTTGCAATTAGATAAAACAAAATACGAAACAAATATTCTGATTGATATTCTAATGATTCTGAGGGAGAAACAAAACGTGATTTATAGCTCAAAATCAAAAGATAGAATCATGGAAACCAATAGGAAATTGCAGAGAAAAGGAAATAATTTTCAGATGGGGGATTGTTCTTAAAATGAAAATGAATAATACCATGCTAATTAAATCAGGACATGATTATCTGCTTTTACACTAAACATTCAAACATGAATATCTTAATCTTTTACACTAAAAATGACAATGACCGTGATTTTTTTTAATGAGACTGATTAACTTTCCCAAATTTAAAATTGATATTTGATTTTCATGATAAATCCTCAAAATATTAAATTGGATCTCTTGAATAAAACTTGCAACTTCTGTTCAGAATCCTTCTCACGACAAGTACAATGGACATTCAAATGAGAATTTCTTGAGCTTCTAATCTAATTCAGAAACTAACAATGTCGAGCATCCCCTATCCAGTTGAGAGTCTAACACAAGATATATGGGCTCTAGGACCCAATAAAGGTTTAGATCAATTCCTTAATATGTCATGAATGATAAAATATAGATGGGATGCTCAGATATTGCACAAAGGCAAGTTAGAATCAAAGTCTAAGTAGGAACAAAAATTTGATATTAGAACAAAATTGTGACAACAATAAAATCATTGCAAATTCTAAGGAATTATCTAACCTTAAAGACTAGATAAAGAGAGGATGGATTTAGCATTATGAAGTATCCTAATTAATTTAAGAATCTTGATGATTTAAGCAACAAAGGAGGATGATAAAAAGAGCATAACACAACAAAGACATGGTTTGAAAAAAAACCTTTTTTATTCTTTACTTTTGTCAATCATCTAGGAGCCATTAGCTAAATTGTTACATTTGGTTAAAAAGGGATATACACCATCTCTAACAAATGCCTAGTTATAATTTTGATTATTCACCAAAACTCTAATTATAAGCTTAACAAGTGAAATTTAGCAATGGAATAATACAGTACACTTATAAGAGCCTTTATTGCATAAGGCTCTGATATTGTTAATGGTGTGCCATAATCTAAAAAAGAAGGCTAAATCAGGTAAAATAAGACCTACAAATATGCATGTTATTACTAAAAATAGGGTTGTTAGCAATGAATTTTCACAATGGGATAATTTAGTTGGTGATATAGCTGTCGCGGTAGTTGATTTTTTTCTTGCCTCTCGTGCTGCCATCCCCAAATAGGAGAGGCTATGCACAGGAAATGGTTCTTCTTATAATCATAAAATTACGACTATAATTTTTAGGAGTCGCCACCTAGTATTAAGATAACTAGGAACCTAATGGTCTATGAGAGTCTAGGCAAAGGGACTTATTGTGCAAGGAGAAAATGCATCACCCCCAATGCATCCTACCTAAAGTAAGATGCATTGTTGTTTGATTGTTTTTCAAAGTTAGAATTTTTATTTATTGGTCTATTCTAAGGCTTGAAGTAGATCTCCTTTTGTGAGGGGGTCTCTATCTCATTGGGTCGAAATTCTCACCATTCTAAAGTTTGAATTTTAGCACACCATTTGTTATATTTTTAATACCTATTGGTGTACTTTACAATGTAATTTTACACCCCGATAATTAAAATTTATGAAAAAAAGAACAAAATGATCATTGAATGATTTTTTATATTTTGGTCAAACTCTAATGGATAATCATAAACTAGTTACGATATCCCATTTTTCATTTCAAAACATGAAAAAAGATGCAATTTTTTTTATGAAAATATAATTAGGAAATATTTAAAATTCGGCCATATGCACAAAAACAACACATTTTTTTTCTAAATATGCAATTTTTTATAGATGTTTTTTTTAAATAAAAATATTCAAACTGAATTGGGCCCGACAAAATGGGTCGGCCCAGCCATGGTGGGCTATTTTGGCCCAACATCTCTCTCGGGTAGGGCTGGACATTCCGTTCACATTCTGCATGAGAGAAAAGTTTGTTGTAAGGGGCTGCAACTATTGTCGATTCGAAAGAAGATAATTAGACTTTAATTGGTGGGTGCTTCCACTACTATGGCCCAAGGTGAAGAAGACGGGGTTGCTATCGAAGATGAGGAGAGGAGAAAAAAATGGTGGTGTTAAGGAGTTGTTCATAACTTCTTGAGTATGTTCTCTATTATTATTATTTTTTCTTGTTTATTTTGTGAGCTCTTCCCTATTGTCATCACCCAATTTTTGGGTGACTCCCCAAAATATATCAAAAAATAACAAAAATAAAATAAAAAGGGCCAGCGAGGGTAGAAAAATCAATGTGGAATTTTTGTTTGTTTTCGAGGGTCTAATCGTATCTCTTTTGTCCCCAAAAATAGAGGAAATGCAGATTTAAGGAAAAATTAATTTATCATTTGATAAATCTGTATAAAAATTAAGTCGCGCAACATAATTATATTTTTTTGGGTTGATTTGATTTTATCGTCGACCAATTTAAAAATGCAATTATGTTTCCGAATTAATTGAGAGCTCAATTGAAGGATTTAATTAAGCGTAAGGGTTTAATTATACTTTAAATTGGTCAAATTAATTTTATTAAAGGCTTAATCGATGAAAAATCAAATTCTTAAGTTTAATTTGGGTTCAATTGAGAAGTTTGGAGTTTTTGGAGACCGATTTGCATTTTTCCAATTCAATTGAGCGAAATTAGGGATCAAATTACATAAATCCGAAATTGAGGACCAAAGTGAAAAAGGTGGGCAAATTTTTCTCTATAAATAGAGATGAATTGCCTTGTAAAAAGGGGGGAAGAGAGGGGACCCGAAATTAAAAAAAACCTAAAAAACCCTAAAAGACCATCCTTTTCTCTTTAGGTTTGGGGCTGCAGCCCCTCTGGCCAACTCTCCCTCGCCGTTTCCTCTCCTTCTTCGGCGAGCTTTCCCTAAGCCCTTCACCGGCCAGTCTTCCTCCCCATGATCTCACTCCCTCACTTCATCTCCTTCCCTCAGCCAACTCTCTTTTCCTCTCCTTCCCGTCGACTCACAGCAGCCATGGTCACAGCCCTCATCAGCTCTCACTTTGGCTTCTTCTCCTTCCCATCGGCCACTAAAGCAGCCCCATCAGCTCTCGTTTCTTCATCTTCTTCTTCGGCAACAACGTCGGTCACTGTCGACCACAATAGTCCTCGTTTGGCAGCGTCGTCTGCCTCCAGCACCCTCACTGCCTGACTTCTTCCCCCGTCGGTGGCCAGCTCCTCTGCACCAACGGGCTCCTTCCATTCCTTCCAGTCACAGATTAGTCACCCGAAGAACGGGAAGAGCAGACTTGAAATCTGTTGAAGAAAGGACAGATCTGGCCGGTGTTTTGCTTGTGTGTTGTGTTTGTGTTTTTTGTCTGTTTTGCAGGTCACCGTCGGCGAGAAAAGGAAGGGGAGTGGCCGATCCCCCCCTGTCATTTCAGCCAGGTGATGGTGCTGTGTGGAACCACGCGCCGCTAGTGGCGGAGGCGCGTGGGACAATGCGCCACCACTATTTCTGCTGGCTTCACCTGTCAGCAGTGCTTCCAGGGTTGTTTTTATGATTTTGAATGTTGTGTTTGTATTTAATTTGTTGTTATGTTTATTTATTTTTTTGAAAATGTTATGTAATTGTAAAATGTACCAAAAAAAATATATTGAAAAAGAGAATGGGTGTGTGACTTGCATAAAAAATAACACAAAAAAACATAAAAATGACATTTCAAAAAAAAAACAAAAAAAAACAAATAATGTGTTTTCGTGCATACGGCCGGATCCTAAAGTTTTTCCCATTGTATTTTTCGCAAAAAAACATGTTGCATCTTTTTCCATGTTTTAAAAGCAAAAATTGGATATCGTAACTAGTTTACGATTATTCGTTGGTATTCGGCCAAAATGTCAAAAATAATTTAACAACTATTTTATTTTATCTATCGCGATGTAAAATTACAATGTAAAGTACACTCGTAGATAGGTAAAATCGTGATTTTCAAAATGCATTGTGAAATTTAGTTTTGCGGTTAGTCTTTCAACCCGCAATGAGCCTGCAATGAGGTAGACATTTTCTCTTGGATAAAATTTACGTCAATCCTTGGAAAAAGACTAATAAAAATGACTTAGAAAAAAATAGCAAACAACGATGCAACTTACCTTAGGTAGGGTGCACTGGGGGTGACGCGTGTTCCCCTTGTACAACAAGTCCCTTTATCCAAGACTCTCGTAGACCATTAGGTTCCTAGTGACCTTAATACTAGGTGGCGACTCCTTATAATTATAGTCGTAATTTTTACGGCTATAAAACACCCCCCATTTTTCACCGTGCGTTGTTGTCTCCCAAACCAGTGGGGGACGGCGGGGCGCGAAGCGCAAAAAAACCGTCGTCGCGACACCTATGTTCCCCTCACTTTCTTGGTATTTATAGAACGAGAATGATGATTCGATTTCTCATTGCGTGTAGACACAAGTGATTTCTTCAACTTCAACAATGGTGTGCCTACATTGTTGCAGGGTGGCACAAATACACTTTGGTCCCTTAATTTATAATTGTTCTAATTGCGCTCCTAATTGGCCATAAACTTTTAAATTTATGCAATTTATCCTTGCTAAACTTTCAATAGCATTCTTAACTTTACACGCCCTTTTTACTTGGGTCATTGGTTTTGGATTTATATAATTTGACCCTCAATGGACCATGAATCTCTCAATTTTCTTCAATTCACCCCTGATTTCATCTAATTGACTTGGTAAAAATTGCACTTGATCTGTAAAACTTCCAATCTTCTTAATTAAACCTGAATTAGGCTTCCAAACTTGATTTTTCATCAATTAAGCTCTTAATAAAATTAATTTGACCAACTTAAAGTATAATTAAGTCCTTATACTTAATTAAATCCTTCAGTTGGACACTAAATGAATTCCTAAACATAATTATACTTTAAATTGACCTATAAAAATATAATTATTCCTTTTAGCTTAATTGGTATGCAAATTTATCCAATAATCATTTATCTTAGCCTTGAATCTGTATTTTTCTTAATTTTTCAGCATAATGGAGATACAATCAGGCTCTTAAACCGTCCAAAATTTCCAACTTGAATTTCCAAAATTTCCCATTTTTAAATTTTTTTATTATTTTATTTTGAGTGGATTTTGGGAATAAGCATCGGAATGTGTTTAGCAATGGAAAATTCGTTGCTGAAAATAATAAATAATTGGAAAAAGAAAATCAATTATTTAAATAATTTGCAAAGGATTTTCTGTTGTAGATGTGGTTGTATCAATTTGCAATGAATTACATGTTGCTAATTAAAAAATCTTTGCAACAAATTATTCAATGCTAATTAAGAAAATTGTTTTAAATCTCATTCATTGATCTAAAATTTAAAATAATACAAACAATTTATCATTCACTCATTCTTGCCCCCACTTAAATATCAAAAACAAAAGCAAATAAAGTCCATGATCCTTAGGTACAAGTTGTAGCGATAACTTGTCGCTCTGGCTTTGATTGGTTTTGTAATTGTTTCATTACATGAAATTTTTGTGCATCTCTTTCTCTCTCTTTTTTCCTGAAACAATGAGCTTTTGGATCCAACAATTAACGGAACAATAAATGTAATAAAGGCAGTAAAGGAAAATGGTATAAGGCATGTCATGGTGATGTCTTTGTCTTCTTCTATCATGTTTAGTCCTAACCGGCCTAGTGACATGATCAAGAATGAGGATTGATGGATGAACATTGAGTACTACAAACAAAACTAAGTGAGTTATGACATTTATGGATTATAATGTGGTTGATTTTGTTTGTTTTATTGTGGTGATTAGTTATGGTATCCATTATCAAAAACTTTAGCCAAGAAAGTTGCATCAGAGTTTTCAAAGGAGAAGGGTTTGGATGTGGTGGCTATGGTGAATTCGGGTATAGTTATGGGTCCGGTCATCTCACTGGTGCTAAATGCTAGCATGGTGATACTTATACGCCTTCTCAAAGAATAATTCAAATGCTCAACAATGGAAATTTCATTGTTGAATAAAACTTCATTAGTCTTAACTTAGCAATGGATTTACCATTGCTATTTTATTAGGAACAACAAATTGATTGTTAATATCAGTTAAGGATTTTCCATTGCTAATTATCAACAACAAATACTTATGTTGCAGATAATTTAGCAACTATAAATTTGCATATGATATTATCCATTGCAAATTTTGTTGCTAATGTTTTTTAGAAAAGAATTTTAATTGTATCAGTAATGGATTGTGTAGTTGGTGATAGCCTCATGTTTTTATAGTTTGAGGATTATTCTCTTCTCAATCTTGATCGTGATACCCACACAAAGCTTTAAATACATAAATAGAAATTTGTTGTAGCAAAAGATAGTGAAAACAAATGAAGAGCAATATGGGAATCTAGTGAAAGGTTAATGACAAGGTTAAAGGATTCCTGGTATATAGCCTTCCTATTGTATGGATAACAATGAAGATGGTCTTTCATATTTGGGTCCAATTCTTGAGAATGTTGAAGTTTACAATAGTTGGAGAAAAGGGAAGTATGAAACTTGAAAGTATCATGGAAGCATGTAACGCAAATGGTATCATGGATGAGCAATTCATGGGAAATAAAAATACCTATAACTAGAACTTTGTTCTCATGTATTCAGATACTTGTCTCTTCCTCATTTTATAATTTTCAGAATTATCTCATGTCTTAATGTACAGCAGAAGGGAGTCATAATAAACCAATATAATATCTCATAGCGCTCAGTTTTTCCCTATTAACCTTTTGATAATATCAAACCAATGTAGGATTGAAGTCATGAAGTCCATGAAAAGAATCCCAAAAGAGAACCTAAGTAACAAGCTAAACAAATATCAAGACCCTAGATGCGTGATAAAGCTTATGTGTTCAAGGATACTTTTTAACACAATTCAAATAAATGATGTTGAATAAATTTCCTAGCGGATCATTGGGAGAAGAACCAAACTAGTTTCCTTGTTAGGATTAACTATGACACCCCCCTCAAGAAAAGAAAAAAAATAAACACATGACATCATTATTTGATACATTTTTTAAAAAGTATTCGGAAAGGAACTTTGTATTGACAATGATTGCTCACCTTACTTAAGGGCAATCAATAAGGAGTTTTGGATTGGCAATGACTACACAACTTTTAGGCAATCAATATGCCTCTCTTATATATGATATTGTAACTAGAAAGGGGACCAATGGGAAAGCCAAATTGTATCCTTTGGGTGTATTTAGAATCAGGAAAATATGCTTATTTGACATATTTTATACCAAATAATTATTCTATGTTCAAAGCAGGCTCAACATCACTTGTAATTCCAACAACAGTATAGGTTCCTTGTTCTAAAACTCACAAGTACACGAATCATAACAAGTAATAAAGTGGCGAGTAAAGTATCTCCCCACAAGGATTTGGAAAAAATAATCAATAATTATCAAAATTATTAAATCCCTATCTATTTGATGATTCAATTATAAGGGTTTACAAAACTAAAAATAATTATAGCAAACAAACAAATAGTTAAATGGTGTTAAAATCAAGTTTAATGATACCTATGATTTCTAATTTTATTGTAACTAATCCTACATGAATTTCTCAATTGAATTAATCCTATCATGTTCACAAATAATAAATAAATTTGAAAGAACACAAACAGTGTAAGCATCCAAACCACTAGAAAACTGAAATTCTACTCGTACATTTATAGTTGTGCAACCTCCAAGCTAAAGTAGTTCATTCTTTATGAGCCCTTAGTTCAACTTCAAGTATAACATAACAAACTAATTATTTTCTGAACCAAGCCTTCAAAACCCTACATCCAACATCATCTAAATGTGACAGAAAAGCACTTGCCTCTATGGAAGACTAAGAAGAATACCTATTCTACAACACGATTTTGGTATAACTCATAAATATTTAAATGTTGCTTTCAATGAAATTAAGTAATCAACTATGGATCACAAATTCCTAAAATTCCTTAACATTCTCTTTCCCCTCTGTTGCTACCCAATTTTTGATCCACTTATTATTATGTTTCAGAAAAAATAAAAAATATCAAAAAAGATTAAAATTCAAAAATATCTTGGTACAAGGGTAAAATTGAAGGAAATTAAGGGTGTAATGGTCAATTGGGGGTTGAAGTGCATGAATTCAAAACCAAGGACCAGATTACAACAAGCACACAAGCTTAAGGTTGTTTTTGAAATTTTGGCTAGAAAAAAACTCTATAAATAGAGTTGATTAGAATAAAAAAAAGGGAACCAACAAAACCTAAAACCCAAAAAACCCTAAATCTACATCTCTTTCTCTCTAGAGGCTGCAACTGCCAACCCCCTTTTGGGTTGCAGCAGCCTCCCCACTCTCATTTCCTCTCTACCTTTTCCATCCCTCCAGTTGCATCCATCAGCCTACCTCCCCATTCCCCATACTTTTCTTCTCTTCTTCTCCTGTAGCTGTAGCTCTAGTTGACAAACCCCCCCACAACCTCACTCTTAGTTCTCCTAGTTGGCAACTCCTCTCTACCTCCCTCCGGCCAGCCTCCAACTCTTCTCCTCACCGGCCAACCTTCCTTCCCACAACTCCCTCTTTCAAACTCAAAGAGGAACCACAACTTTCCCTTGCTCAACCATTCCTTTAGCTTTCATATGAAATAGAGAAGAAGAGTTTAAACCCAAATAAAAAGCAGATTCAAAGAAAAAGAAAGGATTTGATTTTGAGATGTTTTGCTTGTTGTTTTTGGCTGTGTTGGTTTGTTTTCCAAGTAGCCAATGATGGTGGCGCGAGCTGACGCGCAACCAATGCTGTTGCACTGCCACCACTATTCCAGAATTGTTCCTAAAGTCTTTTTTTGTAATTTTGTGATTTTTATATGTTTATTCAAATTTTTATTACTTTTTTTTTATTTGTCAAATGTAAGGAAAAAAAAATGAAAAAGAGAATGTGTGAGTGTGTTGTATTTTATTTGTTCATTTGTTTATATTGTTTTGTTAAGAAAAAAGAATATAAAGTAAATAAAAAAGTGTGTTAATTGCATAGTCTTTCAAGAAAAATTACTCTAGATTTAATAACAAGTTTATTAAATTCTTAGAATTTGGATGATATTGAAATAAATCACGAAATTAGTTCATGAGGATTAATTGTTAAATTCATGTTGTAAATGTTGAACCTATAAGTAGGCTAATATTTAAATATCTAGAAATGACCAAAGAAATTCCTAAAGTTATTCTGAGCGGTGACTGATTTTTATAAATAAGATTTTTTTTACGATGCATAAATTGCGGAAAATTCATCCACTCATCTAGGATAGATGATCCTTTTAAGGCATCTACATGGATCTTTTTCTTTATATTTTATTTAGGTTCACGAGCTCATAACAAAATTTCAAAAAGCTAGATTTATTCACATGAATAAATAATACCATCAAAATGTTGAAAATCACATCAAAATACATAATGTAGCTTACCTCAAGTAAGGCGTACTAGGGGTGCTAATACCTTCCCTTTATGCAACCAATCCCCTACCCTTGAATCTCTAACTAGACCAGTACAACCGGATTTTCCTAACGACCCTCAACAGCCAGGTGGTGACTCAACTCCCTGCGAGACAAAACCTCCTGCGACGCCGTGCAGCGACGACGATAAAATGGCTACTCCACTAGGGACGATATTTTTTTTGAAAAAATATTGGACTAAGCTTTGATTATTTTGATGTGTTTTTGCATTTTTTTTCATATGTACATATGTCCATGCATTGCTAATTTATTTGAGTTACATCCTTGTGGTTTGCGACTTTAAGTTAAGTGAGGAACTAGCAGCTTGCCTTACAACTTGAGTCTAGGTTTAAGTTTGTGTAAAGTCCAACTCTTTGCTGAGTGCTTAGACTGGTAGTGATTGATATATGTGCCATTCCATTAACTACCGAGCCCCCATATTGCCTTCACGAGGGTGATCATTGGGACAACAAGAGACCCTGTTTAGAGACCAAAGTAGCAAACTCACCATTTGTTGCCCAAAGATTAGAGCCAATCATTAAGGTGTTTTGCATTAAGGCAAACCCTTCTTGAAGCATGTTGAATTCAAAACTTATGGATGACATAGTGATTGTTACTTAAGAAATTTTCATTGTAGAGTTTTAGCAAAAATCAAAATTTTTGTTTATCATGCACTTGTTACAACCACGTGTCACTCCTTGAAGGTCGAGCCTAAAAAAACAAAAAAAGAACTAAAAACAAAACAAAACATGCATATACATTTCAACATGCATTCCCACAATTAAAATAAGGGTCCCTCAATTTGTCATCCTCCAAAGACTCAAGAGTCGTTGACATTTAACATTGCTAAGAAGGATTCACACCAATATAGAAACATCATTTGTGTTTTTCTATAAGCCAACAACAAAGTTCTCTGCTCTACATTGAAATCAATTGGGGCATATGCTCAGATATCATCTACAAAGTGTTAATGCGTTCATCAATGGAGACTATGGAAGATTCAGGTTTCTTTTTAAAGAATGTGGTTAGTTCATATACAAATCCACTTTCAAAAAGCAAGCATTAGTCAAAGAAGTTGTCAATCCACTTAAGTATCATTTGACTTCTCTCTTGATTATGTGGAGTTGTTGCGGCATTGACAAATCAAAGAGTTTTATGCCACCATGCACAGTAGACCATATTATTTTACACATAAGTTTGTCTTTTAAAGCAAAGATAAATATCTCAAGTGTGAAAATAGAATATAGGATTGTCGATTCTGGTCTGGTGTCTGAGAGATCAAAGCATGTGCATTGCAAGATTACATTGCTCGACGAAGTGAAATTGCCGTAAAAAGAGTCTTTTCATCGTATGATGAAATTGTTCATGATTTGCACACTTTGGTGGTTTGTCTAGAGTGCTTCCTAGCTCAGTTCACTTGTTATGTCAAATGAGGAGCGCGATAAAGCAAAACATTGAAAATTTTATGCCTTCCTTATGCGACATAATCCAAATGAGAGAGATGAATAGTTGCAAGATTTCAGCAATCAAGTATGGAATTTAATCGGCAAAAGACAAGTCAAGTTTTATGGAGGATGTTATCATTGACGGTGTCAGTAGTAAATCTTCACAAGCATAACAAAGATCAATGAGAAGTGACAAGAGAGAAATGATTGTTTGAAAAGTTTTAGAAAAGTGTCATGTTGTCAATAATTTTCTTATTGAATTTCATCGATTATCATTTTGTTTTGGGGTTAAATCATCATTTCATCGAAGCATGTGTTTTCCTTGTCTTTTTTTTTTGTTTTGAAATCAAGAGATGTTTAACATTCTTATTTTTGATAATATATTTTGGTCAAACTCCAACTTGCAAAATTTAAAGCTTATCATTCCTAAAAATTTAAAAGTGTTTTGATTACAACATTGACCCAATTTTGTTAAATGACATGATAACCAATAACAGGTGACCAAACAATTTTTTGAGCCCGTACACTGAGTTTTTGAACCACATCATAGAACTAAGCTTTATCAATATGCATATGACATGTCATGGATTCAATAGTTATGGTCCTGTGAATCATGACTCTTGCACGTTGAAATCACTACGTTGGAAGAGGTCAAAATTTATCAATTATAACTAGCTTTGCTTGAAATGACAAAAGGTCAGCTTTGTTTCCTTCACTATTCATGGAATATATATCCTTTGTTAATTCAAATTTGAGCTTGATAGGATATTTCTCTGAAAAAACCCGACATGGATCACACCCTCACACTAGTGGCAAATAAGAGATTTTTAGTTTGAGAAGACAATGATAACATTAGAATCGATAAAAGGGGTGATGATAAGAACAAAAACCCAACATTGGAGAACAAGTACATTGAGAGAAAACATGACAGAAATCAAAAGTCAATGGCAAAGAAAAGTTCAGAAAAAAATAGAAAAAAAACAAAAAATATATTGAACTAAACCATGTCCGTCAGTATCTATGGTTAAACCTCATGTTGGAAGAAATGTTATTGAGATTATCAAGTCTTCAATATAAGTTATCCATCAAATGAAGATCTTGCATAATTGTTTCGTTAGACTCTATTAAATGCAACAAAAGATGGAATAACATTAGATGACAAATGATGGTTTGAGTTTTAGTATTTCCCTCTAAGTTTGAAATTGTAATGAAAGGTGTCGTAACCCAATTTTTGGGTTACTCCCCAAAATAAAATAAAAATAACAAAAATAAAATAAAAAGGGTTTGGCGTCGGTAGAAAAATCACGGTGGAAACTTTGGAAATTTTTTGGGGCGAATCGTATCTCTTTTATGCCAAAAAATGAGATAAAATACAAAATTCAAGGTAAAAATTAAGTCAAAAATCATAATTATATTTTTTATAAGCCAATTTGATTTGATCATGGGCTAATTCAAAATATTATTATGTTTGAGAATTAATTTAGGATCCAATTGAAGAATTTAATTAAGTGCAAGGACTTAATTATGCTTTAAATTGGTTAAATTAATTTTATTAAGGGCTTAAATGATGAAAAATCAAATTCTTGAATTTAATTCGAGCTCAATTGAGAAGATTGAAATTTTTGGAGACCCAATTGAATTTTTTCAAGCTAATATGGCATAATTAGGGATCAAATTGAAGACAATTGAGAGTTTAACTGTCAATTAAGGGTCAAATTGCATGAATTAGAAGTGAGGGAACAAAGTGAAAAAGGCGCTCAAAATTAAGGCTATTATTGACATGCTGACAAGGGCGCAATTGCAAGTTAAAGGACCAAAATGCATTTCCACCTTCCCAAAGCTGCCACAGCATACACGCCGACCAGCCTTGGCCTCCCGACAGCCGCCTGAATGCCCGCCGACCAGCCACCATCGCAGGCACGCCAGCCCCCACGTCACGGACCAGCCAACCACCGTGGCAGGCCGCACAACCTATAAAAGGCAACCATGAACACTGCATGGAGGGGGAGAAAACGGGAGAGAAAAAAAAACAACAGAAAAAGAGGAAGAGATTCTAGGAAAATTACAGTGATTTTTAGCATAAAAAACACGCCCAACAAACCTGAAGGAACAATATTACCTTTTTCTTCACAGCATCAATCTCTCTCTCTCTCTCTGGTTTCACGGTTCCCTCTCTCTCTAGTTGCAGACTCTCGCCCCTCTCTCTCTCTTCGCTATTGCCAGCCATTCGACCACCCCAAAGCCACCTTTATCATCACCATAAGACTCCCCCACATACCAGAAACCGAACCCCACATTTAGGTGAAGCCATAGCCATGGTTGCAGCAATCGTAACGCATGACCGGTGACTTCGGAGGCTTCCACCGGCCACCACAGGCCACCGTTGATGGCGCCACCACCACTAGGACAACCACCTCGATCTCCTCTACTCGACGGTGCTAACAGGTAAGCCTTTTATCACACTCGAAAGTCCTCCCCTCACTGTTCATCATCTCCTTCGTTGCCCACTGTTCACTACATGTGAACAGTGGCTTCCAAAGTCCGGCTCGATCGTTGAAAGGTGGGCTGGGTTCTAAACCTAGCCCAAATAAAATGGGCTTCCAGCCCGTGGGACTGGAAGCCAAGACCAAAACTAAATGGGCTTCCAACTCGTGAGGACTGGAAGCCTAGTCCACATCTATCTGGGCTTCCAGCCCGTGAGGACTAGAAGCCAAACCCAAAACGAGATGGGCTTCCAGCCTGTGAAGACTAGAAGCCCAACCCACATCTATCTGGGCTTCCAGCCCGTGAGGAGTGGAAGCCCAACCCATTCAAGGTGGGCTGTCAGCCCACTGTGGCTGACAACCCAGCCCATAAAAATAAAAAATTAAAAAAAATGAAAAATGAAAAATGAAAAAATATTTATATATTTTTTTTCTTGCTATTATTATTACAAAAAAATTAAAAAATATAAAATGTGTTGTTTTCGTGCATATGGCCGAATTCCAAGATTTTCCAAGCATATATTTCATAAAGAAAATATTGCATCTTTCTCATATTTTAAAACAAAATTTGGATATCATAACCGGTTTATGATTATCCTTTGGAATTTGGCCAAAATATCAAAAATAATCAAAATCATTTTTGTTTTATCTATTAGGTGTAAATTTACATTGTAAAATACACCCATGGATAAAAAAAAAGGGATTTTAATTTCGATGTGAATTTACATTGTAAAGTACATCCGAAGATAACAAAAAGATTTTCTAACTGCGGTGTAAAATTACATCATAAAGTGCACCCGTGGATAAAAAAATATTTTTCTTTTAAAATGCAGTGTAAAAAATAAGCTTAGAAAAAAACAATCAAACAACAATGCAGCGTACCTTAGGTAGGGTGCACTGAGGTGATGCGTCTTCCCCTTGCACAACAAGTCCCCTTACCCAAGACTCTCGCAGACCAATAGGTTCCTAGTGACCGTAATACTAGGTGGCGACTTCTGATAATTATAGTTGTCTTTTTTACGGCTATAAAATAAACCCCTCGTTTTCACCGCGCGCTGTTATCTCCCCAAAACCCTCAGGGAAGGGCGGGGCGCGAAGCGTGAAAAAACCGTCGTCGCAACAGATGGTGACTCCACTGGGGACATTGCTGGACTGAGCATTGTTTATTTGATTGTTATTTTTAAGTTCATGTTTTTTTACTCGCATTCTTACTACTTTAGCATGCATTGTTACTGCTTTAGCATGCATTTTAATTTCAAGTCATGCATATCTTTGGGTTTGAATAATTAATCATGCATTTTAATTTCCTGAATAAACCCAATTTTAAGTTAGGTGGGGATTAGCGGTCTGCCTCATGACTTTCATTCGGGGTTCAGATACGTGAAACATCCAACTATGATCTGTGTGTTTACTTGATAATGGCGGTCATACTGTGCCCTAACCATTTCTTGTAAACCCTCACACCACCTTCACGTGAGGCGGTCACTGGGCAGTTCATAGACCTTTTGAGACCAAACAGAAAGCTTACCCCTCATGTAATGGCCTAGAACTTGACTTTGGGTACGAACTCCCTGATAATTTATCAATGTGTATGTACATACATCTGCATTTGCACGCATTTATCATTGTACATAACATATTATCAACAGATTGAAATATAGGTCCCTGAAGAGTTCTTACCACTCGACTCCACCAAAGAAATATGTAGGACGAAGAGCGTGCACGCCGTGATGCTCATTTCCAAGAAGAACTTGATTCTCTTAAAGATAGTGTGGCTCACCTTACCAGCTTACTCGAACAAGCGCTGAGAAATTCCTCTGGTGAGGGTCCTTCAACTAGACTCACAGCGGCTACTCCAACACAAGCAACAAACCACCATAAAGAGATGGCTGGGGAAAGGGTTTAGGATCCGCAACAAACTCCAGCTTTTGTACAATCAGCAGTGCCGACACCTGCCTAACCCCAACAGTCATAACATCATCAGAGGGTATCAACCAAGATAAAATGGTGATGTTGGAGGCAAGGATAAGGGCCATTGAAGGGGTGAACCTATATGACCTAGTACATGTTGCCGAGATGTGTCTAGTTCCGAATGTTGTGATACCAAAAAATTTCATGTTCCTGACTTTATCAAATACACTGGGACATAGTGCCCCATCTCTCACCTAAAGTCATACTGTAACAAAATGGCAGAAGTAGTGCATGATGAAAAATTACTCGTGCATTTTTTCCAAGACATTTTGAGTGGGGCAGCTTTGAATTGGTACATGAGACTAGACAACACTAGGATCCGTAGCTGAAAAGATCTGGTAGATGCTTTCATTAAGCAATATAACTACAACATGGACATTGCTCTTGACAAAGCAAATTTGTCCAACTTGGAGAAGAAAGACAGAGAAAGCATAAAGGAATATGCTCAGAGAAGGAGAGATCTTGCTGCATAGGTGCATCCCCCACTTCTAGATAAAGAGATGATGACTTTATTCGCCAACACGCTAAGAGCACCCTATTACGAGCATGTGATGGGTAGTTCAATGCAACAATTCACCGATGCTGTAGCTGTGGCGGAACGAATGGAGCAAGGAGTCAGAAGTGGAAGAATTTTTGCACTTGTGGAAAAAAAGGGCTTTGAGCAAGAGAAAAGATATAGAGCATTTTAAAGATAATTACAAGGGTAGTAAAAGCCAATTCCAAAATAACCCTTATCTCAAATCACCAACATCAATCTTCAAGCCAAAGATCCACCTAAAAATTTCCCAAAAAGATATTACCAGAAAACCTAAGAACAGCTACCTCCGCTACCTTTGCCTTTGAATGAGATGTATCAAAAGCTGGTAAGCATTGGACAAGTAGCTCCTGAACCTCAGACGCCTTTGCAACCACCTTACCCTGATTGGTACAAACCTGATCTCACTTGCGAATACCATGTTGGAGCTGCAGGACATAGCATTCACACTTGTGGTGCTTTCAAGAAGAAGCTCATGCAATTGATTAAAGCAGGGTGGATAACATTTGATGAAAATCCAGGTCCTGCGCCTAATTAAGCTTCATAGAAATGGGGTACCAAGTGTTCGCACCGTTAAAATGACATCGGCAAAAGCTTTTGAAAATGGAGGGTGCCGATATTAGAAGATGAAGTCTGCTTCGATGATTTCCTTTTATTATGGTCATGTCCACACACTATGTTCATGTTTTAACTTGTCGGCAATATTGCTCGTAATGCCACAAGAATTTTCTTGTTAAGCGAACATTTCTTTTAAATGATCATGTATTTTCTTGTGTTTATGACGCGTTTTTATAACACAAGTGCTCCTTATATCCTTTCATCTAAATTATACATGATCCCATAATTTCATCAAGATTTTTTTTGGCAAATCAAAGTCTAGTACAAAAGAAGTGCCAATTTGATGTTTGTTTAACAAATGTGTTCTAGGAATTCAAAGGATTTCATTGAAGGGTGATCTCATACCCCAAAAATCTGCATAATAAAGCTGAGCACTTAGCTAAACAAATAATTCAAAAATTCAAAAAATATTTCGCATGGGAAAGCAAAGCTTAACTATTCAGAATGTGTGTATTTTGAAATGAAGAGAGGCCATATTTGATATGCCTTCACGAAGTCTCAAATATCCCTTGCAGTCCCTATTTGAGCCTGATAATTATTTCTTGATAATTAACCCTGACAAGGATCACACCCTACACTGGTGGGCAAGTGCGAAGAGAGAAGAACTCTCAATTACAAAGTAGTCCTCAACAACATAAAACGCCAAAAAATTCCGGTGGGCATGTCACAATAAAAGCCCAAACAAAATTCTTAGGGGCATATCAAGTCAACATGATGGCATTGCTAAAAACCCATACCGGGTGTCATCACCCAATTTTTGGGTGACTCCCCAAAATATATCAAAAAATAACAAAAATAAAATAAAAAGGGCCAGCGAGGGTAGAAAAATCAATGTGGAATTTTTGTTTGTTTTCGAGGGTCTAATCGTATCTCTTTTTTCCTCAAAAATAGAGGAAATGCAGATTTAAGGAAAAATTAATTTATCATTTGATAAATCTGTGTAAAAATTAAGTCGCGCAACATAATTATATTTTTACGGGTTGATTTGATTTTATCATCGACCAATTTAAAAATACAATTATGTTTCAGAATTAATTGAGAGCTCAATTGAAGGATTTAATTAACCGCAAGGGTTTAATTATACTTTAAAGGCTTAATCGATGAAAAATCAAATTCTTAAGTTTAATTTGGGTTCAATTGAGAAGTTTGGAGTTTTTGGAGACCAATTTGCATTTTTCCAATTCAATTGAGCGAAATTAGGGATCAAATTACATAAATCCGAAATTGAGGACCAAAGTGAAAAAGGTGGGCAAATTTTTCTCTATAAATAGAGATGAATTGCCTTGTAAAAAGGGGGGAAGAGAGGGGACCCGAAATTAAAAAAAACCTAAAAAACCCTAAAAGACCATCCTTTTCTCTTTAGGTTTGGGGCTGTCGCCGCCAGCCCTTTGGGCAGCTGCAGCCCCTCCGGCCAGTCTTCCTCCCCATGATCTCACTCCCTCACTTCATCTCCTTCCCTCAGCCAACTCTCTTTTCCTCTCCTTCCCGTCGACTCACAGCAGCCATGGTCGCAGCCCTCATCAGCTAGCTTCTTCTCCTTCCCGTCGACCACTAAAGCAGCCCCATCAGCTCTCGTTTCTTCATCTTCTTCTTCCGCAACAACGTCGGTCACTGTCGACCACAACAGTCCTCGTTTGGCAGCGTCGTCTGCCTCCAGCACCCTCACTGCCTGACTTCTTCCCCATCGGTGGCCAGCTCCTCTGCACCAACGGGCTCCTTACCTTCCTTCCAGTCACAGATTAGTCACCCGAAGAATGGGAAGAGCAGATTTGAAATCTGTTGAAGAAAGGACAGATCTGGCCGGTGCTTTGCTTGTGTGTTGTGTTTGTGTTTTTTGTCTGTTTTACAGGTCACCGCCGGCGAGAAAAGAAAGGGGAGCGGCCGATCTCCCCTCTGTCATTTCGGACAGGTGATGGTGGCGCGTGGCTAGTGGCGGAGGCGCGTGGGACAACGCACCACCATTATTTCTGTCGGCTCCACCTATCAGCAGTGCTTCCGAGGTTGTTTTTATGATTTTGAATGTTGTGTTTGTATTTAATTTGTTGTTATGTTTATTTATTTTTTTGAAAATGTTATGTAATTGTAAAATGTACGAAAAAAAAATATAATGAAAAAGAGAATGGGTGTGTGAGTTGCATAAAAAAAATAACACAAAAAAACATAAAAATGACATTTCAAAAAACAAAACAAAAAAAAACAAATAATGTGTTTTCGTGCATACGGCCGGATCCCAAAGTTTTTCCCATTGTATTTTTCACAAAAAAACATGTTGCATCTTTTTCCATGTTTTAAAAGCTAAAATTGGATATCGTAACCAGTTTACGATTATTCGTTGGTATTCGGCCAAAATGTCAAAAATAATTTAACAACTATTTTATTTTATCTATCGCGATGTAAAATTACAATGTAAAGTACACTCGTAGATAGGTAAAATCGTGATTTTCAAAATGCATTGTGAAATTTATTTTTGTGGTTAGTCTTTCAACCCACAATGAGCCTGCAAGGAGGTAGACATTTTCTCTCGGATAAAAATTTACGTCAATCCTTGGGAAAAGACTAATAAAAATGACTTAGAAAAAAAACAACAAACAACGATGCAGCTTACCTTAGGTAGGGTGTACTGGGGGTGACGCGTCTTCCCCTTGCACAACAAGTCCCCTTACCCAAGACTCTCGCAGACCATTAGGTTCCTAGTGACCTTAATACTAGGTGGCGACTCCTTATAATTATAGTCCTAATTTTTACAGCTATAAAACACCCCCCATTTTTCACCGCGCGTCCTTGTCTCCCAAACCAGTGGGGGATGGCGGGGCGCGAAGCGCGAAAAACCACCGTCACGACATCGAGGGGCATGTCAAGAGGTACCCAAATAAGATTGTGGGTCATAAACATAAAAGGAATTTTAGTACATTACGACGAGCCGAGTCAACATGATAATACTCAAAACCCATGATAAAAGGCCCAAACAAAATACTGGGGGGCATGTCTAGGTAAAAGCCCAAACAAAATGCTGAGGGGTGTGTCAAGTCATGAAAATCAATCATGTGGACTAAAAAGAGTTCTAAGAGTGAGCACTATATGATCCTTAGTCTAGAAAACCCTTAAACACTTTTTGAGCCTGCAAATATCTTTTCTTCGTAGCTAGCAACCTGAGCCTACATTACAAGCCTGATAAAGCCCTTTCTGATCAAATACAAGTAAACTGGATTGATAGGCAATGCTTTTCCATTCGAGATTATCCTTACAAATGCTTCACCAAACATGATCGAAGCCTTTTTGAAATACAAGATATGCGAACAAGCATCATTTCACATTCTTGTCAAAATCAACATAAAACATGACAATGAGATCACTTTAATTCTTTCGAGAACAAGTTTGTTCAAACAAACATCAAAACAGTTTTTTGTGCTTGGAATGACTTTAAAATTCCAAAAATCTTACATAAAAAAATCTTTGCAAATAACCATCCCTTTCCTGCAAACACTTGAAGCCTAAAACACTAGTGTGGTGGGACCTGACTGTGACAATCAAAATATTTTGTGTGTGGAATGACTTTGAAATTCCAAAAATCCTACATGAAACACAATCTTTGCAAATAACCAACCCTTTCCATGCAAACACTACTCTTGAAACCCAAAACACTTATGGGCATAACCAGGCTGGGGGGCGATCTACAAATGCAATTGAAGACTGCTCCATCATTCCTTTTCAAAAAAATCTGGGTCAAACTCAGGGTGGCATGTTGATATGGAAAATCTATCATCTCCAGTGGTCAAAATCTTAAATTACGGCTCAAGAAAGTAGAAGCGAGAAGCTGTCAAAGCCAAAGATCCAAACCCAGGAAAGGAAGGCCAGGAAGAAGAAAAGGGGACCTATATCTCTTAGGTAAGTATACATGCATTATCATGCATTTCATCCCCATTGACAATCTAGGAAATGTTTTGGAGGGATCGTAATTTACAAACCTTCATTCATCATTTTTGTATACGCTTTCAAGCTCCCACCTCTTTCATTTCCTTGAGCGCGCTTTTCAGCCTTATCTACTTCTTGAATTTGGGAGTTATCATGCATTGCATCCCCATTAGTAATCTAAGAAATATTTAGGAGGGATTGTAATTTACAAACCTCCACTCATTGCTTTGTGTGCACCTTCAAGCCCTTACCACTTTTATTTTCCTGAGTGCCCAGTGAGTCTTTCATCAACATAGATGGAGCATTTTTCAACCCTATCTCCTCTCCTTTTAGTGTGCTTTCTAGCCATCAATCAACTAAAATAGTGTGCTTTCAAACCCTATTTTCCCTTCATCTTCGAGTGTGTTTTCCAACCCTCGCCATCAATTCAAATAATGTGCATTCCAACCTATTTTCCTTTCACCTTCAAGTGTGTTTTCCAACCCTCGATCATCAATTAAAATAGTGTGCTTTCCAGCCCTATTTCCTTTCATCTTCGAGTGTGTTTTCCAACCCTCGCCATCCATTAAAGTAGTGTGCTTTCCAGCCCTATTTCCTTTCATATTCGAGTGCGTTTTCCAACCCTCACCATCAATTAAAATAGTGGGCTTTCCAACCCTCTTTTCCTTTCATTTTCGAGTGTGTTCTCAACCCTCGATCATCAACTAGAATAGTCTGCTTTCCAACCCTAATTTCCCTTCATATTCGAGTGCATTTTCCAACCCTCGCCATCAATTAAAGTAGTGTGCTTTCCAGTCCTATTTCCTTTCATTTTCGATTGTGTTTTCAACCCTCGATCATCAACTAGAATAGTGTGCTTTCCAACCCTATTTTCCCTTCATATTCGAGTGTATTTTCCAACCTTCGCCATCAATTAAAATAGTGTGCTTTTCAGCCCTATTGTCCTTTCACCTTTGAGTGTGTTTTCCAACCCTTGATCATTAATTAAAATAGTGTGCTTTCCAGCCATATTTTTCCCTTCATTGTCGAGTATGTTTTCCAACCCTCGATCATCAACTAGAATAGTGTGCTTTTTAGCCCTATTTTCCCTTCATATTTGAGTGCGTTTTCCAACCCTTGCCATCAATTAAAATAGTGTGCTTTCCAGCCCTATTTTCCCTTCATATTCGAGTGTGTTTTCCAACCCTCGCCATCAATTAAAATAGTGTGCTTTCCAGCCCTATTTTCCTTTCACCTTCGAGTGTGTTTTCCAACCCTCGATCATCAATTAAAGTAGTGTGCTTTCCAGCCCTATTTTCCCCTTCATCGTTGAGTATGTTTTCCAACCCTCAACCATCAATCCACATAGTACGCTTTCAAGCCTTATCTCCCCACTCCTTAAGTGCATGTTCCAATTCTCGACCATCAACTCAATTAGTGTACCTTCCAGCTCTACTTTCTCTCCTCTTTTAGTGCGTTTTCTATCCCTCAGTCGTGCGTTCTAGATAGCGAGCTTTCTAGCCCTATTTTCCATTTCATGAAATCTTCACCCCTTTCATCATTTTCACCTAGGTAGTCACCCATTACAATGAGACCATTTTCCTGTGCTAATCACAAACATCATAATCTTCCACCCTTTGAGTGTCCTCTTTAGGCCTCAAATTTTTAGGTAGCGCACTTTCTAGCCCTATTCTATCATTTCCCTTCTAAGTGCGTTTCGCAACCCTCATTTTCATTTTCGGATGGATCAACCATTTCTTAGTCTGATAAATCCATTCTCTTTTTCTTTACAAAGCTTACAATTTAAAGTCTTTTACAAGACTTTTATTGTAAGCATTGTAAAGAGGGGGGCAACTGTCGTAACCCAATTTTTGGGTTACTCCCCAAAATAAAATAAAAATAATAAAAATAAAATAAAAGGGGTTTCGCGTAGGTAGAAAAATGACGGTGGAAACTTTGGAAATTTTTTGAGGCGAATCGTATCTCTTTTATGCCAAAAAATGAGAGAAAATACAAATTCAAGGTAAAAATTAAGTCAAAAATCATAATTATATTTTTTATAAGCCAATTTGATTTGATCATGGGCTAATTCAAAATATTATTATGTTTGAGAATTAATTTAGGATCCAATTGAAGAATTTAATTAAGTGCAAGGACTTAATTATGCTTTAAATTGGTTAAATTAATTTTGTTAAGGGCTTAAATGATGAAAAATCAAATTCTTGAATTTAATTCGAGCTCAATTGAGAAGATTGAAATTTTAGGAGAGCAAATTGAAGACAATTGAGAGTTTAACTGTCAATTAAGGGTCAAATTGCATGAATTAGAAGTGAGGGACCAATGTGAAAAAGGCGTTCAAAATTAAGGCTATTATTGACATTCTGACATGGGCACAATTGCACAAAAGTAGAAATTTAAATCCAATTGGGGGTGCAATTAGAACAATTGCAAGTTAAAGGACCAAAATGCATTTCCACCTTCCCAAAGTTGCCACAGCATGCACGCCGACCAGCCTTGGCCTCCCGACAGCCGCCTGAATGCCCGCCGACCAGCCACCATCGCAGGCACGCCAGCCACCACGTCACCGACCAGCCAGCCACCGTGGCAGGCCACACCACCTATAAAAGGCAGCCCTGGACGCTGCATGGAGGGGGAGAAAAATGGGAGAAGAAAAAAACAACAGAAAAAAGGAAGAGATTCTAGGAAAATTAAAGTGATTTTTAGCATAAAAAACACGCCCAACAAACCTGAAGGAACAATATTACCTTTTTCTTCATCGGCATCAATCTCTCTCTCTCTCTCTGGTTTCACGGTTCCCTCTCTCTCTAGTTGCAGACTCTCGCCCCTCTCTCTCTCTTTGCCATTGCTAGCCATTCGACCACCCCAAAGCCACCTTTATCATCACCATAAGACTCCCCCACACACCAAAAACCGAACCCCACATTTAGTCGTAGCCATAGCCACGGTCGCAGCAACTGTAACACATGATTGGTGACTTCGGAGGCTTCCACCGGCCATCACAGGCCACCGTTGACGGCGCCATCACCACTGGGACAACCACCTCGATCTCCTCTACCCGACGGTGCTAACAGGTAAGCCTTTTATCACACTTGAAAATCCTCCCCTCACTGTTCATCATCTCCTTCGTTGCCCACTGTTCACTGCATGTGAACAGTGGGACATGATTTACATCCCACTGTTCACCTGTATGAACAGTGGCTTCCGGGTCGGACCCAAAGTCTGGCCTGATCGTTGAAAGGTGGGCTGGGTTCTGAACCCATCCCAAATAAAATGGGCTTTCAACCCGTGCGGACTGGAAGCCCAGACCAAAACTAAATGGGCTCCCAGCCCGTGAGGACTAGAAGCCCAGTCCACATCAATCTGGGCTTCCAGCCCGTGAGGACTGGAAGCCTAGCCCAAAACGGGATGGGCTTCCAGCCCGTGAAGACTGGAAGCCCGACCCACATCTATATGGGCTTCCAGCCCATAAAATAAAAAATAAAAAAATAATAAAATATTGATATATTTTTTTTCTTGCTATTATTATTACAAAAAAAATTCAAAAATATAAAATGTGTTGTTTTCGTGCATACGGTTGAATTCCAAGATTTTCCAAGCATATTTTTCATAAAAAAATATTGCATCTTTCTCATATTTTAAAACAATATCTGGATATCATAACCGATTTATGATTATCCTTTGGAATTTAGCCAAAATATCAAAAATAATCAAAACCATTTTTGTTTTATCTATTAGGTGTAAATTTACATTGTAAAATACACCCATAGATAAAAAAAGGGGATTTTAATTTCGATGTAAATTTACATTGTAAAGTACATCTGTACATAACAAAAAGATTTTCTAACTGCGGTGTAAAATTACATAGTAAAGTACACCCGCAGATAAAAAAATATTTTTCTTTTAAAATGCAGTGTAAAAAATAAGCTTAGAAAAAAACAATTAAACAACAATGCAACTTACCTTAGGTAGGGTGCACTGGGGGTGATGCGTCTTCCCCTTGCACAACAAGTCCCCTTACCCAAGACTCTCGCAGACCAATAGGTTCCTAGTGACCGTAATACTAGGTGGCGACTCCTGATAATTATAGTTGTCTTTTTTATGGCTATAAAATAGACCCCTCATTTTCACTGCGCACTGTTATCTCCCCAAAACCCTCGGGGAAGGGCGGGGCGCGAAGCGCGTAAAAAAATCACCGTCACGACAAAAGGAATGACATGGTTATGGAGCTTCTTAAAGCATTTGTTGATTGGTAAAAATCACGTTAAGATAATTAACGTATTTTTATATCATTTCTTCTACAAACACAACAAGAGAAAGAGATATAATGACTACCTAATGGTGATCCTTGGTCTTCAAAACCCTTAAATACCCTTTTGAGCCCATGAATGTCCTTTTCTTTTATAGTCATGAACCATAGCCTTACTACATGCTTTTAAAAGTCCTTGATCAAGCAAGCAATTTTAAGTAATAAGTGGCGCTCTCAAAATTGTTAGAGATTTTTTTCCATAAGGGTTATAATTTCACAAACTAAGTTACGAGTTGTTATGCATATTGATAAAGTGCTGAAAAATGAGACAAATTTCCAATAGAACCTCAGGTCTTTACTCGATACTCTAATTGATTAAAAAGCACAAATGGTCACCTCATCATGTATCATCAAATGACATTCCCCAAAATCAGAGATTGGAATTGAAACACAAAAAACCCATAAAAAATGATTTCAATCTCACAATAGGTTAATTATTGTTTCCAAAATACAAGATAATTACTGTTCTACATGCAATGAATATCGTGTGTTGGGCATTTGACCAAATGAATTTTATTTTCAACAAATCTTATTTCAAGGATTAGACTTTGGATGCACATGATCTTTGAAATTGGTGACTTAGTTTTAGAACAATAAAGATTTACAAACAAAGAAAACATTGACTGAATTTGCAGAATCCTCAATATTGACAATTCTCGATTATCATTGAAAACTCAGTTGTCAGAGGCAATGATGTGGATCTTGAAAGAGATGCAAACAATTTCACATCAGATTGGGGGAAAGGAAACACAAGTAGATAATGATTTAGTGAAATTCATCAGATTTATAGCAATGACAAATATGTTTTGGTGATAAACAGATGAATGAGCATCAACAGATCAACTCAAGGCAAAATTGCTTAATAGAGAACGATGTGGTTTAACAAGCTCCAAAAACTGTTGAGACTAACGTTGCATCTGAAGGGCATCTTTAGATTCTGAAATATTGTCTTACCCACAAATTTAGTTGTCTCCAAAAAGATGTTATTGCATGGGTGTATTTTGATAATTGTTGAAGAGTATATGTGCCACCAAGACTAATTATGGGATAACCTGTTTGAAACCTGTCAACTCAAGCTTCACTTTCATTGCATGAATGTGGGTGATGAAAAGAAAGATGTTATCACTGAGTTGCATTTGTCATAAATGTTAAAGATGATGCATGCCACTAAGATTAATTAGGGAATAATTTGTGTTGAAGCCCATCGACTCAAGGTGCAGTTCACCGCATGAATATGGGAGAGAGAAAGAACCTCGTTAATGACAACATTATAATTCTTTGCATGGACTAAGAAGAATTTGTTTAGAGGAAATTGAGTTTACAACGAAGAGTTTCAGATTGCATGACCGAGTAGTTGCATCAATTCAGGGCGCAATTCATCGCATGAATATGACTGATGATAACATTACATCTCTTCTCATAAGCTGAGAGAAATTTATTAAGGATAACATTGAGCATGCAATAATGAGTTTTGGATGCATTTCTAGGTGACTTCACAATTCCATGAAGGTTGATGATGACATATGCTAAAAAAACTATGATTCAATTAATGAAAACTCCATGACTAATTAACAATCTAAGATGATGTCAACATTACCAAGCCTTGCAATGATTGTTAGCATAACACACACAAATCAAAGAACTATTATTAAGAGAATCCAAGAAAATGGATGACTTATTACACTCTTTCTCAATGAATCAAGCAACAACACACTTGAGGGAAGGTCAGACTTGATAAACAATGAAAGAAGAGATCATCACAGATAGCCTAGAATAAACAAGGTGCTTATGTTGAGTGCATGAATGACAAATGACAAACTTCAATAAGCCATCTAATTAGAGAAGCCAACAAAGCTTTGGATATTAGGCAAAGGCATCCTATGGCAATGGAGCATTAGAGAAAGGGGACCTATATTTCTCAAGTAAGTATACATGCATCATCATTCATTGTATCGCCATCTTCACCTATTCTCACCCAAGTAGGTCACACATTATAATGAGACCATCTTCACCAATTTCACCCTAGTAGGTCACCCTTTGCAAAGAGACCATCTCTATCTTTCATCCAAGTAGGTCACCCGTTGTAATGAGACCATTTTTACCAATTTCACCTAGGTAGGTCACCCGTTACGATGAGACCATCTCCATCGTTCATCCAGGTAGGTCACTCATTATAATGAGACCATCTTCACTATTCTCACCCGGGTAGGTCACCTAATATAATAAGACCATCTTCCCAGTATCACCTAGGTAGGTCAATTCGTTATAGTGAGACCATCTCCATCTTTCACCCGGGTAGGTCACCTAGTATAATGAGACCATCTTCACCAATTTCACCCGGGTAGGTCACCTGTTATAGTGAGACCATCTTCATCTGTTATCTGGGTAGGTCACCCGTTATAATAAGATCATCTTCACTAGTTTCACCCGGGTAGGCCACCCGTTACAATGAGACTATCTCCATCTTTCATCTGCATAGGTCACCCGTTATAATGAGACCATCTTCCCTAATTTCACCTTGGTAGGTCACTCGCTACAATGAGACCATCTCCATCTTTCACCCAGGTAGGTCACCTAGTATAATGAGACCATCTTCACCAATTTCATTCAGGTAGGTCACCCATTACAATGAGACCATCTCAATTTTTCACCTGGGTAGGTCACCCTTTACAATGAGACCATCTTCATCATTCTCACCTAGGAAGGTCACCAATTACAATGAGACAATTTTTCCTTTGTTCTTTATAAACATCATCATGTTCCCATTTTTTGAGTGTTCTATTTAGGCCTAAATATTTACGTAGTGCGTTTCCTAGCCCTATCTTATAGTTCCCTTCTGAGTACGCTTCACAACCCTCATTTCTTCTAAACGGATCAACCAATTCTTGGTTTGGTAAATCAACTTTCTTTTTCTTTACAACGCTTACTATTTAAAGTCTTTTACAAGACTTTAGTCATAAGCATTATAAAGATGGGTGATGCGACCATATTATTTGATAGTTTCATCCATATTTACCTAATGTTTTGCATATGTTTTGTGTATTAAATGCCTTGATATTCTTTGTTTTATGTTTTGAAGGTATTTTTGGATGAAAGATGCAAAAAGGAGGTGATTGGAGCTGATTGACAGATTTGACGTTCAATCGATGTTTTGTGCAGAGCGGAAGCTCTAGATATCGAAATGAAGTGATTCCAGTGGCATTAAAATGCTAACATCCATCTCTTTCTGGAATGCTAAGTAAAAATAAATAAAATAAGGAAGAGCATGGGAATCGCATCCTTCAAAGTCAAATCTTGCAATCTACTGATATTGACCTTTGTCCATTCCAACTTCAATATCTCGAGCTACAGAAGTCCGATTGATGCAAGCTCAATTTTCATGGATTCAGGACACAAAGACCTATACACGCTCCAACTTTCAACTCAAAAAGATGTGATAGAAAGGAGATATGAATTTTACAAGGGACAACTAAATTCTATCAACTTAAGGAAAAACTATTTTGTAACATAGATACTAGGATTTCTAAGCATATATAAAAGAAGAGAGGAGCAAGGAATTTTCGGCCAGCACCAAAGAAAATACAAATCTTCCTCCTCGAAACCCTAAATCATGTTTTCTTCCATCTTTTTATTTAGTTGTTCAATAAACATGCAAGGCTAGACTCTTTTGCTTGGTTGCAAGGACACAGAAACCTTCCGATTTCAAGAACTGTGAGATCTATTTTTACCCCAATTTTTCAGTTTATATGATGAATATGTTTGTTCTGCTATGCTTATTTTCCTATGATTTATTATTTAATTGCTAAGAGCGGACTCGAAGCTATTATTGTAGATAATCTACTGCTAAGTTTTATATCAAAACCGGAGTTGTGGTATATGAACTTGTGAAACAACTAAGTTAGTAATTGTAGCGGATCTACGATATTAATCTTAGGGAGAACATTCAATCGAACTAAACATATATTGCGGACAATTATGTTTCTTAATTGATCAATTTATCTAGATTTTAATGCTGCCATTGAATCAAATTACTAGTGCGGACACTGTGGTGGTTTCATGGTTAGGGTAAGTTATACGGCAAATCCATTAACGAACCAATTTTAAGAAGAGATAAATATTCAGAATATAAATTGATGTGTCGTTTCCATGATCAAGTCTGATATATGTAGGTGGATGTTGATTTGGGACCAAGGTCTGTTTTATTGATATATTTCAGTTTTATATAATTTTCGCTTAGTTTGTTTTAGCTTAGCCTAGACAACTTCCAACCCCCCCAATTGCATAACATATAGAATGAAAATCTGAACTAAATTGTCCTCATGGGATCGACCCCTTGCTTGTTCTATACTATCTTGTTTGATTTATTTTAAGCTAGGGTAATTAATTTGTCCGACCGCGATATCGCAACAAATTTTGGCGCCGTTGCCGGGAACGTGATTTTAGTTGATTCTTGTGTTATTATGCTGTGATTGATTCTACTTGCTGTTATTTTTATTTATTCTGAAAAAAAAAAGAAAAAAATATATACTTGTGTTTGCGGCAGTACTATTCAAAACAGATATTTTGGTGGAATTATGTATTGTTCTTTCTTTTTCTGAAGGTAAACGATGTTCTAAGAAGAACTAGTGACCTTTGGTCACTAACCCCACCCTATTAAGGCCTAATTCCATCGTTTTCTAAGGTTTCTGGACACTTTTAGTTTTCTAGCGTAGGATACTATTGCCTATTACGCTGTTTTCAATCTCTTGTGTGGTTGGTTTCTTTTGAGTTTTCTTTATGATTTATGCCTGCAACCCGTTCTACTAACCAAAGTCATCAAGTGCAGGTTGATCTCGAAATAGAAAACACTTTACGCAGGTTACAAAAAGAAGCTCGCGTCAACATCATGGCTGTTACACGACAACAAACACTTAAGGAGCTTGCTGCTCCTAATGTGGAAAACCAACCATTATGCATAAACATAACCAACCATTGTTCATAAACATAAACAGTAATGTGAACTTTGAACTCGAATACGATTTTATACATTTGCTGCCAACATTCATTAGTCTTGTAGGAGAAGATCCTCACACTCATCTCAAGGAGTTCCACATGGTTTGTGTTGGCATGAAACCAAATGAAGTTGAAGAGGAACAAGTTAAGTTGAAAGCTTTCCCTTTCTCTTTAAAAAGGGCAGCAAAGGCATGGTTTTTTTCTATTCTCCCAGGTTCCATTAACACTTGGAATGGCATGAAAAAGATCTTCCTTGAAAAGTATTTCCCAGCATCTCGAGTTGCCAACATAAGAAAAGAAATATGTGGGATTCGGCAATCTCATGGAGAAACACTCGCTGAGTATTGGGAAAGATTTGAGCTATTGTGCATTCAATGCCCTCATCATCAAATACCTGATCAGCTGCTCATTCAATACTTCTATGAAGGATTGATGCCTATTGACCATAGTATCATTGATGCTGCAAGTGAAGGGGCATTGGTAGATAAGACACCTAGTGTTGCACGCCAATTAATCTCAAACACGGCAACCAACTCGATACAGTTTGGCACCCGTGGAGACTTCTCAAACAAACGAGTGAATGAGGTAAGTATTTCTAACCTTGAGAATAAAGTTAATGATCTTACTTCTCTTGTGCATTCTTTGGCTTGTGGAAATGTACAATAGGTAAAAGTTTGTAGCATATGCTTACTATAAGGACATGCTTCGGATATGTGCCCAACAATGCAAGAAAATTACATTGAGCAAACAAATGCGGTTGATGGAACATTCAATGGACAACCCCAACATAAGTATGATCCCTTTTCTAACACATACAATCCTGGATGGAGAGATCATCCCAACTTCCACTATAAGAACCCACCTCAACAAGGCAATCAAGGGAGACAGTTCCATTCCCATGGATTTCAACCATAGCCCCAACAAAATTATCAAGCGAGACATCCCCCTCTGTTCACCAACTCCAATGTTATGAGGACATCATCTAATGATGATCTTCGTGAGATGATGAAAACTTTGGCTTCTAACACTGTGACCTTGCAGCAAAATGTAATGTCTTTTCAACAGGAAACAAGGTCATGTACTCACAACTTGAAGAAGCAAATGGGGCAAATAGCTTCAAGTGTGGGCAAACTAGAAACATAAATGAATGGAAAATTGCCCTCCCAAGCATTAAATCCAAAAGAGAATGTTAATGCAATCATGCTGCGAAGTGGGAAAGAACTTGGAGAAAACAAGTCAAAACAAGTTGAGATGGAGGAAGAAGAAGAGATAGAAAATGAATTGAGTAGCAAGAAGAAACCTACTTCTCCTTCACTAAATGAGATAATGACGACCACTCCAAAGGTAACTCCTCACTCAATGAATTCCAATTTTAAAGCAATTCCACACTTTCCTATGAGTTCTTCAGGTCTAAGAAAGAAGACAAAGAAAAAGAGATCTTAGAGGTTTCAAGAAAGTGGAACTCAACATTCCTTTGATTGATGCTATCAAGCAAATTCCCAAGTATGCTAAATTTTTGAAGGAGTTGTGCACTACCAAAAGAGCTTTTAAACTAAAAGGTCATGAAATGGTAAGTATGGGAGAAGTTGTATCTAATGTTGTTCAAAAGAATATGCCTTTGAAGCAGAAAGACCCAGGTGCGTTTACTATCCCATGTGTTATTGGCAATGCTAGTTTTAAAAGGGCTCTATGCGATTTAGGTGCATCCATTAGTGTTATGCCTAAACATGTTTATGATTCTCTTAGTTTAGAGCCTTTGAATAAAACCAACATTGTCATACAACTTGCGGATCATAGTTTTGTTTACCCACTTGGTGTGATAGAAGATGTCCTAGTCAAGATTGATAGCTTGCTAATTCCATGTGACTTTTATATTCTTGATATGGAGCATAATTCTTGTGATTCTAGTACTCCTATATTATTTGGGAGACCATTCTTAAAAACTGCCAATACAAAGATTGATTGTGGTAAGGATACTTTGTCTATAGAGGTCGGAGATGAAAAAATTGAATTTAATTTTCATGATGCAATGAAATATCCTTATAGCAATGTTTATTCAATCACATGTTGTGACAAAGTTGATAAGTGTGTGCAGCAAGTTTGTGATTTTAATTGTGTGGATGGATTAAGCGTAGCTTTGAGCTATGGCTATTATTTTACCTAATTGGAGGAGATGGAGAAGCACACATATGTTCCCCAAAACGTGCATGAAGCAGCACTGGCTTTGCAAGCTTTGCAAACCGTTCCCCATGGTAATGTCTTTGTTGATTTAGTACTTTCACATAAAAAGCTTTTGCCATCTATTTTAGAGGGTCCCGAGTTAGAATTGAAACCTTTTCCTGATAATTTGAAGTATGTATTCATTGGCGACAACAATACACTTCTTATTATCATAGTAAAAGGTTTGACCAGTGCGCAAGAGGAAAAACTTGTGAAGTTATTGTGTGATCACAAAACGGCCATTGGATACTTTAGCCGACATCAAGGGCATTAGTCCCTTAATGTGTATGCATCATATATTATTGGAGGATGATACGAAACCAACAAGGGAAATGCAAAGGAGGTTGAACCCACCCATGATGGAGGTCGTGAAAGCTGAAATTTTGAAACTATTAGATGCAGGAGTCATTTGCCCCATCACAGACAGTAAATGGGTGGCACCAATCCATGTGGTGCCCAAAAAGACTGGAATCACATTGGTGAAAAACAGAGATGATGAATTCATTCCTACTCGCATCTCGAGTGGTTGGAGAATGTGTGTTGATTATAGAAAGCTTAATCTTTCTACGCGTAAAGATCATTTCCCGTTACTATTCATGGACCAAATGCTTGAACGTCTGGCAAGTAAGTCTTTTTATTGCTTTCTTGATGGATATAGTGGATACAATTAGATTGTTATTAATCCTGAGGATCAAGAAAAAACTACGTTTACATGTCCATTTGGTACATATGCATATAAAAGAATGCCCTTTGGTCTCTATAATGCACCTGCAACTTTTCAAAGATGCATGATGAGTATTTTTTCTGACTATGTTGAAAGAATAATTGAGGTTTTCATGGATGATTTCACAGTGTATGGTGATTCTTTTGATAGATGTCTAGAAAACTTATCTTTGATCTTGAAAAAGTGCATTGAAACTAACCTTGTCATGAACTATGAAAAGTGATATTTTATGGTAGATCAAGGAATAGTTCTTGAGCATGTAGTGTCTTCACGTGGATTGGAGGTTGATAAAGCTAAAATAGATGTTATTTCTTCATTACCTTACCCCTCATGCGTGAGGGAAGTTCATTCTTTTCTTGGCCATGCAGGTTTCTATCGGCGCTTTATCAATGACTTCTCAAAGATTACAGCACCCTTATGCAAACTATTATCCAAAGAAGTGGATTTTGTGTTTGATCAAGCATGTAAAGATGCCCATGATGAGCTTAAAAGGTGTGTCATATCTGCCCCTATCATCCAACCATAAAAATGGGATGAACCTTTTGAGATAATGTGTGATGCAAGTGACTATACGGTAGGTGCAGTTCTTGGGCAAAGAATTGGTAAGAATATGCATGTTATAGCCTATGCTTCTCGCATGTTAGATGGAGCACAATGCAATTACCATACAACTGAAAAGGAACTTTTTGCATTGGTGTTTGCTCTAGAAAAATTCAGGTTGTATTTACTTGGTACAAAAGTAGTTTTTTTCACTGACCATGCAGCTTTAAGGTATCTTTTGAAGAAAAAAGAGTCCAAACCAAGATTAATTAGGTGGATCTTGCTTTTAAAAGAATTTTATCTTGAAATCAAAGACAAAAAAGGTGCTGAAAACCATGTGGCTAATCACTTGAGCCGACTAAGGACCAAGGATATACAAGTTGAAACAATAAGAGAGACATTTCCTGATGAGCAAATGTATGTGTTACATTCCTCCATAAGACCATGGTATGCTGATTTGGTGAACTATTTAGTCACCAAAGAATTCCCTCCAGGTTTGTCTACATCCCAAAAAAATAAGCTACGAGCTGATGATAAATATTATTTCTGGGATACTCCTCATCTGTGGAAATTTTATGTGGATCAAGTAGTTAGGAGATGTGTACCACAAGATGAATTTCATTCCATTCTCACCTTTTGTCATTCTCATTCTTATGGTGGACATTTTGGAGCAAAAAGAACGGCCCATAAGGTACCTGAAAGTGGTTTTTATTGGCCTTCTATTTTTAAGGATGCATTTCATTTTCACAAATCATGTGAAAACTGTCAAAAAAACAGGTAATATCACTCATAAGAATCAAATGCCTTTAACAAATATTCTTGTAAGCGAGATTTTAGATGTTTGGGGTATTGATTTTATGGGTCCATTTCCTTCTTCTTTTGGCGCTCTTTATATCCTTCTTGCAGTTAATTATGTGTCCAAATGGATTGAGGCAAAAGCCATACGAACTAATGGTGCTAAAGTTGTTGTAGATTTTATCAAGACTCACATATTTGACAGGTTTGGAATCCTTAAAGCTATCATTAGTGATCATGGCACGTATTTTTGCAATCGTTCAATGGAAGCATTGTTACGCAAATATCATGTGACTCATCGGACTTCTACGGCATACCATCCTCAAATGAATGGCCAAGTTGAGATTCCAACCGGCGGGACTAGAGTCTGAGACTTGGTGATGCACTTTGGGCTTACCGAACTGCTTATAAATCACCAATAGGAATGTCACCTTTTAGGATGATTTATGGGAAAGCATGTCATCTACCAGTGGAACTTGAACATAAAGCTTTTTGGGCCATAACAAAATGTAACATGGATTATGATGCTGTTGGGATTGCAAGAAAGTTGTAGTTGCAAGAGTTGGAAGAGATTCGAAATGATGCTTATGAGAATGCAAGGATTTACAAAGATAAGACTAATAGTCTTCATGACCACATAATTACAAGAAAAGAGTTTCATGTTGGAGACAAAGTCCTTCTCTATCATTCACGTTTGAAACTTTTTCCTGGTAAGTTGCGTTCTCGTTGGATTGGGCCCTTTGTTGTTTCTAATGTTTTTCCTTATGGTGCAGTTGAAATTACAAGTTTAGAAACAAATAACGTATTCAAGGTCAATGGACATTGCTTGAAACCTTTTTATGAAAGTTGGACAATAAAAATCACCGCTTCTGTGGAGTTAGCTGAACTGATCTATGAAGAATGAGCATAACACATGTCGAGCCAATGACACAAAACAAAAGCGCTTCCAGGGAGGCAACCCAGCACAAAAAAAAATATTTGCTTTCCTTTTCCCTTATCTTTTATTTTTATTTCTGTTTTGCAATTATTATTTTTTTGTCATTCTCTTATATCCCTTTTCTTCCATTTTCAACATTGAGGACAATGTTATGTTTTAAGTATGGGGGTATTAGGAAAATGTCAGTTTTCTTATTTTGTTTTTCTTTATTCTTCCATAAAAAAAAATTGTGATTGATCTTTTTGAACTCCCATTGCTTTTTGAGAATATGAGTATTATGTATGAGAATTAAGTGAGATAGATGAATATATAAATTGAATGAATGAGTGTGCATGCAAGTTTTAATGTTTAATTGGTTTAGGGATTGACTCTGAAAATATGTCATCTTGACTTTATAGTGTTATACCAATGTAAGCTTTTGAGTCTTCAACATTATATTCTTTGATTGTTCGTTCTTTCAATAATATGTATCTCTAGAACTTGCTTCATATCTTGTTGAGATTACATTCGCATTACATAAATGCATGAAGATGATAAAGGCATTACGAATTTTAACCGCTTGAGCCAAAAAGCCAACTGAAAGCATATTATCTTTACTGAGCCCCTTTTGAGCTTGTTTATCTTTTCTTTGCTTTATCCATGTATAAGCCTTAAACTTTTTATATGTTTTCCTCTTTTCCCCTGGCCAAGGATTAGTAGAACATATACTTATGATATCTCATGGAATTATGGTTGGAAATTATGTGAAAAGAAAGAAGTAATGATGTTTGATGAAAAGATGGGCAAAGTTGCCAAAGGTGAAGAACAAAAAGAAAAGAAAAGAAAACAAAAGAAGAAGAAGAAGAAGAAAAGAAAAGAAGAAAAAAGAATAGAAATGAGCTTGAAATCGAAAGTAGCTAAGCATTGGTACTTGAATATTGAAAAATGATGTGTTTAAATGGAATATCTTGTTAGAAATATCATTTTTCAGAATGCTCTACTTTCTTTGGTTTGAACCATTTCTTTTACTCTCTTTTACCTCACCTTAACCTTAGCCCCATTACAACCGGAAAATAAGACCTTTTGATTCATACATTGTTTGTAATATTTTAGTAATGGAGATGACACTGAAGAGCAAGCTTATGGTAGAACATATTCATTGATTGAATTTGAGAGATTTAAACACATAAGCGCTAAACACATGTGTTGGAGTGTATATCAATGAGAGGACCTATCACTTTGGCATGGCACAGATTTCTTTTAAATCCCGAAGAGTAATTGAGTTTTGAAGTTTGCATGTAAACAAATTCATGAAGATTTATGTTCTTTATCCTGCTCGATTGTATTCTTATTTATAATGCTTGAATTCTTGGATATTGATGGGAGATAGGCAAAAGGATTGGTCATGGCTATTTTTAATTTAAATTTTTTGCCTATCCTTTCTCGAGGATGAGCAAGAGCTAAGTGTGGGGGTATTTGATGCGACCATATTATTTGATAGTTTAATCCATATTTACTTAGTGTTTTGCATATGTTTTGTGTATTAAATACCTTGATAATCTTTGTTTTATATTTTGAAGGTATTTTTGGATGAAAGATGCAAAAAGGAGGTAATTGGAGCTGATTGACAAATTTGACCTTCAGTCGATGTTTTGTACAGAGCAGAAGCTCTAGATATTGAAATGAAGTGATTCTAGTGGCATTAAAAAGCTAACATCGATATCTTTCTGTAATGCTAAGTAAAAATAAATAAAATAAAGAAGAGCATGGGAATCGCATCCTTCAAAGTCAAATCTTGCAATCTGCCGATATCGACCTTTGTCCATTCCAACTTCAATATCTCGAGCTACAGAAGTCCGATTGATGCAAGCTCAATTTTCATGGATTCAGGACACAAAGACCTATACACGCTCCAACTTTCAACTCAAAAAGATGTGATAGAAAAGAGATATGAATTTTACAAGGGACAACTAAATTCTGTCAACTTAAGGAAGGACTATTTTGTAAAATAGATACTAGGGTTTCTAAGCATATATAAAAGAAGAGAGGAGAAAGGAATTTTTGGCCAGCACCAAAGAAAACACAAATCTTCCTTCTCGAAACCCTAAATCATGTTTTCTTCCATCTTTTTATTTAGTTGTTCAATAAACATGCAAGGCTAGACTCTTTTGCTTGGTTGCAAGGATACAGAAACCTTCAGATTTCAAGAACTGTGAGATCTATTTTTACCCCAATTTTTTAGTTTATATGATGAATATGTTTGTTCTGCTATGCTGATTTTCCTATGATTGTTTATTTAATTGCTAAGAGCGGACTCGAAGCTATTATTGTAGACAATCTATTGCTAAGTTTGATATCAAAACCGGAGTTGTGGTATATGAACTTGTGAAGCAACTAAGTTAGTAATTGTAGCGGATCTATGTTATTAATCTTAGGGAGAACATTCAATCGAACTAAACATATATTGCGGACAATTATGTTTCTTAATTGATCAATTTATCTAGATTTTAATGCTGCCATTGAATCAAATTACTAGTGCAGACACTATGGTTGTTTGATGGTTAGGGTAAGTTATACGGCGGATCTGTTAACGAACCAATTTTAAGAAGAGATAAATATTCAAAATATAAATTGATGTGTCATTTCCATGATCAGTTGTGATTTATGTAGGTGGATGTTGATTTGCGACCAAGGTCTGCTTTGTTGATAAATTTCAGTTTTATATAATTTTCGCTTAGTTTGCATTAGCTTAGCCTAGACAACTTCCAACCCCCCCCCCCAATTGCATAACATATAGCATGAAAATCTGAACTAAATCGTCCTCATGGGATCGACCCCTTGCTTGCTCTATACTATCTTGCTTGATTTATTTTAAGCTAGGGTAATTAATTTGTGCGACCGCGACATCGCAACAATGGAGCATCTGTTGCTACACAATTTTTGATCCAGATGTTTTTATGTTTAAAAAACAAAAATCCAAAAATATCTTGGTACAGGGGCACGATTGAAGGAAATTGAGAGTTTAATGGTCAATTGGAGGTTGAAGTGCATGAATTCAAAACCAAGGACCAAATTGAAAAACGACATGCAAGCTCAAGGTTGTTTTTAAATTTTTTGCTAGAAAAAAACTCTATAAATAGAGTTGATTAAAACCAAAAAAGAGGAACCAAAAAAACCCTAAAACCAAAAAAACCTGAAACCCAAAAAAACCTAAATCTACATCTCTTTCTCTCTAGGGACTGTAGCTACTAGCCCGTTTTTGGGCTACTACAGCCCCCCACTCTCATTTTCTCCTCTCTGGCTAGCCTCCCTTCCCACAGCTCCCTCTTTCACACTCGAAGAGGAACTATACAGCTATCCCATGCTCAACCATTCCTTCAGCTTCCATACGAAATGGAGAAGAAGAGTTTAAACCCAAATAAAAAGCAAATTCAGAGAAGAGGAAAGAATTTGATTTTGAGATGTTTTGCAGGTAGCCATTGAAGGCCACCACAGGTGGGAGAGAGGAGAAGGGAATATCTACATGCCCCGACCAACCACCAAGATGCCTTCCACGATAGCTCTCTCACGACCAGCCTCCATCTCCTCCCCTCTCCTGCTCCAACTCTTCTCTCTATGCCAATAACCAACTAAAGCAGGGAAGAAGTTGTTGTTTTGCAGGTTGCCATGAAGGCCACCATCAGTGGAAAAGTGAAGAGAAGAGGCAGATTCACCCTCAATCATGTTGTTTCAACAGTGGCGGAACATGGTTCCACACACCACTAGTGACGACGGCAGGTGAGCTGAAGCGCCACTCGTATTCTTGCACTGCAGCCACTATTCCATAATTGTTCTTGAGTTTTTTTTTGTAATTTTTTTTATTTTTATATGTTTATTCAAATTTTTATTGTTTTTTTTATTATTTGTAAAATGTAAGGAATAAGAAATGAAAACGAGAATGTGTGTGAGTGTGTGTGTGTGTTGTATTTTATTTGTTCAATTATTTATGTTGATTTGTTAAGAAAAAAGGAATATAAAGTAAATAAAAAAGTGTGTTAATTGCATAGTCTTTCTAGGAAAAATACTCTAGATTTAATAACAAGTTTATTAAATTTTGAGAATTTGGTTGATATTTAAATAAATAATGAAATTAGTTCATAAGGATTAATAATTAAATTCAGATAGTAAATGTTGGACCTACAAGTAGGCTCATACTTAAATATCTAGAAATGACCAAAGAAATTACAGAGTTATTCTGAGTAGTGACCAATTTTTTAAAATCGGAACATTTTTTCTTACGATGCATAAATTGCGAAAAATTCATCCACTCATCTAGGATATATGATCCTTTTAAGGCATCTACATGGATTTTTTTCTTGATATTTTATTTGGGTTCATGAGCTAATAATAAAATTTCAAATAGTTAGATTTATTCATATGAATAAATAATGCCCATAGAAACGTCGAAAATCACATCAAAATACACAATGCAGCTTACCTCATATAAGACGTACTAGGAGTGCTAATATTTTCCCTTTACAAAACCAATCCCCTACCCTTTAATCTCTAACCAGACCAGTGCAACCGGGTTTTTCTAGTGACTCTTAACAGCCAGGTGGCAAATCCTCAACTCCCTATGAGACAAAACCTCCCAAGATGTCACGCAGCGATGTGCAACACCCTCAATCAAGGCCTAGGGGCATGGAAGTTTTAGATTTCCTCTAGTATGAATGAATATATATATATATATATGGCTTCTTTTTCTCTAAACATTGACTACTCTTTCTCTTAAATGACATACTTAATCATTGAAATAAAGGACATAACTTTTTATAGGTATTTAACATGATTTGCAAGGCATTTTATCAAGGAAGGATGAATCAAGTTGCTCATCTATGGGAATGAATAACCGAAGATTCCTGATAATCAAAGAAAGAAATAGATTTATTGAGGAGGTGCTTAGAGAGAGATCACTGTGAGAGGTGGTCTGGTAATATATCCTGACTCATTCTTTCATCCTCAACGAGCTACTGCCACTAGTGGAAACAAAGAATGAAGAAATGTCGAGCTCCTACGTTGATGATGTATTCTTGTCTGTGGTCAATTTTGTATTCTGTTTAAGGCAAAAAAGGTGCATGCAAAGCATGCTAATTAACTTGATTCAATAGCTGTAAAAATATGGTTACAATTTGTTTTGTTATGATTCTTGGTGGTAGGGCATAAAAAAATTGATTGAAAGAATGAAATCATATATGTTCAATCTTTTTGCTGCAAGCCCAGAATTGCATGTACAAAACTCCTTTTATTGGTCATCGTAGATCATTTCTTATTTCCACTCCTTTACATCGTCAACTTACCATTAAGTGACTAAACTAGAGAGAAGGGGGAGAACTATGTGTAGAAATTTCTTGAAGACTCCCAAATCATCCCAATATAACCAGCATCGACAAACAAGATACAAAGGAGCAAAAACAGTTAGGAGCCAAGCAAAAAGAATGAGCTCCCTGGACAATCCTTGTTTTGCTAAGGAATATGTCACATTGTTATCTTTGCAAAGGACATGAGCAAAAGAGACTATCTCAAGGATAAACCTAAATATTGTCAGGAACAAGTTATTAACCTTTTGAGGTTGCCTTTCTAAACTATTCAATCCATTTAGTTACAAATTTTAATCTCCAAGTTGTTTCTGATTCTAAGTGCAGCAGCAAGATTTGATTATAATCATCACTAGTTGAATAATTTTTTGGACAATATTAGTAATCCTTTCTTAACCTGTTAAATTATATTGATGACCATGTTTTTTTTTAAATCAGATGATGAGGCAGCAAGTAATTTACTCCCACTACTCTAAGAGTATCATTACTCAATACAACAGTGGCAACACCAATCAATAGTTTGCCATACAATTTTCTGGCTTTGATTCCTTCCTCAAGTATTGTGGAAAAGAAAAGGAAAGAAGGAAAAGTGGTTGGGTGTCATTTTTTCCCCATGAATATTAAAAATTAATGATTTTCACAAGTTAATTAGGGAGAAGAAAAATTAACCAAGTTGTAATCTTCTCATTATTACTATACTAATTATGAAATAATTTAGGATGAAAGAGCTCCAAATGAGTTTGCCAAATACCTATCCCAAAAGTTAGGATCCTAAGCTCAAATTTCCATGAAGAAATTTAACAAACTAATGAATATATATGTGTGTGTGCGCGCGCGCGCGCGCATTACTTGTGAGGCAAAACTTGAAATCATTGAACACTTCTATGGTGTTGCTACAAATCTAGTGTTATTACTAACCTTTGTTAACAAATCCATAATATTTTTTTTGACTTTACATCATGAATGAAATTAATTGAATTTGAGAGTAAGTATTTAATAGTATTATAACTATCATATATATGTCTAGACTTCTTATCATATATGATCATTTATGCCCTTCCAATTGTTGACTGACTATCATAATGGATACAAATAACTATAACTTATTTTATCTAACATGGAATATCCTCTAAAAAACTTTAAATTCATTTTGCTTCCTCTCTAACTTTATCAAAAGCAATAAGCTCTAAGTGTTGGATCATTAATCCAACGTTGGGCTTATATGAGAATAATTATGTGTTTGTGGACTATCAAATAAAGTAAAGCCTAATTAAAATGATCTGCTAAGTATTTTTTAGACAATTGGGTTTTGATGTATCTAATAGGATGTGGACCTTTAATGTGTAGAGATTAAAAGGTTATTCCTATTTTAGTGATGGGCTAAAATAGAAATACCAAAGGGTGGGAATGCCAAAAGGCATGAATACCAAAAGGCACTTGGTTGCCTATATATATGGTCATGGTCCCTAGATTACACGTGCTACTTCATTCTCAATTCTAACATCCCATTATCAGAGAGAAAATAAGGTTAAGGTAGAGAAAACCAAAGGGCTATCAAAAGAGAACATGTTAATCTGGAAGGCCATCCGTACGACTCTAGATAGCGACTTCTGGATATGGGTTGCTAGTGTAATATATATATATATATACACACACACACACACACACACACACACACACACAACCGCCAGCGCTGGTGAATAAACTGGCAACTCGTAGGCTATCAGTGCAACATATATCACCAGCGCTAGCAAGGCCAGTGCTAGTGAAGACATTGAACTGACAACCTAAGGGATGCTAGTTTAAGGAAATAAGGGAAATAATTGGTAGCCCGTAGGCTGCCAGTGAAGGTTGGTGCAAGAATTCAACTGTTGATGAAGCAACCAGCGCTGGCAAGGCCAACGGTGGTGAAGGACAGTGAAGATGAAGAAAGAAAAAAAAAAGAGGGAAGAAGGAGAAACTAAAATGATTGCACTGGCAGCCATTATATTGCCTGCCAATGCAATTGTAGAATTAAGGGCAGCTGTTACAAAGATTTGTAACAGCTGCCTGAGGCTTGCAAGCTGCATCCGTTACATTTAATGTTACGGCTGCAGCATCAATTTATTTCCCAGGGGTTGTAACCCCTGGGGTTGCCCCTCCTAGGCCCTAACAGGCTTTGACAATTTTTAATTTTATGGGCTATGGGTTGCGGGCTTCGGCCCACAGCAAACAAACAAGGCTTGTGGGCTTTAGGTCCACATAAATTATGTTGTATTATGGCTTTTGGCCTGTAGAAAATTTTAGCCCATAATAAAATATGGATTCATCAAGTTGGTTTAGGATCTGAGTTGGCCCTACCCGGTCCAACTGTAAGGTCAATGGTCAAAGTCAACAGTTGACTTTGACCGTTGACTTTGTTAAAAAATGATGCAAATTTATTTTTCAAATATTGGTATATTGATATATATTTTGCAATGAATTAATTAAAATAATATGTCACCAAAGTGACCTCTTGTGGAGATTAATTTTATTTTGAAATATAAAGGGTTATGTGTATGCGATTTATGTTCTTATTGATCGGCGCAAAGGAAGATCAATATTTAAAGTAAATGCATGTGCACATGTAGTAATTAACATGTAATGATTATTTGGTTTTACATGTGACTAATTAATTGACCCAAAGGCCGATTTATTTTTTGACATGTTTTATTATCAATGTTTGATTACTACGTTAAGATATCACTTACAAATTATTTTTTTATCCAAAGATAAAATAGTAATGGAGTGCCTGATATTTTAAAATGGTTTTTTTACCTTTATTTGAATTATTTTTGCTATTAAGATAAGTCTTGTACATTAGTATGTTTTCAATTGTTGTTGTTCTCTTTTCAGCGATTAATCCTGCTAATATAACTGCCAGTATCAACTTAATTCCTATGCTCAATGGCTCTAACTTCAAGTCCTAGAAAGACAATCTTTTGATTGTTCTTGGAGTTATGGATCTCGACCTTGCGTTAAGGACTGATTCTCCCCCACCTCTTAAGGATGAAAGTACCTCTAATGAAAAGAGGGATAAAGGTGGGAGAAATCAAATCGCATGTGTATGATGATTATGAAGAGAGCCATTCCAGAAGATTCAGGGGCATAATGTCTGATCAAATCACTACAACTAAGGAATTCCTTGCCAATATTGAAAAGGGATTTGTCAAGAATGAAAAGGCTGAAATCAGTACGCTCTTGACAAGTCTCATTTCAATGAAGTATAAAGGCAAAGGCAATGTAAGGGAGTACATTTTAGAGATGTCTCATCTTGCTTCCAAGCTCAAAGCACTTCAGCTTGAACTCTCTGAGGACTTGCTAGTGCATTTGGTTTTAATATCCTTTCCTGCACAATTTAACCAGTTTAAGGTGAGTTACAATTGTTAGAAAAAGACTTGGTCTCTGAATAAACTCATCTCACACTGTGTTCAGGAAGAGGAAAGGCTTAAGCAAGATAGGACAGAGAGTGTTCACTTAGCTACTACCTTTAAAGACAAGGGAAGGAAAAGAAAGAATGTTAAGGAAGCTGCAGGTACAGTATCTCAAAAGAAATAATGAAAAAAATCACATGATACTGTTGGTACTAGTTATTTCTTTTGTGGTGCTGAAGGGCATAAAAATAAGCAATGCACCAACTATCTCGCTTGGCGTGCTAAAAAAGGTATGCTTCTTGCTTTGGTTTATTCTGAAGTTAATTTAACTTCGGTACCTAGACACACGTGGTGGTTAGATTTTGGTGCAACAACTCACATCAGTGTGTCTATGCAGGGTTGCCTAAGTTGTCAAAAGCCAAATAATGTTGAAAGATACATCTATGTAAGCGATGGCAAGACGGTTGAAGTTGAGGCAATTGGAAAATTTAGATTATTGTTAAAGACCAGACTTTATTTGGATCTTAACGAAACTTTTATAGTACCGTCTTTTAGATAGAATTTGATTTCTATTTCTGCTTTGGATAAATCTGGTTATTCTTGTTCATTCAGAAATGAAAATTTAGTTTGTTTTATTATTCAAAATTATCTAGTTCCGGTTCTTTATCTGGTTATGATAATCTTTATTTGATTGATACAATTGCTTCATTTAATGAATCCCTGCAATTAAGTACATGAGGTACCAAGATAAAATTAACTAGCGAGAATTCAGGTGTATTATGGCACAGAAGATTAGGTCATATCTCTAAAAAGAGAATAGAGAGACTTGTGTCAGATGAAATTCTCGATCCCTTAGATTTTATAAATTTTGATATTTGTGTTAATTGTATTCAAGGTAAACAAACCAATACAAGGAGATTTGTAGCCAACAAGACTATGGACATCTTAGAATTCGTACATACAAATATTTGTGAGTCATTTCCTACGGTCGCTTGGAATTGTCAACAATATTTCATAACGTTCATAGATGATTTTTCCAGATATGGCTATGTATATCTCATAAGTGAAAAAATCACAGTCACTGTATGTGTTCAAAAGTTATAAAGCTGAAGTTGAAAATCAACTTAGTAAAAAGATTAAAAGCGTCAGATTTGACCATGGTGGTGAATACTATGGTAGATATGACGGTTTAGGAGAACAACGTCCAGGACCATTTGATAAATTCCTAGATGAATGTGGTATCGTCCCATAGTACACTATGCCGTGTTCACCCAATATGAATGGTGTTGCTGAAAGACAAAACAAAACATTTAAGGACATGGTAAGGAGTATGATTAGTCATTCTACCTTACCAGAATCACTCTAGGGAGAAGCACTTAAGATTGCAGCATATATCCTTAATTGAGTACCCACTAAAGCCACTACCAAAACCCCTTATGAACTTTGGATAGGTAAGAAACCTAGTCTAAAACATTTGCATGTTTGGGGATGTCCAGCTGAGGCAAGGCCTTATAGGCCTAATGAAAAGAAACTGGACTCTAGAACAGTAAGTTGCTATTTTATTGGATTCTCAGAAAGATCTAGGGGGTACAAATTTTATGATCCCACAACAAAGTCGATTTTCGAGATTGGAAATGCCAGATTCTTTGAGGATGTCGAGTTTATGGGAGGTGATAAAGATAAAGACTTTGTCTTTGAAGAGGAATATATTGATATTCCCACAGGTGTCATTAGCATTGGTCAATATTCTAATTTTGACCATGTAGAAGACACAACAAATCAAGACAATGTTGAAGCACCTCTTATTCAAGAAATTGTTCGAGAAGAACAACCTCAAGTACCTCAAGAATCTATGCCATTAAGAAAATCCACCAGAGAGAAAAGAAGTGCAATATCAGATGATTATATTGTGTTTCTCCAAGAACATGATGTTGATATTGGAGTGATGGAAGATGATCCTATCAACTTCCATCAAGCCATTGAAATTTCTAACTCTCAAAAGTGGATTTATGTTATGAATGAGGAGATTAATTCAATGAAAGACAACAACATGTGGGATCTTGTCCCATTACCTGAAGGTGTAAAACCCATTGGTTGTAAATGGATATTTAAGACCAAAAGAGATTCGAAAGGTGATGTGGAGAAGTAAAAGGCACGTCTTGTTGCAAAGGGCTTTACACAGAAAGAAGGTATCGATTATAAAGATATTTTCTCTCCAGTATCTTCAAAAGACTCTTTTAGGATTATAATGGCTTTGGTGGCACATTTGAATCTTGAGTTACATCGAATGGATGTAAAGACAACGTTTCTCAATGGTAACATTGATGAGACGATCTATATGGTGCAACCATAAAATTTTGTGTCTTGGAGTCCCAAAGAATATGGTTTGAAAACTTAAGAAATCCATCTATGGACTCAAACAAGCATCTCGATAATGGTATTTCAAGTTTCATCAAGTGATCATCTCGTTTGGTTTTGAGATGAATTTGGTCGATGATTGTATATACCATAAGTTCTATGGGAGTAAATATATTTTCCTAGTTTTATATGTCGATGACATCTTGCTTGCCAGCAGCGATATAGGCTTATTGCACGAAACCAAGAAATTTCTAGCTATGAATTTTGAGATGAAAGATCTTGGTGAAGCCTCTTTTGTATTAGGCATTCAGATACACCGAGATCGCTCTCGAGGTATTCTTGGATTATCACAAAAAAGCTATATCGAAAAGGTTCTTAAGAGATATGGCATGCAAGACTATAGACCGGAGATACCCTTGTGGCCAAGGGAGACAAATTTAGTCTCAATCAGTGCCCTAAGAATGATTTTGAGAAAAGGGAAATACAAAAGATTCCTTATGCTTAGTAGTAGGGAGTCTAATGTATGCTCAAGTTTGTACGCGTCCGGATATTGCGTACATTACTGGGATACTAGGTAGATATTTAAGCAATCCAGGAATAGACCATTGGAAAGTAGCTAATCTAGTCTTACGATACTTACAGAGAACAAAAGACTACATGCTCACATATCAAAGTTTAACTAATCTGCATATCATTGGGTATAGCGACTCTGATTTTGTTGGATGCCAAGATAGTATGAAATCTATGTTGGGCTATATTTACATGCTAGCTGGAGGTGTTGTCTCCTGGAAGAGTGCTAAACAGTCACTTATAGCCTCTTCCACGATGGCAGCTGAGTTCATAGCATGTTATGAGGCATCCAATCATGGAGTATGGCTGCGGAATTTTGTCACGAGGCTACGCGTGTACATCTATCTTTCTTTTTTCCTATCAATGAATAATGTATTAATGAATCTGCCCCCAAAAACGATAAAACACGTCGCTGGACAGAGGGGCTTCGCAATCATTGTGCATGCCAATCCGGACAGTTTCGGTCTAATTCGCCACACTTTTCATTTTTTTATTATTTTCCAAAATTATTTTGCGACGATAATTCAGTAGTTTTATGTTCCAATAACAATAGGAGCTCATTAAGTCGAAGCACATCGACATCAAGTTCCTAGTTGTTAAAGAAAGAGTTCAGAGTGGACAGTTATCTATAGAGCATATCGGTACAAACTCCATGGTTGTGGATCCGCTTACTAAGGGATTGCAACCCAAAATGTTTCATGAGCATACTGCTCGTATGGATGTTTTGGCAATTGATGATATTCAATTTTAAAGGAAGTTTGTAATTTCAGATGCTTTTATAATATAGATAAATTTTCAGCTTATGGATATTTATGAGTTTATTTCTACAGAAATAAAGTCTTTGGTTTAATTTACACTCTGATTTTAGTATGGTTTGATCTCACTAAGGTTTAAGGATGGATCAGTTGGAAATAGACATGTTAAGATCATAATGCATGAAATTTCCATGCTACACATCCACATCATGATCCATGTCATTTAGTTGTATTGGCATACGTGACCTTTGATGGTTCAGTTATGATAATTATAACGAAGACCACTTAGATCCTATGCTGGTATGATTATTGGACCGGATTGGTTATAGATACATTTGTTAATGACAGCAAAGATTGAGCTCATTTGGTTATTTTTTGCAAAACATAATTATAAGGTTATACATATAGCCCAAGTGGGAGATTGTTGGATCATTAATCCAATGTTGGGCTTATATGAGAATAATTATGTGTTTGTGGACTGTCAAATAAAGTAAAGCCTAATTAAAATGATATGCTAAGCATATTTTAGGCAATTGGGTTTTGACGTATCTAATAGGGTGTGGACCTTTAATGTGTAGAGATTAAAGGGTTATTCCTATTTTAATGATGGGCTAAAATAGGAATACCAAGGGGTGGGAATGCCAAAAGGCATGAATACCAAAAGGCACTTGGTTACCTATATATATGGTCATGATCTCTAGATTACACGTGCTACTTCATTCTCAATTCTGACATCCCATTATCAATGAGAAAATAAGGTTAAGGTAGAGAGAATCAAAGGGCTCTTAAAAGAGAACGTGATAATCTAGAAGGTCATCCGTACGACTCTAGATAGCGACTTCTGGATATGGATTCAGGTATGCTTCCGCTTTATAGTTTATGTATTTTATGCGTTCTTGATAATTCAACATGAACATCATTTCTTTATATTATGAAATGCTAGATCTAACACTGAGCAGATTGCAGATCTACCAATACATGCTTATTTAGAGGATTTTCATAATACAATTACTCCATCAAGTGTGAAGAATATCCACTTGTAGATTTTTAATCCTTAATATTATATATTCAATTAGCATTAATTAATACTATATTTAAAAAAAAAGGAATGAAGTGAATTTCATTGTGGCTTCACTTTATTCCAGTTGAGTACTTGAAATGGTTGTCCTAGCATATCCTCTCATCATCATAGAAACGCCAACAATTATTTCATGAAAATAAAACAAGTTTCAAAGTAGGAGTACACTAAGATGCAACTACCACCTCTTGTGTCCAGGTGTATAATTTAGCAACCATTTAAAGAGGGACCCGTTAAGTTGAACACCGATGGCACAAGCAAAGGGAACCGTGGGTCCACCAGAGCTGGAAGTGCATGGTTAGTGTAATCACCCAAGAGAAAAACATATATATATATATATATATATATGAAAGGAAGACAAATTTTGTTTTTAAAAAAAAACAAGAAGAAGAAGAAGAAAGAGCAAAACCGGTTTTAGATAGAGCAAAACAAGGTTAAGACACATTTAACCCAAAACCCAAACAACCACCTCATTTCATGAGGTGTATAAATACAAGGAGGAGAGAGGGAGTGAGGGGATATTTTTTCTTTCTTTCCGCCATTCTCCATTTTCTCTCTACATAGCAGAACATTTCACTAAAATTTTGGGGAGAAAACCTTGTGAAAGTGTGTGAGAAGTGAGACCTAGGGAGAAAGCGGGACATTTGCCGAGAGGAAGAAGAAAGGGAAGAAGAAGGAAGAGAGGCAATAAGAGAAGAGAAAGAAGAGTTTCAAATTTTCTAAAAACCCTTGTGGGATACAAGAGGTAAGAGTCATGAAACTCCTTTCTTTTTCTTTTTAAGACATGAAACAAAATGAAGAAGAAAAACCCTAGGGAAAAATTAACTTAAGACCCAAGCTAAATATGCTGGAAATTATGTGTGTGTTTGCTGGAAATTGCGCGTGTTTTGCTGGAGTTTGTTGATTGATTATGGGCTGAAATTGATGGGTTCTATGTGTGGTTTATATGCTGGAAAATATGTGTGTGTTGACTGGAAATTTGTGTGTGTTTTGCTGGAATTTGTTGATTGATTATGGGCTGAAATTGATGGCTTTTATGTGTGGTTTATATGCTGGAAATTAAGTGTGTGTTGGCTGGAGATTTGTGTGCGTTTTGACTGAAAAATTGTTGAAGGATTGTGTGCCAAAATGGTGATATCTGCAGCGCGAAACAGGGTTCGCGAAACAGGTTCGCGAACCAGTGCTCGCGAATTAGTCCTCGCATAGCAGTCCTCGCGTATCAGTGCTCGCGAATCAGTCCTCGCGAAGCAGCCCTCGCGAACCAGTTTCGCGAAGGTGTTTCGCTGCCAAAGTGGCAGTCTACAGCGAATCAGTTTCGTTGCCAATTCCGACATAAACCTATACAGAGGTGAATTAAATGCTAGTAACAAATTCATAGGATGATGATGGAAAAAAAAAAAGGGGGGGAACACATGCATGTGAATACTTGATTTGTGAAATAAGTGTGGTGACGAATGTGATTCAAAATACAAATTTATTGATGTATGACCATTGATGTTGCAGGAGGTGCAATCGGGATTGGACCACCATCAAGACAAGAACAACCCACAGGCGGAGCAGGTAGGCTACTCGTGCCTTTTGTTCTCTTATATATATATAGTAAATAAGGAAATACCTTAGCATGAATACTTACATGTGATGATAAATGATATGAATTGATCAAATAAGAATTGATTAGCTTCGGCTAATGGCATCCGAATGGATGGCCGGGATAAAGAATTGATTAGCTTAGGCTAATGGCATCTGAATGGATGGCCGGGATAAAGAATTGATTAGCTGCGGCTAATGGCATCCGAATGGATGGCCGGTATGAAGAATTGATTAGCTTAGGCTAATGGCATCCGAATGGATGGCCGGGGTAAAGAATTGATTAGCTTCGGCTAATGATATTCAAATGGATGGCTGGGATAATGGCATCCGAATGGATGGCCGGGATAAAGAATTGATTAGCTTCGGCTAATGTCATATGAAGGGACGACTGGGGTGAGTGAACGGTTAACTTGGCTAGTGATGCCTTAAGAGAATAGCCGAGTGAAGATTTATGGTGATTGCAGTCTATATACTATAAACATAAAGAAATGATAACTGTAAAAGTTTCATCTAACTATCACATCATTCCATTACCCTTATTACTATTATTAGCAAGTAATCTTATTCTTTTAAATGTTTTGTAATGCAGCAGGAACGTCACATCCGCGAGATGTCTAGGGAACCCGACATACGGGGACCTACTTTTGCAAGGAATCTTGTAGATATATGCTAAATCTCAATGTATTTTATATGAATCAATGTATCAAATGTATAACTTCTAGTAAATCACTTTGTGTAAATTCCTTAGATTTGTTGAAGGGATAGAAGTGTAAATTCATGTATATATTCGTATATATAAGTACAATTGTAATATGCACTTCTCGTTATGTAAATAATAATATGTCTTTAAGTAAGAATCACTTTAATCTAAATGTGAAAATTTTTCTGGATCGTATTTCGATGATGTGAGGATTCAAACTCTCTGCCCATTAACGTAATAAAAAAAAATTCGGGTCTGTATAGTTGGTATCAGAGCCCTGGTCTTGATCCTGAGGATCGATGATAATTGTATTGTTTTGGTGACTTTCAGGATGGTACGCACCCGACAAGGGACACGAACTGAGCCGCCCTCCTTAGGAAGGAGGGGCGGAAATCAAGGTGACCAAGTTTGGCAAGACGAAGATCCCTTGGATGATACGGCATCTCATGCGCCAGTAATATCACCCGAAACCCTGCAGGGGGAAACTATGGTAGTGAGGGAAAGTGGAAGGCCTAAACAGACAGAGAGAGGTTCCCTAGTTGCAGCAGAATAGCCAGAAAGATCAGAAGCACAACCATCAATTAATCCAACGGGTGCACCCCCACAATATGTAGACCCGGGACTCCTTGCACAAATAGTTAAAGCAGTAATGGAGGGCATGGTGGGTTCAGCGACCCAGACAACTCCCACCATGCAGATTTCACAGGCAGTCCCTATGTCTAGCATGATCACGGATAATGTTGTGCCGCTGGTACGACTAGTCAAGAATATGAGGGAAATGGGCTGTGAACTATATACGGGGGAACAAGATGCAGAGATAGCTGGAAGATGGATTAAGAAGGTAGAAAAGACCATGATTCAAATAAGCATACCCAAGGGTTTGAGGGTAAATTGTGCAGCCCAATTATTATCTGATAGGGCCATGACCTGGTGGGAAACAGTTTAGTTGAGGTGTGCAACCGAGACACTAACTTGGAGTGATTTCAAGACAGAGTTTGAAAATCAGTTCTATTCCAAATACCATCACAAGGTGAAAGAGCAAGAGTTCTTAGCATTAAGTCAGGGTGATATGTCCGTATTGGAGTACGAAAGGAGGTTCCATGATCTCTCATTGTTCGCCCCCTATTATATGCCGACAGAGGAACATATGATTGAGAAGCTGAGAGATGGATTTCGACAAGATTTGAGACAAGGATTAATTGCCTTGCGGTTTAAAATTGTGAGGGAGTTGATTGAAGCTGTCCAAGCCCTAGAAGCATGCATTGAAGAAAGACAAGGGGGACAACTAAGTATAGGCAAAAAGAGAGATGGGGGCTATTTTAGCGGCAGACCACCACTTTCGAAGAAAGGAAAAAGTGGAGTGTTTGAACAGCACAAGAAAAAGGGGAATTTGATGTTTCCGCCCCGACAATAGTTAAGTGGGAGAGTAATAATTGGACAGTCGCACTCGAGTGAAAAATCTACAACGGGGACAGGTGACCGCAAAGGTGTTGAGTACCCTTTCTGTATAAAGTGTGGACAAAAACACCCTGGGGATTGCTCAGTTTCTTCCAGGCGATGCTTTGTGTGCAGAGGAGAAGGTCATAGGTGGAGGAATTGCCAGTATTTGAGTCAAGGGTATCATTATTGTGGTGGGAGGGGTCATTTCAAGAGGGACTGCCCTAAAAGAGACACCGGACATATTCAAAGCTATCGGCAACCTAGTCAGAGCCACCAACAGTCAGTCACTGTGAATAGGCCAGCGAGATCTTCTCAATCAGGAGCAAACTCTAGTCGAGAGAGACTGAGAGCACAAAATGATTGGACCTCGGGGAGGGTCTTTCACCTGACACAGGAGGAGGCTAGGGCTGCATCGGATGTGGTGGCAGGTACACTACTATTGAATGATTTTAGTGTGCATGTGTTATTTGATCCGAGCGCCACCCACTCATTCATTAGTAATAGAACTATCACTAAACTAAGAAAGGGAGTAGGAATAGTAGAGAAGGGATTCTTGATTGGAACTCTAATGGGAAACATGGTTGAAACAAACATTGCGTATGTAAATGTAAGGGTCAGTCTATCGGGGTGTGAAACAGAAGTAGACTTAATTCCCTTAGAGTTGCATGATTTTGACTTAATCCTAGGCATGAATTGGTTGAGTAAATACAAGGCTCTAATAGATTGCTACACTAAAACTATTACTTTCCAAACCCCCAAGGGTGAGAGAAAGACTTTTGAAGGAGAGAAAATTCTCAAACCGATTGCTCTAATATCGGGAGTTACAGCCCAAAAACTTTTAAGAAAGGGGTGTATGGGATACCTCGCATACATTTTAAACTCTGATGTTGAAGGCCCACGACTAGAGGATATTCCTGTGGTAAAGGAATTCCCAGATGTATTTCCCGAAGAATTACCGGCACTACCCCCAGAGCGTGAGGTAGAGGTGACCATAGACACTTATCCTGGAGTCTCACCCATAGCTCAGCAACCTTACCGGATGGCTCCAGCAGAATTGAATGAGTTAAAAACTCAACTACGAGAATTGTTAGACAAAGGGTTTATACGACCCAGTAATTCTCCTTGGGGAGCATTGATCCTGTTTGTAAAAAAGAAAGATGGAACCCATAGACTTTGTATTGACTATCGACAGTTGAACAAAGTGACAATGAAAAACAAGTACCCTTTACCCCGGATAGATGATTTGTTTGATCAACTAAAGGGAGCGAGGGCATTTTCGAAGATAGATCTGAGATCAGGGTACTATCAGATGAAGATTAAAGAAACAGATGTGGCAAAGACCGCTTTTAGAACCCGATACGGACATTATGAATTATTGGTGCTACCGTTCGGGTTGACAAATGCCCCAGCCCTCTTCATGGACTTAATGAATCGGGTTTTCCAACCATACCTTGATAAGTTTGTGGTGGTATTCATTGATGATATACTGGTGTACTCGAATTCTTTTGAGGAACATGAGGGACACTTGAGGCAAACTTTACAAACCTTGAGAGATCACCAATTATACGCAAAACTAGGAAAATGTGAATTTTGGCTGAAGAAAGTGACATTTCTAGGACACGTCATTTCAGCCGAAGGTGTTTTTGTAGATCCTCAAAAAGTCGAAGCAGTCTTGAAATGGGAGAAACCGACTTCGATCACTAAAATACGTAGCTTCCTGGGACTTGCAGGGTACTATCGAAGGTTTATCAAGGATTTTTCTCTGATTGCAACCCCTTTGACCCAACTAACTAGGAAAAATAAGAAATGGGTATGGTCAGATGAATGCGAAAAAAGTTTCCAAGAATTGAAGAGGAGACTCACCACTGCTCCAGTGTTAACTCTTCCTTCAGGGACCGAGAGTTTTGTGGTATATAGTGATGCTTCGGGGAAGGGATTAGGGTGCGTTCTGATGCAACATGGGAAGGTGATCGCCTATGCATCAAGACAATTAAAGACTCATGAGATGAACTACCCAGTGCACGACCTGGAATTGGCAGCTGTAGTATTTGCCTTGAGGATATGGAGACACTATTTGTATGGGTCTTGAACTCAAATTTTTACTGATCATAAGAGCTTGAAGTATCTGATGTCGCAAAAGGAGTTGAACATACGACAAAGAAGGTGGTAGAGCTCATTAAAGACTATGATTGTACTATAGAATACCACCCGGGGAAAGCAAATGTAGTGGCTGATGCCCTCAGTCATAAAAATAAAGCCACCCTAGGAGGGGTAATAGTGGGAAAGGAGCGGCAATTGACGGAATTGAAAGAGATGCGTGCAGATCTGGACATTAATGCCGGAGGAGGGTTAGTGGCCCAATTATTGGTGCGGCCAATGTATCGGGAACAGATACTGCAAGCCCAATTTCATGACAAGGTGGGGTCCAAGATTAGGGAGAGTGTGGAGGTTGGGGTAGAAAAGAAATTCCGAATAGCGAATGATGGGACCTTGATGATGGGACAACGGCTGTATGTGCCTAATGACGAAACAATCAAACAAATGGTTCTACGAGAAGCACATGAGTCCAAGTTCTCCATACACCCTGGCAGCACTAAGATGTATCGAGACTTGAAACACCTCTATTGGTGGCCTAATATGAAAAGGGAAATAGTTGAATATGTGTCAAAGTGTGGGATATGCCAACAAGTCAAGGTTGAACACCAAAGGCCTGCTGGACCATTGCAACCATTACAAATTCCAGAATGGAAGTGGGAGATGATCACCATGGATTTCGTGTTACGACTTCCCAAAGGGAAGAAAGGTAATGACGCGATATGGGTCATTGTGGATCGGTTGATGAAATCCGCATTATTCTTGCCGATAAAGATGACTGACTCGGTAGACAAACTTGCCAAGATCTATATAAATGAGGTGGTACGTCTACATGGGATTCCAGTGTCCATTGTATCGGATCGAGATCCCAGGTTTACCTCTCGACTTTGGCCGAGCATACAACATGCCTTGGGGACAAGATTGGATATGAGCACTGCATTTCACCCTCAAACGGATGGCCAATCGAAAAGAGTTATCCAAGTTTTAGAAGACTTATTACGGGCCTGTGTACTAGAATTTGGAGGAAACTGGGAGGAACACATGGCATTGGTGGAATTCACGTATAACAATAGTCACCAAGCCACAATAGAGATGGCCCCATATGAAGCCTTGTATGGTAGGAGGTGCAGAACTTCTTTGTGTTGGAAGGAAATTGGGGATCGGAAGTTATATGGTGCAAAATTGGTCCAAGCCACTATGGAGAAAGTGAGAGTTATCAAGGATCGTATCAAAGCCGCACAAGATAGACAAAAGAAGTATGCTGATGTGAGGAGATGACCCCTTGAATTCAAGACGAGGGACCGTGTATTCCTAAAGGTAGCCCCATGGAAGAATATGTTATGGTTTGGATTGAAAGGAAAACTAACTCCTCGCTTCATCGGACCCTTTGAGATCTTACAGCGAGTAGGACCAGTAGCCTACAAAGTGGACTTACCCCCACAATTAGCCAAGGTCCATGATGTGTTCCATGTATCCCTATTAAAGAAGGCTGATGTGGATCCCACACGAATTCTACCCCAGGTTCCAGTAGAAGTCAAGGAAGACTTAACGTTGGAAATGAGGCCCATAAGGATATTAGATCAGGGGGAGAAGGTATTACAGAACAAAAAGATCCCCATCGTCAGAATTTTATGGCGAAATGCTCAAATAGAAGAGGAAACTTGGGAAAGGGAGGCTGAGATGAGGAAAAAGTATCCCAATTTATTTAAACCACAAGGTATGGAGTGTTAAACCCCTTAAATTTCGAGGACGAAATTCATATTTTAGAGGGGGAGAATGTAATCACCCAAGAGAAAAACATATATATATATATATATATATATGAAATGAAGACAAATTCTGTTTTTAAAAAAAAAAAAGAAGAAGAAGAAAGAGCAAAACCGGTTTTAGATAGAGCAAAACAAGGTTAAGACACATTTAACTCAAAACCCAAACAACCACCTCATTTCATGAGGTGTATAAATACAAGGAGGAGAGAGGGAGTGAAGGGATATTTTTTCTTTCTTTCCGCCATTCTCCATTTTCTCTCTACATAGCCGAACATTTCATTAAAATTTGGGGGAGAAAACCTTGTGAAAGTGTGTGAGAAGTGAGACCTAGGGAGAAAGCGGGACATTTGCCGAGAGGAAGAAGAAAGGGAAGAAGAAGGAAGAGAGGCAACAAGAGAAGAGAAAGAAGAGTTTCAAATTTTCTAAAAACCCTTGTGAGATACAAGAGGTAAGAGTCATGAAACTCTTTTCTTTTTCTTCTTAAGACATGAAACAAAATGAAGAAGAAAAACCCTAGGGAAAAATTAACTTAAGACCCAAGCTAAATATGCTGGAAATTATGTGTGTGTTGGCTGGAAATTGCTCGTGTTTTGCTGGAGTTTGTTGATTGATTATGGGATGAAATTGATGGGTTCTATGTGTGGTTTATATGCTAGAAAATATGTGTGTGTTGGCTGGAAATTTATGTGTGTTTTGCTGGAGTTTGTTGATTGATTATGGGCTGAAATTGATGGGTTCTATGTGTGGTTTATATGCTGGAAAATATGTGTGTGTTGGCTGGAAATTTGTGTGTGTTTTGCTGGAATTGTTGATTGATTATGGGCTGAAATTGATGGTTTCTATGTGTGGTTTATATGCTGGAAAATATGTGTGTGTTGGTTGGAAAATATGTGTGTGTTGGCTAGAAATTTGTGTGTGTTTTGCTGGAATTGTTGATTGATTATGGGCTGAAATTGATGGTTTCTATGTGGGTTTATATGCTGGAAAATATGTGTGTGTTGGCTGGAAAATATGTGTGTTGGCTGGAAATTTGTGTGTGTTTTGCTGGAATTTGTTGATTGATTATGGGCTGAAATTGATGGCTTTTATGTGTGGTTTATATGCTGGAAATTATGTGTGTGTTGGCTGGAGATTTGTGTGCTTTTTGACTGAAAAATTGTTGAAGGATTGTGTGCCAAAATGGTGATATCTGCAGCGCGAAACAGGGTTCGCAAAATAGGTTCGCGAACCAGTGCTCACGAATCAGTCCTCGCATAGCAGTCCTCACGTATCAGTGCTCACGAATCAGTCCTCGCGAATCAGTCCTCGCGAAGCAGCCCTCGTGAACCAGTTTCGCGAAGGTGTTTCGCTGCCAAAGTGGCAGTCTACAACGAATCAGTTTCGTTGCCAATTCCGACATAAACCTATACAGAGGTGAATTAAATGCTAGTAACAAATTCATAGGATGATGATGGGAAAAAAAAGGGGGGGGAACACAGGCATGTGAATATTTGATTTGTGAAATAAGTGTGGTGACGAATGTGATTCAAAATACAAATTTATTGATGTATGACCATTGATGTTGCAGAAGGTGCAATCGGGATTGGACCACCATCAAGACAAGAACAACCCACAGGTGGAGCAGGTAGGCTACTCGTGCCTTTTGTTCTCTTATATATATATATAGTAAATAAGGAAATACCTTAGCATGAATACTTACATGTGATGATAAATTATATGAATTGATCAAATAAGAATTGATTAGTTTTGGCTAATGGCATCCGAATGGATGGCCGGGATAAAGAATTGATTAGCTTAGGCTAATGGCATCCGAATGGATGGCCGGGGTAAAGAATTGATTAGCTTCGACTAATGATATTCGAATGGATGGCTGGGATAATGGCATCCGAATGGATGGCCGGGATAAAGAATTGATTAGCTTCGGCTAATGTCATCCGAAGGGATGACTGGGGTGAGTGAACGGTTAACTTGGCTAGTGATGCCTTAAGAGAATAGCCGAGTGAAGATTTATGGTGATTGCAGTCTATATACTATAAACATAAAAAAATGATAACTGTAAAAGTTTCATCTAACTATCACATCATTCCATTACCCTTATTACTATTATTAGCAAGTAATCTTATTCTTTTAAATGTTTTGTAATGCAGTAGGAACGTCACATCCGCGAGATGTCTAGGGAACCCGACATACGGGGACCTACTTTTGCAAGGAATCTTGTAGATATATGCTAAATCTCAATGTATTTTATATGAATCAATGTATCAAATGTATAACTTCTAGTAAATCACTTTGTGTAAATTCCTTAGATTTGTTGAAGGGATAGAAGTGTAAATTCATGTATATATTCGTATATATAAGTACAATTGTAATATGCACTTCTCGTTATGTAAATAATAATATGTCTTTAAGTAAGAATCACTTTAATCTAAATGTGAAAATTTTTCTGGATCGTATTTCGATGATGTGAGGATTCAAACTCTCTGCCCATTAACATAATAAAAAAAAAATTGTGTAAATTCCTTAGATTTGTTGAAGGGATAGAAGTGTAAATTCATGTATATATTCGTATATATAAGTACAATTGTAATATGCACTTCTCGTTATGTAAATAATAATATGTCTTTAAGTAAGAATCACTTTAATCTAAATGTGAAAATTTTTCTGGATCGTATTTCGATGATGTGAGGATTCAAACTCTCTGCCCATTAACATAATAAAAAAAAAAATTCAGGTCTTTACAGTTAGGGACTGACTGGGGTGTTATATGGAGTGGTTCACTGCTGAAGTTGTGAGTTGCATTGCTATTAACTTGGAACCATGGGCAGTTAAAATCGCGAGAGAACAATAAATGTGTGCATGGAGACATATTTCAATCATGAGCTTATCTGTGCATACAATGATTTTGCCATATCATTTAAACTCTCACCATGCACGCAGTAGTATATTATGTCCTTCTAACCAGTATAAATTACTTATAAATCTACTCACAATATCAAGCCTTGTATTCATAACATACATTAGGCTTTCAACTATCCGAGAATTGTCCAATTATTTCCTTGCCTATACTATTGACTATATGTACTCTTTAAATGGTGTTTTGATAGTGTTATCATATTTAGAAAATAATTTGAGATTTTTCTTAATATAATAAGGATAGGGGAAAATATTAATCCATTAGATGTTTTAGAATTTTTTTATTCATAGTTCAAAGTCTACAACACCAAAGTTTTCATACTAAACTTATTAGTTAATTTTTTTTAGTACCCTTGATCATATGATCATTGTTGTCTAAAATTAGTATATTGTCCATAGAGACATACAATGATTTTGATTTTGATTAGTGTGAAGTCTATAACTTATATTCATCTTTTTCATTAAAATATATTTATCAACTTCAATGAATTTGATTTTGTTTGAAACATAATTTTGTCAAACTTTTCATATAGTTATTTAAGTGTTTGTCTCAAACTATATAATGATTTGACAAGCTTATAAACTTTTTTTTTGTTTTTTTATTGATGACAAACCCCTCAAGTTGTTCCATGTAAACCTCATTGTAACATCCCTATTCTCCAAAAAAGAAAACATTAAATACACATTCGCAGAGAAAAGAAATAATATTTATTTTTTAGTTTCTTCATGATCAATAAGATTCCACCTAAATTTCTATCATAATTTCAACAAAATCTCTCTTGTATTGGCAGATCCAATGTTATCGGCTTATGACATACTTTCAAAGAAAAGTCTTATAACTCTTAATTCAGCTCTGACCAAAACATCCTAGGTCCACATCTCCATAAACATCATTCTTTTCACATCCATAATAAGTAAAATAAACAAAATATACATTTATCAATTGTCAATTAACATTTTGAATAGGATATCATAGATTCAAGAATTTAAATCCTTACACTCCAATCCTTTTTAAAGAGTATCAGTAATACATGTTAAGTTTATCAACACTCAAATGACACAAAATACTCAAAATGGACCTCCTAAAGTTAGATACAAAAACATACAAACAACATATTCTACTCCTAACATGCAAATATTTGACCTAAAGGAAATAAAAAATAATTCCATATAAAAATTAAATAAGTATGATAGTGAAGTTATTTAATCAATCACACACCATTATACACTAAATGTATGTTAGTCATTGCCAAATTAGCAATTCTACCACAACCTAGCAGATTTTCATAGCAAACTAACTTCCTTAATATGCACACCTTAAATATTTTTATTACAAAATATAATCTTTTCAAACTTCCACTAAAAGAGTAAAGCATGATTCACACATTAAAATTATGGAAATTAAATCGGCTAACGTAAGCACAAATCACCTTTTGTTGTTGCACCACACTCATGCTCCCTCCTGCAATTATAGAAAGTTCTCATAAATCATTTTCATCCACTAATACACTTCATATTAACCTCACCAAAACAATCCAATAAGCCTTTAAATTTTTTATTCTTTCATTTTTATTTTTATAACATTTGCTAATCAAAATATCATTATAAACACCCATTTTTTAACATAACTTGTTTCTTTTCCTTTAACGCGTCTAATTCATCACTCTGAGACCTCTAACTTCTCTTTTTCTCTCTCAAATTTGCCAACAGAGATCAGATTTTGACCTCTGCCCAGATTGTTCACTATAACAGGAGTTATAGAACTTTGTTTTGTACAAAATAGATCTCATTGGAAATCTAAAACACAAGGTTACAACTCATATGAAGGGAGAAAAATTTAGTTCTTCCCACAACATCACAAATGTGGTAGACCTTACGCCATGAAGAGTCTTCCCTGTTGAGCCACATTTCATGACCCAAAACTAGACTCTAACTTTCATAATTGAATGAAATTAGTTTCCTTAGATGACAAGCAACAAAAAATACAATTCCTAAGAGGGAAACTAATCGTAATTCCCTCATCGTCACACTTCGATTCGCCCTCAAAGTCAGTAGACTAATCAACCTAATTTGTTAAATGATGCTTAATATCATCTCCCCCTTCTTATACATAATTGGTTGAAACCTGGCCTTGGAAAAACAAGGCTTCCCTCATTTTTTTATGCTTAAATCATTTATTACACAAAAATTCACATCCAATACAACATATACAATAATTATTTTACAAAACATATAATCTTTCCTTCTTAATTACTGCCCTCAATGGCCAGCCATGGCCTTTCATAGGGACTCCCCTCTTCATCTCCATTTCTCTTGTCAATGATCTCTCATTTTGTCCCATTTCATGTCACATTCATGAATTACACACAATTCAACATTTCCCCAAAAATATTTCCAAGAACCCTAACCTAAATCACATAAAAAAATCATGCAATTTAAAAATAAAGGCAAGAATTTTTATATGTATATAAGAAACACCATACCAAGGAAGATTTAAAATGCTAATTTCTTGATCATCTCCTCTTTTTATTCCTACTACTGTCATCCCTAATAATCCTTTTTTCTCCAATCTCTTCTTCCAATAATACTCTAAATCCTTATGTCTTTGATATTTAAATGTTTCGGTAACACATAATCTCTCTTTTAATTTTATATTATTCTTAAATTGGCTAAGAAATATTGAAATCTCCCTCCTTTTCTTCCCCTCACTCTACTGAACATAAGAGGGAAAAAAAGGTATATATACCCCTCAATTTCTCTTATATGTACTTAGGCCCCCATTTCCTTTAAATGTTTTTTTACCCCACATCTTCTATTCTTATAATTAAATCCTACTCTATACATTTCTTTCAATTGCACCCCTTCAATCAATTTATTTCTTTTAATTCATTCCTTTAATTTAAAACTAACCCAATTAATTTTGAGTTAAAAGCTACGATATCTCAAGTATTTTATCTAGATGTTATATCCATAGTTTTTGAATTCTCATTTTATTTAAATTTGTTCATGAATTCTTCCATTTTTAATTTCTTCATTTATTTAGTTTATAATTTACTCATATGTTTATTTCCCAGGGTTTATGCTCATTTTCAAGGTCATCATTTAAGAAAGTTGGTTTTATATCCATTTGATGTATTTCTAGTTTATTAGTAGCTGTAATGGATATTCATCTTTTAATGGAAGTTATACTTGATATAATTGAATATGTGTCAAAATGTTTCACATCTTCTTGTTATCTAAAAGCCTTAACAACATGTTTAGTTTTATATATTAGTTAGTAATGCCATGAACTTTCATCTTTGTTTTAAAGATCCATTTATTGCCTTATGGTTTATTTCCATTACTTCTCCTATATGAGCACTCATAATAAACTCAATTTTACTTTGAACTATCTCTTTTCAATAGAAAGCTTCTAGACAAGACATTGCCTCAGAATAGATTCAAGGTTCATTTTCTAATAAGTATGTTAAGAAATTAGGACCAAATATTTTGATTATTTTTCTTTTTACCCTTTATGAGCTTGTCTTCATCATCTTCTGATTGATGATGATTAATTAAGCTAGCCTCAATCATTCTCTTAAATGAATGGTTTTCTCGTGGGCTTCTAATCCAAATACATAAAATGTAATGCCATCATAGAGTGCCAATTAACAAGTGTGTTGTTATAGGATATAAAATAAAGACTTAAACAATTAATCTATGTATTAACATGTGGAAATATCCCAACAACGAAAACCAAAAGTAAAAAGATGTCATAGCAGCATCATAAGGAAATTAAAGGTTGTAAAGGCAACAAACAAAAGATTAGATGCATAATTTCAAATTTCCCACATCCCTGATCTTTCAAGATGATCATTCAACATGACTATTCAATGAAAGTTTTTATATATGAAAAATAACATCTCAATTCACATTACGATTAAACCAATCCAAATCTTATAGTAAATATCAGCACATGGCAAGAAGTTTTCTCAAGTTCAAGTAAAATTCAAAAAGTAGAGCTTTCATTTGTTGACAAAAAAAATCAATCACTAATAGCAAGTTAGCAATATACAACAAGTATTGAAAGTAAATGATATCTCTACCTTGTAGACCAATCCTTGAGATCTGTAAAATAAAGGGTTGAGAAATCTATCTATGAAATGTAAAGGCACATATTAAAGCATTAATTTTTTTATTCTAGCAATTGGTTAAGAATTGCCTAATAAAATAAAAGTAACATAAAGAAACTAATGTATAAATGAGATATGTTGGTGGAACTTACCAATAAAATCATTGAAAAAATGAGACTCATATTTGTGAGTTGTCTTCTTTCCACATGCTCATATCTTCCATAAAATGAGTTGCATATCAAGGCAACAACGAAACTCTTCCCAAAACATCATTATGAAAATAAATCCACTTATAGCCTAACCTAAATCTCATCAGTCAGTAGACTAATTGACCTAATCTTTTAATTGATGCTTAATATCATCTTTCCCTTTCTTATACACATTTGGCCAAAACCTGGCATTGAGAAAACAAGACTTCCCTCATTCTTGTCATGTTTAATCCATTTATTACACAAACATTCACATCCAACAGAACATATACAATAATTATTTTGCAAAATAAAAAATCTTTCCTTCCTAATTACTGCCCTCAATTGTCAATCATTTCCATTTGTCTTGCTAGTTAGCTCTCATTTCATTCCATTTCATGTCACATTCATCAATTAAACACAATTCCACATTCCCCAAAAAATTTCCAAGAACCCTAACCTAAATCTCATTAAAAAAATCATGCAATTTAACAATAAAGACAAGAATTTTTATATGCATATAAGAAATACCATACCACGGAAGATTCAAAATGCTAATTGTTTGATCATCTCTCTGTTTTTTCTTGTTACTGCTGCCAATCCTATTGCTCCTTTTTGCTCCAATTTCTTCTTCCAATAATACTTTAAATCCTTATGTCTTTGATGTTTGAATGTTTCAGTAACACTTGATCTCTCTTTTACTTTGATATTCTTCTTAAATTATGTAAGAAAATATCAAAATCTCCCTCCTTTTCTTCCCCTCACTCTACTGGACATAAGAGAAAACAAGGGTATTTATACCCCCTCAATTTCTCTTATTTGCACTTAGGCCCCCATTTCCTTTAAATGATTTTTTACCCCATATTTTATTTTCTTATATTTAAATCCTACTCTTCACATTTCTTTCAATTCCACCCTTCAACCTATTTCATTTCTCTTTTAATTCATTCCTTTAATTTAAAACTAACCCAATTAATTTTGAGTTAAAAGCTACGACATCTAGAGTATTTTATCTGTATGTTATATCCAAATTTTCTAAATTCTTGTTTTATTTAAACTTTTTTGTGAATTCTTCCACTTTTTTTTTCTTCATTTATTTAGTTTATAATTTACACCTACATTTTGTTTCCCAACGTTTACACTCATATTTGAGGTCATCATTTTAGAAAGTTTCTTTTATATCTATTTGATGTATTTCTAGTTTATTAGTAGTTGTAATGGCTATTCATATTTTTATGGAAGTTATACTTAACATAAGTGAATACATGTCAAAATGTTTCACACCTTCTTATTATCTCAAATCTTTAACATGTTTAGTTTTATATTTGTTAATTGTGCATGAACCTCTCATCTTTGTTTTAAAGATCTACTTATGGGCTCAATGTTTATTTCCATTACTTCTTCTATATGAGTACTCATAATAAAGTCAATTTTACTCTTAACTATCTCTTTTCAAAACAAAGCTTCTACACAAGACATTGACTCCTAATAAATTTAAGGTTCATTTTCTATTAAGTATTTTAAGTAATTAGGACCAAATATTTTGGTTATTTTTTCTTTTTACTCTTTATAAGCTTAGCTTCATCATCTTTTAATCGATGATGATTAATTGAGCTAGCCTCATTCATTCTCTTAAATGAATGATTTTCTTGTGGGCTTCTAATCCAAATACTTAAATGTAATGTCATCACAAAGTACCAATTAACATGTGCACTGTTATAGGATATAGAATATGGAATTAAACAATTAATCTATATGTTAACATGTGGAAGTATCCCAACAAAGTAAACTAGTAGTTAAAAGATATCATAGTAGCATCATAAGGAAATTAAAGGATGCAAGGGAAACAAACAAAAGATTAGATGCATAATTTCAAATTCCCCACATCCCTTATCTTTCAAGATGATCATTCAACTTGACTATTTAATGAAATTTTTTATATATGGACAATAATATCTCAATTCATCAAACCAACCCAAATCTTAAAGTAAATATAACCACATGGCAAGAAGTTTTCTCAATTTCAAGTAAATATCATTTATTGACAAAAAATCAATCACCAACAGCAAGTTAACAATATACAAGTATTGTAAGAAATGGTATATGTACCTTGTAAACCAATCCTTGTAATCTTTAGAATAAAGGGTCGAGAAATCTATCTATGAAATGGAAAGGACACATCAAAACATTGATTTTCGATTCTAGTAGTTGATTAAGAATTGCCAAATAAGATAAAAGTAACATAAAGAAACTAGTGTATAAACGAGATATTGTGAAACCTGAGAATAAAGTATACAAAGAGGTAAGAGGTTTATAATAATTCAAAATATTGTTATAATATAAAATTTATGCAAAGAAAAGAAAAGAAAAAGAAAAAGCAAGGCCAAAATAGAATTAATAAGAGATGAGACTACAAATACCCCTCCCTTCTTTCATCTATGGCTGGCTAGAGACTAGAGGAAAGAGGGGAGGGAGAATCTCAAATTTTACTTCATAAAACAAGGAGTAAACACCTAAAATTTATAAACCCATATAATCTTTGGAATTCTAAAGTGGAGAAACACAATTGGGTGGAGAATTAACAAGAAGAAAGTGAAGAATTGGGGAAGAAAGGAGGGAGAAGAGTGGTTGGTTATATACAAGGAGAAGAAGGATAAGATTCCTCAAAAATTATGAAGTAAAGTCTAGATTCCATCCAAGTAAAGAGTTCTAATTCTAATTTCTATGAAATTAACTTCAATTTGATTAGAAGTTCATGATTCTTCTTGAATTGGGAATTAGGATTTTTAACACAAAATATTGGGAAATTTATAAATGAGAAGGATTTTCATGAATAAAGGGATGGAATGGTTGTGATTGATGAAGAAGCAAGGATTTAAGATGAATTGGAGATACTTCCTCCATTTTTGCAAAACAGGGCATATTTGTTGCCCTATTTCTTGGGGGAATTTGGAATTGAAAAATACAAAATCCTGGGAGGGTCCCCTCATATAAGTTGTATCTAGGAGTGTTATCTTTCCCACAAGTCCAACCCCATCTAATTTGAAATTCTGGAACTCCAGATACGGATAAAAATCTGAGGAGAGGTCGAGTTGTCACCCCTGTTAGCAAATTCGGCCAAGTTGATAAAATAGGGCAATTTAGCCATGTTAAAGGTAGAATTTATTTTCTTGCCCTTCATAAAGTGTGTCTTGATCTTCAGAAAATAAAAGAAGAGAATAAACAATGATTAAAATTCAATTCATGATGTCCACTTGGACTACTAATGAGTTGAAAAGTTAAAAGATGATAATGAGGAATGTAAGTGAGAAAGAAAATATTTGGTAAAAGAGAAATGAATATTATTACCATTGTTGTTGTTATGTGTGATATGTGGATTAACATGGAATACTAGTGGGTGTTAGTGATTTCAGAAGGAACCGCGAGAGGAGTACAACAACAACAGGGGAACTCAAGTTGAATGTTCACAATAGGTAGGTACTTGGTACCTATACCTCCTCTAGCTAATAATTATTTTTACTAATTATTGAACTATAAGAAACAATTTGGTGCTTATTGATGAGGAAAAGAAAATGAGTAAAGGAAAGGTTAAGGGATGGAAATATATATATATATATATATGGATGTGAATATATATAGATAGATAGATAGATAAATGAAAAAACAAGTTGGTTGATATAGGCATTACCAGTACATGGGAGGCGAGATATAAATGATGATTAACTATTTGGTTTCAAAATAGTTAACAATATTGGCAGGTGACGGCGATATTGACACAATTTATAAACTTGATTAACTATTCAGTTTCAGAATAGTTAATAATATCGGCGGGTGATGTCAATATTGGCAAAATTTATAAACTTGATTAACTATTCGATTTTAGAATAGTTAATGATATCGGTGGGTGACGTCGATATCGATAAAATTTATAAACTTGATTAACTATATGGTTCCAAAATAGTTAATGATATCGGCGGGTGACGTCAATGTCGGCAAAATTTATGAACATGATTACCTTTTCGGTTTCAGAATAGTTAATAATATCGGCGGATGACATCGATATCGACAAAATTTATAGACTTGATTAGCTTTCCAAGGTGAAAGCTAATGATGTCAAGAATTCTTGACATCGGCATACCCTAGAGCCTTCCAAGATAATATGGAACAAAGATTAACTATTTTGGTTTTAAAAATAGTTAATGACACCAACGGTTATGTTTGTGTTTGCATTTTTATGAAACTAATTAGTTGTTTCCAGCATGGGCAACTAAAGACACTGATGGAGGTCATTAGTGTCGGCTATAGTCTTTTCGATGTGGAGGGGGGGAGAAGTAGTCGATTTAAGTAGATTGATAGATAAGTTTTTTAAACTTCTTCTGTAAATTGCTTGTATTTACTTAATTGTTTTTACTTATATGAAAAATCTATATTTTGCAGGTTCCTCTCATTCATGTCAGGAATAGATTTTAAGTCCTTGATCCCTTTTTGTATAAGTTAGGAACTTAGGGATTTGTGGTGTAATTTTTGTTATGTAGAAAACATGTAAATTGTATAGAATATTATATTCGTAATATTTTGTTTCTGGAAGATTAAATGTATCAACCTACACTTAGGATACTATAAAGTATTAGATTATGTTAGAATATTAAATGGTGTTGTGTTATATATTTATATGAAATCTTCGTGTTTGAATTGGCTCTTTTAACTATTATCTTATGCGTGTTATGTAAGATGGTGTTTGAGAATGAATATGGTCCTGAGCATATTCTAGAATGAGTTATGCAGTTGTTTGTACTAAACATGGATGTGATTGTGGATGAGAAGTGATTCAAATTGTGTGCAGGTTGCATTGTTAATAACTTAGGATCTCCTAATATTGGGGAGACTCTGTCGAAATTTCAAGAGAGAGAGAAAAAAATTATGCTCCATCTACTCTTTATAGAGAGAAAGATTAACAAATAAACTAATAGGAAAAAAATTGGGGTTGTTACAGATATGTTGGTGGAACTTACCAATAAAATCATTGAAATAATGAGACTCATTTTTGTGAGTTGTCTACTCCGCACATGCTCATATCTTCCATAGAGAAAAAGAAGACAATGTTTCATAACGGAAAGTTTCAAGAAAAAATTATATCCTCTTTTATTATGTATATTTTGGAAAAATGAAATTAAAATTCATGACCTTAAAATGGTTAGAAGTATGTGAGTTTTGTGTAATTTGACTTAAAGTTTTTTGTCATGGAATGAATGAATTCTTTATGCCTAATTGGAAGGAATTCTTTATGCCTGAATGGAAAGAAATAAAATTTAATGAGAATTGAAGTGGTAATGAAGGTTAGATTTTTCGGAGTATACCTAGACTAATATTATGTAAAATGAACATGAAATGGAATATAATATGGTGAACCTTTTGATACAAGAGAGGCCACAAGAGTTGTATAGTAGTAAGGAAGTATTGCTTGAGCTACGACATAGGTAGGTGTCATATACCTCAACATTTTCTTACTTAGTTTATCATAATAGGTTATTGCAATTGTTTTTTTTTTTTTTATCAAATGTAAGTATATTAGAGATAAAAGTAACCAATTTAGAAAACCAGAAAATACAAAGATATACAAAGCAGAAAACCAAATGTACAGACAAACACAAGGCTAACTAAGGCTATGAAATGATTACAGAAAAGTAACTAAACAAAGCTAAGCAACTAGCAACTAATCCTAGCCTGCATTAAGAAAAGAGGGATCCTTCATATGGGAATAGAAGATGGTGTAGAACAGAAATAATGCTTTTTGAATTTGAATTCTCAAAATAAGGAATAATGGTGAGCAAAGGGCAATACATTTGAATAATGTGTAGTAATGGGCGATAAATCTAGATCTCTAAAAACAAGAATAACACCTTGATATGGGTGAAGAAAAGAGTTACCTGAAAAGATTAGGTTTTGGATAATTATTATCTAAAAAGGGGTAATTTCTAGGAATAACAAGATTATATTAAGCTCATGAAACAAACAATTTCAATATGGTGAATGAGTATTATAGATTAATGAGTGAATTATATTGACTATTAATAAAAAAGAAATTGAGAATGTTGAGTTTGCATTCTAAAAGCGTTGTTATGTATATTTGATAATCTATATGTTGTAAAATTAATTTATTTATAACTTAATTATATGTGCATCAAAGTCATGAGCTGAATGATGGATAAATTAAGATGGATTTTTTATAATTATGAAGAAACATGTAATGAATACTCTATTTGTATTGTGATGATTTTTGTCCCTAAATATTAATTGCTTTGAAGATCATGTAATTTGAAACCGAAGTCATATGTAACCTTATGAAGTTCATTCAATTCTTTTATTATGTCATATACATTAATGTTGTGATCATGTTTCATTATTTGTAGATAAACTTTCCCAAATTTAAAATTAATCTTTAATTTTTGCCTCGAAACATTAAATTGAGTCTCTTGAATAAAACTTGCAAACTTTGGTAAGAATCCTCCTCACGGCAAGATTTTGTTCATTTACATTGAACATTAAAATATATATAAATATAAATATAACTATAATGAAATGTGATGAATGGAATGTCCTAATTTTATGATGTGATGAGTCCGAGATGATTGAAAAATGATTAGGATGTGAATTGGATGAGTATGGAAGTGTAACACGTTTTCTAATCCACAACTTGGAAGCTGCCAGTATAAGCAAAACTCTATCAACAACTCGGAAGGTTTATTTAAAATAACCACGAAAGCTTTTCCTAATAGAAAAACTATGAATAAACATAAAATTCTATCCATCCCTGTGTATAAGCTTGTCGACTACTATGAGAAAAGAAATGGATCTTTATTCCTCTCATTTTATGTGTTTCTACTCAAATCTGCTTCAAAATAAAGATTTTAGGATATTATTTAAGTGATTAGTAAGGGATAAACATTTTCACACAAGCTTTTGGAGATATTAAGGTGAGAAAAAGTGAGTAAGAAAGGGAAACGAAAGGATTTGGAAGAGGAAGAATAAGAAGTGAAAGAAATTCACTTGGAGGGCATATATTGAGAATAAAATCACCAGCTAAAGTGCTCTTTACATATTACACATTGTTGAATTTGGTTTAGATAAATTTTAAGCAAAATACCTAAACTTTCAAGTTAGGGTTCTCCATCAAAATTGGTGGAAATGCAAAATTGGTGTTGAATGGGTTGATTAGTGTGGTATGAGGTGATTGGTGTAAAATTTTAAGGAAATGAAGAAATAAACATGGCATTAAGAAGGGGCATAAGACCGATAAAAGATGAGGTATTTTTGAATTGGATTAATTGATGGTAAATTCTTATGAAATGTGATTAGTTGTATGTATTGTTGATGTGATAATGTTTAGAAAATATTGATATTGTACATTGAATTGGGACTAGTAGAATACTTTCTAGTAAGTATTATAAGTAGAAAAGCTGAAAAATAAACAAGTGATGATGTGATGTGGACCAGCCCAGAAATACCAGCAAGGACCCACTACATATTTCAAATGGTCCAATGACCCTCTCTAAGACAAAAACATTGAAAGAGGTATTGAATGTTTTGGTTTTGAAGGCTTCAACCAAGTCAAAATTGCAAAGGACCATTGGAGTATTAAAAGGAGACCCTAGTACATTTTATCTATGTGTAGGAGGGGTCCAATATAACCTTATTTGGGCCATGAAGTGAGGGCACCAAAGAAAACAAAAGAATCCTACTACAACTTGGAAACAACATGAGTGGCTACCTTTTCCTTTTGTTTCTAGGATTAAGGGGCTAGGTGGAAGGCTATAAATAACCTTGAATCAGCTCTATAATATTTTATCTCTCTTCTTCTCATGGCAATTAATGGATTTAATATTATGGGCTTTATTTAACTTTGTTAGCTATAGCTCAAGGCTTGTTTGGGCTTAATTAAGACTTTATTTTCAGCTAGGATTCAATGCTTGTTTGGATTAAGTCATAGTCTTTAAAATTTAAGGTTTTGGGTTAGTTTTGAGTGGATCTCATTTAAGTCCATATAAGAGGGTCCATTAGGGTTAATTTTTCAAGAATTATTTAAACTCATGTAAGTTGAATTTCGGCAGCCATTGATGAATATTACTTCTGAATTTTTCAGTTTTATGTGTGAGAGTGATTCTTGTATCCTTTAGTTCTTAAATCAATTGAATCTGACTTATCAAATATTAGCTTGTTTCATAGCGTGATTCTACTCATTCCAGTAGTTTTAGTGCCTTGGGGCAGGCTTCCATTGTGTCACACTCCTATCACACCTATTTTAGCTTTTTAGGATCAAATCTCAGTCTTGATTGTAGGTTGCATGGTTTGCATCAGCTAGTATCAAAGCTAGGTTCCGAAACAAGGTCATGTCCTTCTATTATTTTTGTTTTTTTAGTGTTGATTAAAGTTTTTAAGTATTTATGTCCATCTCCTTGTTCTTCATGTTTGCATCATCTAAGCAAAAAATAATTTGTATTTTTATTGTCTCATCATATTAGTATATTAAAAAACAAAAAGGGATTAATTGAAATTTGAAGGATCATTCATTTTTTTGCCGTAAAATACACAACTATGGTGAAACATAAGAAAACCACATTGGAATTAGTTGTGGGTGAGATCGCATTATATGTCAAATTTGGGCTTGTTATGATATTGTTTACTTTAGTTTTTATTTTGAGGTTCAATTCTACTGCAGAAACACTATCTTAGTAAACCCTAAACAAAACACCTTAGAATTAATTGAAACTTTACATTTTGTGTATTGGGGTTGAGATCGCTCCCTATATTAAATTTGAGTTTATTTTGATATCGTATACTAGAGGTTTCAATTGGAGGTTCAATTCTCCCGCAAACTAATCACATAAGGGGTTAGTACCTAGAAGTAAGAGAACGACCTATAAATTGAATTTTGTTGTTTATTAGGATTATAATACTAAATATTGAATTTGAGGTCCTTTACTTTGGGTTTGAATTCTGATTCATAAAAATTGCATTAGAATGCATTGTGAAGGCTACTATTTTTATTTGTTGATTTTAGTTCTTAAAGAACCAAAAGAAAGCAAGTTATGAGGTAAAAGACGTAGTGAGCTTATTAGAGTGAAAAGCCTTAATTTTTTGTGTGATACACGAAAGCTGTGAGGATATATTTTATGTTATTAACCAAATTTTATGGATTCAAAGGATGTCTGAAAGCAACTAATCAGCGACACAAAACGCTAACGTAGCTTTCCAACTGTGAGTCATGGGTTAGCAACTCGAGTTGTTGTCTAGGATATATATGGATTTGAAAGATGATGAAAAATCAATAAAGCAATAGATTAGTAGAGCTGATCGTAGAGGAAATACAGTCTGTAAGGTCATACAGAATACTAGATCTAATTTTGAAGAGTTTGTTGATGAAAACGCAAATGTGGGATAAAATGACTATGATGGTGATATGCAATATGAAAGTGACAGATCTAATTGGGAAGGCATGTCACCATTAGAGGATAGTGATGGTGATGAGTTAGCATTACCAGTTGCAGAGTCCTTAGTTATAAGGCGCACACTTTAGGTTCGAGTCAAGGAAGATGAAACTAATCAACAAAGGGAAAATATCTTTCATACATGCTGATATGTACAAAGCAAGATGTGTGGTTTAATTATAAATAGTGGAAGTTGTGTTAATGTTTGCAGTACCACCCTTATTAGTAAACTAAATTTGAGTACTGCTAAGCATGCTAAACCATATAGATTGCAATGGCTGAATGATAGTAGAGAAGTGAAAGTGACTAAACAGGTTATGGTTTCATTTTGATTGGGAAATATGTTGATAAAGTTTTGTGCAACGTGGTACCAAAGCTAGCAAGTCACATCTTGTTGGGGAGACCATGGTAATATGATAGGAAGACAATTCATGATGGGTAAAAAATTGATATACCATTGTAAAGATGGTAAAATCATCACTCTTGTGCCTCTTACACCCAAACAGGTGTATGATGATCAAATAAAACTAAAAAGTGAGCATGAGGCGATGGAGAGAGAAAATCAAGGTGAGGATCCAAGAGAGAGAAGACAATCAGATTATGCTAGAACTTAAACCACTACAATCCATTCACCCACCTATCCATACAAAATTAAAAAAAAAATGAAGGGATGGAATCTAAATCAGGAAATAAAAGAATAATAACCAAAATACAAAACAAAATACATATGTTGAAATGAGGCAAAAAAAATTCTCGATGCAGCAAAGCACATGCCCTATCGCACCTCACGCTAGAGTGCGACATCGCGGCGACCCTCCCCATGAGCGAGAGAAATCATGTGAGGGTCTTATCTTTATTTTTTATGAAAAGAGGAGTAGCCACCTAGTATTATGATTACTAGGAAACCTAAAACTGGTCTTTTAGATATTTTAAGGCAAGGGACTGGTTGCGTAAGGGGAAGGTTTTAGCACCCCTAGTACGACCTACCTAAGGTAAGCTACTTGACATTTTAATTTGCTTATGATTTGTTATGGTTTTGATCTTTCAAATAATATGTTGGTTAAATGATGATGGTGTATTATTCATGTAAAATGTTTTGGATATTTACCATCTTGAGGTTTCTTTATCCGGATATTTACGGTGCATAATAGCGAATTATCCCTGCTAATATTTTGAATATTACCCACTTTAGGATTTGTTTATCTAAATATCAACAGTGAATAATGACCAATTATCCCCACCGAATATTTTGGATATTAACCCCTTAGGATTTATTTATCCAAACACCAACAGTAATAATAACAAATTATCCCCGCCGAATATTTTGGATATTAAACCCTTTCAGGAATTGTTTCTCCAAAAATCAACAGTGAATAATGAATTCCCAAAAATAAGATTTTTTGATATTTTTGGAATATTGGCCAATACCCTTTGGATTTTTATAAACATGTTGTAAAATCCTAAAATATGAGAAATGATTTTTCTTTGTGAAATTCATGCTAAAACACATTTTTTTCTTCAAAATCCAAGATAATATATATTTTTTGAAAGAAAAAAAAATTCAAAATATGTTAGTGTATTGGCCATATGCATAAAACATATATTTTTTTGTGTTTTAATCATTTTAAAATAATTTTTTTATGCAAATTTGTATTTTTATTTTATTTTATTTTTTATACTTTTTTCATTATTTATTTATTTAATTAATTAATGGTGGGCTAGGCTAATGGGCCCTGCTACCAGCCCGCTCACTGGTCTAGGTTGGCGGCCATTCGCTACTACTAGGCTTTATTCTCGAACTGGGCTTCTAGCCTAGACGGGCCGGAAGCCCGTCTCATTTAATGATTGGGTCGGACCTGGCGCCCGGCCTGACTTGATTTACTGTTCACTACATGTGAACAGTAAATCAGGGTTGTATACGTAGGAGAAGATGAACAGTAAAAATTGGAGATTTTCGAGTGTAACAAATGGCGTACCTGTTAATACCATTGGGTAGAGGAGATCGAGGTTGCTCTTCCTGTCTAGTGGCGTCGGAAATGGTGGTTTGTGGTGGACAGAATGGGCGTCGAAAGTTCATCGGTGCAACTACTACTATCGATGATGTTGTTGCTGCTGCTTCCCGGAGGAGATGGCTGAGCTGACGGAGCGGTAGTGGAGGTTCTGGTGATGACGAGACAATGCGTGGTGGTCGAAGTTGATGCTTGTTGGAGGAGAGAGAGAGAGACATTGGGTCCTCTGGTTTTAAAGAGAGAGAGATGAATGAACCGAAAGAAATGAAAGTGGAAGAGGGAGATGAAGCCTGAGGCGAGAGGGAGGAAGATTAACTCAATTTTTTATATAAATTTTGCTCTGCAACTCTCTATTTTTCTGTCTTTTCATTCACGTAAATTTTCTTCCCCCTTTCTTCTGTTCTTCATCTGCTATTTCTAACCATGAGTGGCAATCCTTTGGCTGCCTATGGCATGTAGCGAAGGGTTGCTACCTCTACGTTGCCCAGTAATGGGTATTGTTGCAGAGGGTCATTAGACTCTCAATTTGTTCAATTTGGCCCCCGATTTCGCATAATTAACTTGAAAAAATTCAAATCAGTCTCCGAAAATTCCAAACTCATTAATTGAACACAAATTAAATTGAAGAACTTGATTTCTCATCGACTAAGCCCTTAATAAAATTCATTTGACCAATTTAAAGTATGATTAAACCCTTGTACTTAATTAAAACCTTCAATTGGACCATAAATTAATTCTCAAACATAATTACACTTTTAAATTAGCCAATGATTAAATCGAATTAACCTATAAAAATATAATTATATCTTGCGACTTAATTAATTTCTACACAGATTTATCTGATAATAAATTACATTAGCCTTGAATCTGCATTTTCCTTCATTTCTTGGCATAAAAGAGGTACGATCGAGATGTCGAAAAAATTCAAAATCTCCGCCTTGATTTTTCTACCAATACCAACCCCTTTTATTTTACTTTTTTTCTTATTTTTAGATAGATTTTGGGAATAACCCAAAATTGGGTTATGATAGTTGCAATGACTCGTATATTTGGGTTAAAATATATAAAAATTAATATTTCTTTTTTTTTCTGTTAAAATATTTTTTAAGGCTAACAATATTTATTTTTCATTGGGCAGCGAAGCACATGCCCAATGACTCAAATATTCTTGCTTTGACAAATATTTGTTTTTGTATTTATTTTATTTTATTGCTTACTATTTTGTTATAATTTTTAGTTTTTTTATTCTTCAATGTAATAGTTTTTTTCCATTATTTATGCAATAATAGTAATAATAATTTATATGTTTTTTTCAAATGATTTTTTAAGGCTAATAATATTTATTTTTGTTTTGTCATTTATTTTATTTTTTTGCTTACTCTTTTGTTATATTTTTAATTTATTTTATTCTTTGAGGTAATTTTATTTTTGTCATTATGTATGCAATAATAATAATAATAATCATTTGAGATGTTTTTGTCAAATTATTTTGTTAAGGCTAGTCATATTCATTTTTCTTTTGTCATCTTTTTTGTTTACTATTTTTTTATAATTTTTAGTATTTTTTATTCTTCGAGTTATTTTTTTGTCATTATATATGCAATAATAATAATAATTTGAGATGTGTTTTTTCTTTCTTACTCTTTTGTTAAAGATTTTGAGTTTTTTTATTCTCAGGGTAAGTTAATAATTTTTATTATTTTAATAGTACTAATAATAATAGTTTAAGATGTTATGATCTTGATAATAATATTGACATTATAAATTATCATGATAATAACGATTATAATATAATTTAATAGTTATAGTGCTTATAATGTAACTAATTATGGCTTTGATGGTAATAATAACAAGAACTCATAAAATAATATAAAAATATCAATAATGACAAAAATAATTATAATAATGATAATAATACTAATTATAATTGAAATAATTTTAATAAAACAACGATGTTAGTTATCTTGATGATTATTGTCGTAATAATGACAACGATTATAATAATATTGTCAATAGTAATCAGAATATTAATTATTTACAATAATGATTATAATAGTAGCTATAATAATTATGACAATTTAAGAATTATGATGATCAAAATATAATAATAATCGAAATAATTCATTAGTCGATGTTGTTTTTCTCAAAATGGACTTTCATGGCATTTTCATGTATGACATTTTAGATTTAATATCATTTAAAAAAATATATGAAGTCACACATAGACAAAACGGGTGAGAAAATAGGCCAAATTATTTACAATGAAAAAATATATGAGCCACTTGTTCTGCACATTGATGCACATAGACAATCTACCGAATGAATAATTATCCAAACATTTCGAACAATAACAACATTCAATCACTTCAATGCAATAACCCATTTGAAACGGATTTTATCGATGATCATTTAACTAATTAAATTTTTAGTTAATCAATGAAAATACGCACAACAATCAATCAGTTTGTTACATAAAAAAACCTAACGCAACGCGAGGGCAGGAAAACTATATATATATATATATATATATATATATATATATATATATAACACAGTACTTCACTAACAACACAATTCTAAAGCTTTAATACTTGTAAAAACACGACAATAGTAACCTTTTGAAATGAAACTTTAAAAACACAAACATATAAAATGAATTTGCATCCCTAATTGACCCTAAAACTCTGATTTTATTGTAAGTTTTTCCTCAATTTCAACCAATTGACTTGGTAACAATTAAATATGGTCTCTGAAAATTCTAATCTTCTCAATTTAACCTAAATTAGGCTTACAAACTTAATTTTTTTTATCAATTAAGCTCTTAATCAAATTAATTTGACTAATTTAAAATATAATTAAGTCCTTGCACTTAATTAAATCCTTCAATTGAACCCTAAATTAATTTCTTAACATAATTAAACTTTAATTTGGCCTATGATTACATCAAATAGGCTTATTAAAAATATAATCATATCATTTGACTTAATTTTTATATAGATATATCAAATATTCATTTATTCTAGCATTGAATATGCTTTTTTGGTACAATAGAGTTACGATCGGGCTCTCAAATCCGTAAAAAAAAAAATCAAACTTGATTTTCCAACATGTTAGCCTATTTTATTTTATTTTATTTTTGTTATTTTTATTTTTTATTTTGAGTAAATTTTGAGAATAACTCAAAAATAGGTTATGATAGTTGCTCCCCCTTTACAATACTTATGACTAGAGTCTTGTAAGAGACTCTAGATAAGTGTTGTGAAGAAGAGAAAAAGTGGGAGAACTGACTTACTAGATCAAGAGATGGTTTGTCCATCTAAAAGTAGTTAAAAGGAGAGCTATGAAACACATTTAGAAGAAAATGATAAAATAGAGCTATAAAGTTCACTACTTAAGACTTGAGGGCTAAATAGCACACTTAAAGAGTAAGAAGATGAATTTGTGAAGGGAAAATAGTGTTTGTGAAGAATTAAGAAACATAAGAAAATGATCTCATTGTAATAGGTAATCTACCTAGCTGAAGACATGAAGATAGTGAAAGAAAAAAAAGTAGTCTCATTGTAATTGGTGACCTACCCAAGTAAGAGTGATGAAGATGATAAAAATCTCAAAGATGGTCTTTTTGTTATGAGTGACCTATCTAGGAGATGGTCTCGTTGTGATGAGCAACCTACCTAGAAGATGTCATATAAATGGTCTCATTGTTATGGATGACCTACCCAAGTGAAAATGGTAAAAGACACAAAGATGCTCTTATTGTAATTGGCAACCTACTTAGGTGGAAAATACAAAAGTGGTCTTATTGTAATAGATGACTTACCTAGAAGATAATCTTGTTGTAATAGGTGACCTACCCAGTTGAAAGTGATGAAGATAGTCTTATTGTAATGGGTGACCTACTCATGAAATGTCATGTAAATGGTTTCATTGTTATAAGTGATCTACGTAAAAGATGATCGCATTGTAATGGATGACCTACCCATGTGAAAACAAAAGATGGTGATAAAGATTTCATGAAATGAGAGAGAGCTAAAAAGTGCACTATCTAGGATTCATGATTGAAGGCTAGAAAGTGCACCCAAATAAGAAGAATAGAGATAAAGCTAGAAAATACATTATTTAAGTTGATGATTGAAGGCTGAAAAATGCACTCAAATGAGAAAGGAGATAGGGCTGGAAAACGGATTACCTGAGTTGGTGGTTGAAGACTAGAACACACTCAAATAAGAAGGGAGATAAGTTTAGAAAATGATTGTCTAAGTTGGATGGTTGTGGGCTGGTAAGTGCACTCAAAAAAGGAGGAAAATAGGGATGGAAAGTGCTCTGTATTAATTTATGGTTGAAGGCTGGAAACTGCACTCAAAAGAGGAGGAAATAGAATTGAAAAACACATTATTTTAATTTATGGTTGAAGGATGGAAAATGCACTCAGAAGAGAGACAGGGTTGTAAAACGCATTATCTGAGTTGATTAAGGGTTAAAAAAACACACTCAATTAAGGATAAAGGAGATAGAGCTAGAAGCACACTATCTGTGTTGATTGAGGACTCACAAATACACTCAAGAAATGAAATAGGTAAAGGCTCGAAGGCACACACAAAAATAATGAGAGAAGGTTTGTAAAGTACAATCCCTCCAACACATTTTCCTTAGATGCAATGCATTATAATGCATCTATTCTTACTTGAGAAATATAGGTCTCCTTTCTTCTTCATGGTCTTCTTGTTTTTTGAATCTTGGATGGCTTCTCATTTCTACTTACTCGAGTGGCAACTTGTGATCTTGGCCTCTAGGGATGACAGATATTTAGAATCTATTCATATGCCCCCTTGTTTAATGAATTTTAATTTTATCAAACATCCTTTGTCTTCTTACAAAAGAAACGGTAGAGCCAATTCTATTGTATTTTTAGATTGCCCCTAATTTAGTCAAGCCCCATAAGTGTTTTAGGCTTCAAGTGTTTTTAGGAATAGGATATGCAAGAAAAGGTTGGTTATTACAAAGATTGCTTTCATGAAAGATTTTTGAAATTTCAAAGTTATTTCAAGCATAAAAACCATTTTAATGTTAATTTAAAATAAACTTGCTCTCAAAAGAATTCAAGTGATCTCATGTTAGGTTTTAGTTGCTTTTAATGGGAACATAAAATAATGTTTGTTTCATATCTTGCATGTCAAACAGGTTTCAATTAAGTCTTGTGAAGTATTTATAAAGCTTGTTTTAAATGGAAAAGCATTGTCTATCAATGCAGATTGCCTGTCTTTGATTAGAAAAGGCTTGATGAGGTATGTCATGTAGGCTTTGGTTGTTGTCTATAAAAAAAAGATATTTGTAAGCTCAAAAGATGTTTAAGTGTTTTGAAAACTAAGGATTACTAGAGCTTTCTCTTTGAGATCTTTTCAGTTAATAGGTTTCAGAGCCTTAAAATTGACTCATGAAATGGTTTGACATGCCCTCTAATATTTGTTATAGGCTTTTCTCTTTTTTGTTCTCATTATTGGTTTTGAGCACTATAATCATGTTTGTTATTTTGTTATGGTATGCTTAAACACTTTCGACTTTTATTACCCCAATTTTGTTTGAGTACCATTATTCATAGAGGATCATTTTATTGATTTAAACTGTTTTTTATCCTTGTACTTGCCCCTTGTGTAGGGTGTGATCCTTATGAAGGTTAATTATAAAAAAAATAGAGGAAATTTAAAGATGATGTTCCCTCATTTCTAACACAAGCAATTAGGATTAGTAAACTTTTTCTTTTCCATGCAAAATGGCTTCTCATTATTTATTTATCTAAGACTTTAGCTTTATTATATGGATTTCTGTTCGTATAAGATCACCTTTCAAGAAAATCGCATGAATTCCCAAAACTTATTTGTTAAACAAACATCAATTTTGACTTTTTTTTCCATATTAGACTTTGATTTGCCAAAATATTTTATGAAATCATGGGATCATGTATAATTTAGATGAAAATGTACAAGGTGCTTGTGTTATTTAAGCAAAAAAACATGTCATAAACACAAGAAAATAAATAATTTTATTGAAAATAAAGGATCATTTAAAAAAGTCTTGAGGCATTATGAGCTAAATTGCAGACAAGACTAAAACATGACAAAATCGAAGCACACGTGTGGACATGATCAGACAAGGAATAGTTATAGAAGCAGGCTTCATCTTCTGATTCCAATGCACTCTCCCTTAAGAACTTTTGTAGGGGGCATGTCAATGATGTGGATACTTGATACACCTCTTAACTAGTTCCCTTAATTCATCATTTCCACCAAGCAGTTGTTTCGCATCTTGAAGAATGATTAGGAATAGGGTTTGAAGTTTCCACAAATGTTATTCACCTAACTTTAATGAGTTGCATGAGCTTATTCTTAAAGGCATCACAAGTATGAATATTATGTTTTGGGACACTAGCATGGTACTTTGTAAGTGAGGTTGGGTTCCTACTAGTTAGAGTAAAGTGGTTGCAAAGGTGCCTAAGGTTCGGGGGATACTTGTTGTAATAGTCGACCTCTTTTCTCTTATCTTCGAAGCCTTTTTTCTTTATTGGTAAACCTACAAGAAAAGTGGTAAGCCTTTTTTTTCTGCAAGGCATGAGCTAATTATCAAAAAAGTGGTAATATAGATAGCATAAATCAAATGCCCATGACCCCTATTTAAATATGCGAGATATTTGATATGGGGTATTGATTTTATGGGACCATTCTTATCTTCTTTTGGCAATTTTTATATTTTATTAGTTATGGATCATGTTTCAAAATGGGTAGGCGAAAGCTACCAGAACTGACAATGCTAAAAGTGTTATAGGTTTTGTCAAGACTTATATTTTTTTTGCTAGGTACAAAAACCAAGAGCTCTTAAAAGTGAATGTGGAAACCATTTTTGCAACCGTATTATGAAATCCTTGTTAAGGAAGTACAATGTCACACATAGGGTATTGATAGCCTACCACCCTCAGACGAATGGTCAAGCTGAAAATTCCAATAGAGAAATTAAATATATTATGCAGAAGACCGTTAATCCAAATAAAAAAGACTAAACTACACGGCTTGATGATGCTTAATGGGCATATAGCACAACATATAAGACTCCAATAGGTATGTCTCTGTATCGATTGATTTTTGGTAAGCCATGTCATCTCCCTGTAGAATTGGAACATAAAGCTTATTAGGCAATCAAGTAGTGCAATATGAAGATCAATGATGCAAGTAATCATAGAAAATTACAACTACAAGAATTGGAAGAAATTCAAAATGATGCATATGATAATTCTAGAATTTACAATAGAGAAAACAAAAGCTTTTCATGATCCTCAGAAAATCATTTTCAGTTGGTCAAAAAGTTCTCTTGGTGTGGAAATTCTACCACTTTTCACTCCTTGTTGTATTTGTTTAGCTACATCCACATCATAAATGGATTGTTGCATTGAACTATCCATGACATGCTCATAATATTATGTCTTAAGGGTTTTAGTAAATAAGGTCACCATTTCTTTATCAAGGAGTGGGGATGCACTTGTGCAACTAGATCTCTCCATCTCTAAGTATATTCTTGTATTCTTTCTTTATTTTTTTCTCTAGGTTTGATAATCTTGTTCTATCAGGAACAATGTCCATGTTGTACATTATTCCTTGATGAAATTATCTACCAGATCTTTCTAGTTATGGATCTTGGTGTTATTTAGTCTCATATACCAATTTAATGTTGCCCCACTTAAACTATCTTAGAAATAGTGCATTAATAACTTCTCATCATTTACTACTTTTGTCATTTTATTTTAATAAGATTTGAGTTGGGTGATGGGTCATCGTGTTCCAGTGTATTTGATAATTCAAGAACATGAAACTTCTTTGGTACTACAACATCTAGGACTAGACACATTTTCTCTTACTTGTACTAGGACATATAAGTCTACCCCTTCAATGACCTTTATCTTATCTTCCAGTGCTACCATCTTATCTTGATCAATGTCCTCCAATTACTTTGTCTTGTTGGACTTATTGACAAATGCTTCTATAACATAAGGGTTGGTGTTGTTGACTATACAAATATTGGACTATGTTGGGGCTCCTAACGGTGTTTGCCCAATCTTTCTTCTTGCAAAGTTATTATCCGGGTTTGAACAAAGGTAGTATATGGATTAGAAAGGCCTTCCCCAAAAGCATTCCTAAGTGCTTGCTTAAGTAAACTATGATGGCGAACCATGCTAACTTTCAGAAAATCCAGTTCTTCTTATAAGTGAGCATCATGATGAGCACGTTCTTTATCTTCCATGTATCTTTGTTGAAGCTGTGTGTTGTGGACCTTATAGGTTAGAGCTCTTCAAGGACATATGTTTCAATCTTCCAAATGTATGTTATGTACAGTGGTGGATGCATATGTATATACATTCACATCGGATGTGAATTATCAAGGACTTGTACCTTATCGACAAGCTCTAAGTCATTATATGAGGGGAGAGCTTTCTACTTGATCTCAAAAGATTTATGAATTGCCTAATGACCGCCTTACGTGAAGGTAGTATAGGAGTTTACAAGAAATGGTTGGGGCACAATGTGACCACTATTATTAAGTAAACACTTAGCTTATAGTTGGACATTTCACGAATTTGAACCTTGACTAAAAGTCAAAAGGCATATCGTTAATCTCCACCTAACTTAAAATTGGGTTTATTTGCAAAATTAAAATGCATGAGGGCATTAATTCATATTTGATGTGCTTTATTTATGAATTGAAAGTAAAAATGCATACTAAGCAATTAAAATGCGAGCTAAAATTAAATAGATCAAAAAAAAAAAAAACAAACAAGCAAATCTTAGTATGACTAGACAGATCCCTAGTGGAGTCACCATCTTTTGCCACAACTGTTTTTTCCGCTCGCCATACCAAGAGATGTGAGGCATGATTAAAAGATTTTCTAATAATCAAAAGATTATGATTATAATTTTTAGGACTTGTCATCTAGTATTAAAGCTCACTATGGAACTTAATGGTCTGCAAGAGTTCAGGTAAAAAAAACTTGTTGTGCAAGGAGAAGACGCATTATTGTTTGATTGTTTTTCTAGGTCAGATTTTATTTGTTTCTCTTTCTAAGGTTTGAAGTAGATCTCTCTTTATGAGGGAGCCTCTACCTCATTTGGTAAAAAACTTAACCACTCTAAGGTCCAAATATTAACATTGTATATATTATATTTTTTATATTTAAGGTTGTATTTTACAAAGTAGTTTTACACCCTATATATAAAAGTCTACAGCCAAATAAAATAGTTGTTGAAAGATTTTTGATATTTTGGTTGAATTCTATTGGATAATTATATATTGGTTACAATGTTCATTTTAAAACATCAAAAAAATGTTTTTTTTTGTTATTTTATAAAAATATTCTTAGAAAATTTTTATGATTCATTTGTATTCATAAAAAGAAAACACATTTTTTATATTTTTCAATTAAGGCCTTTTTATATATTTTTTGGAAACTTTAGAGAAAAATAGGATTTTTTTTATACCAAGTCTATATACTTCAACGAAGATCTACGGACCAATATTGAACAAAAATTGATAGAAAAAACATATGATGAAATCACAAAAATCTTGAAATATAAATTTAATGTTTTTGGAAAAAAACAACAGCTAAATGCACACTATAGAATGAATTAATTCATTGTGCACTGTTCACTTAATGCATGAACAATGCAGAGTGAATTCATTATTCACGTATTATGTGAACAACACTGAAAGTGAAGGAAAGAGAAGAGGTGGAAGAGTTTACCTGGTGTGGAGTACTCCGATGTGAAGAGGAAGCTTTGCTGGTGGTTATGTTGGTGTTTTTAGTGGTAGCGGTGGCCGGAGTTGGCTGTAAAATTCAAGAAATAGTGATAGTTACAATCATAGGGGAGGAAGAAAAGGGAGAAATGGTTAGTCGTGGGTTGCTTCGTAATGTAGAGGATACTTTTTTGGTGGTTATAGGAGGTGTTAGAGACGAAGATGGTGGCAGTGGTGGCTAAAAAATGTGTTATTTTATAAAAATATTCTTAGAAAATTTTTATGATTCATTTGTATTCATGAAAAGAAAACACATTTTTTATATTTTTCAATTAAGGCCTTTTTATATATTTTTTGGAAACTTTAGAGAAAAATAGGATTTTTTTTATACCAAGTCTATATACTTCAACGAAGATCTACGGACCAATATTGAACAAAAATTGATAAAAAAAAACATATGATGAAATCACAAAAATCTTGAAATATAAATTTAATATTTTTGGAAAAAAAACAACAGCTAAATGCACACTATAGAATGAATTAATTCATTGTGCACTGTTCACTTAATGCATGAACAATGCAGAGTGAATTCATTATTCACGTATTATGTGAACAACACTGAAAGTGAAGGAAAGAGAAGAGGTGGAAGAGTTTACCTGGTGTGGAGTACTCCGATGTGAAGAGGAAGCTTTGCTGGTGGTTATGTTGGTGTTTTTAGTGGTAGCGGTGGCCGGAGTTGGCTGTAAAATTCAAGAAATAGTGATAGTTACAATCATAGGGGAGGAAGAAAAGGGAGAAATGGTTAGTCGTGGGTTGCTTCGTAATATAGAGGATACTTTTTTGGTGGTTATAGGAGGTGTTAGAGACGAAGATGGTGGCAGTGGTGGCTAAAAACAACAAAGGAACCATCGAAGGAACAAAAAAGCTAGGAAAATGGCTAATTTTTTCCCTAAATTTTAGCTTCTAATTTCACCCCTTTAGGCCATAGATTTTGCCTCTATTTATAACTGATGAAAGAGGGTAATCTTGTCTTTTTTGGAGTAAAATTTCAGCCATTGGTTTGTTGTAGAAGCATCCAAACCATTGACTCGAAGTATGTGTCTTGAGTTGTTAAATTTGACAGCTATATTAGGTTGTCTGAGTTGTCAATTTTGGGGTTGAATTACTACTTATGTAGTCTCCATCAGCCAGAACTGACCATACTCTAGTATAGTAAAGAATCAAGGGATCATTTTTGTGCATGTTTTGTCGAATTTGATTATGGATAAAAACATTAAATGCATAGTAAAGCTGGTACCAAAGCAGGATTTTTGCTTATAATGAATAGTGATCAGATGACGCGTCGTCTGGTCCTCTCTTTTTTTTCTTTGATAAAGTTTAATTTGATCATTTATCTTATTATTATTATTATTTTATCCCCACTCAAACTTCAATAGAACTCTTAAATTTACGCATCTTTTCACTTTGGTCCTTGATATAAGATTTCTTCAATTTGCTCCTAATTGACCCCAATCTCTGATTTTATTATAATTTTACCCCAATTCAACCAATTGACATGGTAACACTTATATGTTGTCTCTGAAATTTCTAATTTTCTCAATTTAACCCGAATTAGGCACACAACCTTAATTTTTCACCTAATTAAGTCCTTGTATTTAATAAAATTCTTCAATTAGACTCTAAATTATTTTCTAAACATAATTAAACTTTAATTTGACCCATGATTCAATCAAATTGGTCTATTAAAAATATAATCATGCATTTTGACTTAATTTTTATACACATTGTGTTACAAAGGCTATAAAACAATTCAAAAAATATTTATTTGATTGATAACTTATCTTTTATCTAATCAAGAACTTTTATTATAAATACCAAATACCAATAAGCTGTAAAATAACTTGTGAATACTTTTTTAAAGTTTATTAAAAAAGAAAAATTAAATTTACATAGTTTTCTAGAGCACTAAACATAAAAAATAATTTTTTTTTTAAATGTTTTCAATAAAACTATTTTTTAATAAATAAAATCACTTTTCAACCACCATTTTAACTGCAAGTATGATTATAATATGTAACGTGATTGTGATTGTGAATTTCTTCTTAAATACCACATTTAAAGAAATATTATAATTAGATAAAAAGTTGTTAATATCGTTCTGGTCGCCATTCTGGTTTTTCTATTGGTACGGAATGTTTCGGATTTGGAGTATTTCGGCGTGTCGTTTCGGGGTTGTACTGTTCATATATAATTAATTATATATATATAAAAAAAACTTAAAATATTAATTTAACAAGAATAATTAAAATTCAAGATAAATTAACTTTAAATTATACAATACAAACACAAAGTCAAATAAATATAATCTTAAAAATTAGAAAAAAAATCACAAGTTAATCAAATTAAGGAGGATTTTAAGGCCGGAACGGCACACTTGGAACGGTACCGAGACGTTTCGACCGGAATTTAGCTGAAATTTTAGAATGGACTGGGATAAAAACCGAGAAAAAAACGATACTATTTTGTCTCAGTTATTTTAATGGAATGAAACATTCCAATTATTCCAGTCAGAACAGAACAGTATTGACAACATGAGATAAATACTAAATTTAAATAAAAAAAACAAAAAATAATAAGAATCTCTGTGGTTGTCTCGATCTACACACACAAAAAAAAACCTTCATCTGTTACCTCTCTCTCTCTTTCCTCCTTTCTCTCTGTCCGCAAATTCCCAAACCCTAGCAATCTCCTTCTCTGTCTCAGCAATCTCTCCTCTCGCTATCACTATCTCGCTCTCTCTCTCCCTTCGTATCTGTCTTCTTCTTAGCCTCTCTGTATTTTCTTCTTTGCACACCGAATTTGTGCCATTTTTGTTGGTATTATTAACGACGATGACTGGCGGAAAGCTCAATCTACCTGAAGATCTCCTCCTCTCCTCCAAATCGGCCGATGAACGCCTCTCCTCCTTCAAAGGTTCAAATTTCGATTTTCCATTATTTTGTTGAATTGATCTGTTTATATATATATATATATATATATATATATATATACACACACACACTTGTGTGGTATACTTCCGCTTTTGTCTCACCTTTAGGGTTTTGACTATATTTTATATTTTTCACTTGCTATTTTTTTGCAGCAATTTTATCTGATTTAGTTGAATGCAAGTTGCATCACTGCTGAAGTTTAATGGTTTTGCTGTTAATTCATATTTCTGTGTATTTTTCATGCCCAATGGTGGTAGAGTACTGAGCTTAATAAGTGCTCTTTATATATATACGTATACATATTGTGGTTTTGTTGATTTTTAATGATTGGAATTCATAGTAGTTATGAATGTCTTTCTTTTTGGAAATGGTAGATCTAGGAGGAATTGGAGAGAACAAGGCGCCATTGAGTTTGGGAGATGAGTATAAAGGTAGTTTGTTTTGTATTTCAAGGATTCTAAGAGGGAAAGAATTTTATACCCATTCGATGAATACTTATTTGCGGGTTTCTGACTTGAATTTGATGGTTTTAAATTGTGTTATTATATTGATTGTTCTTACTACTTGCCACATACAGATCAATTGACTGTGGACAACACAATACCGCTTTCTCCTCAATGGCTCTATAAGCCGGTGGATGCCAAGGCATTAACTGCTGGAGCATCAGGGGTATGGAATTTAATTTGTCTAAAGTTTAGACATGCACATCTAGTTGATCTTTAGTTATCTATATCAGGATGACATAATTTTCTTTTGTTATTTTTAATTTACTGATATTTATTAATACAAGCTTGCTTGGATATTCTTTTGTTACAACTTTGAATATGACATGATTATGCCAGAGAACTTTGATCGCTGATGTAATGTTATGGTATGTTTTGTGAGTTTTCTTTGCTATTCCGGATAATTTAATGTCATTTAGTGTGATTGTATGTTGTGATGTTTAGAACCGTGTATCTTATATAGGGCTTCATGTAATTCTAAATTGCATTAGCTGTGTGCAGGATTCAGGGATGAAATTTATTGCTTTTATAATTCAATTGATTTTTTTAACAAGTTATACTGAGCAAGGTGCTGAAATACTTCTAGTTTTGGGCCCAACTCTACTCTCTAATTTTCAAAAAATTTAACCTAAGGAGAATCTCTGGCAGCATCTTGATCTCTTTATAGTGAAATACCCCTCGTCCCTGTTTTATCTGTCAGCAAGAATTTTGTCTTCTTCTTCTTATGTTACGAGTTCACTTAGTTTTGTGTGGGATGAACTTATATCTGACCTGAGTTTCTAGAACTACCATAAGGCTTCCTCCATTTTTTGGGTGTTTTCCATTGACCCTTGTGAATGAAAATAACAGGAAACACGTGCATCAAATTCTTCATCCCTTGGAAACTCCACTGATAACAATTTGAAAGACAATTGGCGATTAGATGGAACCCAAGACAAAAAAGATCGGAGGAGGATTGCTTCTGACATAGAAAGTAGCCGTCGTTGGCGTGAGGAAGAGAGGGATACAGGTTTGCATGGTAGAAGAGATCGCAGAAAAGAGGACCATCGCGTTGATTCTGTTTCAACCAGAGATACATCTGAGAATAGGACTTTATCTTCTTCAGATCGTTGGCATGACAGCAATAACCGCATTTCGGGGTATGAATCCAGAAGAGACAGCAAGTGGTCATCTAGGTGGGGTCCAGAAGATAAAGAGAAGGGTTCTCTAACTGATAATAGGGCATATGTTGAGAAAGAAGACACTCACAGTGAGAAACAAAATTTTGGCACGGCTAACCGCCCAACTTCTGATCTTGAGAATGATTCTCGTGATAAGTGGAGGCCTCGCCATCGTATGGAAGTTCATGCTGGTGGACCTGCTGCATACCGGAGTGCACCTGGATTTGGGTCAGATAGAGGACGAGTGGAGAGCTCAAATGTGCGGTTTGCAGCTGGACGAGGGAGGTCTAGCAATAGTGGGAACTCTCAAATTGGCAGGCATCTTAATTCTTCTCCTATTGGGTCAATTCCTGTGGATAAAAATCATACATTCTGTTATCCAAGGGGAAAGCTTCTTGACATTTACCGTAAGCATAAGACCCTTCCATGTTTTGATTCCATGCCAGATGGGATGGAACATGCATGTCCAATAACACAGGAAACTGCTATCAAGCCATTGGCTTTTGTTTCCCCTGATGCAGAAGAAGAGGTATATGAAAATTATTTAATGCCATGTAAAAGGTATGCCTTGTAGTGGTGATTGTCACTGTTTTAAATTGGATTTATGATTCATGCAGGCTGTCCTTGGAGATATATGGCAGGGAAAAATCACAAGCAGTGGAGGATTGAAAAACTCAGTTAGAGACAATGATAACACATCAAATAATAATACTGCAGGTGATCAATGCCCCATTTTCATTTGACTTTTGCATATCATACCATCTGTTCTTTCTAGCTAACATTTTTTGGTTTTTCAGGCTCTGGTGAGGTCCCTTTAGGTGAGGGGAACCCAAATTCCTCTGTTAATACTGAAGAAATTGCTGACTCTTTGGGAAAAAGTACTTTTAATGCTTCTGGTCATGTTATTGGTTCTGAGATGTTAGATACATCAATGGCTGAGGGTAAGTGGTCATAATATTGAGTTTTCAACTTTTTTCCATCTCACCATGTTCATAAAATTCCATCTGTTATGTATTTCAGAAAAGGATTCACAAAAAGATGGCACCCAGAAGCTTACAACAACAATTGCTAGAGATTTGACAGATTACTTTGCGCCTGCAGTTTTCAAGAAGGACGATTCCAACAGTTTTGGGGAGAGTGGCCCAAGTGACAATGTTGTGGAGTTGAAAGCTTTTGGAATGCCATCAGTGGAAGATGTCGCTTCAAAGAAGCACCTTAAGTTGGGGGATATTGAGCCAGCTACTTTTGAGTTTGGTAGCCAGCTTCCTGACGATTCAAGTTCTCTATTTGATTTTATTACTCCACTCGAGGAGCTATCACTGTGCTATCTTGATCCTCAGGGGGCAATCCAGGGACCATACCTTGGTATTGATATCATTTCATGGTTTGAGCAAGGATATTTTGGAACTGATCTACCAGTTCGTCTGTCAGATGCTCCCAGTGGATTACCCTTCTGTGAGCTCGGAGATATTATGCCTCACCTTAAACTTAAACCTGGGTATGCTTCAAGCACTAGTCCATCTTCTAAGTTACAACTATCAGAACCTGTTGGAGAAAGCTGGGAAGGGAGTGCACTGCCTCCTGCTTCTTCTCTTGAATTGAAAGGTTCTGCTGTCAGGGAAGAACTGCAGAATGCTTCATCTGGACTTGAGGCCATCCCTAGTGTTAGTGGCCAGTCAAGAGTACCCAATCATGGTTTCTGCCTCGGGATAGAGGATTCCACTGATCAAAGATTCCAAAATATTGTTGCTCCTGATGAGGGTAAGTTACTAAGAGTGATTCTGCTGTTCATGTCACAGGATCCATTTATTTTGTTAATTTAATTGTCTTGATCTTTGTTTGATACAGAAATTGTCTTCCCTGGAAAGCCTGGAAGATGTGGCAACCCTTTGATGACAGCTGCCACAGACATTCAGAGTTTTGTTTCTAATCCTCCTAGCCACCCTGTCATCTTAAATGAATTTTCAGAAACTGGCATGAGAAATCATCAGGATGAAATAGTTCATCCATTTGGCTTGCTGATGTCTGAGCTCAGAAGCAATTCTCATCTGAGGCATGCTCAAGCATCCTATATGGCTTCAAGCATGAGTGAGGGTCATGCCGTAGATCCTTATACAGAGCGTGATGCTGCACTTGCTAGCCACAGGTCTTTTGATTCAGTATCTGATCAATCCTCATGGCCTGAGGATTATAGTAAAATGCCACTCATGAGCCACCACAATGATCTAGGTTCTGCAGATGCTCGACGCTTGTTTCGAAGGCAACCTGAGTTCAATGATTTTGACCAGCAGCACCTTATGTCACAGAAAATGCAAAATGAACATCAACAACAGAATCATATTTCTCATCCCTTTTTACATGCTACGGAACTGGGTTTTGAGCAAATACCTTCTCATCTCATTGAAATGCAACTTCAACAGAAGAGAAAGTTGGACCTCCAACGTCGGCAGCAGTTGGAGCTTCAACACCGGCAGCAGTTGGAGCTTCAATGTCGACAGCAGTTGGAGCATCAACGTCAGCAGCAGTTGGAGCATCAGCGGCGGCAGTTGGAGCTTCAGCAACAGCAGCAACAGTTTGAGCTTCAGCAACGACATCATTTAATGCATCAACAGCAGCAGCAGCAACAGATCCTTCAGTACCAAATGAAATTGCAGCAGCAGCAGGTTCTGGAACAGTTGCTGCAGCATCAGATGTCTGATCTTGGCTATGGGCAAGGAAAGGGAGATCCATTGAGAGACAACTTGGTTGATCAGAGTCAATTTAGGACACTACTGCCAGAACTGCAGCGAAATTTGCATATTCCAAGTCACCTGGATCTGTCTCTGGAGCAGGTAATTCGAGCAAAGATTGGCCAAAATAATCTTAAAGAACCTCAGACTGATATCTTAGACCTCTTATCACAGGTTAAGCATGGTAATATTCTCCCTTCAGACCTGCAATTCTGTCATCAGCTAGAACAGAAGCAGGCTCAAGAGTTGTCATTGGCAAGGTCTAAAGGTTGTCACCTGCAACAGCAGAGGCTTTCCTCACATGATGAACATTTAAGCCACATCAAATGGAATCATTGTTTACCGGAGTTACATCAGGGTGGATTTTATGAGCCTAGCTCAATGGCATTTGACCATCTGACAACTGGTCATTCCCAAGGTCCAGATTCAGTAGAACATCTATGTATGCATTCTGCTGAGCAACTGGGTTCTGTTTCTTCAAATTTTTCCTCTTGTGACCGACAAGTTCTTAATGATATTTATGCTTCTCATCCTGAAATGACAGAGAACTACTTTCCTGGAAAACAAAGGCAGCAAGAGAATAGTTGGGTTGAAGGAGGGATGCAACAGCTGCATCTTGAAAATGAAAGAAAAAGAAATGTTTCAGAAACTTCTGGAAACTCTAGTATTTGGAAATCAGGTCAACAAGATGAGGAGAGCTCGAAGCAAGTTTTAATGGATCTTCACCAAAATATAAGTCTTCAATCTATTCACTCATCAGAAGATGATTATGAGCACCTTATATCCTCTTCTAAATCTCGGGAATCCTTTTGGCCGATCACTGATTCATCTTCAAATCATAATCCAGATCAAAAAGTTGCCATGAATAACGAATTTATAGATAGGCCGCAAAATTTGAACTCAAAGTCTCTGTTGCATGATAATCCTGCCTTGGCCTTGAGTGGTCAGTTACATCATCTGGAAAATGGTGAAAGATTGCTTGGGTCAAATTCTGGAACAGCACTACTTGAAGAACCAACATTCTTGTCTGGCATGATACATACTTCTCATGGTAATGATGTGGGTGACAGGTTTGGTTCAAAATATACCAAGGATAAAGTCTTAGCAGAATTGGATAACAGATCTGGGTCCAAAGGCGCGAGGGCCATGTCTAGGTCTGTTTCACACATTGAAGAAAACTCTGTTGAACAAGCTGAAACTGCTATGGATCTTGTTAATGCCCATAGCAGGCATAGTTCACTAAGCAGTGCTGGTAATTTCTCAGACATCTTGTCAGATATCATTCATATGCTTAGATGGATATTAGAGGTTTTGTGAAAATCTGCAGGTGGATATGGAGGCTTACATGGCTATGAGATGGGATTAGATAATTCCACCTATGAAGAGGTTTCTAATGACAGGTAATATCTCTCAGCTGTGCTGTGGCATATTATTGTTCGGAATGAGGTGGAATGCATTGCTGTATATTGTTAACATTGATAATTCTATGTGCTCTACACAATTGGTATTGCAGCACATACTTGTTACTCGTTGATAGGTTAGGTGCTCTTGTGATTTCTTTTTATTAAGAAGCTTAAAGCAAGATGCAATCTAATTTTGTGAACACCTGTACCTTGTCTGGTTTGGATTGTGGGTCCCCTCGTGCATGTACATGCATTAACATGGTGTCAATGCACCTTTTGGGATATTAGCTGCTGGTATCCTGGACATATTTCTAGTAACAACTGACGTGAAAAAGGTAAAAGATCACAGAGGAACCCATAAATCTTGATGTGCCAAATTTTAAAACCACTGCTGGACAGCAAATGAGCCAAACCATAGGGTACTTTTTTGCATTGCCTCTACCTTTCTTTTCAAGTAGTTGCTTCAGAATGAAAAGTGAGGCGGCGCAGATCTTTTTATCACCCAAACCACTTTTTAAATTTTTCTTTTTATTATGATGAAGTAAAAACTTTAACATCTCAAGTGGTGGGGTAAAAACCATACCCTCTGTGGAGCCAAAGGGCTGATTCAATATCACCGGAGTTGTCAACAGAGAAAGCCTTATTTGTGGCGGCAATGACTTAACTCCTGAATCTCACAATTTATTTATTTTGCATATGAGCTCTGTGGTCCAACTATTTATGCATGACTTGACTATCAGCAACTTCGGTGTTTGTCATGTGTAATCCTTTAATGGGTTTTCCCCTGTAAATCTGTGTTATGACATCGAGCTATCAAAAAGGACTTGCTTCACAAATATAGGAGATGCGAGTTGCTCTATTCTAATCTGAAACTTACATTGATTTTCATGAAAAATGCTTGTGGACAGGGTTGTATTAAGTAAAGGGCTTGACAATTCCTTGCATAAATGCCCACCAGTGTCCCGAGCTGTATCTTCCCTGGATGTTCTGTCAGACATGGCAACTGCTTCGCATAACAAGCATAAAAATCCAACAAGCATTGCAACTTCTGATGGTATATCATTAGTGTCAGATTTGTTTTCTTTTGCTTATAGGGTTTTGGATAATTGTGGTGATTTACAAAAAGAAAAAAAAATCCCATCTTTCAGAAAGGAGGAACGAGTCTGTCGAGAATGTAGCAGCAGCCTGGGGAGATGATACCCAAGCATGTGGCAACAAAGAAGCTCGTTTTAGGAGGACTTCATCTCATAATGATGCTGCTGGTATAACAACAGAGACATCATTCATAGATGTGCTAAAAAAGCCTGTTTTTTCTGAGGCTGACGCAGCTAGTGTGGCCGCCCTGGAATCATCTGATGGTTCACTGACTGGACGAAATGGGAAAAAGAAAGGAAAGAAAGGAAGGCAGATTGATCCTGCTCTCCTTGGCTTCAAGGTTTCTAGCAATCGCATTATGATGGGTGAGATACAACATCTTGATGACATCTGATGCATGCTGTTCTTGTACATATTTCTCCACTTGTGTTGGAGATGAATAGATTTTGTACCGATTACTGGAGAAGCTGATAGGACTAGAGATTCTTTTTTTTTTCCAGTCTTGTTCAAGGAGGAGGAACTGCCTGAATTTCTGTTCTGTCTCACTAGCCATTTTCCAGTGAGTATAGGAATAGAGAATATTTAGATATGGTATAATGATATATAAAATAATTTTTATTTTATTTTATTTTCGAAATGGCCTTGAGTTCAAATCATATTATGTATTTATGCAAGTTTCAAGCTTTTGTTAGAAAATGTTATAGGTTATATTTATTATTTAGGGTCTCCAATTTATATACCATGTCATAAAATGCAAAGAAAATATCAGGTCCAAGAGATTTTTGTGGTATTGCTATTATTATAACTTTTAATTATCTTCTTTTTGTCAATATAACTTATAAACATCTCTTGCTTGTGTGTGTGTGTGTGTGTGTGTGATTGAAAGCTTAGACTGTTTAAAAATGTGTGTGTGTGTGTGTGTGTGTGTGTGTGTGTGTGTGTGTGATTGAAAGCTTAGACTGTTTAAAAATGTGTGTGTGTGATTGAAAGCTTAGACTGTTTAAAAATGTGTGTGTGTGTGTGTGTGTGATTGAAAGCTTAGAGTGTTTAAAAATGTATGTGTGTGTGATTGAAAGCTAAGAGTGTTTAAAATTTATTATTAGTAATATTATTTTCGTATCATACATGTAATAACTCTATACATTATCATTAAAATTTAAATATAAATAGTATTTAAAAGCCATGTTAAAATTAAGAGGCAAACAAATCTGATATTTTCTTTTGAAATGAATAAGATTATTCAGAAAAGAAACAAATGAACAAAAAGAAAAGGTCAAACCTAAGGTTTGCCCTTAAGGCAGGAAAGACTTGCGTGCCTTGCCTTCTTTTGTTATTTTTTTAAAATTTTTTTGAAAAAAAAAAGTATGCTCTGTCACAGCTTAGAATATAGTAGTTAAATTTAAATTGCGGTATTATATTGTGGGCTGATTAAATAAATTTTATAATTGTTGAAATTAAAATAATTAATAATTAATTGAAATTATTATTATTATTATTATTATTATTATTATTATTATTATAGCGTGAATAATGAAAACATAAATTCAATAAAAGAATAAAAAACCCAAAAATTTTAACAAAAGAGCAAACAAAAAATATATAAATGATAAAAAAATATTAACTAAAAAAATTATTTGACGTGAAAATTACAAGAAAAAAAAACTAATAAAATAATCAAAAGAAAGAACAAATGAAAAAAATAGAAATATCAATTTTCAAATGATCATAAACACAAACTAAAATATTTAATAACAAGTTCTTAGAAAAAAATATTATCTCAGCAAAAGAGAAAATAATAAAAATTAAAAACAAAATTAGGAGCCCATATATATAAATATTGACAAAAATAGGGACTATTTAAGAAAAATAAAAAATAAAGGAATTAAAATAAAAAATTAAAATTATAAAGGCTAAAATGAAAGGATAAAATTGAAAAAATCAAATCTTCTGTAAAAGCAATCTAGAAATTAAAAGAATAAGGACTAAAATGAAAATGTAATATATAATCATTATCAATTCAAGGACACTATTGAAACAAATCAAAATTTGTATAACAAAAATAAGGACCATATAACACAATTAAAAGAGAAGGGACTAACATGTAGTTTAGGGTAAAAAGGAGAGAAAAGAAGAGAAAACAGTTCAACCGGCCATTGTCTCATCTCCGACCATTGTATTTGGTCACTTACCACACCAGGACGAAGAGAACACGATGGCGCCTCCATAGAGATGCGTGAGGTCAAATACTGTCAATCGCATATGACACCCCCCCATAGTATTCAAAGAAAAATAATTTAAAAAATAGTAAATTATTGGGACACCCCTACAACCAACTCTTTAATTTTGTCTTATTAGAGAACATATCCGTATTTAGATATTTTCAAAAAAATATGAAATTCCAATGGCACCCTTCCTTGCTAGAGCTTATTTTTGTCTTTTTTGAGGGATATAATGGTTATTGTGCTCTATAAAGAAATATAAAAAAAAATCAATAAACCAGTTACCATACCGGACCGAACCGAAATAAAAAATATGCAATTACCGCAACACCCCTATCAACTGCGCTGTTTTTTTTTCTTTTTAGAGGAATAAAATAGTATTTTATTGTGTAAAAAATAATAAACCGAATGAACTGAACTGACCCAAATCAACTTGAAAACTGAACAATACTACCATAATTTATAGTGATTTGTCTTAAAATACATAGTAACTAAACCTGACTTCTTTTAATGTGTGTGTACTACTATTAGCACTCAGACCCGGTAACCTTAGTAACTTCATGCTTAGAATTGACAAGAATAGGAAAGCACAATAAAAAAATAAAAATAAAAAAACTCCAATTTCGTTAGAATATTTAGGTATTTAATGAGTTTCAGATATTTCTTTAATAAAATGATAAGGAAAATGGAATGATTATGAGACAAAAATCCCACTTCTCTTTTCTTCTGTATTTTATCTCCATTAAAGACAAGTTATGCACTTTTAAGATCACTTATATTTTATTCCAAAAACAAAATAAAAAAATGCGTATCATTTTTATAAAAGGGGACGATTTGTGTAAATTTACAAAGTGTTACGAGTAGGGTTAGCACTTGGTCATGCATGCAAATTAATTTTTTTTAATTTTTTAATAATGATTTTTCTCGTGGATCCATACTTTATGATTAATTTTTTTAGATTTTAAAAAACTTTATTTATAAAAAATATATTTTATAAACCTAGATACACAAGTAAAACTCCGACTACCTCAAATTTTTACAAAAGAATACACCTTTTAACTTGAATTTAAAATCTATTTTATATATCTCGAAGTTTTTGATTATCTAATCCTTCCTTTCCTTGGGGATGTATGATTGATTTTTGGTGTATCACGAGTCAGAAATCACGTCTGTAAACACGCCATTTGTTACTGCTAGCTGAAAAGGGCCCCTGGTCATCTCCGACAGCCATGCACGGTGGTTCTGTGTCAAAACGACTCGTCCCTTTCGTGGATGGATTCAATTAACGCAACTGATTCCTCTCGGAGCACTAAGCAATCTGAGATACTCACGCGCGCCAGATTTTTATGGACCACGCCCAACTCAATTGTTGATTCAAGCTAACGAGGAAGCCCACCGGTTCTTTTTAGTGTTTATAACCAACTTTTCCAATTTCAGGTTACGGGTTTACACTTTACAGTGCATGTTGAGATTTCTGAATGACCTAATCGACAAGCTTTTCTATTTTTAGGGATGAACATCAAACTCACCTAATCAATGAGTTCTATTTCAGGGACCAACGAGCAAAATTGCCCGCATGATATACTGGGTTTTTTTTATCTATATAGAAAATTGATTGATTTTATACATTTATTTTTTTTATTTTAATATTTAATAAGTAAAAATATAATTGATAAACTTTGTTAGAAACGAGTTTCTTTTCCACCAAAAAACGATTGAATATTGCTACTGCTAAAATTCTTTTGATAAAATTTGTTAGAAATGATTTTTTTTATACATAGAAAACTAATTGTAAAATTTATTACTCATATTATTATATTAAAAATATTTTAAAATAATAATAAATAGGTCATATATATATATATATATATTAGTCTCATATATCTATAAGAAAAAATAATCATTATCATTATTTTGAATGTCTTATCTATAATAATAAGAAATTTCAACACCTACCAATATTAAAAAAAAAGCTAAATAAATGAAAAAACAAAAAAGATGTTATTAGATTTTAAAAAATTATTTGAACTGAAGAATAAAAAAAAGAGAAAAAATAGAAAATATCATTTTTGAAATGACCACCAACAGAAATTAAAATGTAAACATAAAAAAAAATAACCTTAATAACAATAGAAATAATAAAAATTGGTGAGACCATAATTATTGTTAGAGAAAAAATTTCCATAATTTTTTTTTTATTTTCATAGTATTATATTAAAACTATTTCAGAATAATGATATTAATTTTTTTTTCAAAAAAGCTTAGGTCTCATGCGCGCATGCGCACAATATATATATATATATATATATATATATATATATATAGTCTAACATGTTTAAAAGAAAATAAAACTTATAAATAATCATTATCATTATTTTGAATGTTTTATCTATAATAATTAGAAAATTCAATACTTAACAATATCAACAAAAAATAAATATGATTATATTTTAAAAAAATCATTTAACTTGAAGAATAAAAAAAAAAGAGAAATAATAAAAAATATTATTTTTGAAATGATTACCAACACAAATTAAAATTTAAACATTAAAAAAAATCTTAATAAGAGTGGAATAAAAAAAATTGGAAACAAAAACTAAGAGTATGTATATATAAGCATAGACAGAAATAAGAATTATGTAAGAAATATAAAAAAAAAATTCAAAAAGTAATAACAGTGAAAACCACGGTTGAAATAATTGTTAATTATTGTTTGAAAATGCAATCTCCTTTAGCTATTCTATAAAATAATAGATGTTGTGTCAGTAAGCCGACCCGAACACCTTGTTTATAAAAGAAAAAAATTATAAGTGGAAAAAAAATAAAAAAAAATAAAAAAAAGGGGGGTTCAAGATTATTCGTGACGCGTGTAAATTGTATCAGGCGCCACAGTTATAGAAAAAAAAATATATACATGGGACAAAGATGTTAAAAAAAATTGTATCTGATTATTAGTTCTGGTGCACGTAAGTTACCACAGATATTCTGGTTAAAAAAAAAACACAAAAAAAGAAACTCGTTTAAAAAACATAATAAAAAAAGGCTAACCTGGACACTGTAGTTATAAAAAATAAAATAAAAAATATACTTGGAAAAAAATATTAAAAAAAGGTAAGAACGGAGATTAGTCATGATGCATGTAAGCTGCCCCGGATACCCCGTTTATTAAAAAGAAAAAAGGAAGTCCGGTTATAAAAAAAAATGCAAGAGGAAAGCATATTTTTAAACAGTAATAAAAGAAAAAAAAATATGGTGCGCGTAAACTAACCCAGGCACCCCGGTCATGAAAAAAGGAAAAAAAATGTATAAGTAGGGGAAAAAAAAGAGGAAAAAATGCTAAAAAAATATATCTAGAGATTAGTCGTGGAGTGTGTAAGTTGACACCCTGTTTTTTTTTAAAAAAAAGAAGCCTGGTTAAAAAAAAACTTTTCAAACAGTAATGAAAAATGAAAATCATTGTTCATCACTGTTTAAAAACACTAGCAACCGGAGAGATTTGAATTCTCGCTCTTGTGGTGGGGCAGCAAACGTGTTAACCACTCGGCTGCACAACTTAGTTGTTCATCCTAGTATACATATTATACTTATCTTATATTTTTTGTGTTTTTTATTTTGCATTTATTTTATCTATGTGTGACATTATATATTTTTAATTTAAAGTGATTTTTATTTTAAAAAATTATTTTTTTATTTTTTAAGATTTATTCTTCATATTATTATATTAAAAGTATTTCAGAACACTTAGATTAAATTAATATGAGATTTAAAAAAAACTTAGTTTATTTTTTTATATATATTTTCATGCATTGATACTAAACAAATATCAAAATATATAATTATTTTTAAGCAAAAAAACATTAAAAATAATCATTTTTATTATTTTAAATACCTTAACCATAACAAAATGAATATAAAAAAATTAAATAATCAAAAGGTTTCTAGGTTGATTATTTCTCTCAGATGTATATTATCATAAATATTTTTTAAAACCATTAATATTTTTTTACATATAAAAAACTTTGGTTTTGGCTACGGCAAAACACATGGCAAGTGTCTCGTATATTTTTTCACTGTAGATAATTAAACCTAAATTTTTCACTTGTTCTGTCTACATGTAGCTTTGTATATTTTCTGTTTACATGATATTAGTTTTGAAATATCATACATAAAAAGCCACAAAAATTAATTTTTAACAAAAACAACATCGACTGATGAATTATTTTGATTATTATTCTCATTGTTATTATCATGATTGTTAAATCATCACAATTATTATAGTTGTCATTATAACCATTATTATAAATAATTAATATTCTAATTATTATTAGCAATACTATTGTTGTCACCATTATTATCATTATAAAAAAATAATTTTTATTTAATTTTTTGAGATTTATTATTCATATTATTATATTAAAAGTATTTCAAAACACCGAGTTAAAATTAATTTGAGATTTTTTTCAAAAAAACTTAGCTTTTATATATATATATATATATATATATATATATATATATATATATATATCATGATTCTTAAATCATCACTATTATTATATCTGTCATTATAACCATTATTATAAATAATTAATATTCTAATTATTATTAGCAATACTATTGTTGCCCCCATTATTATCATTATAAAAACAATAATTTTTATTTATTTTTTAAGATTTATTATTCATATTATTATATTAAAAGTATTTCAAAACACGAGTTGAAATTAATTTGAGATTTTTTTTCAAAAAACTTAGCTTGATATATATATATATATATATATATATATATATATATATATATATATATATATATAGGCGTAAATATTAAACAAATATCAACATATATAATTAGCCTCATATATTTTTAAGAAAAAAAAACCTTTAAAATAATTGTTATTATTATTTTAAACACCTTATCCATAATAAAATTAATATATAAAATTATTATTATTATTGGATAAATAATGGAAAGTAAAAATTACCTCGAAGATTAAAAAAACCAAAAAGTAAACAAAAAAATAAAATAAATGGAAAAACAAAAATAAATATTATTAGTTTATAAAAAAAAATTGACTTCAAGAATAATAAAAAAAAAAGAACAATAGAAAAAAATAAGAAATATGAATTTTTGAATAATCATCAACACAAATTAAAATTTAAGGACTAAATTAAAAAAAATACAATCTAAACAAAATAGAAAATAGTAAAAATAAAAAAATAAAAATAAATAAATAAAATGTGTGTGTGTATAAACATGTATAAAATATAAAAATATAACAACTTTGTCATCTTGGAATCACACCTGTATCCTATATAATACCACCAAGCACTTTTGAAAAACCATTTACACAGCCAACAAAAATAAAATAGCATTCAATATTTCATTTTATCGTTTTTTTGGCTGACCATCTCTCACATTTCACACTCGCGCACATAAAGGATAAACTTAAATACATAGATCAAATAAAAAGCTCACTTGAGAGAACCATCAGATCTCCTGCCGAAATCATTAATTGCAAGGATAACTGCCCGCAAATGAAAACCACTGAGAGGGGGCAGTTAATTAATTCGATGAACACAGTGCAAAAATTCATAAACAATTGACGCAGGATAAATAGAAGTCATATATTAATTATCATTAGCAATTACAATTCAATGAAATGAAAGCTGAAGCAGCAGATCACGCACCTCAGTCTATAGTCTATTTTTTTCAGTTAATATTCTTCTTTTCCTTCAAATCCTCTTTCATTACATAAAATAGCTTATAAGGCTTCTTTTCTCTTACATCCATACTAACTCAAACATTATCCAAGTCTAGAAATTAACTCTTTTAAGCCCAATCATCAATCATCCTGGAGGGTTTTCAATGAGCCTCGTCAATTGCTATTTATGGCAGTCACTCCATTGCTTCATGATGTGGCTCATTTTACTGCTTGTGATATGGGTATTCACATTGTTAAAGGTGACATTTAGTTAATGATTAGTTTTGTTGTGTTTTTTAGATGAGGACTCAGCCTAAGAGAGACTAGTATCCGTGCTTGAATCTCGTAATGGACAATACATGGATTGCAATATGTGACCATATTCCTGTTCATGTCATGCAGTGTGTCTACGTTGATTGTTGTCACATTATGTATCGTCTGAAGTGAACATTTCCTGTCTCATTTCTCATCTCAACCTCCAAAACCATATATTTGTTCCTCGGGAATTGGGAAGTTTCAGTTTTTTTTGCCAACTTGTAGCAGCAAAATGATTTTAAAAGCAAGAATTAACTGAAACTCTGAAAGAAGAAAGGGCATGCATGCCATGTTTATAGAAATGATATTTTCACAGCATGCAAGTGGACACTGTATATTCATGTAAAATACCGATCCCAAGAGATCATTGTGATCATTTCCTGATATGGCTATTTTCCTGAGGCTGTAGTCAACTTCAGCAGGTTTCTTGTGCTGTGGATCCTCTTTAGCTAGATATAGTATCAATCATAATGACTGTTATAAACATATATTGGCATATTTTCCAGTCAGCCAAGCAGAAGAGATGCCGTATCAATTATCATGGTGTTTCCCAAGGTTGTTATTCGGACATAATAACACTATATACAGAAATCAATTGGTATGGTGATTGAAATTAATAAAAACACTAATGGAAGGAACGGCACCCGTTCAAGATAATGTGAATTGCCAGCTACCATGGATCATTGCAGAGAAGGTTGAAGATTCAAAAGATGGTGTTGCATTTCACAAATCACGATACACAAGTACAAATCACGCTTTCTCACATTTAAATGAAGTGATTGATGGAGATACAAAACTAAGAGAAAGTGATGGCTTCCCAATTCCTACAACAGGTGTTAAGGAGGAAAAACCATTTCTATGAAAGAACATATGGTTAAACTTACGCTATGAAAAGAAGGAATGGTGTCTATTGTATTCTCAGTTACATCGTGCTTAAATTGTTTCCTGGGTAAATCTCTTCAAAAAGCAGATGTACATGCTATCATCCAACTATAGACGTTACCAAGGAGAAGAGCGGATGAGGGCAGAATCGATTGCCAGGCACAGGAATAATTGAGAGGACGAAGTCTTCAATAAACAAAGTGATGCCTTAAATATCAGTTTCAGACTTCAAATTTCAAAACACACAAAAACCTCTAACCCACTCAATAACATTAATACAAGTGAGAATGTACAAGGACATCTACTTCATGTGACACATTCACTGTATAGTTAATGCCCTAATTTCCTACCAAGTGTTTAAATTCTAAAATATCTCATTTTTATTATGTAAATTTCTTGTCTGGTTCCTTCTAGTGAACTTTATTGGATTGGATATCTGAGTATCATTTACACTCAGGAAAACTGCAATCTCAGCAAAGGGCAAATTCTTGCGTGCGGATTTGGGTTTCCAATAATTCTTCACGCTAGGGAACTAAAGTAAAAAGATCAACAAAACTATAGGTGAAAAGGAAACACATGAAAAGAATTATGAGCAGCATGAACTTCTAGATTATCTACTGCATACTCAGTGATGATCATAAATTCCTTTGACAATCGATGCCTTAAACCCTAGTGAACCTTTGGAATTTGAGGAAGAACAGGCTACTGCCACAAGAAATAACAGGGAGATATTATGATACAGAAGCTGAAAGCAGAACGCTTGATCACAAAACAAAAATGGATTTTCACAAATTAAAATAATTTCAATGCATGAGCTTCTACCACTGTAGAAGGCAACAGACATACAGCATTTCAACCGTCCATCCTTAATTTATTATCGACAAAACTACTTTCATTGGATCCTCCTGGTTAAGATGCCATGCTTAAATACATGGTAGAACTCAGGGAACTCCATGTTTACCAAAACTGAGACCAGTAATTATAATTGTTTTAGTTTATAAACATGCAATTTTTTATATCATTCAAAGTAAACTTGCATTTGATATCAAATTAAATATTAGCATGCATACTAAGTGCATATCCAAACTTGAAAAAAAAAGATTTAAACAAAAATCCTAGCATGAATACTAAGTTTGTGATTTATTAAATTTAAAGTTCATAAAATACTTACTTGTTGAAGCTATAAGAATTTGATTTGTTGCCAAGTATAATCTTTCATCCTTTAAGACTTTATTTTTCCTCACTTGATGCAAAAGGAATGAAATCAATAAGCCTCTAAGGATTCGAACAACACCAACCTGTTTAGGTGCACTCCTAAACAAGGTTCAACAAAACTCAAGGAATCATTAACTCAATTATCTCTCTACAAGGACTCAATATAATCTCTAGATTAGGATGAAACAAAAAGAAAAACCAAAACTTAAAAAAGGAGAATAAGCTAGAAAATTAGGTGAAGTGTATGAAATATGGAAATTTTTGTTTGAAAATTATCTAGACACAATCTTCAACCCCTTTTATAAAGGATTCTGGAATTAAAACTAATATACAATTAATTATGATAATTATCAGAATAAATATAGCCTTAATTACTTTCCATAAAACATTATCAAGCTTAACAATTTTAACTTTAAATCTGACATCTTTTGTACTAGAAAAACTTTTCAGGTTCATAAAGAAAAGACTTATTGATCAAGAGCAAGGGATTATCATTGACAATAACAAAATGTTACTAAGCTTTTTAAGATTCCTACTACAACACCACCTTGTTTAGATGTAATTTTAAGCAAGGTCCAACAAACTCAATGAATTATTACTCATTGCTTGATTACCTCTTTACAAGAAATGAATCTAAACTCAAGATTAGGATGAAAACAAAGAAAAACTTGAGCTTAAGGAGAATAAGTTGGAAAAGTAGGTGAAAAATAGTCTAAAGGTTCTGGAAAAATATATCTGGAAGCTATCCAAAAAAGTCAATCCAAAACACTCTTCTCCAACTATTTTTATTGAGAATTTTGGAACTAAAACTTATATAGAGTTATTTATGGTAATTGCCATAATACATTTTCTCTATTATCAGCTTTGATTACTTGCCATAAAATAGAATAAAACCTAAAAGTTTTGGCTTTAAATTTGACGATTGTACTGAAAAACTTTTAAGATTCATGAAGAAGTCTAAACTAATCAAGACTTTTATTCATGGGTTGAACAAACTAAAGGACTCGTAAAAATAATTTTTCACGGGCCAAAACTCAAACCCAAAATAGGTTGGAATAAAAAAATAACTCTTTGTAGTCCAAAATATTATTTTACAATAAATCCAAGACCAAGCACAACCGGAAAGCCAAGTTCAGAGAGCATGGGTTAGGACCAAAGTTCATTGTGCTTAGGTCCCTCTCTCCTCTAAAAGCTTGGTTACCCTTTAGGTCTAAAGTTAACTCTTCATCTTCCCACTAAATAATTACAAGAAAGTTTTGGAGATAGATTTTTTTAGGGTTTTTAGGTTTCTCAAAAATATATCAACTAAGGTTCTTTGAGATCAATTTTTTATTCACCCACAAATTGTTTTAATATGTAATGCTTTATGTTAAAGAGTTTATGTTAGATAATAAATTCCAACAAAGTTTTAACCCTAAATGTGTGTGGGCATCATTTTTAATTTGGCCTCAAATGTGTCTATTAACCATGTTTCAAGATAAATTTTCCAGCAATCTAGCCTATATGAACTACAAACACAAGCTCCAGGCCAAATAAAAAGGTGAACATCCCCTCACATTTATATCATAGAAAGTATTCCTGCAAAATCATATTTTTTAGGCAAAGATAGGATGACACCTACAGCTTCAGTAGCTTTGTCTACATTAACATCATCTGAGAAGCTTATTTTGTATTTGCGAGATGTTATCTTACATAGGTCAGCAATGTTGCAAAGTGATAGGGAAGATAACGGTTCTGCTAAGTAGTTATGACTACTGGTAATTTGACACCATCCATTGAAGCAGGGGTCATGAGGCTTTGAGGTTTGTTTTGAGGAGATAGCACAATTATCTGTTAAGAGTTGGACTTTCTTAATTGCATCATTGCAAGAGTCGTAGCCAAATTGGATACATCCTATAAAAGGGTGGCTGTCAGTAGGGTGGCTGCTCATACTGACAAGTTTGACTGTGACAGTGATATGAACTTGCTACAATTTCTAAACTTTAAAGTAAAAACTCTGTACTTATATGTTATAACAACAAGAGATTAAGTCGAAACAGCATAGAGGGACAAAGAGGGACCGGATTTCTTTTACAACATAACCAGTTTTTACTCACAAATTTAAGTGATCCCCCTCGCATGAAGAAGACGGTTAAATTAGAATCCAGGAATGCATCCACTTCAGAGAATTTTTGAACTTATTGGAAATACTGGAGTACATATAGTACACATCACATCAATTAAGGAAAAGATGACGTACCATGATCAGATACGCTCAATTTATGTAAATTCCTAGCAAGGAAGAAGATCATTGAAACGGAATAGTGCAATGGAAATTTTAAGTAACACACAAAGACATAAATGGCTCAAATGCAACACACTTGTGTAATAAGGTGATGACTAAATAAATCTTATATAGACAGAAAACAGCAAGTAAAATGCGTGTAGCAGACAGTCAAATGTGAAAAATTAATAGCTTCACCTCTAGGTTTCATATCACAAACAAACCGATCAAATTCACCACTCCATCCAGACCTACAGAAGAACAAAACAATTAAAGATGCCTTGCACTATAATGAACACACCTCTGAATCAAATAAGAAGTTAAGCCCAAAACCAAGCTATTTGGCTGTGAACAATCCCATCTGCACATTCCACGTCAAAGACACCCATTACAGAAGGTCCATAATCACCTCAATAATTTAGACCAGAAAAAAATCCAGTATCAAGCAAGACAAAAAGGCACCTGTAAAAACCTGAGTGAGCCAGAGGAGAAGAAGTGAGCGGCAAACCAGATCCAGTCCCTATTGACTTCTCCCGAAGTATCTCTCTCTTCTTCTTCTTTTTTCTCACCTTTTTTTTGATTAATCGTACAACACAAGAAAAACCATCAACAAAAAACCATTCAGCCTGTCTTTCAACATCAACAAAATGCCCATTTCCTTCATCTACTAATTACTGTCCTGATCCTTGTGAATCATCTTTAGAAGGATTTTGCTGCTGGTGCTGCTGCACCCTAGCCTGCCCCATCTGCTGATAAATCTGACTTAAAGCTTGGGGGCTCAAAACCCCAATATGCCCATCTTGTGACAACCCAAGCTCCAATCCTGGTAACTGTTGGCTACCCACACCTAAAATGGAAGTATAATTCATAGGCCCAATATTGTTTCCTGGCAAGTCAAACCCTGGAAATCCATTTTTTTGCAAATAAGTAGAACCACCATCACCTTCACTCCCTATATTTGTTGTTGATGGATCAGTATTATTAGATGATGACTGGAACCCATAACCTCCAACTGGGGGCCATAATCCTGTATTTGTAATTTGATGGGGTCTCCCTAAATTGCCACCTAACATTGCCCAGCTGGTCCTACTACTACTGGACCCACCTATATCATCAATCTTTTGATGCAAACCAGCTGAAAGAGAAGCTCCTTGTTGTGAAATTGCACCACCAGCAGCTGCCAAAGCTGATGCAGGTATTGTACCAGTCCCAGTTGCTGCAATTATAGATGGTTCAGCTTGTTGTAGAAGCCACTGTATTGTCTCACCATCAGATTTGTGACCCAATTCTCTTGTTAATTGAAAGATTCTTGCTGCGCATAGAGCTGGCATCCTTATCCTTCTACCTCTACCTTCAACTTTTGTGTGTCTGTCTTTGTTTGAGCTTCTTTTTGGAGCTAATTGTTTCTTTTGCACTTCTTTGTCAGCTACTACAATCTGAAAGTCTTTGATTTCTGCTGGTTTATTCTCTCTCATGTTGGGTTGTAGTTGGTGGTTATGGAGGTGTTGTGGTTGTTGATGATGGGGTTGTGGAGGAGTACGAGGAGAAGTGTGGGTGGGAGGCAAAAAAGGGGGTAGCTCATGTGGGTTTTTTGAATTAGGGCCCTTGGGATCCATGAACAGGAAAGATAGAAAGTGGGGGAAGAGATGCAAAATAAACTTGCGAAAATTGATCAATTCATTTTTGATTCAGTAATGTTTTTATGTATGTTTGTTTTTTAAATATCTTTTATTTTAAAATAATATTTTTTATATCAACATATTAAAACTATCTAACCTATTTAAAAAGTACTTTTAAATAAATCATTAAAATTAAAAAAAAATATATAATTTCAACCACGTTTACAAACAAAGAAAATGACCTAAATAGTCCTAAACTTTCATGTCATGAGTTTCTATTTTTCTTGCAACAAAAAAATAAAACAGATAAAATCAGACTCAAAATAGTTTTGAACTCCAACATAATAGGAAAAAAATGTTTAAATAACACAACATAAAAAAAACTTGAAAAAAATAATACAATTCATAGAGTTGCAAATAACATCTATGATTGGCAAGTTACACCTATGACTCTCTTAAATGAGAAAATAGGCTAACACAATTTACAATAAAAAGAGATGATAAAAAGGATAGATAGGAAGAAAGAAAGACAGACCTTAAAAACATACCAAAACTTTGAATATGATATCACTGATATAATTGGAAAGATCTTAATAAAATGAATTCAACAATATCACAAAAGATCACCACAGTGAACAGGTGCTCGTTTGCTTTTGAGCAGCTCGTGTGACATTTGTCATCGTTGATGACCTTTATTAGTATAATTGGGTTTTCCTCATTAATATTTTTTCAATGGTAGTGCTAATAACATAATTGGAGCTTTGGTGTGATTCTAAACTTTTTCTTTCTTTATCTTTTCTCTTAATAAATTACAAGGATGAGAGAATAGAGATGAGATAGAGAAACAAAGAAAAAGATCATAGGGGCACACCAAAGCTCCAATACAATCATCATTGATATCATTAAAAAGATTTCACTAAGATGAATATAACAATACTAAGGAATGACATCAAAGGTGGATAAAATAGGTCACACAAGTCGTTCAAAGACATTTCAGCCCTAACACTTTAGACAATTTATATGACCCAATATATTCATCATTAATTTGACATTTATTGGTGTCATTGAATTTGTCTGATTGAAAATTTCCCAACCATCATCAAAGTTTTAATGTTCCTCTAGGATCGTTTCTTTTCTTTTCTTATTTTTTCCTATCTTATCTTTTCTCTCCTCTCTATTTATTATAATTTTTGCCAACCTGCTTTACCATTTAAAGGAGTCATATATATGACACTTACGATTCCCAAATTATATATGTTATTTATGACTCTTTAAACAATGTTATTAATCTAAATATTTTTTTGTGTTTTATTGATTTATATAAAAAGGATTTGTATTGTAGTCAAATAAATTCCTTCATAGCTCAATCCTTATGATGATATAATATTATAAGAATTAATTAAAGCCCTAATAGTGTAACATTTTTACTCTATATCTGTACTTAATTTTATTTTAAAAAAACCTATTCTTAAATCTTAAAACATGCATATGATTGTATACTTTTTACCTTCTTTTTCTCTCTATATGTTATGGATATGGGTGCATATATATACTTTTTATCTTTTTAAACTATAATGGCAAGTGAGAGTTGTGTTTTGACTAAAATATAAGATAGGATGTCAACTTGAACTCCCAATCCTATTTCTTTCACCATTTGAGGCATACAACAACATATGACATAAAAGAAAAACAAAACCTTTTTGCACACTCCATAAATGGATTCTCCATTTATTTATTTATTTATTTTATTTCTCTCTTGCATGCTACAAGTAACAATGATAAATGATTTCATCTTTTACAAGGAACTCAAGTTCTCATGTGGATACTTAAGGTGTTAACACTTTATATATATATATATATATATATATATATATATATATAATAAAAAAAAATGAGTTAGAATATATACCTCCTAAACTCTCTTTTTTTCAATTCTTTCAATTCTTTTAATGTCAATTTAATCATTCATTATTAAATTTATTAAAAATTAAACTTCATATTTTTTTTAATTATTCTTTATTAGGTTACTTGAGTTGCATTACCTAACCCAAAAGTTTGATAGGTAAACTTAAATGATTAGATTATTATTTTTGCCTTTCTAATTGACTTTGTTTTCTCAGTTTCATTCTTTAACAATGAGTTGATTAAGAATTAGTCTTTATAATATGTTTTGGTTTGCTTTCTATTATATTATCACTATATCATGATTTGGACCACAAGTTTAACAGATTAACTAAAGTTGGTTTTTGTGTTTTTTAATGAGTTTTTTTCTCAATTTTGTTCTTCATTACTGAATTGATACGGAATTAAACATCATAATTTATTTTAATTTTATATATATTGTCTTAACTCAATCTTAAAATCTGAATGCGATTTTTATAAGTTAACTTAGGTTGACTTGAGTTATTTTTTAAAATTTTATCTTTCAACTTTTACTTTATTGGAAAAATAGATTTTATAATTTGTTTTAATTTTCTTTTCATAGAATTATCATAGTCTTATAACATAAAATGTGAATTGTAAGGTTAACACGAATTGATCAAAATCAAACCAATAAGTTGTCGCAATATTTATAAAAAAAATCATCTTGAATATTTATTTTAGTCAAACTATATTTTTACTCATTGTTTAAATTGTCTTTGGTCCATCTAATCATTTCACATCAATCCTAAAATGGTTAAAAAAAACTTCTACTAGAAAACATATTAGCAACACCTATATATTTGTTTATAATAAAAACAAAGTCTTGATTTAACCCGTAGTGCAATGGGGTCAATAAATACTATTTAATGAAATATTGTTCTCACATTTGTTTTCTTAGCTTAAAAAAACATTCAAATTGGATTTAGGGAAAGGATGATATTTTTGCCATGATTTAATGTTATTCTCATTCATATCATACATTAATCTTTTCAATTTTTTATAATAATTAAATTACTTAATTAGCTTAAGAACAAAGATGGATTTTATATTTTTTCATTTAAAATTAAATTATCATCATGATTTTTTTTAAATGTTAAGTTAACCCGGGGGTGTTTTGTATTTTTATAAATTTTTAATATTAAAAAACAATTATTTGTTTGCAGCATAATGCCTACAAATGGTTGTTGTATGCAAGTTTGTTCGGTCACTAGACTCATCCTTTCACAATAGCATTTGAAAGGTCTTGATCCCCCACCCCCCCCGCTTTTTTGATAGGACAACAAGTGCATAAACATACATTTGATTTGACATTAATGACATTTTCTTCTTCTTTTTACTTCTTTACTATATATTTTATTTTTAATAATCTATAAAAAAAATTCAATTTGAACCTTTCTATTTTTCTATCCTTTAAGTTGTTTTTATTCATTTTATTATTATTTATATTGTTCAAGATCTTTTTTTATATTTTATTTAGCAATTTCATCCTTCTTAAGTTTTTTTATCTATCAAATTTGATCTCTATTTTTTTTATTGCTAATTTTTTTACATTCATAATTTTTAAAAATTGATAGTTTTTATTCATGATTTCATCATTCGATATGAAAATTATTGAGAATGGAGCTTATTGTAACCCAGATGTAGAGTTTTAATGATTATACTACCAAGTTTCCATTAGGTTTTCTTACTTTCATCTTCTTTTGTTTAAGATATTTGTTTCTTATCCTTTGGTATTTTTTCAATTGGAGATTAAGTGCAATTCTTTTTACCTTTTTTTTTGTATAACTTTTAATCGGTCTTTAAAATAACCTTGATTATTTTGAGTCTTTTTATTTATTTTTTTTTGTTGGGTTTTTATGGCTAATTCTTTATATTGATATTTTTTATTCCATTATTCAATATTTGGAATATTTTAAAAAAATAAAATTAAAAGTCATTTTCAATTTCATTCCCCTTTAATTTTAATTTTTTTTAAATTTAGTTTTCATTCTTTTGGTTGTAAGTTTAAGAACTTAACCAAGTTTTAGAATATTCGCTCGTGTTTACTATATGTATTTGTTTTTTTTAAATGATATTTTTTCAATTTTATCATTCAATATTTTTTTACCATTAGTGATTAGGTTCTATTTTTTTTCTTTATTCCCATTTTATATCATTTTTTTTTTATCAATTTTCAAAATAACTAGGTTTATTTTGGATATTTTTATTTTTTTTGTATTCTCACAGGTTTTCCATTCTTTTTTATTGATGATGTGTATATCTGAAGTCTTATGTTTAAAAAGTTTTGAAAAACATGTTTGCATCGTTTGGCCATCTTTCCCATATCAATAAAGAAAATATTTTACATCATAAAATAGTGTAAGCACACAAATTTAGTAATATCTTATGGGGTATAATCTATTATGCATAACTTAACTAGGTAGAATGATAATTAATTAGGCTGATAGATTTGTTGAGTGTAAATACTTGAGCTTATTGTATTTTACTTTTATGTTGTATATAAGTTTTATCAATTTAGATTTGTAATTTTGTGTTTTGTTAATTATCTTTATGGAATTTGTATTTATCAACTAAATCCTTAAGTTTACAAATAATAAAATGAAAAATAACAAAACCAATGGGTAATTTGGACAATATAAGATTAGAAAAATGATAAATATCATATAAAATTAGATAGTTTCATTGAAAACAGCTTTGAAACAAATTTTAGGAAACTAGCATATGTCCAAAACTTTTTGAGATAACAACATATTTTAATGGGTTGGATGTTAGTAATAGGGCAATCTAGTGAATTGTGTTATTAATAACTATGCAAATAAAAAATATTTAAAATTTATTTTAATATAGTTAACATTCATCTTATTAATGATAGTAATGTATTTATATTTCAATAGGAATCCTTAACGTACCATGTTAAACGACTACAAACAATTATTTTTATTTTTAATTATCATTATTACTAATTAATCTAATAATTTAAGGAGTTCTATTTAGATTGAAATTAACAAAACCTATAGGGCATGAGAAGTCTTTGTAGCATTAGAGATAGATTATTGTGGATTATAATAGCAGATTGATGATTCTTTTCTTCTGTAAATCAACCAAGAAGACTTAGTTCATGGGTAAAACTATCCTTTTTAAATGACTTATTTGTTATTTTAATTTTTGGGGGGTTTTATAACCAATTTTAGGTTTCCCCAAAAATTATTTTTTTCTTCAAAAAAACATATAAAAAATGAATAAATAAAAAGACCAATGATTTCATTGACAAAGACAAAATGAAAAGGGACTTAAATGCAAAATTGAAAATCTAATTGTACCCCTAAATAACTAAGATTGAAAGACAAGGAAAATTTCAAGTTGACATGAATAAATATATGATAAATTTACATAAAAATTAAATTTAAAGACTTAATTACATTTTAATAGGCTAAATTTATTTAACAACATGTCTAATTAAAATATTTAATTATATTTCAGAATTAATCTGGACTAAGAATAAAGATTTAATCAAGTGCTAGGATTAAAATAGAACTTTAATGGATCAGATTAATTTTACTAAAGCTTAATTAGTCAACTTATAAGTTTGGAAGTCTAATTAAGACTTAATTGAGAAAATTTGCATTCTAGAAGACTAAATTTATTTTTTACAAATACAATTGGATGAAATCGGAGGTAATATTGAGAAGAGATAAATTAAAGTTTGAGAGCTAGATAAAGGTGAAATTTATGAAACTTAATGCTATGAATCTCCATGCAAATACACTCATATTTAGGGATCAAATTCAAATGAAAATAGGTGTGCAATTAAAAAAATTAGAAGTTTGAAGGTCAATTGAGAATAAAATTGAAAATATCTAAGACCAAGGACCATATTATAAAAGGCATAAAAAGAAAGGGTGAAAATTGATTGAATAGGGACTTGACTGACAAAAATATTGAGAAATCATCCTAATGGTCTAAGTTAACAAAATAAAAAGATTGGAAACTACATTGAAAAAAAGAAAAAGAAAGATTTAAAAGGAGGAAATGGTATAATTTAGTACCATTGTCCATCTTGTTTTTTCTTTCCCCTTAAATAAGCTATTAAGGAGTCCTTTTACAAAGCCTTTAAATTCCCTCCCACACCTCAATTAAGTCTAAATGGGATGTTTTTTAGCAAACCTATTATCTCTCCAACATGATTCCCACCGAGTTGTCACATAAGAGTTGCTTTAATAGAAACCCAAAACCATTGACTCATTTAGCCTTTTATAATATGCTAATAAAGTACAAGAGTTGATGGTTTGTTGCAAAGATTGATTAAAAGGTGGCTGAATGGTTTAAACTAAGAGGAGAGTTAATATACCTTTAATTATTCACTTATAAATAAGAGTTCATTATTTTAAAAAAAGGAGACTCATGCCAAACACTATAAAATAATAATAAAAAGCATTACCTCCCATGGTTTATAACCACACCATTAATAATAAACACACCATTAATAATAAACACCAATCACTTTCTTATTCCAATTCAAAGCAATCTCAACTCCGTTTTTTATATATGTATATATATATAAGTAGCCTTAAATATAATATTAGTTGGTCATTCATATCACCTTTCTTGCAACTTTAATAACAAATAAAAAGATTAGAACAAAAACTCTTAAGTAAAAACAACAACCCAAGACATTGTTATAAGTTAACATTTCTTTTATAATCCAAAGTTCTAATTTAGAAACCCAATAACACCATTTTCCTTTCTTTTTTTCTTCTTAAAATCAGTATCACCTTCATCTTTCTCCTTGCTAAAACACCATTATCTCCACCATAATAATCTTCGTGCAACAACCATTATTAACTTTAGTTTCTACTGATTTAAATAATCCATTATTTATATGATATAGTCTTTAACAAAAAGAACCCCTATAACAATATCCATGAACTTTAGTCACTATTGATTGAAACATCCAAAGTTTGCTTGAGTAACGAGTTGTCAACCTTGATAAAAAAAAAGTGATTCTAGCCTTTAGTAAAGAACATCATTCATGAGCGTTAAAGGAGAACGAGCATCTATTCCAACAAAGAATATTGCCAAGTATGTTCAATCACTTTGTCTTTCCATTAATGCATCACAATGATAAGGTTGATAGAGAATGATAATGAAATTTAATAAGTTTACTCTTACAATATATAATGTTTGTTTTGAGAATGATAAAGTTGATGGAGTATGACAATGAAAAAGTGTGAATACTCTAGATTGGCTATCATGTCTTTTTTTTTATAGGATTTACATGAAGTGAGTTGATGTCTTTTTATCTATTCATAGTAGAAAACAATGGTTTAGCTACCATTCTTTCTTTTTTTTTTTTTTTATGATTTTGTGTTGTTCGTTTATTTTGTTGGTTTGTATAATTTAATTTTAGCATGCAAGTTATTACATATTGCTTATGCACAAGTACAACAAATATGAATTAATTCCTTCATATATTTTAATTTTAAGAATAAACCTAATTGTAGGCTAAGTAGAGGGACTATTGGTCTGTGTCATGACTTTGATATTGGGGTTCAAATTCATTAAACAACTAACTATGAACTAAGGGTTTATTTGGTAATGGTGATTACACCATGCCTTAATTATTCCTTATAAACCTCCATATTATCTTCACAAAATGTGGCATAATAAGACCAAGTAGTAAACTTACCCTCATGTAATTGTTAAAACCTACCTTTAGGACTTGAACTCCATAATAATTCATTTACATCAAAACAAGCTCTATTTAAAACTCTAAATTGTAGAGGAATTTATAAGAGCTAAAACCATGATTTATATAACCTTTTCCAAGTATAGGAATATTTTTTAAGTTGATACAATTAGTTAAATGAGATTATCCAAAAACCAAAATACATTTCCTTATGAATAATATGAAAAAGCTTATGTCAGTTTTGGATTATATGGACAAGACCTTTCTTGAGAGAATACTTAAGAGATTTTTTCATCTAGTGATGTTTCAAATATAAATTTCTACAGTCAATGCCCTATTGCATTTTTGGGACCTAAGTTCTAAATGCTTTACTTTTAGGAATATTGACCTAGCCATTATTATTAAGGAATATACTCAAATCCTAAATTTTTAAAACGACCCTCATAAGTTGTATTTAGAAAAAAGAATTAGGGACACAACTATTAAAGTCACCAAATTGCTATACATAGACCAAACTTACTAGCATATAATAACTAATGAGGGGTTTGAGGGGGAAGGTCATTGAAAAAAAAATCCAAAGTAAGATAAAGATGGGGAAGGTTAAGAAAGAAAAAAATATAGTGGTTGTTTTCACCATCTTTAGGTTGATAATTCTTTTATTTAGAAGTAGATGGGACCATTAATGTCGAAACTATCAATGCCTCTATTAAATATAAATGAATAAAATGTAACCATACTACAACTATCTTGGTAAAACAAGTTTTAACAGTAAACTATTATAAGTTATATGGAAAATGAGCAATGTGATTTCCCCTTTTTTTATTCATATAGATAGTAAATCATTTGGAGAACCTAAGAGAAATTTTCAATAATTTCTAATGATTTAACATGAGGGCCTTTAAGTTAGTTATAACTAAATATTGGATTATCTTGGATGAAAGGGCCTAAGTAGAGAGATACTAAGTTACCCCTTAGAGTAGCTTCAAGTTGAAGTTCCTTGGATAAAGAATTCTTCTTACATAATGAGTTATAGAGATAATGCATAGGTTTCACTTATTAGGTTATCTGGTTGAATCAACTATTTACCCTTATCGGTTACCAAATAGATTTAAGACATTCATCATATGACGAGGACTTGGGGTTTAGTATAGTATATTAGATTGTTTAAGAATTTTGATTTTTTGGATAAAATAAAGGCTATCAAACATGATTAAAAGTAGTTTTTCCTAATTCATAGATGTGAAGATGATATTGAATCCTAAATTATCTCTAATTACTCAATTAATAGAAACGATGAGTTATCTAAGCACTTGAAAGCTTTAGAATGCAAAGCTAACTAGTGGTTAGTGAAGTTGAATCATTTTCCATTGGCAACCTAAAAGAAAAGGGGTTAGAAATAAAAAGAACTACGAAACGAGTTTGATAAGCTCAAAATTGATATAAGTAACAATAAGAGTTAGTAGAAGTTCTAGAGATAAGAAAAAAATGAAGGTCTTTTTGAACCAGTAATGAAGAGGAAAGGATGAACAAATAGTTGTATGAATACAAGACTTGGAACATGGTAAGAATGAACAAGATATGACTAGTGAATGACATGACATAACTATAAAGTATGAGGAAATTACACAAGAAATCCAAGAGAAGTTGAAGTACAATGATTTGATGAACAAACACATGATGTTGGAAAATAACCAATTGTTCTGAAAAAGATCTCCAAAAGAAATGAACAAAGAACTAATTCCTTTATTAAAGAAGGAAAGAGACAATAATAAAATGAGGTTGAAAGCTGATAAAGAAAAGAACAAGCTAGGTAATTTCAACATTGAGGAAGAAATAAGCTTAACAATTTAGTATAAAACCCAAGATAACAATGAAAAGAAAACTAAAATTAGACATAAAAAAAAAAATGCTAGAATAGAGAAAATACCCTAAAAGATTGGGTCTTCATAGCCCAATATGAACTAGAAATCCAAAAGGAATAATTAAAGAAGATGAAATAGCAATACCAATAATGGCAAGATCATATTATCAAATTCAATGTATAAATAAACATGAAGATAATTGTGTTTGATATTGAACGAGAAGAATTTTAAAGGGATAAACATTAGACCTAAGAGCTTAAAAATATAGTTCAAAAGGTAACGAGGGATAATAAGTCAATGGTCACAAACAACAATGCATTCCTTTAAGATAATGCTTTGTTCCATTAGAAAATTGAGTAGATTGATATGATGGTTTGAAAAGCAGATGAATTGTGAGTAAAACCCTATTTGATATGTAATTGTGCAAACAAATAAAAATGTTTGAATAAGGTTTTATCTTTATAAAAAATATAGTCAACATCAAAAGTTTTTTTGAGAACGAGTAGAGATATATATAGGAGTTTTGTCTCTACATCTAAAAACTTTTTGTATGAACTCTTTGTTTTTGCTAAGTGAAAAGGGCTTAAACCAATTTCTTTTATGTCATACTTTTCAATATGTGTAGAATTAAATTGAGAAAAGTACTTGAAAAAGATCTTAGATTTATCAAACTATGAATTCTACTTGTATTTAATAAGAAAGTCATGAACTAGATTTTTGAATAGATTAATCCGTATTCGATATACATGTATATAAAGTTACATATATAAATATACATGCATTCATGTTTTGGGGTTTTTAATGTCAAGTGTGTATAATCAAGTTGAAATATAGGTTCATGAAAATGTTGAATCGATAAAGTTTAAAATGCTTTACTTTGACAAAGAAACATGAAAAATAAGAGAAAACGCTCATTATGATTCTCACTTCCAAGAGGAGTCAGACTCCTTAAAGATTAAAAAGTATTATTATTATATTTTTAATTATGCATATCGTTATATGCTCCTTGTCCTCTTCTATCATCACATCCTGTACAATTATTTTTTATTACTATATTAAATTAATCTCTTACCTATTATTTCTTTTTATTTTAATAATAAAGCAGTATCTTTTTAAATTTTATTATAATTTTTTGTTATTGTTCTAAATTCTAAATTCAGAATTTTAATTGTGTATTATTAAATTCTTTAACTTTTTTCAATTTTTAGATATTGTAATATAACAAGATTAATCCATTTAGAAAGATATAAATTATCTAATATAAATGAACATATTTGTATAAGTATTTTTAATATGACATGATTTTTCTTTCTTAATTTATATCTAAAAATCACAAGATATTATTTAATGGCTTAAATAATTGAAAGTAAAACACAACATCAAACATTACATAATAATTGCTTAATTAAAATTATTTATTTGAAAAATGTAATTGCTGTGCTCCATCACATCGCGAGCAGGTGAAATTGTTCTTGGACCTCCCTATCAGAGATTTGTCAAACTTCAAGAGCGTAATTCCTTCTTCTAATAAATTTAGTTGTATGTGCTTACATGGTTGAACAGAAAGGCGATTATCGAAAAAGAAATTTTAGGTATAATTAAATGAGTAATTTTTATATATATAAAAAATTCAAATACAAAAACTACTATATAGATATTAAATATTTTAAGTGTTTATTTGGAAATTTAGTTAAAGTTATTTTTTATTTTTTGAAATATATTAAATTAATATTTTTTTATTTTAAAAATATTTTTGATATAATCACATAAAAATAATTTAAAAATACTAAATTTTTTTAATTTAAAATAAAATAATAAAAATAAAAATAATTTTTTTTAAATCACACAGTTAACTCACTTTCATAAATATGATCTTGTGGATCCACATATCATTTTTGGTATAGCTGAAAGGACATGAGCATCCTTATTGATAACCACATTTAATATAATTAATAAAAAAAGATATTTTTTTTAATTTATCACAACTCTTGAAAAATATTTTTCACTCAATTATATATATATATATATATATATATATATATATTCTTAAAAATCAAATTAAATTTTTTATAACTAGAAAATATTTTTCATTAACGAACTTTATTAATAACAAACCAACACAATAAATTTATATATATATATATATATATATATATATATATATATTTTTAAAAATCAAACTAAATTTTTTATAACTAGAAAATATTTTTCATTAACGAACTTTATTAATAACAAACCAACACAATAAATTTTTCAAAAAATCATTGAAGCAACAATGCCCAAGTCATAATCAATATGCAAGAATTACTCCCTCATGATAAGGACACAATTCTCGTACTGTAATGTTACAATAGAAATATGATTGGAGTTATTTTTTAAAATATTTTTTGTTCAAAAATATATTAAAATAATATTTTATTATATTTAAAAAATCATTTTTTATATTAGTATATATGAAAATAATTTGAAAACATTAAAAAAATTAATTTAAAATAAAAAAATATTTTTTTTTAAATATTTTTGAAACCTTGTGCTTAAACAACTCCATGATGCATGAATATTCCATGTAGTTCCTGGTCACCATAGTGTTGTCCTTAAAATAAATCTCTTTTTAAATATGAATTTCACTTTCTTGTACAATTCTCCCCCGCTTGATCACCAAGCAAGCTATAGGGTCTTGTTTGAACCATTCAAGGGATGAGAGAACGACTTTTTTCTTCTTTTTCTTTACATTTATAACTTTGCTTTGTTGAGTGATGGTAATTTTGATGGGAGTGGCCAAGTGTGTGTTGTTGATTGCATTGCTAGTCATATGTGCTTCCCATCATGGAGACAAGGGAGCCCCCCCTTTGAAATCAAACCGTTGAAATATCGTCCTAAATATCACATGAATTCAAAAGCTTGAACGGGAAAAAAGACCTTTTTTTTATATATAATTATTTTTTCTAATTTTTTTTTTATTTACAGAATATTTGAGTCAACTTACATGAATCTTAACTAACTTTATATATCCTGAAGTTAACGACTATGTAAACCTTGAATGACTATCATATTAACAATCACAAGAACTCGAACCTGAGACTATAAAATAATAATTTTTTTAATTTTAAATTTACTAGATTTTTTTTTTAAATCTTGTTACCTGCAATAAGAGATAAGTTTGTATCAATATGTTTGTCAAAATCATTTAAGCTTCCAACTCGCATCCTTTTCAAAGGTCACATTTGGTGATTTGAATAGCAAGATAGCACTATGATTTTAAGATTCAATCAACACCGTGCGTTGTAGTCATTCCTAATCAATTCAATGGGGGTGATGGAACACCCACTTACGTTTAAAGTTATGTTAACTTTTGTGAAGAAACTCTGGAAATGGTGGGCTTCGAGACTCTAGATCAACTTTAGGTTACAAATAATTGATTTCGATGACAGCTCCAATAGAGGAGAACGAGTTGATTTGCCTATGCGGTGTGCTGCGTTGATTTGAGTGGTGTGTTGAGTTTTTTTTATATAGAAAATTAATTGTTTTTTTATGTATTATAATTAGTTATTTAATATGCAATTAATAAAATTATAATAGATAAAATTTATTAAAAATATTTTATTGTCTAAAAGAAACAATGTAATCAAAATACATGAGAAATGATTCGTATATATTTTAATTGTAGATAACTTAGGTAAATTTGTCTACCTATTTTTTTATAAGTTGTATTTTTTTTCCTAGTAATATTATATCTGAAATTTTATACATAAAAATATTATTTTTTTATTTTACAAAAATAACTTAAAATCCAAGAATTATTTTTTTCTAATAAATAAACTTAAACAAAAGATGACAAAATAAGAATTAAAAGCCTTTTTTTTTATAAGATTTATTCCTTGTATTATTATATTAAAAATATTTCAGAGTACTGACAATAATTTTTTTCTCCAAAAAATCATAGGTTATTCTTTTCTGTTTATATATATATATATTTTCAAGTGCTAACATCAAATAAATATTAAAATATATAATTAGTGTTACATATTTATATTAAAAAATGATTGATTTTATACGTGATGTAATTGGTTATTTTAATATTTAATTACTAAAATTATAATTAATAGAATATGTTTAGGCGATTGAATGTTGCTATTGTTAAAACTGTTTTAATAATTATTTCATCTATAGATTGTACAATTAGAATCAATTTTTTTTTTGTTAAAATGAGTCATGTGATCCGTGTAATATACTAATTGATTGTTGTGTATGTTTTATTTCTTTTATGAAATTTTCAATTAGCAAATAGTAAAATGATAGTAGTTGAATTTTAGCACAAATGAGTGATTTGTTTTATGTACCAAACAATTTAATTGACTGTTTTGTTTTAACTATTTTGGTAATAATTTAATTGATAGATAACAAAATAACAATTGATCAAATTGACTAAAGATATATTATTTGTTATTAGCAACAAATATACAACTGCTAAAATTTATGAAATATTATTTGTTTCAGATTTTTCCATCATATTATTATATTTAATTTTTTTTAGAACACTAGATTAAATTAACATGAGATTTATAAAGAAAAGTTAGAACAATATTAACGAAAAAGCAATAAAAAAATGAATAAATGACAAAACAAAAATAAATATAAGCAGATTTTAAAAAAAATATTTGACTTGAAGGATAAATAAAAAAGAATTTAAAAAATAATAAAGACAAAAAAAATAATAAATATCAATTTTAAAATGATTATCAATATAAATTCAAATGTAAAAAAAAAAACTTAATAACAGTGAAAATAATAATGACCATAATTATTGTTAAAAAAAATTCTATATATTTTTTTTATTTTATAAGATTTATTACTCATATTATTATATTAAAAGTATTTCAAAGCAATGATAGTAATTTCTTTTCCAAATATACCTAGGTCATATATATATATATATATATATATAGATAGATATATATTTTAAAGTGCTAATATTAAATAAATATAAAAAAATGATTAGTATTTATATATAAATATGGACAAAAATATATATAAAAAATAAAGGAATTAAAAGCATAAGGGATAAAATGAAAAATACATATATAATTTGAAGACAAAATTGAAATAAATCTAAACATTGATATCGATGAAATTAAATAATTTAAAACAAAACAAAAAATTAAAAAAATTAGGACCGAAAAATCTATAATTAATTTTCATGGAAGGATAAAATTGAAATAAATTAAAACTTTGATACCGAAAATATTAAGGATTGCAGACCAATTTAAAAAATTCAAAGTCTAAGGACCTAAATGAACTAGAATATGTAATTAATTTCAATTAAAGAATGAAATTGAAACAAATCAAAATCTATATCATACCAATTAGGACCATAAAAAAACAATACAAAGTGTAGAGACTGAAGTGAAAATTCAGAAAAAATAGCTGCATTGATATCAGCTTTTGCAAGCAGGAGAGAGAAAACAGGTGAAAATTTTCAAATAACCATTGACACGACTCCGGCCACCATGTATGTACACGCGCCACACCAGGGTGAAGAGAACATGTCTTAAAATCATTCTAGACACTAGTTGGGATTTTTGGACGCCTGAATACACTACATGCGCCTCCTAGAACTTGTGTGAGTTGAGAAATTGAAGGCGCGCCCGGTGACCCAACAGTGAATCGACGGTAAAAACAAATAAAAAATGGTAAATTAACGGGACACCCTTCTCTTCCCAATCATGTTTTTGTCTTTTTCGAGGGTCAAAAGTTTTATTTCACTGTTAAAAAAATATGAAAAAATAAAAAAATCGGGTAGCCGGACCAGACCAAAATTATACAATTACAGTCAAACCCTTTAGTCTAGTGGTCTTATTTTATATTTTTTAAGTGATAATTTCGTTATTTTACTGTGCTAAAAAGGAAAAAGTCAGTAGACTGAATGAACCGAACTGACCTGAAAATTAAGCATAACAGTAACCATCCATAGTGTTTTCTCTCTTGGTGAACAATGAATCGGGTTGTGATCTTTTTTAGTTGTAGTAATAATATGCGTATATATAATTTCTTATTTAATACTTGTTTCTAGTATGTTTTATATACAAATTTAGTACATAACTCTCTTACACACGCACACAAACTAAACATTTCTACAATCAGGAGGCTAAACCTTTTTATCCTGAATTATTTTATTATTATTATTATTATTATAGTGACAGAGAATAATGATTTAGCTAGCACTATTATGATATGAAGGATTTTACTATTGTCTTTTACTATGCATGTGAGAAATCTAAGTGGTGTGAATATTAAAAGTAGCAAAAAAAGTATGATCGTGGTAGATGTTAATGCAAATGGTGATTTTATATCCAAGAATTATATTTTGAATGAGTTATACAATATGCTATATGATGTGTATAGTTTTATTGATAGTACTAAGTCATTATAGGAATCCTTGGATAAAAATTACGAGGATACGGATGTTGGTTTGAAAAAAATTAATAGCCCGTAAATTTCATAACTTTAAAATCGTTGATTTAAAGACACTAATGAGTCAAATCTCCAAAAATAAAAATAAAAAACTCAACTTATCTTATATGATGTTCACGCTAACAGGATGCTTCTATGTGAATCATTTTCAAGTGATTATTATCATTAAGAGTGTAACTTATTTTTAAAAATGGAGAAAAGGGTTAATTGTGATTTTCAAGATATAATTATAATTTTATAAGAGTCGATTGAAGATTTAATTTCAAAAGTAGATGGCTTTTGGAGATTTTGGGTGATAATTTAAAGCAGTCAAAGTTTGGGGACAAAATTAGACTTGAAAAAGCTAAATGGTTAAATTATGAACTTAATTGCATAAGGTTCAAAGTTTGATAAGCAATCAAGGACTTAATTGAACAAATTAGAGACCAAGGACCAATCCATACAAAGCGCGTAACTTCAAAGAATGAAATCAATGAAAGGAAGGGCCTAATTGAATAAAATTAAGAGTTTATTGACCACTTAGGGATTTAATTGAATGAATTAAAAACTATTAACTAAAGTGGAAAAGATGTTAAACTCCTGGACTATAAATTAAATTCAACATAGGGCATAATTGTAGATAATTAAGGGTTTAAGAGTAATTAAGAGCATAATTAAGGGTTGAAGAAAACTAGAAAAGTAAGGAATAAATTGAAGATTGACAAATCATGCATAAAAAAAATAACCCTAACTTGCAGGGATGAGTAATTCTAAGGTTTTGAAACTCATTTCTATCAAATTGTGAAGCTTAGGTGAGATTCAAAACCAATAATAATGTGATACTTGATGCATGCTTGATTTTGAACACAACAATGTTTTTCTTTTCTTCGTATTCTTTATTTTTAGGTGTTTGATCTATTTTGGTTGAAATTTATTTTAATTTTATGTTTTTTTTAAAGTTTAATCTGTTTTGATATTTTTGGTTTGTTTTAAATTTTACTCGCTGGGGTTAACTTAGTACAATCAACTTATCGAGTTATGTCAATCCTTAAGGTTTGTTTGACTTTTGTTTTGTTTTTGTTAGGTCTTTTTGGCATCATGGTATGTTTGGCAAACACCTTTTAAACTTATTTTGATTTTTTAAGTTAAATGTGTTTTTGACAAATATGACCTTATAAAGTTATAATACATAAATAAATATATTGCAAAACATTTTTCTATTTGTTGTATATGGCCAAATCTCCAGAATAAATTCATGTTTTACCAAACAATAATTATGTTTTTTTTTTTTAAATATTTTTGCATAAATTTTAGGATTTTAAAAACAATTTTATTAAATCTATGAGAATTTCAACATTATTTCAAAACAAATCAAGCTTTTCTTAATTCATGAGAATTAATAGTAAATATCCTGATAAAAATATTGGACTTACAAGTAGAATGATATTTAAAATATCAGTAATTGACCAAAAAATTCTTAGAGTTATCCTGAATATTCATCTATTTTTATTAAGTATTTTCTTGCAATACATAAAAATTCATTATCCAGGATAGTTGAACCCTGTCTGACACCTATATGGATTTTTACAAATAAAAATTCATTTGGGTATACGAGCTCATTACAAATTCAAAATCCAAATTTATTCATGTAAATAAGTTCTAAGCCAAAATACTTGCTAAGAAAACACCAAATCATTTTTAATCATATCAAGACCACATAAAATAGTTTACGAAAGGTAAGTGAGTTGGGGGTGCTAACACCACCCTCAACCATAACTAGTCCCTTACCATTTTGATCCTTTGATAATACCAGTATATTTATGTTTCTTACCAACCTTATATCAAATAACTAAGTGACGACTCCTTATCCCCAACATTTCGCTCTAAAACATGCAATATAATGGTGACTTTATTGGGAGACATTTTGTTCGTAATGACATCAAACTGAACTTTGTGTTTTGTTTTAATATATATTCGGCTTGTTTTTTTGTTTTGCAACTTTTTTCCATGCCTATGCATTTTTTTTTTGGATATGGATAAAATGCCTCCATGCATCACTTATTTTTATTATATGTTTTCATGACAAACACTAACTTTAGGTTAGATGAGGGAGTGATTCATGACTTTCAATTGGGATTTAAGTGCATGAAACCATCCAACTCCTTGCTAAGTGTTTGGACCGATAGTGTTTGGTATATGTGCCATCCCATTACTTATTGAACCCTTATATTGCCTTTATGAGGATGATCACTGGTAGAATAAGAAACTCCTTTTAGTGACTAAGTAGTAAAATTACCTTTTATCTCATGTTAATGATTTAGAAATTACCTATAGGATGTATATTCCTAGAATAAACATTTTTGCATTAAATCATACTTAACTATGACTATCTTGCATTGCAAAACTTAGGGTCGATATTATGGAGACTATTAAAGGAGTGACTACAATCGAATATAAGTTAAAGTCTCAATCTTTATAGTTGTTATAGGGAGATATCATGAGATTAGATGCTAATAAAACACCACTCATTAGAAATATAAGTTGCTTAGGGAATGACTTAAAATGTTGCTTTCACATATAAGGAGTATCAATATTGTCACGAAGATGTTATTTCGTGCTTCATGCCCTGCCATCCTTAAATTTGGAGAGACAATGGCACATGGTGAAAGGGTTGTGCTTTGTAATCGTAAAAATTACAACTATAATTATCAGGAATCGCCATCTAGTATTACGGTTAGAAAACCTATTGGTTTGCGAGAGTCTTGGTAAAGGGACTTGTTGTGCAAGAGGAAGATGCATCACCCCAGTGCACCCTCCCTAAGGTAAGCTGCATTATTGTTTGATTGCTTTTCTAAGTTTAATGTTTTTTTTTACACTATATTTTCAAAAACCATTTTTTTACGAGTGTACTTTACATTATAATTTTACACCATGATAAAATAAAACCCTTTTTTAGTATCTACAGGTATACTTTACAATTAATTTTATACCGAGATAGCTAAAACAAAATAATTGTTAAATATTTTGGTCGAACTCTAACGGATAATCATAAACTGGTTACAGTATCTAATTTTCATTTTAAAGCATGATAAATATGCTTGGAAAAAAAGTTTGGATATTGGTTGTATGCACAGAACAACATTTTTTTAAATGATTTTTTAATATTTTTTTTAAAAGTAAAATGAAAAATTCGGACAAGACAGGCCCAAGTAAATGGGTTAGCCTAGCTTTGTTGGGCATGGATTGCACCCAACCCAGTCCACCTAGACTGGACTGATAATAGTTCGGTCTAAGATGAAGGAAAGAAAAGAGAAAACTACTACTATTCACATAATGTGAACGGTGCAGTGAATTAAAATTGTTCCCGTACATGAACAGTAATAGACCAACGATGACGAGAAGCTTACTTGCTACTTCCGCTGGGTAGAGGAGGTCGAGGTGGTTGTCCCTGCAGTGGTGGTGTAAAAAATGGTGATCTGTGGTGGCCAGGAGAAGTTCTGGAAGTGGCTGGTCTGTGCTAGAATTCATTTTGCTACTTTGTCGGAGCTGATTGGTGCTGTTAGAGGTCACGATGAAGTCGCCAATACCAGGGAAGGAGACAAGGGTGGTGATTGGCTTTTACTTGGCTTGACTGTGGAGAGGGAAGTGCAGTCGATGCTAAGGAAGAGATGCAATGCTAGTAGAGAGAGAGAAGGAGAGAGAGGGTCGTTGACTATTAGAGTAGAGAGAGGGAGCTACCGGTGTGGTTATGTCGGTGCTAAGGAAGAAGATAGATGGTGGTTGCTAGTGGTTATGGTTGTGTATGTGTTTTTTCTACAATCTTCCTCCTTCCTATCATGATTGTGTTTGTGGCTGTGTTTTTGCTCTGCATTTATTGTTCTCCCATCTCTTTGTTGTATTATTTTATGTTCTCTTCTGTTTTGTTATATTATTTTATGCTCTCATTGGTGTTCTATTGTCTTCCCCCTCTAATTCGATCATTGTCATCTTTTTTTCCTTTTTTTTCCCTTCTTTTTTTGAGTGCATGGTTTCTTTCCTGCCATTTATAGGTGAAGAAAGTAAGTTGCGTGCAGCGGTGGCTTAACGTCCTGCAAATGTCGATGGCGGCGTGGTGACTTATTGGCAGTGGTAGCTTATTGGCAGCGGCAATGGCATGCCCTGCAGTGGGATTCTAGTTTTGGGAGAGGGTGGAAGTGTAGTTTGGTCCCTCAATTTTCTTCAATTTTGCCCCTGACTTTGTACAATTGGCTTGGAAAAAAAATCAATTTGGTTTTTGAAAATTCAAATCTTCTCAACTGAGCCCGAATCAAGCCCAGGAGCTTGGTTTTTTTTTTTTTTTATCAATTAAGCCTTTAATAAAATTAGTTTGACCAATTTAAAGTATAATTAAATCCTTGCACTTAATTAAATCCTTCAATTGGACCCTAAATTAATTTCTAAATATAATTATACTTTAAATTGGCCCATGATTAAATCAAATTGGCATATAGAAAATATAATTATGATTTTCGGCTTGATTCTTACCTCTAATTTGTATTTTCTCTCCATTTTGGGCACAAAAGAGGTATGATTTTGGCTCCTAAAAACGTTCAAAATTCTTACCTTGATTTTGCTACTGACGCCAATCCCTTTTTATTTTATTTTTGTTATTTTTGTTTTATTTTAGGTAAAATTTGAGGGAATAACCTAGAATTGGGTTATGACAGTTGTCTCTCTCTTTACAATGCTTACGACTAAAGTTATAAGAGACTTTAGATAGTAAGTGTTATAAAGAAAAAGAGAATGAATTTACCAAACCAAGAAATGATTGATCTATCTGGAAGTGAGATGAGGGCTATAAAGCACACTCAAGAAGGAACGACAAGATAGGGCTATAAAATGCACTACCTAAGAATTGAGGCCTAAGTAAGACACTTAAAGGATGGAAAGATAATAATGTTTGTGAATGACGCAAGAAAATGGTCTCATTATAATGGGTGATCTATCTAAGTGGAAATGGTGAAGATGGTCTCATTGTAATGGGTGACCTACCTAAGAAACATAATGAAGATGGTCTCGTTGTAATGAGTGAACTACCCAGGTGACATAATGAAGATGGTCTCGTTGTAATAGGTAACCTACCCAAGTGAGAATGTGAAGATGGTTTCATTGTAATGAGCGACCTACCTAGTAAACATAATGAAGATGGTCTCATTGTAATGGGTGACCTACCCAAATAAGAATGATGAAGATGGTCTGATTGTAATGGGTGACCTGCCCATGCGGAAGAACAAGGTGGTAATGAAAATTTCATGGGATGGAAGATAGCGCTAGAAAGCGTGCTATCAAGGATCTATGGTTAAGGGATAGAAATCACTACTTGAGTTGGTGGTTGAAGGTTAGAGAAAACACTAATTGAGTTGATGGTCGAGGGTTGGAAAACACACACGAGGAGGGGGAAATAGGGCTCGAAAGCGCAGTATTTTAATTGATGATCGAGGGTTGGAAAACACATTCAAAGGTGAGGGGAAAATAGGGATGGAAAGCGCATGATCTTAATTGATTGTTGAGGGTTGGAAAAACACACTCGAAGATGAAGGGAAAATGATCGAGGGTTGGAAAACACACTCGAAGATGAGGGGAAAATAGGGTTGAAAAGCGCACTATCTTAATTGATGGTCAATGGTTGGAAAACGCATTCAAAGATTAAAGGAAAACGATCAAGGGTTGGAAAACACACTTGAAAATGAAGGAAAATATGGTTGAAAGGCACATTATTTTAATTGATGGTCGAGGGTTAGAAAACACACTCGACAAGTGAAATTATGGAAAGTGCACTATTTTAATTGATGGTCAAGGGTTGAAAAATGCATTATAAGATGAAAGAAATGGGACTAGAAAGCGTGCTATCTTAACTGATGGTCGATGGTTGGAAAACGCACTTGAACTCAAAGGAAAATATGGTTGAAAGGTGCATTATTGTAATTGATGGCGGCTAGAAAGCTCACCCAAATTAAAGAAAGAGATATGGCTAAAAAGCGTGCTATCTACTGATGAAGGGCTCGCAAGCGCACTCAGGAAAGTGAAAGTGGTGAGGGCTCGAAGGGCACGCAAAAATGATAAATGAAGGTTTGTAAATTACAATCCCTCTAAAACAATTTTGAGAGTCTTAGGAGAATTTAACACCTGATGACCCCCAAATTCAGAAAAGAGATAGAGCTGGAGAGTGCGCTCAATGGAATGAAAGAGGTGAGAGCTCGAAGGCATACACAAAATGATGAATGAAGGTTCATAAATTACGATCCCTCCAAAATATTTTCTAGATTTTCCATGGGAATATAATGCATGATAATGCATGTTCTGAGAGATATAGGTCCCCTTTCTTCTTCATGGTCTTTTCTTTTTGGGGTTTGGATCTCTAGCTTTAATGGCTTCTCGCTTCTGTTTACTCGAGCCACAACTTGTGATTTTGACCACTAGAGATGATGGACCTTCAACATATCCATATGCCCTCCTTTGCTTAAAGACCTTTAGTTTTGTTAAATATTCCTTGAAAGGGAACGATGGAGCTAACTTTAATTATATTTTAGATTGTCCCCAAGCCTAGTCACGCCCCACAAGTGTTTTAGGCTTCAAGTGTTTATGGAAAAATGATGGTTCTTTACAAAGACTTTTTATTTAAAAAATTTTGAATTTCAAAGTCATTCCAAGAACAAACCATTTTGATGTTCATTCAAACAAAACTTGTTCTCAAAAGAATTCAAGTGATCTACTTTTTAGGTTCTATGTTGGTTTTGACAAGAATATGAAATGATGCTTGTTCACATGTCTTGCATGTCAAAAAAGCTTCGATCAAGTCATGTGAAGCATTTGTAAGGCTTGTTTCGAATGGAAAAGCAATGCCTGTCGATCCATATTACTTGTATTTGATTAGAAAATGGCTTTATCAGGCTTGTAGCGTAGGCTGAGGTTGCTAGCTATGAAAAAAAGATATATGTAGGCTTAAAAGGTATTTAAGGGTTTTCTAGACTAAGGATCACTTAATGCTTACTCTTAGGATTCCTTTTGGTCCTCATAATTAATTTGCATAATGATCTGACATGCCCCTAGCATTTTGATTAGGCCTTTATCTTGACATGCCCCCTAGTATTTGTTTGGGCTTTTATCATGGGTTTTTCAGCATTGCTACCATATAAATTTGAATTTTTTTTATGTTTATGCGCCCCAGTTTGTTTTAGGCATTTCTTGTCATTGAGGATTATTTTGTGGATTAGAAGTGCTTTTTGATCCTCACATTTGCTCTCTAGTATAGGGTGTGATCTTTGTTAGGGTTAATTATCAAGAAAGATTTATTAGGCTTAAACAGGGACTGTAAGGGAAATTTGAGACTTTGTGAAGGAATATCAAAGGTGGCCGCTCCTCATTTCAAAAACATGCATTCAGGATCAAGCTTTGCTTTCCCATGCGAAATAATATTTTATTTTTTTAGATTAGCTAAGAAATTATATATATTATGTAGGTATTTGGAGGTATGCCACCACCTTTCAATGAAATCTCTTGAATTCCCATAACTCATTTTTTAAACAAATATCAATTTGACATTTCCTTTTGTACTAGACTTTGATTTGCCAAAAATCTTTATGGATCATGTATTGTAAGCACCCAAGAGAAAAACATATATATATATATATGAAATGAAGACAAATTCTGTTTTTTTTTTTTAAAAAAAAGAAGAAGAAAGAGGAAAATCGGTTTTAGATAGAGCAAAACAAGGTTAGGACACATCTAACCCAAACCCCAAACAACCACCTCATTTCATGAGGTGTATAAATACAAGGAGGAGAGAGGGAGTGAGGGGATTTTTCTTTCTTTCCACCATTCTCCATCTTCTCTCTACATAGCCGAACCTTACACACCAAAATTAGGGGGAGAAAACCTTGTGAAAGTGTGTGAGGAGTGAGACCTAGGGAGAAAAGAGGACACTTGCCGAGAGGAAGAAGAAGGAAGAGAGGCAACAAGAAAAGAGAAAGAAGAGTTTCAAATTTTCTAAAAACCCTTGTTAGATACAAGAGGTAAGAGTCATGAAACTCTTTTCTTTTTCTTCTTGAAACATGAAACCAAATGAAGAAGAAAAACCCTAGGGAAAATTAACCTAAGACCCAAGCTAAATGTAAAGAAAAATATGTGTGTTTTGCTGGAATTTGTTGAATGATTATGGACTAAAATTGAGGGTTTCTAAGTGTGATTTATATGCTGGAAAATATGTGTGTTGGCTGGCATTTCGTGTGTGTTTTGCTGGAATTTGTTGAATGATTATGGACTGAAATTGAGGGTTTCTAAGTGCGGTTTATATGCTGGAAAATATGTGTGTGTTTGCTGGAATTTCATGTGTGTTTTGCTTGAATTTGTTGAATGATTATGGGCTGAAATTGATGGTTTCTATGTGTGGTTATATGCTGGAAAATATGTGTGTGTTGGCTGGAAATTCATGTGTGTTTTGGCTGAAAAATTGTTGAAGGATTGTGTGCCGAAATAGATGATTTCAGTTTGCGTTTCTACCGGAAATGTGTGTGTTGTGCTGGAAATTCATGAGTGTGTATATGCTGGAAACTTTGTGTGTGTTGGCTGGAAATTCGTGTGTGTTTTGGCTGGGATTTGTTGAAGGATTGTGTGCTGAAATGGTGAAAACATACTGTTTTGCACCTGTTATTGCTTCGGACTTGTTATTGTGCGAACTGTTACTGTTTTGCACCTGTTATTGTTTCAGATTTGTTATTGTGCGAACTGTTACTGTTTTGCACCTGTTATTGTTTCAAATTTGTTATTGTGCGACCTGTTACTGTTTTGCACCTGTTACTGTTTTTCACGTTTCAGATTTGTTATGGTGCGACCTGTTACTGTTTTGCACCTGTTACTGTTTCGGACTTGTTATTGTGCGAACTATTACTGTTTTGCACCTGTTATTGTTTCGGACTTGTTATTGTGCTACCTGTTACTGTTTTGCACCTGTTACTGTTTCGGATTTGTTATTGTGCGACCTGTTACTGTTTTGCTGCTGTAGTGGCAGCCTACAGCGAACCAGTTTCGCTGCCAATTTCCGACATAAACTTATAAAGAGGTGAATTAAATGTTAGTAACAAATTCATGGGATGATGGTGAAAAAAAAAGAAGGAACACTTGCATGTGAACATCTGGATTTTGAAATAAGAGTGGTGACGAATTGGATTCAAAATACAAATCTATTGATGTGTGACCATTGATATTGCAGGTGGTGCAATTGGGATTGGACCATTGTCAAGACAAGAACAACCCACAGGTGGAGCAGGTAGGCTACTTGTGCCTTTTGTTCTCTTATATATATAGTAAATAAGGAAATACCTTAATATGCATATTTACATGTGATGATAAATGATATGAGTTGATCAAATAAGAATTGATTAGCTTCGGCTAATGGCATCCGAATGGATGGCCGGAATAAAGAATTGGTTAGCTTCTGCTAATGGCATCCAAACGGATGGCCGGGATAAAGAATTGATAAGCTTCGGCTAATGGCATCCGAACGGATGGCCGGGATAAAGAATTGATTAGCTTCGGCTAATGGCATCCGAACGGATGGCCGGGATAAAGAATTGATTAGCTTCGGCTAATGTCATCTAAAGGGATGACTAGGGTGAGTGAACGGTTAACTTGGCTAGTGATGCCTTAAGAGAATAACCGAGTAAAGATTTATGGTGATTGCAGTCTATATACTATAAACATAAAGAAATGATAACTACAAAAGTTTCATCTAACTATCAAATCATTCAATTACCCTTATTACTATTATTAGCAAGTAATCATATTCACTTAAATGTTTTGTAATGCAGCAGGAACGTCTCATCCGAGAGATGTCTAGGGAACCCGATATACGGGGACCTACTTTTGCAAGGAACCTTGTAGATACATGCTAGATCTCAATGTATTTTGTATGAATCAATGTACCAAATGTATAACTTCTAGTAAATCCTTTTGTGTAAATTCTTAGAGTTGCTGAAGGGATAGAAGCGTAAACTCATGTATATATTTGTATATATAAGTACAATTGTAATATGCACTTCTCGTCATGTAAATAATAATATGGCTTTAAGTAAGAATCACTTTTAACCGAAATGTGAATTTTCTGGATTGTATTTCGATGATGGGAAGATTCAAACTCCCTGACCATTAACGTAATGGAAAAAAAAATCGGGTCTTTACATGTATAATTTGGATGAAAGGGTATAAGGTGTGCTTATGTTATTTAGATAAAACCATAACACATCATAAACTTAAGAAAATACATGATCACTGAATAGAAATGCTTGTTTAACAAAAAAAAAGGTCTTGTAAAGTTACAAGCAAAATTACCGACAAGTTAAAACAGGAACATAATGTGTATACATGACTAAAACAAAAGGCAATCATAGAAGCAAACTTCATCTTCCAATGCTGGTGCACTCTCTTTTCCAAAAGCTTTTGTTGGGATCCCATTTACGTGAAGCTTAATTAGGCTTAGTACTTGGATTTGCTTCAAATGTTATCCACCCAACTTTAATCAATTGCATGAGCTTCTTCTTGAAAGCACCACAAATGTGAATGTTATTCCCTACAGCTCCAACATGGTATTTACAGGTGAGATTAGGTTTGTACCAATTAAGGTAAGATGGCTACAAAGGTGCTTGAGGTTCACGAGCTACTTGTCAAATGCTTACCAACTTTTGATACATCTCATTTGAGGACACTAGTAACGGAGGTAGTTGTTTTTGGGTTTTTTGATGATTTCTTTTAGATGAATTTTTAGGTGGATCTTTAGCTTGAAGATTGATGTTGGCAATTTTAGATGAAGGGTTATGTTAGTTTTGGAATTGGCTTTTATTACCCTTGTAGTTGTCTTCAAAATGCTCGACCACTTTTCTTTTGCCTTCGAAACCATATTTATCCATAGGTGCAGGAATTCTCCCACTTTGTATTCCCTACTTTATTCACTCTGCTACAACAACAACATCCTTAAAGTGTTGTGTTAAGTTGCCCATTACATGTTTATAATAGGGTGCTTTTAGTGTGTTAGAGAATAATGTCACCATTTCTTTATCCACAAACGGAGGATGTACTTGGACAGTGAGATCTCTCCATCTATGAGCATATTCCCTTATGCTTTCTATGCTCTTCTTTTCTAAGTTGGACAAACTTTTTCTATTAGAGAAATATCCATGTTGTATTTATATTGCTTGATGAAAGCATCTACCAAATCTTTCCAGCTATGGATCCTAGTGTTGTCTAGTCTCATGTACCAATTCAATACTGCCCCACTCAAACTGTCTTGGTAAAAAAGCATCAGTAATTTTTTATTATGCACTACTTCTACCATTTTGTTACAGTATGATTTGAGATGGGTGACAGGGCATTCTGTCCCAGTATATTTGATAAATTTAGGAACATAAAATTTCTTTAGTATTACAAATTTTAGGACTAGGCATATTTTTGCAGTTTGTACTAGGTCATATAAGTTTAACCCTTCAATGACCCTTATCTTGGCTTCCAGCATCGCCATCTTATCTTTTCCTAAACCCTCTGATGCTTCAATAACTGTTGGGGTTGCCGTAGGTGTCAATGTTGCTGAATGTATGAAAGCTGGATTTTATTGTAGATTCTGAACCCTTTCTCCTATCACCTCATCATGGTGGTTCATTGCTTGTGTTTGAGTAGCCGTTGTAGGTTTAGTTGAAGGACCCTCGCCAGAGGTTTTTCTTAGTGCTTGCACTAGTAGCTGATAAGATGAGTCATGCTAGCTTTCAGAGAATCCAGTTCTTCTTGGAAATGACCATCACGATGAGCACAATCTTCATCCTCCATATTTCTCTATTGGAGTTAAGAGGTAAAAGCTCTTCAGGGACCTATATTTCAATTTGCTGATGATATGTTATGTATAATGATGAATTTATGTAGATGCAAATGTACGTATATACACATAAGGTAAATTATCAGAGAGTTTATATCGAAAGACAAGTTATAAGTCATTATATGAGGAGTAAACAAGAGAGTTTATACCAAAAGTTTCTATCTGGTCTCAAAAGATCTATGAATTGCCTAGTGAACACCTTACGTGAAGGTAGTATAGGGGTTTACAGGAAATGGTTGGGGCATGATATGACCGCCATTATCGAGTAAACACTCAACTCATAGTTGGATATTTCACGAATCTAAACCTTGATTGAAAGTCATGAGGTAGACCGTCACTCCCCACCTAACTTAAATTTTGGTTTATTCATGAAATTAAAATGCATGATGACAAAGCAATAAAAATACATGTAAAAAAATGAACTAAAGAATAAACAATCAAACAACAAAGCTTATTCCAGCGATGTCCTAGTAGATTCACCATCTGTCGTGACAGTGTTTTTTCATGCTTCACGCCCCACCATCCACAAATTTAGGGAAACAACGACGTGCGGTGAAAGGGATGTGTTTTATAGTCATGAAAATTACAGTTATAATTATCAGGAGTCGTCACCTAGTATTATGATCACTAGGAAAACTATTGGTCAGCGAGAGTCTCAGTAAGAGGACTTGTTGTGCAAGAGAAAAATGCATCATATTAGTGCACCTTACCTAAGATAAGCTGCATTGTTATTTGATTGGTTTTTTAAGTTTAATGTTTTCTTTTACAATACATTTTCAAAAACTATTTTTTTACGGGTATACTTTACAATGTAATTTTACATCGTAGTTAAAGACATTTTTTCTACGGTACACTTTACAATATAATTTTACACCATTGTAAAATAAAACCCGTTTTTAGTATCTGCAGGTGTACTTTACAATATAATTTTACTTTTACGCCATTGTAAAAGAAAACCCTTTTTTAGTATCTGCAAGTATACTTTACAATATAATTTTACATCGAGATAGCTAAAACAAAATAATTGTTAAATATTTTTAGATATTTTGGTCAAATTCCAACGGTTAATCATAAACTAGTTACGATATCCAAATTTCATTTTAAAACATGAGAAATATGTTATATTTGTTTTTTTTACGTAAAATATGCTTGGAAAAAGAACTTTGGAATTCGGCTGTATGTACGAAAACAACATATTTTTTGTTTTTTAAATGATTTTTTAAATATGTTTAAAAAGTAAAATAAAAAATTTGGACAGGGCTGCCCCAAGTAAATGGGTCGGCCTAACTTTGCTAGGCTTGGACTGGACATGACCCAATCCAACTAGATTGGGTTGATGACAGTCCGACCCAAGATGAAGAAAAGAGAAGAAAAAAAATTATTGTTCATGCAGCGTGAATAGTGTAGTGAATTAATATTGTTCACATATGTGAATAATAATAGAACGACGATGACAAGAAGCTTACCCACTATTGCCGCCGGGTAGAGGAGGTTGAGGTGGTTGTCCTTGCGGTGGTGACGTCAAAAATGGTGACCTGTGGTGGTCGAGAGGAGCTTTCAAAGTGGTTGTTTGTGCTGGATTTTGTTGTTGCTACTTTGCAGGAGCTGGTTGGTGTTGTTAGAGGTCACGGTGAAGTCCTAGTGTCGGGGAAGGAGACAAAGGTGGTAATTGGCTGCTACTTGGTTCGACTGTTGAGAGGGAAGGGCAACGGGTGCTGAGGAGGAAGATGCAATGCCAATGGAGAGAGAGAGAGGGTCGTTGACTGTTATGGTTGAGAAAGGGACCTACTAACATGGTTATGTCGGTGCCGAGGAAGAAAATAGATGATGATTGCTGGCAGCTATGGTTGTGTATGTGTTTTTTATTTCAATCTTCCTCCTTCCCTTCATCATTGTGTATGTGTCTGTGCTCTGCATTTATTGTTCTCCCGTCTCTATATATTATTTTATGCTCTCTTTTGTGTTATGTTGTCTTCCCCTTCTAATTCGATTACTTTAATTTTTTTTCTTCTTTTTTGAGTGCATGGTTTCTTTCCTGCCATTTATAAGTGAAGAAAGTAAATTGTGCGTAGCGGTGGCTTAATGTCTTGCACAGCATAATGGCTTGTCAGCAGCGGGGTTCCTGTAGTGGTGGCAGGTCGGCAGCAGCATGCACTGCAGTGCGACTGCATTTTTTGGAGATGGTGGAAGTGTAGTTTGATCCCTCAATTTTTAATTGTTCTAATTGCACTCCTAATTGATTTTAAACTTTCAATTTTTTTCAATTTTGCTCTTGACTCTGTACAATTGGCTTGGAAAAAATTCAATTTGGTCTCCAAAAATTCCAATCTTCTTAGTTAAGCCCGAATTAAACCCAAGAACTTGATTTTTTAATCAATTAAGCCCTTAATAAAATTAGTTTAACCATTTACATCCTTGCATTTAATTAAATCCTTCAATTGGACTTTAAATTAATTTATAAATATAATTATACTTTAAATTGGCCCATGATTAAATCAAATTGGCCTATAGAAAATATAATTATAATTTTTGGCTTAATTCTTACCTCGAATCTTCATTTTCTCTCATTTTTTAGCACAAAAGAGGTACAATTTGGGCTCTTGAAAATGTTCAAAATTCTCAAATTGATTTTTATACCGTCTCATTTTTGGGCACAAAAGAGTTACAATTTGAGCTCCTGAAAATGTTCAAAATTCTCAACTTGATTTTTATACCGACGCCAACCCCCTTGTATTTTATTTTTGTTATATTTTGGATAAAATTTGAGGGAATAACCCAGAATTGGGTATGACAAATACTGACAAGTTTTTAATAAGAATATGGAACGATAATAGCAAATGCAAAAGTATTGTTGTGATGTCACAGTCGCACAAATTAATTACCTTAGCTTAAAACAAATCAAACAAGATGGTATAGAGCAAGCAAAGGGTCGATCCTACGAGCACATTTTAGTTCAGATTTTCGTGCTATATATGCTATGCAATTGGAGGGGTTGGAAGTTGTCTTGGCTAGGCTAAGGCAAACTAAGTAAAAATTATATAAAATCAAAATTTATCAATAAAACAAACCTTAGTTGCAAGTCAACATCCACTTATAAAAATCAGAACTGATCGTGGAAATGACACATCAATTTATATTATAAATATTTATCTCAACTTAAAATGATTCATTAACGAATCGCCGTATAACTTACCCTAACCATCAAACAACCACGATGTCTGCACTAGTAATTTGATTCAATGGCAACATTAAAAACTTGATAAATTGATCAATTAAGAAATATAATTGTCTACAATATATTTTTAATTCAATTGAAAGTTCTCCCTAAGATTAATAATATAGATCCGTTATAATTATTAACTTAGTTGCTTCACAAGTTCATATACCACAACTCTAGTTTTAATATCAAACTTAGCAATAGATCTTCATGAATCTTCATGAATTTGTTTACATGCAAACATGCAAACTTCAAAAGTCCATTACTCGCTAGGATTTAAATGAATTCTATGTCATGCCAAAGTGATAGGTCCCCTCATTGATATACACTCCAACACTCGTGTGTTTAGAGCTTATGTGTTTAATCTCTCAAATTCAATCAACGAATATGTTCTACCCTAAGCTTGCTCTTCAATCTCATCACCATTACTAACATATTGCAAACAATGCATGAATCAAAGGGTCTTGTTTTTCAGTTGTAATGAGGCTAAGGTTAAGGTGAGGTAAAAGAGAGTAAAAGGAAAGGTTTAAACCAAAGATAGTAGAACATTCTAAAAAATAATATTTCAAACACGATATTCCATCAAAGCACATCAATTTTCTATCTTTAAGCACTAATGTTTAGCTTCTTTCGATTTCAAGCTCTTTTCTATTCTTTTTTTTTCTTTTTTGTTTTTCTTTTTGTTTTTGTTTTGGTTCTTCACCTTTGGCAACTTTGCCCATCTTTTCATCAAGCATCACTTCTTCTTTCTTTTGACATCATTTGCAACCATAATTCCATGAGATATCACAAGTACATGCTCTACTAATCCTTGGCTAGGGAAAAAGAGGATAACATATAAAAAATTTAAGATTTATACATGGATAAAGCAAAGAAAAGATAAACAAGCTGAAAAGGGCCTCACTAAGGATAATATGCTTTAGGTTGGCTTTTTGGCTTAAGCGGTTAAAAATTCTAATGCCTTTATCATCTTCATGCATCTATGTAATGTGAATGTAATCTCAACAAGATATGAAGCAAGTTCTAGAGATACATATCATTAAAAGAAAGTACAATCAAAGAATATAATGTTGGAGGATCAAAAGCTTGCATTAGTATAACACTATAAAATCAACATGATATATTTTCAAAGTCAATCCCTAAACCAATGAAAAGTTAAAATTTGCATGCACACTCATTCATTTGATTTATATATTCATTTGTCTCACTTAATTCTCATACATAATACTTATATTCTCATAAACCAATGGGATTTCATAAATATCAATCATAGATTCTTTTTCTCTTTGTTTTTGGGAAGAATAAAGAAAAACAAAATAAGAAAAATGACATTTTCCCAATACCCCTACACTTAAAACACAACATTGTCCTCAATGTTGAAAATAAAAGAAAAGGGATATAAGAGAATGACAAAAAATAAAAAATAAAAAATAAAGATAAGGGAAAAAGAAAGCACATATGTTTTTTTTTTTTTTGTGTTGGGTTGCCTCTTAGGAAGTGCTTTTGGTCCGTGTCATTGGCTTGACATATGGTATGCTCATTCTTCATAGATCAGTTTAGCTAACTCCATAGAAGCAGTGATTTCTGTCATCCAACTTTTATAGAAAGGTTTCAAGCGATGCTTATTGACCTTGAGTAAGTTATTTGTTTATAAACTTGTAATTTCAATTGCACCATAAGAAAAAACATTAGAAGCAACAAAGGGCCCAATCCAACGAGAACGCCACTTACTAGGAAAAAGTTTCAAACGCAAATGATAAAGAAGGACTTTGTCTCCAACATGAAACTCTTTTCTTGTAATCATTTGGTTATGAAGACTCTTAGTCTTATCTTTGTAAATCCTTGCATTCTCGTAAGCATCATTTCGAATCTCTTCCAACTTTTATAATTGCAACTTTCTTGCAGTCCCAACAGCATCATAATCCATGTTATATTTTTTTATGACCCAAGAAGCTTTGTGTTCAAGTTCCATTGGTAGATGACATGATTTCTTGTAAATCATCCTAAATGGTGACATTCCTATTGGTGATTTGTAAGCAGTCCGATAAGCCCAAAGTGCATCACCAAGTTGTAGACTCCAGTCTCGCCGATTGGGTTGCACTGTCTTCTCCAAAATGGACTTGATTTCTCAATTTGAAATCTTAGCTTGGCCATTTGTTTGAGAATGGTATGCTATAGAAGTCTGGTGACTCGTGATATTTGCATAACAATGCTTCATTGAACAATTGTAAAAATGACTGCCACAATCACTAATGATAGCTTTAAGGATTCCAAACCTATCAAATATGTGAGTCATGACAAAATCTACAACAGCTTTAGCATCGTTAGTTCATGTGGATTTTGCCTCAAACCATTTGGACACATAATCAATTGCAAGAAGGATATAAAGATTGTCAAAAGAATAAGGAAATGGACCCATAAAATCAATACCCTAAACATTAAAAATTTCACTTACAAGAATATTCGTTAAAGGCATTTGATTCTTATGAGTGATATTACCTGTTTTTTTGATAATTTCCACATGATTTGCAAAAATAAAATGCATTCTTAAAGATAGAAGGCCAATAAAAACCACTTTCAAGTATATTTGCTCCAAAATATCCACCAAAAGAATGAGAATGACAAAAGGTGAGAATGAAATGAAATTCATCTTGTGGGTACACATCTCCTAACTACTTGATCCACATAAATTTTCCACATATGAGGAGTATCCCAGAAATAATATTAAGCATCAGCTCCCAACTTATTTTTTTGGGATGTAGACAAACCTGGAGGGAATTCTTTGGTGACTAAATAGTTCACCAAATCAGCATACCATGGTCTTATAGAGGAGTGTAACACATACAACTGTTTATCAGGAAATGTCTCTCTTATTGTTTCAACTTGTATATCCTTGGTCCTTAGTCGGCTCAAGTGATCAGCCACATGGTTTTTTTTTTTGTCTTTGATTTCAAGATCAAATTCTTGTAAAAGCAAGATCCACCTAATCAATCTTGGTTTGGACTCCTTTTTCTTCAAAAGATATCTCAAAGTTGTATGGTAAGTGAAAACAACTTTTGTATCAAGTAAATATGACTAAAATTTTTTAGAGCGAACACCACTGCAAAAAATTGCTTTTCAATTATATGGTAATTGCATTGTGCTCTATCTAATATGCAGGAAGCATAGGCTATAACATGTAAATTCTTACCAATTCTTTGCCCAAGAACAACCCTTAATGCATAATCACTCACATCATAAATTATCTCAAAAGGTTCATCCCAGTTTGGTGGTTGGATGATAGGGGCAAATGTGACACACCTTTTAAGTTCATCATGGGCATCTTTCATGCTTGATCAAACACAAAATCTATTTCTTTGAATAATAGTTTGCACAAGGGTACTGTAATCTTCGAGAAGTCTTTGATAAAGCGTCAATAAAAACTTGCGTGGCCAAGAAAAGAAAGAAAACTTCCCTCATGCATGAAAGGTAAGTTAATGATGATATAATATCTATTTTAGCTTTATCAACCTCTAATCCACGTGAAGACACAACATGCCCAAGAACTATTCCCTAATCTACCATAAAATAACACTTTTCATGGTTCAAGACAAGGTTAGTTTCAATGCACTTTTTCAAGATCAAAAATAAGTTGTCTAGACATTTATCAAAAGAATCACCATGCACCATGAAATCATCCATGAAAACCTCAATTATTGTTTCAACATAGTAAAAAAAAAATACTCATCATGCATCTTTGAAAAGTTGCAAGTGCATTACAGAGACCAAAGGGCATTCTTCTATATGCATATGTACCAAATAGACATTTAAACATAGTCTTTTCTTGATCCTCAAGATTAATAACAATCTGATTGTATCCACTATATCCATCAAGAAAGCAATAAAAAGACTTACCTGCTATACGATCAAGCATTTGGTCTATGAATAGGAATGGAAAATGATCTTTACACATAGAAAGATTAAGTTTTATATAATTAACACACATTCTCCATCTACTCGAGATGTGAGTAGGAATGAATTCATCATCTTTTTTTTTCACCAATGTGATTCCAGTCTTTTTGGGCACCACATGGGTTGGCGCCACCCATTTACTGTCTGTGATGGGGTAAATGACTCTTGCATCTAATAGTTTCAAAATTTCAGCTTACATGACCTCCATCATAGGTAGGTTCAACCTCTTTTGCATTTCTTTTTTTGGTTTCATATCATCCTCCAATAATTTATGATGTATATATATTGAGGGACTAATGCCTTTGATGTCGGCTAAAGTCCATCCAATTGCCATTTTGTGATCACACAACAACTTCACAAGTTTTTTCTCTTGCCCACTTGTCTAACCTTTTGCTATGATAACAGGAAGTGTATTGTTGTCACCAATGAATACATACTTCAAATTATTGGGCAAAGGTTTCAATTCTAACTTGGAGGCTTGTAAAATGGATGATAAAAGCTTTTCATCTGAAAATACTAAATCAACAAATATATTACCATGGAGAATAGTTTGCAAAGCTTGCAAAGCCAGAGCTGTTTCGTGCATGTTTTGGGGAACACATGTGTGCCTCTCCATCTCCTCCAATTAGGTAAAATAATAGTCATAGCTCAAAGCTACGCTTAATCCATCCACACAATCAAAATGACAAACTTGTTGCACACATTTATTAACTTTATCATAACATGTGATAGAATAAACATTGCTATAAGGATATTTCATTGCATCATGAAAATTATATTCAATCTTTTCATCTCTTACCTCCATAGACAAAGTATCCTCACCACAATCAATCTTTGTGTTGGCAGCTTTCAAGAACGGTCTCCTAAACAATATAAGAGTACTAGAATCACAAGAATCATGCTCCATATCAAGAATATAAAAGTTACATGGAATTAGCAAACTATCAATCTTGACTAAGACATCTTCTTTCACACCAAGTGGGTAAACAAAATTACTCTGCAAGTTGTATTACAATGCTGGTTTTATTCAAAGGCTCCGAACTAAAAGAATCATAAACATGTTTAGGCATAACACTAATGGATGCACCTAAATCGCATAAAGCCCTTTTAAAACTAGCATTGCCAATAACACATGGGATAGTAAATGTACTTGGGTCTTTTTGCTTCAAAGGCATATTCTTTTAAATAACAACAAATACAACTTCTCTCATACTTACCATTTCATGACCTTTCAATTTGAAAGCTCTTTTGGCAGTGCATAACTCCTTCAAAAATTTACCATAGAAATTTACTTAATAGCATCAATCAAAGGAATGTTCAGTTTTATTTTCTTGAAAACCTCTAAAATCTCTTTTTCTTTGTCTTCTTTCTTATACCTAGAAGAACTCATAGGAAAGGGTGGAATTGTTTTAAAATTAGAATTCATTAAGTGAGGAGTTACCTTTAGAGTGGTCATCGTTGTCTTAGCTTGTGAAGGAGGAGTATGTTTCTTCTTACTACTCAATTCAGTTTCTATTTCTTCTTCTTCCTCCATCTCAACTTATTTCAATTTGTTTTCTCTAAGTTCTTTCTCATTTCGCAGCGTGATTGCACTAACATTCTCTTTTGGATTTAATGCTTGGAAGGACAATTTTCCATTCATTTGTGTTTCTAGTTTGCCCACACTTGGAGCTATTTGCCCCATTTGCTTCTCCAAGTTGTGAATACTTAACTTTGTTTCCTATTGAAAAGACATGACATTTTGCTGCAAGGTCATAGTGTTAGAAGTCAAAGTTTTCATTATCTCACAAAGATCATCACTAGATGATGACCCCATAACATTAGAGTTCGTGAACAGAGGGGGTTGTCTCGCTTGATAATTTTATTGGGGCTGTGGTTGAAATCCATGGGAATGGAACTGTCTCCCTTGATTGCCTTGTTGAGGTGGGTTCTCGTAGTGGAAATTGGGATGATCTCTCCATCTAGGATTGTACGTGTTAGAAAAGGGGATCATACTTATACTAGGGCACCACATTCGTTTGTTCAATGTAATCTTCTTGAATTATTGGGCATATATCGAAAGCATGTCCTTATAGTGAGCATATGCTACAAACTTTTACCTACTATACATTTCCATAAGCCAAAGAACGCACAAGAGAAGTAAGATCATTAACTTTATCCTTAAGGTTAGAAATACTTACCTCATTCACTCATTTGCTTAAAAAGTCTCCAAGGGTGCCAAATTGTTTCGAGTTGGTTGCCATGTTTGAGATTAATTGGCATGCAATATCGGGTGTCTTATCTACCAATTCCCCTTCATTTGCAACATCAATGATACTATGATCAATAGGCATCAATCCTTCATAGAAGTATTGAATGAGCAGTTGATCAGGTATTTGATGATAAGGGCATTGAATGCACAATAGCTTAAATCTTTCCCAACACTTAGCGAGTGTTTCTCCATGAGATTGTTGAATTCAACATATATTCTTTTCTTATGTTGGAACTCAAGATGCTGAGAAATATTTTTCAAGGAAGATCTTCTTCATGCCATTCTAAGTGTCAATGGAACCTAGGAGAATAGAAAAAAGCCATATCTTCGCTACCCCATTTAAAGAGAAAGGGAAAGCTTTCAACTTAACTTGTTCCTCTTAAACTTCATTTGGTTTTATGTCAACACAAATCATGTGAAACTCCCTGAGATGAGTATGAGGATCTTCTCCTGCAAGACCATTGAATGTTGGCAACAAATGATTAAAACCATATTTGAGTTCAAAGTTCACATTACTGCATGGTTGTCAAAATCGCGATTTTGACACGACACGGAAAGGGCTTCTGAAACTCGGATCGTAAGATCGAATCGTAAAATCACAGCTAAAATCGTGTAAGTAGAAAAATCGTAAAATCGTAAGTAAAATATTTTTTTAATACAATACAACACAATTATGGACATAAAACTTCATTAGTTAAGATTCATACATGATTTAAAATAACTTAAATACATTACAAAACAATCATGTCTATAGAATTTCACTAAATAAAAACTAACATAATTTAAAACAATTATCTCCAACCCTCTAGAAATTAACCTCTTCAACTCCCTTTGGCCCACATAATATACCCTAGATTCAAAGTATATGATTATTAGACTTCATGTTTGAGTGAAGAAAAAGAGAAGTTCTTACTAAGATAACTGAGTATACGATAAGTCAGGTAATCTGCAAAAAGAACAAATAATTGTTAAATAAACTACCTGGTGATCATCACAATAGTAATACTTATTGGTAGGGAGAGACGAGTTGTTTCACCTATCTCAATATACACCTTATTGATTGAAATTCTAAGATCAAATAGGCCAATATGGACTACAGAAGAAAGCAACTTTCAAGCAAATGAAAAAGGCTGAAACAGACAATGAAAAAGGCAAAACCACAGGACATGAACATATCTCTAGCCCAGTTGATAACTAAAACAGGACCACAAACTTCTATTTTCAGATATGGAAAACTCAATGAGCTGCAAACCATTTGAAATTGCAAACCTTCTAGATTATTAGATTGCAAAATACGCCAGCATAATCAAGAACATACCATTAAGATTTGAACTTCAAATCTCTAATTTATCAGCAGACATTTGAATCAGATTCCATTGTATATATTGATTCTCTCTTTTGTTGCCAACTTCAAGACCAGCCTCTTCCTTGCATTTCTGTGATCTGCGTGCTAGCCACTACAAAATCAACATGACTGGTTTTAGCTTCCTTCTCCGTGCATGGTACAGTGGTCAACTGACTGGCCACTCCAGGTGATTAGCAAGCTTTAACTTCCTTTTCCTCTTCCTCCCTTGCATTTTATAAACAGACCCGCCTTTGTTCAAAAAGATCCAAAACAGAGCATGAATGAATAAATCATCCATTTATCAATCATTTATTTATGATACGGCATGAGACAACAACCTCCATATTAGTTATTCTCTTGATATAAAGTATATCAAGCTGGTATAAATACGCATACATACATACATATATACAGAGGCAGAGAAAAATGAATCATAGAGGAAGCTGAGACAAATTAACAGCTATTATTGTCTTATTTACTAGCTTTGGTTTGGCCTCCTTTAGGAATTATCAACCCCAATATTAAATCAACAGAGCTAGCTACCTCAATATGAATCCAATCAATACTTGGTTAAATTAATTAATTGTCACAATAATATTTCTATATAATAAACTCAAGTATAACGAGTATAGAAAACTCATCAAATTCTCAAAATCCAACAGCTTCACCCAACTTGTCCCCCACATACTTCGCCTTAAACAAAGCTCAGTCCCTACAATTTAGCCTTAACTAAGAGTCAAGTCCTTCACGGCTCAGTTTAGAAGAAGAGTTCATCCTTCATGAGCTTAACTTAGGAGAAGAGTTCCACCTTTGGACGCTCATCTATATTTTGGGTTCATCTTTATCTACACCTTTAAATGTATATTTTTTTTTAAAAAAATACTTATTATATTTTTGTCAATATTAATATTGTCTAAGGAATAAGTGTATAAAAATCTTCCAAGAATCTACTGTATTCTCATCGCCTTGATTTGAATCAGATTCCATTGTATATATTCATATGAAAAAAGTGCTTATATATAAAGCAAAATAGAGGATTACTGGATTCAATTGGTAATTCACAATACCCAAACATCATAAATTCACAAACCCAAAACAAACCCAAAAAATCTAGTTCATTCCGATTGCAGAGTTGTAAGAGTTAAAGAATTAGAAAACCTAACCTTCAACAAATGTTTTTTTCGCCTAGAGCTGAGAAGAGAGGAGTAAGGGAGGAGAGGAGTGAGGACGACAAGAGGAAGAGGAGAAGAGAGAACTGAGAAGAGAATTGCAAAATTAATTAACGCACTTGGAATATAGACGGGATCGTAAAATCGGACCGATCCGGTCCGATTTTACGATTCTGTACGAGTTTGACCGAATTTGACTCAAATCGATTTTTCTTTCCGAGTTAACCAGATTTGATGAGTTGACTCGTAAAATCGTACGATTTTGCGAGTCAACTCGCGATTTTAATAACCATGCATTACTGTCTATGTTTATGTATAATAGTTGGTTTTCCATGTTAGAAGCAGCAAGCTATTTGAGTGCTTGTTGTCATGCAATAGCCATGATGTTGACGCGAGCTTCCTTTTGTAACCCATGTAAAGTGTTCTCTATTTCAAGATCAACCTGTACTTGATGATTTTGGTTAATAAAATGGGTTACAAGCATAAATGTTAAAGAAACCAAGCACATAAGAGATTGAAAACAATGCAATAGGCACGAGGATCCTAGGCTAGAAAACTAAAAGTGTCCAGAAATCTTATAAACTGATAGAATTTGGTCTGGATAAGGTGGGGCTAATGACCATAGGTCACTAGTTCTTCTCATAATGTCATTTTCCTTTGGAAAACAAAAGATCAATACCTAATTCCAACAAAAAAAGTCTATTTTGAACAGTACCACCACAAACACAAATATGTTTTCTCTTTTTTTTCTTTTTTTAAGAATAAATAAAAATCATAGCAAGTAAAATAAATCACAGCACAGCACAACAATAAAAGAATCAACTAAAATCATGTCCCCAACAACGACGCCAAAATTTGTTGCGATGTTGCGATCTCATAAATTAATCACCCTAGCTTAAAACAAATAAAATAAGATAGTATAGAGCAAGCAAGGGGTAGATCCCACAAGGATGTTTTAGTTCAGATTTTCATGCTATATATGCTATTTAATTAGGGGGGTTAGAAGTTATCTAGGCTAGGATAAAGCAAACTAAGAAAAAATTATATAAAATTAAAATTTATTAATAAAACAAACCTTAGTTGCAACTCAACATCCACCTGCAGAAATCAGAATTGATCATGGAAATGACACATCAATTTATATTCTCAGTATTTATCTTTTAAAATTGGTTCGTTAACGGATCCACCGTATAACTTACCCTAACTATCAAACAACCACAGTGTCTGCACTAATAATTTGATTCAATGGCAGCGTTAAAAACTAGATAAATTGATCGATTAAGAAACACATTGTATGTAATATATGTTTAAATCGATTGAAAGTTCTCCCTAAGATTAATAACGTAGATCTGTTACAATTATTGACTTAGTTGCTTAACAAGTTCATATACCATAACTCTGGTTTTTAAAACAAACTTAGAAATAGATCATCTACAATAATAACTTCGAGTTCACTCTTAGAAATTAAATAAACAATCATAGAAAAATAAGCATAGGAGAACAAACATATTCATCCTATAAACTGAAAAATTAAGGTAAAAACAGATCTCACAATTATTGAAATCTGAAGGTTTTTATGTCCATACAACCAAGCAAAAGAGTCTAGTCTTGCATGTTTATTGAACTACTAAATAAAAAGATGGAAGAAAACATGATTTAAGGTTTGGAGGAGGAAGATTTGTGTTTTCTTTGATACAGGCCGAAGTCCCTTGCTGCCTCTCCTCCTTTATATATGCTTAAAGATTTTAGTTTCTATTTTACAAAATAGTCCTTGCTTAAGTTGGTAGAATTTAGTTGTCCCTTGTAAAAATCATATCTCATTCATTTCATATCATTTTGAGCTAAAATTTGGATCTTTTATAGGTCACCAAGTCTTGAATCCAAATTGGTTTTACATAAATTGGACTTTTGTAGCTCCAGATATTGAAGTTGGAACAAATAAAGGTCGACATCGGCAAATTGCAAGATTTGACTCTGAAGGATGTGATTTCCATGCTCTTTCTTATTTTACTTCATTTTACTTAGATTTCCATAAACTTACGGATGGTATCTTTTGAATGCCACTGAAATCACTTCATTTTGATCTCTAGAGCTTCCGCTCTGCACAAAACATTGATTAAAGGTCAAATCTGTCAATGAGCTCCAATTACCTTCTTTTTGCATCTTTCATCCAAAAATGCCTTCAAAGCATAAAAAAAGAAGAAAAGAATATGAAGGCATTTAATACAAAAAAAACATATGCAAAACACTAGGTAAATATGGATGAAACTATCAAATAATATGGTCGCATCAAGTATTTGTTCAAAATTCAACAATTAAAGCTCTTGTACATTTTTGGGATCCTAAATATCGTTGTTTCACTTTTATGAACATAGATATGTGCCCTACCCTAGATGAATATGATTTACTCACTAAATTTCCCTAGAACTTATATAAGGTGTACTTTCACCAAAAAACATAGTAAAGTGATATGTAATTTGGTCTTGATGATCAAAGTCCTATATTTTTATAATATATTAGAGAAAAGCACTTGTGGCTTAAAATTGAAGATGATGGAAGAGGTGTTTGAAAAAAAGGGAGACACTCTCAATTTGCTAAAGAACAACATTTGATGCTTGCTTTGAGGGTTTTTTAGTTGGTGTTATTTGTAAACCAGATAGGAATAATCAGTTTAGAAGCAGTCTTAACTTGCATTGAATACAAAAATAATAAGATAAATCGCATCACAATAATATTTATAGAGACCATCCTGACATTCAACCACTATAAGAGAGTCGATAAAGGATTAATGAGGCATTATGATCACTTACTATCATATGGTTAGTTAGCCATATAGAGACTAAAAGGCCAATCTTTAACAATTTATTAGAACAACTATAAACCATTAGAAATACTTACAGAAGAAGAACAAGGAGATGTGAATAAAGAAAGATGGAAACCAAAGTTGTAAAACATCCCATAATGAGAAGTAAAATAGAGAGCTCTATGGATAAGAGTAATAATTGCTTAATAAGTTATCACTAGAGATGATGGGTACCCATGATTGGAGTAATTAAGTATGCTAGTTATGTGTTTGCTCTAGTTGTAAGGCAACTAGGAGGCATATAGTATGTTCCAAGATAGTCAAGCTTTTTGAGTTTCTAAAGCTATACAAAGATCAATTTGCTTTAGATATGCTACAAAACATTAAAAGGGACTTAAAGTTTGTTGTTTTGATAAAAAAAAAAAAAACAAGGGATTTGAGAAACTAAGATACAAGTGATAAATATCCAAGGTGGAAGAACCTATCATTAGTAACTGTCCCCATGACTCTTGAATTATAGGTGGAATATGACTTAAAAAAAAGAATTAACAATGAGGAAGAACTGAGGAAACAACTAGAACAACTCCAATATAAATAAACAACAATATGACACTCAACCTCCTTAGAAAAGCAAACCTTTACTGACGAAAGGATACGGAAGTTTGTAAAAAAATAGATAGAAGTAAAAGATAAAAAAAATAATGCTTTCAAAAAATTAACTAAAAAAGAGAAAGAAGCTAGAACACAAGTCGAAAGGGAGCATGAGAAATTAGAAGCAAAATAGGTCCAAACAAATACTAAGTTAGAAAAATTAAAAAAAGTCAACTTCGATGACTGTTAAATGATTATAGATATAGCCTAAAAAATCTAAGATCAATTGAGGAGCCAAAATGAACAACATGAGGAACTATACAAATAGCATGTGATGTTTTAAAGTGAGTTGGCTGAAGCAAAAGCTAAAGGAAAGGCAATCCAAGACTTTATGGTTGATCTAGATTAGAAGTGGAGTGAAATCATCTTAAAAAGAAAGCTTAATGATGAAAGGATCAAGATAAAACATATATAACAAAATACCACTTACTCAAACATCATAACCAAATGATTGATACTAACAACAATCAGCTGAGTAGAAGCAACATGTTCCTCTCAAAAAAGATGAATAACTTGAATGAATAGGTTGACTAAACTTATAATAGTCTTAGTTTCTTGAACAGCATACAACAAGTAATTGAAAATTTTAGGGAATTTTTTAGGCTTGTACCAAGATTTCTACTGAAATCTTAAAAGATTCTCCCTTATACCTAGATGTCCCATGTTATTGGCTAAATTATTACAATCCCAATTTTGTTATTTTATATCCTAATCCATTCATCCCAAATCTCAATAATCTCATTATCATGAACCCAACACCTTATATGCAATATTAGGATACAATTTAAAATTATATAATAACAATGCATAATTCCAATTTTATATCATATCATCATATATAATACTTCATATGAAATAATTCAAGTAAAGAGTTTGATTTCAACTAACAACATGCATGGTTTGATGGGTATTTACAATTTTGAACACTAGTTTAAGTTATACATATGATTCTACTAATTTATATTATATATTTCATTTTTTAAAGCATAAGTATCTCAGACTACAAAATAATTTCACAATTAAGAGCAAAAGATGACTAATTAAGTTTGCTCTTTGCCTAACCATGATGTACCTGAAAATGACAAATAACATCCATATATAAATATAAAGAGGTAATAATAATGGATCTATAATAATGACAAGCAATAATTTTCATGGTGTTTCATATAACACATGAGGTTTATCATAGTTCCTTTATAACATACATATCAGATCTGATCTAATATCCTAACCAGTTTCGGAGAAAAAAATCCATCTAGAAATTTTTAACACAACAAATGTTCTTAGACATTGTATTTTTTTTTCTTTTTTCTTAAATAAATTCTCTAAGATAATTTCCTCTTGATGTCATTAACTTGTACCATTCTCTGGAAAGTAGTTATCGATACTAATGAATTTATTTGTTTAAATTTTATATAACTCTTGAGTTGTATAGGTTTTATGAATTCTTTCCCCAAATATTCATAAGTGATAGTTTCTGGGTCAGTTTTTTATATTCTTACTCATTATATATATTAAGCATAAGACATTAGGCTATACTCATTTTTGCTCCGCCGTTTAAGCCTCCTTTCCCAATTTGGTATAAACCAAAATTAGCATGTGAATACCATACTTAAAATCTTGATCATAACATCAATATTTGCTCAACCCTTAAAAGGAAGCTCTTACAGTTGATTAAAGTAAGGTGGATAACCTTCAAAGATGCGCCTAATGCAATTTTAATCCCTTACCCAATCATGCTTCTAGTAATGGAAAGATAAATGTTATGGATTATAGAGAAAAGAGAAAATAGGGTTTAAATGTAGCCATGAATAGGCTATACTATTTGTTGATGTAGGTAGACAATTTGCAAAACAAAATAGATTAGAGAAAAGATGAAAGTTTTTTCTAGTTCTATAAAATAATAGAATATGAAATTGAAGAATGTAAGGAGTTTCACCAAAAGGTGACATAAATAATGAGGTGTGGTCTGGAAATAGAGAAGACACCACAGGATGGTAATATAAGCATGATAAATTTTCATGGGAAAACAATTGAAGTATATAGAATCCAACATGCTAAGAATGGTTCGTCAAAACTTCTCTTGATAAGACCTTTTTTACCCATAATGGAAATTAGAATCCATTACCATATGATTATGGAAGTCCTCTTAATAGGACCTTTCTCCAAGGTTACAAACCAAAATTGATGACCTTGATTTAAGTGGTATGTGTTTTAATCTAAAGGAATTAGAAAGACAGTAAAAGGTCAAAGATAAGGATATCAAAGATGCCATTAAATGTATAGATATAGACAAATTAGTGAGTCAAGATGAAGTTAGGGAGCTATTAAAGTTAATGAAGTACAATGAATATAATCTAGTAGAGCATCTATAAAAGGTTGATATTTCTCAAGTTGAGTTTTGAGGCCCCTCTTAATGTACTGTAGAAGGTTTTGAATGAGGCATATATACCTTAAGATATGACTCAACAAACTATAGAACACTTGTTCGGGAGAATTTAAATAATAAATTACATTTACTTATGAGGATGAGCTCTATACCAAAGGCCATAATAAACCTTTAAACATCATTGTATGGTGTAAAAATTGCATTATTGGTAAAGTACTAATTGATAATGGGTTAGATTTAAATGTACTCCTTAAATAAGTATTGGATGAAATGAAGAAGATTCAACGCATATACTATCAAGTACCATAATGACCAAGGCTTATGATGGTTCCTCAAGGAAGGTGTTGGGAACTATTGAAATAGAATTGTTCATTAGCCCACAAGCATTCATGGTAACTTAAAGTGATGGACATTCATCTTTCATACAACATATTACTAGGAAGACCCTGGATATATGTTATTGGTGTTGTAACATCATCCTTACATCAATGTTTAAAGTATATTGTGATGTTAGTGATAGTAAAAGTAAAAGATGTCAAAATAAAACACAATATTGTCTGAAATTGTCTGCCCCCTAGCCTTTGATTTTTGTTTTCTTATATAGAGATTACACGAGTATTGTATATGGAAAGTTCTGCATGATTCTAGTCCTAAATATGTAAACTACAATCTAATATATAATGCTAGATATACAAAATAGGAAATAAATAAGTTATATAATAAGAAAGAAATAAAGAAGCAACGGACAACTTGATGTTCGTTAACAGCCTCCCTCAAATTGATATAGAATGATAAATCAACATTAATTTGCTATTTAGGAAACAATTTCGATGACATGTGAGCGATTTGGTTAAGATATCAACAATTTGTAGGTCAGTGGAAATATTAGGAAGAGTGATAACATGAGCGTCGTAGGTTTCACGAATAAAGTGATAGTCCACCTCAACATGCTTTGTTCGCTCATGAAAGACAAGATTGGTTGTGATTGAATAGCACTCATATTATCGGCATGGAGAGGTGTAGGATCAGTGGCAGAAAAATTAAGCTCAACAAGCAACCCTCGAAGCCAAATGATTTCAAGACAAGTAAGGGACATTACCTGATACTCAAATTCTATAGAGGACTTAGAGACTCTGTCTTGCTTCTTACTCTTCTAGGAGATCAATGCATCTCCTAAGAACATACACCAACCAGTGATGGATCGACGAGTATCTGCATAACTAACCCAAACCGCATTGCTATAAGCAGTGAGGCAAAGAGGGTTGTTTACAGGAAAGAATAAGCCACAAGCCACAGTTCTCCAAACATAGCGTAGGATCTGATGAACCGTAGCCAAATGAAGATGGCGAGGAGCCTAAAGAAACTGACTAACTTGCTGTATGTCAAATGAGATGTCCGGTCTAGTAATGGTAAGATAAATAGGACTACTTACCAACTTCCAGTATAAACTAGGATCGACAAGTAAGTCACCCTCTTCTTTGTGAAGCTTTATATTTAATTCCATAGGAGTATAACCGAAGTAGCCTCTTGTAGGCCTGCTATAGCCACCACATCACTAGCACACTTATGCTAATTTAGGGAAATGACCAAGGAGCTACTATGCACTTCAAGACCAATAAAATAATTAAGAGATCCAAGATCTTTCATATGGAATGCCTCTAAGAGATGATCTTAAGGTTAACAAGTAGAGCCAAATCAGAACTCGTAATCACAATGTTGTCAGCATAAACCAAAAGAACACAATACCCATGGCTGACTTTTGAAGAAATAAGGAAGTGTCATGCTTCCTCTATTGAAATGAGAATTGTAGTAAAGTGTTGTGGAATTTATCAAACCAGGCCTTTGAAGCCTGTTTGAGATCGTAAATAAAACGACAAAGCTTACACACATGTGAAGTTAGAGAAGGAAATAATCCCGGAGGCAACTTCATATAAATGCATTCTTTAAGATCCCTATAAAGAAATGTATTTTTTACATCCATTTGATGTAATAGCCTAAATCATACAAATAATAGTCATTTTAGCCACTGGAGCAAAAGTCTCTTCATAATTGACCCCATATTCCATATGATTCCCAAGTGCAACAAGCATGGTCTTATAGCAGTCTAAATTGCCATCAGATCAGACTTTGACTAAGTAAACCCACTTGTAACCCATAGGAATAATAAAGGAAGGACAAGGCTTAATGTCCCAAGTGTGATTAGCCTCTAGAGCATCTATTTCTTCCTTCATAGCTTGTCGCCAACAATCATGCTTGGCAACGTGTTAGTAGCATATAGGTATATCAAAATTAGATAGTGCAACAGTAAGAGCTGAAATAGAGTTACCAGACTTGGAAGTGGGAAACCCATACCTATCCATGGGTACAGACACTCGAGATGAGTGACATACCAGAGGTTCTGGTGGTTCATCATTTATCTAAATCTGGATTTTAGGAGGATTAGATATTGAGTTAGCCACTAGAAAAGACTATGGGCAGGAGTGTCTTGTATACACAATACCTGGTTTAAAGCGAGAGCTGACTGGATGAAGATCAGATACTTGTGGCTCAAAAGAAAGGAGAACCACAGTAGAAGGAGAGGACACAAAGGACACCAAAAAGAATTTTTTATTTAAAAAATAACATTCCTAGAAATATATGTACGTCGTAAAGTAGGATCATAACAGACAAAATCTTTTTGACATAAATTATATCTCGAGAATGCACATCTAACAGATTGAGCAGATAATTTATGTCGCTCATAAGGTGGTAAGTGAACAAAAAAGACATAACCAAAAATACAAAGATTATCATAACTAGGTTGTTTGGGAAACAAGCAAAAAAAAAAAAAAGAGACTCCATTTGTAAGGCTTGAGAGGGTAAACGATTAATCAAGTAAATAGTAGTTTTTAGAGCTTAAACCCAAAATATGAAAGGAGCAAAGGATTCTAATAAGAGGGTACGTACCGCATCGAGAAAATGATGATTTTTACGTTCAACTACTCCATTTTATTAAGGAGTAGCGGGACATGAACGTTGATGAATAATATCATTAGATGCCAAGAATGCCTAAAACTCAGTAGACAAATATTCACCATTAGAATTTGTGCATAGTGTTTTAATAGGTGTAGAAAATTGATTAGCAATATATGCTAAAACTCAGTGAAAATACAAGACACTTTAGATTTAGAGCGAAGACAATAGACCCAATTAAATATGCTATAAACATAAGTTAATGTCACATAGTATTTGAATTTTTCATGAGAATTAACCGGGGAAGGTCCCCAAACATCACTATGGATAAGATCAAAACAATGAGAAGTGCGACTAGCATGCAAAGGAAATGGAAGAATTTTGCTTTAATCAATTTTGCAGGAATCACACTCAAGAGATAAAGAAGGATATGCTTTATTACCAATAAAACCAGAGTGCAATACATGAGATAAAATCTGAGTATTGGGATGACCTAAACGACAATGTCACATCATACTCAGAGTAGAAATTTTATTATAAGCAAAAGACTTAATGGAAGAAAATGTTGGAACAGGTAAAAATAGTGGAAACAAGCGCCCCACTTTAAGTCCCCTCATGATCGACTTCCTCGTTATCTGGTCCTGCACAACACAACCAGCACTAGAAAAATAAACATTACAGTTATCATCGATTAATTATCCAATAGAGATAAGATTCGAGAAAAGTTTAGGAGCAAGGAACATATTAGTGAATATAGAAGAGGCATCACCAACAACGATGGGCAAGGAACATGACTCAAGACAGTAGTAGTATTTGTCATGTGATTTTCTGCCCCAGAGTCTATGTATCAGAGTTTAGTATAATTTTTACCTTGCAACCCCATGGCAGATAATTCTGAAATTAGCATTTGTTGCACCATTTTTGGTGTACAATAATTTCCTATTAGAGGCGTAAGAGTGGTGATAGCTCCTAAAGAAGAGCCATATACAGTGATAGAGGCTTAAAGTGCTTTGGCCTGATGATTCTGAGGATGAATACAATATTATTTAATAATGTGACCTTTTTTCTTACAATAAGTGTAGAATTTCTTAGGACAATGATTCTGAGGACGAATACAATATTCTTTAATAATGTGACCCTTTTTCTTACAGTAAGTGAAGAATTTCTTAGGATAATTGGCAACAATATTCCCCTATCCCTTACAACAGAAACATTGCAAATTTTTAGAAGGCATAGATGGTCCTTGTCCATGAGCAACATACACCATTGTTGCTAGGCCAGAACTACCATGAGAATGCTCTAAAATAGCCTGAGTACTAAGTCGATGTTCTTCGCAAAGCAACTCACCAAAAAAGATGTCAAGAGAAGGAATATGATATTTGCTTAGTGAAGAAGACTGGACTGATTCAAACTCCGGGTGCAATTTCATAAGAAATTGATCTCGTCGGCTATTTTCATGAAGACTCTAAATAGTTGGATGAGCGTAAATAGGGATATTCACTGTAATCAAATCAGTATATTCATTCCAAAGAGTAAAAAATGCAGAGTAGGAGTCTTGAATGGAAAGATTTCCATGTTGCCATGTTGAAACATGGAAATTGCTTGTTCTAGCTGAAATTGATTGGCACCATCAACTTGATGATACATTTTCTTCAAGTGATTCCACATGGATTAAGCAATATGATGTGCTCCCAAATGTGGAACAATGTGTTGTTCCACTGAACCAAGAAGTCAATATATAATTCGAGCATCAAGCACAGCCCATGAAGGAGAGTCCTTAATTTCTTTCATTTTATCATTTTATAGGGGCAACATCCATTCAATCAATATGGCCCCAAAGATCTTTTCCTAGGAGGAGAAGTTCAAACTGAAATGCCTAGGTAGAGTAATTTGTCCCTGGAAATTTGACACACAGTTGTTGAATCCATCACAAATAAATATATAACTCAAGACAAATAAACACACAAAACTGAAAAAGAAAATTGTTGAAGAACCACAAGAAGCCAAGAGTTTAACCAAAACAGAGAGTTGGCCGAGAGCAGCAAAAAATCAACCGAGAGTAAGAGAAACCTAGTGAGATTTTTGCTAAAATTAGAAGCAATTAAGAGTTGAACCAGAAGATCCAGAAGATGTTGATCTATTTTGACAGGCCTAAAAGATGTCAATTTGTTTGACAGACTTAGAAGATGCTGATTTTGTTTGACAGACCCAGAAGATGTCGATTTGTTTGACAGACCCAGAAGATGTGAATCCAGAAACTAAAGATTCACTGAGAACAACCTTGAAAATATTGTATGATCAAAGGCTGATGGGATATCGAGAGCCTTGTTGATAGTTTGAGAAACATCCCCTAGAAATGGTCAGAGATTGACAAAAGACATAAAAAAATTAAGCAGACACAAAGTTCAAGAAACCAGGAGATACAGAGGGTGCTGACAGCACAGTAACAACCAAACCGAGAGATGCGTAACAGAGATTACTTACAAACCGAGAGCTATGATACCATGTTAAAATAGAACATAATATTGTCTGAAATTGTCTGCCCCGTGGCTTTTGATTTTTGTTTTCTTATATAAAGATTACATGAGTGTTGTATATGAGAAATCAATAAGTTTCTACATGATTCTAGTCCTAAATATGTAAAGTACAATATGATACATAATGCTAGATATACAAAATAGGAAGTAAAGAAGTTGTACAATGGGAAAGAAATAAAGAAGCAACGGACAATAAGTTGTCCATTAACAAAAGAAACTCTAATAATGGTGCAAAATGTGGTTGTGCCATATAATGCATTTAAAGGGAACCAAGATGAAAACCTACATGCTTTCAAGATCATGAATATAGATTGAATGCTTATAAATATAGTACTAAGAAAGCCAACAATTTCAAGGGTTGCAAGCATGGTAGCCAAATAGTTCATGAACAATATTCTTTTCCATTGCAATCCTATCTCTAGGAATTCTAGAAGAATAAGTCTTATAAGATGGAAGACTATGAATCATGGATTCAAATTTTGACTTGATTAATTATCTCATTTTAATTATTGACTAATTATTCTGATGTGCGTGACTCTTTAGATTTTTCAATAAGTTGACTCAAATGTAAATCACAATCCTAAATAAAATATAATTAAATTAATTAATTTATTATCAATTTAATAATTGATTGATTTATATTTGAGATCAAAAACAATGTTTAGTGTCAGGTCATATTCTTCAAATATTAGAAAAGTCATAAGTGATTTGACTTAACCTTTAAATGACTATTTTCTCAATATAATCATTATTTTTTTATTAACAATGTTTTGATTTAGATATTTTATCATAAATCATTAATTTTTTGAATAATATTTAAACCATCCAGCACAAATATTTATAATCAATACTATTTAAGAGCAACAAAACATTTTTTTCCTATTTCACCTATGGTAATGAATCATTTCTTGATTACTTAAATATCTTTATATAGTTCATAACCTAATACATGCCCATTTGTTGCCTATGATTAGAGAAATATGTAGCAGGTTCAAAACACAACACTTTCTATATAACATAATCTAGTGATATTAAGTTGAATAATTACTTGTAAAACTATCACATGAGTTATTTTCTTTCATGAAAGAAAAAATATGAAATGTATTAGTCTCAACAACTTTAATTAATATTTAGTATTAATAAAATATTGACCATTCACTTTTAGAAACATTTAGAAACACTATTTTGATTCAATAAAAATCTTATAATTATAACAATTTTATAAAAAAAAAAATTGTAAAGTTTTGTTTTCCAGCTTTATCTTCACTTTAAATTTATTAATCAAATATTTAATAAATATTTGATACAATTAAGTTCTTACTAGTAAATTAACTATATTTATGTGAATAAAATCAATGTATACGTCATATATACTAACAAGATATTGTCGTGAAAGCAAATGTTAATTGATTGTGTATAAAAAATGAGGAGAAAGAAGAGTGGACGAGCACTTTAATTATTTTTTTTCATTGCTAGAGGATCTCAAGACTCATGAGATCAGCATAAGTTGGTAGAGAAGATTCGATTATTTAATAATAATAATAATAATAAATAAAAAAGGAAAAAAATCTCAGATAGAATGAATCATTGTGCTTAATGATGTTTCTTAATAAAGCATTCAAAACAAGTAGGTTAAGTAGTCAACTAAGCTTTAATTAAAGCAGCAAGAAATATTTAAAGCTTCCTCGTTCTCTTGTCTGTTCCAACCATAAATCAAGTGTTTAGTTGGCAATCACCAGACCTAAAAGAAAACATCCAATGTTGGAGGCTACAACTGTTCCACTGATTAGAGGCTCTTTGTATACTATAATTAGTATAATTAGTGTTGTTAAGATTGTTTTTTTTTAATATTTTTTATTCAAAAATATATTAAAATATTTTTTTTATTTTTAAAAAATTATCTAAAAATATCAAAAAAAAATTATTTTTTTTCAAACTTTTTCATTTGGACTTTTCTCTGGCAATACAAAACGGGTGCTCTTTTACCCTCGAGAGGATATGAGCTAACCCTAATTGCCCAAAACTGGGCAGAAATAGGTATTATTGTGGGGGTGAAAGGGTGATCAGCCCTTTCAAAACTGAATAAATCATGGCGTGAAATTAGTCTTTAAATTTCAAAATTACCATTGGGTTTTACGACTAGTTTGGAAGCTTCCGTTGCTTGTTTAGGGTTATTTCTTGCTTAATTAATGATATTTGTGGGGGTGGCAGCACCTAAAATGTGTTCCAAGTAATTTCTAGGACACGCCCTTCTTTTGAGATACAGATGCAATATTTAGTTTCTTTTTTTGGTTTTTTTTTTCTAAATCTATATTTCTTTTTATATTATTATACTTCAATATTTAGCTTATTAATAAAAATTTAACTTCATCATTATTATCGTTTTCTTTATATGTAGATAGTTTTGTCCTATAACTCCTCGTGTAGCGAGTTTAGTGAGTTAATTTTTTTTATAATTAATTTTTAACTTTTAATTTTATTATTTAATATTGAGTTTATTAAAAAAAAATTATTTATTTTGATTTATTTTTTATAAGATTATTTAGATATTATCACTGGATTCATGGGTTTGGTAGGTTAACTCAATCAACTCAAGTTATTTTTTTCTTCTTTTAATTGGATTTTTCTCAATCTCATCCTTCAATATTGATTTGGTTATGAATTAGATTTCATGATTTATTTTAGTTTAATTTTTTTATGAGATAATCCTGATTTTATAACTCGGGTTACATGTTTTGCAAGTTAATATTAGTACATTCAAATAGTTTTATTATGTTCAATTCTTAGTGAAAACTTTTTCTTTTAATCTCAACCTTAACAATAAGTTTACTAAAAAAAAGTTTTATAATTTATTTTGATTTATTTCTATAAGGTTTTCAAAGTCTCACGACCTTAGTCATGAGTTTAGGAGATTAACTTGGGTTGAGTTAGATTTTTTTTGTTAACTTTTTATAAGGTTGTCATAATCTCATGATTGAAATCATAAGTTTAACAAACCAACTCTCGTTATTTTTTTTTTTTTTGTTATTCTTTAATTACTTTTTTCAATCTCATTTTTTAATATTAGATTGATTGAGAATTGAGTTTTATAAATAAATAAAAAATATTCTCTTTGTATAATGTTATCATGGTCTCATGTTTTTGGTTGTTGATCTTATAGGTTAATCCAGGTTTGATTGCATTGATCCAATATGTTGTTTTAACTTTTTTTTTAAAACAAATATTGTCTTGTATTGTTTTTAATTAACCCATGTTCTTTCTAGTCATTCATGTTCTCTTTAGACTTATTAAGTCAATCAACTCACATCAAATCAACCTCCACATGATTTATTTTTTTACTAGAAAAATATTAGAAATGCCGCATGATCTAAATATTTTCTTTTTGTTTGGTCAAAATATTTTTTTTTTTCATGTTAAAACAATTGATTTGGTCTATAACATAGTGTGAACTAATAATCTAGCATAAACTAATTAAGGAGAGATTCAATGTTCCCCTTCTAATAACACATTGTTTACTTGAATAGTGCTTTCCTTTTTTTCTTAGATTCATTTTTTTTTTAATTTCATCATTCTACATGGAATTTGCTTATAATGGTATCGTGATCCAAGTCATGGATTTAGAGATTTAACTTAAGTTTTTTATGACTTATTTTAGTTGATTTTTCCCTCTCAATTTCTTCCTTCAACATTTGGTTGTTTAGAGCTTGTTTTCTTTCCTTTGTTTTTATAAAGTTATATCATCCTTATTCACATGTTTGGTTATGAGTAATTTACTTCATGTGATTTTAATTATCTAGAGGTATAAGCAATTATCCATCCATGTTGCATCAATACACAACTCAATCCCCTTTGACAAGCATCATTGTATACAAAAAAAATCTTTTGTCTTTGAAGAAGGAGTCAATATTAGCGCTGCCATGAGCATTCTCTTCAACTTTTAAAAGTTAACCAGGTTACTGGAGATGTTATTAAGAAAAATCCTTCAATAGATCTTCAGTTGTACCTTGTCAATCTCAAATATTCCATCACATTTATGGGTCTTTCCCAATTTAAAACTACTCTTACCTTATTTAGTTTCACAAATATCCCTTATGCTAAAATGACATGTCCCAAAAACACCACATCTTCAAGCTAAAATTCACACTTATCTAATTTGAACCTATAACACATTCAATGTTGTCCGTGTTCCATATATGAGCTTGAATACACTAATATATCAGCAATAAACATTGTAACACACTTATCCAAATATAACCAAAAATAAGTTATATGACTAGTTCTTAGGAAGGTATCAATGGAAATTTCACTCTCACTAATAGGAGGTATAATCTAGGTAATTCTTTTGGAAGCACATTCGGGTATTCCACTGCAATGGGTGTAACAATTTTTACCCCTATGTTATACATGTAATTTATCTAATATTTATTATCCTATAAAAAATGGTTGGCTTTAGGATAAATTAAAGCATAAACTTGCATCAACTCTAATTGTAATGTACCTTCCACCATGTCAGATGCAACTCCTATATTTTTCTGAGATATGTAGTATATATACCTTATCACGAGCACTCTCCTCTTGGAACCCGGTCTAACCTCAAGTAGCAATTATCCCAGACTAGGTAGGTCTCGTTAGTCGATCAACAATGACTGACTATTGCTAACTTTGTATAGTAGTTTTCTAACTTTATACAGTTCCTATAGTCCTGCAAGGACTATCTCCTTTTTCTATAGCATGTATCCCTGCAATAAAAACATAATCTCTTTAAATATTCAGTTACATTATCTTGTTTTCTCAAAATAATTTCAGTTGAATTGTCTTAACTCTTTTGAGTTCATTCTACTACCTTAAGATTTCTGGTTGAGCATGAGTCAAGCTTGCATTGAAAGAAAAATTCCTCAACTGGTAACCCATACCCGAGTAAACAATTTTCTGCTTACTGTTACTTTTTTCCCTCAAAGTAGACTAAAATTTAAAATTAGATCTTCAATGCACAATCAAAATCATATTGTGACACGTTGACACATAAATCAGCATTTCAGCCAAAAAAAAGATAAAAGTAAAAAAAAACAAATTTAAGATGAATTTGCATTTACTATGTCAAACAATATCAGCACACAACCATCCATGTTCCAGGATAATTTAAATTTTCTACTTAGGCCAGACAGCCATTAAATAAGTCAAACATTCAAAGTGTATTTCCCTATGCATATATTTTTCACTTTTAAAGAGCTAATTTGACCTCCTTGTGACCATCAAGGTGAATTACCGATATGATAACGCTTATTGATGCACATATCTAACCCTTTTCCAACATTGGAAATGTAGATTTGCTGCTAAAGCTGTAGCAAAGGAGCTAGAGCATATCTGCAATATGTTGTTTGATTGTATCATCTACATTCATATGTATTCGTGAGTGATTTTAATGGACATGAACCCAAGGAGTTGGGAACAGTACAAGGTATCCATTTTATCTCTCTGTATAATAAAGCTGCGAAGACTATGCATCATGTAAACAACTTAATTAGTAGACATGATTGGTATGTTTGCATGTTCCATTTGGATTGTTTAATTATCCTTCTCTTTGCAAACAAGTATATATTCAGGAAATCAGTTTCTTCAGACACAAGAAAGGTAAGATTATAAAGGGAGGAGCTCATGTTGGGCATTTGACACTAAATCAAATTTCAGCTAAAATTAAGGGGGGGGTTATTGATATAGCCAATGCTCTCAAGGTCATGTTGAGCATTCGACACCAAATCAAAATTCAGCTGAAATTGGGGGGGGGTATTGATATAGCCAATGCTCTCAAGGTCATCATGATTTATAATTGGGAAAAAAATCAGGCTGATAAAAGGAAAAAGACCTTTACATTAACATGTCAGATTTTTTAACTCAAAGCATAGAGAGAGGGAAAAAAATAGATAAATAGCTGAAATACAAACAAGAGCCTTCACTTGCAAAATTTTACATCTCTCATTGAAGTAACGCCTACCCTTCTTAGACCTACAATTTCATCAAGCAGTTTACATTGGTAATGATATCTTAAGAGACCTACCATTATGACCAGTTGTGTTCTCTTCGCCTCCAAATGATAGTAAAACATTGCTCCCTCAAACCATTACAATAACTACAACTCAAAATTCTCTGCAAGATGTTAAAAATATGTGATAGTAAATGGAAGGGTAGCATTGAAACATTTCTTATTGTTCAACTATAACATTGCACAGTTCTGTACTAAGGGAATAAATTGAAATCTAAGTTCTATTTTGGAGTAAACTTGCAGTTAGTCCTTTTCTTTTCTATTTCGGAGTACACTTGTAGTTAGTACTTTTCTTTTCACAATGCGAGCCAGAGTTTATAGGTAAAGCCAAGGCCATTGTCAAGCCCATGCAAAATATTTATATCAAAAGGCCTCTCAAAGCAACTCTTTCCTGTTTTCATTGAGTCAGACACCTCAAATTTGGGCTGGAAACTCAACATTCGAGTTTCCACAATTCACCTGCCAAAATTAATCTAATCAAAATTTTTAGACAATCTACTTAGAGCCGAATATGATAGTGAGTGGATAGTTTGAAAACAGTGCATCAAATTCCAAACTGTTGTAGGTAGTGTTAGCAAATGCGCCGAAGGCATGCCTGAAGCACAAGACACTAATCTGTGATGGAAAGGGATTTTAAGGGCAAAAGGCAGGTGATTTCAATCAAGCGAGCATTAGGCAAGAGAACAAATTACTAGGGACTTACAAAGAAGCACAAAACGAATGTCTAATTAAACTTCATGCAGGTTAGGTTTCTAGCTTGTGTGGTTTGATTTTTAATATACTTTTGTACTACCTATATGACTTCTATTTATCTACTTGAGAGAGGGAGATGAAAACTTTTACTGATATGAAACTTCAGTCCACTAACTATTTTTGTCAAATATATTCATAAAAAAAAACCAAACTAATGAGAATAAGTCAATAAGAAGATGCATGGTTTGTTTGGACAAAAGGATTTGACTCTCATACAAATGACTTTTTATTCTTTTTAATTATTATACTACTGTTTTCAATACTCTCTTTTACTACTTAGCCAATTCATCCTCTCTTAGTTAATGATGGTCATATTTTAATGACATAATTGATTCTAAGGAAAAATTAAATATTTTGTTATTTTTAGAGCTTATTATCTCTCTTCTATTCTGATAGAACCAAAGATATAAAAATCATTCATTTTCTAATTACTATATTATCAAGAGAAAAAACAAACATCTGCTCTTGATTTTTTCTTATTTTCTTAAAATTAATATTTTTCTGTACGTTATTGTGTGTATATATGAACTACAGTAAGTATTCACCTTCTTATTCCTAGACAAACACCTGACCTTGAGCCTAGGCTCCAAGAAACCTTCATGCGTAAATGTACTTTAAGCTTTAAGAAAAATGGCTGGAGGTTGACCACAGGGCTGGTACCTGTGCAAATTAGTAAGCAACAGGTACTATCAAGGAAACAATTCTCTCTCAAAGAAAATAAAAGGAAAGAAAAATCCTATCAAGGATTTGGATATTAGCAGCAAGACATGTTTCTAATATAATTTCCAAAAACTCCAGCTTATGGCATAAACATATAGAGCTAGAACCATTCAGGTCAAACCTCATAGCATAATATGTGACAAGATAGGCAACAGTCCACTCCAAGGTTACACTGGAAGGAGCTCTTCCCTCAGAAATCCACCAATTTCCATCCTCCAGGAATGATCAACTAGAGCTGCTAACTCTCTGGAAGAGAAACCATAAGCTCTATCAGTTAAAGTAGCACCATATGCATATAGTGGAAAGAGAAACAAGATGAGCAAATACAAGTGGTGTCCTATGATAGGTGAAGGTTCAGTAAATTAGTTTGTGGAATCTGTAAATTAAACTATATTGGATTCAGAAAATCAGGTTCTGACACAAAGCAATAAGAAGAGCTTACTTGGTGGAGTCATTATAATGAGATTACCAATATCTTTGTTTATGAACAACGGGAACTAAAATACAGTTTTTACAACCATGCAAGTTATACAACAACATCCATTTACTTCTTATGAGATTACTTATTTCTGAAAACAGGAACTAGAAATACAGTTATTTGAACAGCTAAGATATGACGGCACATAAAGAGCATTAGTATAGAACCATACAAACAAGAAAAACAGCACATAAACAGAAAAGGAAGGTGGACAATTCAGAAGAAAAGGTCCAAAAGACAAGACTCAAATTTGGACAATTAAACAGACTTACTTGAGATCATGACTGACAACGAGGACAGTCAATTCTTTCTTCAAGTGCTTCAAAAGCTTTACAACATCTGCACGTGCCTTCCAATCTGATAACCAGAGCATAAATTAAAAAAAAAAACTCACAACAACATAAAAGAATTAACAAATGAAGAAGCTAGGTGGATATACTGAAACCCTACAATGGAGATGTGTTAAATGCCCATCACTTCAAATCTCAAGAAAAGTTTTCAATAACCAATAACGATGAGGCTAAACATTGCATTTTAGAATTGGACTCCCAAAAGGGATCAAATTGAGTTTGAAGTCAAAATGATCTGAATTGAAAAAAGTTGAAGTGACACAACCAGTCTTGAAAGCAAGGAGGTACCAGTCCTTTTTAGAAGAGAAGTCAAAGATCCAAATCAATGGGGTAGAGAGATATGGGAAGGGGTGCCCCTGATGTGTAGTTTGGTATCACTGATGAAAAGGAAATAATAGAAAATTCAAATCCATAATTTGTTCATCAAATAGCTGATGTTAAGGAATCGAGATCAAACATGCTCAGAGCAGGCCTCTCTTGACTCTTAATTGCTAAAAATATTCATACATTTAAAATTTGAGAAAACTGCATTTACAGGTTCAGATGAACTTAGATGCTGATTAGCTTCAAAGAGATCATACTAACCATCCACAGTGGGTTTAAGCAAGAAGGAAGACAAGGAATGGTTTAGGAACCAAAAATTACTTGGGGGTGACCCTACCTAGACCAGCAAGAGGCTCATCCAATATCAACAGATCAGGGACTTCAACCTGAACATTAGATCGAGAACATTCATTACTCAAAGCATGCTACAAGTATAAAGGTTACACAACTACCTAATTACATATAGGTTCTTACCAATTGAATAGCCAAGGCAAGCCGACGTTTATATCCACCACTTAGTGAGTGAGGATCTTTATCCAATGACACCCCATTCAATCCAACCTAAAGTTATCATTAAATTAAGAGCTCTACTAAGAACTGGCATCGAGATATAATGTAATGTAATGTATCATAGACAACCTAAAAAAATGACTAGAAAAAGAAAAGGAAAAGCACGTTCACTTTTCTTCAAAAAAAAAAAAAAGGTACCCAATTTACAGCTCTTTGCAGATTCAAAGCAAGATGCTCCCTTACTTGAAGGCTGCTCTTTCGTCTTGGCCACCCAAATGTAACTTCATCAGCAATCGTGTCAGCCACAAAATACCTAGCTTGCAGTAGACAACATTCTTGAAAAACATATGAACCTAAAGCCGGGAATGGCCAGATGTAGACAGCAAGTATTCTAAATTCCCAAATTATCAAAGGAAGAATACCTCTCGGGAAATTGAAAGACAATACCAACTTTTTCAGGTGATAGTTGTTCAGGCAATTGGTCTGGATTTCCATCATTCCCATATCTTTGAACACAAATCGAACCTGACGTTGGCTTATTTATCCCGGAAAGAAGCTACAAAAAAATAAAAAACAAGGAACTGGACAACATTTCCAATTCGATTAAAAAAACGAGAACGACGGCAGCTGTATACCTGAAGAAGAGTAGTTTTTCCACTCCCACTTTGACCAAAAATCAAGCCAAAACTACACCAATGAAAGCAAGACAAATGAGATTAGTACTACAAAACACAGCATTTAATCAATTAACGGATTAAATAATTGCCTTCTCTCTGGAAGCGAAAAGGTAACTTTATTTAAAAGATTAAGCTCAGTCCCTGGAGGCCTATAGCTAACATCCTTAACCTGCAATTATAACACATAATAATTCCAATTAATCTTACAGTAATTAACTATATAAGAAAAACAAGAATCATCATTATCGGAAGCCGCAGCAAATGATTACGGGGGGGAAGGAAATTAATTACTTACTTCGAAGCAAGAGTAACCGCAGTGGACTGAGTGATTTTGTGGGATTCTAATCGAATTGAGTTTAGGGGAGACTCGTTGTGGTGATGGTTGAAGTGGCTTGGGATTGAATGAGGACTGAACTGTTGATAGTGAGGAAGTGGCCATCTCAGAGGCGGGAGTTTCAGTTCAGATACAGGGAATGAACTGAGTGACGGTGGCTTCCTCTTTTTAATGCCGTGAAACGTCCAGTCGTTTTGTAATTTATATTCTATTACAGTCATTTTAAAACCTTTTTATTTTGGAGCAACTTTTCATTTTCATAAAGCATACTTTAAAATATATATATATATATATATATATATATATATATATATATATATATATATATATATATATATATATGTATGTATATATATGTATGTATATATATATATGTATGTATATATATGTATGTATGTATGTATGTATAATACTATCAATTTTAATCAAAATGTATACATACATATGTATATGTATGTATGTATAATACTATCAATTTTAATCAAAATGTATACATACATATGTATAAAATTGATAGTATTATACATACATACATACATACATATATATATATATATATATATATATATATATATATATATATAAGACTATCAATTTTAATCAAAACCTTTGACAGAATAATATATTGAATATTATATGTAATAGATATAATTTAAATTGTAGAAAAATAAATAAGTGTTTCTTAATTATTATTTGAAATTATTCACCCTTTCCAGACACTCAATGAACATATATTAAAAAATATTATTCCTCATTTATGTGAATACTAGTCATTTGCTTAAATGATACAAACCGCAGTCAAATAAAGCTGATGATTTTAATATTATTAAAATTTTATTAAATAATTTATTAATTTTTACCTTAGTTTTTCATTTAGTTTGAAATATATAATGGTGTTGAAAAGATTGGTATTCAAAGACATGCATAACCTTCTATGAATTAAAAAAATTATATTACAAGTAAGGTTGTCAATTCTATTTTATTTTACTTAAATAGCTAGAATATTTTGTACTAGTTTAAAAAATTAAATAAAATAAAACAATTTTCACCTTGTTTAAAATTTGAGTTCATTCTAGATTTTTTGGATTTTTAGATTATTTTTATGTGTTGATATTAAAAATAATTTTTTTATAAAAAAATATCATTTTAATATATTTATAAACAAAAAAATATTTTAAAAAACAATTACACTCACAAACAGATAAAAAGTAGACCTACGTGTTTCTCATGATTAGGAGTGGGGATCAAGGCAAGGCAGTTTGACTAGTGATTGGTGTGGACCCGATGACCTGTTGCCAAGAGGCGCTTGCAATGAAGCTGTTGGCCAGGGATTAAAAAAGAAGCTAAAATAGATAGGTAAAATATTATAACAACAGACACAAATTACTATAGATTGTAATAATGTAATTATTGTTTTACCCTTTATTGTGCCTCGATTTTAACCTTGGAATCAGGGGTGTTTTAGACTTTTCCAATGCACAGGTTGGCATTACTAGAATATTTTGGGGTGTTTTCATCTTTTCCGGATATTTTTACATAATACAAATACTATTTACCCTCTTAGTACAGATAACAAACAATTGCTTGCATGGGGTATTATTGATTTTCTTACATTTCTATGCACAGTAAAATAATCTATAATACCATAATTCCCTCCAATAAGACAAAAATTAAGAATTGGTTGTAAAAGTGTTTAGGTAATTTATCATTTTTTATTATTGATTCTTGTAGAATACTATTGTTGCGTCTGACTGACGCACTAATGGTTTTCAGCCTCACACTCCATTCAAGTGGCGCATGCGGCGTCATATGGTGGTAAAATATATTTATCCAGCGTCTAACTGGAAGCACCGCCATGTCCTTTTCCTCATTGTGGTGTGCGTGGCGTTCCAAGATGATCGAAGACATGATAGTGGTTGGTTGATTTTCTCTCTCTTTCTCTCTATCCTACAGGCTAAAATACACAGAAGTCCCTTTTGTTTATGGTATGTTCATTTCAGTCAATGATCTTTTGATTGTTTTGTATGGTCCTGATTTTTGTGATATAAGTTTTGATTTGTTTCAATTTTATCCTTCAAATGAAATTGATTATATATTTCAGTTTCATTTCGGTTCTTTTTTTTTTAATTTTAGGATTGATTTTAAATTCCTTAATATTTTCGATATAAAAGTTTGACTTTTTAAATTTTGTCCTTCAATTGAAATTAATCATATGTTTTGTTTTCATTTTGGTCCTCATACTGTTAGTTTTTTATTTATTTTATATATATATATATATATATATATATATATATATATATATGTCTATGTTTATATGTATATGCTATTTGTTTTGGTGTTTATTTTTTTGTTATTTTCTCTTATGTTAAGATTGTGTTTTTATTAAATTTAGTCCTTAAATTTTAATTTATGTTGGTGATCATTTGAAAAATAATATTTTTTTTCTTTTTTCCATTTATTTATTTATTTTTATTTTTTCTTCAAGTCAAATGATTTTTTCTAAGCTAATAATATTATTTTTAATTTTTTATTTATTTTATTTTTTGTCTGTTCTTTTGTTAAAGTTTTTAGGTTTTTTTTATTCTTGAAGATAATTTTTTCCATTATTTATGCAATAATAATAATAATAGTTTTAGTTTTTTTTTTATCTTGCTTGTTTTTTTGTTAAAGTTTTGAGTTTTTTTTTATTCCTCGGAGTAATTTAATTATTTTTAATAATTTAGCAATAATATTAATAATAATTTTAGGTGTTATAATCATGACAATAGTAGTGACACTATTAATCATAATAATAGGAGCAATTATAATTTATTGTAATGATTATAGTGCTTATGGTGTTAATAATTATGGTTTTGGTGGTAATAATAACAACAACTCATAAAATAAGATAAAGAATATCAATAATGATAAAACACAATTATAATTATGATACTAATACCAATTATAATGTCAATGATATTAATAAAAACAACAATATTTAAATATTCATTTTATCATGTATAAGGCGTTTAAAATAATGATAATAATTATTTTAAAGATATTTTTTAAAAATTTTATATATTTTAATATTTGTTTAATATTAACAGCTTAATATAAATGAACTAAGTTTTTTTTTTAAAAAAAAACTCAAATTAATTTGATCTCAGTGTTGTTAAATAATTTTAATATAAAATATGAAGAATAAATCTAAAAACAAATTAATTTCTTTTTATAGCAATATAGATAGTGACAACGATAGTAGTGCCAATAATAATTAGAATATTAATTATTTACAATAATGTTTATAATGATAACTATAATAATTATGACAATTTAACAATCCTGATAATAATAATGAGAATAATAATTGAAATAATTTAATAGTTTATGTTGTTTTTGTTAAAAAAAATGACATTTGCAGCTTTTTATGTATGATATTTCAGATCTAAGATCACGTAAATAAAAAATATATGAAGCCACATGTAGAAAAAATAAGTGGAAAAATTGGACGAAATGATCTATAATAAAAAAATATACAAGTCACTAGCCTTACGCTTTACCACAACCAAAACTAGATTTTTTAACATGTAAAACAATATTAATAGTCCTAGATTGTTTTATAATGCTATAAATTTAAGCGAAATAATCAGTCCACAAAACTTTTGATTATTTAGTTGTTTTATATATTCATTTCATGATAGATAAAACATATAAAATAATGATAACGATTAATTGTAAGGTCTTTTTTACTTAAAAATTTATGAGACTAATTATATATTTTGATATTTTTTAAATATTAACGTCTTAATATCTATATATATATAATGAAGTTTTTTTTGTTTAAATCTCAAATTAATTTAATCTAAGTGTTCTGAAATATTTTTCATATAATATTATGAAAAATAAATCTTAAAAAAATAAAAAATAATTTAATTGCATTCTAAATAAAAATAACTTTAAACTAAAAATATATCAAGCAATATATAGACAAAAAAAAAACACCAAGATAACAAATCGCTAACATAGAAGATTCATTATAAATGCATAAGTGATAACGATAACGATTAATTTTAAGGTCTTTTTTACTTAAAAATTTATGAGACTAATTATATATTTTGATATTTTTTAAATATTAACGTCTTAATATCTATATATATATAATGAAGTTTTTTTTGTTTAAATCTCAAATTAATTTAATCTAAGTGTTCTGAAATATTTTTCATATAATATTATGAAAAATAAATCTTAAAAAAATAAAAAATAATTTAATTGCATTCTAAATAAAAATAACTTTAAACTAAAAATATATCAAGCAATATATAGACAAAAAAAAAAACACCAAGATAACAAATCGCTAACATAGAAGATTCATTATAAATGCATAAGTGATAACGATAACGATTAATTTTAAGGTCTTTTTTACTTAAAAATTTATGAGACTAATTATATATTTTGATATTTTTTAAATATTAACGTCTTAATATCTATATATATATAATGAAGTTTTTTTTGTTTAAATCTCAAATTAATTTAATCTAAGTGTTCTGAAATATTTTTCATATAATATTATGAAAAATAAATCTTAAAAAAATAAAAAATAATTTAATTGCATTCTAAATAAAAATAACTTTAAACTAAAAATATATCAAGCAATATATAGACAAAAAAAAAAAACACCAAGATAACAAATCGCTAACATAGAAGATTCATTATAAATGCATAAGTGAGAGTTTCACTCTTATTTCACGCCACCAAAGCTAAATTTACTCTATTTTTTAACGCAAACTGTATTTACTCTGTTTTTTAACGCAAACTGTATTTAATACAAAGATAAATAAAAATAAAAATTAAAAATCAAAGTCAAAACTAAGAGTATAGATATATAAATACAAACAAAAAAAATTAAGAACTATCCTAGAAGGGCTGGAAAAAAAAAAGGAATTAAAACTAAACCAAAAAAATAAAAGAATAAAAACCAAAATGCAAAACAAAAAATTTCAAATGTTAAAACAAGGCAAAAAAATATTTTTCCTTGCGGCAGAGGACAGGCCAATGGCTCGTGATAGCTATGATAGCTGTTTTTAAAAATATTTAAAATTTACTTTATTTTTATTTAAAATTAAATAGTTTTAGGTGTTTTTTAATTATTTTAATATGTTAATATCATAAATAATTTTAACACATTGCTGAATAAAAAAATTTAAAAACTAAACTCAACCACACTCCATATAATCTTGTTTGGAAGTGTGATTGAGGTTGCTTTTGTAAGTTCTTTTCGTTTAGAAATTCATTAAAATAGTATATATATTTTGTAAACAAATTTATTTTTGATATCAGTACATAAAATGAATATAAAAATACTATCTTTTTTTAATTTAAAATAAAATATAAAAATATTTTTTTCAAAAAAAATGTTTTTAAATGCAATGTTTGCTAAATTATTTCTCATTATATATCAATTATCCACGATTGATGCTGTCAATTTATTTCTAATTATATATCAATTATAAAAATTATATTTTCATCTTGTCATGCCTAGAAAAATAATATTTATTATATTTAAAACAAAATATGATAGTTTTTGCACTTTAAAAGAATAATATTGAAAAAAATTATATTTGTAAAGCTGAGAATTAATTTTACTTCCTGTTAAGTTTCTATAAGAAATTGCAATATCATTTTCAAAATATTTGATATTGTAAAGCATGGAGAATTTATTAGATAAACCCTATCCTCATAAAATGTATTTTATGGGGCCATATAAGCGGGTAAAATCCTGATTGTTCCATACTCTTACAAGGGGTGCACATCTTAATTCTAACTCGAGATGTGTTGTACAAATCACAAGCTATCTATTATCACACCATGCCCCTTGGGGACTAATACAAGGGGTGTAAGTCCTAATTCGAACTCAAGATGTGTTGTACAGATTACAAACTCTCTGTCATCACACCATGCCCCTTGGAGACTAATACAAGGAGTGCACGTCCTAATTCAAACTCGACATGTGTTGTACAGATCACAAGTTCTCTGTCATCATGTCATGCTCCTTGGAGACTAATACAATGGGTGAACGTCCTAATTTGAACTTGAGATGTGTTGTACAAATCACAAATTCTCTGTCATCACACCATGCCCTTTGGGGACTAATACAAGGGATGCATGTTCTAATTCCAATTCAAGATGTGTTGTACAGATCACAAGTTCTCTATCATCACATCATGCCCCTTGAGGATAATACAAGGGGTGCACATCTTATTTCCAACTCGAGATGTGCTGTACAGATCACAAGTTTTCTGTATCATGCCATGTCCCCTGGGGACTAATCAAGGGATGCACATCCTAATTCAAACTCGAGATGTTTTATAAAAATCACAAGTTCTCTGTCATCACGTTATGCAACTTTGGGACTAATAAATCATATCAAATATGAAATCTATTTATGATGATAAGCATGAAAACAGTTGGCAAATTTCATTATTTCTAAATATCATTTTAATTTTAATTGATGCGTGCAATTTTTAAAATTTTATAATATGTAAATTATTTATACTGTTACATTAATTTTTTTCATTTTGAATTTTGTATGGTAATGCACTTTTTTTTTATTTAATATCAATCAAGTCCTCAAATAATATTTATTCTCAATTAGGTCTCTAATGTTTTGGTTAATATTCAAAAGAGTCCCTCATCTTTTTCTCGAGTATCAAAGTATCTAATACAGACACATTTTCTTATTCTGCACCAGAGTTCAAGTCCCACCATGTAAGTGGGGTCTTGGCCTAGTAGTTGAGGGGAAATATTTCCTTCTACTGTACCAAGATACAAGTCCTACCATGCATACTTATTATCCTCGTGATCTTTACATGCTCATTAGGTTTGCAGCATGTTTAGTGAGTCTAAGAATTAGTTGTGATGCGTGTAAGTTAGTCTTGATATCATGATTTTAAAAAAAAAAAAAAACACAGACACGTTTCTTTGTTTTATCTTCTTGGCCAGAAGAAAATTAAACAGAGACACATCTCAGGTCGAATACTAATTTCTCATTAGAATACAAACATCATCGTTTCAAAGAAAAATCGAAATTTCAAAAGCATGTGAAAATTAAATAAGACTAATATTACAATTGGAGGACTTTTTTAAGGTTTTTCCTTAATTCAGTACTTGGATTTCCTAGCATTATTAAAATAAAATTAAATAAAGAGGTCCCTCCACTAGGCAATGGCACCAGGCCATGTTATAATCGCGAGTTGACTCGCCAAATCGTATGATTTCGCGAGTCAACTCATCAAATCTTGTTAACTTGGGAAGAAAAATCAATTTTGATTAAACTCGGTCAAAATCAATCAAAATCGCAAAATTTGACTAAATCGGTCCGATTTGCGATTCTCTCAAGTGTTTAAGTCGGTGTTTGGCTCTGCGGTGTGGCTTGAGGTTGAGGCTCACCGCAGAGCCAAACGTGATATTAACCAAACACTGAGTAAATTTTTTGTTGTGGGTCCCACCGAAAATAATGTTTCGGCCGCATGTTTTGAAAAGCATCTCACAAATGCTTTGCAACAAATGCAGTCGCACCCACTCATGCATGAAAGCATAAGATTGAAAGCATAAAACTGGAAAAAAACAACCATTAAAATTGCAAGTATAAAATTGAAAAAACACCCATTAAAACTGAAAGCCTAAAACTGAAAAAACACCCATTTTCTATGAGAGCCAAACATTGACTCATGCATGAAAGAAGAAAACTGAAAAAACTGAGTTCAATCGTAAGTTCACACTCATTGTCTTCCCCAGCTCCGGCGATAGCAACGTGAGCCACCAAGGTAGACAGCGCCAGCTCCTCATCTCTCCCAAAAGAACAACCTCTCTATCTCTCTTCCTTCGCCATTGCAGCAAGCACTCTCTCTCCTCCAGCTCCTGCAACAGCTCTCGGCTAGCACCAACACCAGCTCCACTGTGAGCTCCAGCAACAACCAACCACCACCCAAGTCTTCTTCTCCAACACCGAGAAGACAACAACGAAGCAGTAGAGGCGAAAGGCAGCACAACCCCACAACTTCCAACACCCCATCTGGCCACCACAAACCACCATTTTCCATGCCACCACGACAGGGAAAACCACCTCGATCTCCTCTACCTATCGGTACCGGCCGTTGACCCTCTAGTGACAGTCGATCATGTTACTATTCACATGAACAGTAACATGACAGTGTAATTCTTGCAAAAACAAAAGAACAAACAGTGTGTTTTGTGCCTTTTTTTGAACTATTGGGCTAGACCTATTGTCCAGCGGACTGGGCCTTTTAGCCTACCCAGGCTGGGCCGACCCATTTAGTTTGGGACAAGCCTAGTCCATTTTTTTTTTAAATATAGAAATCATATTTTTAAAAAATTAAAAAATTATGTAGATAGAGATCAACTCTGATGAAAGTGATGTAGAACAAGTGGCAGAGACGTACATGCTCAAGAGAGCATCCTAAATTCAAAGGTAACTGAATTTTCGCAGTCCGAGCGCTGAAGTTGGAATGACACAAAAACTAACCCAGTTGATGCGTCTCGGCGTTTCCGGAGGAAATCAATAGCTTTGCTGCTGATGCATATGTTTTTTTGGCCGAATTCCATCGTTTAGGCCTCAAAATTATTGTTTTTGCCATTTTAGGAAAGTTTTGTTTTAGTCGTAACTCTTGATTTCCAAGTCCAAATCGACTTTCATCAATTTCAGCTTGCTCATGATTTATAGCCTTTTCAATTTCTATATTTATCTTAAATTTGCTATTTTTGGTAATTTAATTGATTAGCGTCGTTTTCTTATCCAACATGGTTAGGGCTACGATTTTCTACTTTAAATATGGTTGTAAGCCTTTGACCGAATCATCTTTGAATTATTGAATAAAGTTTGAACTTTTATGAGAGTTTCTCTTGTCCTATATTTATTTACGGAATATCGATGTTGGTTATATTCCTTGTGATTTTCTGCTGCGTCAGAAAGGGAAATGTGCGTAACTTCATTTTACTCCACAACCCCGTTGCGTTTCGATTAATTATGAATAAGAAACTTGCAATTGGATTTTGTTATTATATCTCTACAACATGTAGATAGAGATATTGAAACAACTTTATTTATGGATCGCATATGTTGTTCCTGATGATTTTTACCACATGTTGTTCATCAATCAAATAGCAAAAGATCGCAGAGGCCTTGACATATGAATTTAATTCGTGATGGAATTGCAAGTAGTTTGATGAGAGCATAAAAATGAGTGTCTAATTTACTTGAATTATTAATTATATTTCATTATTATGATAATTAAATCTATAATATTTTAAAAAATATATATGTGTGTCTTTTAAAATAATTTCACAAGTTGACAATAATATGAAAAGCATGGTAACCAAACACTCAAAACTGCTTTTCATTAAACTTTAAACTCAACCATAGTTTTAATCAAACACTTAAATTTCAGTTTTGAACCGCAACTAAAAACGCTTTTCATGAAACTGCTTTTTCTCAACCTCAACCACAACAGCAACAACCGTGCCAAACAGGCCCTAAATTTTCAAAACTAAAGTGCGGCGGCCCCCTCCCCCTCTCTGTATATATATATATATAGATAGATAGATAGAGAGAGAGAGAGAGAGAGAGAGAAAGAGATTAATATATATATATATATATATATATATATATATATATATATATATATATATATATATATATATATATATATATATCTTCCCCTCTCTATATATATACACTAGTCAATGCCCTGGGTCTCATCGCGGGCGGCACCATATTTTTTTAAAGAAAAAAAAATATTAAATGTGTTTTTTTTGTTATAATATAAATTTAATCAAAATAATAAATCTGTATAGAATTACTGTAAAGCGTAAGTTTTCTATAAAATATATGAATTTTTAATTGATATAAATTTATTTTTTCAGTAGGTTTTAGTAAAATAATCAACATAAAATTATATTTGAATTAAAATAATCATCATTAAAAAAAACAAGAAGATTGAGATATTTGAATTTTTAAATTATTTGTATTAAGATTAGTTTATTTAATAATTCAATTTAAATCACATTTAAAAATAAAATATAAATTGTGAGAAGACCTACAATAATCAAATAAAAAATAAATAGTTAATTTTCTATCCATAAAAAGATGAAAACATAAATTGAAAATTCATCCCTACGTTATTGTCATTTTCATTATTATAACATTTAAAATTATAATCAACATTACTTATCAAATAATTAAAATCATTAAATTACCTCAAAATATAAAAATATTTTAACGAAAAACAATAAAAAAATTACTAAAATTATTATTATTATTATTGCATAAACAATAAAATCATAAAATTATCTGATAAAAAAAATAACAGAAAAACACACACAAAAAAAGAACAAAGAGAAAAAAGAGCAATATTAATTTTATAATTATTACCAACATAAATAAAAATTTTAGAACTGAACCTAATAAAAATAAAACCCTGACAAAAAATGAATAAAAAAAATAATAATCTATACGCATAAATGTATAAATATGGGCATAAAACAAACATTTTCCACACATTGTATTTTTTAATATTTTTAGATTAATTTCATGTGCTGATGTTAAAAATAATTAAAAAATTATCATTTTAATATATTTCAAAACATTTTTTTTAAATCAATCACATTTCCAAGAAATATAAAAAAATATTTAATGAAAAAAATGAAAAAAAAACATAATTGGGAAAAAAAACAAAAAGCTATAAAAAAATTGAATTCGAGGATTAATCATGGTACGCTTAAGTTAATCCAGACATCTCAATTATAAAAAAAATTAAAAAACTATATATGTGGAGAAAATATTATAACCAAAAAATAAAAAAATTCCCCAGAAAAAAATGAAAAAAAAATTAGAAAAGAAAACATAATAAAAAAGAAAAAAAAAGGCAATAAACGAAAAACATAAACAAATATATATATATATATATATATATATATATATATATATATATATATATAATCATAAAATAAAAAATTCCCTAGAAAAAAATGAAAAAAAAATAATTTAAAAAAAACGTAATAAAAAAGAACAAAGCAAAGGCAATAAATAAAAATCATATGCTGAAACTGGGATTCAAACCCGCTTCCTCTAACATAATGGCGCACATCTCGGCTACCTCAATATTTTACTAGTGGTTTACGACAATATATAGTAACAAATAGTTTTATTATGAGCAAAATAAAAATATATTAAGAGTGGTATTCAAACCCATGCCCTCTCGAAAAATGCATATTGTTAGTGTTTCTCAATAACATATTAATAGTACAGGTTACTGTGGATTAGAATATTAAAACTGGGATGCATTTTATATTATAAGTAATATATCTCTTTATCTCTCTCTTTATATATATATACTAGCCAAATCCCCCCGCGCGTTGCCGCGGGTATTTTTGTGTATATAATTTAACATAATTAAATTAACAATGATAAATTTATATGATATAATAAAATAAAAGTTATAGATTGGGAGATAAAATGTATAAAATTTTAAGTAGAGTTTGTTACGCAAGCATAGATTACATCTTTTAGAATGTAGGTATTGCGTCATAAAAGATCACAAAAGAGCGCAAACTAACATTAAAAAAAAAGAGCAAAATATTTTGATAAGAAAAAAAATTAATCATTTAATACAAAGAGGAAATAAAAATAATAATAAAAAAAATAAAGGGGAAAAGGAAACAATATTAATTTAAAATATTATAACAACAGCAATATCGAAGTCTTAACATCTAAAATTATTGTTGTTGTGACTATCAAAACAATAAAAATTATAAAATTATACCGAGGGAAAAAAATTAAAAAGCATGAACAAAATAGCAAGCAAGAAAAACGATTAAAATATTATTATTATTATTATTATTATTATTATTATTATTATTATTATTATTATAATCATGAAAGATTAAAAAAATAAATGAAAGATTAAAAAAATTGTAAAAAAAAAAAAATATCAAACAAAAAAATACAATAAAAATCCAAAATTATCATTGTCGTCACTGTCAACATAATAAAAACTATCAAATTGTTCTAATGAAAAAAAAACCTTAAAAAACATTAACAAAAGAGTAAGCAAGAAAAAAAATTAAATTATTATTATTATTATTTTCATTTATATGTTTTATTTTTGTCTTAATAATGAAAGGAAAAAAATGGAAGAAAAAAAAATCTTAAGAACTTCAAGAAAACATAAAACAAAAGAATAAAAAAAAAAAAACTATCGTTGCTATTATTGTGAAAGAAAAAAAATTTATTAAATTATGCCAAGAAAAAAACCCTCAAAAACATTGACAATAGAGTAAGCAAGGAAAAATATTAAATTATTATTATTATTACTATCATTATCATTATTATTATTATTATTATTATTATTTATTTATTTATTTTGTTAATAATGAAAGGGAAAAAATGGAAGGGAAAAAAAATTCTAAAAACTTCAACAGAAGATCATACAAAAGAATAATAAAAAAATAAAAACTATTATTGCTATCACTGCTATAACAATAATTGTGTGTAATTTTTTTATTATAATATAAATTCAGCTAAAATAATAAATTTGTGCAGAATTCATGTAAAGTGCAAGTTTTCTACAAAATATATAAATTTGAAATCGATATAAATTTATCTGTTTTGTAGTTTCAAATGAAATAACCAGCATAAATTTATCATCATCATTAAAAAAGCAAGAAAACTCAGATATCTGAATTATGAAGTTCACTGTATTAAGATTAGTTCATTTTATAATTCAATTTAAATTAAACAAAAATAAAATATAAATTGTGAAAATACCTACAATAATCAAATAAATTTTTTTTGTTAATTTCCTATCAACAAAAAGACGAAAACATAGATTGAAAATTAATCCTGACGTTATTGCCATTATCATTGCTATAAAAGCTAAAATTATTACTAATATTACAGCCAAAACAATTAAAATAATTAAATTGTCATGAAAAATACAAAATAAAAAAGCAAAAGATTTTTTTAAAAAAAATAATAAAAAAATAATAACTAAAATTATCAATATTATTGCATAAATAATAAAATAATAAAAATAATATAATCTAAAGAACAAATAAAGAAAAAGAAAAAAAAATGAATAAGGGGAAAATAGAGTAATATTACTTTTAAAATGATCACCGATATAAATTAAAAATTCAGGAAAATCTTTAAAAAAAATCGAAAGATTTTATAAAAAAATAATCACTAAAATTATCATTATTATTGCGTAAATAATAAAACTATTAAAATCATCTCATCCAAAGAACAAATAAAAATAAAAGAAAACATTTAGCCATGGCACCCGCTCCTCATCGCGGGCGGAATCATATTTTTTTCAACGTAAAAAAATATTTATTATGTATGATTTTTTTTTCATAGGATAAATTTAGATAAAAGAATCAATTTGTATATAATTTTTATGAAGTGCAAGTTTTGTATAAAATATATAAATTTTAAATGAATATAAATTTATTTGTTTAGTAGGTTTCAATGAAATAACCAGTATAAAATAAGTTGTAATTTTCTATCAACAATAAGTTGCATTGTGGATTGCAATAGTCTTTTTTTCGTCTTATTTGAGGATATTATGATTATTGTACTATGCACATAAATGAAAGAAATTGAAAATATATCTAATATCATGATATTATTTAAAACACATTCTACATAATAAAATAAATATATAAAAAACTAATATACATTTTTAGAAGTTCTACGCTGCACGCGCCATCCAAAATGTGGTTAAGAGAAAGCATTGTAGCAATCCATATTGTTTGTAAAAAAATTTAGCTCAAGAATTAGTCGTGGTGTGCTTACGTTGGTCGGAGACCCCGATTATAAAAAAAAAATGTATAAGTGAATAAAACAAAAGTATAAAACAAAGAAAAAAAAATGTACCAGCAGGAAAGCATTTAAGAAAAAAATGTGGGTCCGCAATGTGCACAGTGTAATCATGAATCAACCCCATGAAAATGACAAAATAATTATTAAATTATCTTGGAAAAAAAACTCAAAAACATTAACAAAAGAATAAGTAAGAGAAACAGTTAAATTATTATTATTATTATTATTATTATTATTTATTATTATTATTATTATTATGTTAATAATGAAAGAAACAAAAATAAATGAAAGACTAAAAATATCTTAGAAACTTTAAAAAAAGATTAAAAAAAAACAATTATTGCTATCACTGTAAAAAAAAAATATCAAATTATCTGGAGGGGAAAAAAACATTAAAGAAAGAGCAAGAACGAAAAACAATTTAATTATTATTATAATTACTATTATTATTGTTATTATGTTAATAATGAAAGGGAAAAAAAACGAAAGACTAAAAACATGCAAGAAATTTTAACAAAATATTAAAAAAACAAAAACAATTATTGTTGCTATCACCGGCAAAAAAAAAATATTATCAAATTATCGGGAGAAAGAAAAAAACGCAGAAGAGTAAGAACAAAAAATAATTAAGTCATTGTTATTATTACTATTACTATTACTATTACTATTACTATTATTATTATTACTACTACTACTACTACTATTATTATTATTATTATTGTTGTTGTTGTTGTGTTAAATACACTTATATATACATGGGCAAAAGTAGGGATTATTCTAGAAATAAAAAAAATAAAAGTATAAGGACTTAAATGAAAATCAAATATAAAGGGCTTAAATTAAAAAATTAGAAGTCAAAGGGCTGAAATGCAAATTACATTTATTCTCAATTCAAATCAGAGGACAAAACTGAAAAAATCGGAACTTGTGTACCGAATTAATTGATTTATATACAGCCAATCCGGAAATTGAAAGTAACAGGACCTAATTGAAACTTTGACATTCAATTAATTAAAATCGGAGGACCCAATTGAACAAAATAAAAAATTATAAAACAGAAATGAGGACCCAAAACGCAATTAAAAGTTTAGGGACCGAAGTGCAATGTTAACAAATATGGGGGACTCTCCTGCACATTGACGTGCAGAAGAGAGAGAAACTTGGTCGGCGGCTTGAACCAGCCTCCGCCGCGTCCACGGACATTTTGTAGATACACGCACCACCGCGGGAGGTAGACCACTCGGCGGCGCACCGGAATAGCCTCCGGTAGACAATTTCCGGACGCCTTATGAGGCTGCACGCGCCACCTGAATTGAGCGTGATGCGGAAAACCGCTTGGCGCGTGCGGATCACGCCCTGACAGACGCCGATTAAAAAATTCGAGAAATATGGACAATTACCGTTCTAGCCTTGAAGTCAATTCAATGTTTTTGTCTTATTAGGGGTTATAACCGTATTTAGCCATTTCCAAAAATTAAAAAAAAAATAAAAAGTTGCGGCGGACCGGACCGGGCCGGTCCGGACGCGCGCAATTACGCCGGTGCCCCTCAGCCGGATGCCTTATTTTGTCCTATTACCGGGGGTTAAAGCGTTAATACACTGTGCACAACTGATTATTTTTTTTTAAAAAAAGGAAAAACCGAAAAAAAAAAGAAGGAAAAACCGAAATTGGCCCCGTTTCACAGCCACTCTTGCCGCGCGCCCGAGGGCCATTTTCGCCCCTACACTGCTCGAATCCACAGTCAACTGAGTCTTGCGCTACAGTGAAAACTCCACGCCCTTTATATGCTTTGTAATATATATATATATATATATATATATATATATATATATATATATATATATATATATTAATGGAATCTTGAAATCACTAATATTAATTTTAAAATTTATACTTATTTTTTTTTAAATAATTTTTTTTTTAAATTAATTTTTTTTATGTTTTTAAATCATTTTCATGTCCTGATGTCGAAATAATTTATTGGAGTTGGAGCTAATACTAGCAATATCGGTGTTTGTACCAATATTAATATTGATAATCCTTTCAATAGTAATGCTTTTGATGAATATATTAAAAATAACGAAGAAAATGACGGTCATGAAACTGATTTTAATTTATATAGCACATCAGCAAAATATTTATTTTAAATTTATTAGTTTTTATCTAATGAAATTTTATGGACATTATTATTTTGTAATATATTTTTATGTTATTTTGAATCATGTATGAACCTTAACTAATGAGGTCTTATGACCATACTTATGTTGTATTGTATTAAAAAATATTTTACTTATGATTTTACGATTTTTCTACCTAAATGATTTTAACTGTGATTTTATGATTTTTGTATGAAAAAATTCAGGTATGATTTTATAATTTTATGATCCAATCTTACAATCCGAGTTTTTGAAACTCCTTCTATTTTGTGTCAAAATCATGATTTTGACAACCTTACGCCACTCTAGTGGTTGTTGAGGCGAATCACGTGACATTATCATCCACTGCACGTGCAAATAAAAATGAGTACAAATGAAGAGCAGCAGATTTTGCTGGGACACAGCACTCTCGTGACAGAGACGCACGCCGCTATAGCATTCTTTCATTTGACGAGACATCTTTTTAGCCCTTCATTTCATTCAGTCATTTTCGTTTCAGCTACCATCATCCACGTGATAGAGAATGCTTTTCTTTCTTTTTAGTGAATTATGTGTATTTTGGATCATGAATTAATTTGTTGTTTTTTCAGTTGACAGGGTTTGTTTTGAGATTCAAATTTGGATTGGAGAATGGGAAGTAGGGCATATAAAGTGCTGCTTACTTCAAATGGAGATGGGATTTCACAGAATATTGCCTTTCATTTGGTTAAACAAGGATGCAGGTTAAGAATATGTTTCTTTCTATCTGTTGAATTTTATAACTTGGTTTGTTGTTTGGAAGCCACTGGGAACGTTACCATATGATGGTTTCAATCTTTGAAGTTTACTTTAATTTAAGTTTTCTTGATGAGGAAAGAGAAGAAAAGAATAGGAAATGAGAAAAAAATGAAAAGAACACTTTTGGGAAAGATTGAAAGTTACGGTTAAGAAAGGACCTTTTTATATTAAGAAAAGATTGAAAGTTACGGTCAAGATGTTTGTGCTAGTACTATCTGACGTTCAACTAGACTGATTGTTTTATTGAATAGTATGTTATTTGGGGATGTATGATCAGATTGGTTTTGATGGGAAACGAGGAGGGTTTAAGGAGTATTGGCGAGAAGATAACAGGTGCAATCGAAGGTGCTTTACCAGTGGAGGCAGTTGAAATGGATATGGAAGAGGAAAGGGAAGCAAGTTTTGATGAGGCAGTGGACAAGGCATGTAGAATTTTGGGAAATTTAGATGCTTTTGTGCATTGCTATACTTATGAAGGTAACTCTCTCTCTGTCTCTCTCATCTTTATCCACACTGTAGATAATACTTCATCTTGTTTGGTTGATAAACTGGACACACTTGTTCAATTTGGGCAAATACTGGCACTTTGCATGGCGAAAATCTAGAAATGTAAAATTGTTTGCAAAATCTACCAGTTACTCATACAAAGTTGAACACAAGCTTGCTTAATGCAAGTGTTTGTAAGATGGGTGCTCCACTTTCCATATAAGAGTTATAGGCAATGAGAGTCCTGATGTTTGTGAGCATTTTGTATATGATCTTTGTATTGTGCTCGGACTATTATAAACAAGTGCTTTATATTTTGTGGAGTTTAGTTTTGTTGTTTCTTGCTTTGTAATACTTGTTTAGTATCTCTTAAAAAAATGCAATTCGAGAAATGTTCGAGTGTTTATTCTCCTGTATAGCATGTTTTTCTTGTGTTTCATTAATAGGTCTGCTCTTGAAACCCTACTTCTCTTTCCTGTAATAATTTGTTAAAAGGAGGTAGCTTAACATCCGGGCTGTGCCTTTGAGACCCTCTTCCTTGCCTATTTCACTGCTAAATAAACAGCGGCTTTATTATTGGAGTGGAAATGATTCCAGGATAGTAGTAAATGTGAGGCTTAAGCGCAATCAAAACTATCGGTGTATGAAGTACAGTTGGAGCTTGGAAAGAAGAAATGGAACTTATTACTTGTAATTTTGTGTTATAGGAAAGATACAAGAACCTCTGCTGGTAACAGAAAGTGAGTTTAAAAAGACGGTGAAAATAAATTTTATGTCTCCATGGTTTCTACTGAAGGCTGTTGGAAAGAAAATGCGGGACTATAATTCAGGAGGCTCCATCGTATTCTTAACCTCAATAATTGGTGCTGAGAGAGGACTATATCAAGGGGCAGCTGCGTATGGTTCATGTTCAGCTGGAATACATCAAGTAGTTAGAGTAAGTAAATGCGTTGGTATTTAATCATATCTATTTTTTTTCATATCATGAAAGAACAGACTTATTAACACTGACATTTCTGGTTGTTGTTTCCAGCTTTCAGCCTTGGAGATGGGGAGGTACAAGATCAGGGTTAATGCGATCGCTCGTGGTTTGCATCTAGAAGATGCATATCCATTGTCAGAAGGGAAAGAGAGGGCTGAGAAGTTGGTGAAAGAGGTAGTGCCGATGCAGAGATGGCTTGATGTGAAGAAGGATATTGCATCAACCGTCATCTACTTAATAAGTGACGGTTCTAGATACATGACTGGAACAACTATTTTTCTTGACGGGGGCCAATCCTTGACAAGGCCTAGGATGCGCTCATACATGTAGGACTTATTTATGGTGCAAAATCCGGATCAAGAAGAGAATCATGTGTTGATACAGACACTAGTATTTAGATATTTCCGTGTCTTCTCCGAGTGAGTTTCGTCTCCAGGTAATATGGATTTTCAAGTATATTATTCAGCAAGTGCGTCACATCTCTTACTCTTCTCTACAGGCCACCTAATATACTTGAAATAAAATAGCATAAAAAACCGATTTTATTATTTATTCTGCTATTACTTTCTGCACATTTAAATTAAATTTCTTTCGTCTTGGGTCTCAAGTAGGCAAGCATAATGCTTTCTCCTAACATTTTTCTCGGGAATTCATGAATTTCTCAAGGTGACTGACTCTGAGATTTGCCTTGGAAATCCTGCAATTAGAGCCAGTGTTTGAGATCATACACTCGAGGCTCTATAATCCAGCCTTCTCTGGTTGTAAAATTGGAACAGCCCGTAAATGTTTGTCATCTGTCCCCAATCTCACCTTTTCATAAGAACGGCTAGCAGGCTATCTGATGCTTCAATATACGGTCATATTTTGGAATGATCCCTCTGGATATTCCAACTGTCCCTTGAAAAGGCAGTGGCGGTATTGTTCATAAGGTCAAACAAACAAAGAGAATCTTTTGAATGTATAAAAATCTCTGAAATTAAGAGCCAGCGAAGAAGGTAAGCGCTAGCAAAACATAAACTTAGTTACGAGAATCCTCTGCTATCATGATAACATGGGATATTGCAGAGACACAAGCAACGTCTCTGTACAGCACAGTGGAAATTCCGAACTTAATTCATTGTTCAACAATGGCAGCTGCTGATAAATGGTTTATGGTTAACATATAGTAAATCTGAAGTGTTGAAAACATGTTCAACCAAAATAGAGTACAATAGTTTTTTACTCGTACTGCATTGGGAATGGATACTCTTTTGTCAACCTTTAAAATAATATAAAGATGTCACGAAGAAGTATAAATATTTCATGCATATTGAATGAAACAACACTTTTTAAAAATACTTAAATGCTGATATAGTTCATGACATTTGTTTTGGATGTTGACATTAGATCAACTTAGTTTAATTTGGATTAACCTCTAAAATTCACAATTTAAAGCATGAGATAGTAATAATTTCATAGAACCCGTGTCGAAACAACTATAGTTAGGAAGCTTAATTCTAATGAACCAAATATTGAAGGTCAAATATGGGGAGAAAAGTTTATTATTATTTTTTTTTATAAAAAGACTCAACAAAAAATGACTCGAGTAAACCTATATCGGTGTCCAATACTATGTTGCAGGCTAGGTTAAATTTTTCTAAATGCAAAAAGAAAAAAACTTAAGGTGACATTAGAGTTTCTAAAAAGCAAAATAAAATAAAATTGAGACTCTGGTCATTGAGTCAGTTGAGTTTAATAAACTTTTTTAATTTAATAATATTAAGAAAAAACAGTCCTAATTTAATAATATGAAAAACAAAGTGAACTCTAATAAATATACTAAACCTAGGTTAATCATCCAAATTCATGACCCTTGAAATTCTAGACTTATACTTAATAAAAAATCTCAATTCCCAATCAAATTAATATTTAATGATGCAATTGAAAAAAAAACAATCAATAGAAAAAATAATGAGGATGAAATTGTAAAAAATCAATTTAAAAAAGCATCTCAATTCAAAAAAAATATCAATATAAATAACATGGATCAAATTTGAGAGATGAGAAAATTGAAGGAGAATGAAATTGTTAAGAGTTTCTAAATTGAAATAATTTATTCAAATACAAAAATTACATCTAATAGAACAAAGACTAAATTAAAAGGAAAAATAAATTGAAAGGTTGTAGTGTTTATGAGGGGTAATACATAATTCAAGGATGATAGAGAAACGAAATATAAAAAAAAATCCAATTGGCACAAAATAGTAGGGTTTATAATAAATATGTCACCCAAAAAGATATACATTGTCGAGACAAATAAAAAAACACCAAGGAATGCTATTTTTTTCCATTATATAAATATAAAGGTACAAGAAAGCCCCAAACAATCCAATTAACAATAAGTTAAATGATGTGAGGAAAACACTGTAGTTCCCCACACATTTCACTGTGGATTGCTATAATACTTTTTATTTTCATTTTTATTTTTTTCTAATTATTTTTTTTCCTATTTTTTTGGTTTCTTCCTTTTTTTCTTACATTTTTTTCTTACTTTTTTTTCTTCTAATTATGTTTTTCCATGAAATATTCTTTTTCCTTTTCCACTTATATATATATATTTGCTGGTTATATTTTTTTTCTTTTTCCACTTATATATGTTTTTGTTTTTTGTTTTATTTTATAATCGGGTGTCCGAGCTAGCTTAAGCGCAACACAATTAATTCTTAGATCTAATTTCTTTTGATAACCAAGATGTCCATGCCAACTTATACGTACCACAACAATCCCCATACAAATTTTTTTTTCTCTAAAGTGCTTTACCGTTGATATATTTTTTTTCTTATACTTTTATTTTGTTTATTTTTATATATATTTTTTTATCACCAGGATCTTCAGGTCAGTTTAAGCACACCATGACTAATTCCAGGGTCCGGTTTTTTTAAAACATACTATGCATTGCTACAATGTTTTCACACTTATATTTTTTTTCTTTCACCTATATATTTTTTGATAACCATGGTCTCTCGCCCATATTAAGCTGTTTTTTTTTTGTTTTTTTTCACTTATATATTTTTTTTAACTAGGATCTCCGAGTTAGTTTAAGCGCACCACCATTACTCCCCAGACCAAATTTGTTTTTGGATAGTCGAGGTGTCGAGGCTAGCTTGGGCGCACCATGACTAGTCCCTAGACTGATTTAAAAAAAAAACAATATGGATTGCTATAGTGCTTTCATGCTTTTTTATTTTTAATTTTTTTTTTATTTTTTCACTTATATATTTGTTTGATAATTGGTGTCTCCGGGTTAACTTAAACTTTTTTTTTTATTTGTTTTTTTAACATATATATATATTTTTATAATCGGGGTCTCTAGGTTAGATTAAGTGCACCATGACTAATCCTCGGACCCTTTTCTTATAATCAGGGTGTCAGCGTCAGCTGATGCGCACCACGAGTTGTATAAGTACGTATATACCCCTTACAAGATAAAATCCAAGAGTTGGCTATAGGGGTGTATTGGTAGTTTACCAACTTTTAATTATATTTTCTGTCTCAATGTTGTGAGTGTGACATCAATTTCAGAGCTCATGCACATTTTGGATGGCGCGTGCGGTGTCGTAGAACTTCTAAAAATATACAATAGTTTTTTATATATTCATTTTATTATGTAAAATATTTTAAAATAATGTCATGGTATCAGAGATATTTTCAATTTTTTTTTATTTTTTTTGCATAATACAATAATCATAATATCCTCAAATAAGAGAAAAACCAAAAATTATTAGTGGGAATGTCCCGATAATTTTATTTTTTTAGTGCACAGTAAAATAACTTTTATAGTTTCAAATAAGACAAAATGAAAGAGTTACTTGTGGTGGTGTTTCAAATATTTTACATTTAGTTATATATGCATAAAAAAGAGTTTCACTCTCATTTTACATCACTAAATCTAAATTTACTATGTTTTTTAACGCGAGCTGTATTTAATACAAATACAAATAACAATAAAAATTAAAAATCTAAACTAAGAGCAAAGGTTTATAGATACAAATAAAAAAATTTAAAACTATTTTAGAAGGATCGAAAAAATCAATGGATTGAAACTAAACTAAAAAAATAAAAGAATAAAAACAAAAATAAAAAATAAAAAATTATATATGTTAAAACTAGATAAAAAAAAATTTAATCCTTGTGGCGGAGCGCGGGTTTATGGCTCGTAATGACTAATAAATCTCATGAAAAGATCCACTTACTCCCCAAGGCTAATTCATTCCTTTACTTGGTTAAGGGCAAAAATATAATTCTACTCATATAATTTATAACTAATTACACCTTCTTTACAATGTTTTTCCCATGACTAATAGGCTTTGTCAATGCTATGTACATATTATTCTTGTCTAAATGAAAAAAAAAAAAAAACAAGAATGATCTCATTATACTTATTTTTTGGTAATATGAATATTTCCATTAGAGAAGAAAATAGTAAAACCCAAATCCTCTAAAAAGTTGTTAGTATTATTAAAAATATCTCATTTACTATCACAAATCTCTCAAAATATATCCTATAAAAAGTTGTTTATTATTATTAAAAACATCTCATTTACTATCACAAATCTCTCAAAATATATATTTTGAGAGATTCAATTTATAATATTTTAAGAGTATACTATTGAAAGATTTATTAAAAGTACAAGAACTAAAAAGAACTTTGGGATGACCCTTTTTTCTACTTGCTAGACATCAAAAATAAAGAAAATAAAAGTTGAGCCAATTACTTTTTCTTAATTTTAACTATTTATATGAACTGTTTTAGACACATCAAATCTATAAGAGTTTAACTTTTATTTTGAGATTTATACCTAAATAACTAAATAAGAAAATGACTATCAAACTAATCCCTTACTTTTATATATAAGAATACAATTAAGCACAAGATATAACTTTAGTACTACCAATATGATAAGCACAAGATATAACTTTAGTACTACCAATATGATAGTTATAGACTATAGAAGAAAGTGTAGGATTAAAAGTTTTATGAAAATTAAGCTAGCGAATTGGGATAAAACACACACAATATTGTTTTCTCAATAATTTAAAAAAGTGGAAATTTAGATAGAAAAATTATTTTGTAATCTTAAATGAAGAAAAAAATATGAAAACTTGATACAACCATGGTGCTCATAAGAACTTATGAAGATTTATAGCAACTACCTAGATTTTGACCACTTACTTTCGTTTGATAGCTCGAGAAAACTAGTTTAAATATGTTCAGAATCATCCAATTAAAATAAAATTATAGGAGTGTGTATTTATATATAATTTTTATTTATAAAATATTACTCATGTCAAGGAATAAGACCTAATTAATATAATAAATCCTTTATTAATATATTATGTACATGTTGAAAACATATTGCCTTCCAATTTTATACCTATAAAACCATATTCCCATTAATAGATAACTTGTTAAGCTACTTAAGGTTACTTTTAATCAAATATTTTTAATGTTATAAAACTAGATCCTACTTAAATAAAATTACATGATTTAGACATGTTACTTATAAATATTTAAGATTAGATATAACAGTTAGAAAAAATATAAATGATATGTGTTGTTACTCATTTTAGACCCCACGTGTTGGAAATAACATACACTCTTTTGGAACTAAATGTAAGAGTTTAACTCATAGTTACTGGATGATGGACAAAAATAGAGAATAATTTTTTTTTAAACCTAGTCTTTGATGCTTTTTGCTTTTCTTGTCCTCCTTATTTGTTGTCGAAATCATCGGGATTCTTAGATTAATTAGGAATCTTCATAATTCTAAAGTTACTCTTTTTTTATCTAGCTTATAAGGTTGGATTAATTCCTTATAATTTGCATTGATTTTGCTATCGTTGCAATTCTTTTCCTAATACCAAATTAATCTGCCAACTTAAACTTTGAATTTGATTTGGTTTTGTGCAATATCTGATAATCCCAACTATATTATGTCATCCATGACATGTTCAAGAATTGATATGATCTTTTATTGGATCCTAGAGTCCACTTTCTTATGTTAGATTCTCAATCAGATGTGGATGATTGACATTGTCAATTTCTGAATCAGATCAGGAGATCTTTTTGACCAAACAAATTATGGGTAAATTTTGTTCTTCAAAACAATTTTTTTCTTGCTTTAGATCCTTCATGAATGTTGTATTCCTTTATGTATAGATGATTGTAGATTTTTTAATCGTTTGATTTTGATATCGAAAACTCAAGATATTCTCGTTTGAATGCTCAATCTTGCTTGGTTTCTTTACCAAGCAAATTGCTGGCACATTTTGTTCTTCAAAATGATGTTTTTTTCTCTTCAGATCCTTTATGAAAGTTGTATTACTGTATGTATAAATGACTTTGGATTTTTTAATTGCTTAATTTTGATTTCACAAGCTCAAGATATTTCCATTTGAATGTCTAGTGTTGCTTAGTTTTTGACCATACAAATTGCAAGCAAATTGTGTTCTTTAAAACTATTTTTTCTCAAACTGAATCCTTCATGAAAGTTGTATTTCTGTACATATAGATGACTTTGAATTTTTTAATCACTCAATTTCAATACCAAAATCTCAAGATATTCTCATTTGAATGTCTAGTATAAAAGAAAAAAAATCCTGCCACAAAAATGATTCTGAATCGAGATTTGCAAATCTTATTAGAGAGATCCAATTTAATATTTTAAGGATTTATCGAGATAAATAGAGACCAATTTCAAATTTAGGAAAATTTAATTAGTCTTGTTAAAAAAACAGGGAGGACTAGTTTAGGAAATGTTCCAACTATTTATGTTGCTTGCTTACCGTGCAGGGTTATATTTTGCTTCTTTTCACACAACCAACGATGTTTTTTGTTTTTTGTTTTTTTACCATAGGTTTAAGGATGGATCAATTCCTTAGAATTTTCACCAAAAAAATTATTTTGTCACTACTGCGAATTTGTTTCTTCAAAACAGTTTTTGACCAAGAAGAGTGCGAGTAGATTTTGTACATCAAAACAATTTTTTTTCAATCCTTCATGAAAGTTGTAGTCCTATACGTGTAGATGAATTAGAGGTTCTGAATTGCCTAATTTGGATATTTGATTCTCAATATATTTCCATTTGAATGTCTAGTGTAAAAACAAAAAATCCTGCCACGAAAGGTATTGCTCATTGTCATTTTAAGAAACAACCCGTGCCTGTAAATTCTTTCCTTTTCTTTGCAACTTCCTGTTTGGCTTGCATGATTTTCTCACTTGATCTTTGAGCTATAAATCATGCTTTTTATGCCTCAAAATAATCATAAGATCAACCAAAATATTTGTTTTATCTAATTATAGAAAAAACATGATTTTGTGTCTTATATTAAATGCACTAAATCTTCCCTTAATAAGAGCTATGTCTAGGCTATATATATCCCTTCCATGCTGACCTAAAAGAGGGGAGAAAGGAGGGGGAAAAAGAGGAGAAAGGAGGAGAGAAAAGATGGAAAGAAAAGAGAGCAAGAGGACGAGAGAAGCAACTAGCAAAACAAAAAACGCAGCCTCTCCCCCCAACAAGTTTTCTCCCTTCCCCACAGCCTCTCCCTCTTAGCAAATGACTTCCAACACCCCTCCCCCCGATCAGTCTTCCTCTCATCAACCACCATTAACTTCATAAGCATTTTTCGCTGTCCCTAGAAGCAGTGACCTCTATTTATGGAGGAGCCCAATATCTTTGTCTCCAGTTGTTAGGTAAGTCCCCATGCATCCTCTTCACTTGTATAGTCATTATGATACCTTTTTGTTTATTATTCAAATTAATTATAACTCACTTGAACAGTAACTAAGGTGGCATGCGTGAGGTAGCTCATGCATGCCTCTTGTTTGCCTAACCGAGTTACTGGTTTGGGCAAGTGACCCGACTCTCTCTCTTTTTCTCTCCTTTTATTTTTCTTATAAAAACATATATAAAAGGGAAAATATTTATGATTATCTTGTATATTTTTTACTATTGAAAAAAAAAATACCAATCTCGTATTTAAAATACTCGGTTTTTGGCGTGATGCAACAAATATACATATATACCAATTAAATATTTTCATGCATACAACCAATACACTAACATATCTTGAATATTTAAAAAAAACAAATATTCAGAGATTAAAAGAAAATGTGTTTTAACATGGATTTCATAAACACAAAAATTATTTTATTGTATTTTTGGATTTTACAACATGTTTGTAAATTCCAAAGGGTGTTGGCCAATATTGTAAAAAAATATAAAAATCTTATTTTTTAAGGGATTCACTTATTATTGACTGTTAATATTTGGGTATAAAAATCCCAAAAGGGCTAATATCCAAAATATTAATGAGGATAATTCACCATTATTCACCATTGTTAATATTTGGATAAAAAAAACCCTAAATGGTAAATATCCAAAATATTTTTTTCAGGAATAATAAGTCATTATTATTTAATCAACACATCTTTGAAATAATTACTGATAATTATCAGGGACAGACTTTTGAAACACTAAGAATTTCCTTAGATTTCTAAATTTTTATTCTATTTCCTTACAATTTATGAGTTGTGAACACTTGAAATACTAAAGGGAAAATGAGCTTTTAAGCCCATTGAATCTCCTTAGATTTCTATTATAGCTATCTCTTAATTCATAGGCCATAAATTTTTCAAACATAGATTCAAAAGATATGCATTGACTCTCTTTGGCACGGTATAGACATATTTAAAGATATAATCTATTTGGCCAAGGGTATTTCCTTTTAGACTTTGAACCTAAGTCTATTCATAATAGCAGACCTATCCTAGAAAAATTGATTAGATAAACATCAAACAACATAGCAAAGGCAAACTAAAACACCAAGCAACTTAGCTTAGATAGGACGTATTAGGAGTACTAAAACCTTCCCTTTACGCAACCACTCCCTTGCCTTAGAATCTATGAAAGACCAATTATATTTCTAGTGGTCATAATACAAGGTGATGACTCATTTTTTAACAAAACAACCCCCCCCCCGACATGAATCCTTGCTCCTAGGGAGGGTTGCTGTGACGCCGTGCTCTCGTGGAAGGTGCGACAATATGTTTAAACAAAAGAGTTTTCATATAACTTATATATGAGTCATATAAAGATGTGATTGATAATGTCATAACCTATTCCCTAAAAAAAATAAAATAAAGAAGGATGACATTGTGGAAAAATCAATTTAAAATTTTTGAACGAATTCAAGAGCCTGATCATACCTCTATTGTGCCAAAAAATGAAGAAAATTACAATGTCAAGGTTAAAATAAATAATTATCAGATAAATCTGCATAAAAGTTAAGTTGAAACATATAATTATGTTTTAAAGATGCCAATTTGATTTAATCATAGGTCAATTTAAAGTATAACTATGTTTAGAAATTAATTTAGGGTCTAATTGAATGATTTAATTAAGTGTAATGATTTAATTATACTTTAATGGGGTCAAATTAATTCTATTAAGGGCTTATGGGTGAAAAATTAAGTATGAGAGCCAAATTTGGGTTAAATTGAGAAAATTAGAATTTTTGAAGACCTAATTTAACTTTTACTAACTCAGTTGGATGAGATTAGGGGTGAAATTGAAAATTTAATTGTCAGTTGAGGGTTAAATTGCATAAATTCCAAACCAAGAATGAAAGTAAAAATGACGTGTAAATTGGAGGTTGCTATTAAAGCTTTGGTTGAGATAAAATTAAAAGTTTAAGGCCAATTAAGAGCGTAATTGAACAATCATAAATTAAAGGATGAAATTAGACTTGTCTAAAATGGTGCAATTATGTAGAATTTGAAGGCAATAAATGTTAGGTTTTGTGTCCTCTGTCACTAGTTCAGGCACACCAATGTCTTTATCATTGCAGAAGTGTAAGAAGTGCCTTGCAAAACCCATCATTACACGCAACGTTAGTTGAAGAGGCACCATAACGAACAAAAGAAGGGGAGAACAAAAAAACACTTAAATACAGACATTGGAAATAAGTAAATTGTGAGAAACCTCTCGGCACCATCAAGAACTCTTTGCTCTCCTCGTCGTTAGCAGTAGCTCCTTCCTCCCCTCATCATCGGTAGTAGCTCTAGCTTTCCCCCCTAACATCAGCAACTTTAACAACTTTTTCTCCACCCATCAATCGACCAATAGTAACCACTCGGCACCACCAAGAGCTCTTTCCTCTCCTTATCATCAACAACAACTCCTTCCTCTCCTCATTGTCAGCAGTAGCTCTAGCTTTCCCCCCCCAACATCAGCAACTTTAATAACTTCTTGTTCACCCATCAATCGACCAATAACATCCTCTTAGCACCACCAACAATTTCTTCTTCTCCTCTGGCCACAACGACAGTAGCAACAACTTCTTATGCTAAAATGACATATAGCTTCTTCTTCTTCTACTCTGACAACAACAACAACTCTAACCATTTTCTTCTCTATGCAGCAACTACTTACTCCTATTTCTACAACCACCGCCGACCACCTTTCTCTCCACCAGCACCTCTTGCGCCACTAGCCGGACATCCTCTTCATGGAAGCAATGCTAAGTAACCTCTTTTTTTCTCTTCAAACACCATTATTGTTCACTTGCACGTGAATAATAGGTAGTAGGGTTGGATGTTTTGTCAAGCCTAATTGAAGAAGAATGTTGGGCCAAAATAAACTAACATGGCTGGGTTGACGTATTTTGGTGGGTCAGGCCCAACATACATACATACATACATACATATAATTGCATTTAAACAAATATTTTATTTTTGTGCATATAGTTGAATTCTAAAAATTTCCTAGGCATATTTTTCACAAAAGAAAAAAATCACATCTTTTCTCATTCTTTTAATGAAAAATTAGGATATCATAATCAGTTTATGATTATTAGTTAGAATTTAGTCAAAATATCAAAATCTTTCATCAAAATGTGTTCAGCCAAAAAATCAAAAATCTTTTATTTTTTCATAAACTTTAATTATTGGGGTATAAAATTACATTTTAAAGTACACCCATAGATATTAAAAAGGCAGTAAATGCAATGTTTAAAATTTAGACTTTAGAACAGTTAAGTTTTTGATCTAGTGAGGTAGAGACTCTCTTACGAAGAGAGATCCACTTCTAGACTTAAAAAAGACCAAGAAATATAAATGTGACCTAGAAAAAAAATCAAACAACAAGGCCACTTACTCTAGGGTGTACTAGGGATGATGCGTATTCACCTGGCACAACAAGTCCCCTTACCCGGGCTCTCGTAGAATATTAGGTTTTCTATTGACTTTAAAAATTATAATCATATTTTTATGGTTATAAAAACAAATCTTTGTTTGCGCCTCTTCCCCCATCTCTAGGCATGGCCGTGTGCAAAGATAAAAAAATGTTCATCATGATAGATAAGTTATGTTATTTATATAATTCAATTCATTCTGATTTGTTGAGTGACTTAGGGTTATATAAATTAGTAATAATATATCCTTACATATCATACTTAATGATAACAAATTAACTACACCAAACTTCTTGGACTTGTACTGTAATGTGATAATTATTCTCAACTAACAAAAGAAGGTTATATGTTCTTGAAAATCCAATTCCTTTTATATTTAATAAAGATGCTAATAATGAAATTAGGATTGCATATTAACATTATATTGATTATGACGAACATGTTACAAGTGTGATATAAGTCATCATGTCATTTGAACGTCAAATACAACATGAGAATATGAATGTCTATACCTCAAAAGGTTGTTTGATGTGAATATTATGACTAAGAGGTGTGAAACAACTAGAAACTTGATCCATTGCAAAATAATAGAAGGTTCTTTAATAAAAACTCATGTTTTGTTTATAATTGAAAATTATTTTTTGAATTTAAATAGTAATTATTGGGTATTGGACACCTAAAATTATTTTCATATTTCTTTGTAATGTGAAACAATTGAGAACAAGTATAGTATCATATTAAAGCAAAATTGACTTTTGTTTTAACAATAGACATGGGTTGTTACATTACATTAACTTTGCCTAGGATGGTACTAGAGCTTAATAATTATTATTTTTTTATATAATATTTTCTAAAAAGATCATATTAATTTTTACTTTGTTTTTGATAGGTTTAAATTGATTATTGAGAAAAAACTTTTTCATTTTATAATAATGATATTTATTATAGATTTAATATTTATGCAAATAATTTGTATATATTTGATCTTAAAATGCCTATGTACAATAGAAAAACTAAATAAATAAATTTAGATAATCAATATTTATCATATTTATGGTATTGTAGACCAGATCATATTAATGAAACAATAGTCATTAAGTTACAAAAAAATAAAATTGATCATTTTAATTATGAGTCATATGAGATCGTTAAAACCAATTTTTGATGAAATAAACCAAATAACAAATGTACCTACTAGATCGATTTGATCACTCTGGATCAACTTCCATCCAACTTACTATAAAATTTAGCTAGGTCCAGATGCTGGGCTAAGAGATCATTACTTTCAGGCTTGAAGAAGTTTAATAAAAAACAAATTTCGCATCTGCTCGAGCACCTATCTAGTATTCACTACTAGAACAAAACATTGAAACCTAGTGTTTTGTTTAATGATTTTTAGGTTGCTGGTTCGATTCCCTTCATAAAAGGATGCGTCGTGTTAAAAGTAGCTAGGATTTGATTTATGAGTCTTATGCTACGAAAATGACCATGATAGAAATATTACATCAATAACTTTGTATTTATTCAAACTAGCTTGTATTTTTGTGTTTTTTTTCATTAGCATGGTTGACCATGTCAGATTACGTGTATCTTGATTAATTTTATGAACTTTAAAGACTATTATATGTCTCGGATATAAAATTACAGGGAGAGCAAACTCAGTCCAAGTTTTCAAACTACATATATTGCTGCTACAACACGTTGCACATCTCTCCATTTTTCATGAATTCTCACCGGGCTACCTCTTAACTGTTGCTCCTACTGTGCCCTCTCTCTATAAGCACACAGCATATCCCACGAAAATCATGTTTTCACTAGGAAAAAACACAGGACATTGAGTCCAGGATACTCGAATTGTAGCGCCTTCAATATTCCTCTCGTGTTAAAACACTTCCTCCATATTCTTTTGATGAAACAAAAAAGAGAAGTCACGGGCCCTTTAAGGCACCATCTCTATTTGTGCGTTCAAATTTGTGGAAAACGGCTCGAGTTGTCGTGTTGATAAAAAACTTATAATTTATATGGTAAATTTTAAATTTGATTAATAATATATATTTATTATTAGAGATTAAAATAATTAAAATTTTATTTGTTAATTTAAACCATAAAATATATGTTTTAAAAGATGGCGCCTCCCAGGAAAAGATAAGCTTTATTCATTTTGAGAATTAATCAAATCACTGGCTTTCATCTGTTGCGAATCATGATAAGAAATTTTACAGGCAAATGCATGCACCACGGGGGAAATTGAATCACTTTCATGGAAACTACGGGGGGCAGCGTTCGCGGCCATATATATCATAGAAATAAGCTTTTGCACCCACCAAACAAAAGCCTCAATAAGATTATTACACGTGTGTTGTCTTACCATGATCAGTCATGCCAGCCGCTGCTAATATCAAGCTTTCTCCTTTTTTATTCAACATTCAATGATATATTCGGGTTAACTTAAATTTATTTTTCTAGTAGCTAAAAGATGCTATAAAATATAAATTACAAAAATTGTTCTGGGATACTGATTTGAATTAAGAAACTTAATCACCAAATTTATTCCTAGCTACATTAGCTTGTGAAAGAACATTTGACATTGCATTTTATTTATTTGTGGTTTAAATTATGGTTTGCATCCCAAATCATATTCTTTTTGAATATCGAACAACACTTACTCTAAATTTTTGTCCTCCAGTGGCATGACGTGATGTTATAGGGCTTGAAATCTACATAGTATATCTCGAGTTTAAGTTAGGATGTATATCTCTTATAAAAACCTGAGACGACCGAGATTTTACTTATTCACTTAGACCCATAAAACATATTTTTTGAAAGGTGTAGTTTCCTTGGGTTAAAAAAAAAAAAAAAAACTTCATCTAAATTTAAAACTGAATGATAAACAAAATCTAATTAATAGGGGTAGGTCAACATATGTAATTAAATATTTATTAATCATACAAATTAATGTCTTATTCATAATGATGAACCCGCCTTCATTTTCCAACCTTTCCTAATCAACCCGCTAATGAAGCAGCTTAATTTCTTCTCACGTTCGAAGAATTTCGTGCCGCTTACGACACCATTATATTTTAAATGCTATATATATCTCTGTGGATATTTTTTTTTTACTTCAATGTATTAATTGATTGATGGGGTAATTTAGTGGATATTAGTTACCAAGCCGGCTCTCCTTTTTATACTAGCTCCCCACCCTTTTAGACCGATACACTTGTGTTTCTTGTAGTACCTCCTGCTTTTCTTCTGTATAAGCACTGGTTTTTCCATGGAAAATCTCCAAATTTTATTTTCTTTTGCGTCGACAAACCATCCTGTCTCTTCAAGTATGACAAATAACTCACATGTTCTTTGTGATTTTAAAGCTGATAGTACTTCAAGGGGGTTCTTGGAATCGAGCAGAGAAAATTATCATCTAGAACCAAGAACATCATCCGAAATTAATGAAGTCCTTAACTCACAAAGTGCGAGCTTTGGTATTGGGTCCCAAAAAGAGCTAAAAGCAGCCAAAAAGAAAGGGGAGAAGAAGATTAGAAAACCCAGATATGCTTTTCAAACGAGGAGTCAAGTTGATAAACTTGATGATGGTTATCGATGGAGGAAATATGGACAAAAGGCCGTGAAGAACAACAAATTTCCAAGGTACTACTGATTTCTCCAAATTAACTTCCTTAGATAATTTCCCTTTTAGTTTTATTTATCTTTGTTAAGACTATATATATATGTGTGTGTGTGTGTGTAAGACTACATATATATGACTGCGCATCCAAGTTATTACTATGAATTCCCTTTTAGGTATGGTCAGAAAGTGTATAGGATCTTCCTTTAAGATTAGGGTTATGGATGAGAGACTTTGAAACCTACATGAATTCATCAGTATTTATGTTGAGAAAAATATCCTCTCATAACCCTTCAAAGTACTGAAAATGTTGATTTCTTCTGGGCCTTTTTAGTGATTCGTTTGGTTTAGGGTTTCTTCTTCCTATCGCGGAGTTGTCCTCATCCCTCTCTCTTTTTTTCTACTTCCCGTCTCTCTTATATAACACCCTTGTAAGACGAAAGGAGATTTCTTTATTTAATCAAACCTACTTTCTTTCGATGCATGAGTATTTCTTGATCATTTGTGGCAAATCTAGTAGAAAAATGTCTTTCATTGATGTATCTCAACATGCTTGTCGACTGAAAGATGTTTTTTAAACCACATGATCGAAGAGCTGCAATCAACAATTATATATACTTCAAGAAGCTCTGTGAAACTTGACTAAATCCTGTATTAATAAACGTATGCTTACATTCATTCCTTACCTGAGCTTGAAATGAAACGCTGGCACAATCAAGAGTAAAGGGATTTAGCTACTCCATGATATGTATATAGAGATGCACGAAGCAAATAATAGTAACAAATCATGAGATGAGGTAATATCAGGAACCTATAATTTGATGGCTCTAACTTAGATCCAACCCCACGGCGCCCATTTGCAATCTACACCAAACCGAAATAGGCATTTGTTGTTCAATTACTGCATGAGAGAGAGAAATATAAAACAATACTTGACATCTACAAGCAAACTTATGCTGTTGGATAGAGAGATAATTAAAATCTATACACCTAAAACTACTGTTAAATGGTATCTCAAGATAATCAGAACATCAATTAAAACCATACCATAATTGAAGAATTGTTTCAATTAGAATATTATAACGATTTGAACTTCCAAGTATCAAAAAACAAGGTTGATGGAGCATACATAATTTGGAGTTTGCTTTTTAGTTGGTCACAAATCAAAGGGAAGTCCTAAACCCGAGCTCTCTTGGAAAGAGATCGAGGGTATGTACGCTAGTTGAGCAACAAGCTCAATTTGGCTCTATATTTATTTCTTCAAAAACTCTTTATTTTAACATTAGCATGAACCATTTGATGATACGCGCACTGATTGTAATTTCTCATTTCCAGGAGCTATTACCGATGCACTTATCAAGGCTGCGATGTGAAAAAGCAAGTCCAACGCTTAACCAGAGATGAAGGGGTTGTAGTGACTACGTACGAAGGGATGCATAACCATCATATAGAGAAGTCGACTGATAATTTTGAACATATATTAAGTCAGATGCAAATTTACACTCCCTTTTGAAGTGATGATCAATGGATTAGGGTTAAGATCACGTCTGCTTTTGTAAGGAAAAAAAACATATAATATAGCGAGGAGTGTAGTTTCCATATCCTAATAAGGTTGTATCCATATATATATAATAATGGCTGAAGATCGTGATTAAAAGTTCTTGAATTATGTTCTATATCTGACGAATATATTGTAATCTGTAAGTTTCTTAGCTTTTATTCTCTTTCTTTAGCATTGGTGGGATTGTAAACGGTGGGCTCAACATCAATGCAAGAGTCGGAATTACTGATGCTCTACCTCCCTTCTCGCTAAACAAAACGAAAGGTGATTAACAACGGATTTTTACGATAGAAAATTTCTGTTGCAAAAATTATAATGAATTAGCATTAAAATATATTTAGCAATGAATTATTCATTGCTAAACATGTTCTAAAGAAAAAAAATCGTGAATTGCGATGGATATGCCATTGCAACTAAATTTCCGTTGCGAATCTGTTGCAAATAAATTTGCAATTGCAGAATTGCATCAGATTACTTTTGATGCAAATTGTGCTGCTAATTAAAATCAGCAATGGATTCCTTTATCAATAGCAATGGATTGATCTTAACAATGCAAATTCCTTCTTGATCTTACCCTTCATGTCTTTTTTTTTTTTCTTTTGTGTTGGTGGTTTGGAATTTAACCTAAACATGAAGGAGAACTGTAGAAATAAAGAACAAAAATAACTTGTGCTTGTACAATCACAGCAAACTCTGTGTATGATTGTCTCAGTGCGGGGGTATTCAGGATTCTTCTTTCGTTTATTTGATACAAAATCATTATGGGTCTTTTTTTTTTATATAATAATAATAATTAATTGAAATAGAGAGAGAGGCGACCCTAACTGGAAAGTTAGCATTTGCTAAAAACATTTTTGAATTAATGTTTACATAATCGATAATTTTAAAAATGATAAGATTAGTCGATATGTATGCAAACTGGTCCAAATATCTACGTACTGATACTTTTTGTGTTTCTAATATTCATAAAAACTACATAACTTTACTCATTCAAATTGTGTTTATCTCGAACTTTACCAATTACATTTCCTGTGAACGATCGGAGCACGAGGGGAACTTTTCACCAAGGTAAATGTTAGGCTGGTGCCTACCCAATTCTGATGATATCTCTCGCTACCAGGTCTTATGTTTCAGCATTTGTCGGTGAAAAAACAATTATCTTTAGTCATTTTTCTTTTCCACTTGTAGATCTCATTTCTCTTTACCTTTTATCTGCCATGCTTATCAATGCAATGAAAGTCGGAAGTTGCCTTTTTTAAAACACTTCTCTTCTTATCAGTCTTTCAGTTCTATTTCGGTTTTTATTTTTTTAATTTTAATGACATGATTCAGTTTTAGAGTGTTTTGGGGCTATACTGTTTATGTATATGTGTGTGTATTAATTCAACAATTGTTTTTTAGTTCAAATTTAAAAATAAAATTATTTAGAATTGTACAATTTAATATAAAAAAGACACAATGAAATCATTTTTCTGAGCAAAATTATAAACATGCATAATATTACGAGAATATCATCATCAATCTCGCAAGGTTATTACTTTTTCTAATTGCTCTGAAATTTTAATATAATAAAGAAATATGTCAAGAGACTTTACATAAAATTTCATCTCAATTTAACGGTTAGATTAAGAGATATGATTGACATTGTAAAATTATTTATTATTTAAAAAAAATACTATTTGGCTGAAATGGAACGAGCGGAACAAAACCAGAATGTTTCAACCGAAATTTGGGTGGAATTTCCACAATGAGCCAAAATTTTAAGCGAGGTAAAAACTATGTCATTTTATCTCGTTTTTTTTATCTTATACGAAACGTTTCAGCCGTTTTGACCAAAACAAAACAAAATTAACAACACTTTTATCAATACTGCTAGGCACCAATGTCGTCCATTTTAATCTATGGTTTTTGTTTTTATGCATTATTTGTTGATGAATATTTAATACATGGTCCCCAAGAAGCGTGACATGATGACATAGGGCTTATGATCTGTATAGCAAGTCTCGAGTTCGAGTCAGAATGTGCATGTCATGTAAGACTTTTGAACAACAGAGATTTTACTCGTTGACTTAAATTCACAAAATATGTTTTCTAGGAGGCGAGGTTTCCTCATATAAACAAAAGCTATGTTTCCAATACATCTAGATAATAATGTTTGCTATGTTTTTGGCAGGCTAGTTGCAACATCTTGCATCTACTATTCTCGGCATGTTGTTTTTTTCTGCTTGTGTTTCTCTTTTTCTTCCTCTACCCTTATCATTGTGCCCTCTCTAACAATTTCAGGTGGTAAAACACAAGATCTTGCCATACTAATGGTGCCTTCCATTGGACGAACACCACCATTTCCTGTCACCATGACGCTTAGTGCTCTTGTAGCTCCAGCAACACTTTCCTAGCCATGTCCATCTATCACACAATCTTGGGCTGTACGTAGAAATCAGGCCACCCACAAGACTTCCAGCTTTAATTCACCCCCACCTGTATCCATACCACGACTACCAAGTCTATAAATATTATTCATAAACCCAAACGCTCTAATCTATCCTTAAAACATCCTATTCCCTAACCTAAAGAGCCTTCCTGTGTCTCAAGCCCTGAAAGATTCAAAATAATGGAATGCCATGTCAGAGAAGTTCTGCTGAGACCCTTTTTAGGGTCTTTGCTTGTGTTAGTATCTCTTTCAACTTAATATTAGCATCGAGAGTTTCCAGGTATGCTGCATTTGTTCACCTTCATAAACATCAACATGCATAGAAAGCTTGATTTGTGTGCATTGAAGTGTGTATTTTGTTGGAGATCCATTTTTTTCTACTTAGAGGAGATACGTGTTGGAGAGTATATTTGTATTTCCTGTTGTAATGATAATGATATCTCATGACCTTGCTAAAAATAATGAAACAAGTTAGATGTAAATGGGTATTAATGACAAAAAAATAAGCTAAATGGAATTAATGATCAATATAAAACCAATGTTAACTACTCATGTTTCTTTGATTAACACGAGTGTTTAGATTAACTTGCGTGTATCTTGACTAATCCTACGAGCTATAAAATTAACGATAATATAATTTTTCAGTGGTTATCATATTAGCAACCACAAAAGTTCGAACCTGAGATAAGATAATAGAGGAAGCAAACCATTTACTTCCAAACTCTTAACATTGCACTATATCCTAGAAGATTATGTTAATGAACCGTCTCACCTAAAAACTTAAGTTTTTAGGTGAAATTCCAGAATATGATTTATATTATTCTTTAACACACTCTTTCAAGTGAAGACCCTTTGTGCTTAAAACTTGCACAGACTCACATTACCCCGTATTTGATTTTTATCAATTAGAATGAAGGTGGTGAGATTCAAACTCGTAACCGCTGACTCAACAAGGCTCTGATACCATGTTAAGGAACTGTTTCACCTAAAAATTTATGTTATTATGTGAGGTCTCAGAATATGATTTATATTATTCTTTAACAGATTAAGTATTCATGTTTTTTGCACAAACTTATGATATTGATTGTCATATTGATGGGCATATGACTTTTGTACCCATTACAAAGTTAAATATTATTAGAGTTGTAACATATGTTGTTGTAATAGTTAAAACTGGAATGAAGGTTATCTTTTATTATGCAGATGGAGGTTTGTTAATTACGTGATTATAAATATTTTTTTTTATTTTAGAATACATTAAAATAATATATATTTTTTATTTTTTAAAATTTATTTTTAATAATGGTATATTAAAACAATCTAAAAATATTTAAAGAATAATATCTGAAAAAAGTAATTTAAAAAAAAATGACAAAAAACTAAACAGGTTTATTTCTCCAGCAGGATTGTCATAATCGCATCTGATGCCTAATTGAAGTATCTTGTATATAAATAAATATATAGCAATGCCCATGACCGGGAAACAAAGCAGATCAGGAATCGTGGAAGTTGTATTTATTAAGTTACAAGCGGTGTATCCTTTTAAATTGATCACATCACTCCATTGTTGTTAATCGTGTGGGTGTGAAGTAAACACGTGTGTCTTGTTCTTTTTCTCTGAATGGGCAGATAAAAGCATTGCTCAGGTCGGTGGGTTTGGCTGCAAGTCACACAGGTCTGCTACACTCTGGAGTCTGGACCTACTACAAGCATACAAATAATTGGATTCCAGGTGAAGGATTTTAAAACTATTTTTGAGAAAAAATATATTTATTTATTTATTTTAATTTATTTTTTATATTTTTTAGATTATTTTTATATGTTAATATCAAAAATAATTTTTTAAAAATAAAATAATATTATTTCAATGCATATATGATCAAAAACTAATTTCAAATACAACCCCAGCTACCTCAGTATTATAAAATGAAAGGAGCTCCCCTCAATTCGTCAACTTAAATTATGCTCTCAACATGATTTGTGCAATCTTGTGGCATTCCATCCAACTCTGCCACTAGTATAAGTGTTTTATTTGGATTCTAAAGAAATCAACACTAGCTGATGCACAGCAGATGGACTTTTTGGCAACAATTTTCTATTTATCTCGGTTAACATTAAAGTCGACGTTTTCCTTCAGCCATGAACACAGCAAATGGACTTCTGAGTAGGTACATTGGAGTGAATCTCTATATTTCACACAGCTTATTTGAATAGATTTCAAGTGTTGACTGGGGCTAGGTTCTGAATCATTACAAGGTAAGCACTTACGCAACTGAGAAATGGTTGTCCCCCACACTAGTCCTAATCAGAAGACAAACCCCATAAAAACAAGTTACGAAAACAAAGAACAGCTATATTCTCTATACAACACAGCCGCAATTGACCACCTATATATCAATGTCATATATTGGAACAAATAAGAGGAAGGTTTTGTCATTGAACAGGCCACATGCATGGAGTGAGCTTTTCATGTTAAGGCACCCTATACTCCCTTTTCATTCCATATGCCAACCACCGGTAATGGATTAGAGCACAAATAAATAAACAAAAAAACAGAATTAGTTTGGCTGTATGTGAGGCAGTAATAGCCCTTCCCTTATAAGAGGTCTCTCCCTAGTTCACTGAAAAAAATCAACAGAAGGAAATAAACTGATGATCCTATGGTAAACAGAATTGTCAAAATTGAAGGCTAATGGGAGTTTTGGAAGTCATCATATAAATGGTGAAGCCGAACAAAAACTGAACTTCCATTACAAATATCATCAGTTTGGTAGATACATGCCAACATACTGAAGGCTGCCAGAATGATAAAACAAAATCAAGTTTGGATTCTCAACATCAAATCAATTCTTGACTTTGTAACCAAACCATCATATGCATGGAATTAAAAGGAACACTATACTCGATGTAAGACAATAGTGCTAGTCCTTCTTGGGGATGTCCTTTCGAGGGATCTTCGATTCCAGTTCCTTAGGTGATGCCTCTTTTGCAGCCCTGAAATAAGATGCATCAACAATCTACTCTTACATACTAAAACATTGAGGAAAAGACTCCAATCAACATAGTATATATAAGCCAAGCAATAAATGTTAAGAAACCATCTCACCTAAAAGTTTAAGTTTATAGGTGAGACCCTAAAATATGATTTATATTATTCTCTAATACTCAAGTGAAAGTCTTTTAGGCTTGAAACTTGCAAAGACCCACACTACATTGTGCTTGATTTTTTTATCAAATAAAATGGATAGTGAGATTCTAACTCGTGACCGCTGGGTCAACAAGGTTTTAATACTATGTTAAGAAACAATTTCACCAAAAAGCTTAAGCTTATAGGTGAGGTCTTATAATATAATTTATATTATTCTGTAACAATAAGCATATAAAGAGTGATCGTTGGGTCAACAAGGTTTTGATACCATATTAAGGAACCATCTTATCTAAAAACTTAAATTTATAGGTGAGGTCCCAAAATATGATTTATATTATTCTGTAACAATATGCACATAAAGAGTACCCAAGTAGATAATATAAAGCAAGATTTTCTTCATTAAGCAATAGCAACACCACCTGATTTAATACTACAATTTTGTAACCGAATCCTAATAAAGGATCTTGCTTTTGGTCATGTATTCACGTCAACGTTTTAAACTCCTTTCTGGCGAAACAATCTAGTTTAGATTCATAGATAAAATGATCAATCACAAGAGGCTAAAATGGCAATGCATCTGCAACTGGGATAATTAGAATTTGATATAATTCCATGATTTATGCCAAATCCCCAAGCCTACGACAAATGAAAGCCAAGGGTGTAAAACCAGCAGAAAACCAACAAGTTTTGGAAAAGACCCGAATGGGATTGTTGCACTTGATAGCCAAACCCTGCTTCTAACCCGTAAGCGTCAGCTAGTTTACAATCCAAAACTTGTTTCAAGTTATTAAGCCCCAAAACTAGACAAAAATATTTGTCAAGAAAACCCATTCTATATCTTGAAAACTAAAAACTAACATGATCAATCACAAAATAATCCCAAAAGTATATTCAAGTTCTTAGAACAAAAAAAAGAATATAATTTTGTGAGCTAAATACTCCCATCACAATCAGAAATGATTCAATTCAATAAAATAATGATTATCATCACGCCGTATTACAAAATAGTAGAAACATCACAATCACTTAGTCATTTAGAGAGAGGGAGGGGAAGGGGAGTGGTTACTTGGAGGCGGCGGAAGTTTCTTCTTCGAGCCATTGGCGGATATGCTTGACGTTGCGTCTGAAGATAGTAGCAGATTGCTTCACATCGCTCCTCAGTAAAAGAATCACAGCACTTACACCAGCTACTGTTATAATGAAGTTTGTCAACCCCATTATGTTTTTGCTCCTAAATTTCGTAATTCGACGCAAGAGGGTTTATCGATAGCTTAAGCGATGGTTTTACTGGGTTTCTTGTCGAGTAGGTGAGCTTGAAGAAGACGAGGGGGATAGAGGCCTTGGGCAAGCAGTTGGATAGGACTTAGATGGGTTGTGTTGGGTTAGGGCCTGGTTTCTGGCCCAATAACTTATGATGTTGTGGTCTTGATAATTCAGCTTTCAGTTGAAGCCATGGCTTCAGCTTAAGGTGGTGTTTGTTTCCGCGGTTGCACTGGTGTTTTGAAATAAGTTGTAATAAGTTGTGGTTTTAAGTGTTTGGTTAGGGGTGATAAGTTGAAAAAATATTTTTTTTACAATTTAGAAGCTGTTTGGGGCAGGAAACTTTTTTTTTTTCAATAAAAATAATTTTTTTATTGTTTTAGATTATTTTGATGTGCTGATATCAAAAATAATTTTTAAAAAATAAAAAAATATTATTTTATTATATTTCAACACGAAAAACACTTTAAAAAACTATCACAGCAACTCTCCCAAACAAGCCCTTAAAAGTATACCCAACCGGCGTTTAAAAAAAAGCAAGAAAAGACCGCTTTTCTTGCATCTGTTGTGCAATAGGAGAGAAAAAGGGGTGGGGCCGGGGGGCTGGTGGGTTGGTACAAGATGATTATTATTTTGTTATTAATTATATTTGTTACAAGTTTATTATTAATTATATAAATAATGTTACAAATATAATTTTAATATTAAAATAATCTAAAAATGAATTAAAATATAAATAATGTTTACATAATATATGTTTATTAATATATAAAATATAATTTTAATATTAATATAATCTAAAAATTAATTAAAATATAAATAATTTTTTATAAAATATATGTTTATTAATATAAAAAAATATAATTTTAATATTAAAATAATCTAAAAATTAATTAAAATATAAATAATTTTTACATAATATATGTTTATTAATATAAAAATATATTTTAATCAAACTGAATTAATTTTTATTTTAAGATTTTCAATCGAAATACTAAACAAAAGTAATCAATTAAATTTAAGTTTTATATTTATTAAAACCGTACAAGTCTTGTTTCAATTAATAAAAAGTTTGATTTAATAAACTTGAGTTGTTTTTATTTGATTCATTCAATTTAGTTCCTTTTTTTCAGTTTCTAAAATTTAAAACCGAAACCAAACAAAACCAAATTTATTTTTAGTTTTAGTTCTAGTTCTAGTTCTAGTTCTAGTTTTCTAACCGAAATTATAAAACAATAGAAAACAATTTGATTCAGTTAATTTCAAAACGGGATTTATAAATATTCTTGATTAATTAACATTAAAAATGAAAAAAAGTGGGATCTTAAATAGTTACTAAAATCAATATTATAAAATTGCTAAAATTTAATACTTAGACTTTAAAAAAAAAAATTGGTTCCTTGATCGTTGATCATGTTGCTCCACTGAACAATCATCTAGTTACTTTGGTTTGAAAATAGAAAGAATAATATACGATGAATTTCAGAAATTATTTTAAATTTGTGTTTTATTTAGAAAAATATTAAAATAATATTTTTTTAAAAAATATCAAATATTTTTAATTTAAATTAATATAAAAATTAATTAAAATATAAATAATTTTTACATAATATATGTTTATTAATATAAAAAATATATTTTTAATTTTAAAATAATCTAAAAATTAATTAAATGTTATATGAAAAGCATGATAATCAAACACACAAAACTATTTTTTTTTCAAACTCAAACTCAACCACAGTTTTAACTAAACACTTCACAACTTATTTTGAACTATAACAAAAGTGTTTTTCTGTTTTTTTTAAACCTCAACCACAAAAATAAAAGCAATACCAAACACACCCTTAGTCATGATGGAGCACTCTATAGGAGAGAGCTATGGCTAGAGTCTGTTTGATAATCTGTACTTCTATAATGAATATAACTCCATGCTAGCACTGTCCATCATATTATGCAAGCACTTCTCTAAATTGTGTTTTTTAAAAATCATGAATTGCTTTTTAATTTCAAATTTAAAATGTTACTGATTTTTTTATTTTAAATTTATTTTTTTATTTAAATATAATTAAAAAATAATTATTATATTGTTTAAGGGTTTTTTAAAAGTAATTATTTAATTATATAACTTATTCCTATTAATTGTATAATTAAATTATATATAAAATAATGATACTATATTTAAAATGATATATAAAAAATGATTAAACTAAATAGCTTTTACCATTGGAGCACACGTAAACAAAAAAACTATATTTACACTATTCGAAAAGCCATTTTAGAGATTTAGCTTTGTAAAATAGTTATATTTACATATATGATTTTTGTAAATGGTCTTTATCATTGGAGTGCATATAAATAAATAAATAAAGTCATATTTACACTATTCAAAAAGATATTTTAGAGATTTAGCTCTTTAAAATGACTTTTGCCATTAGACATACTCTTACAGTACTCAAAACTCTTTACCTTTTTTTTCTTCTAATAAATCTATTATTATTCTTATTTATCATTCTCCTAGCTTAGTCCTATATTTTTCTCTGTTATTATATCATGCTTGAAGTGCTTGTTTGAGAATAGTTGATGTTGTTTTTTAAAATAATTTTTGTTTAAAAATATATTAAAATAATTATTTTTTATTTTTAAAAAATTATTTTTGACATCAACAAATAAAAATAATCTATAATTTTTTTTAATTTAAAATAAAAAATAACAAAATTCAATTTTTTTTACAATATATTTACCATTGCAGGCTCACTTCTTCAAGGGTTGCAGGCTCGGCGGAACCTTGGATTACCATTACTTTGCATAGAATCATCTTCCAGCTCCAGCAAACTTGTCTCCAAAAATCTAGTTTAGTTAATAATAGAAACTAGTTAAATGCCCACACTACATTGCGAGCGTAGTGCGGGTAAAACAAATAATTTTTACAAATATTAAGATTAAAATATAATATTTTAATATGTAAAATTTAATATAATGAAAGAGATCAACATCCTCTATCATAATAATAATAACATCGAAGTCTTAACTTTTAAAATTATCATCACTATTATTATCAAAACAATAGCTATGGTTAATGCAATTTCTCGGCAACACATTTTTTTTTTAAATCAAATTTTTGAGATGACTTTTAAAATACAAAAAAATGATGCAATCATATCAAAAACTAGAGAGTCAAAAATCAGGTTATGACAATGAGTTTTTTGGCTGGAAAATTTGAAAGAAAGTTATTTTTTATTTTATTTTGGCTTCCAATTTCTCGCCCCCAAGTCATAGATTTTGTCTCTATTTATAGTTAGAGTAAGAGGGTAATCTAGTCTATACTAAAGTAAAACTTAAGTTATTGTTTCAAACATAACCATCCTAACTACTGATTTAAAGTAAGTGTTATGAAATGTCAAATTTAACAACTATAATAGGTTGTGTGAGTTGTCACTTTTAAGGCTAAACCAATACATGTGTGGTGTTAATCAAATAGAACTAATCATTCGGTGGTATAGCCAAGAATCAGGAGATTATTTTCATGCAATTGTTTTGTCAAATTTCATGAAGAATAAAAGCATTAAATGTTTGGTAAAAGTTCGTACCAAAATAGGATTTTTTTCGGCAAAAAATTAGAGAAGAAAGTTGTGTTTTCTTTAATTTTGACTTTTGATTTCTCCCCCCCTCAGGTCATAGATTTTGCCTTTATTTATATTTGGAGGAAAAGGGTAACCTAGCCTATACTAGAGTAAATGTTCAGCTATTCGTTCAAAGTAGAACCATCTCAACCGTTGACTCAAAGTAGGTGTTATGAACTGTCAAATTTGACAGCTAAAGTAGGTTGTATGAGTTGTCACTCTTAGAGCTGAACCAATACGTGTATGGTGTCAATCAAATGGAAATAACCATACACTGATATAGTCAAGAATTAGGGGATCATTTTCATGCAAGTTTTGTCAAATTTGATGAAGGATAAAAACATTAAATTCGTCTGTAAAGTTGGTACCAAAGATGAAATTTCAACAAAAAATTAGGGAAGAAAATGAATGGTGACTAGACAACACATAAGCTGCCATCTTTTTTTCTCTATCATAGTTCAATTTGGTCCTTTATCTTATGATTGCTCTAATTTTATTCCAATTTTACCTCCAATTTCAACCAACTAACCTGGTAAAAAAAATAATTTTCATATCCAAAAATTCTAATATTCTCAATTTAACTCAAATTATGCTCATAAACTTAATTTTCACCAATTAATTCCTTAATAAAATTAATTTGATCCAATTAAATTATAATTAAGTCCTTGCACTTAATTAAATCCTTCAATTGAAACCTAAATTAATTTTTAAATATAATTAAACTTTAATTTGAGTCATGATTAAATCAAATTGACCTATTGAAAATATAATTATGTCTTTTGACTTAATTTTTATGCAGATTATCCAATAATAATTTATTTTATCCTTTAATCTGCATTTTTCTCTAGTTTTGGGTATAATAGAGATACGATCGGGCTTTCGAATCCGTTTAAGGTTTCAAACTTGATTTGTTTTCACCACGTTAGCTCTTTTAATTTATTTTTTCTTTTATTTTGAGTAAATTCTAGGAATAATCCAAAAATGAGCTATGACAAACATTGTGAGTTACGATAATTTTTTTTTGCATTTTGACCCCCCTTTTTTTCACTTACTATTCTTTTTTTGTAGTTATATTAAGTGTTTATTGGTATTTAATGTTGATTTTTATTTTAATTTACCCTTTATATTGGTTGGCAAATAAGTTGCATAAATTTATTCTTCAATCTTTGTTTTAATTTATTTTGATTTGTCTTTTAAATGGTGTTTTAATAGTTGATAATCTGTTTTTATTATAGTATGATTAAACAAACAATATTTTAGAAAAAAATTTATTAATCCCATTACAATCCATTTCCTAGTTTGTAGGTTTGAGGTTTTGATCTGGGTTACATGATTCATGGGTTTGACAAATTTATTCATCAAACTTGATATATATATTTTTTTTAAAAACTATGTTATGTTTGTATTGGTCATTTAAGTTGCTTTTAGGCCTATTAAATTAATGAATTCATTTTGGATTAACTTTCATATGGTTTAATTAGAAACTCGATGTAGTCATGGAGCTAGATTAGAAAATTTCAAAATTCAACCTCTTGATTGAATTTAATTACATGGTTATAAAAAATCTTAAGACTATTAACAATTCCTTTATGATTTTTTTTTAAATTAGTCAAACCCACAGTCCATGCCAAACAAATAGACTAATAGACTACCTAATGTAGTATGAGTACTTTATAGATCATTTTTCTTCGTTACAAAAAGAGAAAAATCGAATCCTAATTGCGTTACAACCAGCCCTGTTAGGGCCCTTCCAGTTCTACAGAACCAGAATTCTACTCTCTTTGCTCCCCCATGGAAAGATGAAAGGAGTTTCAAAAGTTCAAAAGAATCCACACTAAGTTGAGTTCGGCCAACAACATGGAATGTGACAATAGCTTTTTATAATCAATAATAATATTGGGATATTAACAAATAATTATTAAGGAACCATCTCATCTAAAAGTTTAAACTATTAGGTGAGATTTTAAAATATGATTTATATTATTCTTCAACACTCCTTTCAAGTAAAAGCTTTTTGCGCTTGAAACTTGCACAAAACCCCACTTTATCGTGTGCTTATTTTTATTAAATAGAATGAGGATAGTGAGATTCGAACTCGTAACCGCAGGGTCAACAAGATTTTGATACAATGTTAAGAAACTATCTCACCTAAAAGCTTAAATTGTAAGGTGAAACCCCAAAATATGATTTATATTATTTTCTAACAATAATACATTTGGAATATCAAAAAATGATGTTTTTATGAGCTAGAAAAATATCAGGGGTGAGGTTTTAAGATCTTAAAATAAACTTAGTATTGTTTAATACACAAACTAATCCAAAAATATCTCATACTACTAAGTTAGATTAGTCCTTTGACAAATGTTTAGACATGAATATATGCCAAGGAAAAATGTGAAACCTCTACGAGGTCTCATTGGTAAGATTTGTTTAGTAGATATTAATTAATGGGATATTGGCACCTCTCAATCAGATTAAAGAACCGAAGCAGTGAGTGCTTTGATTTGATCGAGCTATGCCAACATCAATTTTCCAACGAGAATGCCTAAAAGAAATACAAATTAATTGACGAAGAAATAAAAAAGAAAAAGAATATAACAATAGCCTTATTTAAAGAATATAATAATAGCCTTATTTAAAAGGGGTGTTTGGGAGTGTAGTTGTGGTTATTTTTTGAAGTGCTTTTCGTTTAGAAATACATCAAAATGATTTTTTTAATTTTTAAAAATCATTTTTGACATCAGCACATCAAAATAATTTAAAAACATCAAAAAAATTTCATTTAAAATAGAATAAAAATTTAAATTTTGGTCAAACACCAATTTAACTATAGTGCCAAACAGGCACTAAAGTCTATGCAAATTTCATGTGCGTGCATTGTTACGTAATTTCAATCTCACCCATAGGCTCTGCCGCTCCTAGCACCGATGAAGATGATCGAATAAAGAGGATGCGACAATACTTGTCCGCGTGCTGTATTGAGATTTTTTATGTAGAGAATTGATTAATTTTATATATGTTATAATTTATTATTTTAATATTCAATTATTGAAATTATAATAAATAAAATTGATTCGAAATGAGTTATTTTTTTTTATCAAAGTGATTGAATATTGTTATTGTTCAAACTATTTTAATAATTATTTAATTAGTAGATTGTAAAATTATAATCAATAAAATTCATTGAAAATGAGTTATGTACTTCGTGTAATACACTAATTGATTATTGTATATGTTTCATTTGTTTGATGAATTATTTCATAAGCAAATAATAAATTGTCATAATTATTATAACTACTATTATGAATATTATTGCAAATAATTAATATTCTAATTATCAGTGATAATACTATTGTTGCCACTACCATTATTGTTATATAAAAAATGAAAGTATTTGTTTTTTTTAAGATTTATTCTTTATATTATTATATTTTATGTGATATTAGAACACTAACATTAAATTAATATGATATTTCTTAAAACAAACCACTCATATATATATATATATATATATATATATATATATATATATAAAAGACATTAATATTAAACAAATATCAAAATATATAATTATTCTCAATTTTTCCAGGAAAAATATCTTTAAAATAGCTATTATTGGAAAATAGCTTTGGTGGTGTAAATGAAAGTAAAACTCTCTTTTATGCATGTTTAGTGAATATTTTACTCTTAATGATTTGTAATCTTTTTTTTTATTTGTTTTATTTATGTATAGCTTGATATATTTTTAGTTTAAAGTGATTTTTATTGTAAAAAAATAATTTTTTTTATTTTGTAAGATTTATTATTCATATTATTATATTAAAAGCATTTTAGAACAATGAGATTAAATTAATTTATTTTTTTTAAAAAAAATAGTTTATTTTCTTATGTGTGTGTGTGTCTATATATATATATATATTTCAAGGTGTGAATATCAAAATATACAATTATTTTTAAGAGAAAAAACCTTAAAACTAATCATTATTATTATTTGAAACGCCTTATCAATAAAAAAATGAATATATATAAAAATTAAAGAATCAAAATGTTTGTATCTTGATTATTTCGCTTAGATCCATAGCACCATAAAAAAATCTAGGATCATTAATATTTTTTTACTTGTTCAAAAACTTGGTTCTGACTATGACAAAGCACAAGGTAAGTGGATCGTATACTTTTGTACTATAAATAATTTGACCTAACTTTTTCATCCATTTTATCAACGTGTAACTTCATATATGTTCTGTTTATTTTATATTAGATATGAAATATCATACATAAAAAAATCATAAAAATTCAATTTTTAACAAAAACAACATCATCTGGTGAATTATTTCGATTATTATTCTCTTTATTATTTTCATGATTGTTATTGTTATAATTATTATAGTTGTTATTATAACCATTAATGTAAATAATTAATATTCTAATTGTTATTGACAATATTATTGTTGCTTGCATTATTATTGTTGTAAAAGCATAATTCAATTATTTTTTTAATTTTTTAAGATTTATTCTTTATATTATTATATTAGAAATATTTCAGAACACTGAGATTAAATTAATTTAATCTATTTTTTTAAAAAAAATTAGCTATTTTATATATATATATATATATATATATATATATATATATAGTCAATTTTGAACAAAAACAAAATCGTCTGGTGAATTATTTCGATTATTATTCTCATTATTATTTTCATGATTGTTATTTTTATAATTATTATAGTTGTTATTATAACCATTAATGTAAATAATTAATATTCTAATTGTTATTGGCAATATTATTGTTGCTAGCATTATTATTGTTGTAAAAGCATAATTCAATTATTTTTTTTAATTTTAGAAATATTTCAGAACACCGAGATTAAATTAATTTAATCTATATATATATATATATATATATATATATATATATATATATATATATATATATTATTTCCAGACATAAATATCAAACAACTATCAAAATATATATTTAGTAAACCTTAAAAATTATCGTTATTATTCTTTTAAATGTCTTATTTATAATAAAATAAATATATATAAAAACTAAATAATTAAAAATTTTATAGATTGATTATTTCTTTCAAATATATAGCATTAAAAAAAATTTAAGACTATTAACATTTTTTTCACATGATAAAAAAAATTAGTTGTGGGTGACAAAATGTATGGAAATTAGCTGATTTAATTTTTTATTATAGATAAATTTACCCAATATTTCCATTTTTTTTTTAAGATATATTAAATCTGAAATATCATCTATAAAAAGCTCGCAAAAGTCAATTTGTAATGAAAACAACATTAATTAATGAATTATTCTTATTATTATCTCATTATTATTGTCATGATTGTTAAATTGTCATAATTATTATAGATATACTTATTGTAAATAATCATTATTATGATTATTATTGATAGTACCATCACTGCCCCATCATTATTATTATAACAATAAGTATCACGATAATCAACATCGTTATCGGTATTAAATGCAATTGCAATTATAATTAGTATTATGATCATTATTATAATTTTTGTATCATTATTTATATTTTTTTATATTATTTTATGAGTTATTGTTACTATTATCATCAAAACCATAGTTATTAACAATATAAGCACTATAATCATTACAATAAATTACACTTGCTATTATCATTATAATTAATAATGTCATTATTATTATTATAATTATAACACATAAAATTATCATTAATATTACGGATAAAATAATAAAAATTATTAAATTACCCCAAGAAATATCAAAAAATCAAATTATTATTGGTTATATTATCGTTGGTACCATAATTATTTTTAGGAAAAAAATTAATTTTTTATTTTATTTTAAAAGATTTATTCCTCATATTATTATATTAAAAGTATTTCAGAATACTGATATTAAAATAATTTGATTTTTTTTTTGAAAAACCCTAGGTCATATATATATATATACTAAGATGTTAATATTAAAGAAATATAAAATATATAATTAGTATCACATATTTAAAAGAAGAAATCTTACAAATAATCATTATAATTATTTGAATGTCTTATTTATAATAATGAGAAATTTTAACACCTAAATCTATTAAAATAAAACAATTAAAAAATAAAATAAATATTATTAAATTAAAAAAGATATTTGACTTGAAGAATAAAAACAAATAATTAAACAAAAGGTAAAAAATAAAAATAAATGAAAGGAATCATTTGGCCGCGAACAAGTGAATGAAATGAACAGTGCTAACTCACTTGGATGTGAACAAAGGAACAATGCAAATGAACACTGCTAAGTTGTATTCATTAGCTGCGAACAAATTAATAGTGCTGGAAAGTATTAAAATAATTCACGCAGAACAAACGACAAATATAGTAGTTCTAATCCACAGTTAATTGGGAGTGGATGAACAATAGTTCACCTTTTAGCTTCCTTTTAAAGATAATAATAATTAAAAGAGCAAAAAATCTTCTGAAGGCAAATTTTCTTGGACGGGCAACGGGTAGACATCCATCTTGTCCAGCTTTTGACAGTGTGCAGATACAATGTAATATACGCTAAAATGCAATGAAATTTGAGATAAGGCTGTATTGTTACTGTCCACATTCCACTTATTGTGAATGAACAGTGCAAGCTTATCTCTTTTTAGCCGTTAGAATCATGCAAGCGATCAATAATAGAAGAGAAAGAGTAATCTCAAGTATATGGCATGGTGATAAAGAATTTGAGATTTATATAGTAGGTCTCGAGTTCGAGTTAACATGTATAATTTTTATAAAAATTTGAAACAGTTGGGGTTTTATTTACTCATCTGAGTCCATAAAATGTGTTTTTCAGGAAATGTAGTTTAAAATATAAAAAAAAAGAGTAAAGGAAAACCAAAAGGATAATTAATGCAAGTGATGATGCAAGAAAAACATAAATAATAATAATTGTATAGCCAAAATGGCTAGAAAGTTTGTAGCCAAATGTTATTAATAAAGGCTAAATTATAATCAAGTTCTTTGGTCCAAAAGCCTCTTAATTTTTTTTTTCTGTGTGTGTCCATGCTCAATTTGTACCTATCACTTGTTAATTATAGACTTTTGCCTAGCTTCTCCATGATTTTGTTTTTCTCAATTTAGCTATGTTTGTTTAGCTGAGACTTACTATCTGTCCATCAATTTATATTACCATTAGCTTAGTCATCCTTTTTTTTTCTTTGTTGCCTTTTCTTTTGTGTTTGTTTAGTTATTTTTCTAATATATTTTTTTTATTGCTGTTTCATTAAGGGCTCTTGATTTGTGAATGTTATGCATGTGCCATCTTTTACCTTGAATTAATTGCCCTTTATTGATGGAGATTCTCACTCTTACCATGGATAGCTGGTTTTTATAATTGTGTTTTGCTTCGTTGTTTTAAGCATTTCTATTGCATTGAATTTCTTCACCAAGTAATATTTTTTATGTCTACCCATGAATTTGTGGTAGTGTAGGGCATATTAACTGAATTGAAGAAACATGCACTAATCCTGCTTGAGCTATTACAGATCCTTCAACAACAACAATTATGCTCAGTCAACAACTTACCTTCCAAGTTTAGCATTTTGCCGTTATAGATCTTGTCGTTACAGATCCCTCCACATTTAGAATTGTAATATCTCCATTCAATGAACAAATCTTCTTCTTAAATTACAGCAAACATATAGCCGTATATGATGTTGTTCTTTGTGAGTGTGTGTGTGTGTGTATTGCATAATTCAACAATAAAGAGCATGGTGGATTTGTGTGTGTGTGTGTGTGTGTGTGTGTGTGTATATATATATATATATATATTGCATACTTCAACAATAAAGAGCATGGTGGATTTTTCATTGAAACTATGTGTATAAATTATCTTATATGGTATGAGTAGAGCCTTACTCCAACGAGTAACACGATCCTCTTCCTTTGACAAAATGATATTTTCTGCAAATCAATTCTCTACCTAGAACCCCACAGCTCATCCTATCTCTTCCATAGACAGCACCCTCATTGCACTAAATATTGCTACACAAATCAATGAGAAATTGCAACCATCCACTTTTCTTCAATAGAGAGCACAATTTGAACCACTGCTTATAGGATACAATCTCCTTGACTATGTTAATGGAATTTCTTAGTGCCTATCTTCTGCGACACCTCTCCTATCGAGTTAAATAAGACTCATTGGATTCTTCAAGACAAATTGATTCTGAGTATTATTCTGGCTTCAACATCAACCATCATTATTCCTCTTACAACTACTGCGAAAACCTCTCATGAGGCTTGGACAAAACTTCATCATATGTACGAAAACAAACCTAGAACTAAAGCCAGCAATTAAAGGAAAAACTTACCTTAATTCAGTGAGGAAATCATTTTGTTTTTAACTATTTGCATATTGTGAAAGCCATTGCCAATGAAATCACCCTCATTGACATCCAATAGCAAATGATGATCTTACCCTTTACATCCTAAAAGGATTGGATTCTGATTTTAGGGACATTGTTGCATCAATTAGAGCATAGGCGACCTCCTCGGCCTTTAAGGAACTTCACGATCTTCTTACGGGGCATGATAATTATCTATGCCAGTTGGAGTCTTCTACTCAATAGATCGTCACCTCTGCCAACTACTCTCATCATCATCAACATCTAATCAGTTCCTATAATGGGTCTCCTCGGAAGGGCACATATAAGCCTAGTGGGCCTTCTCTATCAACAACCCAATACCCAAGCCCATTCAAGGATACTCCCAATTTTCCACCAAACTAGCCCAATCAGAGGCGATATCAACTGAAATGTTAATTATGTGATCAAATAGGCTATATAATAAAATCTTGCTCACAACTCCGTCCATCTGATCTTACAACCAAATATATAATTGCATCTAATTCAAAAGATCAAAAATGGCTTCTTGACTTTGTTGCCTCTCATAATATTACTGGTGATTTAACCAATTTATCTATACATTTTGAATATGATGGCACTGATGAAGTCGTTATTGGTGAGGGGTCAAGTTTGGCGATCTCCTATATTGATTCTTTGACTTTAAAATCACTTACACAGACATTTGTTCTTCATGATTCTCTTTGTATCCCTGATATTTGTAAAAAATAACTTCTTTTCATCATCTCACATCTCAAAATAATGTTTTTCTCAAACTTCATCCCTCTCATATTCGTATGAAGGACTGGACTTTGAGGGTGATCCTACTAAGAGGAGCATGTGAAGGCAACATCTATCATTTTTTGAATTCCCTGGTGGCCTCCTCCTCCTCCAAAATTGTTACAAATGTGCATGAACGGACCTCGATTAATGGATGACACAAACGCCTTAGACATCCTTCCTTCAAAGTTGTTTACAAATTTTTTAATCATTTTTCCCTCCCCATTGAAAAAACATAAAAAAAAAATAGTTCCTTGTGTTCATCTTATTCTATTAATAAAGCCCATCAACTTCTTTTTCAGTCCATAAGTTTTCAAAGTCATGCTCTTCTTGATATTATTTATATTGATGTGTATGGAACTACTCACAATGTTGGTTTAGATGGTTCTTGCTACTATTTAATTTTTGTTGACCATTACACAAAATATTTGTGATTTTACCCCGTCAATGCAAAATTCTGGATTAAAATTATTTTTCTCGGTTCAAAAAACTTATTGAGAAACACTTCCAAACTATTATCAAAAGTCTTTACTCTAACAATGGCTATGAATTTATTAGTCTCAAACAATTTCTTTCTGTATATGGGATTAGCCACTACATGACTATTCCTTACACACCCCAACATAACGACATCTCTAAACGTATTCACCATCACTAAGTTGAAACTAGATTCACCTTGCTTCACGATGCAGATCTTCCTCTCTTATGCTGGCCTTATGCTTTTCATACTACCACGTATTTAATAATCATCAACCAACTCCTTTTCTTCACAACAAATCCCCATTTGATATCTTTCTTGGACAAAAGCCCAATTACCTTAAATTAAAAACCTTTGGTGTATTTCTTACCCATTAACTAGGCCCTACACCACCCACAAACTACAAACCAAATCCACCCCGTGTATCTTTATTGGATATCCCTCACCCAAAATGCTTATCGTTGCCTGGAGCCAATTAAAAATTAAATCAACATCTCCCAGCATGTGCTTTTTGATGAAAGCAAAACCCTAGCCTCTCTTGAGTCCTTTTTCTCTTGGCCTGTTTCCTCTCCTTCAACTACTCTCTAACCAATAACTAGTACAATGTCTCCCCTGCTAATATAATATATTCGAAACATGTTCTCGTCATCGATCCATCTTTTTCAGGTACACTCTTTTTTAATTCCTCGCCAATCTCTTCCAGTTCTTTAAATACTACATATCTAGTTGTTTCCTCTACATCTGCTCCATCTTCATCTGATTTACACTCAAATCCAGTAGACTCCTTATTGTCCTCCCCATCTTACACAACGTTCCCCCAATATTAAGATGACATAATGAATTGTCACACACACTCCATGGTTATCTGATCTATGAATCAAATATGCAAACCCAAACAGATCAACACTGTCACTAAACATCCCCTACCTCAATGTCTAGAACCAAAGTGTGTGACCCAAGCCTTATCCATGTCTCAATGGTGTGCTGCCATGTTTGTTAAGCTCACTACTCTCATAAGACATGACACTTAGAAATTAGTTCCACCCCCGACTGGATGCAATCCTGTGAGCTGTAAGTGGTTTTTTCGTGTAAAGAAAAAACCTAATGGCTCCATTGATCGATTTAAAACTCGACCTGTTGCCAAGGGATTTAATCAACAACCTAGGATTGATTACACAAAAATTTTTAGTTGAGTTGTAAAACCAGCCACCATTCAAATTGTTCTTAGTATTGTTATCATACAAGGTTAGCCCTTAAGGCAAATGGATGTTAACAATGCATTTTTACATGGTCAACTCACTAAAATTGTTCATACGAGTCAACCTACAGGGTTTAAGGATCATTCTAAACCCCATCATGTGTGCCGATTATGTAAAGCTATCTATGAACTTAAATAGGCCTTTCAGGCTTGGTATTGCATTCTTAAGGCTGTTCTTATTGCTCTTGGCTTTCTTATATATAAAGTTGACCCATCTCTGTTTATTTATCACAATGAATCGATATCTATTATTTATTGGTCTATGTGAATGATCTTGTGATTATTGGAAATGATTCCTCTTTTGTGCAATCAATTGTCAAACAACTTAGTTCAAAATTTCTATTGAAAGATATAAGCATTCTTCATTACTTTTTGGGTGTGGCAGTTCTCCCCACTTATATAGGATTATTCTTATCTCAGCAAAATATATTCATGACTTATTGTCCATGACAAACATGGTGGGTGCTAAGGATATTGACACTCCCTTATCCACTAGTACATCATTTAAACTAGTTGATGGTATTGCTGCTTTTGATAGCATTGAATTTTGACATATAATTGGAAGTCTTCAATATCTTTCACTTACTCGTCTTGACATCTCTTTTACTCTTAACAAGTTGTCTCAATTTATGCACAAACCCACACATTCACATTGGACAACAATCAAATGATTACTTTGTTACCTCAAACAGACTATCTTTCATGGTACTCACCTTAAAAAGAATACCTCTTAGCATCTTACAACATACTTTGACGCTGATTGGGCTAGAAATATTGATGATCGCACCTCTTCTTTAGCATATATCAGTTTCCTTGTTCATAATACTCTTTCCTAGAGCTTTAAGAAATAACAAGCTATTGTGCAATCCTCTACCAAGGCTGAATACAGATTACTAGCCAATGTAGCCTCAAAAACAATTTGGTTACTTGGTCTCTTCACTGAACTTGGTTTTCCCATCAAAACTTCTTTGTCCTTCTTGTGTGACAACCTTGGTGCCACTCACCTCAATTATAATCCAATTCATCACTCTCTTATGAAGCAAATTCAGAGTGACCTTCACTTTGTACATGACTTAGTTCAAGAGGGCACTCTCACTATCCAGCATGTTCATACTCAGGATCAACTTGCGGACTTGTTGACAAAACTTTTATCTTGGTAGGGAACTGAAGTTCTTAGATCCATGATTGGCCTTACCGACAAAGCCCTACTTGTGGAGGTGTATTGAGGAAACATGCACTAATCCTGCCTAAATTGTTATAGATCCTTCAACAACAACAATCACACTCAGTCAACAACTTACCTTCTAAGCTTAACATTTTATGTTACAGATCTCGCCATTATAGATCCCTCCAAATTTAGAATCGTAATCTCTCCATTCAATGTACAAATCTTCTTCTTAATTCATATCAAACATGCAGACATATATGTTGCTGTTCTTTGTATATATACACTGCATAATTCAACAATAAAGAGTGATGGAATTTTTATGGAAATTGTGTATTAGTTGTCTTATAAACTGCTTTATAGGCTTTTTTTCACGTTAACATGGATCTCATGGCCAAGTGCATAAAATCAAGTTATTTGTTTGATCACTTTCTTAACTAGGTCTAGTGAGTTTTGTTTTAGTTGAGTAAATATTTTGTTGGCATCACAAGTGTTATTGCTATTATGATTTCGTAATTGGAAGACACATTGGGGACAAGGTTGTTGCATTTAAGTCTTGGGATCATTATTGTCATTGTTAGTTAGGTTTAAGTAGGTCAATACGTAGAGGAAAAGAGACAATTCAATGGATGTTGTATGAGGGAGAAGCCATTGTAAGTGATTGAATATAGGCATTTAACAATATATTCATATTACTTTTCTATGACCAAAAGAATAACACTAAAAGAGGAAAAGTAGTGGAAAAACAAATTGTAAAATGGGTCACCAACAACTGGTAGCTTAATCAAGGATTAACTTCTAAGCTAGGTTTCAAAGACAAAACAAGAGAGCTAAGAGAACAAAATAGCAAAATTGATTGGTATGAGGGAAATAAACACAGTACCAATTGAATATCAACTAACTAAATTAGAAAATAAATTAAAGTAGGCCCAAAAATCAATTCATTAGCTATAAAAAACTAAAAAACTCATCTTTAATGGATTTTATCAATTCTACTATATAGGCTAGATATTGATGGAGGAAAACGCCAAAACTTAAAAAAAAGCTAGTAAAACAACTTGAATTTATCTTTTATTTCATCTACTTTTTGACCTACCATTAAACACATTATTATTCTTCTTTTTTATTTTGGTCATCAGATTTGTGCTCTGGATTTTCATCTCAGCAATGGGAATATTTATAAAGATATCCTAAATAAATTTAATGAACAATATCACAACCCACTTCTCCGTTATTCCCTAAAATCTACTTGAAATAAAATAAAAATAAGAAAAATAAAATAAAAAATGGTTGGTGTTGGTAGAAAAATCAAGTTGGAAATTTTGGACAGATTGGATAGTCTGACCGTACCTCTATTGTGTTGAAGGAAAAATCTTCGTAAAAATCAAGTTGAAAGACATAATTATATTTTGTCTAGGCCAATTTGATTTAATAGTGGACCAATTTAAAGTATAATATGTATAAGAATTAATTTAAGGTCCAATTAAAAGATTCAATTAAGTGCAAGGACTTAAATATAATTTAAATTGGTCAAATTAATTTTATTAAGGGCTTAATTGATGAAAAATCAAGTTCGGGGGCCAATTCGAGTTCAATTAAGAAGATTGGAATTTTCGAAGAGCAAATTGATTTTTTTCCAAATCAATTGTTCGCAATTAGAGGAAAATCAAAGATAATTGAAAGTTTAATAGATAAATGAGGATCAATTTGTATAAATATGAGACCAAGAATCGAAGTAAAAAAGACGAGCAAATTTATAAATGCTATTAAAGTTTTGATGGGGATAAAATTCCATATATTTAAAAATTTACTATCACTTAGGATGCAATTAGAATAATTATAAATTAAGAGACCAAAATGCATTTGAGCTTTTCTACAAGATTTGGAGACATGACTACACTGTTCAGCGGTCTGAATGTTTAAGCATGCCGATGAAGAAGAGGAAGAGGCAACCCATCACTGCAAATAATAAGCAGTTGAAGGGTCCCTCCCTTCTTCTATAAATAGCAGACACTAGAAAGAAAAGAAAAGGAGAAAAAAAGAAACACATAAAAAGGGGAAAAAGAAAAACAAGAACACATAGGGAAAAAAACACACAGAACATTGGGAAGACAATAAAGAATATGTGCAATGCGATTGTGGCTTCTCCCTCTCTATTGTTGGCAACAAAAATCGCTGCTCAACATCAAGGATAAGAGCAACTTCACCGATAATAGTAGCAACAATAGCCATTAATTGCAATTGCACTTCTCCATCGGCATCGACTTCTTCTTCCATTTCGACAGCAGCAGCAACAACACTTCGTCTTTTGGCAACAACAATGACAACGTCTACTTCTCTAATGATAGCAACAACAATTGCACTTCTTCCTCTCCTCCCGCCATAACAACTGTTTTTCTTCAGAGATAACTACATCTTTTTCTTCTTCTCCAACAATAGAAGCAATAATGTCATCTTCTCCTCCATTGTAGTAGTCATTGTAGCATCTTTCTTCTCTTCCTATGGCTACAAATAGGACCATTCCTAGCACCACCACCACTGGTATCACTGGTATGACCTCCTCTGCACGGCGACAACATTAGGTAACCTCCTCTTTCTACTTCGAATTGGCCCACCATGGCTAGGTAGACTAGTTTAATTTAAAAAAAATAAAAAAAATAAAAATTACATTTTAGGAAAAAAGTAAAAAATAAAATGTGTTATTTTTGTGCATACGATCGAAATCAAAATATTTCTTAAGCATATTTTTTTTTGTAAAAAAATGCACCTTTTCTAAGGTTTGAAAATGAAAAATGGTATATTATAATCAATTTACAATTATCCATTGAAGTTTGGCCAAAATATCAAAAAACTTTTCAACAATTATTTTGTTAATTTTTTTAAAATTTTAATATCAGAGTATGAATTACATTATAAAGTACACCCATAGTTATTAAAAAGATAACAAATACAGTGTTAAAATTTAGATTTTACAATGGTTAGGTTTTAGACCCATTAACATAGATACTCGCTCATCAAGAGAGATCTGCTTCAAGGCTTAAAAAAGACAACAAAAAAATCAAACTTAGAAAAACAATCAAAAAACATTACAGCATATCTTAGGTAGGGTGTACTGAAGGTGATGCATCTTCCCCTTGCACAATAAATCCCCTTACCTAGATTCTCACAAATCATTAGATTTTCTAGCGACATTAATACTAGGTGATGACTCCTAAAAATTTTAATTGTAATTCTATGATTATAAGAAACCCCTTTTTTGTGCACCACCTCCTCTCTCTGGGGATGGTTATGGGCGTAGTGCGATAAAAAAAATTAGTCGTTGTGACAACCAAGTTGACTTTCACAAGATGCTATAATTGGTGATTTATTGAGTGAATTAAGAACAACATCCTTTATAGTTAAGCTAGTTGGTATTATTGCTTTTATTTCTAAAATTTAATGTAAGAATAATTATAAAGCATTATGTGATAAGTATTTGATACTCTTAACATAAAAAAGCTTGATCAGTTCAAAAGAAAAACAGGTATAAGAATTGGTTTGTAGGCCTAAATGTCATTTCATTATTGGGATCAAATGGGTCTTTCACAATAAACTTGATGAATTAAGAGAAATTGATTAAAATCAATCTCACTAGGTTGACCAAGGTTACAACAAAGTAGAAGAAATAGACTATGATAAAACTTATGCCCTTGTAACTAGACTAAAATATATTTAAATTTTGCTTTCATTTACATGCTTTAAGAATTGTAAACTTTTCAAATAGATGTGAAAAACGCATCTTTAAATGGTTGCATTAAGTTTATGGTGAACCATCTCCAGGTTTGGAAACCATCATTTCCCAAATCGTGTTTCTAATCTTAAAATTGCTTTGTATGGTCTTAAGAAAGCTCCTAGAGATTGGTATAAGAGACTAAACAATTTTATTCTATTTATTTCAAAAAGGTTTAAAATGGAAATAAATTCATCCAACATTATTTTTAAAATATAAATAACATGATTTAATCATTGAGCAAATTTTGTTGATGATATTATATTAGATGTTACTAATGAATCATTATGCAATGAATTAGAAAGTTGAGTGCAAAGAATTTGATATGAGAATGAGTGGAGAGCTGACCTTCTTTCTTAGACTACAAATGAAGCAAGATAAAATGATATATTCATAAATCAAGCCAATATAACAAAAATCTACTTTAGAAATTTGATTTCAAGTTTGTAAGTTTAAGTCCTACCCCAATAAGCATGACCACCAAACTCGATAAAGATGAGTAAGGTAAAGTGGCAAACATCAAAAAATAGAGGTATGATTGATTACTTACTTTATATATTAGTTAGTAGACATGATAAAATGCTCAGTATTTGTTTATATGCTTGTTGAATTTCCACTATTTTTTATTTTATCCAAATTTAACCTTCTTCTTTTTGAGCTCACTTTATTCTTAGTTTTAAATGTTTTTTATACACCTATTTATAAGATAATGTTTTAAGTGTGAAAGGTTTTCCATCCTTTTTAAGAGAATATTTTTTTCTTAAACCCATCATACTTGACTTTTTTCATCAAATTACCAAGGTCTCCCTAGCAATAAATGATAACCATAGGCATAACATGACACAAAACCTCATCTTTATATTACCCAATAGAAAACTAACCAAAACTTGCTTAGTAACTCTTAATTTTCCATAACCATTAACCTATTAAAGTCTACAAGCCATTTCATGTTTAATAGTATTCAAATTTTATTATTTGAATAGTGTAATACTAACAAAATTAGCATAACTCTTATTATCAATTATCATACTATATATCTTATTATATACATGGCATATAGTATGGGATATGTTTTACCTTTGTTGCTTTGCATCATCATTTTTAATCTAAACATTAAGTGATTTCGTAATCAGTAAAGGCTTTCGTAATTTTTTGTACTTTTGATTTTAAGATGCTTGACTTTACTTTTTACTACTTAATTCTCAAGATTTCAATTATTTAAGAAACTAATTCACAACAAATCAAAATAAATATCTTAATAGTGTAATCAAACAATGTAATGACTCAAAAATAGATTATCTTCTCTAAACAGCATCGCATGCGAAAGGATAGGTATTTTAAAAAAATAAATAAAGAGAATTGTAGATAATTTGGTGCTACTAAAAATTCAAAAAAAGAGTAAATAAATAAAAAAATATTATTAATATTGGAAAGAAAGATAAATTAAATCGAAGCAAATATTTTGTATATGTGAGGCTAGCAATATAATTTACAGTAGTTGTATGATTCTGTTTATATTGGTACAAAACTTGAATCTTTTCTAAACATATAAATCTAATAATTTATAGATATTATGTAATTAAAAAAAAAGGCTCATTGAATCGTAATACAAACCAATGTTTCTACTTTAGTAGGCAAGATTCTTCTAATTTAGTTCATTTTATTGTTCATGATAAATTTCTACTTATTTTCTTTTATTTCTTCATTAATAATTAATATTTTTATATGAATTACAAGGATATATTTATTTTTGTATAAGCAATATTTTTATTTTTTAAATGAATAAATATTTATCTGTCATTAATATTTAATAATATTACAAGTGAATCAATTGTTTATCATGTAATATTTAATAAATAATTTGTTTATCCAAAACTATCTCACCATATTTTAAAATATATTTATCATGTCAATTGGTCTAGCCAATCAATTGAATTTTAAACTACACATGCTTTTTTTTTTGCTTTAGATTTGAGGAAACTCCATCCTCGGAAAGTACACTTTGTGAGTCTAAATAAGTAAATAAAATCTTGGCTATCTCAAATTCTTACAAGAAATACATATCCTGATTCAAACTCGAAACCTGCTGTATAGATCTCAGATTCTTTGCTATTAAATCATGCCCCTCGGTGACTACACATGCTCTTGCTCTTAGGAACGGTGTCTAAGTTTTTCAAGTTTCTCCTTATCCTTCATCTCCTACACAATTCAATCCCTAATCTCTCTTTTAGAATCTCACATACTTCTTCACATGTCAAGAACCTAAACACTCTCCTTCTTCCCAAGGAAGTATATGAGAAAAAAGAGGATAATCACTTCACCAAAGACATTGAAAAGGAAACAGGAAACAATAACCCTCCAAGACAACATGTGAATCTGACCACCGAGAAGAAAACCTTTCTGCATTGTCCCATTAATGTCGCCCCTGTTGATTACATAAGATGGCTGGAAATATGATCTCATCATTTTGTTTAACAATGGAAGTGTCGAATTTGTGACTATCTAGAATAACTTTAAAGTCCAATAAGGAATTTCTAGCCATTCTTGTTCAAAGTTCAGTAAAGTTTTTGAGGCATAGAATTCAAATCGTTATCTTATATGATTCGGCCATAATAGATAATGGCTTTATGCTTCTACATATATCGATACTAGTTTTCTTTTTTACGAACTTGGTGTTATTAGATGAACATGAATATAGTGTATGTTGACGAGGAAAGACAAAGGAAAGAACCAATCTTATTAGTTTGAATAAAGAAAGTATACAAAAGGTACATAAACAAATCACACACACACCCATTAAATTAGTAGTTTCTTCCAGTGATCTAAGCTAAATTAAGTGCCTTTGGTATGCCGGTGCAACCGGTGTTTTGTCAAATTTCAATTTTTTTTATTTTGTATTTTATATGAAATTTTTTTAGTGTGTTTAGATTATTTTGATTTGCTGATGTCAAAAATAATTTTTAAAAAATAGAAAAATATCATTTTGATATATTTCAGCACAAAAAACACTTTAAAAAACAACCGCAACTATACTCTCTAACCAGTACCGTCAACTTGTAGTTACAGGCCAGTGGGAGATTGGATCCGCTCAAATTTGCAAAGGCTCGCTCATAGAGAGGACTAAAACTAGGATGCACTGTATTTTTATTTTTTATAACTAATAAACCTATTTATAATAATGAATATTTCTTTTCGAGGAGCGATAATGACAAGTCTAATATAGAGTTTGTTTGGTTACATCTCAAATCTCCCCATCATCAGCAGGATTGGAGAGTTCCAAAAACGAGGAACAACAGTTAAACTGGGCTATTATTGAGAAGAGATTAATTAACTACAAGGGTTGAATATTTATGATGTATATGACGATCTAGTCGATATTTTCATGCATATGTATAATTCAAAAGGCTCCACTTGTGATGGATTCAACGAGAGGGACTTGACAATGGTGGATTATCTTATCCTTGGTGCTGTTCAATGACGATATTGAAACTCTATCCTTTTCTAGCAGCAGTACATGTCCCAGTAAAGCAAACAAAGCCAATTTGAATTCTATATAAAAGAATTTTCTTACCTGTAAGATTTTAAGTCAGGTCTTTCGACATGTTATATTATTCTCAAATATATTATTTGAAGTGAAAACTCTTTAGATTTGAAACTTGTATATAAGTTCACAATACTTTGTATTTAATTTTTATCAAATAGAATGAAACTGATGAGATTTAAACTTGTGATCACTGGATCAATAAGTCTGTTAAGTCAGTAAGATTCTGATATCATATTACGGAACTATCTAACATAAAAATTTAAACTAATAGAAGAGATTTCAAGATAAGATTTATATTATTCTAATATTCTATTCTACTGCACGGAAAAGATACATAAATCCATTCTTGCTTACGCTAAAAATTACCCAATCTTTTTCCATCTGAAGTCCTGCTAGACCGTAGACCACATGATATATCCGTTCTTGCTTACACAAAGGATGAGAATGAGAAAGGTACACAGCTGAAGTCTTTTTCATGCAATACGTTGAACAAAATCTGTAATCCAAACCTGAGACGGAAAGTGCTGGCAAATTAAGACACCGTTCTTATCTACCCCCCTCGTCAAGAATATTTTATTTTTATTCTAACCGCACAACAGTTTGAAACTCGTCATACATAAGGATAAAAGAAAATGAACCCTTATACACTCATGTTGTCCGAATATAGATAAAGAAAATGAACCCTTATATGTTGTCCGAACATGCCTTGTGAATAAACAAAATGAGAAACATAATTGACTACAAAGTCACGTATATATACCTATGAATATATATATATATATATATAGGTGCAAAATGTGCTATAATTTTAGCCATTAACACTTTAAGGACACTTTAAATGCACAGCTTGATCATGAATCCTTACCTTATTCTCAATTACTAAGAGCTAGTTTTATAGTGTTTTTAAATTATTTTTGAAATTTTTATTTTTAATTTTTAATTATTGTTTTGAAATTTTAGATCATTGATAATGTTAATAATAAATTTTAAAAATTAAAAAAATACATGTTATGTTAATGTATTTTCAATTCAAAAACACCTTGAACTCACAATCGCTACTATAATATCAAACTAGTTCAAAAGAATCATGTTAAAAAATTGAAAGAACAGATTTTTCTTTTGTCTTGAAAAGACAATTATGGAATTATTTATCTAGGATTCGATTCTGCTGAACTTTATCCCTTCAAGGGAACCCCTTCGAAGTTTCTGAAACTGCTGCTTGCTATTGATGGTACAGCAGCACCTTGGGCCAAAGCTGAAGGAAAGTACACCTAAGCCTTACAGAGTAAAGCAATATTCTTGTTTATTCTCCAAAATGGAGATTTTATGAGGGATATAGGCGGCCTGGTGGCTAAGTTCTCACGGCTAGATAGACTTAATTCGAACTCTCAATAAGGCAAACAATGGAGAAAGAAAACATGCAAAGTATTTTACCTCGGGTGATGATCCACTGTGCTGCCTAACCGATAAGGGCACTTAGTCTCCCGGAGACAAATTCCCTGATTCCCAACCCTATAAAATATATAATAGAACTCGTATCTTTTGGCAGTGATACGTGGTTAAAGATTATGTGTTGTTAGCTTCTGAAAAGCATGAGGACTAATGAATTCTCCATATCCTGGAAATCAGTTTAACTAATAATTGGAATATATCTCCCTATAAGGCTCAAGATTTAAAGGAGATTATGCTTCCAAGATATTTACCCGATCGAGGGACCACGTTCCTGACTTTTCATGTCTATCTGTAACCGGCCACCACCACAAGAAAAAAGTAGCCAGCCTATTCGATCTCTCTATATAAGCACCTTCTCTTCCACTGAAACAACCACACAATTTGGATCCAGAGCTGAAATTCGAGTAAAATGGAGTCAAACCGCAAACGCAAAGGGTTCATGAAGGGCAAGCTGATGCTTTTCTATCGATCATCTTCGAATTCTTCCTCAAATGTACCGTATAGCAGTAAGGTTAAGCCAAACCAGAATTCTCAGACAACAGCTTCAGTGGGCTACGTTGTCCACCAGGACTGCATGAATATTCCCCCGCAAAAGCAGAAGGTCTCATTCATATTGCCTGCTTCCGACAACCGCCGCGACAAGCTGAGCCAGTTTGACAAGTTCTTCGGGGTTGTTGGAGATGCGAGAATAGATAACAAGGCTAGTAGTTACATCACTTCTGTTAAAGAACGTTTCAAGCTTGAACGAGTCAACTCGGACCGAAAACAGGTTGAAGACTAGCAGTAGGGATCAACGGTTCTGCATTGTTTATGTTGCCGCCGGACGATTAGAATATTAGCCATGAATTAATAAAATCTTGATCGTATGATTTCATTTGAGAAGATCAGAGGTGTACTAGCTGCATATATTTAATCTATAGGATTAATTAGTGTCTGTCTTAAACTAGCTTCTCATGTACTACTAAGGTTGTGTGATCAATCAGAAATTTATCATAATTCATTTGATCCTTTCCTCAATGTGTTCTATACAGTCGTTTCATTGTGAATGGTGCTTTAATCCATCCATATATATATACACTTCTCTTTTTTTTCTAAGAAAATAAAATAAAAAATTATATCCACGTCTCTATGGAATATTATAGGCCAAATTTTTGTTTAATATGGTATTGAAAATAGTAAAAACACGTTTATCTCTTCTTCATATTATATTGATTATGTTTGATATTGTATTTCAAAAATATATTTAAAGAACTTGAATTTTTTTTATTATAAATTAAAACTTTTTGGTGTTTTTAGATATTTTTATATGCTGATTATAAAAATATTTCTTTTAAAATAAAAAACATCATTTGAATGCATTTTGAAAAGAAATTATTTTTTTTAATATAAAAAACATCGTTGTAATGTTTTTTTTTAAGAAAAAATTATTTTTAAAAACAATCTGATCCTTGTTTTTAACCAGGCACATGATCTTTAAATACAAGAATATAGGTAAGAATTTCTGAGCACATAAATTAGTAATTGTTTCTTTACTATATATATAGACACACATACTCAAAGTTACACCCAGCAGATAATTTGGAATGCCCATTCACGTTGCTAGCAAAAACTTGGACACCCCCCTTATGTTATAAAATTTTTATATGAAATAACTGCATTATTATTATTATACCAAATTTACAGCTTTTCTCAATCAAATACATAAATTTTACTCTCTAAATTTGAGTACACTGATTTCATTACAATTTTCAATCCAGTACTTATATCAAGTTTTTCTATTATTTAGAGGCCGGCATCTTTAAAACAATCACACCTTTATTGAACTACATTTACTGAGATCGCAATTGATACTTCTAATTTTATTTTATTTTAATTAAACACATGAAATTTAATCATTTTTATTTTGATACACCAACTTTTTAGAGTGCCAAACAACTACTTTCGTCATTTTTTTCTTTTTATAATGTGATTTCTTTTAGTAAAAGTACCCTTTAATATAAGATTACTTTTAGTAAATAAAGCATTTTAAAAATAATTAATTGATGCAATTAAAATATTTATTATCTTAATAACGTGAAACCTCTACTTTAAATTAACCACGTTCCTTTATTCAAATAATTTTTAATGTGATTTCCATGGCATAATTTATGGTTTGCCATTAATAAAAACATTTAAAATTCTATAGGATTTTTTTATTTTTTTGAAAACCATTTATTTTAATTTAAAATTATTTGATTTATTCAAAATAATTTTATTGTAGAGGATATTATCAAATATACTAAAAGAAGATTTGACATCATGAGCGAGTTATTGTGCATTGTGAGATAAATTATTGTAGATTACAATAGTATTGCTCAATTTTCAGGCCGATTCGGGTTGTTCGGGTCACCGGTTTGGTGGTTTTTCTTCTTCTTTTCTTACAGTAAAATAGCATTTTTGTCCCTCGAAAAAGATAAAAAAACGGCTTCTGGGTGGAGGGGCTCTGCGATAATTGCACGATTTCGGTTCGGTTCAGTCTAGGTGAACCGCATAATTTTGGTCCGGTTCGATTTCTAGCCTTCGATAAGGAAAAAAATAAGCTCTGGGTGAGAGGGCTGCAACGGGATTTTCATATTTTTTTTAAATAGCTAAATACGAATACTGCCCTGGATAAGATAAAATAGTTGACTTGGGCACCGGGGCAGACCGGTAATTGGCCTCAATTGTTTATTATTTTCTCAAAATTCTATTGACGCGTGTGACACATGCGCACGACATTTTTCGGCCTCACGCCCTATTCTAGCGGCTAGTGAGGACTGTTATGGTGGACAGAAATGCTCTACCGGCATCTCAAACGTCGCATCACCATGTGGTCATCCTTCCGGTGCGGCGTGTTTTGGCCAATGGTGGTCATGGCCGTGGCCGTGATGGTGGCCGGTTATAACTGTTTTTCCTATTTTCTGTCTCCTGCACCGCTAAAGTGCAGGAGGGCCCCTGTTTTTGTGAGATTTTCATTTTAGTCCCTTCACTTTTAATTTTGTTTATGACACTGATTTCTATTATATAAGTTTTGATATATTTTAATTTTTTCCTTCGATTGAAATTCATTATATATTTAGGTTACACTTTAGTCTTCCTTTTAATTTCCGGGTTGAGTTTAAATATCGTAATATATTCGGTACATAAGTTTTGATTTTTTTCACTTTTGTCCTTGGATTGAAATTGATAATATATTTGATTTTTATTATGGCCCTTATACTTTTAATTTTTTATTTTAATTCCTTTATTGCTTTTATATTTATGAAATAATCCCTATTTTTGTCCATGTATATATGAGTGTGCTCTTGGCTTTGGCTTTTATTTTTTATTATTTTCTTATTTGTTGAGGTGGTATTTTTTAAAAACATCTAGCTCTTAAATTTTATTGTGTCTATGATCATTTGAAAATTGATATTTTTTTTTCTTTCTCTCTTTGTTCTTTCTTTTAGTTTTTATATTCATTTTTTTAATTTTCAAGTCAAATGAATTTTTTTAACCTGATAATTTTTAATTTTATTTTATCATTTATTTTATTTTTTGGTTTGATCTTTTTTTAAAGTTTTCAGGATTTTTTTTGTCATTTATTTATTTGGATTTTTCATTATTAACATAATAATAATAATAATAATAATAATAATAATAATAATAATAATAATAATAATAATAATAATAATTTAGTTTTTTTTCTTACTTACTTTTTTGTTAATGTTTTTGAGTTTTTTTTCTCTTAGGATAATTTGATAATTTTAGATGTTAAGAGTTTGTTATTACTATTATTATAATAAGGTATGTTGATCTGTTTTGTTATATTAAACTTTGCTTATATAGATATTATATTTTATTGTTCAACTAGCAAATTCTATGAATTTCTTTAATCCCAACAATTATAAAAATTATTTGCTCAGCCTGCAATGTAGTGTGAATAATTTTTTAAATTTTTAGGTCAAATTATTTTTTCCAGCTGATAATTTAAATTTTTATTTTATCATTTATTTTATGTTTTTGTTTGCTCTTTTGTTAAATTTTTTAGGATCTTTTTAGTCTTTAATTTAATTTTGTTTTTCATTATTAACGCAACAGCAGCAACAACAACAACGACAACAACAATAATAATTTTATGCTCGTTTTCATACTTATTTTTTTGTTAATGTTGTTAAGTTTTTTTTTTTCAGAGGATAATATTTTTTGAAAAATATTTCTTCTTAAATTTTAGTTTATCGTTATGATCATTTAAAAATTAATTATTTTCTCCTTGTAGTTTCTTTTAGTTTTTTTATTAGTTTTTTTTTTATTTTCAAGTCAAATGATTTTTTTCAGCTTATAATTTTTGTTTTTGTTTTATCATTTATTTTATTTTTTTTGTTTGCTTTTTTTTATTAGGCTTTTTTTAGTCTTTGATTTAATTTTTTTTATTATTAATGCAATAGTAATAATAATAATAATAATAATAATTTTAGTTTTTGTTCTTACTTACTTTTTTTGTTAATTTTTTTGTTTTTTTTCTTGGGGTAATTTAATATGTTTTTTAAGAGTGATAGTGATGATAATTTTAGATGTTAAGACTTCGATGTCATTGTTGTTATAATATGGTATGTTGATTTGTTTCATTATGTCAAACTTTACATGTATAAATATTATATTTTAATCTCAACAGTTATAAAAATTATTTGCTCTGCCCACAACGTAGTGCGGGCAATAAACTAGTACTTTTACTAAAACAAATCCATATCACTAAAAGAATAATTAATTAGAGTAATTTATTGGAGCACTAAAAAACATTTAATATGTTGTTGACACGCCCTCTTGTGCATAACTTTTTTATACAACTTTTTACATTATAAAATATTCAAGCCTCTTCATTCCTTTAGGTATATACCACTCTATAATGCACAAATTTCCCTTCAACTGAAACAATAAAGCCTAAAACTACAGTTTCTTCAGGCAGAAAATGTTTATTAATACTTCTTAAAACTACAATTTATTTTGATATTATTAAAAAAAATATTGTCTTTTATTACTTCTAAAATGAGTATTTTATTTTGTAAGATCTACATATGACAATGACCTTCCCAAGAATAGGGCGTGTGTTTTTCATGTTGTATCTTTGATGTAACGCTCTCCGGTTACAAATCATGCACCTTACCACAATAATGTGTATGGGCTGAAAAATGGTGGTGGAAACCATCATCCTTGTTATTTGAAAATAAAATACTTGTAAGCATTACAATTGCTAATTGAAACCAAACTTTTTTTATATAAAAAATCAGAAAAAGATAACAATATTATTTTATAAAATTATCAAAATATCAAAAGCAAATTAAGTAGTAGTATCACTTTAAATACTAAACATATATAACTCTTAGTAAACAAAATCATATTTAAAATAAAATAATCATTATAAATATGAAATAAATAAACCATTAAAAAAAATCTTACATAAAGCTACCACAACTTTAGCTTTATAAAAACTCTTCCGTTGACACATAAAAATCCCATGTTTTGACCGAGAAAATTCAAGCCTCAAAAAATATCTTAGATCACCAAGGTTTTTATTGTGGAAGTGTTGAAGCAAGAATGATTTGAGACTGTTTATATCATCCAAATTGTTGTCAATAACAAGTATGTCATCAACATATATAAGAATTGTTGTGAGAGAAGTACCATTAACTCTAGTAAAAAGTGAATAATCTGCCTTGGACTGTTGGAAACTAGTTGTTTGAATGTCTGTGGAAAACATAGAAACCCAGTTACGAGAGGCTTGTTTCAGACCATATAAAGACTTGTTGAGACGACATACAAGATTCTCCCCCTATCGACAAGACCAAGAGGAAGGTCCATATACACGACTTCAGTTAGGTCACCATGAAGGGGTGCATTATGGATGTCAAGTCGGTGAATGAACCAACCATGGGTAGAAGCCACGATAAGGAGGCAAAAAAGACTAGTGAGTTTAGCAGTTGGAGAGAAGGTTTCCTAATAGTCAATGCCTTTAATTTGAGTGTAGCCTTTAGCTAGAAGACGAGCTTTGTAGCGATCAACCGCATCATCAGATTTATATTTAATCTTGTAAACCCATTTACAACCAATGGTTTTGTGGTCAAAAGATAACGACATGAGAGTCCAAGTATTTTGTTATTCCAAAGCATCAAGTTCATTTTGCATAGCATCTTGCTAATGAGAATCTTTGACTGCTTGGGTATAAGAAGTGGGTTCAGTTGTGCTTGAAATGTTAGCTAGGAAAACTCTATAGGAAGGAGAAAAACAAGAAAGAAATAAAAAAAAATGAGATAATGGGTGATGAGTACCTGAAGGATATGGCAATGGAGCGGATGAGGAGTGGGGGGAGACAGTAGCATTGGAAAGGTGATAATACTGATGCCAGGATGAAGGATTTTTTTATCGGGTGGACTGTCTAGTAAGGATAACTACAAGCACCAAGGAGGAAGGTGATGAAGGTATAAGGTCAAATAAGGAGGACTCATGTGGGTGATGTGTGTCAAATTAGGTGTTGGGTTCAAATGAGGGTAGTGGATTGGAGTGTCTGCTAATGGTAAATGGATATGGGTGAGGTGGGTCTAATGGTAAAGGAAGGACTAGATGTGTTAAAGGCAATGAGTGTTTTTTAGCATATGAGAAAATGGTTTCATGAAAGATAACATCCCAACTAACAAAAAAGTGATGAGAATCGAGGTCATATAATTTGTAACCTTTTTAACTTATAGGTAACCAAGAAAGATACAGCGATGGGCACGAGAATTAAATTTATGATGAGGGTGAATAATAGTAGCATAGTAAAGCTAACTAAAAACTCAAAGATGAGAGTAAGTTGGTGGCTTATTGTAGAGCAGTTCAAAAGGGGATTTTCGGTTTAGTAATGGGGTGGGTAATCTATTAATAGGGTGGACTGTGGTTGAAACGCACTCCCTCCCAAACGATAAGGGTAAATTAGATTGGAAGCGTAAAGCATGTGCGACATTGAGAATATGGCGATGCTTATGTTCAACAATGTCATTTTATTATTGTGTTTACACGCATAAACGTTGAAACTTAATCCCATTATTAATAAAAAAATCTTTCATAGAAAGAAATTTAGATCTATATCAATGCGTATGATTTTAACATTAACATTGAATTGAGTGCGAACAAAAAGAAAGAAGGATTTGAGTAGGGGTTGGGTGTCAAATTTGCTACTCATGAGAAAAACCCAAGTAAAATCATCTATAATAGTGAGAAAATAACGAGCACTAGAATGTGATGAAATCTGATGTACCCTCCAAATATCACAATGAAGTAAAGAAAAAGGTGAAGTAATAGAAATATTACTTAAGGGAAAGGGACTTCGAATTCGTTTAGCCATCTAACAAACATGGCAGTTAGTATCAAAGGAAACAGACATGGAAAGAATAAAGGAAGAAAGCAATTTGAGATGAGCCACTAAAGGATGCCTAAGTCTTTGATGCTAAAGAGTGTGTGAAAGGGAAATATGGTAGGAAAGTGGCATTTGAGAAACAAATAACATGCAATAGAGTCCTCCATCTTGTTTACCCTACCCAATCATCTTCCCCATAGCCAAGTCTTATATAACACAAAAATTAGGAAAAAGAATTATACAACAACTTAAAGATTTTATGAGTTTACTAGTAGACATTAAATTGAGACGAAAAGGCACATGAAGAACATTGTCAAGAGTAATGTTTTCATTAAAGAAAATAGTGTTAGTGTAATCAATGGGCACTAATGAACCTGTAGGCAAATTAACACAAGGCATATGAAAGGTATTAGAGTAAATAAAGGGGTGGGATTAGATGAAATATGGTCCGTGGCACCACTATCAAGTATCCAAGAGTGAGATGAAATTGAATTAACAAATGAGGAATTGGGCAAACTTGCAATGTTGGCAAAAACATCTTTCTTTCTTTCTTTCTTTCTTTCTTTCTTTTTAGATGTGGGTTTAGAGAAGTGTACCATTATTGTTGCTTATTGTTTGCTTTGATTTGAAAAATACCATACAAAATATTTTTCAAATTTTGAGTGGATTGATCCACATGAGAACTGGATTGTTTAGTTTGGGCTATAACTACTGTTGGTTTTGCTTAGACTTTATGTGCATAAGAAGATGAAGTGAGCCATTTGTTGCGACTTTCATTGTGTGATCCACTCCTTGTGTTAGCATGCCCAGGTGGGTTAGAGCCACGATGATAAAGTTTAATGCCTAAGAGGGTAGCCATGAAGCTTGTAACAATGATTGATTATGTGATGATCCTGATTGCAATAGGTACAATACAGTGTGGGTTAATTAGAGGTTGGTGTTCCTCTAAAATTGGTTTGATTTCCAGAATGACAGTGAAAAGATTCAGCTTTTTGGGTTTTCACGGTAGCGACATTGTATGAATCATTTAACCCCATCAAAAACTGCATAATTTGGTCATGTTCTTTAAACTTGTTATACTCTTTTATTCCATCACAAGAGCAAGATGGTGTTCCCTTATAGGAGGTTAGATCATCCCAATATCTTTAAGTTATGTATAATAATTGGATACACGCATCGAACCTTGGGTGTGGAAGGCAATTGCCTTTTAGATTTGATAGATCCATGGGGCATTGCCTTAAAAAAATCGATCTTCAAAATCTTTCCAGAGTTCATGTGTTGTGTTTGCATAAAGAACCCCTTTTTCCAAATCAGGTTCAATAGCATAGTAGCCAAGAAAGCACCATTTTGCCACACCTTTCCCAAAAAGCAAAGTCAGTTGGTTTATTTGCTTGCAAAGGTGTTTCGAAGGAGCCATTGACAAAAGCAATTTTGTTCTTAGTTGTAAAGGCAATAATCATGGAGCATTTCCATGTGGGATAATTATCATCATTAAGGCTCTTGATAACAAGCAAGAGCCCTAGGTGATCTGAGGAGAGTATAAAATAGGATTTGAAGTCTCAATGATGGAGTTTTGAGAAGACTCATCGTCATTGCCCATGATGAAAGAAGATAAAGAAAAATTTGTTTCAATCAAAGAGAAAGAAGACAAAAACTGCAGCAGAAAAGGAAGAGCCATCACAAGGAAAGATCACTAATTAAAAGAAGATAAAGAATAAATCTTTGACAATCAAAGAAAAAGAAAATAAAAGTTGTAGTGAAAAAAGAAGAGCCACTAGGAGGAAAGCTATGATATCATGTGAAATTCAGGGATGAATTGCTTGTTTATTTACTTCAATGTACAAATATATATACCTATAGCAGAGTGTTATTCTATGAAATAAGTTACTATTATGCAAAGATCAAGGTTGACCAATATATCATGGGATTGCAACATTTACATTATATACAATTCCTAAATTATAGATAATTTATTCTCTAACAAGAAAATACAACAAAACTTTGGTTTATTTTAGAGAAATAGCAATGTAGTTTATCTTAAATAAAGTGTTTTAGGGGTAATACACTAGGTGGCAATTCCCGTTCCATTGATTTCATTGATAATAAACAAAAAAATTTTATTCTTTCCACTTACACCATGTTACACAAATCCCATTTTGAGAGAACAATCATCAGAATGTCACATACATGAGATATTATTGATGAATGAATAAATAATTCCACCAACAAACTCAATTCTTCATATTTAGATATAAATCAATCAGTTATTGAATTGATAATAAAATAATTTATTTCATTATATTTTATTTAGGACTGTGATTTATATTGGAGTCAATTAATTAGGGAACCTAATAGGTCATATACATATGAATCATTGGTTAGAAATTAAACTAAGATGACTAATTAAGTGTGACGTGATTGTTAAAGTTTTAAATTAAATTGAAATAATAAATGTGATATTAATTTTTTTAAATGAAAAAAATAAAAAATGGCTGTCAATGAATAGTGAGTGTATCTTCTATACCATCAAGTAGGTGTTTGGCTCTGCGGTGGCTTCTACTGTTGAGGCCAACCCTAGAGCCAAACATGATTGATAAACTTTGTCCCACAATTTTCATAACTGTGGGACCCATAATACTAAGGTTTAAACCTCAGTTTACAAAAGCATCATTTTGATGCTTTTCGCCCAAAACAAACACAAAAAACACACGCACAGTATTCACACCCTCAGCTTCATTCCTATGCACGACAAGAGAACGGATGCTTTTGGAAAAAACAATAACCTGTTTTCCTTTTTTTAACTCTTGGGTTGGATCTGCTCTAAGTCCAACCCAAGTCTAGTAGAGTTGGGCCTTTGGCTCAGCTTGGCTAAGCCGACCCATTTAGTTGGGCTAGGCTCAGCCCGATTTTTCAAAAAATATATATATAAATGATATTTTAAAAAATAAAAAATATGTAGATAGAAATCAGCCTTGATGAAAGGAAAAGGTGTGTAACTACGTTTAGCTCCACAACTTTATTGCTTTTCGATTGATTATAGGTCAAAAAGTTGAGAAAATCAGTAGTCTTGGATGAAATTCAAAAAATTATAATTGGATTTAACATTGGAATTATATCTCTAGAGCATGTAGATAGAGATCCTGAAACTTAGTATGGACCACATATGTTATTCTTGATGATATTTTAACAAATGTTGTTTCTCGATCAAATAGCTAGAGATCACAAAAGCCTTCACGTATGAATTTAGTTCATGATGGAATTGCAAGTAGTTTGATGGGAGAATATAAACAAGTGTATAATTTACTTGAATTATTAATTATATTTTATTATTATGATTAGTAAATCTATAATATTTAAAAAACAATATATATTTGTGTGTGTGTGTGTGTGTGTGTGTGTGTCATTTAAAGGAATTTAACAAATTGACAGTAATATAAAAAACATGGTAACCAAACACATGAAACCACTTTTTATTAAACCTCAAACTCAATCACAGTTTTAACCAAACACTTCAATTTCAATTATAAATAGTAATTAAAACTATTTTTTTATAAAACTATTTTTTTTTTAACCTCAACCACGATAGCAACTCCAATATCAAACAACACTAAGTTCCTACCTTTATTTTGTAACAGAAAAAAGTCTCAAGAGTACCACTGAATTCTACTGCATCAAGATGAGCAGCAGTTAAGGGAGATCTTGTAAGCTAACGGGACTTGAGATAGGAAGTCTTGCGTGCTCCTAGGACTTGAAGTTGAACATTGATAACATGAAAAGGACCCGTTCCCATTGATTAACCATTCTTGTTTTCCCGGAAGAAATTGACATAGTAAAGGTGATCGGCATCACGAGGAGGATGAGGAGCGGTTGTGGTGAATGGCAAGGATATTATCCTGTGTAAATGTGAACACCAATTGCGACGAGAAAAATGGTTATGAGGCCAAAGAAAATAATGGTGTGAACAAATATAGAGAGCCCACTGGTTTGCCTGTTGCAGAAATCTATCACCCGGCTATTCCCTGGTAACTGGAAAAGCAGTCCCGGTGTCAGCAGCACAAACAGAATCAAAGCTACTATCACTGGACCCCAATCTCCCATTTCCCAGTCTCCTGAACTTCCTTTCCTTCTCTTATCCCTCGATTTCTGACTCGGTTGGAATGACTCAGTTGAGGAGTGATGCTGAAGATAGCCAGGTGAGTGGGACTATAAAGACAGGGTGGGAAAGAGTTGCCTGAAGAAAGACAAAAGGGAAACAACTTGGGACATATTGAAATCTGAAGGAGAAAGTCAACATCTGGAAGAGAGCATTGGATTTAACGTTGCTTTATTGGCTGTATCCCCGCGGAGGCGGCATAGGATGTGGCCCTTCTAGTTCCTTTGGACGGCTGAGAGAAATCTTTTTATCTTTTTGTGAGGTTTGGCTCCCATTCTGTAGGTGTGTGATTTCCTCGTAAACATAAAATGCTGCTTAGTTATTCGGGTCTAGTAAAGAAAGAATTTTCTTGAGATGTTTCTGCTGTCTCATTCGGTTTTCGTGCACAGTTTTTTCCAGTTGAGTACATATTGAGGTCAAATAGTGGATCTTGGTTGCATTTCACCTGGAAAAGCTCACACCATGTTCAAAATCTTGTGTTCAACGGATATATTTCATGCCTAGGCTGCTCATCAATTTCAAACACGTTAATCTGAGCATGCCCTGTTTTCTTAAACCGACTCTCTTTGCAATCGAATTGGGTTAATGTCAATATTTATTGATTAATGCAAATATAAATTATTCGTATTTGATGTTGTATAAAATTCACAAGTGAGCTTTAAGGATTTGAAGCTCATTAGACCCTACTAATAGGCAAATCATACAAAAATAAGGTTAAAGAAAAGTTTCTAGTTTAACTACATAAATGTCACTTGAATTCTTATGTCTTCCCTTAACGAACGGAACCTAATGTTTGACTTTTAATTTTTCTACTTTACGGCACAAATTATATCTTATAATAATTTTCATGTTAACTATCTATTAGCTGATAAAAGGTAAAAGCTTGGAACTAAAAAGTTTATTTCCCTTACAGTCTCAGTTTTGAATCCTATAATTACTAATATGATGATTATATATTGTCACGAATTAGTCGAAAACATGATTGTTAACTTCATAATCTATAAAATTAGTCAAGAAATATTATCACGGCAGACCAAGAACAGGTTTGTTATCACGGCAGCTGAACTCATGAATCCCATACAACCTCGATGTTCTTAGAGATGAATCTTAAAGGTATCCTTGATGTTCTTAGTGATGATTTGAACTCACTTGAATAGTTGGTTGCCATGCAGACTGTGGTCCGGGTCTTTACCTAAACAATGGGGATGATTCTATGATAGACTTTCTGGTAGGAAAAACTCATAGACATTCCGAAGCTCATTCCGAAGCTCGATGTTAAAGGAAAATTGAGGAGCTATGATAGCTGTAGGAACTTTCTTTGCTGTTTGGATGCTTCTTATTTTGCTGGTTTTCTCTTCATAAATTTTGGTTTTTGCCTCTCTCTCTGTCTTCTCCTTTGTCCTGCATTGTTTTGGTGTTGGCGGGTCTTCCGATTTTGTGGCTTGTCTTTTCGATATAGTTTTATGAGGGGGTTTTTAATTATTGTTAATTTAATATGCTATATTTTTAATTAGTTCGTTAGACATGTTGGTATTATTATATTTATGAAAATACATGTTTAATATTAATAAACATTTCATTTGTCTTTAATATTTATGTAATATTAGATTAATGAATAAAAAAATATGTGATTTATGAATCTAGAGTAATGATAAAATTCATGAAAGAAATTCACATATAAAATTATAAAGTTATAATAAATATGAGATTTTTATTGTATGCTAGCATTGTTCCTAAAATATTGTTGATTGATAGTGTCTTTAATACATAACATAAAATGTATTAAAATCATAGAAACTTGTATATATTATATTTTTCTCATTATGAAATGAAGCAATTAGGTATAAGGGATATAAATAATAATTTTAATGTGATTAATTTTCTAATTTAATTTTAGAAAACAACTCTCTTGGAATTTATGTTAAATAAAATTTATTTTGTTTGGAAATTTATCAAATTAGATTTGATTGAAAGTAGCGCAAAAAGCCAATAATTAGAATTTCAGCATGCAATGTAATTTATCATAATATTATAATATTTTTATGCATGTTGAATGATTATGGACATTAAAAACCAATGTGATTATGTTTTTATTTGATGATTGAATAGTTATAATTTAATTATATAGGGCCTATATGTTTTGCTTAATCTCTATTTTTCTTATGGTTTGTAAATTTGTTTCTCATCTAATTCTCCTTGAATAAAACTTGAGTTTTTTTTAAAAAAAATTTACTTGTGCAAATGTTATGTAATTGAGAAATATAGGAATTTACACAAGAAATTATTTTTTTAATCCAAGACAAAGAAAGAAATGGCAATAAAGGCTACAACCAAGATACTTGTAAGGAACTATGATGATTTCTAACAGCTGCCTAGGATATGTCCATAATCATCCAATTAGAATGACATGCAAGTGATATATTTTATATTTAAATGATTATGTATGTATATATATTATGTCATGTTATATATGAGACCTAATTAATTGATAATAAATCCCTTATTAATATATTAAGTACATATTAAGAACATCAATAGTTTTCTTTTAATTTTATATGTATAAAACTAGAGTTTTATTTATGGATTTTTTTAGTCATTTAATGTTATCATTAATTGATTATGTTTAATGCTATAAAATTGAGTCCCACTTAACTAACTTGTATGATTTAGATGAGTCACTCATGATCATATGAATAGGTTCATAGATAAAATAAATAGTAACATATACCTATGAAACATACTTAATGCTAACAAATTGATTGGATCAAATTTCTTGGAGTGATACTGCAATGTGAGAAATGTTCTCAAGCAAGAAAAAAGATTGTGTTCTTGAAAATTCAATTCCAAATGCCCTTGTTAAGGATGCTAAAAAAGTTAGAAATGAACATCAACATAAAATGATGAATAGGTTGCATGTATGATGTTGGCTAGTATATCACTTGAACTTCAAAGGTTATATAAGAATATGGATGCTTATAATATGATTATGTATCTCTAAAAATTATTTGATAAGGCTAGTAAGACTTAGAGGTGTAAGACCTCTATGAATGTGTTATTGCAAGATGATAAAGGGTTCTTTATTGAACAACAATGTTTTGAAAATGATTGGCTATATTGAGAAATTAGGTCAATTAGGACCACGAGTTAAGTGTTAATTTAGTATTACATTAATTACCCCAAAGCTTTTCACAATTCATTATGAACTACATATAAACAAGTTGGATAGTACTTTGTTATAATTGCTTAATATGTTTAAAACTGCTAAAGAGGCTTTTTTGAAAAAAAAAGGACTAGTTCTTTTAGTTTAGTATTCTATAATATATAAGATAAAAGATAAGAAGAATAAAAATATTGTATATAAAGCAAACCTATTAATGGCATAAAGAAAGACAAAAAGACTTGTTATCATTGTGGAAATGAAGCACATTAGAGGATGAATTGCAAAGAATACCTTGCAACAATGCAAGAAAGGAAGCTCAATAAAGATTTCACTTTAGTATGTTTATAATTGAAAACTATCTTGCTACTTTGTATTGTAGATCTTAGGTATTGGATACCGAATATAGTTTTTATATTTGTAATCACATGTAGAAATTAAAAATAAAATTGCAGATTAGATAGAGATAAAATGGATCTACGACCCAATAATGAAGCAAGGGTGGCTTCATTAGTTGTAGGAATTAGTTATGCATTAATTGTAGTAACTAGTTATTTTATTTTTCCTTGTGGGTTCATACTAGAACCTTATAATTGTTATTTTATTCCAGTTTTTTAAGACTTTGTTTCTATTTTATTTTGTATTAAATGGATTTAAATTTATTATTAAGGATAAATATTGTTATTTTATAATAATGATGTTTTTATAGATTTGATAATTATATGAATGGTTTTTATATACCTAAATATAAAATGCTTAGCTCTAATATAAGCTGCAATAAAATTTAAATACATATTAGAACAAGTATTAAGAAACTTTAATTGGATCAAGGTAATTAAAATCTGAAAAAAAGAATTAAGGATTATTTAAAAGAGAATGAGACTCTTTACATCTTTAAGAACATTTCATCCAGATAAAATATATTTCCAAGCATCAAACATTGGAGTTTAGCTTGTACCCTATGAAACACTAAATTTCTATAAATTTGATAGGACATATCATAAATCAAGAGGATAAAAACCATCATGGAAGTTTTGAATTACATGTTGGTCATAATTAATGATCATATCAATTATTTGGAAGAAATATATGATATTTATTCCAATATATGACTTATGAATTTTATGTACTAACCAAGTTTGAAACTTGGTTGATCCACAAGGAATTAAGCCCAATGGGTATAAGTGAATTTTTAGAATAAAAAAACTAACATGAAAGGCAATCTAAAAATATACAATGCAAGCTTTAAAGAGTATGAATATCCAATTTTGATGATATAGTCAACATATTTGATTTCGTAAAAAAATATGGATAAACCTTGTGTTTATAAAAGGTTAGTAAAAGTAGTGTTATTTCTTAATATTATATATAGATGACATATTATTGTTTAGAAATGAAATTTTCTTACTTTAATAAAGTCTTAATTGTCTAGGAACTTCTCTATAAAGAATCTTAGAGAAGCAACCTATATGCTGGATCAAAAGATCTATGGTATATAGATTATATGCTAAAATAACTTAGTTTGGAATAATATAATTTTGGATTCTTATCTATTTGCATGGAACACCCTCTCTTCCAAAGACATCTGTGTTAAGACACAAATTAAAAGAGATATAATGAAAATGATATCCTATACTTGGCTATAGAATCCATCAATGGAGAAGATAAACTAAAAATTCAAAATTATTTAAAAATTCCAATGGAGTATTGAAAAAATAATAAATATTAGTCAATATATGTTTTACTCTAAATGATATTGTTTTGAGTTAAAAGAGTTTCAAACAAGATAAAACAATTAATTGTACTAATGAATAAGAATACACCTTCATGTTTGAGGAAACAAAGAGCTTGTTTAGATAAAAAGCTTATTAATGGAATAGATTGGTTACTAATAGTGTTAATCAAGTTGTCTTATTCTTTAATCACAATTGAGTCATTACATAACCACAGAAACCAATGTTTCATCAATGACCTAAATAAGTACTTAAAAAATTCTATTTGATTTGATAAATCAATTAAATTAAACATAGAGTGATTACCCACCTAAGATAATCTAAAATGTCTTCTTACTAAGTCATTATCTGTGTAAAAGTTTTAATGCTACCTGAAATAAAATTATATTAGATACATGAGTGATTGTTCTTAGTACAAATAGAAGCTTGTTAGTTTAATATTCTATGTAGTTAATTAGTTGGTCACATGAGACATCATTATATTCTTCTAAATGCATTATTCATTATTAATAAAGACTTAATTTATTTTTAATGTTTGTATAATATTTGATTAATAAATCTAATATTTGATTTATGAGTCTAGAGTAAACATAAACCTATAAAGTAAAAATACTTTGCAAAGAAAAGTATAAAATTATTATAAATGTGAGATTCTTATTATATCAATGTATTGTTCCTAAAATATTTCTGATCAATACTCTTTTAAATACTGAATATTTGTTACAGCTATAGAGATTGATACATATTATATTATTTTTTTAAATAAAACAATTTGTTTCATAACCTGAGGTATAAATGATACTTAAAACTGATATGTAGGAGTTTGTCATAAGATATATACACTGAACAAACTTACATGATAATTTTATATAGAGAAATCACTTATGTCAATGTAAAGACTCTTGTGACAATTGTGTAAGTGATCTTCAGACTTGAGATCACTAAGTTATCTTATATAAAAATTATTATGTTTTTATCAGATTACATGTTATCTTAGTCGAGGTAGAGAAAGGAAAAATATTAGGTATAACATGAACTATATGAAAAGTTCTTGATTGATTAAGAGATGATTCATCACCCTATGTAAATTAGAATTAATATTTTATCTATTCTAAAATAGTATTGAATGAGAAATTATTGGCCAAGTTAGAATGAAATTTGAAAAGAATTTTTTTTTTTTGAAATTAAACGATCAATGACTATTATATAAAGAACAAATATGATTTAACATGATAGTTATACTTTATGCTTTAATGTTAAAACAAAATACTATTGATAAAATGATATTAATTATACTGAAAAACTAGCCATTAAAATGTTATGTCAAATCACTAATAACTTTTCTAATATATGAGGGATCATGACACGTAACTAGATCATGCATTTGATCTTCAAATATAAATCATCAATAGTTGAATAAACTTATTTAATTCTATTAATTATAATTATAGGTTCAACATATTATAAACCATTAAATTAAAAGCTATAATATAATTACTACAAGGATTATATTTTTAGACCTAGAAAAACCAAGTAAGGATTTCATTGAGTTGATTTATAAAATTATCTTGAATTAATATATGGATATTTTTCAAGGAGCAAATCTATTTTACTAGTTTATAGTGTTTTTTTATATATATTTTTCCATAAATAATAAGTTATGCCTTTTATTTTTGAAATGTTAGCTATTAGAAGAAAGTCAAAGAATAGAGAACTAGGATTCTATAATCCAGCTATTTTAAATAAGGATTTAGTATATTACAATTTGAGACCTAAGAAGTGGATTAGTTTGTGGTTTAAAACAATCTGGACTTTAGAAAAATTATTCAAAGTTGAATGAGATAAAATCTCTAACTAATAAATCTTTCAACAACTCTAGATGTATCTATTATGATACTAGAAAACTCTGAATAATTTTATTGAATAGGTTGCATGTATGATGTTAGCTAGTATGTCACTTGAACTTCTAAGGTGATATAAGAATATGGATGCTTATACTATGATTATGTATCTCTAAAAATTGTTTGATAATGCTAGTAAGACTAAGAGGTGTAAAATCTCAATGAATTTGTGTTGTTACAAGATGATAGAGGGTTCTTTATTGAACAACAATGTTTTGAAAATGATTGGCTATATCGAGAAATTAGATCAATTTGGACCATGAGTTAAGTATTAACTTAGTATTTAACTTAATATTATGTTAATTACCCAAAAGCTTCTCGTAATTATGAACTACATATAAACAAGTTGGATAGTACTTTGTTATAATTGCTTAATATGTTTAAGATTGCTAAAGAGGCTTCTAAGAAGAAGAAAAGGCTTGGTTCTTTTAGTTTAGTATTCTATAATTTATAAGATAAAGGACAAAAAAGAATAAAAATATTTTATATAAAGCATGCAAACCTATCAAGGGTATCAAAAAAGATAAAAGTACTTGCTATCATTATGGAAATGAAGCACATTAGAGGATGAATTGCAAGGAATACCTTGCAACCTTGATAGAAAGAAAGCTCAATAAAGTTTTTACTTGAGTATGTTTACGTGAAACCCAAGAATAAAAAATACAAAGAGTTAGGAAGTCAGGGTCAAAAATATAATTAAGAAGAAATGGGACTATAAATACTCATCTCTTCCCTCAGCCATGTCTAGCTGAAATTAGAAGAAAGATGGGAGAGATAACCCAAATTTTTCTTCATAAAAACTAGGATTAAACACCCAAAAGCTTGTAAACCCATAAAAGTCTTGGAATTCTAAAGTTGAGGAACACAATTTGGGGGAGGATTAACAAGAAGAAAGTGAAGAATTTGGGGAAGAAAGGGGTGGTTGGTTCTTAACAAGGAGAAGAAGGCTAAGATTCTTTCAAAATTGTGAACTAAAGTCAAGATTTTATCCAAGAGGAACTGTAGGGGGAGGACAACAACAATAGGGGAACGCAAGTCGAGCGTTCACAACAGGCAAGTACTTGCTACCTATGTCTTCTTTATCTAATAATTATTTTCTTTACTAGTTATTGAACTATAAATTATAATTTAGTGCTTATTGATGAGGAAAAGAAAATAGGTAAAGGAAAGGTTAGGGGATGGAAAAAAAAAGAATAGATATATATCTATAGGAAGAAACAAGCTGGTTGATATCGGCATTCCCGATATGTAGGTGGTGAGATATAGACCTTGATTAACTATTCGGTTTCAGAATAATTAATGATATCGGCGGGTGACGTCGATATCAGTAAAATTTATAAACTTGATTAGCTATTTGGTTTTAAAATAGTTAATGATATCGGCGAGTGATGTCGATATTGACAAAATTTATAGAATTGATTAACTATTCGGTTTCAAAATAGTTAATAATATCGGCGGGTGATGTCGATATTGACAAAATTTATAGACTTGATTAGCTATTTGGTTTCAGAATAGTTAGTGATATCGGCGCGTGACTTCAATATCGGCATAATTTATAAACATGATTAACTATTCACTTCCAGAATAGTTAATGATATCGGCAGGTGGCGTCGATATTGGCAAAATTTATAGACTTGATTAGCTTCTAAGATGAAAGCAAATGATGTCAAGAATCCTTAACATTGACATACTCTAAAACCTCGTAAGGTAATAACGGAATAAATATTAACTATTTTGGTTTTAAAAATAGTTAATGACACCAACGGTTACGTTCATGTCAGCATTTTCATGAAACTGATTAGTTGATTTTAGGACGGGCAACTAGAGACACTATTGGAGGTCATTAGTGTCGGCTATAGTCTCTTCGATGTGAAAAAGGGGAAAAAAACAGTAATAAAAAATAAATTTTCTTTTATATAACCTTAAAAGGGTGTGCATGGTTGTGTTTAGAATCTCATATGATTTTAATAGATTGATGGATATGTTGTTTAAATTCTTATGTAAATTACTAGTATTTACTTAATTGTTTTACTCATATGAAAAATCTATATTTTATAGGTTCCTCCCATTCTCGTTAGGAATAGATTTTAGGCCTATAAGTTAGAAACTTAGGAAGTTGTAATGTAATTTTGGTTATGCAGAAAAATATGTAAACTGTATAGAATAGTATATTTGTAAATTTTGGTTTTGAAATATTAAATTGTGTTATGTTGTGTGTGTGTGTGTGTGTGTGTGTGTGTGTGTGTGTGTGTGTGTATAATCTTCGTGTGCGAATTGGCTCTTTTAATTTTTACTTTATGCGTGTGGTGTATGATGGAGTTTGGGAATGAATATGGTCCTGAACATATCCTATAATGAATTATGTAGTTGATTATATTAAACATGAAAGGGACTGTGGATGAGATATGATTCAAACTGCAGCAGGTTACATTGTCGATAACTTGAGATCTCCCAATATGGGGGAGACTACCGAAATTTCGTTAGAAATTTCGACGAGAGAAAAAAAAATTATGCTCTAATTACACTTTATAGGGGAAAGATTAACAAAATTTTGGGGTTGTTATATTTTATAATTGAAAAACATCTCACTACTTTTCATTGTAGATCTTAGGTATTGGATACCAAATAAAAATTATGCTCCAATTACACTTTATAGGGGAAAGATTAACAAAATTTTGGGGTTGTTACATTTTATAATTGAAAAACATCTCACTACTTTTCATTCTAGATCTTAGGTATTGGATACCAAATGTTGTTTTCACATTTGTAATCGCATGTAGAAAAAAAAATTTAGAAGATTAGTTAAAGAAAATGGACCTATGACTTAGTAATGAGGCAGGGGTGGTTTCATGAGTTGTAGGAATTAGTTATGCATTAGTTGTAGTTACTAGTTATTTTATTTTCCTTGTGGGCTAATACTAAAACTTTATAATTGTTATTTTATTCCAATTTTTTAAGACATTATTTCTACTTTATTTTGTATTAAATGGATTCAAATTTATTATTAAGGATATATATTGTTATTTTATAATAATGATGTTTTTATAGATTTGATAATTATATGAATGGTTTGTACATACCTGAATATAAAATGCTTAGCTTTGATATAAGCTACAATAAATTTTCGATCAAGGTGATTAAAATCCAAGAACATAATTCAAGTATTATTTAAAAGAGATTGAGACTCTTTACATCTTTGAGAACACTTCATCTAGATAAAATATATTTCCAAAGCTAATACATTGGAGTTTAGCTTGAACCTTACAAAACATAAAATCTCTATAAATTTGATAGGACATATCATATATCAATAAGATAAAAACCATCATGGAAGTTGTGGATTAAATGCTATTCATAATTAATAATCCTACCAATTATTTGAAAGAAATATATGATATTTATTCCAAGATATAACTTAAAGTTATGGATTTCATGTACTAATCAAGTTTGGAGCTTTGGTTATCCACTTGAAGGAATAGAGCCTAATTCATATAAGTAGATTTTTTTATATATATAAAAAAAAACTAACATGAAAGGCAATCTAAAAATGTACAATGCGAGAGCTTTAAGAGTAGATATATCCAATTTCGATGGTATTATTAAAAAATTTGATTTCATAAAAAATTATGGATAGACCTTATGTTTATTAAAAGTTAGTGAGAGTAGTGTTACTTTCTTCATATTATATATAGATGACATATTTTTATTAAGAAATGAAATTTTCTTAATTTAATTAATAAAGTCTTGATTGTCCAAGAACTTCTCTATAACGAACCTTGGAGAAGCAACCTATATATTGGAAATAAAGATCTATGATATATAGATTATATGTTAAATTAACTTAGCACGGAGTAACATAATATTATATTCTTATCTATTTGCATGGAACACCCTCCTTTCCAATGGCATGTGTTATAAGACACAAATTAAAAAAAAATTATGGAAATTTTATCCTATACTTGGCTATAAAATCCATTAATGGAGAAGATAACTAGAAGTTCAAAATTATTTGAACTAATATTTTATCAATGAAGTATTGAAAAAATAATAAATATTAGTTAATATATTTTACTCTAAATGGTATTTGTTTTTAGTTAAATAGTTTCAAAAAAAGATAACATAACTAATTCTACTAATGAATAAGAATACACCTTCATGTTTGAGGAAACAAAAAGGTTGTTTGGATTAAAACATTTATTAATGAAATAGATTGGATCCTAATATTGTTAATCAAGTTTCCTTGTTCTTTAATAACAAATGAGTCATTAGAAAATCAAAGAAACCAATCTTTCATCAAGGACCTAAAAAAGTACTTTAAAAATTCTATTTCATTCAACAAATTAATTAAATGAATGATATAAATATAGAATGATTATCCATGAATATAATCTAAAATATCTTTTTACTGAGTCATTTTCTATGTAAAAGCCTTAATTCCACAGGAAGTAAAATTATATTATATACATGAGTGGTTGTCTTTAGTACAAATAGAAGCATGTTAGTTTAATACTCTATTTAGTTAATCAGTTGGTTATACATGATATTATTATATCCTTCTAAATACATTATTCATTATTAATAAAGACTTAATTTATTTTTAATGTTCATATAATATGTAATTAATGAATCTAATATTTGATTTATGAATCTAGAGTAAATATGAAGAACATTAAGTAAAAATACTTTAAAAGAAAAGTATAAAATTATTATAATTATGGGATTCCTATTGTATCAAAGTATTATTCCTAAAATATTTTTAGTCCATATTCTCTTAAATACTTAATATTTATTACATTCATAGAGATTGATACATATTATGTTCTTTTCTTTATAAAAGAAAACAATTTATTTCATAACCTTGAGTATAAAATATATTTAAAACTAATATATAAATATTTGTTATAAGATATATACACTGAACATACTTACATGATAATTTCATATGGAAAGATCACTTATGTCTATGTAAAGGCTCTCATGGCAGTTATGTAAGTGATCTTTAGACTTGATATCACTAAGTTAAAGATTGTTATATTTTAATCATATTACATGTTATCTTAGTTGAGACAATAAAAGAAAAAAAATATTAGATATAACATGAACTATATGAAAGTTCTTGATTGATCAAGAGATGACTCATCACCCTATATAAATTAGAATTAATATTTTATTTATTCTAAAATAGCATTGAATGAGAAATTATTGGCCAAGTTGGAATAAAATTTGAAAAAAAATATTAAAAAGAAACTAAACGATTAATGATTATTATATAAAGAACAAATATGATTTAACATGACAGTTATACTATATGCTTTAATGCTAAAACAAAATATTATTGATAAAATAATATTGCTTCTACTAAAAAAATCAATTATTAAAATATTAAGTCAAATCACTAATAATTTTTCTAATCTATGAGGGATCATGTCACATAACTAAATGATACATTTGATCTTCAAATACAAATAATCAATCATTGAATTGATAATAAATTAGATTATTTAATTCTATTAATTATAGTTATAAGTTATTTTTGAGTCAATATATTATAAACCATCAAATTACAAACTATAATAAAATAAATACAAGGATTATATTTCTAGACCTTGAAAACTCCAAGTAAGGAATTGATGGGATTAATTTATAAAATTATTTTGAATAAATATATGGATATTACTCAAGGAGAAAAGATATCATACTAGTTTATAGTGTATATATATATATTGTTCTATAATAGCAAGTTATGTCTTCTTCTTTTTTTAAAAGGTTGGCCATCAGAAGAAAGTCAAATAATAAAGAACTGGGATTCTATAATCCCTATCTTTTAAATAAGGATTTAGGGAAAAAAATTGTTGTGGTTCATGTAGATTACAGTCTAAGACCAAAAAAGTGGACAATTTGTGGTTTAAAGCAACCTAGACTTTAGAGAAATTATTCAAAGTTGAATGAGATAAAAGACCTGTTTGGTATTGCGGTTGCTATTACAGTTAAGGTTAAAAACAACAGTTTTATAAGAAGCATTTTTAGTTAAGGTTAATAACTAAAATTGAAGTATTTGATTATAACTATGGTTGAGTTTGAGATTTAATGAAAAGTAGTTTCGTGTGTTTGGTTTTAAAAATAAAAATTTACTTGAAAAAAAAATGCATTCATTTTCTTTCAAGTATTTTCTTCGAGATTTCTTAAAAAAAAAAATTAGAATAAAAACATTTACTTGAAAACTAAAATGTAATAGATAGAACAATTTTATTCTTAAATATAATATCATTTTAAGGAAAAAGTATATAGACCATTAGATTGAAGAGAAATTAAATTTATTAGATAAGCACAAGTTGATTGTTTATATGTGAATTAACTATTTGGCATTGCAAGTAGCGTCGTTATGAGGGATTTTTTTCCTTTATCTTTTCTTAATTAATGTTAATTTTAATGTTAATACTCTTTCTATTTCAATTTTCTTCTCTTAAAATATTCAATAATTTCTGAAATGGTTATAGTTTAATAGTAATTATTTTTAAGTGTTTTTCATTTAAAAATATATTATAATAATATTTTTAAAATTAAAATATTTAAAGGCTCCGAAAATATATAAAAAATATAAATAAATAAATATATGAAATTCATTTTTTAATAAAATAAAAAGGCTCTAAAATAAACATTCAAATCATCAACGTATTTACCATAAGCCAATAATATTTTTTAATTACAAAAAATAATAACTAAGAAAAGGTCTGCTGTGTTTTGGGGTCGGTTATTTCAATAGAAAAGGGCAAAAAAAAAAAAAGTGATTTTTTCCCTAACAAAAGCCTTCTCTTTTCTTAGTTCGGTATTCCTATCTCAAAACAAAGAATTGAGTTCGTATAGGCATTTTGGACGCTGCTATTGAAATAGGTTATGTGTTAGGATGTTTTTCCTACACTGAGATCAAATCTCAGTTTTTAATGGCTCTCATGATTATACTGTGGTTGATCTCTAATCAAATACTTCGTTTATATGGTTTATACGGTTAGTCTCAACCACAACAATACTACAGGGTTAAGTTCCGACAAAATCTTCAACTAATAAATCATTAAACCACTCAAGATCTATCTAACATGGTACTAGAAATCCACGAATAATTTTGTTATATTTTTTTGGTTTGGTGTATGTTATTCAGGAACGAGCACATAGTGTCTTGGATGCTCAGTTTTTCCTTCTTCAGTATCGGCTCTTGGTTAGGTGTCTGTATTGGGGCTGTCCCCTTGTGTTCTGTATGTTGGTTGCTAGTCATCTTATGTTGTTTCTGCTTCTGATATTATGTACCACGGTGTATCTCTTTTCATCAATTTGGTTTTCAAATTGATGTCTGTCTTAATAGCATGGTCAACTGGCTTAAGAAAACTCAAAAAAAGAAAACAAATTGGATTATCATCATTTTTTTCTGAAATGCATAGGTTTTGATAGGTATTTTTATCTGTGGCTAAAGGGATAGGCCAATAATATGTATGTACTTCAGAGCCTATTTACACTTGTTACTTGTCTCTGCCTACCCTAAGCTGGAGTCATGCAATGGAAGCTTCAGAAAAGTGATCGAGGAGACTGCTGCTTGCCTTGCCTGAGAAAGACAAACGAGACAAGCAAGCATTTCAAATTCGCCCCCCAAGAAGGCCTGGACCTTTACACATGCACCTGCCTGCCTAGTTGTTTCTTTTATGATATTTTTTCTAAGGCATAACTTCATCAATCTGTAAAGCAGGTCTCTAAGGGAGCAATTATTAGATGGTGGTGTGAGTAAACGTGTTTCTTTTCTTTTCGACTTCATAAAGAAAACCCACTACAAAAGCATACCTTCCTCCCTCCATAACCCAACTCTCTTCTTTCTCACTAAGTTTCGCATCCCCATCGCCTTAATCACCAAGAAAATTACACTTATTCGTCCTCCATATTTAATCCCACGTTGTTATCTTCAGACATCAAACCAGCTTCAAACAATACTTCCAAGGTTTTAAACCTCAATCAACATTGAGAGATAGAAGGAGAGAGAGATGAGTGCCGATTGGGGACCTGTTGTGGTTGCCGTGATTTTGTTCATCGTCCTCTCACCAGGGCTGCTGTTCCAGCTACCAGCCAGAACAAGAGTGGTAGAATTTGGGAACATGTACACAAGTGGGATTTCAATTCTAGTTCATGCTGTTATATACTTCTGCATAATCACCATCCTGGTCATCGCAATCGGTGTTCACATACATGCTGACTAATTAGAAAATTCCTTTCTTCAAGTGGGAATGAGTAACCAATCAGAAGAACCCTAGGCGATTTCTATTATTGTTTGCTTTCATTTTCTTCTTCGTCATGAGTTTTTTCTTTCTTTTCTTCTGCATTAGCATTACTGTTTCCTAATTTTCTTTGCCTCGTCTGGTCTGGTTTAAATGCAAAACGTTGAGCTCTTTCTAGCAAGGTTTCATACTTTGACTGACATGATGTTTCATACCAGTAATGTTCCTCTTTGTCCTATTGATTATTTATATCTCATTCATAGAATAAAGTGATATGGATTCTGTTAATGAATAATACATCTCTGCAATTTGTTGTTCTGAGAACTGCTTTCAGCTACCACTAAAATTGAGGTCTCGAGTCCTTAGTCCTTTTCTTTTCATATGATGAATCAACTCATCAGAAAGAACTTTTATAATCAGAATGACTAAAAAAGCCTAACATCATTTACTAAGTTGTTGTAAAATACATATTCTAGCTGCCCAAGAAATACAACAGCACCATTTTAGCATTTCCATTTCCTTGGGCAATTAAATTTCTGCCGAGGTCTTCATTAATTGAGCCTTAAAAAGCTGATGAGTCTTTAAACTTGAGATCTCCACAACAACAAATTGATAGAGGGTTTCAATGCACTGATTAAGATGAATCTTTCACATTCCACACCTACCTTAACAGCGGGTCCCCTAATGTGGATGAATCACATATGAACGGAAAACAGGCCACAGCACAGATTCAAAACAAGCACTGATCAAGCAATCCAGTACTAAAACATCAGTTCTCCACTTTTCTGATTCAAATTAGCAACCAAGGTTCTATTCAATCATGATCCACAGCTACAAATGACCATCCATCTTTTCCCACCAAGAAAGAAAAGAAAAGAAAAGAAAAACGAGAGGGACAAAAGGGGCACAATAATACAGAGATCTTGACCTTTGCCCAACAAGCTTACCAGTACAATATGAGTAGTCAGCCAGTATAGATGTGAACATGAGCAGCCAAGATGAGAATAGAATAGACAGCGAAAAAGATGAGAGTATGAACAGCTATAGCCATGCCATTCGTCTTCAAACTCCCAAACTCCACTTGCTTGCTGTTACCTGGTATCTGAAACAAAAGACCAGGTGTAAGCACCACAAACAGCACCACCCCTATCAACACTGGCCCCCAGTCTACCATTTTAGTAGCTCAAAAGGATAAAAAGAAATACAATTAAAGGGATTTCCGGTTCTTTTGTAGTTTTTAAGAGACGATGTAACTTGGTTAAAACCTTAGCTTAAAGGTGAGACTATGGCGATAAGGATGGAAGTGAAGAGTCTCTCTCTCTCTCTCTCTCTCTCTCCCTCTCCCTCTCCCCCCCCAAGCTTTCAGTTTGACACTTGGGATATCGGACCTTGAAGGGTTGGACTGCTATAACTTTGTGGATGGTTATATGCGGTTGTGCTTCCAAGATCTTATGGCTTAGGAAGCATATTAGATGAAAAAAATAAATATATATATATATAATAAATTTTTATATTACAAAATCACATATCTCCTCTCTTTCATTAGTTTTTTTTTCTTAGCTCCAGAATCAAATGCTAGAATTTACAAACTTATGAAACCTTAAAAAATGCGGGTATCTTTGCCTAGTAGTTGACGAAACTTCTTTCTTTATTCTATATTTATTATGTATTAGGGTTCAAGTCCTATCATGCACACATGTCATCCTCATGATACCTTACATGTTAACTAGATTTGAAATATATTCAATAAATTTATAAATTAATTATAGTGTGTGTGAATTGGTCCGGATAACCTGATTATAAAATAAAATATAAAAACATGTACCATCAAGAATGAAAGACTGTATCCTCTTTTATTTATTTATTTTTAGAAAATAGATTGGTGATTTCTTTTAAGAAACAAGGAATCTTCAAAGGAAAAGGCCAAGCCCTTAACTTCTAATAACGTAAATAAAGGTAATCAATGGCAATAGAGATTGCTTTTTCTCGAGAAATGACCCCTGGAAGGTGCAATAAAAGCCATCAAAACGGCTATCATTAAGCACTTTTTCAGGGAGTGAGGTAACGTTCACTAGAAGATAACGTATAAAAATAACTGTGTTAATATTTTAAAATATTTTTTATTTCAAAATATATTAAAAATAGAAACTTGGTATTTTTTAACACTAAGTGGTGTTTCAGAGTATGGTTATAGTTGTTTTTCAAAATGTTTTTTATACTGAAATATATTAAAATAATATTTTTTTTTATTTTTTAAAAATTATTTTTAATACCAATACATCAAAATAATATAAAAATATATTTATTTAAAATAAAAAAAAAAGTAACCAAAAGCTAATCTAACCGCAGTGCTAAACAAGCACTAAATACTATCGTAAAACATGAGCAAATTGAAACAAAATGACGAGCAGCCGAAAGGCCTCATATGGACCTACATACTCTTTGATTATTCCTTGCGGGAAGCTTCTTTTAGAAAAGTTTGTAACATAGTGGAATTACAAGCAGTTCTGTAATGAATGGTGACGGTACGTGTAACCATACCGCCACATGGTCCTGCCACTAACTGCAATGCATTAACTTATTTTCAATTATTTATTATTGTGTCTTGAAAATATTTTTTTAAAATATATTTTTATTATAAATTAAAAATTTTTAAATATTTTTAAATTATTTTAATATATTGATATTACAAATAATTTTTTTTAAAATAAAAATAAAATATTATCTTAATAAATTTTTAAACAAAAAAACATTTTTAAACACAATATCAATAATATTCTTAAACAGTTGATACATTATTGCCTTGCCATCATTAGAAAATGATGCTCTCCCTTATCCGAAAGCTTGATTGATAGAATATGTTAATGGGAATCCAATTCCCTAAATCAAGGACCCCATTACCCCACTTGAGGGAGTTGGAAGGAATAATATAGCAATCAAAGCCTTAAGAAGCTGATGCACCAGGAGCTCAAAAGGAGGAGGGTGGAGATTTTCTTCGACAGATATAATGAACGATTGGGCTGCTCCTCTCATAGCTGCGGCTTTGTTTGCGTTTTTGTCACCAGGTCTGATCTTTCAAATGCCAGGGAAGGAACGGCCCCTTGATTTCATGAAGATGAAGACGAGTCTGGCTGCCATTTTTGTTCATATGATTATCTACGGTCTCCTCCTTATTCTGCTACTTGTTATTCTTCACGTCCACCTGTATGTCTAGTCTTCCGACAGTGTTTTAGTTCTCTTTCTGCTCTACTAGGATTGTGAAATTAGGTTGTCTTCTCTTTGTAATCAGCAATATTGTTGTGCACCAATAAAATCTGTGTAGTTTTTCCTTCTGTTCTTATGCCGGCCGTAGCCATCTCTAGCAGCTCTTTGAAATGAAAAAAAGAGATTACTTGTGTGCAGGATGGTGCTGCTTTCACCCAGCATCTTGAGCTAGTAACCTGTAGGAAAGCAGTAGCAGATCACTCCAAAACTACTACAGTCAAGTCAAGATTTGCTTTTTCACATGAAAATGGTGATTGCAGGTCGACAAAATGGATTGGGCCGAGAGGGAATTGAAGTATTTGACATTTTGAAAGCACTTTTTGACTGGGAAAACATGATGCTGAAAATGCAGTGTCTGATTCTCCGTAACCAAACCAGTTTGATCTCCATTTAAAAGAGATTCATCAGTTTGATCCTACAACTGGCAGGTAGGTTATGTTGGGTTTACTGGATTAGACATAGCAGAAATGATAATTTTTTTTTAAAAAAAAAATCGGAGTTGTTAGAATTTCATTAGAAATCTAGACTTACTTAGGTTTTAGCAAAGAAAATCCAATAACCTTATAAATAATAATAATATATTAATTTTCTCATTGAGTAGTATCATATATATTATTTCAAGACAATTTTAGAATTTTTTTCATTCAAATCCCTATTCAATTTTTCTACTTATAAAATTGCAATCTCTTGTATTAATTACATTATAATCCTCAATATCTAAAACTTATTCAAACTCGAGTCACACTTAATTAATCATTCAATTTTAGTTTATGAATAATAGTTTTTAATGTTTGTGACCCATTAAATTCCTAATAAGTTGATACATAAATAAATCATAATCGTGATGAAAATAAAATTAAATAAAGTAAATAATATAATTTATCATCAATTCAATAATTGATAGATTTATATTTAGATATCAAGTGCATCATCTAGTAATGGAGTGTATCATGGTCCTTTATATATTAAAAAATCTATATGTGGTTTGATTTAACATTTTAGTAATCAATTCGTATGTGTAATCATTATACTTTCATCATAAATGTTATAATTGAGACATTATAGTATGAAGTTTATCTACTATATCAAATCATATTTATTCTTAACATTATAGTCATTGGTTGTTTGAATAAAATTTAAAATTATTTCCAAATCTTAGTCCACATTGCGCAAGGATTTCACAATCAATATTATTCATGAATAGTTGGAACACCTTCCCTAATTCATATAAAATTATAAATTATATTTTGATCACTCAAATATCTTTATATAGTTTATGATATATTGAATATCTATCTATTTGTCATCCTTGATTAAGACAACTTGTAGTTAGATTAAACATAATATTTTTTATATAAGATAACTTAGTGATCTCAAGTCTCAAGTCTAAAATTTAATTATATAGTTGTCATATAGCATATTCATAGATACATGTGATCTCTTTACACATAGTCCTCATGCGGATTTGTTCCATATGTATGTTATCCAACAAACATCTACATATTAGTTGTAGTTATTCCACAGACCTTAACGTATAAGAACAACCACTTTCTATCATAAAAAAAAATAACATAATATATATTTGTCTCAAAAGCTTCAATTAATGTTCAGTTTAATATAACAATGACTAGGAACATTTAGGAATATTTTTTTAATACAACATAAATCTCATAATTATAACAACTTTGCAAAACAATTTTGTTTCTAGAATGTTATCTTTACTTTAGACTCATGAAGAAAATATAAATGAATATTGAAGATAAATGATAGCTTTATTAAGAATAAATATATTTTGCATGAATAAAGTTAGTATCACGTGTAACCAATTGATTGGTTATAAAGTGTACCCTCATATATTATTGTTAAAATATATTAAAGATGCCCAAATAGATCAACAACAAGGATCTAGCACTTCACATATTCATTTGGCTACCATTTCAACTAACAATTAAGTTGCAATTGTTGAAGAAAATAATTGAAGTATTAGGTCCTTACAAGTAGTACTAGATCATTAGTCTTTTCACAGTTGTAGGTTGGATTAAATATTTTTTAAAGGTAAGAGAATTATTCAAGCATTGTTAATATGTTTTTTAATTAAACATAAATCATGATCTCAAAACCTAATACATATTAAATGATATTTTTTTTAAAATATTGAGACAATTCGATATTAGATAAACATTTTATTTTTTTGAAATATTGAGATGGTGATATTGAATTGACCTAGTAGATTAACCAGTCAAATCCATTTAATATTGAAAAATTAATTATGAAAATTAATTTCAAACCAATCTAATGTTGAAGAATAAAGTTGAAAGAAAAAAATTCAAGTCAACATGGGTCTATCTACTAAACTTATGACCTGGGTCCTGAGAGTAGGTTAGCCTTGTAGAAAAATATTTAAGAATATTATGAAGTCTAATTCTCAATTAATTCAATATTTACTAATGAAAATGAAAAAAATAATTTAAAAGTATAAAAAAATGATCATAACTAACAAGAGTCAACTTGTCAAATCCTAAGATTAGGATAAGTTGATAGAAAACAAATCAAAAATTTATGAAACTTAATTCTACATAATTTAATGTTAAGAGTTAAAATAGAGATAAAACAATTATATCCAAGAGATTAAAATAATATTATATAAAACAAATTGAAAAAATAATCATTTATCAATGGATGAAATTGAGAAAAAATATTAATAAATAAAGATTGGGTTGTGGGAGAGGTGATACTAAAATACTTTTCAAAAAAAAACTGCAAAGTATTGTTACAATGACTATTGTTTTATGAGTTTCCTACAGTGATTTAGAGTTTTGTTAAATACAAACAGCATCTAGCATGAAGAAAATTGGTATGTTCCTTCTGTTTTTTCTTGGCAAACGATTCTTCAGTTTCTCTATTCAACAATCATGTCTGTGCAACGATTGTTAATCCCCCAACCCTTTCAGTCCACTCCCATTCAAGTTACCCCTCGTCATCTTCTTCACAGTGGCGGAACGACAATTTATAATTTTAGCTCTGAAAACTAGAAAATTTTAAATTTCACTAGCAACACTTGAAGAGTAACAGGTAACGCTAAACTGAGTATATCCAGGCTCGTCTGTAATTGAATCAGTCAGGAGTTCTAGCTTGCAATGGCAAAGCAGAGATTTATTCAATAGATTAAGTACAAAGATTTTCCACAAGAATCAAGTTTAAGACATTTACCTTAAAAAAACAAAAAGAAGAAGAAAAACAGCAGATTTATTACAACATGTTGTTGGTGTCCCATCAAAAACAGATCCGCATTTGAGGGCTATGAACCAATAGACATGTGGACACCAACAGCTAGCAAGAAGATGCAACTGAGAGCGAAGTAGACGATGGAGTGAACCAGTATGGAAACTCCACTGGTCTTGAAATTGCCAAATTCTATGAATCGTTGATGGCCCGGTACCTGAATCAGCAAACCTGGTGTTAAAAGTATGAATAGCATCACCGCCACAAATACCGGCCCCCAATCTGACATCTTCTCTCTCGCTTTCCTTGCTGTGAGAGTAGTCTTTTGTAATGGAACACCAGGTTTGAGACAGTGATATTTATTAAGGTGATAATGTTGGTTCTGTAAAGGCGAGGAATTGCTTTGAGAAGAAGGGACGAGCATTGATGACTAGGAAAGGGGAAGGTTAGGGAATCAAGCTATTCAGATTCACGTGTTCTCACCTCATCCAACTAGAAAAAAGGAAACTCCCACCTAAATACTCAAAGCATAAGATAGGAACATTGTGACTTATGTAATTGACATACCATGTTGGAATTTTCACTTTGAGGATTCGAAGGGAAAGAAATTCTCTTATCTTATATCCAACTCAAATAGAATTACAAATATATATAGAGAGAGAGACAGATAATTGACTACAGTTCTCTATTCGATCTCTATCAAAGTTAGAGAGATACGAGTTTTTTTTCTTTAGCCTGGAAGAAAATTGAATGTTTTTAAGAGTATATTAGTCAAATACCCGCACTACGCCCCGTAGTGTGGTCGGAATAAATAATCTTTATAACTATTGAGATTAAAATATAATATTTTAGTATGTAAAATTTGATATAATAAAAAAAATCAACATTCTCTATCATAATAACAGTAACATCGAAGTCTTAACATCTTAACTTATCATCACTATCATTGTTAAAACAATAAACATTATTCAACAAATTTGAGAACGAAAAAAACAAATACTAATAAAAAAGCACTTAAGAACAAAAAATAAAATTATTATTATTATTCTTAATATTAATATTATTATTGCTCTAATAACAGGAAGAAAACGAAATTAAATCAAAGGCTTAAAAAAAGCCTAAAAACATTAACAAAAGAGCAAATGTAAAAATAAAATAAATGAAAAAAATATTATTGATTGGGAAAAAAATTACTTGAACTGAAAATTAAAAAAAAATTACCACACTACGTTGCGGGCTAAGTAAATTTTTTTTGTAATTGTTGGGATGAAAGAAATTAATAGGATATGCTGGTCCAAAATTAAAATATAATATTTAAATATGTAAAATTAAATATAATAAAAAAGATCACCACACCTTATTCTAAAAATAGAAACATCAAAGTTTTAACATCTAAAACTATCATCGCAGTTACTGGCAAAACAATAAAAAAAATCAAATTATCCCCAAAGAAAAAAACTGAAAAACATTAACAAAAGAGTACGTAAGAAAAACTAACTAATTTCTTCTTCTTCTTCTTCTTCTTCTTCTTCTTCTTATTATTATTATTATTATTATTATTATTATTATTATTATTATTGTGTTAATAATGAAAAAAAAGACAAAAAAATAATAATAACTTTAACAAAAAATCAAACAAAAAAAATAAAATAAAAATTATGAGGTAAAAAAAATTCATTTGACTTGAAAATGATAATAATAAAACAATAAAATAAATAATAGAAAGAACAAATAAAATAAGTAAAATACATGACAAAACAAAAAGAAAAATTATTAACAGGAAAAAATATCATTTGACTTGAAAATTAAAAAAATAAATTGCATTACGTCGCGGGCTAAGCAAGCAATTTTGATAATTATTGGATTTGAAGTAATTTATAGATTTCACTAATTTAAAATAAAATATAACATCTACACATGTAAAGTTTGATATGATACAACACATCAATACACACTACCGTAACAACAATATCTAAGCTTTGACATAAAAGAGACGGAAATAGGTAATTGCCTAAAATGTTTTTAAAAAAAATGTTGGAAAACATAATTTTTTTTCAACATTTACATTAACCTTTGTGATGTTATTAGTTTGAACTACGTCGTGGGTCGAATATATAATTGTTATAATTTTTTAGATTAAAAGTTTGATATAATGAAACAGATGAGCATTCTTTATTATAATAACAATAACATTAAGGTTTTAATATCTAAAATTATCATCACTATCATAGATAAAATAGTAAAAATTATTAAATTACCCCGAGAAAAAAATAATAGAAAAGCAAATAAGAACAAAAACTAAAATTATTATTATTATGATTATTAATATTATTATTGCGCTAATAATGAAAAATAATAAATCAAAGACTAAAAAAGCATAAAAACTTTAATAAAAGTGCATATAAAAAATATAATATATGATAAAATAAAAATAAAAATTATTAGCTGAAAAAAATTATTTCACTTAAAAATTAAAGAAATTGTCCACTCTACATTCTAAGGAAACAATTTTTAGAAGAATTGCTGGATCAAAATTAAAATATAATATTTATATATGCAAACTTTAATGTAATAAAATAGATTAAAATACCCTATTATAACAATAGCAAAATCGGAATATTTTTTTATTATTTTCACTGCTATTAAAGTTTTTCTGAAATATTTATATTTTAATTAATGTTGATGATCATTTTAAAATTGATATTTATTATTTTTTTCCTTTATTGTTCTTTAAATTCTTTTTATTTATCTTTCAAGTCATTTTTTTTTAAATCTACCTATATTTATTTTTGTTTTTGTCATTTGTTTAGATTTTTCTTTTAAATATGTGATACTAATTATATATTTTAATATTTATTTAATTTTAGCGTATGAAAATATATATACAGACAATAAAAGATGACCTAAGATTTTTTAAAGAACAAAAACAAATATCAGTGTTTTATATATATTATTTATAGTTTTTTTCTTTCTTAAAATCGATAAATAAATTGTTAGCTTTTATCTTTTGTTTTGTTTTTTTAAAAAAAACAGGCCATGACTTTTATTTGACTTTTTATTTTAATTCTTTAGCTTTCAATTAAAAAGAGTAAAAAGTATTCTGAAGGCAATTTTCCTTGGACGGGCAATGACCAGTTGAATGGAAATTATCTCAGGCAGCTTTTGGCAGATGCAATGTCATAGGTGTGAAAATGCATTGCAATATAATGTGAGATCAAGGTTGTACTGTTTCCATCCACAATGCACCGAGTGTGGATGAACAGTACACTCTTGATCTCTTTTAGTTGTTAGGATAATACATCAACTCCTCATTAGAAAATTCTTCTTAGCTGTCACCAATGGTCACCACTGGTTTAGGTAATGAAATTATATAAATTAAAAGCTAAAACAAATTATGGTTTTCAACAGTAGTGAACAGTAATTTTTTACTATTCATCTAGATTCATATGTAATAATTAAATTACTATTTTGTCCTTCTGTTTACTATGTTTTTTCACCATGGGTTCAAGGGTATTTTTGATTTTTTATCTTTCTGTGCACAAGAAAATAACCATAATACCTATATATAAGATAAAACTGCATAGGAACTGTCAAGGACATTAAGGCTAATGCATATATTTTTTAAAATGGCTAAATACAAATATACCTCCATATAAGACAAAACAGAACAATAAACACTAGGGTGAGTAAGGTCATTGCACATTTTTGTTAGATGACCAAATAATTAAATATCCATATATAAGACTTTGATTTGCCAAAAATCTATATGAAATCATGGGATCATGTATAATTTGGATGGAAGGGTATTGGGTGCTTGTGTTATTTAGACAAAAAGCAAGAACGCATCATAAACACAAGAAAATACATAATCACCGAAGAGAAATGTTTGGTTAACAAAAAAAGTCTTATTGTTAGGAGCAAAACTGCCGACAGGTCAAAATAGGTTTAAACCAAGACATGACGTGTGGACATGACCAAACAACAAACAATTATGGAAGCAAGCTTCATTTTCCAATCCTAGTGCATTTCTTTTCAAAGATTTTACACGATTCATTTCAATGTTTGCTTAAGTAAGATGGCAAGATGAGTAACGCTATCTTTTAAAGAATTCAATTCTTGGAAGTGAATATGGCTATGAGCATGTTCTTCGTTGTCCATATTTTTGATGGAGTCAATTTCTGGGCTCAATAAATTGGTTGGAGTTTGGTGAAGACTCACAAGAAAAACAAGCACAATAGCCATAAATACTATTAAGGGCCAATGACAACAGTAATACCAAGAAGGTCAATTGCCTATAAAACACAAAGTATTATTGATTTCTTAGTGTCATAACCCAATTTCTGGGTTATTCCCTAAAATCTACCCAAAAATAACAAAAATAAAATAAAAGGGGTCAGTGTTCATTGAAAAATCAATATGAAATTTTTTAATGAAACTTCGACCTGAGTTTGAACATGTTAGAGTTGGTTTATTGAACCGTGATCCGATTCCTTCATTGGATATTTGCTTGGGGGAATTATTGCGGGAGGAGCAACGATTATCCACTCAGCTGGGTATGGTCTCTCAGAAGGTTTTTTCTAAGCCTGTTCCTGTAGCCTATGCAGCGTAGAGACGAGGAACATGCAAGTTGTAGTGTTTCAGCTGCAAAGAGCTTGGTCACATTGCTCGTAATTGTCCGAAGAAAGTTTGTAACTACTGTAAGAAACCGGGCCATTTCATCAAAGAATGTCGGGTACAACCTCATAATCGCCACTCTAAAGCTTTTCAAGCTACTATCCAGGACTCGTCTTCTACGCCGCCCACTGTAAGCACTGATTCATCTGTTCTCACACGTGTTATGGTTCAATAGATGATTGTCTCAGCTTTTGCGGCTTTGGGCCTACAAGGTATACCTCCTACCTATACTCCTTGGCTTGTTGATTCGGGTGCTTCTAATCATATGACTGATAGTGAGACAGACCTTCATGATGTTCATGAGTATGACGGCACACAATCTATTTAGATTGCTGATGGCAGTACACTTCCTATTACTGTTGTTGGTAATTTGGGTCCTTCTATTAAAGATGTTTTTGTTTCTCCTGCATTATCTACCAACTTGATTTCTGTTGGATAATTGGTGGATGATAACTGTGATGTTCATTTTTTCCATGGTGGTTGTATTGTGCAGGATCAGGTGTCAAGAATGGTGATCGTGAAGGGGCCTAAAGTGGGACGTCTTTTTCCTCTATATTTTTCTATTTCTAATGTTGTTTCTTTTGCTTGTATGGCTACTACCAATAATAATGAAGTATGGCATAAGAAATTGGGTCATCCTAATTCTATTGTCTTAACTCATCTTTTGAAAAATAGTTTTTTGGGCAATAATAATAATTCTTCCTCATCCTTTGATTGTGCTACTTGTCGTCTTGGTAAAAGTAAAATATTACCTTTTCCAGTGCATGGTAGTCGTGCTTCCACCTCTTTTGAAATTATACATACTGATATTTGGGGGGCAAGTCCTATTATTTCTCATGGGTAGTTTTGTTATTTCGTGACATTTATTGATGATTATAGTCGCTTTACCTGGATTTATTTTCTTCACTCTAAAGTTGATGTGTTCTCTGTTTTTCAAAGATTTGTGGCCCTTGTCGAGACACAATTCAGTAATTCTATCAAAATCTTATGCTCCGACCCAAGGGGGGAATACATGTCATATTCCTTTCAGAATTATCTTTAGCAAAAAGGAATAATTTCCTAACGCTCTTGCCCTTATACCCCTCAACAAAATGGAGTTGTTGAGCGTAAGAATTGTCATCTCTTAGATGTTATTTGTACTTTGCTAATTGAATCGTCTGTACCTATAAAATTTTGGGTAGAAGCATTATCTACAACTGTTTATTTGATCAATCGTCTGCCTACGGTCACTTTAAATTATGATTCTCCCTATCTTCGTTTATTTGGTATATCTCCTAAGTATAAATCACTTCATACTTTTGGATGTGTTTGTTTTGTCCATCTGCCACCCAATGAACGTCACAAACTTGTTGCACAGTCTATCACATGTGCCTTCATGGGATATAGCCCTACTAAAAAAGGATTTATATGTTATGATGCTCAAACAAATAAATTTCGAATCTCCCAGAATGTAGTTTTCTTTGAAAATCAATATTTCTTTCAATCTCATGTGAATTCTGATTCTCCTATTGCCTTCACTGCACCTCTTCCTCCATTTGATGATGTCCCTCCTATTAAGCGATTTAAACCAGGTATAATGTATCACAGATGTCCTTATCTAATGCCTCTTCTAGACACCACTTCGTCACCTGATTCTACACTACTAGCACCTTGACGGTCCACTCGGGTTCCACATCCACCAGATAGGTATGACTTTTCTCCTACCTCGCTTACTGCCACTCTTGATATGATTTTTGTTCCTCACTCTTATACTCAGGCAGCTACCCAGGCTTGCTGGCAGCAGGCCATGCAAGAGGAGATTCAAGCTCTTCAAGACAATCACACTTGGGATCTAATGACTTATCCGCCTAGAGTCAAACCTATTGGTTATAAGTGGGTTTACTTAGTCAAAATTAGATCTGATGGCTCCCTGGATCAGTATAAGGCCCGTCTCATAGCTCTTGGGAACCGACAGGAGTATGGTATTGATTATGAAGAGACATTTGCATCAGTGGCTAAAATAACTACCGTACGGACTATATTAGCACTTGCTACATCACAAGAGTGGTCTCTTAGACAGATGGATATGAAAAATGCTTTTCTACATGGAGATTTAAAGGAAGAGATTTATATGTCTCCACCTCCGGCCATGTTTAAAACACCCTCCTTCAAGGTTTATCGGCTACGCCGATCTTTGTATGGTTTAAAACAGGCTCCCCAGGCATGGTTTGATAAATTTCGCTCTAATTTGCTTGCCTTTAACTTTATTCAAAGTCAGTATGATTCGTCTTTGTTTCTACGTAAGACATTTGCAAGAATTATGTTACTTCTAGTTCATGTTGATGATATTATGATTACGGGATCAGATACTGAGTTACTTAAACACTTGCAAAAGCATCTCCAAGAATCTTTTAACATGAAAGATCTTGGTCCTTTACAGTACTTCCTTGGCCTTGAGGTTCAGATTACTTCGACTGGTACATTGTTACATCAGCACAAGTACACAGAGGAAGTTATTGCATTAGCTGGTCTCCAATTGGGTAATTCTATCCTTACTCCATTAGAGGTCAATTTTAAGCTTTGCCAGGAGAAAAGGGTGCTTCTGTCAGATCCATCTTTGTATCGGCAACTAGTTGGGAGTTTAAATTACTTGACGATTACTCATCCTGATATCTCTTTTGCTGTGCAGCAAGTCAGTCAATTTATGCAGTCCCCTCGTCATCTTCACCTTGCAGTTGTTCGCCGTATTATATGATATCTGAAGGGTACCTCTTCTCTAGGATTGTTCTTTCCTAAAGAATCTTCATTGCAGTTAGAAGGATATAGTGACGTTGATTGGGCAGGCTGTGCAGATACTCGTCGATCTGTTATCGGATGGTGTATTTTTTTGGAAATGCACTCATTTATTGGAAGAGTAAGAAGCAAGATAGAGTTTCCAAATCCTCCACGGAATCTGAATATCGTGCTATGTCTTCCACATGCTCTAAAATTACATGGCTTTATGGATTATTGGGCGAACTTGGTTTTCCTCAGCTTCATTCCACTCCTCTTCATGTTGATAATACTAGTGCGATTCAGATTGCGGCTAATCCGGTGTTTCATGAGCGTACAAAATATATTGGGGTTGATTGTCATTACATTCATGAATCTTTTCACTGACATGAAATTATATTACCTCATATTTCCATCGAATATCAAACTGCGGATATTTTCACTAAAGCTCTATCTCAGCATCGGCATAAATTCTTGGTTGACAAATTGATGCTTCTTGATCGACCAGCATCAATTTGAGAGGGGATGTCACAGGATGTGACTTAACTAGGAAATTAATTAGAGATGTACATGATAGTTAGTAGAATTGTAATAGGACACTTATCTTCTATACTTAGCCTGAATTAATGGCTAACTCATGTAAATCAGTTTACTGCCTATTTAAATGAACAAGACACTCACGAAGAGTGATCATTCAGTTTTTATTCATCACAAAATTGACACTAGTAAGCAGGGATGTGATGTTTGATGAAAGCAAAAATTGGGAATGGGACAACATTGAAACAGAAACAAGGGGAAGTGTATTGGAATGGGGGTATGAAGAGACAGTAGAAATTGATGACAGTGCTGCAAGTGTCACTTCGACTGATATATTAGCTGAGGCCTCTAAAACATAGACTAGGGATACTAAGGACCTTGAAGAGCCTTAAGGAAACTCAAGAGATCAGAATAATGTAACTTTCAGCAGAGCACAAGAAAGGATGGGCAAAAGACCAACATGGATGCATGGTCAAGTAACTAGGAAGGGTTTGTTTGAGGATGAGGAGATACAGGATCTGGCTATGTATACTGAAACAAGGGAGCCAAGAACCTATGAAGAGGCAGCAGGGAACTCCACATGGAAGAAAGTAATGGAGAGTGAAATACAAGCAATTGAAAGAAACAAAACCTGGTTCTTGATTGATCTTCCAACTAGAGCAAAGGGCATAGGGGTAAAGTGGATATACATGATAAAATTGAATGAAAAAGGAGAAATTGATAAGCACAAGGCAAGATTGGTGGTAGCTTTGGGATATGCTCAGAAACAGGGCATTGACAACACAGAGGTGTTTGCCCCAGTTGCCAAATGGGATACAATTAGAATGATTCTATCAATGGTTGCCCATAATCACTGGTTTATGTATCAACTGGACGTGAAGAGTTCTTTCTTACATGGAAAGTTGGAAGAAGATATATATGTTGAACAGCCGAAGGGATTTGTGAAGGAAGGGGAAGAAAAAAAAATACTCAAGCTCAGGAAGGCTCTATATGGATTGAAACAAGCCCCAAGGGCTTGGTATAGGATAGATGCTTATTTTGTCCATGAAGGGTTTGAAAAGTGTTATAATGAACACACTTTGTTCACAAAGACTGAAAAGGAAGGGAAAGTACTGTTTATGAGCATATATGTGGATGACCTAATATTTACAGGGAATGATGATGGGTTATTCTTGGAATTCAAGGCATCAATTAAGAATGAATTCAATATGACAAACTTGGGAAAGATGAAATTCTTTTTAAGTGTTGAGGTGATACAAAACAACGAGGGCATTTTCATCAGCCAAAAGAAATATGCACAGGAGATATTGTCCAAGTTTGGAATGCAAAATAGCAATCCTACTAAGACACCCATGGTTCCAGGATGCAAACTGTTGAAAGATGAAGAAGAGAAAAAGGTTGACCCGACTCAATATAAATAAATAATTGGTAGTTTGATGTACCTAACTGTATCCAGACCAGACTTAATATATGTGATGATTCTGGTAAGTAGGTTTATGGAGAAACCCACAGAATTGCATATGTCAGTAGTCAAAAGGGTTTTGAGGTATGTGCGTTTTGAGGTATGTGAGAGGGACTACGGAACTGGGAATTCATTACAAGAAAAGGGGAGGAAGTGATAGACTCATTGCATATTCGGATAGTGATTATGCGGGTGACTTGAATGATCGTAGAAGTACTTCAGGGTATGTATTTGTAATGAGTTCAAGAGCAGTTGCTTGGAGTTCAAAGAAACAGGCAATAATAACTCTCTTAACAACTGAGGCTGACTTTATTTCAGTAGCATTATGTGCTTGCCAAGTAATTTGGATGCAAAGAATCTTGTGTCATCTTAAGTGGAATCAAAAGGGGTGTGTGATCTATTGTGATAATAGTTATGCAATAAAGCTTTCCAAGAATCCTGTTATGCATGCAAGGAGCAAGCATATAGACATCAGATATCATTTCCTATGAGATTTATTAAATGATAGAGTTGTGGAGCTCAAGTATTGCAGTTCACAAGAGTAGATTGCAGACATCATGACCAAGCCTTTCAAATTGGATGTATTTGTCAAACTAAGGAAACATCTAGGAGTATGTGAAGTTTCAAAGTTATAAACTGATTGTTGACAGAAATTCAGTTTATGAGAGGATATGTTGAGTTTGTTAATAGAATATTGACTTTGTTAATTAACTGACTAATGTTTAGTTAGTTGGTTAGTTAGTATGCAGTTATAATTGGTTCGAATATTAGTTAGTATATCAAAGTGTAAAGTGCACAAGTATAAATAAGGATTAAATATGAATGATATGGGTGTGGGGATTGTATTGAATATACAATAAAGCTTTGAACCCTACATCCTCATGGTGGCAGTAGCACCTACAACCAGTAGAGAAAGAGTTAGAAGAGAGAGAATAAATAGATGATTGAACCTTCAACGAAATAGATCTCCTTCCTTGTATATTTGTTTGTCTCACAGTTTGTGGGAGATGCAGAAAATCATTAAGGGGGAGTTTCTTTTATTTTAAATTTTAAATTATTATTATTATTTAAAATTTAAAATTAATTTTTTTATGTGTTTTTTATTTTTAATGTATTAATATCAAAATAATTTAAAAAATAAAATAAACTTATTTTAATATATCTCTAAATATAAAAATACTTTTAAAAACATTTTCTACCGTACTTCCACATAAAAACTAAATCACTAATTATATTTTTTTTATTTGATTTTTTTTTAATTTCATCTATTAATATTTTATCTAAATTTTAAGATTTTTTGGTTTAATTAATCATGCGAATTAAACTAAGCCGAACTGAGATAATGAAAGCAACTTCATTAATATTATTAAAACAAATACACTTAGTATTACTTCAACTTCGACGTTCAACAGAGTGATTCAATACAAGTTCACCAGTTATTCTGCACATGGTTGTACTCAATTCGAAACGAGTAATTAGCAACCTCGAGCAACAACACATTGATTTTTCAAGAATTAATGAATGTACAGTCTGTCCTGATGCTTCCTTGGCTACCCGTCTTAACTCCCACCCTTCCAAGTTTTCTCATAGCAGTCGCAAAAGCTCCCCTAAAATCGCCTGAGCTCTTTGCAAAATCATAGACAGTTGGCTGAGAAGCTGGATCGCTGAACAGCACCTCATCTGAAGTGAACAATCCCTTACCAGATACCAAATTTTGGTAATACACATTGTCAAAGGTTCGTGGGGTTTCAGGATCCATGTCAATGGCGACGTCGGGGTCTACATGATCTTGAGGACAGGCTTTCATCAGCTGCTGGGCATAGTCTGCGTTCAGAGAAGGATCAACGGGCGAGGATGAGGAAAATGAGTAGAGTCTATTCGCAAAGCGGTTGCAGTGGGAGAAGCCTAATGTGTGGGCTCCTGACAATGCAATCATATCAGTCTGGCTAAGATTGTTTCTAGCAAACATGGCGTTGAGTTGAGAAAGGGTGAATTCAGGCTTTGGTAAATTTCCTTTCACGAGTGATGCTTGAGAAACCATGCCATCACGACGTCCTAATTCTACATTGAATGAAGGACCTTCAGCCTGAGTTTTGATCGCATCAAACCCAGAGGTTAAGTTAGTTTCTCCTTCGAAATTGAAATACTATAAGAACTTGTATTGGTCTGTGAATTTCTTACCAGGACAACAACATCCCTAGCAGCTAAAGCTAAAATGTCTGCACAAGAGACTACTTGGGGGCAAACTGCTTCCACTGCTTCTTTTGCCTTCACTACGGTATCAAATCCATCTCCTGCTAGAGAAAGATTGTCTGGAGCGTCCTTCTCTGCGTCTCCATTTGGTGAAGAAACCATGGTGGAGGCATCACAACCCTGTTGAAGGACACTCTTTATCAGCATAAAAATCATATAGTATATCGTTTAGAAGTTCGAATCAGCACATGTATACAAGTTTTAGGCCCCAAGAGTTTTTATTTAAAGAAAATTATTAAGTTTCTAAATAAAATGATTAATGGATAAAAATTAAATCAGTTGCAATTAAAAGGCATTATGATCAGATGCTGGCATTCATGGATGAAGAATGCTTCACTGATAAGAGCATGTGTATCTTGGGTTTTAGCTATCTAGATGAAAAGAACGTACAGTAACAAAGCAGTCATGAAAGAACAGACGAAGAGTTGCTGGGATTGTAGTGAGTGTCTGGCTAGACTTTGTGGAAACAGCCTCCCTCACTATCCCTTCCACGTTAGGACAACTAGAGCTGTAGAAATTTTCCACTAGTTCTCCCTCTCCCCTCCCTGTGGCAAAGATCAAAACCATCAGCAAAAGTATATAACCCCTCTCCATTTCCTCCACAAGCCACACAATCACCTCGATCTTTCTCGTGAACGCTCCTAAATCGAAATATGTTTATATATAGATGAACTAGCTAGAGAGGAAAAGAAAACGAGAATGCTTCCACCCTTTTACAATTCTACAGACAAGGTTCTTTGTGCACCAAGTCCACATGAAGTATGCACATATAAGGGTTCAATTCCTATTCCACCTAGTAATCCTGTAGTCGTTATCTAGCTTGTTGTTCGGGTAAAAAAAGTCTTCTCTTCTAGACCCACCTACAAACAACCACGTCAGCTTCAGTTTCTCGAATTTAACTTGTGATAATTAAATCCTTTGTTATTTATATTAAAAAATAATATAAATTATATTTTGAAATTTTATTTAATATTTTAAAATTTCATTTGAGATGGTTCTTTAATATAATATTAGAGTTTTATTAACTAAATAATCACGAGTTCGAATCTCATTACTCTCTATTTAATAAATATAAGTACAAAATAATATGTATATGTATATAAATTTAATTTGAAAAAATTATAACTCTCACGAGTTCGTATCTCATTATTCTTATTCTATTTGACTTGAAAATAATTATTAAAAAATAATATAAAAATTCATATAATCGTTTAAGTATCTAGATAAAAGTGGATGCTCTTCTCCTGTTACAGATAGGTGGATGCCTTGCTAAAAAATCTTTTGCTTTGAAACAATCAACATAATATCATGATCTTTAGGCAACGTGTTACATGGACATCAAAGTCATGCTCAACTGTCCACTTTGAAGCTGGTTCTGCTGGGCTTATACACAAGTTACAATGTGATTGATACTTTGTTTTAACCCTGCATGTCAAGATCGAACACCATATATGTATTCCTTTCCAGTTCGTTGAATTGGTACAACTTCGATCCCCACTAGTTTCTCGTTAAGACTAGTCCCTAAAAAATCATAAATACTTTCTAAAACCGTCCCTACCCCCGAAGACTAGTCCCTAAGATACCTTCCTTGCACATGAAATAGACCTATGAAAATGACAAGATAACAATTCCCCTCGGTCCCATAATAATATAAGAAAGGACCGTGCTACGAAATGCAAGTATACTTTTCAATCCCATTTCGATCGGTGTTTCGATTTTTCAAATGGAATAGATTGTTTCTATTAGGAGGGTTTTGATTAGTTGTTTCTGGATTAAATTATTTATGTGTGTTTATATATAATTAAATAAATTATTTTAAAAAAATAGTTAAAATATAAAATTAAAATTATTTATAATTATTCAATTTAATCTAAAAAAAACATAATAAAATAATTTTTTTTGAATAAAATTATGAATATGGATATTGTCACGCATTAATTAAAAATGACTAAATTGTGAGCTCAAAAACTCATCTTCCTCTTTTCTTTACAAACCTATTTTTTAAATAACTTTTTATCGTAAATATTGTAAAAAAAAAAAAAGAATAACTATTATAACTATATTTTTTAACCCCATTTATTAAATTTTTCAAGAAAAAAATAGCTAAAAATCAAAAATCAAAAGTATATATTTGAAAATGCATTTGCCTCGTTTTCTATGTTGTCAACAACTTTTTTAAAAAAAACATTTCAACGTATTTTTTTAACGTGCTCATTTAAAAAATATTGATATTTATTTAAAATTCAAAGTTGATATTATCTTTTAAAAAAAATATAAGAAAAATGAAAACTATAAAAATATTTAGACAAGAAGACCAAAAGTGAAAAGAGAAAAAAAAAATGGACACGAATGATATTTTTGGATTTGTTACACAGTGAAACGATGCAATTACTCCCCTAGATAGCAAAACACGCTACTAGCATCTGGGGTGTATTTCTGAATTTTCACCCCGTTTTTTTCGTAGTTATTACGGGGTCAAGGGCTATATGGGTAATTGACTAATTTTTTATTATTTTTTACTCGAACACTGCAGGCGCGTCATCCGCACATGCCAGTAGCGTTTCGACCGCATGAGCCTTTTAGGTGGCGCATGCGGTGTACTCCATCATTGGAAACTATTTGTCCACCGTCTGAAATGGTTCACCGCCATGTGTTCTTCCTCCACACATGATGCGTGTAAGTCAAATAGGGTTGTGTGATCTCCGGTTGACGGTTTTTCTTCGCCCCTCTCTTTACTCTCTCCTGCTGCCAGTGAAGTACAAGACAATCTATCATATTTGTATATATTTCATTTCGGTCTCTAATATTTGGATTTCATTTTTATTACTAAGTTTTCAATGGAATTTTTTATTTTTTTCAATTATGCTCTTGAATTAAAATTGATTATATACGTTAAGTTTTATTTTGGTCCTTCATCTTTTTATTTTTTATTTCTTTTTGGTTCCTTTAATAATTTTAGTATGCAAGTTTGAATTTGTTATAAATTTTTCCTCAAATTAAAATTGGTCATATATATTACTTTTCATTTCGGTCCTTATTCTTTTAATTAGTTCAATAATTGCACTATATTGATTTTGTTAAATCTCTTTATTGTTTTTTGGTCCCAAAATATCAATTTATTTCATTTTTATCCTTCAATTGGACTTACTTATATATTTGGTTTTTAATTTTGTCACTTATTCTTTTAATTTGTTTTTTGTTAATTCATTTGGTTTTTTGTTCTTCTTTGATAATTTTTTATTTTTTGTCCATATTTATACATTTATGCTTTTAGATTTTATTTTTATTTTTTTTTCATTTTATTTTTTTTACGGTTTTTATTTTGGCACTTATTCTTTTATTTTCTTATTTGGTATTGATTCCATTTTTTTTTTCTTGGACAATGTTTCTTTATTTTTTGTCTTCATTTATTTATACTTTTGGTTTTAATTTTTAATTTTTTTTCATTTTATTTTTTATAGGGGTTTTATTTTTATTTGGTTCAATTTATGAGATTTTAATTTATGTTGGTGATCATTTCAAAATTAATATTTTTCAATTTTTCTCTTTGTTCTTTTTTTTATGTTTTATGTTATTTTTATCTGTTTTCAGATCAGATAATTTTATAATTTTATTGTTTACACAATAATAATGATAATTTTTGTAATTTTTTATGATAAAAAAATTAATTTTTTTGGGCAATTTAATCATTTTCACTATTTGGATAGTAATATTGATAATAATTTTATCTGTTATAGTAATGATAATGACAGTAATGTGGGGATGAATTTTAAATTTATATTTTCTTTTTTTTTGGGATAGAAAATTAACTATTTATTTTTACTATTTGATTAATACAAGTTCTTTCACAATTTATATTTATTTGTTGTGTTTAATTTAAATTGAATTGTAAAATAAAATAATCCTAATACAATGTATTCAATAATTCAGATATCCAAATCTTCTTGCTTTTTTTTTTTTATGATAATAATAATTTTTTATTGATTATTTCATTGAAACTTACTAAATAGATAAATTTATATCCATTTAAAATTCATATATCTTATAGAAAACTTGCACTTCATAGGATTTGTGCACAAAATTATTATTTTGCCCAAATTTATTTTATAATAAAAAAATTACATAATTAATATTTTTTTACATTGAAAAAAATATAATTCCAACCACGACGAGGCATGGGTGTCATAGTTAGTATATGTATAAAAAGAGAAGTTGTACCACACACAAAATGGGAGCTAATACAAAAAATATAAAAAAAAAAAAAAAACTCTTTCCACCTCATTCCATATCTCTTAAAATTGACAGCGCAAAAAAATCCCTAAACCCAATGTCGACCACACGCACTATCCCACACATGGATGAAGCTCCACCCCTACTTGGATGAACCACCGGTCGATAACAAATTCTCACCAACAACTATTTCTCCCCATGGCCAACACAGTAGCAATTGTCACCATCAACGGCCACCAATAGTTTTTTTCATCTGAACACCAATACTGGTGATGAATGTTTGGTATGTCATAGTGTTAGTTGGAAAATATTTCAATTGTGTCCAGTCAGTAGTAGAAGTCTGTTAACAAGTAGTTAGGAGTTAGTTACAAGTCATTTGTTGTTAAGTGTCTGTATAAATATCATTATAAAGGGGAGAAGGGATTCATGAATAAAGGCAGAGAGTTTTTAAACAAAAACAAAAGCTATAAATCTTATTTCAATCTCAACAATTGGTATCAGAGCAACCGAAAGAGGGGCCTGATTAAAGGGAAAAGAAAGGGAAACATTGAGTGATTGTGAGAAAAAATCCATGGAAACACAGAGTGAGAGAGAAGGAAGAAGACGAAAAGAAAGCACAGAAGAGTGCCAAGAAATGTCAGGAAACTCAGAGCAATTTGTGCAAGCCTCCATACCCAAGTTTGTTGGGCACTACGACCACTAGTTAATGATGATGGAGAATTTCTTGAGAAGCAAAGAAATGTGGAAATTAGCAAGGGAAGGGGTTCCCACAGAAACTCAAGGAACAAATACGAGTGAAGGCCAGAAGATAATGATAAAAGAAGTCAAATTCAAAGATTTGCGTATCAAGAACTTTCTCTTTCAAGTAATTGATAGAGAAATCATTGAGACAATTTTTGACAAAGAAAGCGCAAAGACAATTTGGGAGTCCATGAATCAAAAATATCAAGGCTCCACTAAGGTCAGAAGATTGCAATTACAAGGACTGCGAAGGGAATTTGAATTGTTAGGCATTAAAGAGGGAGAGAAGGTAGATAAATATGTGTCCAGAACACCAATGGTAGTCAACAAAATGAAAGCCCATGGAGAGCAAATGCAACAAAGTGTTGTGGTGGGGAAAATCTTGAGATCCTCGAAATTCAACTATGTCACATGTTCAATTGAAGAATCAAATGACCTAGACACAATGTGTAACAACCCTAAAATTTTGTTAATCTTTCCCCTATAAAGGGTAATTGGAGCATAATTTTTTTTTCTCTCGCTGAAATTTCAGTTATCGACAATGTAACCTGCATGCAGTTTGAATAATATCTCATCCACAATCTCATCCATGTTTAACACAACCAACTACATAATTCATTCCAGGATATGTTTAGGACCATATTTGTTCTCAAAATCCATCATACATCACACGCATAAGGTAAAAATCAAAAGAGCCAATTCGCATAATAAGATTTCATATATATATATATATATATATATATATATATACACACACACATATATAACATAACACAATTTAATATTTCAGAACCAAAATTCACAAATATACTATTATATACAATTTACATAGTTTTTTGCATAACCAAAATTACATGACAACTTCCTAAGCTCCTAACTTATACAAAAGGATTAAGGGCCTAAAATCTATTCTTGACGAGAATGGAAGGAACCTGCAAAATATTGATTTTTTTCCATATGACTAAAAACAATTAAGTAAATACTACCAATTTACAGAAGAATTTAAATAACATATCCCTTAATCTACTTAAATCATATGAGATTCTAAACATAATCATATAAACCTTTTTTAAGGTTATATAAAAGAAAATTTATTTCTTATGACTACTTCTTTCCCTTTTTCCACATTAAAGAGACTATAGCCGATACTAATGACCTCCAATAGTGTCTCTAGTTGCCCGTCTTGAAAATCAACTAATCAGTTTCATAAAAATGCTGACATGAACGTAACCGTTGGTATCATTAACTATTTTTAAAACTAAAATAGTAAATCTTTGTTCCCTTATTACCTTAGGAGGTTTTAGAGTATGCCGATGTCAAAGATTCTTGACATCATTAGCTTTCATCTCAGAAAGCTAATCAAGTCTATAAATTTTACCGATATCGACGTCACCTGCCGATATCATTAACTATTCCGAAATCGAATAGTTAATCATGTCTATAAATTATACCGATATCGACGTTACCCGCCGATATCATTAACTATTCTGAAATTGAATAGCTAATCAAGTTTATAAATTATGCCGATATCGACGTCTCCCGCTGATATCATTAACTATTTTGAAACCGAATAGGTAATCAAGTTTATAAATTATGCCGATATCGACGTCACCCGCCGATATCATTAACTATTCTGAAATTGAATACCTAATCAAGTTTATAAATTATGTCGATATCGACATCACCCGCTGATATCATTAACTATTTTGAAATCGAATAGGTAATCAAGTTTATAAATTATGCTGATATCGACGTCATCCGTCGATATCATTAACTATTCTGAAATCGAATACCTAATCAAGTTTATAAATTATGTCGATATTGACGTAACCCGCCGATATCATTAACTATTCTAAAATCAAATAGCTAATCAAGTTTATAAATTATGCCAATATCGACGTGCTTGTTTCTTTCTATACCCATACATATATTTTTCCATCCCCTAACCTTTCTTTTATCCCTTTTTCTTTCCCTCATCACTAAGAACCAATTCGTATCTTATTGTTTGATATTTAGTAACAAAAATAATTATTAGGTAAAGGAAACAAAGGTACCAAGTACCTACCTGCTGTGAACGTTCGACTTGCGTTCCCCTGTTGTTGTTGTTGTTGTTGCCCTCCACCCACGGTTCCTCCTAAAACCACAAGCACCCACCATTTTTACTTTTTTTTTATATTAATCTACATATCACACACAACAACAATAAAAATGGTAATAATATCCATTTCTCTTTACCAAATCTTTTCTTTCTCACTTATATTCCTCATTATCATCCTTTAAATTTTAGGCTCATTTATAGTCTAAGTGGACATCATGAATTTCATTTTTGATCACCATTTATTCTCTTTTATTTTCTAAAGATCAAGAAACATTTTATGAAGGGCAAGGAACAATTTCTACCCTTAACATGGTTAAATTTTGCTATTTTCTCAACTTGGCCGAAATTGTCAACACAAATGACAGCTTGACCTCTTCTCAGATTTTTACCCATATCTGGAGTTTCAGAGCTACAAATTAGACGTGGTTGGACTCGTTGGAAATCTAACACTCCCAGCTACAACTTATATGAAGGAACCCTCCCTAAATTATGTATTTTTCAGGTCCAAATTCTCCTAAGAAACAGGGCAACGAATCTGCCCTGTTATACAAAATAAAGGAAACAACCAATTCATCTTCAAGTCTTGCTTCCTTATCAATCACAACCATGTTTTTCCCTTTATTCATGAAAAAACTACTCATTTATGCCTCCCCCCAATATTTTGTATTTAAAAAAAACCCTAATTCCCATTTCAAGAAAAATCATGAACTTCTAATCAAATTGAGGTTGAAATTCAAATTAGAACTACTTACTTGGATGGAATCTTGACTTTAGTTTACAACTTTGGAAAAATTTTAGCCTTCTTATCCTTGTTAAGAACCAATCACTCCTTTCTTCCCTAAATTCTTCATTTTCTTCTTGTTAATCCTCCCCCAAATTATGTTCCTCCACTTTAGAATTCTAAAACTTTTATGGGTTCACAAGCTTTTGGGTGTTAAATCCTAGTTTTTGTGAAGAAAAATTTGGGTTATCTCTCCCCTCTTTCTTCTCATTTCAGCTGGACATGGCTGAGAGAAGAGAGGGGTATTTATAGTCCCATTTCTTCTTAATTATATTTTTGACCCGTTTTTTTATTTTTTTATTTTCATAAATTTTGTATTATAACCACATTTTAATTTATTATAAACTTCCTACCTCTTTGTAATACTATTTTTTTTCTCGGATTTCACACAATGAACATTGACGAACTTCATGGCAGCCTCCTGGTTCATGAGCAACGAATGCAGGAACACAAGGAAGAGGATCAAGCACTTAAAGTTGTTCATGATGATAGAACACCAAGAGGAAGGGGCAGAGGTGGCTTCAGAGGATTTCGAGGCAGGGGAAGGGGAAAACACAGACAATAGTTTAATAGGGAACTGATTGAGTATTATAAATTCCACAAGGTAGGGCATTTTCAGTATGAATACAATGATTGGGAGAAAGGGGCCAATTACACAGAATTGGAAGAAGAAGAGGAGCTGCTTCTCATGGCACATGTGGAGCTGCATTAAGCATAAAGAGATGATGCATGGTTTTTAGATTCGGGTTGTAGTAACCACATGACAGGAAATAAAAAGTGGTTTGAAAGGTTAGATGAAGAATTTAGGTAGTTGGTTAAACTAGGAAACAATTCTAGAATGACTGTAATGGGGAGAGAAAGTGTTAGAATAAATATAAAAAGGAGTGATTCAATTAATTACTCAAGTATACTACATTCTGGAATTAAAGAATAACTTGCTGAGCATTGGGTAATTGCAAGAGAAGGGCTTAGCCTTACTTATATAGAACAATATATGCAAATTATTTCATTCTAGTAAAGGTCTCATTATACAAAGTGAGATGACTACCAATCGCATGTTTGTTATGTTAGCCTCTAAAAATTCTACCAAACATGAACATGCATACTTCAAGGCTGTAACTGGAAATGAAACAAAACTATGGCATAGTCGATTGGGTCACCTAAATTACAAAGGATTGAGAATCCTACATTATAAGAACATGGTGAAAGGCTTGCCTTTGGTAAATGCTCCTATAGAGGTGTGTGAAGGTTGTTTGAAAGGAAAACAGCACAGGGAATCATTTCTCAAGCAAAGTCAATGGAGAGCCTCCCAAAGACTATAATTGATACATGCAGATATATGTGGACCAGTGACACCTGAGCCCAACAGTGGGAAGAAGTATCTGATTACCTTCATAGATAACTTCTCAAGGAAGACTTGGTGTATTTCCTGTCAGAAAAATCAGAAGCATTGACTACATTCAAGAACTACAAAAGGCTAGTTGAAAAGGAAATTGATGGAAAAATTTGTAGGTTGAGGACAGATAGAGGAAAAGAGTTTACCTTAGAAGACTTCTATGAATTTTATAGGGACTATGGAATAAATAGACAACTCACCTCTGCATACTCCCCACAACAAAATAGGGTTGCTGAGCGAAAGAATAGAAGCATCATGAATATGACAAGGAGCATGTTGGTTGAGAAGAAAGTCCCAAGGGAATTTTGGGCAGAGGCAACTACTAAGGCAGTATATATATTGAATAGAAGTCCAACCATTATAATAAGGGACATGACACACAAAGAAGCCTGGAGTAGTGTCAAACCATCAGTAAAGCATTTCAAAATATTTGGGTGTATTGGGTATGTGCACTGTCTAGAGTAGAGGAGAAGAAAGCTTGATGATAAGAGTACTAAATGCGTACACCTGGGCATAAGCTGTGAATCAAAAGCTTACAAGATGTACAATCCTGCCACCAAGAAGATTGTGATCAATAGAGATGTAGTATTTGATGAGAATGAAAAATGGAACTGGAACAATGATGAATCAAGTATGGGAGAGAAGGTACTTGACTAGGGAGACAGTGACAGAGAAAAACATCTAGTGAATCCAGAAATTGCAGCTGATAAAGAAGAAAATACTAATGCAACTAATGGAGAAATAAGCAATAATACAGATACAAGATCCTTAGCTACTGAGGTTAGTGGAGCTAACAGACTTGAAAGGGAGATTGAAGACAATGAAGAAACACAAGAACTTGTGATTGACAGAAATCCTACTACAACATCAGGCAGACTACAAAGTAGGATTTCGAAGCAGCTAGCTTGGTTGAATGAGCATGTAACAGGTGAGGGATTATTTGAAGATGAAGAAGATCATACTATGGCTATGTACATTGAGAGTAGTGACCCTATCACATATGAGGAGGCAAAAGGGAGTCCAGTATGGCAGAAGGCTATGGAATGCAAAATACAGTCAATAGAGAGGAACAATACGTGGGATTTGACTACACTAACAACAAAAACAAGAGCCATAGGAGTGAAGTGGATATATAGAATGAAACTTAATGAAAAAGGAGAGGTAGATAAATATAAAGCCATGCTGATGGATTTAGGGTATGCACAACAACATGGTATCAACTATACAAAGGTATTTGCACCAGTTGCAAGGTGGGACACCATTCGTATGATTTTGGGACTTGCAACACTAAAAGACTGGAATGTATATCAACTGGATGTTAAAAGTGCATTCTTGTATGGTGAGATAGAGGAAGATGTTTATGTAGAGCAACCAAAAGGGTTTGTTAAGAAGGGAGATGATGGAAAGGTGTTGAAACTGAAAAAAGCTTTATATGGATTGAGACAAGCCCCGAGGGCATGGTATAACATAATAGAAACTTATTTTTTAAAGGAAGGTTTTGAGAAATGTGCAAGTGAACATACTTTGTTCACCAAATCCAAAGGAGAAGGAAAACTATTGATTGTGAGCATCTATGTAGATAATGTGATCTACACAGGCAATGATAGATTGCTAATAGAAGAATTTAAATGCTCAATGAAGAGTGAATTCGACATGACTGATCTAGGGAGGATGAAATTATTCCTAGGGGTGGAAGTAATTCAGAATGAGGATGGAATCTATATCAGTCAGCAAAAATATATGCAAGAAATATTGAAGAAGTTTGGAATGCAAAATAGCAATGCAACAAAGACTCCTATGGTGCCTGGATTCAAGTTAGCTAAGGATGAAGGTGGAAATAAAGTTGACCCTACTCGGTATAAATAGATGATTGGCAGTCTAATATACTTAACGGTGACAAGGCCTGATTTAATGTACTTAATGAGTTTGGTGAGTAGATATATGGAGAAGCCAACCGAACTACATATGGCAGCAGTAAAAAGAATTCTGAGATATCTTAGAGGTACCACTGAACTAGGTGTCTGTTACAAGAAACGAGTAAAGTCAGGAAGCGTGATTGCATATTCGGATAGTGATTATGCAGGAGACATGGATGATAGAAGAAATACTTCAGGTTATGTATTTTTGATGGGTTCTAGAGCAGTATCATGGAGTTCTAAGAAGCAAGTTGTGGTTACATTATTTACAATCGAAGCTGAGTTTATATCGGCTGCATTGTGTGCCTGCCAAGCCATATATGGTTACAAAGAATTCTTAATCATCTCAGCTGAAATCAAGAGTGCTGTGTGATCTATTGTGATAACAGTTCTACAATTAAATTGTTCAGGAATCATGTAATGCATAGAAGAGGTAAGCACATAGCCGTTAGATATCATTTTCTTCAAGACTTAACAAAAGAGGATGCAATGGAACTCAAGTTTTGCAGGTCACAAGATCAAGTAGCTGATATTATGACCAAACCATTGAAACTAGAAGCATATATGAAGCTAAGGGAACACTTGGGAGTATGTGTAATGCCATTAAACTGATTACTGATACGATAAGTCAGTTAAGGGAGGATATGTTGGGTATGTCATAGAGTTAGTTGGAAGATATTTCAATTGTGTCCAGTCAATAGTAGAAGTATGTTAGCAAGTGGTTAGGAGTTAGTTACAAGTCATATGTTGTTAAGTGTTTGTATAAATGCCACTATAAAGGGGAGAAGGGATTCATGAATAAAGGCAGAGAGATTTTACACAGAAACAAGAAAGCTGTAAATCTCATTTCCAATCTCAACAGTGACAACACCTTCCCTGACCAGCCAGCCTAAACAACAAAGGTTTGTATGTCCCTTCTCAGCCCTGCGCGCCCACTGCTCGACTCTAGTAACTTTCGTTGCCGCCATCATTTTTAGCTGGAAGCTCAACCACACAACCATTGTACGAACTAATACTCACCGATTTTCCCATCTATTTCTTCTTCATTTTTCAGACCTCTAGCCTTCCACTTGTCTCTCAGCCAAAAACCACCAGTTGAATCCATCGCCCTCGATGTAACCAAACCACCAGTCAGTCATCAATGTTGTCATCTTCACAACCATGTTCGACAACAGGTGCTGACCACTACAATGCCAACCTCACCTCATGGTGGCAGTAGCACCTACAACCAGTAGAGAAAGAGTTGAAGAGAGAAAGAATAAATAGATGATTGAACCTTCAACGAAATAGATCTCCTTCCTTATATATTTGTTTGTCTCCCTGTTTGTAAGAGAGGCAGAAAATGGGCGTTTTGTTTCAAAATTGTTTATTAAAAAATTTAATTTTTTTATTTAAATTAATTTTTAAATATTTTTAAATATTTTGATGCAATGATATTAAAATAATTTATAAAAATTATTATTTTGATATATTTTTAAATAATCTTTTAAAAAAGAAACTTTTACTGTATTTCCAAACAATCACTAAATTACTAATTGTTTTTTTTTTTTGTTTTTTTTAATTTATATATCAATATTTAATCTACATTTTAAGGTTTTTTTTTTTTTATGAGTTATCACATCTTCGTTTATTTTTTATTTTGTTATCAGTTATTAAAAAGATATTTTTATGTGATATTGACATGTATTATATTGTTTAATTAATCATGCGTATTAAACTAAGCAGAACAGAGATAATGAAAGCAACTTAATTAATTAATAAATAAATAACAAATACACTTATTATTATTACTTCAAAACTTCGAAGTTCAACAGTGTGATTCATCAGAAGTTCACCAGTTATTCTGCACATGGTTGTACTCCAAACATTAATTCGAAACCAGTAATTCGCAACCTCGAGCAACAACAGATTGAATTTTCAAGAACTAATGAATGTACAGTCTGTCCTGATGCTTCCTTGGCTACCCGTCTTAACTCCCACCCTTCCAAGCTTTCTCATAGCAGTCGCAAAAGCTCTACTAAAATCGCCTGAGCTTGTAGCAAAATATGAAGAGATCACTTATATTAATAATAATTCATTATGATGAAGTCTAATCGGTCTAAGTTTTATTGCCAATCATTAAATTGGTGGCATGTAAAAAATAATAATTATATGTCATGTAGTGAGTAGCAAATCGATTGGTTATATCTAATATTATTAAAATTTAAATTATTTTTAATATTCATATAATATTAAATTAATAGATATAATATTTGATTTATAAATCTAGAATAAAGATACTTTAAAATGTTGGCGAACAAATTTATAGAGTTCTATAATTATGAGATTTGTATTATATTAAATCATTGTTCTTAAAAAAAATTTGTCGATGATCTTTTAATATTGAACATTTAATAAAGTCATAGAAACTAATACATGTTATGATTTTTTATGAATTGAAGCAGATGATGTCATAAGTTAACATATAAATGATACCTATAACTAATATATAGGTGTTTATAATGAGACATGTATATTAAATTGACTCACATAAAAATTATATATGGAGAGATCATCTATATCGTAGGAAATGTTAGTGTGATGTTTGTGTAAGTGATCTTTAAACTTTAAATCACTAAGTTATTTTATATATAAAAAAATATTATGGTTTGATCATATTACATGTAATCTTAATTAAGGTAACCAAAAGAAAGACATTGGGTATACAACATAAACAATATAAAGATATTTGAGTGATTAAAAGATGATTCATTATAAAAAAAAAATCTTTTATTTACTCTCAAATAGTATTGACTGATAAATCCTTAATAAAAATGGAATGAAATTTGGAAGAAAAAAAATCAAATCTTATTCAAACAATAAATACCTATTATGTAGAGAATAACATAATTAATATGATGATTATGAGTCATCCTTGAAAAGTTGAGGGATAATAGACAATATCAGACTAGTTGGGATCAAAGAATCACATAATCAAAAAGTAATTCACTAAAATCTATAGTTACTATAATTAGCATTTAGAAAACACAAATGCCTCTTGATGATAGCACATAATTAGTTCAGCTAAAAAAGGCAATATTGATCAAAATCTCTATGATGATGGATTACTTGATGATCTCCATTAACAACAGAGAGTAATGCTATATTTGGGGGACATCTTTATATCTTAAAGGTTTTGAAATATGGTTATGCCACTTGAAAATTTGTTGCATAACTTGAGTGGCTAAAGAGCAATTTGCACAATTATTGACAATATATGATTTGATGAACTTTTCTAAAAAAGAAAGAATAATTTAGCATTGATTCTCCATCAAAATAAAATGAATGAGTAATGGTGAAAATATACCACAAATTGAGGTGTATCATCTAACAGGGGAAAACATCATAGCTAATAAAGGCTGTCACTTTTCAAATGATGGTTGACTAAGCAAAACTTAATTTATTACTTAAATATTCAGGTTGTGTGACAAAGAGATAATCAAACATATAGGTAAAATCCATGTGACCTAAAGAGTCAAAAGACCAAAAGAACTCATATCAAAAATTAACACTTAACACATCAAACATGGCAAGAGAAAAAAAGGGCTATATTTCCAACCATGTAAGGATGCATGCATATCATCTAATCATAAATCATTGCATAATATTTTTGTAGAAGTTTCCCAAAACAAAACAAATCCCAAATACAGTCTATTAAAACAACTTGACAAGGTTTTCAATCAAGCAAAACTCTTGTTAAACAAAAACCCTTCCATCAGGAAATGACAAGTGTCACTTGTACATCAAGGATAAAAAAAAAGATTTCACTTAACCATAAGAAATGCAACTTCCAACTCTGCCATCAAGAGACTCCAAGAAGTTCAGGCATCTCCGCAATCATAAAGTCCAACTTTTATCATTGGAAAGAAAAAGCATCAGCCCTGGCTTTAAGGAAATGCTAAGACATTTTTTCAGTATGGGCAGGCTACCCGGACATAAGCCAAAAACAAGTTACTTGATCATGAACCATAGGCTAGTCTTTTGATTAGAGACCATTTGTAAGAAATTCTTTCAGGCTACCAAATATAAGCCACAAACAAGTCATCCAATTAGAGACCAAGGGTGAGTTATCCGATCACGGGTTGGTTGCTTAAACATAAACTATTTATAAGAGATCATAGATAATATTCACACCACAAGTAGACAAAAGAAACACAAGTCATGGGTTAGTCACCCAATTAGAGACCATGAACAGGCTACCCAAATATAAGCCACAAACAAGTCATCCAATTAGAGACCAAGGGTGAGTTATCTGATCACGGGTTGGTTGCTTAAACATAAACTATTTATAAGAGATCATAGATAATATTCACACAACAAGTAGACAAAACAAACACAAGTCATGAGTTAGTCACCCAATTAGAGACCATGAACAGGCTATATGAACTAAGCCACAGGCAAATAACCCAATTAGAGGCCACAAGCAAGTTACCATATTTTGAATCAAGGGTTGGTCGCCCAAACAAAGATCATATATAAAAGATCTTAGATATTTTCACTTCACGAGCAGGTCTCCTGAACAACAAGTCATTCTATCTTTGAGTTTGTCACTTATTAAAAATGACTAAATTGTCATCTGTCTTTTTTCTTTACAAACCTATTTTCTAAAATCTATTACATAAATTTTTACCGTAAATATTGTAAAGAAGGAGAGCAATTGTTATAACTATATTTTATCCCCATTTCTTAATTTTTTCAAAAACAAAATATCTACAAATAATTAAAACAAATAAAAAATATATGTTTGAAAACGCATTTGCGTCGTTTTCTATTTTTTCAACAATTTTAAAAAAAAATATTTTCAACATATTTTTTTTAACAAGCTCATTTAAAAAATATTGATATTTATTTAAAATTCAAAGTTGATATTGTAAATTTTTACCGTAAATATTGTAAAGAAGGAGAGCAATTGTTATAACTATATTTTATCCCCATTTCTTAATTTTTTCAAAAACAAAATATCTACAAATAATTAAAACAAATAAAAAATATATGTTTGAAAACGCATTTGCGTCGTTTTCTATTTTTTCAACAATTTAAAAAAAAATATTTTCAACATATTTTTTTTAACAAGCTCATTTAAAAAATATTGATATTTATTTAAAATTCAAAGTTGATATTGTCTTTTTAAAAAACTATATAAGAAAAATGAAAACTATAAAAATATTAAAAAAAGAAGACCAAAAATGAAAAGAAAAAAAAAACTATAAAAATATAAGTTGATTATTGATGATTTTGTTGCTCGGGAAAAGAATCTTTTGGTTTTGTACAAAAAAAAAAAAGAAAAAGGTAGTTTTAACACACATAAAATGGGAGCTATTAAAAAAAAAATACCAAAAAAACTCTTTCCACCTCATTGGCTCATATCATCTCTCTTAAAATTGACAGCGCTAAAAATACCCTAAACCCAATATCAACCACATGCACTATGCCACGCATGGATTAAGCTCAACCCTTGCTTGCTTGAAACATAATGGTCTATTTTGTTTTCTTTCGGTTTAATCGGCTGAAATGTTTTATATCAATAAATAAAAAAAAATTATTTTTATTTATATTTAAGCTCATTCTATATTTTTTAATTAAATATCAATCAAAACGTGCTGGTATAATATTAGCTGTGCCGTTTCTTCCTTTGAAAAACAATTTATTAAATTGAAAACCCCGTTTCGTTGAGAATGACGTGGTGGAAGCGATTGATGGTGATGGAAATAATTTTATTTTTTAATATTTTAGGTGACAAGTGGAAATTGTGTTGTTTTAAATTATGCAAGTAATCAGGAAATTATGCAGGTGATAAGAAAATATTTTATGATTTTAAGTTATTTTAAATAACCTTAATTAATAAAGTTTTATAACCATTATATTATATTGTATTTAAAAATATTTTATTTATGATATTATGATTTTATGATTTTTCTACCAAAATGATTATAGTTATAATTTTATGATTTTTGTATTGAAATATTGAGATTATGTTTGTTTGGCTTTGTGTTTATATTATATAATTTAAAATTCATTTATTTTGATTATGAATTATGTTTGTTAAATTTATATATATATATAATTATATATGAACAATACAACCCCAAAATGACGTGTCAAAATATTCTAAAATCAAAATATTTCATTCCAATTAAAAAATCAAAATATCAACCAGCACGAAACTGACAACTTTGGATTGAACCAGTACAAAAAGAGTTAGAAGAGAGAAAGAATAAATAGATCATTGAACCTTAAATGTCAAGGATATTCGGGAGCGCTTATGAAAAGTGCTTATAAAATAATTTGAAATTTTTTTATTTTTATTTTTTATTTTAAATTAAATTTTTTTGGCGTTTTAAGATTATTTTGATGTACTGATATCAAAAATGATTTTTAAAAAATAAAAAAACATATCATTTTATTATATTTCTAAATAAAAAAAATTTTCAAAAATAACCACAACTATATTCTCAAACAGACACGAAGTAGATGTACTTCCTTATATATTTGTTTATCACAATGTTTGTAGTGGAGGCAGAAAATCATTAAATCCACTAATTGATTTTTTATTTGATTTTTTTAATTAATCATGCGTATTAAACTAAGTAGAACAGAGATAATGAAAGCAATTTAATTAATAAATAAAAAAACAAATACACTTATTATTATTACTTCAAAACTTCGAAGTTCAACAGTGTGATTCACCAGTTATTCTGCACATGGTTGTACTCAATTCGAAACGAGTAATTTGCAACCTCGAGCAACTACAGATTGAATTTTCAAGAACCAATGACTGTACAGTCTGTCCTGATGCTTCCTTGGCTACCCGTCTTAACTCCCACCCTTCCAAGCTTTCTCATAGCAGTTGCAAAAGCTCCACTAAAATCGCCTGAGCTTGTAGCAAAATCATTGACAGTTGGCTGAGAAGCTGGATCGCTGAACAGAACCTCATCTGAAGTGAACAATCCCTTACCAGAAACCAAATTTTGGTAATACACATTGTCAAAGGTTCGTGGGGTTTCAGGATCCATGTCAATGGCGATGCTGGGGTCTACATCTTGAGGACAGGCTTTCATCAGCTGCTGGGCATAGTCTGCGTTTAGAGAAGGATCAACGGGAGAGGATGAAGAAAATGAGTAGAGTCTTTTCGCAAAACGGTTGCAGTGGGAGAAGCCTAATGTGTGGGCTCCTGATAGTGCGATCATATCAATCTGGCTGAGGTTGTTTCTAGCAAACATGGCATTGAGTTGAGAAAGGGTGAATTCAGGCTCTGGTAAATTTCCTTTCACGAGTGATGCTTTAGAAACCATGCCATCACGACGTCCTAATTCTACATTGAATGAAGGACCTCCAGCCTGAGTTTTGATCGCATCAAACCCAGAGATTAAGTTAGCTTCTCCTTCGAAATATAACTACTGTAAGAACTTGTATTGGTCTGTGAATTTCTTACCAGGACAACAACATCCCTAGCAGCTAAAGCTAAAATGTCCGCACAAGAGACTACTTTGGGGCAAACTGCTTCCACTGCTTGTTTTGCCTTCACTACGGTATCAAATCCATCTCCTGCTAGAGAAAGATTGTCTGGAGCATCCTTCTCTGCGTCTCCATTTGGTGAAGAAACCATGGTGGAAGCATCACAACCCTGTTGAAGTACACGCTTTATGAGCATAAAAATCATGCAGTATATCGTTCAATATCCCCTAATCGTTTAAAGTGATTTTAAGTTAGCCCTGATGAAAGAATGTGCCGAGTGTAATTCAGGGACCGAAACAGAGAAGGAATTCCCTGTGTGTCAACCACTCATATTCCTAGTTTGAAACCTTGAATTTAGTACAGCATGGTGTTTGGACATATGTGAATACTTTGAGCTAATTTGTTTTAAGGAATTGAGAGCTATGTAACAACATGCGATACATTTTTTCCTGATTGTCAATTACCATTAGGCCACCTGTAAGGAACAAAACAAAACAGTTTTGAGAGCCTAGCTACTTCACCCAAGAGTTCAAGTTATGAACAAACTATTCAACAAGGGTACAATAGACTTTCCATACATGACGACCAGCCGATAAAAATGCTTAAATTCCACCGATGAGATGAACATGAATCAATAATAAACAAATAAATAAATATTTATGTTTGACCAGGATTCTTAAACAATTCAGTGGTTGGAAAAGGATACGTACGTGCCCATGTAATATTTTATGTTTGTTTCTATCTAGTCAATGGTTTTGTAGCTTTCATATACTAACCTCCAATCATGACCAATTTCATCAACAACCCTACAGCCCAAAAACACAAAAACCAAAAGCAGGTGAAAAATAAAAAAGCACAAAAACCAAAACTAGAAACAAAAATCTGAATTGTAATTGTCTACTTGTCGAATCAAAGAAGACAACTTTCCCTCCATGATGATCATTTACAGGACTTGGATCATGCAATTAAAAGGCATTATGATCAGTTGCTGGCATTCATGGATGAAGAATGCTTCACTGATAAGTGCATGTGTATCAATTAAGGGTATGAACTATCCAGATGAAAATTGAGAACGTACCGTAACAAAGCAGTCATGAAAAAACAGACGAAGAGTTGCTGGGATTGTAGTGAACGTCTGGCTAAACTTTGTGGAAACAGCCTGCCTCACTATCCCTTCCACGTTAGGACAACTAGAGCTGTAGAAATTTTCCACTAGTTGTCCCTCTCCCCTCCCTGTGGCAAAGATCAAAACCATCAGCAAAAGTATATAAACTCTCTCCATCTCCTCCACAAGCCACACAATCACCTCGATCTTTCTCGTGAACGCTCCGAAATCGAAATATGTTTATATATAGATGAACTAGCTAGAGAGGAAAAGAAAACGAGAATGCTTCCACCCTTTTACAATACTACAGCCAAGTTTCTTTGTGAACCAAGTCCACATGATGTATGCAAATATATAAGGGTTCAAATCCTATTCCACCTGGTAATCCTGTAGTCGTAATCTAGCTTTTTGTCTGGGTAAAAGTCCTTTTCTTCTGGCCCCACCTACCCAATGTGAAACAACCACGTCAGCTTCAGTTTCTCAAATTTAACTTGCGGTAATTAAATATTTTATTTATTCTAAAATAATATAAATTATATTTTGAAATTTTATTTAATATTTTAAGAATAATTGATTAATATGATATTAGAATTTTATTAACTTAATGCTTACAAATTTGAATCTTATTATTTTTATTATATTTGATAAAAATCAAGTATAAAAAAAAATATATATATATATATATATATGTATGCTAACTTTTACATCCAAAAAATTTTCACTATTATTAAAGAATAATATAAAAGCTCATTTAATTGTTCAAGTTTTTAAATAAATGGTTTATCGATAAAAATTAGATGCTCTTCTCCTGTTACAGATAGGTAGATGCCTTGCTAAAAAATCTTTTGCTTTGAAACAATCAACATGATATCATGATCTTTAGGCAACGTGTTACATGTACATCAAAGTCATGCACAACTGTCCACTTTCAAGCTAGTTCTGCTGGGCTTATACACAAGTTACAATGTGATTGATACTTTGTTTTAACCCTGCAAGTCAAGATCGAACACCATATATGTATTCCCTTCCAGTTCGTTGAATTGGTACAACTTCGATCCCCACTAGTTCCTCGTTAAGACTAGTCCCTAAGATACCTTCCTTACACGTGAAATAGACCTATGAAAATGACACGATAACAAATCCCCTCTGTCCCATAATAATATAAGAAACGACCGTGCTTAATCTGCTATGATATGCAACTGGCCGGGTGGAAACTTCTTTTCAAATAATAGGCAACATTAAATGAATGGCATTTGGAGCTCTTCAAAACCCTAAAAGTCTAGACGAACGAGCAGATGCATGCCTTTAATATATAATACTTTGTCTCGACTTTGACAGGTTCAGAAATTCATTAATTTATTGGGTGTAGATTACCAAGTCACTAGGCATGTTCCCAACTATTCTTATTCTTAATAACACAACTTGTAGCCAGTCGTACAAAAAAAACAGGAAAAAACTTCTTGTAGCAAGTGCTTACTTTTCCCAGATAAAATGGTTTACCGAGTCGTGTAATTAATATATATATATATATATACTCCTCTATTTTAATTTTAATTTCCTCAAAATCAACTGGATCGAAGGTGATAGGTGATTATAATTTGTTCCCAACATTCTCTCTTTCCCAGCATCAGACCCTTCAGGCATATTCCTCCAAAAAAACCATACAACTTTGCCGACGACGTTAATAATTTATTGTGATTAGCTATCAGATTACGAGATATCATGACAATGTGTTCAAAATAACCCAGCGTGAGTGACATTCTGTAATAGCGAAATTAGGCAGCACGTAATTGTCACTCACCAAATTAATAAATCACTAACTTCAAGTGACAGCAACCAATAAAAAGAAAGAAAGCTCTGGTCATTTATTTGGAATAACTCTTTGGGAACTTCGATCGACAACAAGAGAGTTGAAATGGTCGTATTTCTGAATTCTTCCAGCCACCTCTATTCACTAGGGAAAAAAAACCTTATCATCTAGCAAGACCAGGTTTTTTATGTTCGAAGTTCAAAGTAAGCGCACTGGTCAGCTTTAAGAGTATTTGTTTACAAGTGTAGAAGCAAACAAGATCGAATGCAAACTATGTTTCTTATGAACAAGTTGAAATTATATATCATGCAGTTCATATAAGACATATTTTTTGATGTTTGAAAAACCTTTTCTGTTGCTTAATATATTGTGAACAGCTTGATTATTTGTGTCCATATCCGCAGCTTTATCAGTAAAGAATTGAGGCGCTGATGATATTTGGTTTTATCATTACCTGCTACATAATTTTTGTGAGATTCGAACCCTTCCATATGCCCCCTCAACCACATGGGCAGCTCCTACACATGAAGGTTGCTTCGTAGCAAATGAATATGAGCAGCATCTGATGGTAATCTGGTGTAGACAAGAGAAATAATGTGAGCTTTTTTTATGGGAACTTGATCGCGAACATAGTAAAAATAAATATTAATCTGTTTTATTCATGCATGGAAACAAGATTGGAAGACAAATATGTTTCCCGATATTGTCACGCCAGAGAGATAAAAACACTTAGGCAATGGAAAAGAAATGGTGGACAATGGGGACTGAAGCCACTGAATCTGTGTTGAACAATAGTTAATTTGTACTCTAACTCTGAACTGCTGCTATAAGCAGTTGTCTGCTGTTGCTTGCAGCTTTAGGAAATGAGGTTTTCTCCATGAAACACACAATAAGAACCAACAGTGCTCCGGTACAGTTAAGGATCTTCAAAGACACATCCCAGAAATCTGGAAAGATTGCATGTTAATTATGAACATGGATTTGGCATATGGTTTAACTTTATCTAGCTTGACTTTACGCGAAAGGTCAGTAATGTAGTTTCTGTGTGAGAATAAGATCTCTGCCATATTGTACAGTTTTCGTTCCAAAATAAAACCACAAGTAACCCAAATCCTTGACAAGAAAATGAAGTGACAATTGCATGGAGAATTTCATCTAAACCCAGAAAAATAAATGTAGGTCATCATTATGAAAAGTTCATGGAGAGGAAGTATGTGTCTTGTAACCCTTGAAGACCATAAAATTATAAGGGTTCAATAAAGAGAAAGATCTAGGAGCTCAATGAAGACCATAGAAGCTTTTTCTTGAGGCAACACACATGATTTGGAAAATCTGGGTGGATAAAGCCTTATGGTTGGTTCAAATAATTGGTTATAGAAAGAGTGAGTACAAATCTATTCTTAATTGGCTTGATGACAAGGCTGAATTTATCTGTAAAGTCAACAGCATGTTATTGGTGATAGCCCTTGACATCGAGTAAGGTTTTTTATGCTGTCATTTGCACGGTGTTTAACTCGGTCTACCTACTTATTTCCAATAAGATTGTAAAAGTTATGATGTGAAACGTTATTGTCAGTGGTGTTATTGCGTTTTGCACGTAGTTGTGTTAAATATTTTCAAGATGGATAAAAAGAGAATATAAATAAAATCTTATACTAAAAATGGTTTAACATCAACAATGAATTATTATTATTGATATTTTACAATAGTCATGGAAATTGTTCCATTTCCCAAGAAACCAATAATTGTTTTTCCAACAATATTACCAAAGGGGTGTTTCTAAAAATAAAAAAGATTTTCATTTGACTTCACCAATGAAATAATTAAATATGTTTATTTTTTAAAAGATCAAAATCAACACACGTGGGCATTTTATCTTTTTCTTCCTCATTCTCTCTCTCAAACACACAAGCACCGAGTCAATTCTCTCCCTCTTTCTCTCCTTGTCAATATTTCTTTTATCTTTTGCTCTCCTCCACCTAAACCAGGTATGTCATTCTCTTTTCATCTTCTTTTCTTCTCATATTTTTATTGTTCTTAGTTCATTGACATCTCTCTTTGTGATTTCTATGGAGGCTTTATCTTGCTTATTCGATCGGTTGAGTAGAGATAATCTCTTCAAATTCCATTAACATTGTGACAAGGAACACATCACTCATTTATGTTTTGTTAATGACTTGATGTTATGTTGTCATGCTAACATTAACATTTTTTTTTCTCTATCCATGATTTTCTTAATCAACTTCAGCAAACCTGATGTTTGTCCCCAAATCTTGATAAGAGTAATATCTTCTTGGGTGGTGTGAATGATCTTTAAACTTCAACATTTGGATCTTTTTGGGAGTAAGAAGGGAAGATTGTTAGTGAGATACCTCAGTGTGCCTCTTATCTCTACAAAGTTTTCTTTGGTTGATTGCACAATCCTAATTGACCATTTTATGGCTAGAGCCAGAAGTTAGATTCATGTCACCCTCTCTAATGTGGGTAGACTGTAGCTTATCAAATCAATCATTTTTATCTATCTAGGTTTATTGGTCCTCTTTCTTCATCCTTCCTAAAATGATCATATAGAAACTAACTCTATGTTGAGATTCTTTTTATGGAAAAGTAATATTGTCTTAATCTAGGTGACATATAGGTGGCTTGGGATAAAGTTTGTAGACCAAAAGATTAAGGTGGCCTTGGGATTAATAACCCAGAGCTTTGGAACTGGGCAATAATATTAAAGCATCTTTGGACTGTGTACTCGACCAACTCATTCTGTGTAGGGATCACATATTCATTCTTTCTTGTTATGAGGCAAGGATTTCTAAGAGATTAAATGCTTAGGTAATTGTTCTTGAAGCTTGAGGAAAACTATTGGCCTTCGTAATCTAGTTTGCTAGTTTGTTTATTCCAAAGTTAGCGATTGTCATTCCATATCATTATGGTTTGATAATTGGCATCTAGTGGGTACACTTGTAAAGGTTTTTAAAGATAGAATCATTATGGACTCGGGCTTGGGTAGAGCCTTGAAGGTTAGTCACATCATTGCAGGTGGGGATTGGTTATGGCCTCCCACTAGGTCTACAAAATGGATTGATCTCTTTAATTGTACCCCCCTCACTTTCCACCCAAATGATACTCAATGTGATTATGTGAGTTGAAATGACACTTGAATAGGCATTTTCTCCACTATAGGTGTTCTAACTTTATTCGTCATTGTTTTAGTGAGGTGTACTAGTGTGAGAAAATTTGTCCCAAACATGTTACACATCATTTCTCTTTTATCTTATGGCTCTTTATTGGTAATGCCTTATACACCCAGGATAAACTTATAGCTTACGATTCAATTCAAACCTCTTGTTATCACCTATGTGGAGTTTGTTAAAAAACTATTGATCATATTTTCTCTGTTTGTGCTTTATCATATTACATTTGACAAGAGCTATATGCTAAATATCATCTTGCTGACATCCATCATTCTTGGTCTAAGATCGTCTCGTGGATCTGTAGCTTAAAGGGAAGTTCTTATCCTTTTTTATGATGGCTCAAATTATGCTAGCTTTTACAGCCCACTATATTTGGCAAGAATAAAATTCTTGTTATCATGGTAATCAGCCTCAATATTTTTCAGTTATCCTCTTTGATATTGTATATTGTATTTCAGTTAAGCACATTTGTTTTTGTTGATTGTTTTTATTAAGCTTTTGTCCTTGTAGTCTTTTAAATTTTTCATTTTTCTCTTTCATTTGAGGATTATTCCTCATAGATGTTTTGGGATCTATTCTTTTTTTTTGTAGTTTGGCTATTAAGTAAGCAAGTTTGTTCAATTTTTTTTTTTTAGGTATACCATGTAGCTTTTGCCTCTTTTTGAATTAATACATTTATCTTCTTTAAAGAAAAAATCAGATTATAAATATAAACTTGATTTATATGAGTGATTGTAATGCTCATTAACATGTGTGTGTGTGTGTGTGTGTGTGTGTGTGTGTGTGTGGCTTCAAAAACATCAATCTTCCTTCATCATTGATTCTCATCCACAATTTGAAATTCTTGGCTCGCAAATCTCATGCTTATGCCCTTCTTGCCACTATAAGAGCTGAGGAAGAATATTTCAGAATCATACAATATATTTTACAATCTCAAGACCCCAAATCTATTCTATCCAAATTCAGCTCCTTTGACATATCATCTTCATCATATTCTCTCTCCCAATTTGAAGAAGACAATGAAGATGATTGTTATGGCATTTTGCCTCCTATCCCAAAACCCTAAGCATTATTTGTATATAAAAAAAAAAACTCATATTTGGCTCACTTATGGCCTATCCAAACTCATGCCTTTATAAAACTATTTCATGTTGCAGCCTAAAGTAATATGTTTATAGAATATGACAAAAAAAACTTTTCAGCAAATATATCTAGTCCAATCACTTTTCAAAAGCCTTCATAGTTTGACAAAATATTTTCGGTGCAAAGCTTCATTACTCCAAGATAGTAGGTTGTCTCCTCCCCTATAAGAAGACCCTCATCTAGCACCAAAGGGGACAAAATATCTCGATAGAAGAATAAAAAAATATATTCCTTTGTAATAAAAACTTTGTATCAAATTCTCATTTCCCTTGTAAACACATATCACCTGTATAAATCTCTTATTTTGATCAATACAAATTAAGGTTAATTTTCTTCAAACTTCAAACTTTTATATTCTTGTATTTACATTGCTTTAAATCTCTTACAATTTATGTATGATTTGTGTTTGATCAAGATCCTGACATTGTTTTTCATTTACACACAAAAAAAAAAAAAAACTAGTTTTTTATATACAGAATTGATATATTGGTTGGACACTTCTGACAACTACGAGATATTGGTCCAAAGGAAAGCTTAACCTTTTATGGTTGAGGTTTAACAACACCATATACTAATTTCTATTTTTATTCCGTTTGCTAACCTTCTCTTGTGATTATTCCCTATAGGCCATTTGCTTCTTATAAAAAAAATATTGAACCAAGTTTGTTGGTCTCTTTTAGGCCTACGAGTTGTAACAACTCTTTAGGTTTTCCTTTTTTAATTATTTTTTTAATATTTATCCTTTAGTGTAAAGTATATAACTTTATTATTTAGTATTGATTTGATAATAAATAAAATTTTATCCTTTTTTATTATATAATAAAATAAAAATTAACTTAATGTGATGGAGTCCATAATTGGGGTCCCATATTTGACAAGGTCAGGTCAAACCAATTTTCATTCAATTTCTTCTCCTTTTGAATTTATTTTTTTTCATTTTATCATTCAAAACCATTGTTCTTTGTTTGGTCATACCTTTCATTATAGTTTCTCATTTTTCAACCATCATATTTCAACATTTCTCAAAGGGAAGAGAACCCAAATTCCATGTCTAATGCATATAGTTCTCCCCTTTTAGTAACTTTGTCAAATCTATAAGCAAGTTGCAAGTTATCTTTTCCTCAAGTTTTTTATTATACATGGAGTTATAGGACTCTAAATCAAGTGAGGTCAAACTTGTTGGAAAGCTAACATCCTTTGATTTATTTTCTATGAATAGACCTTCCCCTAATTCTATTACTTGTTTTCTTGAATCCCCTTAAAAATCAAGGAGGAAATTTTATCCAATATTTTTTTCCCGCTTCTCCAAGAAAAATTTTTCTTTTTACTTGATTTTCCTTCACTCAACTACTAAATTTTTATATATACCTTATAACACTACTAAACATAATCCTCTCAAGGATGACTTAATCCAACTATAATTTTTCTTATCCATCATAATATTCTTACAAAGGTTTGCAATTAAGGAATTTCCTTTAATGTTCAAATTTTGCATTTCATCATTACTTCTTCTCTATACCAATTGATCTCTCTTCCTTTTTTTATGGCATATTTGGTTGAGACTCCTACAAAAGAAGTCATGAGCTTTCCTTTAAATTTTAACATTATTAATCTGATGAAATTCTTCATCAATTTTATTCCTTTAAATAAAGTTTTCTTAAGCTTATATGTATTCATTTAACATAAATGAATTTCACAATTAAAACCTATCATTTCACAATGAAATTTCATGTTAATTCTTATAATTACATAATACATTTACTAACATCATGATTCACATCTCACACAAGATCGTAATTAGGAAATTTGCAAGGAAAATCACATTGGCTTCTCTAAAAATTTCCGTTCCTTATTATCGGCCTAATGGGGTCTTGATACTCATTACAATTTATTTGATATTGAATCATAATTTCACATCTAAAACATCATATAAGACATTAATTAACATAATTTAGCATATTTAAATATTTTCCCTAAAATTAGACTAGGAATCCAACTAACAATTCAACATAATTACATTAATTTCTTATTTAAATCTAAATAATTTGTATAAATGAGTTTAGGACCTCTTACATAAGGGTAGCATAGTTTTGTTTCCTAAGGATTTGAAAAATCTTGGATCATTTTTCCTCTTCACTTGGTTGCAATCTTCTCCTTTCCACCCAAATCTTTTGCATAAACTCACTAATGTCTTCCTTGAATTAAGTTTGGCTTTCCATGTAGCCTTAAATCTAGTGAAATCTTAGTTAATCTTAGTGTTTTATCCAAAATTTTATATGAAATTCTAGCAAATTCCCTCTCTCTCTCTCTCTCTCTCTCTTGTTTTTTTGTGTCAGTTTTAAAGAGAGGACGTATTTATAGTTTCAATTTTCAAAAATTATGAATTTGACCCTATTTGCTTGAATATTCATTCTATTTTGGTCTCACTTCTGTTACCTTTTAAAACTTGAGTTACACTTCTTTTTATCCTTTATAATTTCACCCTTTAATTTTGAGTTTAGTTTATTTTTCAACCCTCGGTATTTGTAGGTTAATTTATTATTGTTGTTGTTTTTACAATATCTTAATATAATAATTTATATCATAAAATTTGTTGTTTCATTTTACTAAATCCTTATACTAGCTATTTCATTTCCATTTATTTCATTTTCAATTTATGCAAAAGATTATTCTCCCAGGTTTACAAATAACATGTTTCTTATACTACTTCATCAAGCTAAACCATTTAATCTAACTTTTCTTAACCAAATATTCAACATACCATGATTCAACAAAAACTCAATCCAACCTTAGAGTATAGTTTCTTACCTTTAAATACAAAGAGATAAAAAGAATAACACAAGAAAAGGTTTGGTTCTTTTATTTCTTCTTCTTTCTATAGTTCTCAAACTCTCCCTGTTCAAACTTAAAAACTTAATAAATGCACCACATCCTAGCTTAGACAATTCATAGTCTCCTTTTAATCACATATTCTAATACTTTTAATGATAATTTCTCGATAAATATAGAGGAAAATTCAAGAACCCTCAACCCCCTTTTCTCTCATTTTAATATGTCGAGCACAACACCAAAAATGATTTTTCTATACTTCAATTTTTCATTAATTACACATTAACCCTAAATGTTTTTTTTTTAATTTTTCCCCTCTAAAATATTTTTCTCTTATAATTTTTTTTTTTTGTCCCCTTTCATTTCAATTATCTTCATCCATTTTATCTAATTATGTTTTTTTTAATTTAATTTAACTCATTTTATCTCCAAGATAAATTTTAATATTTTACTAACTCAGAAAAACTCTAACCATGGGTTTACATTCCCAAAACTCTAATATTAAATGATGAAATTAAAAAAATAATACAAAAAAAATTATATCAACTCGGGTTAACTTGTTAAGTACTAATTATAGGTCATAAAACCAAAATAATCTAATAAAAAACAAATCAAATCAAATCATTTACCCAATTCTCAATCATTGAGCTAGTAAATCTTAAACTCCCTTTTTCCCTCCCTCTAATTTGTTAAGCCCAACACCAAATATGGTGTTTTTGTACTTCATTTTTTGGTTAATTACACATTGACCCTAATTGTTTCTTATATTTTTATTTGTCTCCATTAAAATATTTCTCTCTTATAATTTAATGTTATTTTGGCCTCTTTTATTTCAATAATCTTCCCCCATTTTATCTAAGAAAATAAAATTTAATTTAACCGATGTTATCTCTAAATAAAATTATAATATTTTACTAACTCGAAAAAATTATATTTAGGAGTTTACATTATGAAGCTAATTCTCAACCGACATAGTGTTGAATGATAAAATTAAAAAAATAAAATAAAGAAGACACAAAAAACAATATGCATCAACTCGAGTTTACATTCATGGGTCATAAGACCAAAATAACTTTATAGAAAGCACACAAAATAAATCATTTAGCTCAATTCTCAATCAACTTAATATTAGAAGACAAAGTAAAAAGAAACTATTTTTAAAAAACAATACATTTTCTTTTCTCTAAATACATTATAATAATGTTGACTTTAATTTATTGATTATTCTCTTATATTGTACCATAATAACTATTTTTATCATCACTCACTGATTTGCTAATTACTTCATAGTTGTGAAAATCTCTAATACTATAGTGCAATTACGATTCAAGAAGTGCATTTTTGTCTTAAGAAAGAAAATATATTTTCTTCATTTTGTAATTATTAAAATGTTGGAACAATTAAGTAAATTTACTCACTGTGTCCTAAAAAGCCTTGTCCTTTTGTGATTTGCTCATCGACCAGTAATTGTGAAGATCATGAATAATCAAATATAATATTAATAAATAAAATAATGCTCAAGACTTTAAAATGTATATTGTAAGTTAATTCATAAACTACAAGTTATTATAATTATAATGCCTTCAAATAACCATTTCAAGCACTATAGGTTTAAAAAAATTTAGCTGTTTCCCTTTTCGATAAGGATGAATTGTATCAAAGAAAGTATATTGATTATTATCACTATAAATTTACTAATATGGTATTTTACTATATATATATATATATATATATATATATATATATATAGGATTGCCAATAGGGTTGCATGGAGGCATTATTTACGCTTTCACAAGTTCCATCGAAAAATAACTGGCCATTACAAATATGATATTCTTTCTTGCTGCCTGAGTCTTAGAATAAAGATTGAAATACAAATGAAATATGACTCGTGAGTTAAGCTTTCACGAGTTCCATCAAATTAATCGGTGTACATATAGACGACTCTTTCAAGCAACGACTTACCATTATGGAATTCATTACTTCAGTGGGATGGATTGCGTCAAAAAAAGCATACTGGTTTCGGTTACTGCATACTTCTCCACCCTTACAAATCGGAATGTGCCTCGCGGAATCAATGGCGCAGCAAGAATGGCTTATGTCAGATATTCCTGCCAGGCATTTACAAGAAAATGTCTGTCAAACAGGTCTAGGAAAATATTAGACAGCAACCAGCTAGGAACACTTACCGTATGAAGCAGGTTCTGAGAAGACATCTTCAAAAACCTTGTAGACATCTAAGAGGACAAATTTAGAACCCGACAGAGTGGATTCTAGGTCTTTCAACATCTGAGGAAGGTAGCTGTTGAATTTAGATGCTAGTTTGTTCAGTCGTTCTACACAACGTGTTCTGGGTTTTTCTTGAGATATTGAGAATGGTCTGCATCCAAGTGGAAGGACATTGCTCACTAAGAACTTGCGTCCACCAAGATCGTAAAGCATCTATATATTCAATTGAGGAAATCAATTAGTTTATGTTAAGATAACTTTGCAATATCAAAACTTGGTTGATTAATATCTTTTTATCATATATGATATTTACCTGTAATCGCTCGGATAATGGCTTGGCAAGATACTGTCCCATGTCAAGAGTGGCATTATACCCCAATTTTTTGTTGAGGTCCATGTCATTCTGTCCCATATTGATGAATATAAGAGACTTTGACAAGTCAACAAAATTTCTTAAATTCTCCACGGAACTCTTGAAAAGCTTAATCTGTTCGTCCAAATCCATGCAATTGACCTACAAATAATTTAAAAAAGTATTTGCAAGTATGGATTAATTAGTGACTCTATAAGCTTTCCTCGTGTGTGTGTGTGTCCGAAATGTCACAATCTAATAATAAAGCTGAAGGTAAAGAGATAAAACTCTCACAAATGTATATTGTTTTATATCGGGAAGAACACCACAACCAGAAGATGCATAATTGGCCCCGAATTGAACGCTTTCCGATTTCTTCAAGCTCAAAAAAGGAGGAAGCAATGGCAATCCAAAAGTTTGAGCTGCAATTATTGTTCAACATTCCAAGGATAAATAATAGATTATAATCCTGATGAATCATATATGATAGGAGATTGTAGTACCCTATGAAATAGTTTCTTGGATCGTGAATGTTCATGCAATTTAAACTTTGTATTTGCATTTAAAAATGATTGATATTTCTTGATCAATTATAAACTTTTGATCACCTTTAACATTTTATTGACAAATCCCATTTTGTGTGTTGTGTGAAATATGGTAAATGTTAGAGAATAATATAAATTATATTTTGAAACCTCACCTATCAGTTTAATCTTTTAGATGAGATGGTTCTTTAATTTGGTATCAGAGCCTTTCACGAGTTCGAATTTCATCCTCCTCATTCTATTTAATAAAAATGAAGCACAAAATAATATAGATTTGTGCATATTTCAAGCTCAAAAGGCTTTTCATTGAGAGGATGTGTTAGAGAATAATATAAATTATATTCTAGAGTCTCACCTACCATCTTAAGATTTTAAGTGAGACGGTTCCTTAACCTATGGTGAAAAACTCAATAAAATATTAAAAAAAAACACGAAATTCTGAAAAATAAGAAGAAGAAAGGCATGACATCTATAATGCATTATAGAATTCTCATACCATAATATTCTATCAAGATTGTAGGGTTTGCCTGTGTTCTTATTCTTACCAATAAAATCTGCCATAGTTTTTCCATTGGAGGCTCTGCTCTGATTATCTACTTTAAAATCCACACCATATGCAGAGTCTGCATTTGGATTGCCCAAATATTTTCCATTTCCATTGTCCACCCAAGAGTCTCCAAACACGAATAGAGCTGGAAGAGAAATATTAGATTTGAAGGGTCCAAGCTGAGATTCACCATGGGAGAAGCTCACCAGAAGGAAATGGCATAAAAGAAAAGAAATGTACGAGGCTCGATTCATGGAATTCATCTTTCTGATGCTAATAAAAACAATGGGAAACAAGATGATAATGAATCGGGCAAGTTTCTTATCAGCAGAGGATGCTTATTTATATTCCATTTGAAATTGCCAGCCAAGCGCACAACTCATGGTGGTGTCAAAATTAGCTGTGGGTTAGCTGGTAAGTTTGTTTGTTTACACCGCTAAAATGAAATTAAGGTAAGATTTCCTTTTTTTTCCTTTTTTTGTTGCGTGTTTTTTGCATTATTTTTCTGAATTATTTTTTTTAATGGTTTTGGTGTGATATTATTTTTTATTAATTTATCTTGTGTTAGTGGATTATTAATTGATATTTTTTTAGTAATTAATTTTTTTAATGGATTATTAATTGATAATTTTTTGTTTAGTTAAATTATTATTTGTGTTATTTTTTAATTTTTTAATTTAGAATAGATTTTTCAAATTTTTGGATTAATTTAAAAAATAATGTAACATAGAAATAAAAAATTATTGTATGAAATTAAATTATGGAAAATTTTTATGAAAAATGAATAAAATCAAATGGTTTATGACATATATGACGTGTTTTTCTTGGTTTGTAAATTTCAGGTAATCTCCCATATAGAGATGGTGTTGTTGAGATATTTTTAAATCTAGGAAGCATTTAGTTATGTTTATCCAATAATTTGTGTAAATGTCTAGGGAAGAATCTATTGACCATCTTCGAGACAAGATCATTGCTAGTTCTTCTAATAGTGATTATAAGGAACATGTGTTATTAGGGGTTGATCATGAACAAACACCTAAAAGACATGCATCAACTCATGAAGTGGGTTCATTGATCACGATGTTGCAAAGTTGAAGGGGTGTCCCTTCATAGCTAGATTAAATTACCCCTAACTAACAAGCCTAATGGAAGAAGGACCTTACAATATAGGTTTTTACACAATTAAATTTGTTTAATAATTTTTAAAAACATAATAAATGAAATTGCAAGTTTATAAATATTGAGGTCACAATAACAATATCAGTGGCTTTCAAATTATCAGTGGAACAGGTCTCTGAAAATCAAGAATAAAGACTACGGGTCAATGTATGGTTTACAAGACTTAAGGTTATTATAAACTTAAATATTTTGTATTATAACATAAATATGTTTAGTTTATTGAATTTAATAAAATTGTTATTTTTTAAAATTCTAACAGCAAGGAAAATTTTGAATGAGAGGATGATTAGGGGTCAATCATGAACAGACACCTGAGAGACATGCATCAACTAATAAAGCAGGTTCTTTGAGTGCGATGTCATAAAGTTAAGGGGGTGTCCCTTCACAACTAGAAGTAATAAGCCCAATAGAAGGAGGACCTTTCAATATAGGGTTTTTCACAATTAAATTTCTTTTATAAATTTTTAAAAATATAATTTCATTTAATGAATGAAATTTCAAGTTATAAATATTGAGGCCATAATAACAATAACAGTGGCTTTTAAATTATCAATGGAACAGGTCTCCAAAAATCAAGAATGAAGATCGTGGGTCAATGTATGGTTTACAAGACTTAAGGTTAGTATGAACTTAAATATTTATTATTATTACATAAATATGTTTAGTTTATTGAATTTACTAAAATTGTTAGTTTTTAAAATGTTAACTGCAAGGAAAATTTTGAATAAGATGATGATGATGATGATGCAAGAAGGGTGTAGGAGAATCACGCTCTAACTAAGTGATTTCAGCTATGTTTATAATTTTCTTTAAAATAAAATAAATGGATTTTATTTATTTCTACTAGCAAATAATTCATTTATATCATTTAGGTTGTGTAACTTATAGTACAAGGCACAGGAAAAAAAAAACCAAAAACATAAGCATAAGTTAGAAAGATTACAAACTAGAATGTCGTGGTGGTGTGGAAGGAATTCGGACCATTATACATCTCAAAGGCTATATGCATAGATTACATTGAGCATGTGATACCCGAGTGTTTCATATGATGCTCGCAGAAGAAAAAAAACCGATATTTTTTAGATTTCATTACCACGTACACCAGAAGCTCTTTGTTATTCATTTCTCATGTGAAATAGATGGTAAAACAATTTGTTTACATTAAGTTTTCTAATAATTTTTTTTTATTAATATTTTTAACTAACATTTTTTCTTGCAAGCTACGACTCTTGGAAGTGACCCATTACTGATGAAGATTTTTGTTGAGATGCATGTGTGAAGTAACGGCCGCCAAAAAGGGGTGCAATAGCAGTTCATGGATAGTCGCACTCAGCAATTCGTGATATGTTGGTTTTCACCAATTTCTTTTTATTAAGTAATTATTCCATTGAATATTTTATGAATTTTTTATTCTTTCCAAGAAACATATTATAGTCAGTTGAAGGAGAAATACAAAGATGATCCTTTTATTTTCAATTTAGACATGTGGTTGGAGGCAAGATCGTCTGATAAACCTAGTAGGAATCTGGTTTGTGAATTCTCTAACACTACGACCAAGAATTTGTGAATGGCCTGTAATGTTTTGAGTGTTGGAACCTCATCGAAACCTGATTATTTTCACATAAACTCAGGAGATCAATATGGCTTTAGTTGAGAAAATACATGATGAGACAATCACACTTCATGCTAAGATGGTCAAACTGCATTGAATGCTTCTGCAAATTAAATCATATTGGGGTGATCCATATGCTCATTCTCTTTGGCACTGTGGTCTCGCTTAGCCTCATCCTCCTCCTCTAGCGTCGCCATTCTTTTTTATTTATTGTACTTGAATTTAAATGAAACAAATTTTATTTAATTTGAAATAATTTTTTATTTTTATATTAATTGAATCTACTCAAATTATTTTTCAATATATATTTTTAAAAAATATTAATGATGGAACTCCAAACCCAAATTTATGTCAGTCTTTTCCAAAGAGTTGGAAAATAATTACATGAAATGTCACTACTATCGATTAAATTGCCGATGAAGTTTCTATCGCTAATACATCTCATATATCAATGGATATACCGACATCATTGATCGGAAAATATTATGTTAGTGTGCTTTGTCCGTCGGTAAAGCCATTAGTATATTCAATACCGATGAAATCACCGACAGAAGATGAATTATCGATGAAGGTTTTACTGACAAATGATTTTCATCCATGAGGACATCAGTGAGATAACTACCGACAGACACCGAGCTTATATACTGTTGGATATTTTTGCTCATAAAGTTATTAATTCTGGTAGTGCCAGGCACTACTCCCTTAAGAAGATATGTGATGATATCATCATATGTAAAGTTTCGGCCGATAAAGGCAATATCATCAATAAGCTTCAGATGTTGTCTGGGTAGATTTTCGTGCAAAGGATTCCTTAAACACGCAACTGAGAGGCAAAAACTAATGTGAGAGCAATCCAAAGTTTGTGTAAGGTAGTGCCATGAGTGACTTGCATAAAAACTTCATCGGTGAGCGTAGAAATGATTTATTTGGGTGGAGGTTTGAAAGTACAATCAATTATAAAATAAAATGAAATAATCAGTGTTTCACTGCAGTGAATGAAAACACTGTAAATTATAACAGTGTATTTTTGGGTAAGTTTAGTTTTCGGGTCGGTTACGTCACTGTTTTATTGATTTTTTTATATTTTTTTACATGATAAAATAATCATTATATCCCTCAAAAAACAAAAACAAAAAAACAACATCGACCGATAAAGGTGCCACGGGAATTTCATATTTTTTAAAAAATATCTAAATACTAATCTGTCCCCCAATAAGATAAATTTGAAGAGTTAGTTGTAGGGGTATTTCGGTAATTTACTGATTTATTATTATTATTATTATTATTATTATTATTATTATATTTTTCTAAATAAAAAACACTTTGAAAAATGACCATAATCATATTCTCAAGCATACATGTTGGTCAAAAGTTTTGATACCATGAAGAAGCAAACAAGAGACTATGAAAATTGTGTTTATTTTTCATTAATATTTGATATCTTGAACTTATATATTATATAGTTCTTATAATAAGAGAGTTCGTATTATGACTTCCTCGTTGATATTTGAATATTTCATGTTGATTATTAGGCTATATAAAAGACATAGTTATTGGGTTGTAATATGACAATAGCTTTATCCCTATATTTTAAGCTTGAAAATTGCTCCTTTGTAATTAATATATTTTATAATATTATATCAATTGTGAAACTTAAATAAATTTAAATATAATAGCATTAAATACTTAACCATCTTACCACATTACACTTGTTAATCTTTTTTATTTAATTAAATACCTATGATGCATACTCCATGAAATATAAACTTGTTTTCTTGAAGAATAAAATATACCTTCTTCTATATTTAAAATGAAATGAGTGACAAAAGACATTATACTCTATACAAGTGCATTTTAAATAATAATTAAAAAATTATTTGCCTCCGGTATTTATTTTATGTTTATACTTAGATTAACAAATATAAAAAAATAAGTCATAATAACGAAATACTTTATTTGTGTATCATAATTGAGAGAATATATGTAATTATAGTAAGGAAATAAATGAAGCTAAGTTAAACAAATATTTTATCAATGTTAGATTAAAAAAATAAATATAATGAATAATTTGAGATTAAGTTTTTGTGCTTAATATTATATTTTTGAAGATCAAGGACTCAAATCCCATCATGTTGACTATTTAGATAAAGGACTAAATGAATTACTAAATATAATGTTGACTAAATAAATGACTAGTGGTGTGCTATAGATTATGTTAAGTTTTTTCACATAAAAATATATTGAAGTGATGATATTGTTTTTTAAAAGTAAAAAAAAATAATAGATCTAAAATGAATAAATTCAATAATAGGTTGATTTAATAGTATTATTAATAAAGCTAATAGAAAAAAAATAAAAAAGATCAATGACTAATTTAAAACAATAAACACCTACTAATATTATGAAAGATATCCTTTAAGTATTCTTAAAAAATATATATTATTTAATAAATAAAAATATGATAATATCACAAATTAAATTTATGATCCAATCATAAAATTGAAATTAATTTTTTATTTTGGTCCTTATTCTTTGAATTTTTTATTTGATATTAATTTCTTTGGGTTTTTTTGTCATTCTTGAACAATATTTATTTTTTATTCGTATTTATGCATTTATACTTCTAGTTTTTATTTTTAATTTTTGTCTTTTTTTACTACGGTTTTATTTTTAATCGATTTATTCCTGAAATTTTAATATATGTTGTGATCATTTTAAAATTAATATTGCTCTCTTTTTTGTTTTTTTTCTTTTTTTTATTTTATTTTTATTTGTTCTTTGGATTAGATGATTTTTATGATTTTATTATTTGTGCAATAATAGTGATTATTTTTTTATAAAAATATTTTGTTTTTTTTAGTTTTTTAGGATAATTTAATGATATTAATTGTTTGGGTAATAATGTTAATAATAATTTTAACTATTATAGCAATGATAATGAGAGTAATATATAGATGAATTTTTAATTTATATTATTTAATTATTACAGGTATTTTTATAATTTATATTTTATTTTTATGTTTGATTTACAAAGGTCAATGATAATTTTATACTTGATTATTGCAGTTACAAGTAGGTGATTACTTTTTTTTTGCGAAATACAAAAGATTTCAGGAAAAAAAATATTGTATTTAATTTCTAATTAATTAATTTTGGTCTCGATTAAAACATGTTGTAATTTTAACCCTTGATAGGCTTGCTTTGCTCAGCTGTGATTTATTGCACAGCAACACTCTCCTTATGGGAATATTAGTTGTTTTTTAAAATATTTGTTTTTTAAAAATATTAAATATAATTTTTGTTTTTTTAAATTTGTTGACATTAATATATTAAAATAACATGAATATATATATATATATATATATATATATATATATATATATATATATATAGATATAGATATAGATATAGATATTGTAATTTTTTTTCTTCCAATTACTTATATATTATTTTTTTTTGCTTCTAATTCTTTATATATGGTCCATTTGAAGATTGACTCTTATTCAAAAAGAATAATTATTATATACTCTTATTCAAAAAGTATATATATATATATATACTTTTTGAATAAGAGTATATAATTATTATTCATTTTAAATAAGATTCAATCTTCAAATGGACCACAATATATATATTGAAAATCTTGAGATGATACATTACCCGGTGGCCTAATCTATCCTCTCTCTTTTTCTAGAGAGAGAGATGGAGACTTTGACTAGTAAACGGATGAACAACACTTAACCACTTTAATTATGAGGGAAGCATTTGCATTTATAAGGATAGTTGAGAGTCATTTTAGCTGCATTTACAAGTGATTAATATTATTTTTAAAAGTATTTTTGAAGTGATTAATATTATTTTTAAAAGTATTTTTTTTATTTAAAAATATATTAAAATGATATTTTTTTTATTTTTAAAAAATTATTTTTGATATTAACACATGAAAATGATTTAAAAACACTATAAATATTTAATTTGAAATAAAAAAAATTCATTTTTTTTCAAAAATAATTTTGAAACATAATGTCAAATAAGATCTAAAAATTATTTTTGACTTTTTTAAAATATAATATTTTATTTTCTGATATTAAAAATATTTAAAAAAAAATTGGGAACAAATTATACTTTAATTAAAATTTAAAAGGGTAGCATCACTGTATTTAATGTGATAGAATTCAGGAATTCCAAGGTAGGGAAAAAGGAATGGCAGCAGTGAGCTGGCAAGTTTCTCTTTCCTTTAGTATTAAAACGAGCGGATTTGCCCGCGCCATGCGCCGGGTTTTTTTATCTATATAGAAAATTGATTGATTTTATACGTGTTGTATTTTGTTATTTTAATATTTAATGATTAATATTATAATTAATAAAATCTGTTAGAAACAGGTTTTTTTCAACTAAAAAGCAAATGAATGTTGCTGTTGTTAAAATTCTTTTGATAAAATATATTATAAATGAATTTTTTCATATGTAGGAAATTGCTTGTGAAATTTATTACTCATATTATTATATTAAAAATATTTTAGAATAATAATAAATAGGTCATCTATATATATATATATATATATATATATATAATTCATGTATCATAGTTAAAAGAAATAAAACTTATAAATAATTGTTATCATTATTTTGAATTTTTTATCTATAATAATTTGAAAATTCAATACCGAACAATATTAAAAAAAATGATTATATTTAAAGAAATTATTTAACTTGAAGAATAAAAAAAAAAGAAATAATAACAAATATTATTTTTAAAATGATTACTAACATAAATTAAATTTTAAACATTAAAAAAAATCTTAATAAGAGTGGAATAAAAAAAATTAAAAACAAAAACTAAAAGCATGTATATAAGATTTATTTGTCATATTATTATATTAAAAGTATTTTAGAATACTTATTATAAATTATTATTTGATTTTAAAAGAATAAATAGGTTAGTTTGTTATATATATATATATTTCAGGACGTTAATATTAAACAAACATACAAATGTATACTTAGCCTCATATATTTATAAGAAAAATAATTCACAAATAATCATTATTATTATTTTAAATATCTAACTTACAATAATTAGGAATCTTGACAAAGAAAAATATTAACAAAAAAGCAATAACCAAAACAAATGAAAGAAAAATTGATTACATTTTAAAATAATAATATGTAAGGGGGCTCAAATGAACATTAAAACAAAACCGGGAATTAAAAGAATTGTGACGAAATGAAATTGAAATCCATCATTAATTTGCATAGAAGGATAAAATTGAAAGAAATCAAAGTTTGATACATAAAATATTAAGGATTTATAAGAAATTTGCATGGAAGAATAAAATTAAAATAAATCAAAATTTTGATTCAAAAAATATTAAGGATTCAAGACCAATCCGAAATTAAAAGAATAAGGACCTAATTGAAACTACAATATATAATCAATTTTAATTGAAGGAAGAAATTGATACAAATCAAAACCTATATAACAGCAAAAAAGGATAGAGAAACAAATTCGAACGTTCAGGGACTGAAATGAATTTTGACAAAAAAACAGTTGCGCTGACATTAGCTTGCGTAGGCAGGAGAGAGAAATGGGTGGAAAATTCAAACGACCATTGACACGTCTCCGGACACAATATAGTCACGCGCGTGCACCAAGTGGAAGAGAACATGACTGAAAATCATTCTAGACGTCGGTTGGGCATTTTTTGACGTTGGAGTAAGCCAACGCGCCGTCTGAAACACTCGTGAGGGCCGAAAAAGACGGCGCGACCAACGACGCGCTAACAATAAACCAACAGAAAAAAAGAATAAAAAATTAGTTGATTATCGAATTATCCCTCCCTCTAAGGCATGGTCTTTGTCCTTTCGATGGATGAAACGTTCATTCCACTATTCAATGAAATATTAAAAAACAAATAAAACAGCTAGATGAACCAGACTGGACCAAAAATGTACAATTACCGCGGAACCCCTTAACCCAGGCGCTGTTTTTTTTTATCTTTTTCAAGGGACAATTTCATCAATATACTATTTTCTTAGCTGACTTGCCCGTGCTATGCGCTAGGCTTTTTTTCTATGAAGAAAATTGATTGATTTTGTATGTGTTGTAATAGGTTATTTTCATATTTAATTAATAAAATTATAATTGATATAATCTTTTAGAAATGGTTTTTTCCCGCTTAAAAGTGATTGAATGTTGCTACTTCTAAAATTATTTTGATAATTATTTAATCAATAGGTTATACAATTCGAATAGAAGAAATTATGTTTAAATGAGCAATGTGCTCTGTATAATATACTGATTGATTGTTGTGTATATTTTATTTGTTTTATGAATTTTTTCAATAGTAAATAGTAAAATTATAATTATTGAATTTTAGCACAGATGATTAATTTGTTTAATGTAACAAACAATTTGATTGATGATTTTGTTTTAACTACTTTGGTCATTTGAAACGAATTTTATTCATGATGATTTAACTAATTATATTTATATTTAATCAATGAGAAAATACATAACAATCAACCAGTTTGTTATATTAAAAAAACTCATCGCTGATGTAGCATATTGTGATCGATTAAATATAAATATAAATAGTTAAATCATCATCAATAAAATCTATTTTATACAGGTTATTTGTTTTGTGTATTGAAATTACTGAATGTTGCTATTGTTCATTTTCCTACCCGTTTTGTTTAAATTTAATTTTGTATATTTTTTTATTATGTGATGTTAAATATAATATACCATACATAAAAGATAGCGCTGGACAATTTTGGAAAAAAAATATCGACAAATGAATTATTTTTATTTTCATTATATTTGAATCATAATTTTTTTAAAAATATCATAATTATTGTAAATGTTATTATAATAATTGTTGTAAGTAATTAATATTCAGATTATTACTAACAATATTGATATAATCATTATCATTATTACGACAATAATCATTACGATAGTTGACATGCTTGTTTCCGTGAATAATATTTCAATTATAATTAATATTATTCTTAGTAATTTAATAACTTTTGTCATTATTAATATTTTTATATTATTTTATGAGTTATTATTATTATTACCATCAAAGTCATAAGTAAAAATTATTAACAATCACAACTATTAAAATAAATTATAATCTTTAGCATGATAATAATTTATAATATCACAATTATCCTCAACATTACAACACCTTAAATTATTATTATTAGTATTGTTTAAATAATAGAAATTATTGAACTTATCATGAAGAATAATAAAACTTGAAAACATTGTATTGTCTCACAAAGATGAACAATATAAAATATATTGACAACTATAAAATTCAAATAAAAACAATGAATCAGACATACACCAAAACATAACTAATGCAACAACCTTCAACCATCCTCAGTGAAAATAATTTTAGTAATCAGCAGTGCTAACTTTTCAAGGCAACAAAACCAAAAAACAACCACGCTTTCCAATAACCAAGAATATGGGCAAAAAAGTTAACATCCATAACACTAATTACATACCTTGTCTACCAATCAAAAAAGCATTAATCATCCAATTTCATCAACTAATTTCAGCATTAAATCATTAATGAAAGATATACGAAATAGAAATCAATATATTTGATTCATCAAATAGAAATTAACATTCGATCCACCAAACATCACCAGTAATTTTAAGTAAAAATGAGTCTCAAATTGCAAACACTAATTTCCCAATTTCATCAATAAATCCAACATAAAATCATTTACCAAAGACATAAAATAGGAATCAATGTTTGTTCCATCAAACAAAAATCAAAGTTGATCCATCAAACATCACCAATACTCTAAACTAAAAATAATAAATAAAAATTGCAAAACAGAAACATATAACTATATAGAATTATCACCACAAAATCCATCCTTACCATGTTAAATGTCCCCAAAAACAAATTTGCATATAATTCCATCTACTATGTTATGCAAATGTTTTTCAGTTACATATAATAATTAATCAAATTTCATATTATGGAGCAAAAAAAGCCATAAATTTGCAAAGTATTTTAAGAAAATTCTCACTTTAATATAATAACAGGGAAAAAACATAAAACATGAACAGAGAAATCCACACTCACAGAAATAATTATTTACTTCCAATGGCAACCAAACCAATAAAACAATCTTTAATTTTTCCTAGGTTTTTCCAAAGCAAAATCAACCATTTATGGCACATGAATATGACAACAAACACATGAACCACTAAGCGCGAAAAACAATGTCAAAAAAACATACGCTAAATTTTAAAATCAACGATGAAGGATTTGTTCCAAGAAATAATAAAACATCCATCACTATTAACCTCATTCGACATCAAAATAAAAATAGAAAATTGATAGCTTTGTTGATTATGATCAACAGACATGATTCCTCAAATAAAAAATAGTTATCTTTATCACCAAAAGAAAAGCAAGAAAAAAAGAACAACAATAGCTCCAAGTTCCTGCAAAAACCAACAAATCCAACATAAACACCACAAAAAGCAAATAAATAGAGAAAATAATATAAAAGCAAAACAAATGCATACAACAATAAAAAAAAATAGCAATGCAATCAAACTCAACCTATAAAAACCAACAACCAAACAACAAAAGCATCAACTGGCACAAAAGCAACCATTATTGAACCTAACTATTCTACAAAAAAACACACCCAACATAAAATGAACAAACACGACATATATACTTTGAGAATCAACAAAGCCAACAAAATCATAGGACCACAACACTCTAAACCACCTGTAAAAAAACAGAAAAACAAAATGAAGAATGAAAAATAAAAATTAGCTTAACAAACAAAGCATGAGACAACATAATGCAAAACAGGAAGAAAAAAACAATGAAAGGGAAAGCAAGCTTAATATAAACATGAATAGTAATCAAAACTTGCACCGTGTGAGTAAAAAAACACAAACATGCATAAAAATCAATAAAAAACCAAATACAGAGGACATTAGCAGCAACTGAACACACACAATTCAATGATTTTGACAACCGAACACACAAATATTAGCAGCAACTTGCACATAAAAATCAACCCTTCCAATCAAAGGAATCCTACACTGCCAACAAACCTAATTGAAGTTAACAAACGCATACAAATCAATAATAAATCTGTATAAAAATCAAAACCAACAATAACCTACAAAACATTGGCAACAACTTGTATATAAAAATCAACCATTGTAATCAAAGGAACCTTGCACTGCCAACAAACCCAATTGAAGTTAACAAAAACATAAAAATCAATAATAAACCTGCATACAAACCAAATAAAAATCAAAACTAATAATAAACGAAACCAATAGCACATCAGCAAAACCTTCACTTACACCTAAAACAACAATTGTGTCAAAACACAAAAAATAAACCCTCTATTTGCATCAACCCCTCACTGCCAACACGCCAAAGCCACACACCCACAAAATTCAAATCAACAAACACGTTAATATCAAAATTAACAACAAACCAAACCCACAAAATATTGGAACCTAACGATTGAGTCAAAACATAAATAAAATCTTCTATGCAAAGAAACCTTCCACTGCCAACACACCCATAAAACCACGATTAACAACTACACAATTCATACTCCAGTGATACTAAACAAACTGACCAAGAGACCCAACAAACGAATTAGCCCCCTCGCTCATCATCCAGTGATGTTAAAAGAAAAACCTAGTTACCCATAGAGGCAAGAAACAAATCAAGGATCGGGCAAAATAGCAGACTTTTATAGTTTTTTGTTCGTTTTGATATGTTGATGACACGCGCGCACGTGCACGCACACTCGCATATATACATACATCCATACATCCATCAATACATACATACATACATATATGCACAGTTAATTACACCTAAATTTAAAAAGAAGATAGAAAAAATAATAGAAAGTAACATAAATTGCTAAACAAAACATAAAAAAAAAAAAAAAACTAAATTTAGTAAAAATCGTATACATTCAAAAAACAATCCTTCATAATAAATGCAAAGTTAACGACAAATAAATTCAAAAAAATAAATAACAAAATAAGCATAAAATTACATAAATTCAAAACTATAAAAAAACCGAAATAAAAACCTCACTGAATGGTACGCTTAAGGTCACCGGCGCGGTACACGGCATGAAGTAACTGGCGCTTGTCCTTCTTCGGCCATTCTAGTAAATCCGCATTACGCTCCATTGCTTTTGCTGCCTCCTCAGCCATAACGTAATTCTTGAAATCAGAAATTTGATGACCCGCGCGCGCGTGCATGCACACTCGCATATATACATATATCCATACATACATACATATATACATATATGCATAGTTAGTTACACCTAAATTTTAAAAGAAGATAGAAAAAATATCAGAAAATCACAGAAATTGCTAAACAAAACATAAAAATAAACTGAATTTAGTAAAAATCATATAAATTGAAAAAACAATCCTTCATAATAAACACAAAGTTAATGACAAATAAATTAACAAAAATAAATAACAAAATAAGCAGAAAATTACATAAATTCAAAACTATAAATAAACCGAAATAAAAACCTCACTCAATGGTACGCTCAAGGTCACCGACGCGGTACACAGCATGAAGTAACCAGTGCTTGTCCTTCTTCGGCCATAATGTAATTCTTGAAATCAAAAATTCAACTTCATCTCTGTTCACATATTACGAAAAATCAGCATAAAAAATAGGGTTTCGAAACCCTAATTTTAGAGATAATTAGAGAGGGAGAGAAGTTAGCAGAGAGAGGGAGAGAAGTTAATTACACCTAAATTTGAAAAGAAGATATTAAAAATATCAGAAAATCATACAAATTGCTAAACAAAACATTCAAAAAAACTTAATGTAGTAAAAATTGCATAAATTCCAAAAAAAATCATTCATAATAAACGCAAAGTTATACACACAGAAGAGTTGAAACCACAAATCTTAAGCAAATGCAAGAAGCTTTTTGTTCTTTCATGAGGCTCAAAAAAAGAGAGGTGATGATCTCACCAAAAAATTACCCTTGCCTTTGATCCTTCGTGTTGGCTCTGCTATGACTCTTTGTAAACTCCTTGACCGACTTTACTTTTACCCAAAGCCTTCCTGGTGAACTTGCCCCGATATCAATTGTCAAGAAAGCTATTAGTTGAGGGAAAGGGGGGGAACAGCTAGGTTTAAGATTTGAATTTGGAAGTTTGAAGGAAAACCATTAGTTGAAGGAAGGGGGGGTGGCGGCTAGGTTAAAGATTTTAGAATGCAGAGTGTTGAGGTGAGGGGGAGGGGCGGCTAGGTTTAGGATTTTAATAAAAAAAGTTGAAAGTTACTGTTCATAAGTGGAAAGAAAAAAAAAAAAAGAGCTCATGTAGGCGCGATGTACTGGAGTAAATTTCGAGTCCACAGTGCAAATGGGTATGGGAGAACAGTATTTCTACAGTGAATTTGCGAGCTGTTTTAGCTCTTTAGGTAATATAAGTTGATGTTCCAAGAAAAGATTTATATAATTTAGATTTATTTTTAATAACTAGAATAAAACAATAATAATTAAAAATATCCAAACAAATTAGAATCAACTCAGAGTGTCACGTAAATGAAAAAATCAATTAAAAAAAAGTAAGTTCATCTCATACAAATGAATTATAACTAAAAAAAATATCATATGAAAATAAATAAAAAAATTTTTTGTTATAAATCTATAATTATATGTATTGAATGTCCATGACAATTCATGATTTTGTGTATTGAATGTCCATGTCTTTTAAATTTAATCTCTTGAATTTTCACAATCCATGAGTTCATGTATTTCTTCTATAAATAGATCCACTTATCTTGTGTTCTTGAAACTTGGAAAAATAGAAGAATTTATAATAAGAAAACTATTTTTATCTTGCATCTTTTAATTATACTATGAATATTATGCTCTTATATATTAATTGTCTTTTTCTTTGTACACCACATTATCAACATGATTATTATGTGACATATATTAATTTTAATATTTTCGCTTTTATTATTGTAATTTATTTTTGACAAATGTTCTTTTTATTTTATTTATAGAAAAAGATTTATAGTTCCTGAAGAATTAAATAAATTAAAAATAGTTCCTAAAAAATTAAATACAGTTTCTGAAGAACTAGTATTTCTAAAGCTAAATATATAACAGTCTTCAACGAATGATTTTTTTACTTTTCTTTTATTTTACTGATTTTATTTAATAATTTATTTCTCATTTTTATAGATAAAAATAATATCAAATCTGACAAAACTTGAATTTATTTAGCATGGATCTTTAACGCCAAAATTCATATCGAAGCTATGAATCTTGGAAAGACCATCAAAGAATGAAATAACACATATTTGCAGGAATGTGCAAAAGCAATTATTTTCGTTCATCACCATCTCCATGAAGGATTGAAAAATGAATATCTCACAATAATATACCCTTTTGTTATGTGGAAAAATGTAAGGGAAAGATATGACCACCAAAAGCTTACAATACTTCTATTATGATTGGTTGTACTTGAGGTTGTAACATTTTAAATCGGTTAGTGAATATAATTCTATTCTTTTTAAAATTTCATCACAGTTGAAATTGTGTGGTGAAGATATCACAAAAGATAAAATGTTAAAAAAAATATTATCTACTTTTCATGCCTCAAAGATTGTCCTGCAACAACAATATAGAGAGAGTGATTACAAGAGGTACTCGGAACTAATTTCATGTCTTTTATTGGTGAAAAAAATAATGAATTTTTGATGAAAAATCATCAATCTCATCCCGCAAGTTCTAAATCATTCCCTAAAGTGAATGGAACCTTGTCCAAAAGACAAGAAAAAATCAAGGATATAGGTATGGAAAAAAAAAAGAGATAATTATTCTAAAAACAACTTATCATACCACAAAAAATGGAGACTTAATGAACTCAGTCAAGAAGAGGGCAAGAAATTATAAATCAGAAGATAAGTGTCATAGGTGTGGTATGCATGGTCATTGGTCATGTATCTGTTGTACTCTAAAATATCTTACAGATTTCAATCAAACCTTTTTTAAACAAACTACATTTAAGACTAATTTTATTCATAAATATAATTTTGAAAATCCTAATACTTATGTTGATGTTAATACTTATCTTGATATTTCTGATTTCTTTGAAAACCTAAATAAGACATAAAACATATTTAGTGATAAAATCATTAGAGATTATTAATAGTTTTTATTTGTATTAAAATATTTATGTTATTATATTTTTAATAAACATTATTAGTTTAGCTCAAGTTAAATAATAAACTATGATTATATTTTGAATATTTACATGGATTTTCATGATAGAGATTTATGTTTATCAGACAATGCAACATCATTCACAATTCTTAAGAAAAATAAATACTTTAAATATTTGACATTAACCAAAACTAATGTCACTGCAATATGAGGTCCAACATGCATGATCAAAGGCTTTGGAAAAGCTAATGTTGTGTTATCAAATAACACAAGACTAAACATCAATTATGTATTATATTAACTTGAGTCCAAAAAAATTTTACTCAATTTTAAGGATATAGATGTGCATGGAATATCTTTATATTAATGCATGGATTTAAAGTTAGAAACTTGTACTTGAAAAACTACATGTTTCTTCAAATAACACAAGACTGGGCATCAAAGATGTATTATATTCACTTAAGTCCAGAAAAAATTTACCCAATTTTAAGGATATATATGTGCATGGAATATCTTTATATTAATGCATGGATTTAAAGTAAGAAGTTTGTACTCGAAAAACTGTATGTTTTATCTTTTGTAATTTATTATACGATCATAAAATCTATTGAAACAAATGTTATGATACACCAAAAGGGTTCTCACCCCAAATAATTTATGTTTTGGCATGATCGACTTGGACATCCAAGATCAATAATGATGTGATGAATTATTGAGAATTCGTATGGTTATCCTTTAAAGAACTTGAAGATTTTTTTACCAAGTGAAAATTCATATATTGTATTTTCTCAAGGTAAATTAATTATCAAACCTTCCATCAAAGTTTCTTATAGAATCACCATCTTTTCTCGAAAGAATTCAAGGAGATACATGTGGGTTTATCCATCCACCATGCTGACCTTTAAGATTTTTTATGATATTGATTGATGCATCAAGTAAATGGACACATGTTTGTTTATTTTCCAATCTAAATACAAAATTTTCTAGATTAATAACACAGCTTATAATACTATGAGCTCAATTTCCTAATTATCCTATCAAGAAAATTTAATTGAACAATGTTGGTGAGTTTACTTCTCAAGCATTTGATAATGTTTGCATTTCTATTAGAATTGATGTTAAACATCTTGTTGCTCATGTACATAATTAAAATGGTCTAGTAGAATCATTTCTAAAATAACTTCAATTAATTGTAAGATCATTACTTATGAAATCAAAATTACCTATATCTGTTTACATACATGTTTTATTATTAGTTAGAATTAAACCAAGTGATTATCATAATTACTCTTCTTTGCAACTTATTTATGGTATACCATCAACTATATTTCATCAATGAACTTTTGGTTATGCGGTATATGTTCAACAAAAGAGGGGAAAAAAAAGACTAAAAGCATATACATATAACCATGGAAAAAATAAAGACAATTTCATAAAGATAAAAAAAAATATAAAGGAATTAAAATAAAATCATAAATTAAAAAAATAAAGACCGAAATGAAAAACAAATATATAACCAATTTCAATCGAATGACAAAATTGAAAAAAATCTAAACTTCTATACCGAAAATATTAAGGGATTTATGTTAGTTTTGATTCTCCATCTATTATTAGATTTCTTGAACATTTAATTTGTGATGTTTTTAAAACACGTTTTGAATACTACCATTTTGATGAGAATATTTTCCCATCATTAGGGAAAGAAAAATCAGTGTATGAAGCACAAGAAGAAATTACTTGGAATAACCCAAAGTTATCTCTTTTTGATCCAAGGATAAATCGATATGAACTTAAAGTTCAAAAGATAATCCATTTACAAAATATTGTAAACCAATTACTGGATGTTTTCACTAGTAGTGAAAAGATAGTTAAATCCCACATCCTCGCTACACATGCTCAATCTAGAATTGAAATCCCTAAAGGAAAAAAAATCAACATAGCAACAAATAAATCTATACCATGCCTAAAGCGCGGAAGACTTATTGGCGCTAAAGATAAAAATCATAGAAAGCAAAAACTCCAACGAATAGATGATGATATTTTTGGAGAGTCCTGCCCACAAAACAAACATTAAATATTGTTTTCAAATCATCTTCTAATAATGATCTCCCAGAATAAGGACCTCCTGAAAAGAACCAGATACCTAAAAGTAATGAAATCTCTATAAACTATGTTCATACATGAGAGATTTTAGAATGAGATAAAATTATCATAAATAATGTGTTTGCATTTAAGGTTGTTTTTGGTATCACTAGAAGTGATGATGAATTTTGTTGAAAAATATTGACATAGAAATGATCGGCCAATGTGAAAATATGCAATCTAAACAAAGTTTAACTCACTTGTAAAATGAGAAGTATTTAGACTTGTAGCCCATACACCTAAAAGTGTTATATTCGTTGCATATAAGTGGGTTTTGTTAGAAAACAAAATGAGAATAATGAAATTGTACGATATAAGACACGACTTGTTGCACAAGATTTCTCACAGAGACCTAACATTGATTATGAGGAAACTTATTCTTCAGTTATAGATAAAATCACTTTCAGATTTTTAATTGGTTTAGCAACCTTAGAAACTTTATATATGCATTTAATTGATGTAATTGTAGCATATCTATATGGATCATTAGATAAAGGCATCCATGTGAAAATTCCTGAAGGATTTACAATGCATGAGGTCTTTTGTAATGAACCTAGAAGTGTTTATTTTATTAAACTACAATAATCTTTATATGGGTTGAAACAATCTAGTCAAATGCAGTATAATCATCTTAATGAATACCTCTTAAAATGAAGGTTTAAGATTGATGAGATTTTTTCATGCATTTTTATTAAGAAAACAATATTCAGATTTGTTATTATTGCAGTATATGTTGATGATTTAAATATTATTAGTACTCCTGAAGAGCTCACAAAAACTGCAACCTATTTGAAAAATAAATTTAAGGTGAAAGATCTCAAAAAAATAAAAATTTTTCTTGGTTTACCGATTGATCATAGTTAGAATAGAATATTTATATATCAATCGATATATAAAGAAAAGGTTCTAAAATATTTTTATATGGACAATATTCATCCTTTGAATATGATTATTCAATCACTTAATGTGAAAAAAAATCATTTTCAACCTTCATAAGTTAATAATGAAATTCTTGGTTTTGAAGAACCATATCTTAGTGTTATTGAAGCACTTATGTATCTTGTAATTTGTACAAGACTAGATATCTTTTGCAGTAAATTTTCTGATAGTTCCACTCCCACAAAAAAATACTAGGAGTCAAACATATATTTTGCTATCTTCACAAAACAACCATGATGGAGTGATTTTATTATAGATCAAATTCATAATTGATTGGATATGAATATATAAGTTATCTTTATGATCTCCACAAACAGGGATCACAAACATGTTATCTATTTTTCTATGATGGTGCTACAATTTTTTAAAGATCTATCAAACAAATATTGATGGCTATTTCATCAAAAAATTCAAAAATTATTATGATACATGAAATAAGTCGAGAATATATATGACTAAGGTCAATTATCCATCACATAAAAAAAAATGAACTATCAACCAATGAAAATAGTCTCACAATATTATTTGAAAATAATATTATCTACATCACTCAACTTAGAGGATATTATATTAAAAGAGACAAAACAAATCATAATTTAACAATATTCTTTTATACTCACGAGTTCCAGCAAAAAAGAAATTGATATAAAACAAATCAAATTAAATGATAATTTAGTATATTTATTTAAGAACTGTTTATCAATCTCAACTTTCAAGAAACTTATCTATAATATTGAAATGTGTCATTTTAAAGATTTATTATAAGGTATCTATTTTTTAAGAGAAATCAATGCAAATTATACATTTTTGCTTTGCTTAGATATTTTCCTATTGAATTTTTCTTTGCAAGATTTAAATGAGATAATTTAATATTATTTTAATAAATTATATAATATTCAAATATAAATCTTGAAATATCTGAATAAAACCCTTTATTATATTCTAAAATATACAAGAATGTTATTTTTTTTTCCCATTGAGTTATCCTTTGTAGGGTTTTTAATGAGACATATTTTTAAATAATAAATTTATAATTATATGTATTGAATATCTATCTGTTAAGTTTAGTCTATTTGATGACAGTGCAGATTATGAAATTTGGGCAATGGAAGTTTCAAAGCATCGGGCACGAAAACACCAACAGAGAAGGAAAACACAGCATTCATCATTCCTCGAGCAAATTGATTAAAATATATACAAATACTAATTAATTAAGAACGCTGTATAATGATAATAATAAATAAATAAAGCAGTAAGCAATCCATAATCCCAATTCCACGAACAAAAAGACTCTAAAAATCCTCATCCATCTTAAACACATGATTCCCACCATTCCCATTAATACTAGACATCACTGAAGCCTTTTGATACTCACCTACTCTTTTCTCAAAGAAATTAGTCTTCCCTTGCAGAGATATCAACTCCATCCAGTCGAATGGGTTAGCCACATTGTACACCTTCCCGCACCCAAGCGCACCCAGCAGCCTATCAGCCACAAATTCAATATACTGACTCATTAACTCCCCGTTCATCCCTACCAACGCGCATGGCAGCGCGTCCACCACGAACTCCCTCTCAATATCCACAGCGTCCTTCACTATCCCTTTCACTTGCTCCTCACTCAGCTTCCTCCTCAGCAAGCTGTAGAGCAGGCACGCGAAATCACAATGAAGCCCTTCATCTCGCGATATTAACTCGTTTGAAAATGTTAACCCCGGCATCAACCCACGCTTTTTTAACCAGAATATCGCACAAAAACTCCCCGAGAAAAATATCCCCTCCACGCAAGCAAAAGCAATTAGCCTCTCCGCAAAACTCTCGCTCCCGTCAATCCATCGCAAGGCCCACTGTGCCTTCTTAGCCACACACGGCACCGTTTCGATAGCATGAAACAGACGGTTCTTCTCCTCAGAGTCCTTGATATAAGTCTCCAACAGAAGACTGTACATCTCGGAGTGGATATTCTCGATCGCGATCTGGAATCCGTAAAAAGCACGCGCCTCCGAGACCTGGACCTCTTTCATGAAACGTCCGGCGAGATTTTCGAGGACGATCCCATCTGATGCGGCGAAGAAGGCAAGGACGTGAGAGACGAAGTATTTCTCGTCTGGAGTCAGGTTTTCCCAGTGGCGGAGATCCGACGAGAGATCGACTTCCTCCGCTGTCCAAAACGAGGCTTCTGCTTTCTTATACATTTCCCAGATTGATGGGTACTGAATGGGGAACATGCAGAACCGGTCTGGGTTTTCGGCGAGGAGGGGTTCTTCTGGGATTGCAGGCATTTTCCTACAGAGCTTTTATCTATTAAGAAAAACTAGGGCTAGGTTTCTTTCTCCTTTTTTTCCCGGTGATGGTAGAACAGGCTGTTTGGGTGTTGGTTTTATAGGCAAAGCGGAGAGAAAGAGGGAGGGTTTTGAAATTTTGAGAGCAGCAGCGGGGATTTTAAATTTCAAGTACTTAGGGTTGTTTTGAATTTTTCTATTTTTTATTTTAAAAACAAATTATAATTGAGCAAGGGTAGTTTTGGGATTAGAATAAATGAGTGACGTGGAATGATTTTATGGAGCGATACACCATATTCATATTAGTAATGATCATTAAACACGGAGAAGGGGCGGGTAATAATAAGGGTTTGATGGCGCGGCATGTTTTAATTGGTAGCCGGGTTTGAATATTGGAAATGAATGGAGGACTGAATAGTCATTTTGGTATCGATGGAGGGGAGATTATTTTTTTTATTGGTGAAAAAATTAAATGAAAATAGAGATTAAATATTATATGGAAGAGAAAGGCTTGAGAGGGGAGTTTGAAGATATATTGAGCTTGTGATTGGCGGGAGATTTTATAGGCGCGGTATTTTGGAGGTTTGAAAATAGCACACAGTTTAATTGGCGTGGCAAATAAAGTAATAATGGTTAAATTCAGGAAAAGTTTAAATATGATGGTCTGGTGTCGCAATGCTTGTGGAAGCCGAGAAGGTTGACCAGACACGCCCCCATACGCTCCTGCCAATTCTAATATAAATGTCAAAAATTATTCTGGAAAGTGAAATATGTAAAATAATTTTTTAACTAGTATATATATAGTTTTTTTATTGATGTGTATTTTAATAGTAAAAATTATTTTGAAGAGCTATTTTTTTATATTTTTTAAATATAATATAATTATTTTATATATAGTTTAATTATGCAATTAATAAGAGTACGTTATATAATTAAATAATTGCTTTTAATAAATCCTCCAATAATATAATTATTAAGAATAACCATCTTTATTTTATTTCATCAAAGTTCATTGTGAATCATTTTAATTTTTATGATGTTTTTAATCAATACTACATATTATCGTTGAGTGTTAGAAGAATTTTAAAAAATAAATTGAATTGAAATCAATTTTATAATACAATAAAATATATTTAAAGCTAATTAAAAACAATTATTTTTTTTACAATTAAGAGCAACTTTAATGGTAGAAGGTATTTTGGAGAGTCAAATCTTTAAAATGGCTTTTTGAATAGTGTATATATAGCTTTTTTATTGATATGTGCTTTAATGGTAAAAGCCATTTTGGAGAGCCATTTTTTTTAATATTATTTTAAATATAGTGCAATATTTTATATGTAGTTTAATTATGCAATTAATAGGAATAAGTTATAGAATGAAAAAAATATTTTTAAAAACCCTCCAATAATATAATTATTAATTTTATATATAATTTTTTTTATTGAGATATTTTTAAATAAAAAATAAATATTTTTAATATAATTATATTATTTTTTAATATATATATATATAAAATACACGTGGCGCCAAAATTTTGTCCTCAAAATTTTGCCTTCACTGCACATGAGCTGCTACAAATAGCAGCTCATGTGATGAAAGCAAATTTTAACTTTGCATATAGCACTGCCATTGCAGTGCCGAAAATTACTTAAAATTGTCAAAATATTACTTTTTTTATTTTTGGCTCTCAAAATACCTCTACCATTGCAGATGCCCTAATTTAAGTAATTTATATAATTAAACTTTTAAAAAACTCACATTATAATTATTAATTTTAATTATATTTAAATAAACAAATCAGATTTTTTATTCATAATTTATACCCATGGTTACAGAAGAACTCGTTTCTCTCTCTTTCTCTCTCTCTCTCTCATGTGAAATAATAATAATAAAAATTTATAATTTATGCCTTCTCAATTGAAGGCAGCTACAAATAGCTCCTAGAAAAAGAAGCATCCATTTTAGCTCTTGAAATGGTTGCTCCATTGGAGCAATAAAAAATGGTTCAGTTAAGCAAAATAGGCAAATTTTTGCTTTTGCATCTTCAAATATTCACGGGTTGGACTTGCCCTAACCGCATTAAATTAAAGGATGGTTAGAACTATGTTTTAAAAATATTTAAAAATAATTTGATTATTTTATTTTAAATTTTTTAAGGTTCTTAGTTCATTTTGATATGTTAATATTAAAAATAATTTAAAAAAATAAAAAATATTATTTTGATATTTTTCTGAATAAAAAACATGATCAAAAATAATTTCGACCACACTTTTAAATGATACCGGTTCATTAACAATCTTGACTTGCAATTTTATGCGGGTGGAGAATTGAAATAAGATATAGTTTGGTAAAAATTCTTGAAAAGAATGACATAAGAAAAAAAAAACTACTTAAATAATAGATGTTTCAAAAATTATTTTTCATATAAATTAATTAATATGAACAAAAATCAATTCAAAAGTGAAAATTTGATTTGTTAGCATAGAGTAATGGAGAAAGAAAATGAACAGAATGGATCATTATAAAGCATATTGAGCTTTATTTTCAGCACACTCAGTACTATTAGAAATTAGATAATATGTCAATTATATTTAATTAATGAATATATAGTGAATATAAATTTCATGGAACAAAAATGTATTGCATATGAAATTATAAAGATGTTATAATTACAAATTCTTATGGCATCAAAGTATTGGTCATAAATGCTCACATTCAATAGTTTATTAAGAGTGAACATTAATAAGGAGTTATTGAGATTAATGCATGTTATGTTACTTCTTTTAAAAAAGAAAGTGGTTTCTCTTGTGGACTAAGGTATCAGGGATACTTGAAATTAATACACAAGTGCTTGTTAGATCATATGCACGTCAAACTAACCCACAAGAATTTTATGTGGAAAAATCACTTATGATTCTGGAAAGATTTACGTAATAGTTGTGTATGTGATCCTTCAACTTTAGATCACTTATTTATCTTATATATAGAAATGTAATGCTTTAATATTGACCACATATTATTTTAATCAAGGATAACAACACATACATTTATTAAGTGTAACATAAACTATATGAAGGTATTTGGGTAATTAGAAGAAAAGTCATCATTCTTGGTGAATTGTCAAAAATATTTAATATATTTTTAAATAGTATTGAATGTGAAATCTTTGGCCAATGTGAAATGAGAGTTCAAAAAAAAATAAGTTCATAGAATCAAGACTATAACATTGAGAACTAGAATGATGTAACAAATCAAACATACTCTATGATGTAATATCTAAATCAAAATATTCTTGGTAAAAGAAGCATAATTACACTGAGAAACTAATTACTTAAAAGTTAAGTCAAACCATTTATGACTCTTATAATATTTAGAAAATCATGACATATTGTTAAACATTATACTTTATCTTCAAATATAAATCAATTGTTGAATTGAAATCATATGACATTAATTAATTTATTTAATCCAATTTTATTTAGGATTATGATTTATATTCAAGTCAACTTATCAGGGAGTATAATTGTTCACACACAAGGAACCATTTGTCATAAATTAAAATGAGATTATTAATCAAGTGTGACTTAAATGTATATAAATTTTAGAAATTAAAAACTAAAATATAATTAATATAGGGATTACAATTATAGATCTAGAAAACAAATTAAGTAGATAAATATATAAAATTATCCTAAACTAATATGTGTGACATTATATAAAGATCAAATCAATATTTTATCATTTATAGGGTTTTTAGATTTTTCCTATATTATTCATATTATTTTAACACACCATATGATAATACAATAATATAATACAAAAACACCTAAACACAAAAGAAAGAAAGTTAACACTTAAAAGTATAGCAATTTATCATCAGTGATATAAATTGATTATCATTAGAAGTGGATTTTTAGATGACTTGTAGTTTATAACAACTCCATTCTCGGAGCAATTATTCAAAGTTAAAAAAATAACATTTGATCTTTTATTAATCTTTGTATAAACCCTGAACAACTTTATATATGTCAAACGTGATCTTAAAGACTCCTAATTTTTTTTTTTTATCATTTTGTACTACACATATGCAATTTAGGAAAACCAATTGTGGTATTAAAGTCAAGGTTGTTGATTTCATGAGTTTAATTATTGGTGTTGATTGTGAATTAATTTTATATGAAGTTTTTTTTTTAAGAAAATAATAATTCTCATGATAATTTTTAAAATATTCATAATTATTTTGGTTAGATCTATCAGGATTTTCTAGATTTGGAAGTAGTCCTCAGGAAAAATTAAAATTAAAAGTCTTGAAAACAAAGTCTTGGATGGTTGTTCACCGCTAAGAATAACGCTAATATCACTACTTACTAGTGTGCATGATTAATGTCTGATGCAACAATCATAAACTATTTCCCCTTAGCATAACAAGTCCAATGTATATGGTGATAATTAAATCCAAATAAAACTCCTAATTCCATTAATCCTAAATTAACATCAAATAAAACCACTAACTAATTACCACCTTGTTTTGTGGTATTCCAAGTTATGGTTTAAATCATGTTATCAAAAAAATTCTAATGATACTAAATAAAGCTTGATGTGTCCTTATAATCCATTCATTTTTCATTTTCTATGCCCATTTCTCTCTCCTGTTAACCTCAACTCATTTTTTCATTTATTAGTAGACATATAACATGTTGTCTACAATTATTGTTTTTCAAAAAAAAAAAGAAGATAAGCAATATGTCATTCAATCTTAAAATAGAAAAATAATTTTAATAAATAAAATCATTAAACTCAATTGGATTTGTCGTAACCCAATTTTGGGTCACTCCCCAAAACTACCCGAAAATAACAAAAAAATAAAATAAAGGGGTCTAATGTCAGCAAGTCAATCGAGGTGAAATATTGGATGTTTTCGAAAACTCGATCATATCCCTTTTGCACCCGAAAATAAAGAAAGTCGCAGATTAAAGGTCGAAATAATTTATTATCAGATAAATCTGCGTAAAAACTAAGCAAAAAAAATATAATTATATCTTATGGGCCAATTCGATCTAATTGTTGGTTCAAATTATAATTGTATTTTCAGAATTAATTTTGGGTCCAGTTGAAGGATTTAACTATACTTTAAATTGGTCGAATTAATTTTACTAAGGGTTTCGTTAATAAGAAATCAAGTTTTTTAAATTTAATTTGGTTTCAATTGATGAAATTGAAATTTTCGGAGACCAATTTGATTTTTCAAGTCAATTATGTGAATCAGGGACCGAATTGAATAAGTTAAGAGTTTAATGGTCGATGGAGGATTAAATCGCGAAAATCAAGAACCAAGAACCAGAATAAAAAATCACGAAAGCTAAGGTTGATATCGAATTTTTGATGGGATGTAATTGCATAAGAATCACAAGTTCAAATCCAATTGGGGACAAATAAAGAAATTATAAATTAGAGGACCAAATCAGATTTTACCTTCTCAAAATTTTTAAAATCTGCATGCACTGTTACGGCATGTGTTGACGTTGAATTTTTCAGGCACTTAATTCACGTTGATCACGGCAAAACAACTCAGATTTTTCTTCCCATATCAGTTTTGATCTTCTTCCCGAATTCATCTACATCAATCAACAAAATTGATCAAAGTTTCTTCCTATATTCGTCGTGATTTTATTCCCAGATTATTTCCTTCAATATCACATTCCTGATTTTCCTCCCTGTCCTCTTGATTCTCCTTTTTTGCCATCAATTTTGTTTAGCTGTCCATACCTTCCTCAACACTACGAACAGTCGGGTCTCAACTGCTATAAATAACAGTTCACGCAGAGAGAAGAAAAGAGAAAAAAAAGGAGAAATAGAGAGTAACGAAGACAGTGGAGTGAAAAAGAAAAAAAAACCAAGCATTTTGTTTCAATCAGCCCCGACATCAACAACTCTCTTTCCTTTTTCTTTTTCTTTTTTTCTTTTCCCTCCCTCTCAGTCGTTCGACCGTCTTCTCTCTCTAAAACCAGAGAGCGTCTTCTCTCTCTCTCTCTCTCTCTCGGTGCAGCACTTCCAACCTTGACTCCGGCCACCTTGTGCCACCACTTCATCACCATCATTTCAGTTTTCACTCCAGCATCACAACCACCAGCTCAGGCGAAGGCAGAGGCAACATCCATCGTCGTCTGCAACGTGACAGCAACACCACCCGTCACCTTCTGACGCCCATTCCGGCCATCATTTCCGACGAGACAACGACCAGAAGAATCACCTCGATCTCCTCTACACAAAGGTGTTAACAGGTAAGCATTTCGTCCCACTCGAAAATCTGTCATTGTTACTGTTCATCTTCTTCAAAATTTTACGTAAAAAAAAACCGGTTACTGTTTGTGAACAGTAACCTGTTCGGGTTGGGCACAAGGTCTGACCCGGGAAAAAACGGTACGGGCTTCAAGCTCGTACGCCCGGCCCAGACCCAGGCAGGCTGGAGCCCAGCCTGCCAAAAAAAAAAAACAAAAAAAACAAAAAAAATAAAAAATATATAAAAATATATAAAAAAAATTTTAGAAAAAAACACTTTTTAAAAAAATGTATTATTTTCTTGCATACGGCCAATACACTAGCATACTTTAAAAATTATTTTCTTTCGGAAAAAATATATATTATCTTGGGTTTTGAAGAAAAATGAGTTTTAGCATGGATTTCGCAAAGAAAAAAATGATTTCTTGCATTTTGAGATTTTACAACATGTTTGTAAAATCCAAAGGGTATTGGCCAATATTTCAAAAAAAATATAAAATCTTATTTTTTAAGGATTTTATTATTCACCATCGGTATTTGGATAAATAAATCCTAAAGGGTTTAATATCCAAAATATTCGACGGGAATGATAAGCTATTATTCACTGTTGGTATTTGGGTAAGTAAATCCTAAAGGGTTAATATCCAAAATATTCGACGGGAATGATACGCTATTATTCACTGTCGGTATTTGGATAAATAAATCCTAAAGGGGTTAATATCCAAAATATTCGGCGGGAATAATATGATATTATTCACTGTCGGTGTTTGGATAATTAAATCCTAAGGGGTTAATATCTAAAATATTCGGCGGAGCAATATCTCATTTTCCATTTAATTAACACATGTTTTGAGTCATAACAAATCATAAGAAAACCAAACGTCAAGCAGCTTACCTTAGGTAGGGTGTACTAGGGGTGCTAAAACCTTCCCTTTACGCAACCAGTCTCTTACACTAGAATCTCTGAAAGACCAGTTTTAGGTTTCTTAGTAACCATAATACTAGGTGGCGACTCTCTTTTTACGAAAATAAAGATTAGACCCCCGACACATGAATTCTCCCCGCGCACCGGGGAAGGTCGCCACGACGCCGCAAACCAAATCATTTATGGGGCGCGACATGATTCATGACTAGAGTTAAGTGTTTGATAGATTAATCTATATAAACTCATGTAAATCCAAGAATGTCATTAATTTTGTACTTTTTTATAGAAAAAAGCTAGTATCCAACTAAAAAATAATTTTTGATTTAATGATTAATGTTTTCTTACTATAAAACATATTAACATAGATATATTTTTTTGCTCAAAGAATTTTTAGTTTGCCTATAAAGGAGCATGACTCAATTATCTAGTATTGATTGTAATGTTTTTTGATGTCATTATCTTAATTACTTTCTAATTTCATCTGTAAATATTATCATTTAATTTTATTTATTCATTCATTTTAAAAAATAGTATATGAGCATAAGCCAAGTTATTTAATTTATATACAAAAAATCTCATTATAAAAGTTGAAAACAATCTCTCCGACATTAAAAAGGTTTTTTAATTTTAAAAAACCTTTTGAGACAAAATTGCAGCAAGCAAACCTTTTTCCCTGTAAATCACTTCACAAATTTTCTCAACCTAAATATCCCTTTTTTATTTATATATTTTTATATATAAATTGAACTCCTTATAACTTCATAACTATATTGAAAATGTTGCCCATAATTCATACTCAATTTTGTCTAGAATCTCGAATTTCTCTCTAGGGACCAAACTGTAATTTTTTCAAAGTTCAGGGACTAACTATAATTTTCATAAAAGAGGGACCAAATTGTAATTTTGTCATCTTCAACCTCCAGCCCAGAATTCAAGCAAGGATTTCTCACCATTTCTCAACATTATCTTACATCAAACACATCAATTAACTTCAAAATCATCTGCAATCAAATCAATTAAATCATTACCTAACATATTCAACTCTTAACATCTCAATCAATTCATCAATTAAACCCAAATAAAATCTTCAAACTCAAATCATCAATACAAGCAAAAATCTTAACTAATAACAATATTTTTACATAATAATGCATACACATTATCTTATTTCTCCTTCTTGCTTTCTTTTCTTCTTCTTCTTTCTCTCTCTCTTCCGTTTCCCTCTCAACTTTCCATATTTAACTTCTTCTTTTTTCTATTTATATTTATAATTTTATATAATTACTATAATACCCTTTACTTATTTACACCTAATTCTAAGCCATTAAAGGCATTAATGTCTTTTCCTATTCAAATTTTTCAAAACACTAATGCCCTTAATGGCCAGTGCATTAGTGACTTTACTACTTTGGATGTACCTCCTCCACATGGACCTCTATGGTATATAATATTCTCAATAAACCTTTTTAATGGTCCTAAAAACATGTTTTATTCTTTTATAACCTTTATCTTATAGTCATAAATGGTCATCTGTTCCTTTGAGTCTTACCTACTAATCTTGGCCAATTTAGGATACTTGAATATTTTTTTTTTTCTAACATGGCTAAAGAGATAAACTACATTTATTGAACTGTTTTTCCAAAATGAACCCATCAACATCAAAAAACAATATATACTCTTAATATGGTTGGTCAAAATGTTTATCTTATCTCTTGTTTCTGATAATTTTTTTTATCTTCTCTTAATATTTAACAATGAAAACATAATAAAAATAAATTTTAAATCAAAATATTAGTATCTAAAACTACAAGAACTAAAATAAAGAAATAAATTATAGTTTTTCACACTCTCAAAGCAAATAATTTTATACTATAGATGCATTGTAGCAATCCATAGTATATTTATGTCTTCTTATATTGTATATAGTATTGTAAATACGCTAGCTCTATTTTTTTTTTCATAAGAAGAATTACAATGTAATTTATTATTATGATTCATTTCTCATCCAATATTATTAATTAATTCGGTTATATTTGATCTTTAACCTAATATTTTTCAATTTTTAAAATGTATTATGATTATAAACATTATAAAACAAAACCTAATAACCTAACCTATACTTCTTAATTAAATTTTACTTTATAAATAACAAAAACTCTTTTTCTTTCATACACACACACACGTTATTGTATCACAAGCCTTGTAAAAATAATTCTAGTATTCTAATATTATTTTATAATTGAAACATAATTTAAAATTATAATAATGATAATGATTAATTAAGAACATGTCAAATTTATTAGTATGCTAATGTCCCTTGAGATTATATATAATGTTTTACTTTAAGTGCTTGGTGATATATGATGGAAGTGAGGTAGTTGGTATAATTGTTTTATAAAGTATATTGTATAAAATCATTCAACAATAATAAGCACATAATTTAGCATATATACATGACTTTTAGATATCAAAAAAATATATCTGGAATGATTTATCGATATTATCATACTAATAACTAGCAACTTACTACCTAGTATAATGACATAAGTCTATTATATATAAAAATTAGGGTTTATGTGTTTTCTTATAGTCAATTACTCAAGATTATAATAAATGATTGTCGTCTTTCTTTTTAGTACATATTTGAGAGTGTAGTTAAAATTGCTTTTGAAAGTATATTTTTCATTCAAAAATACATCAAAATAATATTTTAATTATTTTTTAAAAATAGTTTTTGACATCATCAAATGAAAATAATCTAAAAACATAAAAAAATTAATTTAAAGTAAAACAATTTATTTTTTTTCAAAAATATTTTGAAAATACAGTGCCAAATATCTTTTATTAAAAAAAGAGAAGAAATTGAGCAACCAATATAAATCGACTTACATTGCACTACACGAGCATATACAAGTCTGTGTTTTTTATGGGTATATATAATTCACGTAATCCATTGAGTTTTTAGTAATGTCAACTCATTCCAATGTGTTTATTAATAAGTGCGAAAACATGTCAAAACATTAACTTATTAATTAATCTCTTAGAATATATATTTTTAATTACTAATAAATTTTTAATTTAAATTACTATTAAAACTTGATTCAATGGCTAAAAGGGGCAAGATCTAAGTACAAGTTTTGAGGATCAACACAGGTTGACTTGGGTTAATATATTATTATTAATAATTATTATTATAGTTTTGAAACTAGACTTGATTTTTTTTATCAGGTCAAGTCAAGTTAGTCATTCTTGTATTTTTTTTCTTCTTAAACTCGGACCAGTCAAGGCTCTAAGTCAACTTGTCAAGTCAATCCTAGTTTTATAACTATGGTTATTATAATTAAATTCAACACTTAATATAAATCAAAGTAAAATATATATATAATTATTTTTTAAAAACATGAAGGTTTGATAACATACATATTAAACGAAAAATAGATATTTTCATATTAGATTTTGTCTTGGCCACCATAACTAAATTGGATAAATAGAGAATTACTTTGTTTTGTATATGATTACCAAACATAATTTTATATCCGTCTCATTTTATATCATGTTTCCACTATCTTTACTATCTCTCTCTCTATCATATTCCAAGATAATAACCAAATATCACCTTAAAAAGAGGAATACAAATACTTGTTAATAAACAATTTCATGTCTTTTATATATATAAAAACACTATTTGTGTGCACGTGCACATGTGTGTATAACCTTAGGTTGTGAAGAAAAAATTTGATGAATATTTTAGTTTGCATGTGTTAAGATGGTTATAAATGGTGCTTTTAAAAATAATATTTTGCTTGAAAATACATCAAAATAAGTTTTGCTTTCATATTTGTTCTACATTAGCACATTAAAACCATCAGAAAAACAATAAGAGAAAATATCAGTTTAATGCCTTTTCAAGTCAAAAATATTTTTTTTAAGTAATTAAAAGTTGTGTCAATCACTATTGTAAAATAGCCTAAGTTATTTATATTATTCTCTAACACACATCCTCAAATGAAAGTTATTTGAGTCTGAAACTTGTACAGACCCACATTATATTATTCTTGATTTTTTTATCAAATAGAATGAGGGTAGTAAGATTCGAACTCGTGACAATTAAGTCAACAAAACTCTGATACCATATCAAGAAATTATTTTAACTAAAAATTTAAATTTATAGGTGAGGTCCCAAAATATAATTTATATTATTTTCTAACAAAAAAACTTAAAAATAGCCCACATGGAAAAATAAAGGGTATAAAAAAACAACGAATAAAGTTTCTGAAAAAAAAACATGTGGGAAATAAAGAACAAATTGTCCATTACTTCAACCACCTGGATGCATTGGCAATTTCTAACACACACTTACCCATAAAAAAACAAAAAACAAGGCAGGCATGATCTGCTGCCACCCATTGGTAGCTGGAAAATAATGGGTTAAAAACCCATTTCATCATTTTTTTTATATAAAAACATTTAAATAACAACCCTAAAGTATTAAAAAAAAAAACCTAACAAGGTAAAAAAAAACATTCAAGAACATAAAATAAAATTGGTTAAAATATTTTTTTATTAATCTTAATATGTTTTTCAAAAATATTGATTTAACTTTTCTCTTAAACTTGTAGACACTAAAATTAATTTTTTTAAGTAGAAATTACTTTTAAAAATATTTTTTGTTTAGAATTACATCAAAATAATATTTTTTTTAAAATTATTTTTGACATCAATACATGAAAATAATCTAAAAATATTAAAATTTAATTTAAAATAAAAGAAAAAATAAATAAAATTAAAGTTTTTTAAAAGCCTTTTTGAAACATAATGTTAAACATCCTCAAAATCTATGTGAACCAATGACATTTACTTTTTCTTCCGGATTTCAACAAGTTCATCTCGACTCTCTCTAACACAATGACTAAAATAAGCTTTTGAACCGAAATATAATTTAGAAAAATATAGGGATTGTTAAAAGTGAAATATAAAAGTTGGTGGATGGAAATGATTTTTTTTCTCACAAAGTTTAATGGGTCATGATATTCCACCATATTTCACACTTTGGTCCTACATCATTTAGTATTTCTTTCATTAAATTATCATGAAAAATTAGTTATAAACTCCAGGAGTGAAACGGATTTTAGAAATGGATGACTATGGAAATCGAAAAATATTTAGGGTACTATGGCCCTTACTTGCATAACATATTAATGACTGTTTCAGCGTGTGAATGAGGTTGTTTTTAAATGTATTTTTCATTAAAAAAATACATTAAAATGATATTATTTTATTTTTTAAAAATTATTTTGATATCAACATATGAAAATAATTTAAAAACACCAAATAAAGTAAAAAATAATGTTTTTTTAAACACAATGTCAAACACTCCCTAAGGGTTCCGCGTAAAATAAACCACATAAATGGTTGACAAGGGGGACAAAAAATACACGTGCAATTTTTATTTATTAAAAAAAATCAAAATTAATATGTAATTAACAAACTTTTATTCAAGAGATTAATGCCATAATGATTGTAATTTTGCTAATAAAAAGTACTTTGCATTACTAATATTACGATGTTAACAAGTTTTATTCAAAGGATATATAATGAATAAACTTCCTCACAAGTATTAAAACACATTAGTTTGAGAGGCATTAAACATATAATGCGGTAGATTCAAATAATAATATTTTTATTAAATCCTCAAGCTTTTATTTTATGTGATTTAGCCTTTGTGAATTCAAATCAACATCTGATATATTGTTTTAGGAGGTATGGTTAAATTAAAAGACATGAAATTGAAGCGAAAAGAAAGGGTTGACTAAGTGGCGACTCTAAAATTTGTTTTAAATTTTATTTTTTGTATCTGTTTTTTTAGCTATTTGATAATTGATCCTTATAATTTTTAAATATTAAATTTTGAAACTAAACTTTAAATATTTTTATTTTTAAAAATATTTTTTGATGGGAGGAGAGAGAGGGAATCACCAAACTATGGTGTAAAGAGAGAAAATTGTTGTTGGTGACAAATCCAATCATCAAAATTATTGTTTTTTTTTATGTCAAGTGATTTCATATGATGAGGAAAGTTTATATTAGCTGTTTTATTTACCTTAAAAGTGTCTAAAAAAAATATATTTTGGAGCTTGAAAATATTTTGGGTTTTAGAATGATGTTGCGTATGTTTTTTTTTTTTTTTTACGGCTATGAATTGGATTAGCAAGGTTCCTATGGTGTTTTCTAGATATCTTGGGTAAAAAAGGTTCAAAATGGGTTTATTTGTTAAAGAATCTAGGATCTCATTTTTTTTACTACTATAATGACCAAATTATAGGGATTCCAAACAATGTGCTTTTTTTTTTAAAATGATTAGAGCATAGGACATGCTATCTATCTCATTAAATTTTAAAAAATTTTGCCAACACACTTAGACCTCACCTTGCAAGGCCACATGCGGGCCATTGTTTGATGGGTTATGTCGCGAGGTTATAATAGTAATGTCAAGAATTTCAAGAGTCATCACCTATTTATTTGGTTAAAGTTACTAGAAAACCTTAATATCTTGGTCTTTCTTTAAGGATTCGAAGAGTAAGAGAATAGTTGCGGTTAAGGAATGTATTAACACCCTTAACATATCATATCTAAGGTAGACTGCTTTTATGTGGTTTAGGGCTTTGGTGATTTGCTAACAGATATTTTGATTTCAAATTTTTTTGTATTAGAAAATCAATATTTTTTTTTTAATTTGTAATGGGCTTGTATACCAAAATAAAATTTACCTAGAGAATCCATATAAGTGATCTATTAAAGTTCGCCTATATCGGATATGATGATAAAATATTTTCAATTAAAATTGATGAATATTTAGAATAACCTTGAGAATTCTAAGGTCAATTGTTGATTTTTTAAATACCAACTTACTTATAAGTCCATTATTTATAAGCATAATATGATGATGTGATGATATTTTGATTGACGTGTTTTCTAGTTTGTTGTTTTATTGGCACATGAAAGCTCTTGTGGTATCAACATGAAGCCTTTAAACCGTCTTAATAAATAATTTTTGGTGGTTGAGTAGTGTCAACAATAGAGTGATTCCCCTTCCTCCTAAGTATGCTTAATTATTGTCTTTTTTTGTGCTATGTAATTTATGATGTTTTTTAAATCATATTATTAAATTATCTAAGCTTATTAAACCTTGTTAAATCAATAATTCGGGTCTCATATTTTTTCTTGCTATTTTTAAATAATAACATCAATTTAACATATATTTTTTCATGTTCGAGAAAATTTTAGTATTGAGAGGGCTACCTATATAATACATGAACTTGTCAAGTAAATATACTAACGCATGCCAATGCTATTAGTTTATATTATGCTAGAAAATAACTACATACTTAAAATGATTGAGTTAATTTTTTTTTTGATAATTCAATCTTTCATGGGAGAATATTTTAAGATAATTGTGAAAATTTTGAATTATACTATATACTGAAAGAGATCATGATTCAGTTACTGTAGCTTGTGAGACAAATCATTGTGGATTACAATAGTGTTGCTCAGTTTTCGGTTCGGTTCGGTTTGTTCGATTAGCCAAATTACTATTTTTTTTATATATTTTTGCATAGTAAAATAACCATTTTGTCCATCGAAAAAGACAAAAAAACAGTTGCTGCCAATAGGGTGACACTGTAATTGCACATTTTCGATCCAGTTTGGTCCGGTCAGATAACCAATTTATTAATTTTTTTTATATTTCTTTGCACAGTAAAATAACCATTATTTCCCTTGGAAAAAACAAAAACAAGCAGCTGTCGGGAGGGATGCTACGGGAATTTCATATATTTTTTTCAAATGATTAAATATTAATATGCCCCCTAATAAGAGAAAATTGAAGAGAGTTGGTTGTAGGGGTGTTATGGTAATTGACCATATATTTTTTTCTCTAATTATTGTGGGTGTGTGTGGCATAAGCGGCTGACGGTATTTCACCTCAAGCCCTCTTCGAGCGGCGCCTGAGTTGTTGTCTGGTGGTGAAAAATGTCAATCTCGTGTCTTCGTGGATGCGTCGCTGTGTTCTCTTGATCATGGTGGGGCGCGCGACAACACACGATGGTCGAGGATGATATGGTGGGCTAGGGATGAGACGGTGGGCGATTGAACTTCCCCCCCTTTTCTCTCTCCTTCACCCTAAACTACACAGTAGCTCCTTGAATTTATGGATTTTTCATTGCAATTCCTTTTGTTTTAATTGTATTGTATGATCCTTATTTTTGTTAGGTAAGTTTTGATTTGCTTTAATTTTGTCCTTCTATTGAAACTGTTTATATATTATATTTTCATTTCAGTCCTTATTTTTTTAATTTCTAGATTGCTTTAAATCCCTTAATATTTTTGGTACAAAAGATTTGATGTTTTCAATTTTATCATTTGATTGAATTGATAATATATTTGATTTTCATTTCGGCCCTTATATTTCTAATTTTTTATTTTAATTCCTTTATTTCTTTTATAATTTTTAAATAGTCCTTATTTTTATCCATATTTATATACATGTGCTCTTAGTTTTTGTTTTTAATTTTTATTACTTTCTTTTTTTGTTGAGATAATATTTTTTTTCAAACATTTTGTTATTAAATTTTAGTTTGTGTTTATGATTATTTCAAAATTGATATTTCTTATTTTTTTCCTTTGTTTTTTTTCTTGTTTTTTTTCCACGTAAATGATTTTTTTAGCTAACATTATTTTATCATTTTTTTTATTTTTTGTTTACTATTTTGTTAAAGTTTTTGAGCTTTTTTATTCTTTTATTGAATTTATTTTCCCATTATTCACGTAATAATAATAATAATTTTAGTTTTTTTCTTGCTTCCTCTTTTATTAATATTTTCAAGTTTTTTTTTCTCAGGATAATTTAATAATTTTTATTGTTTTAGGAATAATAGTAGTGATATTTTTAGATGTTAAGCCTTCAATGTTGTTGTTGTTATAATATGATATGTTGATGTATTTCATTATATCAAACCTTGCATGTATAAATGTTATATTTTATTTTTAAAGCAAAATCTATTAATTGTTTCCATACTAAAAATCTAAAAAGTTTTGTGTTTTTGTTTTTGGTCTTACTTTCATATTAATATTAATATTATTAATAATAATAATAATAATAATAATATATCATTTTCATATGCTACTATTGTATTACTCTTTCGTGAGTGGATGGGTCAAAGTAAGGTCATGGTCACACAAATAATAATGAACATAATTAGGTGTCTCTTTACTTTTATATTTTAAGAGTATTTGTGATAAAAAAAAAATATTTTTAATATATTATTACAATATAAAAAAAAAAAAAAAATCAGTGTAAACCACATCCCTGTTCCTCTGTTAGCTAAAAACCAACCAACCCCGGTCCACCTCCTGCAAAGCCACCCCATACACATGCACACTAAAAAGTAATACACCACGCCATAATCGAATCTCTCTCTCTTCTCCCCTGTCGCAGTGTCTATCCAAAAAACCAGAATACCCCCCGCCAACACCGCCACTGTTGCCGGCTCCGCCCCGCCTCTACTCTCATGAAACCCTAATAAAGAGCGACTGTTCGTAAAAGTTGTGATTTTTAACTTTTTTGTAGGATTTATGAGTGACTTGAATTGAGGGTTTAATAGAGGGAGAGATTCGATTGAGAAATGTATGTGGTGCCACCACCAAAGGGATCATCGGATGCTGGATCCAATGGAATCGGGTCGGGTGATTTACGGGTTTATCAAACTTGGAAAGGCAGTAACGTAAGCAACTGATTTATCATTTCTTTCTCTCTTTTTTCCTTTGTGCATTTTTGAAAGCTTTGATTAATTGATGCCAATATTGCCACCAAAAAAAAAAAAAAAACTGTTTCTGTTTCTTTTCAATGGGAATCTGAATCTGAAAAAAAAAGTTCAAACATCAATATCTGTTGACTTTAGAGCTTCTTTGACGGTATCTGTTGAATACAAAAAGTTCAACACGTAGTGATAGTGTTACATCATTAATGGTGACGGTGACAAAAAAACAAAATCCGAATTTGATGAGCCCTTTAAGTAAAATATTGAGTGTATCAAACATCAGCTAATTTTGGCAAGATTAAAATCAGCTGTGTAGTTATAGGCGATTAACTAAATGGAAAGAGATCGTCTGTCAGGATCATGTCGATAAGATTTAAAGAAATTAACAAGAAGTTGGAAAAGGTCGATGGAAAGAACTGAGACGTGTTTTGATTTGACGTTTGCAGCTGAAGTTTCAAGATAGTTTGAAAGGGATGCTTTGCCTATTTTGTGAATCAAGGGTCTTGTGACCGCCTAGTGGAAGTACAATTATTTTTATGTTTGTTTAATATTTATGTTATATCTCAAATTGAAATGATTGTGCTGGGCAATGCATGAGAAAGAAATACTAAATACAGCATCTGTTGAATGCATATATAATTGATTGTTTGACCAAGGGGTTTAATTCCTGAACAAGAGCTGGTCGAGTTCTTACAATATGTGAGAGCTTCCTGTTTAGCATTAGTAATAGTGATATTATGTTAGCGGAACTTATATTGCTTGAATTGTGGTTGATTGACCACGTGTTAAACTATGTGAAAATGAGATTGATGGACTTTAAGTGTAGCTTTCAGCTTCTAATGTGCTATTGGTCAGATGTCAGTTGATCCTAGGACTAGGCACTAGCACTGCCCGCAACTGCATTGTTATTCAAAGTATGTGCAAAATTTTCAATGTTTTTCCAAGGAACTTACTGGATTTACACTCTTCTGCAGATATTTTTTCTTCAAGGGAGGTTTATTTTTGGACCAGATGTAAGATCGCTTACATTGACTACACTCCTGATAGTTGCTCCAGTAGCAGTGTTCTGTATCTTTGTTGCCAGGAAGCTGATGGATGATTTTTCAGATGATTGGGGAATATCGATAATGGTCATTGCTGTTGTGTTCACTATTTATGTGAGCTCCCTCATCCCCTTTTCTCATTTACACACACACACATCCCAATCACTTTCTCTCTCTCTCCATACTGGTAAGGATTATAGTAGCTGACATCTGGTTGGCAACCTCTTTTAACTCATCATTGAACAAAAAACGAGTCAGCTAGGGTTTTTCTACCAAGATTGAAGAGCAGAGAATTTCCTTGAAAGCTTTTGATTTGGCATGAAAGTATGCTTGAAAAACTCTCTTTTCCTTGCATGACAGCATCGGGTGAATTTGAAGCATAGCAATAGTATCCAAGTCTTCTCTGATCTTATGATGAGTTATCTTAGAGCTCAGATAGGGTAATTGTTATAATGGTGCACTGCCATGGATTATTGGAGAATCACCAACCGGGATTCAAGCACAACTATAACCAATCTTCTTCATCCTTCTAAGGAGGGTGGTAGGAGAAAAGGGTTAAAGGGGAAGGTCCTTAGATCTGGCCATGCAAATTTAGAGCATAAGCTAAATATACAGTGGGCTGTCTGGAGACTTGATGAGATAGGAAAGTTTGCTTAGTCATGTGGACTGGGGATAAGATGTGTGATTTTTGGGAACTGATTATTGTAATCTGTAGAGCAGGTTAATGGATGAATATCCTCTGCAAAATATAGTCCTTCATGATGTGCATTGTTGAGGTACTTTCTTTGATTTTTTTAATTTAGAAGAATGAATTTTCAAGAGGATAAGTTTTTTGTGATTTAAGATAACTCATCATAAGATCAACTTCTACTAGGATTTCTAGGTTAATTGTCTAGTGATGTAGTAATGTCTCAAAAGCTAATTGACAAGGAACATGTTTATGACTTCCTTGCTAGGCTAAACATTAAATATGACCAAATTAGAGTTCATGTTTTATGAAAAAGCTTTTCCCTTCGTTGAGACAAACATATTCTTATGCTCAACAAGAGGAAAGTAGAAGAAATGCAATGTTGCACCTTGTAACTCATCAGTGGTCAACCAAGATAGGAAACTCTAATTAGAAAAACTTTAGAGTAGGATTTACATGTTTTAGTGAACAAAGGTTTGCAAACAAAGAACAATAGAACTTTGATTATTGTAGACGAACCAAACATACTAAGGAGACATGCTGATAGTTACATGGATGTCCTTTAAGAGAACAAGGTGTGAAAAAATAGGTTTCTCTAGATCACATGCACTTGTGTTAGAGGTAACGGCAAGTCTAGTTCTTGATTGTCAATCAAACACCTCAACTCTGCTCAAGGAAGAGATTCAAACACATATAGACATCTAATGGCCAAGCTTCATGTATGCTGTAAGTGATAGCCTTTAATTCCTCTACCATTTATGATTTCAATCCTTGGGTTATAGATTCAGTAGCCAATAATCACATGATTTGGTCTTTTTAAATTTTTTTCATCTTACAATCTTTCTTAAGTAAAAATAAATTCATATAGTTGATGGTTCCCTAGTCCCCATTTATGGTAACGGTTCAATCCAATGTTCTTCAACTTTATCTTTAACCTCAGTGCTTCATGTTCCCCAATTCTTTTCCAATCTTCTATCTATTAGTAAAATAACTAAAGATTTAAGGGGTAAAGTCTCATTGTATTCCACTCATTATGTATTCAAGGACTTGAAGACAAAGAAGGTTATTGGTAATGGTAGAGTGAAAGATGTGTATTTGTTAAAAGTTGGTTGTGTTGGTCTAGGAAACACAATTAAGTTCAAACATGGAATGATTACCGTTTTTAAGGGTGTTAATTAGGAATTATTTGTGACATAATTGATTGGGGCATCATCTTTTGTAGCTTTAAGAAAGCTTTTTCCAACACTATCTAAGCAATGTACTACAAAAAACTTATCTTGTGATGCTTGTGGATTTGCTAAGCATATACATGATACTTTTCCCTTAACTAATAATAAAAGTAGTATACCTTTTATGGTGATTCACTTAAATGTTTAGGGTCCTAGTCCAGTTGTTTCCTTATATGGATGTAGGTGGATTTTTACTTTTATTACTTGTTATTGTTGTACTACTTGAGTTTATTTGATTCATAATAAAAGTGAAATGTTTTCTTGCTTTAAGATGTTTCATAACATGATCTCTACACAATTTAATGCCAAAGTTCAGATCTTGAGGAGTGATAATGGTACAGAGTACTTGGATGGAGTTTATGTTGGAATATGAGATTCTACATTAGACTGTTTATGTAAATACACCAAATTAAATTGGCATAGCTGAGGGAAAGAACAAATATTTACTAGAAGTTGCCAAATCTCTCATGTTCACAAGGAATTTGCTAAAAACCGATTGGGGAGATGTCATTCTTACAACATATCTCATTAATAGGATGCCACTGAGAGTTATTTTCATAACTCCAATAGAGTTCTAATGTTGTCCTGCCAAAAACCTTAGGGTGTGTTTACTTTGTTCGGGTCATCAACAAGTTGTTGGTAAGCTGGATCTGTAAACATTGAAATATGTTTTCATTGGATACTTTGCTATTTAGAAAAGGTTATAAATGTTATCATCTTCCAAGTAAAATGTTTGTTAGCGAGGTGTGACTTTTAGTTAAAATAAGTCATATTTTTCCAATTGACACCTTAAAGAGAAGGGCAATGAGAGTGAAGGTATGTTCTTGCTATCTCTTACTTTGTTTAATCCAGTGCTAGAATTGGAGGGAGCAAAGAGAGAGAAAGGAGATGAAAATCTAGTGGAAGTTAAGGAGTGTAGGAGTGATGAGGAACCAAAAAGAGAGAGAAAAATAGTCTAGGAAGATGATAGGGAAATTGGTTAAAGGACAAAAAGAGAATGTTTGACAAGTTTACAAGAAAAAAAATGAAAAAGTAAATGAATCTACCATATCTAGCCAAAAACCATATTCGTTTTCAACCTTACAACATACACTTGATTGTAAGTTTCCTAACTCTTCCATTAACAATGTTACTCCTTATATTGATGATCTTCCTATAGCTCTCAGAAAGAAAGAAGTTCAAAGTTATATCAAACATCCTTTATCTAATTGTGTCATATGATCGCTTGTCACCTTCACATAGAGCTTTTTTATCTTCCTTGTTTTCTATGTCTATCCCTAAAAATTGTGTGAAAGTTGTTGAAAATACCAGATGGAAAGAAGCCATGATAGAGGAAACAAGAGATTTGTTGAAAAATGACATATGGGAGCTGAATGCTCTTCTTGCAATAAAGAGAGTGATAGGTTGCGAATGAGTGTTTTTTCTTATTAAACTAAATTTGGATGGAAGTATTGATAGGTGTAAGACAAAGCTAGTTGCTAAGGGATACATATAGACCTATGGAATTGACTAGCAAGAAACATCTGCTCCTGTTGCAAAAATGAACTCAATCAAGGTATTATACTATATACTAAAAGAGATCAGGGTTCAGTTACTGTAGCTTGTGAGGAAAATCATTGTGTATTATAATTGTGCTGCTCAGTTTTCAGTTCGGTTCGCTAGTTTACTGCTATTTATTTATTTTTGCACACAAAGACATGACGAAGTGCCTGTAGCTCAATGGATGGAGCTTCTGTTTACTATATAGGAAGTCAGGGGTTCGACCCTGTCTACCACTTTCTCTTCCCCCATCCCCCCCCCCCGTGATTTTTTTTCCTTTTAATCATTTTTCCCCCACTTATTTTTTTTTCTTTTTCCACATACATTTTTGTTTTTGTTTTTGTTTTTTCTTTTGGTTGTTTTTTATTAGCTTTTTTTTCCACGTCAAATGATGTTTTTTAGCTAATAATTTTATTTTATTTTTCATTTTTTGTTTGGTCTTTTGTTAAAGTTATTTGTGTTTTTTTTTTCTTTGATTGAATTATTTCCCCATTATTAACGCAATGATAATAATAATTTTAGTTTTTTTTTCTTGCTTTCTCTTTTGTTAATGTTTTTTATTTTTTCCTTGGGGTAATTTAATAATTTTTATTGTTTTAGCAATAATAGTAATGATATTTTTAGATGTTAAAACTTCGATGTTCCTGTTATTATAATAGGATGTGTTGATGTGTTTCATTATATCAAACCTTGCATGTATAAATGTTATATTTTATTTTTGAACTAGCAAAATCTATTAATTGTTTCAATCCCAACAATTATAAACAATATTTGCTTAGCCCACAATGTAGTGCGGGCAATTAACTAGTTGTTATCTATTGCAACCTAGGATGGGACTTGCAACATTTAGATGCTAAAAATGCTTTTCTACATGGAAACTCGGAGGAAGAAGTGTATAGGAAAATTCCTCTTAAGTTTCTTTTGTGGAAAGACCAAGGGCAAAATGTGCAAGCTGAGAAAAACTTTATATGGCCTTAAACAATCTCTCCATGCGTGGTTTGATAGATTCAACCAGGTATTTTTTAGATTTGGGTGCAAACAAAGCAATGGAGACAATAGTATGTTCATCAAACCTCACCAAGGCAAGACTATAATTCTCACTGTATATGTTGGTGATGCTATGGTGATAGGAAATGATTGTGAGGAGTTTTATATGTTGAAGAAGTATCTCGTTAAAGAATTTGAAATCAAAGACCTTAGGAGGTTGCATTGCTTTCTAGGAATTGAAGCTGCAAGGTCAAGTAAATGCATCTTCATTTTTTAGAGCAAGTATAATCTTGATATACTACTTTAAACAAGGATGTTGGGTTGTAGGCCAGCTGAATCCTCTTTAGAAGTGAATCATCACCTAGCTAATTGTGAAGGTGAAGTAGTTGAAAAGGATAGATAACAAATCTCGGTTTGTAGGTTTGTCTATTTATCACATACCTGACTTGATATAACTTATTCAATTAGTGTTATCAGCCTGTTTATGCTTGATCCTTATACATCCCATCTTGATGTTTATCGCATCCTTAGATATCTAAAGTATTCTCCAGGAAAAGGGTGGTTGTTCTCCAATAATGGGAGCTTAAGGGAAACCTTTACTTATGCTGATTGGGCTGAATCACCATATGATAGGAGATCCACATTTGGATATTGTGCTTTTATTGGTGGTAGTCTGGTCTGATGGAGGAGTAAAAAATAACCTGCAGTGGCTCGATCTAGTGTGAAAACAGATATCAAGTAATGACATGTGCGTGAACTTTTATTGCAAAAATTCTAATGCATGAGCTGAGAAACTGTTGGTGGTTCTGTGTTGTGATGACAATACAACTATCAACATTGAGAATAACTATTGGTGGTCCTATGATGCTTTTGTGTGATGATAATGCAACTGTCAACATTGTTTGTAATCCAGTTCAACATGATCGGATGAAATATATGGAGGTTGATAAGCACTTAATTAAAGAAAAGTTGAATGATAAGACTATAACTGAACCTAATGTGTATACTAAAGGCTTTATTAGTAGGATGTGCATGAGAGATATCTATGCCTCATCTTGAGGAGTGTTAGGATCAATATTATTTGTAGAGTGATGTCAAGGGTAGTAAAGTAATTTATACTCTTTTCTTATATATGCATGTGATGTAAGCTAGTGAAAGGATGGAATGAAATAATATTTGTTGTCACTTCTTCACAACATTTCTTTCTTCATTTTTTCTTCCTCATTTTTCCACCTTTATTCATCCATCTCTAAATAATCTTATCAAAACAACTGCAATCATTAATCTCTTACTGCAACATTTACAGTAGTAACAACAAACTTCAGACAACAAATAAATAAGAAACCAATAATACTTTGGTCGAGTTTGTTAAATGACCATGCACTGAGTATTACATATTTTTTTTAATCTTTTGGACAACATGAATAAGTTAGCAAAATGTTTAGCATTAGAGAATCTGGAAAAGAAATTTTGAAATTGAATAGGAATGGGATATTTTTTCACATAAGATGAGGTTTTGTGACAGCTAATAAGCAAATGTATTTTTTCTTGTAAGAAGATTGCTGTACCATGAAAAGAGGACTTGAAAAGTTTCACCGAGAGGACTTTCTTTCAAAGCACAAGCATTATGAAAAGAAATTTAAAATAATAAATTGGAAAATAACTTATGCTAATATGAAAACATAAATAAACTTTTAGATATAATTCCACTAATATTTTTTAGAGCTTGATGGGTCAGTTTCATTTCATGGTTATATTTTAAAAGTAATTTAGGAAGTCTCTAATTAGATATTTTGTAACCAGAGAGAATTGGATGACTTTTGGTAGTAGAAAATTTGTAGGGAACTAAGAATGAATAACTATCCATGTTGCCACTAATAACCAACCAAACCCAATAAGATATTTAGCGAATTAAAAAAAAGGATATATGCATGACTGCCAACGTATCATCATAATTCAATTTCAGAATATACATAATTCATCAAATTTTATGCCTTTTTCGGACCATACCAAAGCCTGAATACATTTTTTACCTTGTGATTATACAGTTAGGAAGGCATTAGGGTTACCATGTAAGTTAGGGATGCGCGTGATTTGATTTGTAAATAAATGCAGCTTAGTAAAATGTCATGTAAATGCCATACTTGGAATATAAGATGCCCTCAATTTTTTGGGATGTGCTGTTTTTATTTTTATGCTTCTTTTTATTGTCATTTTGCTTTCTGAATCTGCTACAACCAAATTATGTCAAACCTAGCTTAACACTGTTTTGACCTGCATACACTTGTGGCTTTGTTATGCATGTGAGGCACCTTTTGCACTAATTTTGAGGATGGTTAATGGCGTTGTAAATGGATATTTGTTCCTGAAGTGAACTCTCTAAATATGCTGTGAAATGTCTCTGCTATGTCTTTCATGGGCCCGATAATGCAATTGGTCCTGAATACTGAAGATGAAGCTCATAAATGTCTCTGACATCTCAGGATTTAGTTCTTCTCCTGCTAACATCTGGAAGGGATCCTGGCATAATTCCACGCAATGCACATCCACCAGAACCGGATGGCTTTTATGGGAGTGCAGATGTTGGGTCTGGTCAAACTCCACAACTACGCCTGCCACGTGTTAAGGAGGTGGAATTCAATGGAATGACTGTGAAAGTCAAGTATTGTGATACTTGCATGCTTTACAGACCACCTCGCTGCTCACACTGTTCAATTTGCAATAACTGTATAGAACGATTTGACCATCACTGCCCTTGGGTTGGGCAGTGTATCGGCTTGGTAAGTGATCCTTTTTTTTAATAATTGTGATACTGTAGCTGTGAAATATTTTTCAACACAATAAAATAATTATTATATCTGGTTCTATGACATCAATTGGTTAGGATAAGTAGTCATTGCTGTGGATCTCTTGATTCTCTTCTCCTGAATTGCTGTTTCTGCTGAGGGTGATAATTAAATGGACCCCTGCTTGAAGTTAGGTTCAGCTTTCTTTGACCATGAAAATTCAGCCTTGTCTTGCTGATGCTATCCCAAACTGTGATGTGTTTGAACACATATGGTCCCTGTTTCTTATTGATAATTTGAAAACTTAATAAAATGTTAATGTCTTGAATATAAATAGTTCATGCATATAAATTAGCAAATTCTGATATCAATTTTCTAGAATTAAAATTTCTCAAGTTGCTGGCCTGGAAAATAGTTGGATTTAATTGGTGCCTTTGTGGTCTTTCTGAGTGTCATGGCTCCTTCAATTGATTGATATGCTTTTTGGTGCAGAGAAATTATCGATTCTTCTTCCTGTTTGTCTTCTCAACGACCCTTCTCTGTATATATGTTTTTTCATTCTGCTGGGTCTACATTAGGAAGATCATGGGATCAGAGAACTCATTAATTTGGAAAGCAATGGTCAAAACCCCTGCCTCCATTGTTTTAATAGTTTATACTTTCATATCAATGTGGTTTGTTGGTGGCCTTACTGCCTTCCATTTGTATCTCATCTGCACAAATCAGGTAAGAGAATAATCTTCCTCTTTTCTGGACCCTTTCATGGAGAATTCCATTCAATCACTCTGAGTCAAAGTCTCTGTTTTTTACTAATGGTGCACCTTGCTTGTGTAGACTACTTACGAGAATTTCAGATATCGCTATGATAGGCGGGAAAATCCCTTTTATAAAGGAGTGGTGGAGAACTTGAAGGAGATATTTTGCTCCAGTATCCCCCCATCCAAGAACAATTTCAGGGCAAAGGTGCCCATGGAACCTGCACTACCAACTCGAGCACTTGGTAGGGGCTTCATGAGTCCAAATATGGGTAAAGCTTTAGGTGAAATGGAAATGGGTAGGAAAACAGTATGGGGAGACATGAATGCTATGACCGATGGTGAAGGACAACTTGCTGACAATGATCAGATGAACATAAAAGATGCTGAACTTGGTGACTTATCCCCAGATATCAGGACCACAGTAGATGAAGTTGGGGAGCGTGGTGGAATACATCCTAGGCGATCGAGTTGGGGAAGAAAAAGTGGAAGCTGGGAGATGTCACCTGAAGTTCTTGCCTTGGCAGCTAGAGTGGGGGAATCCAACCGTATGGGTGGTGGGAGCAGCAGTGGCAGCTTTACGGCTGAGAGCCAACAATCATAGCTGTGGATTTGGTCAACTCTAAAACCTAGATAAATGGAAGAGGAACTGAATTGTCGATTGCTGGGGGTGGCTGCTTACTAAATGGTTAGTTATTCAACTTCAAACTGAATAATGTAGAACATGGGGGAACTTCAGAGGGAGTGCTTGAAAAACACTTTGTTGGTTTGACCATTGTGCTTTTAGGGTGTGGAATGGAATGGTATGTTGTTAGCACGAGTGAGCTACTTTCAGTTCTGATTCTTTTATTTCTGGCAATAGATAGAGTCTAATTTCATTTTATTTGAGGAATCAGTTAGTGCCCTCCTATAATTCATCTCATTTAGGGAGACAACAATTAGGGAGACAATGATTTAGACCGCTACTAGCTCGATTCCTAATTTGGTTGCCATTGGGGTCGCCCTGCCGTATAGTGTATCAAGGCAAATCAATAACTGGGTCAAGCTTGACACTAAATTGGCCTCACGGTAGCCTTATTGCCATGATGATGAAAACGATGCATTGAATGATTTGGTGCGTCCACGTATCACAAACCAAAAGCAGGTCTTAAGGGTTTTGTTCTTCATATGCTCAGCGTAGGTGTAAATATTGATATCAGTGAAGGCCAATGGATTTATCAATAGTGATCCTAAAGTCATCGGTATTGTATTGCTGCATGCTGCAAGCCCTTCAGGTTTAACACTTATATGAAAAGTGTAAAGTAGCTTGCGATATAAAATATTGGCAATTAAAAAAGAGATGGAGACTAAAATAGAATATACATCTCCTAAAGTCAACTACTCCATTTTAGTATTTTGCGTTGCATTTTCTGCTCTGTATTTTCTTCCCTTCAAATGTTTCTTTTATTTTGTGTTGTTTTGTATGCTCATGATTATGAACATGAGTGATTGCATCAATTTAACTATAATTGTGGTTAAAATTAACAATTAAACAAAATAAGAAGTTGACTTTGACATCTAAAAAAAGGGGAGAGAAGTAATCAAGTGTGAGTACCAAGGAGATAAAAGAAAGAATGGATTGCCGAAACCACACCAGAACCACCTCCATAATATGTTGGCCTTCCTCACATGCTAACACGCCATACACTTTTCCCATTTTAATGTAATTATGTTTTTTTAATACTTTTTTTCCATTCAACCGAGCATAATAAAGGTCTAAACGAGGAGAGAAGGAAAGGGAACAGACATAATAGCCCTTAAAGTGTAGCCTAACTAAACCTAATTAAGGAGAAAAAAAACTCAAAACCTATGGAAAAAAGTGGTGTTAACCTATTTCTTTTCTTTACACTTAGTTAATATAGACACATAGTTATCATTGTTGACGCCTCCCTTTCTCTAAATCAAATCTGCTTATCATGTCTAATAGGATGGTTATTAGAGATTTAAATGAGATTAATTAAGATACGCGTAAGCTGGTCTGGATATTCATATTAATAATAATAATAATAAAACTATTTATCATGTCTAGTTCACTATTCATTCATTATTTTTTTAATATTTGTTTTTGCATCTATCCTTTTCTTTTACTGGGATCACTAGCTTTTAATTTCTTATTTAATTAGTGTTAATGACTCCTTTTAGATTTATCATTGAGTTTATTTTTTATTTCATTTTATTATTGTTTTTCAATTAAAAAATCAATGATACCTAAAGACGCATTCATAACACTAATGATAATTTTTTTGTAATATTATCCATTAATCAATCTTTTCATAAAAAAAATATGTTCTCTTTGCAATCAAAAAGTAACAAATAAAGAAAACAAAGCATTGAATAGAGAAATACATTTGTTTCTTAATCTAAATTATTTGATTTCTGACAAATATTTATTTTTATTAAATATTGTTTTAGGAAATATTGACTCCTAATATTATATTGAAAAATATGGTATAGTTGAATCAATTTTGAAACATCATTGTAATTATATAGGTGTATATCAGCCAAAAGTATTTGGCATGCATGCCTTGCCCATAGAAAATCCATACATGCATTCTTTTATTAAAATAAACCCGCATTATCTACTTGATTTTTAAATAAACAAACATGATTTATTTTGTTTGATATACAATATGTCATCTTATATATATGAAGTTATCAGGATTTTATCTTAGATATTTTTAGACGAAAATGAATTAAAAATTTAGGTTTTTGGTTCCAAATACCTTAAAACATGATTATATATATATATATATATATTTATATATATATATTTATATATGGAACCAAAAACCTAAATTTTTAATTCATTTTCGTCTAAAAATATCTAAGATAAAATCCTGATAACTTCATTTACCACCCTACAAAACTCTTTAATCAATACAAAAACTAAAATTAAATTGAATCAATAATTTTTTTCAAGATATACCCCCTTCATTGAATATGTCTTTTCAAGTTGAACCCATAAACATCAAGATTAATATTTTTTTTTTTATCACTAATATGTGGTAAACCAATAACTCTATCATCCTTTTTTCAGTCTCTCTATCTCCCTTTTAAACATTTAGAGAGAAAAACGTGAAAAAAAAAACTTAGAATCAAAACATAATTATCTCAAATTGATGTTTACCCTAGGTAAGGTATTTTAGGGGTGATACATCATCTTTATTCACAACATGTCCCCTTACCTAAACCCTCACAAATCATTAAGTTTTTAGTGATCATAATACTAGGTGAAAACTATAATTCCTTTAGTTTCATTGATAAAAGACAAAAAAATCTTTGTTCTTTTCACCTATATACGTTCACGTTAGATCCCTCTCTAGGATCTTTAGATGATTGTCATGACACCACACATGTGGGACAAAGACTAAAATATAATTTGAAAAAGATCTTTAGATTATTTTTAATATTTTAAAATTTGTTGGACTTTGCTCAATGAAAACTTTTTCTTAAGAAAACAAAACTGTTAAAATAGGCCAAATAGCATATTTGCCAAACAACCCCTTAGGCCAAAACATCTTAACAGAATAAAATAGTTAGAACAAACAAGACCTTAAAAAATAACCCAAAAGAGTAAAAAAAGAAGAAGAGATATAACTAGTTTGATCGAGAACCAACATAAAAAAAAAAGAGATTTATCAATAAAAAAGCATTAAACCAAAACAAAAATTGAAGTTATAAAAAACACTAAACATAAAGATTTATAAAAAAAAATAGATCAAATACAAACAAAACAAAAAACACAATGAATGTTATTCATTAACCCAAAAATATTATATAGGGACCATATTTAAGCAAATAAAGACATAATGTTGTTTATAATCATATATAGAAAAAAAAAAAGAGGTATATTGACATTAATTAACATTCGACAAACATGATTAGTTTTGGTTCGAAACAAAAATCTAAGATTAAAACTCAACAACGAATATTACTGATGCATACAAATCCTAAGTTATTTAATAATAATGACATGCGAAGTGCATAAACTATCAATGAGTCAAACAATTTGTAAAACTAGTACCAAGACAATGTTCTTCTTATGAACAATATGAACACACCTAAAAAATCTAGAATCCCAGAAACATGCATTTTGACTCCTACAATATACTTTCACAATTGCACATCATTATTCATGAAATCCATACTTAAAAACTTTCAAGACAAAATATAAGTTTATTATACAATTGTAGATTCAAACCAAACATAACACATTACACAAAAAATACGAGACAAAAACATGCTTAAAACAGACATGAAACCTAAAATATCAATGTATTTGTAACCATCTAAACCTCTGAACATAAACATCTAAAAATCTAAAAAAGAAATGTAATAAAATACTCATTATAAGCTATAACTTTATGTACATTTGACAACTATAACATAGAAAAAAGCCTTTAAACAAACAAAAAAACAAACATAAAATATCATAAAAATCACCCAAAAACAGACTAAAAACCTAAACCAGCTGTAAAATCTTAACATCATAGAAACAAACTATCTCATAACATGCTATAAAAATTAATTAAAAAAAAAGGTGTGCTCATTGATGTCTACCCCCTTATCAAATAATGAAAGCTTACTTAGCCAAATAAGGGCAATAATTTATGGACCTCTTGTTCATTTATGAAAGGTTTATGGCCTCATCTTGGGCTTCAAAATTAGCACGAATTCCTGTCTTCCCACTTTGACACTTCATTTCTTTCTTTCCTCCTTTTCTATCCCTCAAAATCTATATATTTCTCTATTTTTTTCTCTTCTCTTTCATGTATCTTTTTTCTCTTTTGTTCCTTTTCTTCTTCTCTACCTTTTATCATCCTTTTGTAGCCATTCAAAGGATTAACACATATGATATGATTTCTTTAGTGGTATTTCAAAAGTAACATGTATATGATTTCTTTCCAATTCCATCGATTTTTTTTTCCTTTTTACCTTTACTTTTCCTTGTTTTTAGGTCTCTAACAACCTTAAAAAATGTTTAAAAGGATCTAGAAAGAAAGAATTTATAATTGGTAAATAAATGACTGATTGGGGGTGCTTATTTTTTTATTTAATTGTGGGATATAAGAGGTTATTGGAGCACAATAAACTATGGATATTGTAAAAGATATGATTTCCTTCAACTAGAATCAAACCATAATTTAGTTGAAAACCTGTAGCTCTTTTTTCATTGATTCAAAGTTACACAAAAAACTTTGAATTAGTCAAAGCTGACTTGGGGCAAGAAGTTCAGGGCTTCCATGTGGTAGGTGGAGCACAAATACCTCAAATGATGTTATTTGACTGGACCCTAAAAATTAGGATATGTTAATTTGGGATTTGAAAAACTTTAAATTAAGTACTTGGTTGTTTTGAATTCATCATATGTGCTCTCAATTAGGCTTTAAACTTTTATTCTATATAATCATACCCCTCAAAATTTTAAATTGCCTTATCTTATTCGAGCACCTTTTTCAAAATTATTTTTGGTTTTTGATTTGTTTAATATGATCCCTAATAAATACCAAACTTTCAATTTTTTTCAAATTGGTCCCTTGTTTTGATGAATTTGGTTTGTAAACATTACACAAGTTTTTCAAGCTGGTGTTAAGTCATGAAAATCTTTGATTTTGATCTTCCAACAACCTTTAAACTCTTAATTTATTTTAATTGAGCCAGTGATTCCATCAATTTGGTTCCTTAAGGTTTCAATTGAGTTTCTATTATTCTAATCTATGTGAATTGGCCTAAATTAGGCCTTAAAAATTGATTTTCCAAGACTAAGTCCTTCATTTGAACCCTTAAAACTTGATAGAAGTTTAATTGTTCTTAATTCTTTCTGTTTTTTTTTATGCGAAAATTAACTTTTAAAGTTAACGTCTATTCAATTAACTCTTTAATTAAGTTAAATTAACTTATTATAAGTTTAATTTGATCCTTAAACTTATTCATTCTTTTAGTTTTGATGAAATTCAATATTTCCCTAAGTTGTTCATTCTTTTATCGTATTGATCTCTTATGATTTAAAACTCGTCTTCTTATGTCTCAAGAATAGTTTTTAGAATTTTCTTAATTAATGAATAAATATATGGTATATATTTAAGAAAATATAATTTTGGGGGCCCATAATTGGGTGATGATAAATGTCATGATCAACACAGCAATGTAGATTTTATGGTAATATATATATATATATATATATATATATAAGGATCCTAACAAAACAAGTGCTTTGATCCCCAAAATACATTGGAGAGAGGAAATGTTTAATCCTTTTGAAAACTATTACTCGTCAGTTATAGTTGATATCTAATAAAAATTCTATGAAGAGCAAAGCAATCCATATTCCCATGTTAAAATTCACAAAATAATAATAAAAAAAAATTTATAACCTTTTTCCAAGTACAAAAGGAGGGTCATAACAAAATAATTTATCCTAATCATTATAAGGATTGGAAAGAGAAATTTCTTTTATTTTTTTTGCAACTCTTTATAAAAAGTTTCTAGATTTTCACAATATGTTATATAAGACTTGTAAAAGCATAGCTTCTCATATTTTTAAGACTAAATAAAATCTGTTAGTCATGTTTGAAGTTCAAAAACATTTAGACCTCACCAATATGGAATTAAAAACAAATATGTTAAGAATACCAATAGTTTAATCTAATTGGACATGTACCAATAAATAAGGTCAAGACATTACCATTTAGGGGTTGGGTGTAATGCCCTGTAAAATTTTCAACTTTGTAATGACACCTTGAGCCTTAAACATATGAAAACATGATATTTTTTTTCTAGCTTTCATATATAATCCCAATAACATCATTCATATTATTAATTAAAAATATTATTTTAATATTATCACATTAGATTCCTAACAATATTTTGATAGAATTCACTCTATTTGAGTCACTAAATAATATTTCTCTTATTTTAATGACTTGTATAACAATTATCGAGGATTATGAATCCTACCATTTTTGGATAAATATAAATTGTATTAAAGAAAAACATTGTACAAATATGAGGGGCATACCCCAAGAAGCACAAAGGTGAATTACCTAAAGCTAAAACACCTAAAAGGAACAGAAAAACATAACAAAAGCTAGATAAATACTCAAAAAGTTAGAAGAGTAATAAAATAAAATATTGAAACCATTGTGGAGCCGATTGACTGGTTCTTAGAAATCTCAAAACTGGTCGACTGATTATTCTATAGAATCAAAAATATAGTTGACCAATTTTTAGAAATTTTATAATCAATCGACTTGTTCTATAATAAAATCAGACTTGATATGGAGAACTCAAAACATAGTTAAAACAAAAAACCTTATAACTCTAGAATACGCTAAACAGACCAAAAATCAATATGAATCTAATACTTATGTTCTAAATATACCAAGTAGGATTAGAAAAGCTCAAAATCTCCTCATTAATATCCTGGTGAGGTTATAAATCTGATGAAAAACTCAATTATTTTTCTTATATTAGATAAAGTAAATTGTGGTTGAGTGGATTAATAGGCAAAAATAAATGCAAAAACTCATTTTTTGTACTAAATCATCAGGATACCCCTTAAAAAAAAGGTCATCATGTCATAGTAAACCCCCTCAGAAAGGCCCTACTTATAATAACTCCTATATCAAAGTTGAGAAAAGACACTAGAATAAATAGTTGTGTCTAAATTTACAACCCGTTAAGGATACATTCCAAGAAGATAATGATTTTATAAGAATAATTTTGCACATAATTTGATAAGAATGAAAATAACGAGCCATGTAATAATTGAGTATCTTAGGACATGATCTGAAAACCACAAAAGATAATGGGTAAAATCTATAGGTCTTAAATCTCTTAGAACCTTTTAAGCCAAATCAATAGTTTTTTTTTCTTAATACATGACCCCCCATAGAAATAGTAATCTAATAAGGCAATACTAGGGTGGAAAAAGAACAAAGTTCTAAATAGTCGAAAAGTTCTAATTACCCAAGGGAAAAGCCCAAGTATTCTTTTCAGTGATGTTCAAGGTCTTTGTATCCCTAGGAAAGCTTGTGGAAAAGAGAGCTTTAAAACACAAAAGTTTATAAATTAATTGACCATCTAGTAACCAATAATCTAACAAAAAAATAGTTATGGTATCACTGTTAAAGAAGATAAATATTCTTTTGCATCAATCTCAACTAAAAAAAATATTTCTTCAAGACTAGAAATAAGATGAAAAAAATTGCACATACTAGAAATATCTACCTCTAAGTAAGAAATTGTGCATTTATCTTGATCAAATTGAGAATCTATTAAAGAGAAGTCTTCAATTATTTTAGAACAACTATTTAATTCCTTGTTTTAATCTATTTATTCCTTAAAGCCACCCTTTTTAAAAGAATAACAATTTGAAGCTTAAGATACCTTAGCCCCTGAGTGAGATATTTATAAACCCTTATGAAAAAATATAACTAAGATACCTTTAATCCTTATGATAATTCAACATGAAAGAATAACATATACCAGACCAATATACATTAATGGAGAAAATAATAAAAAAGATATGGACCAACATAAGTATAGGATGTTGAAGTTCACCAACTTGATCTTAGAGATAACCCGATCAGCCAGAGGCAATCAATCACTATGTTTCAAGCAAGTGGTTATAAAAGGAACTCTCAAATAGTTAAATAGAAAGGACCTTAGTCTAAAACTTAAAAGAGCCTACAAAGAAGTCATCATCTCATCATCCATACTTAATAGGAAAAAAACATGGTTATTTACTGAATTAGTAATCAAACAAAGTATATGTTAATGATGATGTTTTGTTGACACCCACAATGAAATTAAAATCTATAATCATGCAAGGCCTATCTAAGGGTTCTATCAAGATCCTTCATATCCAACATATAAATATTTTAGGACAAGGGGTCACCTTTATACATACCTTGTGAAGATGGGAAGAAACCATGTAATTCTTCATTAAACTCTATTAAAAAAAATACTTTGTAGACATGCAAACATCAATCAATTTAACCATAAAACTAGGAACCCCAATAACTCTCAAACCCAAGAGGATACACTCTCAACTAACAATATCAAAAGGTGTTTTTATGTGTATCTTTAAGGTGCATTTATGTATATGAACCGCTCAATAATAATTATGAATAAGCTATCTTTCAGACACCATAAACCTTTTAGAGTGTAAATAATTATCAAGAAAAATATTTGTTATAGTTTATTATGAGTTTACCTTAATAACCTAACTAGAGACATGGCTAGTGTTGTGTTGGTATAAACTTTTCAACATAGTCTTGAGTATACCCAAACGCTTAGTGAACTTGAACATTAGATTTAAATAATTATAATTTTTAAAATTAGATTCATCACCTAATGTAAACATTAAAAGATTTTCCTTTCTTAAATTCTTAAATGACCATATCCCTAGCATTCAAATCACTTAACTATTTCTTTAGATATTTTTACCTTTATTTTTATTTTCTGATTCATTTTTTTTGGCAAAATCTTTTCTTTTTCTTTTTTACTTTTACCATTATTCTTTTTCTTATATATGAATTTTCTGAATATCCTTACTACAAGAGCAATATCTTTACCATTAAAACATCATAAAAAGAAAGATGATGCTCTTTTTTAATAATTTTAAGTGCAATAGACTTGCCTTTCTTTTTTATGAGGCAATCTAGATTTACAAGTTTATAAAGAACCTACCAATTCTCTTATACATATAATGTCTAGATCCTCTATTTTTTACATGACTGTTACCTTTAGCTAAAATCTTTTAGCCAAGGATCTTATAATCTTCCTTGTAGTTCTTAATTCCTCTATTTTTTTTTTCCTATATTGAACCTAAAATTTACAATATCATCAAGTTTTGCATGAAACTCACTAAAAAAATTCATCTTCAAGCATTTTTATCTCCTTAAATCTGAAGATTAACATTTTTAATTTGAAATTTTTCACCATCTTAGTTCCCTCATGAGTAATTTCAAGAAAATCACAAGCTTTTTTTTTTTGTTATGTCACACATGAATATTATTTTAAGCTCATTAGTAGATATTATAATGAATATAACATTTAGGCTTTTGTTATTCTAATTACAATCAATGAATTCATCTTTAGTGTAGTTATTAAAAGAAGTTTCAGATTTGGTCCATCCATGCTCAACTTAATGTTGGACTTTCTCGTTTACTAATTTGTGGAAAGCTTTCATCCTCACATTTTAGTAGGAATAATTCTCACTGTTGAACTATAATAGTGAAGTTAGTATTGACATGTTAAATAAGAAAATTAAATTTCACTTATATTAGATTAAGTAAACTTACTTTAATATCACTTAACAAGTCTAATTTTATTTCTTGTATGTTAAGAAGTAATTTTCTAACACTTTGCAAACAGTGATCATTAATCAAATAAATGTAAGTGTTGAAAAATTAAATGAACAAGTTATTTATTTATATAGGGAAATTTTTTTGAAAAAATTTTCAAAATATAAAAAAATTTATGGGTAGCAAAACCCAAGATAAACAATTTTTTCATGTTTAAAAGATTACAAAAGGATTATTTTCACTAACAAATCCTTTGTATCTATACTACCTTATTTGTTAAGATAAATACTTTATTTTATCTTTTACCACATTAGCTTGCTATAACATCTAATGATCTTCAAACTGATGTCAACCTAATTAAAACATTCAGTTGCTAATAGTTAGCACATGAACTCTTCCTAGAAGTCTGCAAACTCTTTAGCTCTTCAACAAATAATTCTCCTTAAAGATTTTCATCACACTTCACTCATGTGTCAATAGTATATGTTACAAAACTATATGTAACTCCTTACCTAGTTAGACAATTTTTTCTCAACTGCAAATGTTTCTTTTACTACACTACATTTATAGTATTGTTCTTCCTTATATATATAATCATGTGATATAGATAGATCCTTTGATAAATATTATTTTTAATCTTCCTAGTATGTTATGTTCTTAATAGATTAACAATCATATTTTATAAAAGCCCTTATCTGACAGTTATCTTTGGATAACTTGTATTTATCTTCTTTTGATAAATCTATCTAAACCTCCTATATAATTTATCCAAACAAACTAGATAATTACAAAAATATTCATGTTATATTATATAAGATAAACTTGACTAATTCTTTGGATAAGCTAACAATCTAAACAAATCCATATGCATTAAAGAAAATAATCCTTCACTAATCAAAACTAATCATTTTGGCATATACAAAAATGATTGACCATAGGAAAAAAGTCCATGTAATTTATCAGGATGAAACAGTCAATCAAGATAAGAAGTTTGTGTTATTAGCCAAGATGTCTAGGCCTATGGAGAACAAAAATCCTCAATATATACAATTAGTTAGGACTATGCAACATTTTAGAATTTATGTAGTTGTTAGAAAAAGAGTTATTCTTTAGTTAAAATACAGTTTGATTTTGGATACAACATATAAACTTATTATCTTATATGGACAATCTTATACAATTATGTCTAAGAGATAACAACCCATGAATGATATAGATTCAAATGCTTCTAGATCAATTACACTACCTATTTTTCATTTTTTTTCTTTTAAAAAAGAGAAATTATAACTATTAATTTAGTTATGAGTAGAAAAAAGTAAAAACACAAATAAAATGGAGTGCAACGATACCAAATCTTGAACCTTAATTTTTTTTATTTGTTTTGTCTACCACTAGATGTGAAAGAAAAGATGTGTAGAAGAAGAGAAAATAAAAGGTATTAAAAATTAAAGAAATTAAGTAAATAAAGCTTATAAAAGAAGTTTAGTAAATACTAAGAATAAAGGTAAATTAAATAAAATTCCATATTTGGGGTTAACCATTGTTTATAGTTACTATATGAAATAAAATTCCATATTGGGGGTTAACCATTGTTTATAGTTACTATATGATGTAATTTATATTAGTTAAAGATATTATAGTCTTATGAAATCTCTTAAACATAATTACAAATAAATTTTCCATGTCAAATAAGTTTATATGTTGAATTTAAATTTAAACTGTATTTTAACTACAACACAATGTTTTTCCTAATAAGTAAATAAATCTTGACCTATTATGTAATCCTAAATAGTTGTACAGATTATGGATTCCTAATTTGCATAGGCTTATACACTATTTATCATGAGCAGTTTTCCTTCATGGTTTAACATTTTATGATGGTCGATTGCATGGATTTTTTTTTATTGTTGATCATTTCCTCTTAATCTATTGTTGTTGTCTTGTCTTTCTTAACTCTCATTGATCAATAACTTAGTCAATCAAATTAACCATTATCAATATTCATTAAACTTTTATATATATATAGAAACAAATTATTATTCTTATATGATTGACATGTGGACATATTTTGATTTTGATTTCTGCATAAATAATACCTCTCATATTCCTTTCCTTATCAAAAGAAAGAATATTTTCCCCATCATATTTATATTAAAATCAATTGATTAAATCAACCAAATATGACATGGAAAATAAAATTATTCACCCAAAACTTTTAAATATATTCTTGAATGTTTTTCGCATGTTAATTGTTTCATCCATTGAATTCAATTTGAAAAAATAAGTGCATAGACTTTTAGGTGTGATACCTAAGGCTCTATAACATGCACTTGATTCTTCATCTCCATGTAAAATATTTTCAATTTCTCTTTAAAAACTCAAAGACTTCTTTGTCAACAACCAATTAAAACCATAGGTGTCAGTTTCGTTTCTTTTTGGTCAAAACATTTCATACCAATTATAAAAACGAGACAAAAAAATGTAATTTTTATCTCAGTTTAAGTTCTGGCCTATTCTGAATTTTTTGGCCAAATACCTGGTAAAACATACCTGTTTCGTTTTGCACGTTCTGTTTTGATCAAATAATATTTTTTTTTAGATAATGAATAATTTTACAATATCAATCATATCTCTTAATCCTATTGTTAGATTAAGATGAAATTTTACGCTGAGTTTCTTGATATATTTATATATATTATGTTACTATTTCAGAGCAATCAAATAATGTAATGATCTTGTGAGATCGATGATGTCATTCTCGTAATATTATATATATTCATAATTTTGTTGAGAACAATCATATTATTGTGTCATTTTTTAAATAAAATTTTAGAGCAGTCAGCGAAAGTAATGATTATGCGAGATTAATGATAGCATTTTTGTAATATTATATATGTTCATAATTTTGTTGAGAAAAATCATTTATTGTCTTTTTTAGATAAAATTGCACAATTCTAAATAATTTTATTTTTGGATTTGAATTTTTTTTTGAATTAATATATATAATTATATATAGACATAAACAGTACAACTCCAAAACGGTGTGTCGAAACGCTCCAAAATAGAAATATTCCATTCCAATTAAAAAATGAAACACCAATCAAAACGGTATTGAAAACTTTGATCAAAACAACCAATTAAAAACCTTAAACACTTTTATTCTTCTCGAAGATCACTGTAATGATAGCTTCTATTATGAAAAATACTTAAATCCTAACCTCCTATATAGAGGTGAGTAAAAAATCTAAAAAAACTAATTAAATTGAGAAAATTAAAAAATATTAACCTAGAAAAATTGAAGTATTAAAAAAATTAATTAAACCAATTAAATTTTTTTAAATAAAATTCTGCTTTAATTTGGTCTCGATTTGTTTTGACTAAAACCCAAATAAACCTTAATCGAAAATACTTTATTGTTTATACTTTATGGGTAAATCGAAAAATAAACCCAAATAAACTTTGTGGGTTTATTAGAGTGTCTCAACTCTCATGTTTGCTTACAAATCTAGACAACTCTGATCTACATCCGCTCATCTAAATTTTCTCACAAGCTATAGGAATGGTACCCAAGATCTTTTCAATGCAATGGTTTTGATGCATATAGCATGGTTGTCAGTTTTGTTCCGTTTCGTATGAAATGTTTTATATCAATTAAAAAATTAAGATAAAACAATATTATTTTTATCTCGATCTAAATTCCATCCCATTTAGGATTTTTCCACTGGATACTGCCAAAACATTTTGGTTTCATTCCGTCCATTCCGTTACAGCTAAATAGTATTTTTTTTAAATAATGAATAATTCTATAATATCAATTATATCTCTTAATCAGTCTCTTGATATATTTATATATATTATGTTTAAATTTTAGAGCAATCGGAGAAAGTAATGACCTTTCGAGATTGATGATAATATTCTCATAATATTATACATGTTCATAATTTTATTCATAAAAATCATTTTTTTGTGTTTTTTTAGATTAAATTACACAATTCTAAATAATTTTATTTTTAAATTTGAACTATTTTTTTGAATGAATATATTTAATTATATATACATAACCAGTATAACCTCAAAATAACACACCAAAATACTCGAAAATCAAAATATTTCATTCCAATTAAAAAATCAAATCACCAACCAAAATAAAATTCACAACCTTGATATGTATCAGATATTTTCTTTGGTGTCCAAAACGCATCATCAGTGCAACCAGTGGTGGTTGTTGAAAGAACTGTTTTCTACAGGGAAAGAGCTGCTGGAATGTATCTGCACAAGTAACAGTTCATCAGGGTTCAAGAGACTTCACCTGTCAAGAATGCAGTGCATGTTTCGCTTACCAAACTTGCATCTCATTGCTTGCGGGTCCTGATAGAGCTTCCGTATATTTTCATTCAATTTTAAGCGATGATTGGATTTGAATGGAATGTTGTTACGTTCTTTTATTATCTGTTCTTGTAAGACCCGGCCAATAGTAAAAGAAATTACAAGTATATGTTTGTGTTCCATTTCAAAAGTGTTATTAAAAAAATTTTAAAAATTTATTTTTATTTTTTAATTTAAATTAAATTTTTGATATTCTTAAATTATTTTAATGTGCTGATCTTAAAAATAAAATTTAAAAAATAAAAATAAATATCATTTTGATGGATTTTTAAACAAAAAATACTTTAAAAAATAACAATAACCACACTTCCAAACAGTCGTTAAATAAAAAAAGACACAAAAGACCCAAAAATAACATAGGTCTCACAGGTCTTTAACCTAATTAAAGAACCGAATCCAGTTAGTTGGAACCACAACTAGGTCAGATTTGGTTAATTTTTTTATTTTGATTTCTATTATTAATAATAATTTTGATTTGATTATTTTTTGAAATATAAATCAAATTGTATTAAAAAATCATATCATCTACAAATTTAAGATTATAGGTAGGGTCATAGAATATAATTTATATTATTCTCTAACATATCCCCTCAAGTGAAAGTCTTTTGAGGTTGAACTTGCATAAACCCACATTATCTTATGTTTGATATTTATCAAATAGAATAGAATAGTGAGATTTGAACTCGTGACCGCTGGGTAAACAAAATTCTGATATTATATTAAGAAATCATCTCACTTAAAAATTAAAATTTTTAGAAAAAATTCAAGAATATAATTCTTCTATAAAAAACTGAACCGGAAATAATGTTATGCATAGTCACCCTAATATTATATAATCTTAACTAGTTGTACATATTAAACTCATAATGTTCTGCATAAGCTCATGTTCTGCAAAGTGATCAACCACTTTATCTTAGTCTACATCAACACACCCTTTATAAAGTTGATTATTTTGTCTTGGGCGATGATTGTCTTGAAAAAGTGGAGTGCATTGTTCGAGTACTTGTTTTGGTCAACACACTTTCGAGGGTGTTTTGTAATTTGGCCTAACAAACACTACACCTCAATGTCAGAATTACCCCTATTAATGAGTTTCTTGAATTTATTTTTCTGCACCACATGGTTGAAAGCTTATGATGTCTTCACTTGCGAGTTGAAAACATTCATGGGATTCTATTTCCTTGTGTTTGTGTGTGAAAAAAAAAGAAAAAAGAGGCCATTGAAACCAAGACCAAAAGCTGTAAGCTTGAAGCTTTATTTTGACATTTTCACCGCAGCAGTCCGTGTCATTTCTTCTTCACATAAGACAACAATAGCAATTGCAACAGCTAACGTTTTGTCTTGAGCATGCCAATGTAGAAGTGAGAAATCAGGACTAAGTAGGTGAGTTCGTTAATCTTGTCTTAGTTTTGAGTATTTTTGGCTCTTTAGTTTATGGGTTTTTCCCCAAGTTGTCTATATTGTTCTTTTTGTCGCTAACTTGCTTTTGTTTTGACTGGATGATGGAGATACATATGGAAGTGGGTTAGATTAATGTGTACTGTTTGCTTCTCTTTTTGGGCAGATATGTTTAAGAACCAGCTGCAGGAACTTGCACAAAGAAGTTGTTTCAACCTTCCTGCTTATGCTTGCATTAGAGAAGGACCTGATCACGCACCGAGATTCAGAGCTTCTGTGAACTTTAATGGCGAGATCTATGAAAGTCCCAGTTACTGCACTACATTAAGACAGGCAGAGCATGCGGCTGCTGAAGTTGCCCTTAATGTTTTGTCTTCAAGGGGTCCTGCAAGATCTCTAACAGCAAGAGTTCTTGTAAGTTTCACTTTGACAAAATCTTTCTAGCTTGTTTGATTTAGCTAGTTTTCTTGATCGCTTAAGGTGATTAGAAGATGGAAATATACCCAGTTTGTCTTCAATTTGATTATGCAGTTCTTGTAAGTTTCACTTTGCCAAAATCTTTCTAGTTTGTTTGTTTGTTTTACGTAGTTTTCTTGATCGCTTAAGGTGATTAGAAGATGGACATATACCCAGTTTATTTTCAATTTGATTACTCTAGAATCTAGTCTTAATTTTTTCTTTCTGGCAATCTAATGAAGGATGAGACTGGAATTTACAAGAACCTGCTTCAAGAAACAGCCCATCGAGCTGGGCTTAACCTCCCTGTATATACCACTGTAAGATCAGGTCCTGGTCATGTCCCAGTTTTCACTTGTACCGTGGAGCTTGCTGGCATGAGTTTCACGGGCGAGCCAGCAAAGACAAAGAAACAAGCTGAGAAGAATGCGGCTATTGCAGCCTGGTCTGCTTTGAAAAGAAGTAAAAATCCCATTCCTCATTTCTTGTTCATTCTCATAGCTAATTAATTATATTATTTGCCGTTTCTGTATAATCATTGTATATATTTCGTGCAGTGCCAAACTTGGATTCTTTGAGTAACAGAGAAGCAGACACTCGTGAAGAACAAGATCAGGAAGTTGTGGAAAGAGTACTGTCAAATTTCAGATCCAAAGATGAAGGTAAACATGCAAGAAACAGGGATCATGACCAAGCAAGAAGAAGAATGGTTAGGGGGCACAGAGACAGTATCTGTGCATCGTCTTCCTCCACCTCAAATAACTCTCTACGGTATCCACATTGGAGGCTCCTGGATCTTATATTGGATTCTGCCTCGGATGGTTCAACACAAAAGCAAAACTCCTCCTTTATGTCTCTCCTTCCCCCACCCCCACCTAGAACAACTTCAAAGATTTTGCCACCGGCCTCTCATATAGACAATCCATCTCTCTTTACATTAAATAGGCCTATTCCACTACAAGTTAAGGAAAAATCACAAGTTCAAGCACCTGAGATTCCAGTTGCCCTTGAAGAGCACTTAAAGGATGAAGAAGAATGGTTAGGCACCAAATCAGATGTCATCAAGAAAGCCATTGAAAAGGAGGGTGCAAGAAATTCAAATTCAAGTAGTCTTTATGCTTCAAGCTCTATATACAGGCCATTTCCTTTCTCCAACACTGGGAAGCCAGTCACTTCCTTGCTCCATAACACTAGCCATCCTGAGTCAACCCACATTAGGAGCAGAATTTCTGGGTCTACCAATCCATCTCCAATGGCATCAACTTCCATCCATACACCCTCAATTACCCATATTCCTAGGCCCATGTTCACTGGAGGGTTTAACCCTCACAGGATTGCTCCAGCTGTTCAAATAAGATCAGTGATTCCAGTTTGTGCAGCACCCCCATCACCAATAAGACCCCCACAATCACCATCAGCTACAAATGCTCCTCGTCATGCTTCTACGGGAGTAGCTGAGGTATCAATGTTCAAAAAGACAGCGTCAAATCAAACTCAACTTAGCTCTACTGAGTTCAAAAACAAGCTACAATTAAGTAGTAGTAAAAAGTGAAGATGAGAGAAATCGCTTTTAAACCCATAATTAAGCGTTTCTTGTAGCCATGACTTGATTGGTTGGTTGGTTGGTAAACAAAATCAGTCCTTTTTCGGCCTTTCAAAAACAAAACATGGTTTTGTCTTGTGGGTCTGAAGTTAAATTTTGTACTAATACTCCTGGATTATATAATTCAATAAAGTCCAGTCCACATTACATCTGCTGCAGAGAGAGAGAGCATTAAATGTGATCTGGGGGAGTGGGTTGCAGGAGATGAGAGAGAGGGGGCAATGGGGGTAGCAATGAAGGCAGTCTGGGGAGAGGAACAAACAGACAATTGCAGCGATCAACGCAAGCAATTAATTTACCCTTGGAGTTTCAGACCAGAATTTATTAGTCTTGTCTTCTCCATTAATGCCTTCATCTTCTCCTCCTCTAATTTATTGTTAGCCATTTACTTTCACATTGTTTATAATATCTCTCTTCTCTGCTTCCCTTTTTATATAGAATTTTATCCTCCATTGTTGACTGTCAAGTGTGAACATAATCTGTGTAACGGCAAGTGAGATGCTTCCAGTCAGGCTAGGAGTTTTCAGAGGTGAAGTTCATATTGGGCATTCAATGTTTAGAACAAGGGTAGATTGGTACTATGCGTATGATCTCCTGCCATTTTATCTTTTTCCTTGTCTTTGCCCCATCCAAGCAGGTTTGACTTTTAACATAGCTTTAATGACTTGTTGACAAGGTGGAGGCCTAACATGGCAGGAGAGGTTGGTCAATTGGATAATCCTGCCTGATAAGCTATGACAGGGCAGCACATGCCCATTAATTTTTAGTTTGGAGGTCCTACCATGCTTTCTCTAAGGCTTGTAACATGCATGCATACAAAATTCACATTTGTTGTGGTGCTCGGAAAAAGACTGGTGCTCTAGAGAACTGGATCATACCAAGTCATTATTATGAACCTGGTCCAGTTATCCGGTTGACCCAAGATATGGGGCCTTGGTCGGGTCTCTCGAATCAGCAATGCTCAAGTTTACAATTGATTTGAGCCAACTCGAGCAACCCATGAATAACTCGAAATCTTATTGATTCAATGTAATCTAGGTGAGAGCTTGTATTTTTTATATATTTTAATGAACTTAAAATGATATATAATTAGCTTCAAATATATTTTTTATAGTCCTAGATAGATAGATAGATTGATATGCAATGTTTTTTAAATTTGTTTTATTTGTAATAACTATATGATAAATTGTATTGACGTAAAATAATTTTTTAGGTTATATATATATATAAGAGAATGCTTTGTGTATTAGCACAGAATCAAGCAAGCATTAAGATGTTTTATTTTATTTTAGTTTTACAAAAAATACATTTGCAGACAGCAAAATATCAAGCAGCCTATAAACCCTTGAAGTAAAGGACTGGAGTTTTTTAGTAGCATTATAAAAAATAAAAATAAAAGTTAAATAATTATTTAAAAATGGCACAATTTAAATAAAAAAATCCTACAAACTATTTTATTAATTTTTAAAAGAAAATTATTTCAAATTAAAAAATATATATATATTACCTAACAACAATTACAACCTAGATCATATTTATTTATTTTAAAAATATAATACTATGAAAATAAAAAGATATTAGATAAAGATATATTTATTTAAATTTAAAATAAACCAATTAAAAAAATAAGGCATGATAGTGACGAGGTGTAAGTGTAAAACCTTATTAGGCTAGATTATCTTTATTATAAGAACTTAGGTGCTCTTTTAAGCCCAATTTCAATACTTCAACTACCCATTATATTAAAGAGTTGTTCCAACCTCTCACCCTAGTTCTTGGCCTAGCGATCAAGGACTTGTTATTGGTTTTTTTTAGTCAAGTTAGTGCCTGTTTGGCACTATGGTTTTTTATTTATTTTTTTATTTTTTTTTAAATGATTATGGTTTGGTGTTTTTAGATTATTTTGATGTGTTGATGTCAAAAATAATTTTTAAAAAATAAAAAAAATATCATTTTGATATATTTCAGCAGGAAAAACACTTTGAAAAGTAATAGTAACTACACTCCCAAACACCCCCTTAATGTTTGTCATGTATATTTATTATTTTTGTGGTATATTATTTATTTATTGGATTTGCAGGATATTTAGGGGGTCTAGGATTTGATAATATTAGCTTTTTATTTATTTAATATTTATTTAAATTATGATAATGTTCTATTTTTAATTTAATCTCAAATACTCAGTAATCATGTTTTGAAACAAATATATATGATTAACTGTCTAATTAATCCAGTAATTTTCGGACAACACACTAATGACTGCCACATTTCCTTCATCTCTGATTAACCCATTAATTTAATCTTACGTTTTAAAGTTCTATGACTTTGTCTATAGTTTATTAAGAGAAACAAAGTGCAAAATGGGTACGCGTGCGGGAAAAGACTGATTGGGAGTTTGATTGATATTAATTTTTAAAATATTTTTTGTTTATAAAAAATTAAAATAGTATTTAAAAAAATTATTTTTGAGAATAGAACTTCAAAATAATCTTAAAATATTATTTTTTTAATTTAAAATAATAAAATACTTTCGAGAAATGCAGAGTGCCTCAAAAGCTAACATATACTGTAGTATATAAAAGCCTAAGCACCAAAATCTATAACGTTTGGATTTTTAATTAAGGATTTAGAATTTGTGATGCATTATATGTTTTAATTTTGTTAGTATGATATTTTTTTTGAGTAATTGTCTATATTAAAATAAATAATTAATTAAAATGTGTGCGAATTTTTCAATTCAAGCATGGAACTTCGACTTTCTTAATTTTCATGAAAATGAAATTAACAATTTTTTTTCATAATTTTATTAATTTTCATGGAACTAAAAGTTTTTTAAACATAAAAAGAAAAAAGAGGGTTCAAGTTGCTAGGAATTCTGTGATAATATTCTACTAGGAATCGGGAGTTACGAAACCCGTTACTAATTCTTGACTTAGATTTGTCAAGTTGATATTTTATATTTATTAACATAGAAATTACATATATATATATATATATATATATATATATATATATATAAAAGACATTTAAGTTTAAAAACAACATGAATGATCTGTAAAAAATAATTTAACTTAAAAACCATTAAAGTTAATACATTTTTTTAAAAAAAGATATTAAGATAGTGATGTATTAGATTGATTCTGGTTAATCAGGGTTAACTTGCCAAACCTGTAACAGGAATGTCAACTTCAATAATTTTTGTTATTTTAATTATATGATAAAAAAAATCAATTTAAAATTAAATAATAAAAATAATAAAATAACCCTGAGGGATGCAGTTCAGTGGTTCAAATCTAGGTTTGTTCTCTAGAGGTCATTAGTTCAAGTCTCAGGCGGTGTTTGACATTGAGTTTCAAAAATATTTTTGAAAAAAATTGATTTTTATTTTTTATTTTTTACTTTGCATTAAAAAAATTTGGTGCTTTTAAATCATTTTCATGTGCTGATGTCAAAAATAATTTTTAAAACTAAAAATAATTATTTTGAAATATTTTTGAACAAAAAACATTTTCAAAATCAACTTCAACCACACTACTAAATAGGCACTCACAACTCTTGGGGCCACTAAAGGTTAGTGACTAGTCATTCACTCTAAGACCCGTATGATTAGTTGAGGTACACGCAATATTAAATTGGTTTTTGAATTAAATTAAATTGGTTGAGAATTATGTTTATTGATTGAATCCAAGTTAAATATTTCATGAGACATGTCGTTTATAGATCTAGGTTTAAGAGATTCATCGAGTTTTTCTTTTAAAAAAATATTCTTTATTCCTTTTTATTTTTATTTGTTATTTTTATGGTTTGATTTTATTAGGATGGCCCTCAACATTTTTTCTATTTTACCCTTATAATATTTTAATTTATAAATAATCTATCAAAATACAAATGTTTTTAACTTCACCCCAATGTTTTTCAATCTTTCAAATTTGGTTCCCGTTCTTCTAATTATAATTTATTTTGTTTGAGATCATTTGTTTTTTCAAACTTCATCCTCCTCAATTTTTTTTTCTATCAAATCTTATCCTAATTCTTTTTCTTTTTTTCTTTTACATGTTGTTTTATTAATATTTTTGTTCATAATTTCATCATTCAAATTTAATTTGTTGAGTTAAGTTTCTTAATTGATTTGGGTCCAAGATTACATAAGTTGTAGTTTTATATATTAATCAGGCTTAAAAGGTTTGCCTGGCTTTTTCCTTATTCATTTTTCTTGCTTTTTTATTCTCAATTTTTGCTTTGATTCTATTAGGTTATCCCACTATAATTTATTTTTTAATTTTACCCTCTGCCATTTTTCAATTTATAATAATCTATCAAATTTTAAATAATTTTTAATTCCATCCCCTATGTTTTTAATGTTTAAAATTTGGTACTTATTTTCTTAATTGCTACTTATTTTGTTTAGGGTTATTTTAATTATTATTTTTTTTATCAAATTTCATTGTTCTTAAGTGCTTTTCTCTCAAGTTTTATCGTTAATACTTTCATTACTTTTTTTTTGTTTTTTTGCTTATCCAAGTTTTTTTATGATTAGTTTTTCAATAATTAAATATTTAAAAGGTAGTCTTTTATTTTTCACTTTATGTTATTAGTAGTATAAAAAAACAATACTCTTCTCATTTCCAAATCCAGTGATTGAGTTTTTGAAAAAAAATGACCTTCAATAGTGATACTAGTTCAAAGCAAAGTATAATTCTTTTTTCGCACTTGACTTCATGGATAGATTAGAAAAAAAATAGAAAATGGAGTAAAAATCATCACCTAATTTATAGTAACTGAAAAACCCAATTAGCTTTTAGAGATCCTTATATAAGGGGTTGAATACAGTATCATCCTAAAATATCCTACCTAAAATAAACTATTTTTATATCCTAAACTTGTGACAGTATACCTACTTGACCTTTTCTAATTATTTGTCTAAACTTGACATAAGTTTTCTTAAATGTGATTTGGGATTAGGGTTTGGACTATAGGTTGAATCCTCACTTTTAAAATTACATGCATTGGACTTGCAAGATGGTGAAGGTTGAATTGAACTTTTGAGCCCATTTTCTTATTATCCTCAAATATAGGTCACAGGCAATTTCATACCTTTAATGGACTATTAGGGTCATAGACCTAGTCCAAATCAAATGTTCATAAAGTAGAAAAAATAACAAATAACAAATGAATAAAGAAAGAAAAGAAAATTCTAGCATGTATTATTGCTAAAAAAAAAAAAACATAAAATATTAGGACATGCTACTTATTTATATTTTGTTTTATTTTATTTACAATGATTTTATTGGTAGGATAATATATCACTATCTAATCAGAATAGTAAGTTATGCATATATTATCAAAGCACTCATCAACTTATAAGAAAATATGTTATTGTTTTTTTTATTATTATTATTATAAATAAAAAATTACAAGCAAGATCATAAACACACAATCCTAAAATCAAACTCTTAAAAAAAGTAACATTTTTTTTTTTTTGATTAGAAACAAACAATTACTATTACAAGCACAAAAATATATATATGAAATCAAAAGACCACTATTTTTTTTACAAAATGTTTTCTATTTAAAAAAAAAAACAATTAAACACAAACATATACCCAGTTAAAACATGACAATTAAATTTCAATTCTCCATTATCTCATCCGTAAAACACATGCGTTTGAATAAATAAATAAATAAATAAATAAAAACTAAAAAACCATGATATCCACAATAGAATTTCAGGATTTATAAAATTATTCGAGATGCACGCAAATAATTTGAACACTCAATTTAATAAAAGAAAACTAAACAACTCCCATCATATTAATATCACCTTATACATTCATGCCAATCGAAGGACATACCAATTACCAAAGCATTCACATTTACAAGTCATTCACAGTTAGCAAACTAACAAAGTGAATTAAAATTGAACCATCAAGAAAATCTTTAAAATAATGATAGGAGAAAAAACTTTTCTAATAATAAAAAAAAAAACAAATCAATGATGATATGAATTGATGAATATGATGATCATAGCATAGAATAAGGATTCTCATAGTCTCCTTTCCGGTACTCAACAGAATAATATTGTTCTTAATATTACTATGATTATAGATTTATATAATTATCAATTTTAATATTTATGAAATTAATTAAAATATATATAAGCAAGCTCGGCCATGTTAAAAAACTAAAACAAAATAATGATTTACTATGGATTTTTTTATATAATTGAAAACCGATCATGATGATGCAACAGGAAACAAGAACGTAAGCTGGTTTAAATATTTAAGTTATAAAAAAAAAAGAAAAAAAAAAACTTGATTTCTCAATCAACCGCTAGGAGTAAAGCATACCAAATTTCTCGGACCATGAATAATTTGTTGTCTGTTGCTAGCTAACGTCGTTGTAGTTACGACATGGCAATTAATCACTGGGGTCTATACATCCGTAGCGGTGTGCTGTTGAAAAGAAATAAGGGAAACAGTGCTTGTCCACTCACCTTCAATTATTTTTATTTTTATTATTCGTTTTGTTCGATAGGAAATGTTGATGCGCCGAATCCGTGATGGTATTGCGGGGGATTTTTTTAAAAAATTATTACGAGAAAATAATATAAATTATATTTTATAATTTTATTTTTCAGTTTAATTTTTTAAATAAAATAATTATTTAATATGGTATGAGAATCTTGTTGACCTAGTGGTTACGAGTTTGAATCTCACCATCTCCATTCTAATTGATAAAAAAATCAAGCATAAAGTAGTATAGGTGTTTGCAAGTTTCAAATCTAAAAGGTTTTTTCTTAAGAAGATATGTTAAAGAATAATATAAATTATATTCTGTGACCTTACCTATTAATTTAAGTTTTGAAGGGAGATGATTCCTTAATAGTTTGTATTAAGTTTTTGGCAAATTAATGCAAGCAAAAAATAGTATAATTTTAATAAATACACAATTAAAAATAATTATTTTTTTAAAATTTAGAGCAGTAGAAACAACTTTAATTAAAAATCAAAATCATAAACTAACTTTGATTATAACCCAATACAAAAGAATACCAAAAAACAAACATTAATCAGTAACTGTAGGAACAAATTCTAACTCTAAATCAAATTCTAACAAAACCTTAGGTTTAAATACAAACTCTAAAACTTAACTCTAAATCAACAATATTTAAGGTTAGTTAAGGTTTTTATTTAGAATTATTGATTAGTGTTTATTTACAACTAGTAATTAGTGATAGTGTTTAAAATTAATTGTAGAAATTTATGGTTAGATAATTATTTAGAATTTGTATTTAAAAAGAATTTAGGATTAATTTAGTGTTTAATTCATTAGTTCTTGTTTTTAAAATAATAATAATAAAATAAAAAATAAAAAAAGAAGAGACAAGGTACATTCACTCGACAAGACAGGTTAGCTTTGTTTAACACTTGCGATGTCTCCGATGCATGTGTTCTGGCAGAGCAGGACAGAGGATGCACATGTAATCACACATTCAACAGACATGTGGACAAAAAAATACTGAAAGTGACAAGACAACTAGCCTCGGTATGACCCATGACATAATATTTATGATTTATAATCAAAACATTGCTGGTATTGCATTAACTAGTTCCGGATTGGTAATTCAGTTCATTATGTAACAGGAATTGGTATTAGGGTTGAAGTTATTTTTAAAAATATTTTTTATTTAAAAATATATAAAAAAATATTATTTTTATATTTTTAAAAGTAATTTCTAGCATCCGAACAAGAAAATAAAAAAAATTAAAATTTTCAAAAATATTTTTTAGGTTATTTGATAAAAAACAAAAATAAAATAAAAAGAGAAATGACGTGGTCGAAAAATCAAGTTAGAAATTTTAAACAAATTCGAGAAGCTGATCACACCTCTACTGTGATAAGAAAATGAAAGAAACGCGGATTTAAGGATAAAATAAATGATTATTGGATAACTATGCATAAAAATTAAGTCAAAAGACATACTTATATTTTTTATAGGTCAATTTAAAATATAATTATGTTTAGAAATTAATTTAGGATCCAACTGAAGGATTTAATTTAATATAAGGAATTAATTATATTTTAAATCGATCGAATCAATTTTATTAATAGTTTAATTGGTAAAATATTAAGTTCGGAGCTTAATTCGAGTTTAATTAAAAAGATTGATATTTTTAGAGACCAAATTGATTTTTTTTTTCAAGTCAATTGGATGAGATCAGAGATGACATTGAAGAAAATTAGTCAATTGAGGATCAAATTGCATCAATTTAAAGCCAGGGACTATAGTAAAAAAGACATAAATTTGAAGTTGCTATTGAATTTTAACAAGGATAAAATTACATAAAACTATAAATATAAAGTCAATTAAGAGGATAATTAAAACAATTATAAATCATGGGACCAAACTATGCGTGTGTCATTCTACAAGATTTGCAAATATGACTGCACTGTTCCATGATCTAAACAGTGTAGGCATGCCACCATCAACTTTATCATCATAAAGGTTGACTGCCTATATCTGCACGCAAGGAGAATTTGAAAGGTCATTCTTCTTCCTATAAATACCTGCAAGTGAACGATACAAAAAGGAGGGGAGTAATCAAAAAAGCATAGAGAGGGATAGAGAAAAGAAGAAGAAAAAAAACATAACAAAAGAGAGAGAATGAAGGAAAAACATATTCAATTCCTTTTCTCCCCAATCGTCAGTAGCACCCTATAACAATTTATCTTTCTCTCTATTGTCGGCAACATCTGGAGCACATCCTTCTTTTTTCCCCAACATCAATAGTTCTTCTTCTTCTTCTGCTCCAACAACAACTTCTTCCCCACACAACAACAACTGCTCTTCTTATTCTTCTCTAGCCATAGCAGCAACAATAGTGCACCTCTCTAGCACCAGCTATGACAACTCCTCTATAAATAATAGCAACAACAACGACATCCATTTTTCTCTCCATTGCAGCAACCTTTACCTCCCTTTATCAAGCGACATCGACTACTATTCTTGTCACCACCGCCGCCACCACCGGCATCAAGTTGACCTCTTTTACTCGATGACAGCGACAGGTAATCTCCTCCCCTATGTCTGTTACTATTAATTTGCATGCAAACAATAGGAAAGAAGAATGGTAAAATATTGTGTCCAGCCCAATCCGAAAAGTTGATAGGCTGAAATGCTCCAATTCGGCCAAAATATTGAGTATGAATATAAAAAAATAGAAAAAATTAAATTTAAAAAAACAAGAAAAAATGGAAAATATTTTGTTTTCATGCGTACGACTAAATTTTAAAAATTCCTAAGCATATTTTTTCCGTAAAAAGATCACATATTTTCTCTTGTTTTAAAACAAAAAAAGAAGAGAGATATTGTAACCAGTTTATGATTATTCGTTAAAGTTCAGCTAAAATATATATAAAAAAACATCAACAATCATTTTGTTCTTTTTTTTTTTATAAACTTTAATTATCAAGGTGTAAAATTACATTGTAAATTATCTCTAAAAATATTAAATTACAAAAAATATAATGTTAAAATTCAGACATTAGAAATATTAGATTTTTGATCAAATGAGATAGGGACTCTCTCAAGAAGAGAGATTTATTTCGACACTTAAAAAAAAATAACAAATAAGAATTTGGTTTAGAAAAAAAACAATCAGACAACAATGCAACTTATCTTAGATAGAATCTACTAGAAATAATATGTTTTTTTCTTACACGATAAAATTTTTACCTGAACTCTTATAAACTATTAAATTTTCGATGACTTTAATATAAGATGATGATTTATAAAAATTATAATAATAAATTGGACAATTGCATAATAAATTGCATGAAGAAAAAAACAGGCGTGGCGACAATGGGCATAATAAATTGTGTTCTTCAAATATTGCAATATGCATTTCACGGCCTCCCGTTACTCTTTACAAAGAAAAAGGAAGATTCGGTATATATCTCCTTTAAGACATAGAAGTCCACTATCACTCCTAATGACTTCAAGGTCCAAGAAAAAAAGAAGCTCACCCATATATTCGATAGCAAATTGTGTCTGAACAACTTGTCAGTTTCACCATCAATACATATATTATCAACTTGTCATGTGGTTTATTGATGGCCATTAGAGCTTTTTGGGATGGGATAGCGGCCGAGTGTGGAAATCAGATGGCAATTTAGGTTTGTGGATTATGTTTTTTTTTAAAAAAAAAAATCAAAACATTCAGTTAGTTTACACGTATTACAATTAATTTCTAGATTCATCAAACATCCTGTAAATTCAATAAGTATGTAAAACATAATAACGGTAACAGATATTCATGGTTAAACTTGAACCTTGTTGCAGATTAAATAAACAAATCCCTTCAACAACTATATCAATACCTCACTTATGAGGTTTGTGGATGATGTTGGAACCAAAGAATGTGAGCTTGGTGCAGCTGATTGAGTTGTGGTACCTGTAGAAATAGAGAGGCTAGATTTGTAAAAGTTTAGACTAGTTTGGAGAATAACAAAACAAGTGCGAGTGCTAGGCTGGATTATTTTTATATGGATATAGATTTTCATCTAAGATAACATGATGAGAAATGTAAATATTTTTTATTAATAAATGTAAATATCTTTGTAATGGTAGCTTTATAAATCCATTATTTTTTTATTACGATCAAATTGAATGGATAACAAGTTTAAGCCCAATTTATAATTAGGATAACTTTTGACCAATTACATGGCCAAATAAGTCAAACTAAACTCTATAATTAAGCTAATGTTTTGTATTAAATTGAGGTTGATTATCTCTCAAGTTGACCAATTTAATTTTCTTAGTGAGGTTAATAACTTCTCGAGTGGACTATTATCACACACACACACATATATAACATAGTTTTTTTCTTGTAATTTGAAAAAAAAATTCTTTAAGAAGCTAAAGAAAAATGAATTTTTTTAATGCCTTTGTACCATAAGTATTGTAAAAAGCAAAAATTATTATAATGTATTTTTTACTTTATTTTTTAGATGTATTTCCAAAAATATAAAACCTCTAAATGAAAGCCTTTTGATGAAACTCACTAAATTTATGGTTATTTTATGATTTTTCATCATTTTCACTTATTTAATTTGTGTGGCAAGTTTTATAATAAAAATTATAGAATTAATAAAAAATAAAAAGTAAATAGGAAGAGAAAAAAGGTACTAGGAACATCCTATAAATAAGAAAACATTAATAAATTAGAATTCTCATTGATAAAATAGAGATTCAAGAAAAAATAAAAATCATAGCTTTAATCACCAATTATGGACAAGAAAGAAAATAAGATATCTTGCACTATCATGAAAGGAAAACAATTAATCTTTCACCATATATTTTTCAAAACTTGAATTCCTCTTTTAAGAATGAAAAATCTAAAAATCTTCCTATACTTTTATTTTTCAAAATTAACAAGATCCTCACCAATATAAATTATTTTTTTTTAGAAAAGAGACATATGAACATGAGAGAGAAAAACCTTGATAGTATAAAAAAATTCACCAAGAAAAGAAAATAAAAGAACTCAAATATTTTTTATTTTCTTAATTAAAAAAAACATTTTAAAACGCAAACATATTTTTCCTTCTCTATCCTTCATCATCAGGAGTACTAGCAACACAACTATCTTTGAAAACTCCCTTGATCTAAAATTAATCTTACACCACCAATCCAAATCATCATAATACTAATTCCTATATCTTCCACCAAATAACATATGGCAACTTCCCTTAGTGCCAACACAACTTTAGACAACCATTCTTTTCATCATAGACTATCATAATAATATCTTTCTAATAATCTACCAAACAAATCACTTTTATTAACATAAATAAAATATAAAAACTAACTTTAAAGAGATAAAACAAGAAAAAGAAGAAAGATTCCTCTACAGTGATCTCTCATGTCAACCATTGCTAATCTAGCATAAAACATACCCTTCCTATAACAATCTATGGTTACATGTGGTTATAGTGTTAGTGGTAAATTGGTCAACATGTCATCACTAATCCAACCAAATTCTAGCAATTTTTATTTGATTTTAGTGTTATTTTTAATCCTAACTCATTGATTTGTTATAGATAAATTTTAGTATTTTATTAATTATTTTGTTTGGTGTATAATATTTAAAGTGTTATAAGTCTACATCATGGCGAGACAATCTTAAAAATATGAAGTTTAAAAAAATTTGTTTTTGTCTCAAATAAGAATGGAGTCAATACTTTGGAATAAAATATGAAGGATTCCATCTCAGATTGAGAGTTTTATATGTATATGATTTTTGTGGTATTGGCTTATAAACCATCATTTATTTTGAGAACTCAATATAAACTTCTCAATCTATTTTAAACTCATATCCTTGGATGTTGACCGTTGAGTATTTAAATTAATGATTATATGTTTATAATATTTATTATATGACTTTTATGACTGTGTTTGCAGTGGTGTAGAAGTAATAATTTATTTTGAGAACTCAATCCAAGATTTAAGGGTATGTTTTCAACTTCTATCCTAATTATAAGGTATTTGAATGGATGGATACGTGTTTTTATCAATCATAAGTTTTTTTTTTTTCTTATTAGTAGTAGTATATAAGCTATCATTTATTACAGAAACTAAACCGAAGATTAAATGATTTTTTTTAGGTATTTGAGTTGGTAGATACATGTTATTGTCATTCATCATTTTGGTTTTGGTATGTGATGTTTAAATTGCCATTTATTTTAACCTGGGATTACATAACCTATTTTTGTCTCATATCCTTAAATGTTGATCATCGGTTATTTAAGTTAACAAATACTCATTGTACTTATTATATATCATTTTATTTTATATGTGTGCACGCGTGCTATTTAAATTGTCATTTAACTCAAGAACTTAACTTAAGATTAAAACACTTGCTTTAGATTTCTATCAATGAATGTTGACTATTAGGTATTTGAGCATATTTTTCTAATTATATTGATATGTGTTATTTATTTTATATTTTAATTATCTATTGGATGTTATGATCCAGTTAGGTTGGATCAATCTAATCCCACATAAGTCTATTGAGAGTGAGTGATGGTCTTCGATCCCATTGTGGCCTATATAATCCTTGCATATCCAATGCCCTCAATAATTCATCATATTAATGAGTCTAATTATTGACTATTACATTGAATGCATCTCTTGTCTTACATGCACTTCTATAACTATAATACAATTATATTATTTAATCACATTAAAATAAAGATGGAATTGCATCTATAAATGTAACATTAAAGAGTGTGGCTAAATAAATGTTGCCACATCCATAACAAATAATTCATTGTAATAGTATTTTGTATTTATGTTTTTTTTTATTTCTCTTATTTAGTATTTTTTTTCTTAAAAAAATTAACTTCATTGACTCAATCTTTATATATATATATATATATATATATATATATATATATATATATATATATATATATCAATTTTATTATTTAATATTATATTGTTTTGAGAATTGTGTATCATAAATATTTTTATTTTTTATTGGGTTATATATTGGTCTCATTAGTATACTTTTTCTTCTTCTTCTTCTTGATTTGAGCCTTCAAAATTAGTTTTAATGGATGTGGGGTTTTATAATCTATAAACTTATCTCAATCTCTAGATTCAAGTTGTGGGTTTACACAAGTTAACTAGAGTTTACTAAGGTTATTTTTTAAAGATGTTTTTGTAGTTTATATTTTTATTTTATCTTTCAATATTAGATTGATTAAAAATTAAGTTTCATAATTATTTTATTTTTATGGAGTTACCCTGATATTATGGTGAGGATCATGAGTTTAGTTGGTTGACTTTGTTCATTGTTTTTATATTTTTTTTAATTTAATATTTTTTTATTAGCATTTATAATTTTTTTATATGAGGTTATCCTAATTTCATGACCTAAAATATAATTTTAAAATTTTAACCCAAGTTGACTTAGTTTATTTTTTAGTCTTTTTTTAAATTAATTTATTTTTAATTTTATTCTTAAATTACAGGTTATTTAGGAATTGAGCTTCAAAAATATTTAATTATATTTTTGTGGAGTTATCGTGGTCTCTTAGATTTAGGTGTTTCTTCTTGATTTGAATTTTCAATATTGAATATGTTAGGAATGGAGCTTTGTATTTTTTTTATGAAGTTATCATAGTCTTGTGATTCAGGTCATGAATTTAACATGTTAGCTTGATGTGACTTTTTTTTAGTTTATTTTTCATCATTCAACTTTGAGTTGGTTGAAAAATCATCTTTGTGATTATTTTTTTTTGTTTTTCATATGGCTATATCGATCTCATGAACTAAATTTCTAGTTGGCTCATATATATATATATATATATATATATTATCAAACTCATAATTAAAATTAAAGATTTAATAGGTTAACTCAAATAAATCAAATATTATTATAACAATATTTAAAAACAAATATAATTCAATAAATTTTGGTTTTTGTTTTTTTATAAATTATTTAATATATAATATCTTTTGAATTAATGATTTGTTTTATTATCATAAAGCATGTTGGATGTTTGAATATTTTTTATATTATAGAAAAACTGATTTTAACAGGTATATATCTGACACTACGTTTCAAAATTATTTTTGATAAAAAAATATTTTTATTTTTTATGTAAATTATTTATTATTTATATTTTAATATACTAATTTTTATTTTTTATGTAAATTATTTATTATTTATATTTTAATATGTTAATATCAGAAATAATTTTTAAATTAAATTTACTTTTAAAAGGAAACTTATATAACGAAAAGCGTGGTGGGTGGCCATTGTTGGGTTGAGTAGGAAACCAAAACCTCAACGAAAAAACAAAATGCAAAATGATATAAAATAGATAAATGATATAATATTTGTCCGTTAAAGTTAGTTGCGGTCAAAGCACCGATCCGGACACATAAGCCTAACGTGGCTACACATCATCTATATATTATTTTTGAAACCGGCCAATAGAATCCATCCATGGCCTGCTGGCTCCTCCTCATTATACACTCACCTTTATATTACACCTTATTATCTTATCCAATAATTTATGTAACTTATTTATTAAAATAAATCATTTTTTTTTATTCAAGGAAATCTTATCCTAAAAAGTATATTTTATAAGTCTAGATAAACGAGTAAAATACTAATTATTCCAGGTTTTTACGACAAATATATATTCTAACTTGAACTCGAGACTTGTTATGCAGATCTGAACCACTTTGTCATTATGTCATTTTTTTTTGTAGGCTTAAATCACATACCATATAAATAACAAAGTTATTAAATTTAATTTAACCCCCAGTTATAAATAAAATCAGTTGGTTTAAATTGATATTACTTTTTAAATAAAATAAGTTAATTAAATATAGCTATAATCAAATCCATAAAAATAGCTTGTTAAATTTAATTAAACTAGGGTGGTTTTTAGTGTAGTTATAATTATTTTTCAATGTGCTTTTCACTTATAATATATATTTTTTATTTTTTAGAAATTATTTTTAACATCGAAACATTAAAATGAAATAAAAAATAATTTTTTAAATATACAATAAATAAATAAATTCAATTAGGTCCTAATGACTGGTGGGGATGAGTTGGGTTTAAGAGGTTTCTGTTTAAAAATGTAATTAAAAATATTTTTTATTTAAAAATATATCAAAATAATATTTTTTTTATTTTTTATAAATTATTTTTAACATTAACTTATAAAAATAATATGAAAACACTGTTAAAACGCAGGATAGCTTAAAAGATAGAATAATACGACTGTATTGTCTTTCACGTGCCTCCAATCATGGCTGCCTTGTCAAGCCCTCACATAATCTTTTCTGGCATCTACCAAACAATTCCTTGAATATTCCTTTTTATTCATAAATAAAAATTATTATTTTAATCTTAAATCTTTTTCTTTTTATTTCTCGCACGACACTTTCCTTGAATTTTTCTTGACTCCATACTTTTGTCAAAATAAGAACAAGACGACCACATAACCCGAGGTCTGGTCTGAAAATCAACATAATAAGAAAATTCAATAAAACCAGTCATAATAATAATTATTATTATTTATTAATATGAATCTATTTCGAAGGAGAATAAATAAATAAATTAAAATATATATAATATGAAAATGCTTAAGTTTTTGTTCGGTTTTTTGGTCTAAGTCTAACCATGTTTAAAAAAAAAAAAAATTTAAATTATTTTTATATATTTATATTAAATTATATTTTTTAAAAATATTAATAATATATTTAAAAATAAAAAAAACTTGAAAAAATAATAATTTAAAACATTCAAAATAATATAAACCCCTTAGACGTACAAAATAAGCGGCGGTTTTAGGAACATCCGGCGGATACAACAGAGCAAAATATTAGAATATTCTGCGTGGAGATCCACCTCTTTACCTCTCCTCTCCGCAATTATATAAACCCCTCTCCAATCCCTTCTCGTCGCAACAATCTCCGAAATCCCTTCTGTATCCCGCCCCTTTGCTGTGTCTTATTTAGCTGATTGCAATAATTACATAGCATGGCTCTTCAAGCTGTTCATCTCTGTGATGTTCATAATCTTGACCATGTCCCTGACAATGCCTCTCTTTCTCTCTACTCAACTCGTTGCTCTAAAGGTAAAATGTCAGAAAGAGAAGGTTTTTGCTCGCTGTTTGATCGATTCTTGGAGTTTCTTGATGTGGGCTTGATATTTCTTTCTTTGTGCAGGAGTTGAATTGAATAGAGAAGCTACGCTCAAGATGCCAAAGTTTATGGTGGTGGGACATAGAGGGAATGGAATGAATGTATTGCAATCAACAGATGGTAGGATGAAAGCGATTAAAGAGAACTCCATTATGTCTTTTAATAGTGCTGCCAAACACCCGATTGATTTCATCGAATTTGATGTTCAGGTATAATTACTGCTATATATCTTTTTCTCTTTTTAATTTGTTCCAGACTGAAATATAAATTAAAATCTTGGTTTTGATGTTTGCTGGGATTTTCTTTTCTTGCCTTTTGATTTTGAGAGATCTGGAACTTGAATTTTCCAAACTGGGAGTTGTTTCTTTGACGTTGTTGATTTGTTGGTCGCCGCATATCGTTCTAGTCTTTAAACCCATTCCTTTCCTTTATTTTCTTCTTTGTTCTGTAATTGAAAGAAAGAACTTCTGCTGGTTATGGTAAACAGAGTTCGAAAACTAATTTTAAATCTTCTTTTGTTATTTTCATTTCCATCAGTTTTCTGCTTTATGATGGGAGGATATTGAACTGATTGTGTTTATTTTTGATGGGTATGATTTTTTTTATTTCTGAAGAAACAAAATAGAAATAGAATTGAAAATAAAAGTATGGAGCTGAATGAGACAAAGACAAGAAAACGTGAAAAAAAACGAACTGTCGTTTTTGTAGGTGACAAAAGATGACTGCCCAGTCATTTTCCACGACAACTTCGTCCTCTATGAAGATAATGTAAGTGTCTTTGATCCTTTTGGGATCTCTATTTTTGTCAATTTATTGTTTAAAAATAAAATGGTTTTAGCTAATTAAACTCATGGTTATGATTTTATTTGTAAATCCAGGGCACTGTTTTTGAGAAGAGGGTGACAGAACTTTGCCTATCTGAATTCCTATGCTTTGGACCCCAAAAAGAAGCAGGAAAGGCTGGCAGATCTTTACTTAGGAAAACAAAAGATGGAAAAATAGTGGAATGGAAAGTGGAGAAAGATGACTCATTATGCTCTTTGCAAGATGCATTTCAACAAGTGGAGTCTTCACTTGGCTTTAACATTGAATTAAAATTTGATGACCACATTGTCTACCAGCAAGATTATCTCACACGTGTTCTTCAAGCCATCTTGCAGGTATATATAGATGGTATTCTCTCAATCAAGACTACTTTTTTTAGCTCAAAACGAATAACATGTGCTGGTTTAAGTTTGTATACTACGAGATTTTTCCTAATTGGTGCGTTAACTTTGTGGGGTTTAGGTGGTATTTGAGCATGGTAAGGATAGGCCTGTTATTTTCTCATCATTCCAACCTGATGCAGCGCTGCTTGTCAGAAAACTGCAGAGTGCCTTCCCTGTAAGTTGTTAGCTTTGATTTTTCACTTTTGTGTTTGTGTTTGCATGTAAGCATGGCATCCATTATCTGGCATTGATGATTTTATCGATTGCATTACAGGTTTACTTTTTGACAAATGGGGGCTCTGAGGTTTTCTATGATGAGAGGAGAAATTCCTTGGAGGCGGCTATTAAGGTGTGCTTGCAGGGTGGTTTGCAGGGGATTGTATCGGAGGTCATGGGGGTTTTTAGAAATCCTGGGGCAGTGAACAAGATCAAGGATGCGAAGCTTTCTCTTCTAACTTATGGAAAACTGAAGTGAGTGTTTGAATTTTCTCAAGCTCATATGTTTTCGAAAAAGAAAATTAAGAAGTTTCATCCAAGGAAAAATAGAAGTTCAAACCTTGTCAGCAACCAATGATTATGCATGCTAAATTTAGAAGTAAATGCTTAAGAACATGATCATATCGCAATGCGAAACAGGCCAGAAATGTGAATTTTCAAGGTTACTGACTGTGCTTCTTGTTTTGCAGTAATGTATCAGAAGCTGTTTACATGCAGCATTTAATGGGCATAGATGGAGTGATAGTTGATCTGGTTCAAGAAATTACTGAAGCGGTATCTGATCTGATAGAGCCATCAAAGATGGGAGAAGCAGAAGGGGATGGCGGTGAGATGGAAGTGAAATCAAAGCCTCAATTCTCACAGAGGGAGCTTTCATTCCTCTTAAAGCTCATTCCAGAACTGATACAGCATTAGTTGCTTGCCACCATTGTTGTATTAGTTTCACTAGAAGTTTAGCACTTTTGCCCCCTCCTATTTTTTTTTTAAATTTTTTAATTTTTATTGCTTGTTTATAATCTGATCCATTCTACCACTCTCACAATGAACTTCTTCTTTTTTTTACATTTCATAACATTATTTTTCTTAAAAAAAAAATCAAAGCTCAATGTCAGCTAAGATTTAAGGGTAAATGACGCCTCCCTAGTAAAGGGATGTTTGGGGAAAAAATGTTTTTTTTTTTTTTTAAATTGATTTTAAAATTATTTTTGTGTTTTTAAAAATAAATTTTAAAAATTAAAAAAAATATTTTAATATATTTCTAAAAAAATAATTGAAAATGAGACAAAATATTGGAATTAAATTCAAAATGGAAAACTCATACTTCATCGAGAAAAAAGTATAAAATAATTAAAACTCATTTCATCGAGAAAAAAAAAAAGTATAACATTAAGATAATTAAAACTCATACTTCATCGAGAAAAAGTATAAAAGTTTCTTGTTTGGAAAAAAGAGAGTTGTAATAATAATAATAATAATAATAATACAACTCTCCATTATTAAAGAAAAAACATTCTCATTATATTTATAAATTAGAAAAAATAAATGCAAGTGGATATCAAGTAATTATGATTTTTTTCCCCTTCAAAATATTTATCTTTAGCCGAATTTTTAAAATTATTTTGGAGAATTACCCCATTGTTTCAAAATTCTTACTCAAATCAGTATAAATAAATGGTAAAAATTAGAAATTTTATATCAAACTCTTAAATAGTTTCATTTGAAACCCAAATTAGACAAAAGGTGAAAACCTAATATTTTATGAAAGATAAGAGAGGGATAAGATTATTATTCTTTTTTTTCTGTTATCAATATATTTTTCTTATATATTGTTTAGATTATTTAACATAAAATTCAAATTCTTTACTGTTTAATATACCTTATAAAAAAAACTAATTTAACAAAAAAAATTAAGATGTTAATTTTATATTATAAATGTTACTGGGTATATAACAAACAAGCTTTGAGGGGGTGAAGATCATTATCTTTGCAATTAATTACCCATACTATACTATATTTGTTGTAGGGTTAAAGCAATATACTTTTGTAATACAACAAAACCTTGAACTAATAAACAACAATTTTTATAAGTCTACTGATAAGTTTTGTTTTGTTTTGTTTTGTATATGGTAAACATAAACAAAGTTTTAGAGATAAAGATTGTTTTCTAGTTTATTTCAGTCAACATCAAATTCATATTTATAAAGAAATAACACATTTTTAAACCACAATGTCTATAAAGTTTAAAGAGACACCTTTTAAGATCAATATATTTGTAGATACTTGAGAAGCAAACAATGCAAAGATTATTACTTGGATTAACAATTATGTTGAACATTTTATAGGTACACGATCAACAAAGTATGAGACAACAAAAAAAGCATAGGACCATCTGTAAAGGTTATTTATTCAATCGAATTTTGCAAAACAATATCAACTGGATAATGATATACGAGCTCTATACCAGAGAATATGAGTATTTAGGAATTTTATCCTGTTATGATAATTTTTTTAGATTAATTGGCTCTAAATCAGCCGAATTAAAGGCATGTGGTGCTTATATTGAACGTGGAGAGCAACAATGATAGGTATAGTTTTTAACAACACTTCATAGTGATTTTGAAGGATTAAGAGGTTTGATTTTGCATCTTTCCCCACTTCCCTCTATTGATACAGCTGTAAATGAGTTATGGTTGAAGAAATACGTCTTTACTCTTCATCGAAAAAAGACAATCTCTCTAATCCTTTTGTTCTAGCATTTGCTTTCAAATCATTTTCTAGTAATCAGTTTAAGCCTTACATAAGAATTGATTTTTGATGAGTACAATTTTTATAAGCAAAAAGGGTCATTGGAAAGCTTAGTGTCCTAAGTTGTGATAATAAAATCAATCTTGAAAACCTGATAACCAGTGACAATCTAATGCTCATAAACAAACTCAAGGTTATAAACCACCACACAATAATACAACAATAGTTTCCTCAACTTCCTTTATCGATCATAGTACTAGTATCTAACATAATAGTTTAAGAAGTTTCTCTCCTTACAACCACAAGTTATGTAATCCTCTTCTTTTGTAAGTTAGTTGCCTCATAATTCTTCTAGTATGTCACAATCAGAATAGGTCTTGGATTTTGGTACTTCATATCATATGTCTCTAGATCCTTTATTTTTTATGTTTGTGCCCCTTTGCCTTCTATTCATGTCATGATTGTTGTTGGCACTCGTATTCTTTTGGCAGGTTTTGGTTCTGTTCTACATCTTACTTGGACCTTTCTAATGTTTATTTCATTCTGAACCTAAGATTGAATTTTGCTTCAATTGGTCAAATATGTGATTCTGATGATTATTTAGCCATATTTTCACCTCTTTTTATGTATAGGATATGTAGTCTTAGAAGCTGATTGGGACAAGCTATAAAGAGAATGGACTATATATTTTACAAGAGTTAATAGTGTCTCCTCTTACTACTATTGTTGCTACTACTGATGTTGATTTGTCTTCTTTTTTACTAAGTCATTCCTCTTCTAGTTTTTATTTATGAAATTCTCGTATAGGTCATGTTTTGACTTTTGTTTGAGATTTTTAGCATTCATAGGAGCTTTAGGAATTTTACAAACTTATGATATTTCTTATTGTAATGGATGTAAACTAGAAAAAAGTTTGCTTTACCTTTTAATTGTAGTATTTTTGTTTCTTCTTATTTATTTTATTTGATTCATTTTGATGTATATGGACCTTCTTTTATTACCACTAAAGAAGGGTCTCGATATTATATTTTTTTTATTGATGAGCATACTCAAAATCTATTAAAGGTGTATTCCCCAACCTAAATCACATTTAAAACAATTTATAACAGCATAATGTTGAGTTTTGATTAGAACTCGAAAGGTTGTATGTATCTTAAAGAATTCAAAACAATGTTTCATCAAACAAACCCAATAATAATGAGTTAATCGCCTTAGAACTATTCACCAAACCTCATGTATAAATACTTCTAAGCAAAATGATGTTGCTTAAAGAAAACACAAGCATATTGTTGAAATTGTTCACTCTTTATTGTTGTCTATTTTGGTCCCTAATGAGTTTTGGAGAGAAGTTGTTATTATAGTTGTAAGTTTACTTAATACAATTTTATCTTCTCATATTTGATATTTATCTCCATTTAGAAAACTTTATGGTTATGCTCCTGATTATTCTTCCTTTAAAGTTTTTTGTTATATTGGCTTTGTTCTTTTTACTCATGTTAAATAAAATAAGATATCCTCTTGATATGTTTTTTATGCATTTCTTGGTTATAGTGAAGTTAAAAAGGGATATCGTTGTTTTAATCATATAAATCAAAACTTTTTATGTCTCATCATGTTGTCTTTCCCAAGCATATACCTTTCTTTTCTATTCCATCCACTCCTCATTGCTTCATTAGATTTGATCTTATTCATATAGATTTTTTTTCTAAGGATTTTGATAGTTTATCATGTCAAGTTCTTAGTACCTTAAATATCACTCCTTATGTTCGATCATTTCATCTTAAACATTGTGCCGGTACTGACACTTTACTCTCTGGTGTGTCTAGAGCTCCTCTACGGTCCCTCTTTCTTCGTTTGAGATTGTGAATCCACCTTTACATAAATCCATACACATTCATAAGTCCACAAAACTACCTAATTTTTCTTACTCCTGTTATTTTTCACCATTTACTTCTTTATGGCTTTTATTCCTGATATTTTTAAGCTATATTCCTATAAAGAGGTAATTCTTGATCTTTTTTTCCAGCAAACTATGAATGAGAAACTTTCTGCTTTGTATCACACAAATACTTGAGATTTGGTTCCTCTACCTCTTAGTAAAAGTGTTGTTGATTATCGTTGGGTGTATAAGATCAAGACTAACTCTAATGGATCTATTGAGTGATACAAAACTCGGTTGATTGCCAAAGAATACTATAAATAGTATGACATGGATTATGAGGAGACATTTGTTCATGCTGCTAAAATAACAAATATTCGTACTTTTATTGTAATTGCTTCAGTTCATCGGTGATCTTTCTCTCAACTTGATGTTAAAAATATTTTCTTAAATGAAGATCTTCAAGATGAAGTTTGTATTGCACCACCTCCTTGTATTTCACATGATTTAGGGTATGTCTACAAGCTAAAGAAAGCATTATATAGTCTCAAACAAGCACCCCATGCTTAGTTTGAGAAATTTTCTGTTGTGATCACTCATAGTCAACCTTGATTGTCATATATCATGTTTTCTCTTTCTTATTCCTCATCAAATGAATTATCTCCCGAGTCACAACGATATTGTCCATAATATGCCTTCGTGGGACAAAGCTACCTAAACATTGAGAAACAAGCTGGGGCATTTAAGTTTTTAATCTATTCCCTAAAAGCTTTGTCAAAATCTTAAAACTCACATTACACAATACAATCGACCAAACTAGTGGATATACTTTAGTTTAGGATATTTCAGAATCAGGATCAAGATTTTTTGATTGATTTATACAACATTCTCTTCTGTAATATCTGTGAGATACTTGTATAAAAATTATAGTTCACACAACAAGACATTGATACTAATAGAAGAGTGATTAATATGTTATTTTAATATGCATTGTAGCCAATCAATTGGTTATATATGATATTATTATATTTATATAAATATATATTATTAATAAAAAAAACTTAATTTATCTTCATATATATAATATTATATTAATAAATCTAGAGTATATATAAAAATATTTTACAAGGAAAATAATAAAATTGTTATAATCATGAAATTTCTGTTGTATCAAAGCATTGTTCTTAAAATTTTCATGGTCGATGATCTTTTAAATACTGGACATTCATTAGAGTCCTAGAAAAAGATACATATTATGTTTTTTCTTTTATGAAAATAAATCATTGTTATCATAAGTTGAGGTATATAGAATAACTAGAACTAATATATAGGTGTTTGTCCATAAGACATGTACATTGAAATGGTCCGCAAGAGAATTTTCTACAGAGAAATTTCTCATGTTTATAGAAAGTCTCACGTTATGATTGTATAAGTGATTTTTATACTTAAGATCATTAAGTTATCTTACACATAATATTATTTTTTGATCTTAATAAAGGTAACAAAAGGGCAAACATTAGGTATAATATGAATTATATGAAAATATTTTATTTGTTCTTAAATAATTTTGACTGAGAAATCCTTGACCAATGTGGAATGCGAATTGAAAAGAGATTAAATCTCATTTAAATGATAAATAACTAACATAGAGATAGAATAAACACAATTTAACATGACAAATATATTTCATGCTTTAATGTTAAATCATAACATTATTGATGAAAACATATTAATTACACTAAGAAATTGATTACTAAAAAGTTAAGTCAAACCACTAATTTTTTTTATAATTTTTGAGAGATTATGACATGTTACTAGATGATGCACCTAATCTTCAAATATAAATTAATCAATTTTTGAATTGCTAATAATATTTTAAAAAAAAATATTCTATTTAATTAGAATCATAATTTATATTTAGGCCAATATATTAAGAATCTAATGAGTAACATACATTAAGAATCATTAGTCCGAAATTAGATTGAGATGGATTAATTAAGTATGACTTGATATATATATATATATATATATATATATATATATATATATATATATATATATAATTCATACAAAGATTATGTTTCTAGATCTAGAAAATCAAGTAAATACTTGATTGAGCTAATTTATAAAATTATTCTAAATTAATATATGGATATTATTAAAGGGAAAACGATGATACCTTTCCAGTGTATAGATTTTTTTTTTTAAATTCAATTAATAATAAATTATATCTCTTATTTTGAAAGAGATTGTCTATTAAACAGAAAAAATTTACGTAAATAAGAGGATAGATAGCTAACATTCTATGTATAATAATTTGTCTCTTTTAAATAGGAATTTATGAGATTTTTAACTGGTGGTTTCAAACGGATTATTATTGAAGGTTAAATAATTAAATAACTTGTGGTTTATGATAATTCAATCTTTTAAATAAATCTAAATGGAGCTTTAAAAGGTTTAATCTCAGAATAAGGCCTGAAAGTGTTTGGGAGTATGGTTATTGTTGCTTTTCAAAGTGTTTTTCGTGTCGAAATATATTAAAATGATATTTTTTTATTTTTTAAAAATTATTTTTGATATTAACATATCAAAATAATCTAAAAATATCAAATCATAATCATTAAAAAAAAAAAAAAAAGCAACCAAACACAAGTTTGACCGCAGTGCCATCATGTTGTCTACATTCCTCTGTTCCAGCAAAGGTTAACTGGGAGCCAAATCTTTCTCTGTGGTGGAAAAGTCTCTGGAAAAAGTCTACTGCTAACTTTTCGATGCTATCTTCATCCCAAATCCACTAGCCATTATTGTATTTCAATGTCCTGATTCTGTTTCTTTCCCTTCTGATTACAGTCTTCGTGTGGAGATTAATCATATTCCTCTGTCAGCCTCTTTTCAAGACTGAAAATCGATCATCTCCTGTTGACATAGCTTTCTGAACTCCACTGATCCAAGCCAAATGGATCCTTCAATCGATTAATCTAGAGCAACTTGATTATGTAGAGTCATCAAAGTCCTAATAGGCCTACATGTCCCGTAGGTAAGCCTGTAATCAGATTTCTAGATGGGCCTCTTTCTCTACAATCCGACAATCAATCTTTGGGCCTTTAATCCTTGTCCTGGTTTCTTCTACCACCTTTTCCCTCCATAAAAATCGCCATCCTCTCCTATAAAACCCTCTTTTCTTGTCCACCACAAGTCAATAAAATGGGTGTTTGACTATGCGGTGAGTTATGTGGCTGAGACTCATCATAAAATCAAAATATATTTTATCAAACAGGACTTTAATTTTATATTATGAATCCCATTTTAAAAAATAAAAATAAATCTTAATCTCAATTTCAAAAGTATCTCGCAAATGCTTTTTACACACCACACCACACTCAACCTCAATTCCACCTGCACTCCCAACCAAAATCCAATAAACCAATCCCATCAAAAAGCTTAGTTATTTACTTGCATTACAAACCGGCTTGTCCTCGACTTTGTTGTCATTAGTCTTTTTATTGTTATCATTATTTCTTTACTTTTAATATATCGAGTTCAAACCAATCTTTTATATGTGTGTCTTTTAGTGTGTTTTTTAAAGTAATTTCATAAATTGACATTAATATGAAAAATATTGTAATCAAAGACACGAGATTATTTTTTATTAAACTCGAACTCCACTGTAATTTTAACTAAACATTTCAATTTCAATTACGAACCTCAGTTAAAACTATTCTTTTTATAAAACTGGTTTTTTAAGACCTTAAAAATAGCAATCGCAATACCAATCGGCCCCAAACTCTGAATCCTTGCGTGTTTCCTGGTTTGCTGATTCCCTGTTAGTCCTCCTACCCGGCTTTGGTGCTATCAACAACTTCTGGCTGGAGAACCATGTCCTGTGCCTGAGCTTGAATCCGGTTGGACATAGCTCTATTCTTGGACTCTTCCATCACCATCTTCTCGGCAGTTTCTGCCCCTGCATGATCTTGTTCGTGGGGGCATGTATCTTTCTTGTAACCATTTTAACAACACTGGAAACAAACAAGATGTTTACCTTCAAAAGCAATTCTTGTGAACTCTCCTTCTAAGTTGAAACTTTGACATTAATGGTTGTTGCCACGGCAGTTTTTTACGCGCTTCGCGCTCTGTCGTCTCCCACGATCTAAGGAGACAACAGCGCGCGGTGAAAATAGGGTTTTTTATGGCCGTAAAAATTACAACTATAAATATAAGGAGTCGCCACCTAGTATTAAGGTTACTAGGAACCTATTGGTCTGCGAGAGTCTGGATAAGGGGACTTTTTGTGCAAGGAGAAGACGCATCACCCTTAGTGCACCCTACCTAAGGTAAGTTGCATTGTTGTTTGATTGTTTTTTCTAAGTTTAATTTTTTTATATTGCATAAAAAAATATTTATTTTTTTTTATCCGCGGGTGTAATTTACGATGTAATTTTACACTGCGGTTAGAAAATCTTTTTTATTTTTTTATCTACGGATGTAATTTATGCTATAAATTTACACCGTAGTTAAAATCCATTTTTTTCTATCCATGAATGTATTTTACAATGTAAATTTACACCCTAATAGATAAAACAAAAATGGTTTTGATTGTTTTTGATATTTTGGCCAAATTCCAATGGATAATCATAAACTAGTTATGATATCCAATTTTGTTTTAAAACATGAGAAAGATGCAATATTTTTTTTACGAAAAATATGCTGAGAAAAACTTTGAAATTTGGCTGTATGCATGAAAACAACACATTTCATATTTTTGATTTTTTTTTGTAGAAAAAATATAAAAATATTTTTTTGTGTCACTTTGTTTTTTTATTTTTTATTTTTATTTTTATTTTTATTATTTTATCTTTTTCTAGGCTGGGTTGTCAGCCATAGTGGGCTGACAGCCTGCCCTGAATGGGCTGGGCTTCCAGTCCTTACAGGCTGGAAGCCCATATGGATGTGGGCTGAATGGCCTGGTCTGGAGACCCAACAGGGCCCAGACCATATGGCCCAAAATCTAATTAAAAATGGGCTGGGCTGCTCTCAGCCCAACCCAAAAAGAGAGAGAAAAAAAAGAAAGTTGTAATACGTGTAACACTTTTCACGTATTATGTGAGCAGTAAAATGATGGTCGACCGACCATGACGAGAGGGTCACCTACCACTTCCGTCGGGTAGAGGACATCGAGGTGGTTCTCTCTGTCGTGGTGGTGTCGAAAATGGAGGCCTGTGGTGGCCGGAGGAGGCCTTGGAAGTCACCGGTCTGCTACTGGTTCAAACTCCCCGTTGCTGCTGGTGTTCTCGTCGGAGCTGGAGCAAAAGCTAGACTTGATGGTGGTCACGGTGGACCAGTTCTGTGGAGGAGGAGCTCACGGTGTTAGGGCTGGCTGCTGCTGGAGTTGGTGAGGAGAGAGAAGGACGACGATACTGGTTTTAGAGAGAGGAAGGATTTGCAGACCGAGAGAGGGAGAGACGTTGCTGGTTGTGTTGGTTCAACCGGAGATGGGGAAGATGGTTGGCCTGTTGCTGTTGCTGGAGTCGAGATTGGTCTACTGCCGGAGATGAAGAAGACGAAGCTCTCTCTCTTCTCCCCTGTCTTCTCCTTTTTTTTCTACTCTGCGTTTTTTTTTCTTCTTTTCTTTTTTTTTTTGTTGTTTTTCCTGGTTTTTCTTCTTTTTCAGGCCGTCGTGCATGGTGGCTTTTATAGGCATGCTCGGCCTGACACAGTGGCTGGATGGTCGGTGACGTGGTGGCTAGTCGGCAAGGGGCTGTCGGCAGGCGTGGTAGTTGTCGGCAAAGGCAGCATAGCAGTGGCAGCTTTGGGGAGGCCAAGTTTCAGTTTGGTCCCTCAATTTATGATTGTTCTAATTGCACCCTCAATTAAATTTATATTTGTAATGTTATGCAATTGTGCCCTTGTCTGAATTTCAACATTACCCTTGACTTTGCGCGCCTTTTTCATTTTAATCCCTGGCCTTTGATTTATGCAATTTGACCCTCAATTGACCATTAAACTTTCAATTGTCTTCAATTTGGCCCTGATTTTGCACAATTAGCTTGGAAAAATTCAATTGGGTCTCCAAAAATTCTGATTTTCTCAATTAAGCCCGAATTAAAGTCAAGAATTCAATTTTTCATCAATTAAGCCCTTAATAAAATTAATTTGATCAATTTAAAGCATAATTAAGTCCTTGCACTTAATTAAATTCTTCAATTGGATCCTAAATTAATTCTCAAACATAACAATACTTTAAATTAGCCCATGATTAAATCAAGTTGGCTTATTCAAAATATAATTATGAATTTTGACTTAATTTTCACTTTGAATTTGTATTTCCTCTCATTTTTTGGGCACAAAAGAGATACGATTCAGCTCAAAAAATATTCATAATTTCCACCGTGATTTTTCTACTGACGCCAAACCCTTTTTATTTTATTTTTGTTATTTTTATTTTATTTTGGGGAGTAACCCAAAAATTGGGTTATGGCAATGGTTTTGTAAGTTCAACTTCCACGCAAAATTTCCACAAGTGCCTATAGATGTTGTTCTATCCACCTTCAGTGTTTGCTAATGTGCTCTCCAATCTCCACAGGACGAAATTGGGATGCCATTTCCTTATTGTGATTTCTTGGTCAGCCACCATCTAGGGTCCCAAAATTATTATTATAATATTTATGAAAAGATATCATGGTTCGGCTACGTAACTTGTGAGTAAAATCATTATGATCACTATAAATTATAATAGTGTTCTCCACTCGGTTCAGTACGGTCGGGTCACCGGTTTAGTGATTTTTTTATATTTCTATGCACAGTAAAAAAACTATTTTATCTCTCAAAAAAGACAAAAAAAACAAGTGTTGCTAGGAGGGGTGCCACAGTAATTGAACATTTTTAATTCGGTTCGGTTCGGTCAGGTTACTGGTTTATTAATTTTTTTCATATTTTTTTGCACAATAAAATAATCACTGTATCCCTTAAAAAAGACAAAAAAAAAATTATCGGGAGGGGTGCCACAATAATTACATATCTTTTGAAAATGGATAAATATTAACCTGCTCCGAATAAGATAAAATTGAAGAGTTGGTTGTGGGGGTATTACGATGGTTTTTCATTTTTAAAATTATTTTTCTCTGAATATTGTGGGCGCGTGTGACACACGCGTCTGACAGTATTCGGCCTCAAGCCCTCTTCAGGAGGCTCATGTGGCTTCATAAGGTGTCTAAAAATATCCATCTGGAGTCTACTTGGATATGACGTTGTGTCCTCTTCCTCGTGGAGTGGCATGTGACCTTTAATGATGGCTGGAGACGTGACAGTGGGCAATTGAATTTCCCCCCCTTTCCTCTCTCTTTCATCCTAAACTACATGGCAGCCCCCTAGTTTTATGATTATTTCATTCTACTCCTTATTCTTTTAATTGTGCGATATGGTCCTTATTTATGTTATGTAAGTTTTATTTGTTTCAATTATTTCCTTCGATTAAAATTGATTATATATCACGTTTTCATTTTAGTCTTTATTCTTTTAATATTTTAATTCCCTTCTTTTTTTATATTTCTTAATAGTGTCTATTTTTGCTCGCTCGCGCTCTTAACTTTAGTTTTTAATTTTTATTTCTTTCTCTTTTGTTGAGGTAACATTGTTTTGAAAAAAAATTGATCTTAAATTTTAGCTTTTGTTTGTGATCATTTGAAAATTGATATTTTTTTTTTGTTGTTCTTTCTTTTCAATTTTTTTTTCATGTCAAATGATTCTTTTAGCTAATAATTTTAATATTATTTTATTATTTGCTCTTTTGTTAAAGTTATTTCGCTTTTTTAATTCTTTGACTGAATTTTTTCCCCATTATTAACGCAATAATAATAATAATAATAATAATAATAATAATAATAATAATAATAATAATAATAATAATAATAATAATAATAATTCTTTTTTTGCTTTCTCTTTTGTTAATGTTTTTGAATTTTTTTTCCTTGGGGTAATCTAATAATTTTTATTATTTTAGAAGTAATGGAAATGATAGTTTTAGATGTTAAGGATTCGATGTTATTGTTGTTGTTATAATAGGGTGTGTTGATATGTTTCATTATATCAAACCTTGTATGTATAAATGTTATATTTTATTTCACTTTTTTTAATTTTATCCTTTGATTGAAATTGATAATATATTTAGTTTTTGATTTGGCCCTTATACTTTTAATTTTTTATTTTAATTCTTTTAATTTTTTATATTTCTTAAATAGTCTCTATTTTTGTTTATGTTTATATATCTGTACTTTTAGTTTTGGTTTTTAATTTTTATTATTTTATCTTTTTTTGAGATAATATTTTTTAAAAAAAATTATTGTCAAATTTTAGTTTGTGTTTATGATCATTTGAAAATTAATATTTTTTTTTCTTTTTTTTTTAGTTTTTTATTTTATTTTCTCTTTAAATGATTTTTTTAGCAAAAATTGTTTTATCATTTTTTTAATTTTTTGTTTGCTCTTTTGTTAAATTTTTTGGGATTTTTTTTAATTGAATTTATTTTCTCATTATTCATGCAATAATAATAATAATAATAATTTTTTGTTTTTTTCTTACTTCCTCATATAAAAATTATTCAAGTGTGTGTGTGTGTGATCGAATAAACATATATACAAATTAAAAATTGTTTGTCTTTGCAAGATAGCTTAAAATGCTTAGACTTGGCTCCCCTTCAAAAAAGAAGCCACAATTTCACCATTATTTTTGAAAATGTTATTTTTTTTTTCTAAAAATATCAAATTTAAAATTTTATTTTTTTTTAATAATTTTAATATGTTAATAATAAAAATATAAAAAATTAAAATATTTTCTATTAAAAAAAATTCAACAAAAAAACTAGTTTACACACCAATCACACAATAACATATTTGTTGTTTTAGCGTGGTCTTTTTTTATGTGATTTATGTATTTTGGTTTCATGTGTCATAACCCAATTTTTGGGTTATTCCTCAATATATATATATATATATATATATATATATATATATATATATATATATATATATATATATATATATATAACAAAAAAAAAGAGGCTGGCGTCGGCAGAAAAAACAAAATGAAAATTTTGGACGTTTTTGAAAGCTCGGTCATACCTTTTTTTTCCTAGAAATGAAAGAAAATGAAAATTCAACGCTAAAATAATTTTTTATTAGATAAATCTATGTAAAAGTTAAGTCAAAAGACATAATTATATTTTTATGGGCCAATTTGATTTAATCTTCAGCGAATTTAAAGTGTAATTATGCTTCATAATTGATTCATAGCTCAATTAAAAGATTTAATTAAGCGCAAGGGTTTAATTATACTTTAAATGGGTCATATTGATTCTATTAGAGGCTTAATTGGCAAGAAATTAAGTTTGGAAGTCTAATTTCGGTTAAATCGAGAAGATCAGAATTTTAGATGACAAAACTTTTTAGATGAAATCGGAAGCCAAAATTGAAGATAAAAATATTATTCTTCCCATCAAAAAACTCGTTTTGTAATAACCTATTTTTTCAGTGTATTTTATATTAAAAAACTAAACTAACTAGACAATGACACTCCGATAGCCATACCTGTGGCATGCCAGCAATCATGCCCTGCTACCTACTACTAGAAACACCATGCTCTGGACAGCAACCCCGTGTATGCACCTTGTCTACTTTGTCTATATATAGGAGGAAAATACACAGTTAACAGAGAGAAAAAATGGAGGGGAAAATGTTGAGACAACGAGGGGAGTTCATCATAAAACAAGGGAAATAACACTAGAGGGAACACGGAGAGGAACAGAGGAAAATACACAGATGAGAGGGGAGATTATCGTTGTTAATGGCTTGAAGAACACAAACACTGGGAATTTGCAAGGACAAATGAGAATGGGGAAAAAAGGCTGAACAAAACTGGGGAATACAATACAATAGTAAAATTATAGTGCAACTGGTGCAACCACCCTAAAACCTCTACCTTCACCCTTCTTGGTTGCCGGCAAGGATACTCTAGCAGCCCATCTCTCTTCCCCATAGAAGCTCCTCCCTTTTCTCCCTTCTCTCTCCTCTGTCAATGTTTCTCTCTCTAGAAACCAGTAACGTAAAACAACCTTTCTCGCCTCCTCCGACAGCCATCAATGCCGCCTGTCACCACCGTCATCTCCTCCTCCATACAAATCAATTAAACGTGGTCTCCGGCTAGGCAGCCACAACAGTTGCACCGACATGAAGTAACCAGCTACCAACACCTCCTCTGACCACCACAGGCCTCCGTTTTCGACGCTAGCACCGCAAGAAGAACCACTTTGGTCTCCTCTACACAATGACAGTGACAGGTACACCGGATGTCAAACTCAACCAAAACACTATTCATCATCTTCTTTGTTGGGAGAGTGAATTAATACTCCCTCGTTGAGTCTGTCAAGTCGAGTTCAGTTCCTGCCCAGCTGAGGTGCTGGGCCTATCGACCCACCAGGGCTAGACAGTCCAGCCCATAACTTTTTTTTTCCTTAAAAAAGAACAAAAACATATAAAAAATAAAAAAAAAAGTGTTATTTTTGTGCATATGGCTGTTTTCCAAGGTTTTCCAAGCATATTTTTCATAAAAAAATATATGTTGCATCTTTCTCATATTTTGAATGAAAATTGGATATCGTGACCAATTTATGATCATTTCTTGGAATTTGGACAAAATATAAAAAAAAAAAAAAATTTTTGTTTTAGCTATCTCGATGTAAAATAATATTGAAAAGTATACCTGCAGATACTAATAAAGAGTTTTCTTTGACTATGGTGTAAAATTAAATTGTAAAGTGCACTTGCGGATAAAAAAATGTTTTTTTTTAAAATACAGTGTAAAAAAAATTAAACTTAGAAAAAAACAATCAAACAACAACGCAACTTACCTTAGATAGGGTGCACTGGGGATGATGTGTCTTCCCCTTGCACAATAAATCTTCTTACCTAGACTCTCGTGAACCAATAGGTTTCTAGTGATCTTAATTCTAGGTGGTGACTCTTGATAATTATAGTCTTAATTTTACGACTACAAAACAAACCACCTTTTCATGGCGTGTCGTTGTCTCCCCAATCCAAGGGATGGCGGGGCGTGAAACAGGAAAAAATCACCGTTGTGACACCATGTATCTACAAATAGTAATTTAGTGTTTGACAATAATAATAATTGTTTCTTAAATATTAACTTATAAGCTAAAATGGGTTAGTTTGTTTCACTATAGCTGTAGATACAGATTTGTAATAGTATAATTATCATTTGACCCCTCAATGTGCTTTAATTTTAGCCTTGGACTCAAGTGTATTTTTAATATTTTTATAGGACTGGTTGGCATTACCTCGATGTTTAGAGGTGTTTTCATTTTTTCCGTCCATTTTTGCACAATAAAAATAGGATTTTATCCATGCTAGCAAACAACAAACAACTGTCTACCTAGAAGTGTTTTCAATTTTTTACACTTTTGTGCATAATAAAATAATCATATTATCCTTACATAACACAAAAACAAAACGTTGTCTACGAGGGCATTTCCAGAATTTCATATTTTGAAATGGTAAAAACATATATATAACCTCTGAAAAGACAAAAACCAAGAGTTGATTGTAGGAGTGTCTAGGTAATTTAACATTTTTTTTGCATAATATTGTTGTCGTGTCTAATTGACGTGTCAACTGTTTTTGCCTCATGCTCTCTTTAGACGGTGCATGTTGTTTTGTACAGTGGTGAAAAATATTCATTCAGTGTCCCACCTAATACGACATAATGTCTTCTCCCCGTGGTAGTGCATGTGGTCCCCACAGTGGTTGAAAATGTGATGATGGTCAGTTGATCTTTTCCTCTATTTCTCTCTTCTATGGCCAAAATTACATGAAAGTCCCAAGGTTTAAGGTGTTTTCTTTGCAATCCTTGATTTTTTTATTGTTTTATATAGTCCTAATTCTGTTACATAAGTGTTAATTAATTTCAATTTGGTCCTTCAATTAAAATTGATTGTATATTTCTTTTTCATGTTATTCCTTATTCTTTTAATTTTGGAATTGGTTTTAAATATTTTTATATTTTTGGTATATAAGTTTGGACTTTTTTTTTTTTTTACTTTTTTCTATCTATTGAAATTGAACATATAATTTTTTGTCATTTCAGTCCTTATACTTTTAATTTTTTATTAGATTTTAATTCCTTTATTTTTTTATATTTCTAAAATAGTCCTTATTTTATCCATGTTTATATGTATATGTTATTAGTTTTAGTTTTTATTATTTTCTCTTTTGTTGAGATTGTAATTTTTTAATTTAGTCCTTATATTTGAATTTGTGTTTATGATCATTTGAAAATTGATTGTTCTTATTTTTTTCCCTTTCTTCTTGTTTTTGTTTTGGTGTTTTTTATTATTTTGATTTATTCTTCAAGTCAAATGATTTTGTAAGTTAATAATATTTTTGCTATCATTTATTTTATTTATTTATTGCTCTTTTGTTAAAGTTTTTAGGTTTTTTTATTATTCAAGGTAATTTTCCTTTTTTTCATTAGTTACGTAATAATAATAATTTTAGTTTTTTTTATTGTTGGCTCTTTTATTAAAGTTTTTGAGTTTTTTTATTTATCGGGGTAATTTAATAATTTTTTTTGCGGTAATAGCAATAATAACTTTAGGTGTATGGTAATAACAGTAACATTATTAATCATAACGATAATAGCAATTATAATTTATTATAATGGTTATAGTGATTATGGTGCTAATAATTATGATTTTGATGTTAATAATAACAATAAATGATAGAATAATATGAAGAATATCAACAATGACAAAAATAATTATGATAATGATAATACTACTACTTATAATTTGAATGATATTAATAAAAATAGCAGTGTTTGTTATCATAATGATTATTGTCATAATAATGATAGCGATTATAGCAATTGTGATGGTTGCAATAATAGTATTGTCAATAATAATAATTAGAATATTGATTGTTTATAATAATAATTATAATGACAGTTATCATCACTGTGACAATTATGATAATAACAATAAGAATAATAATCGAAATAGTTCATTAGTCGATGCTGTTTTTGTTAAAAAAATAATTTTTGTGGCTTTTTTATGTATGATATTTCTGATATAATATCAAATATACAAAAAACTATATGAAGCCACATGCAAACAAATAGGTGAAAAAATTGGGCCAAATAATTTATAATGAAAAAATATATGAGTTATTTGCTTTGTGCTTCACCGCAATCAGAACAAAAATTTTTAACATATGAAAAAATATTGATGGTGCTATATTTTTTTATGACGCCATATATTTGCATAAAAAAATCAACCTAAACAACTTTTGATTATTTGGTTTTTTATATATTCATTTTACTATGAATAAGGTGTTTAAAATAATAAAAACAATTATTTTAAGATATTTTCTTTTAAAAATATGTGAGGCTTTATATATTATGATATTTGTTTAATATTAATATATTAAAAAATATAAATAAAAAAATGCACTAAGATTTTTTTGTAATATCTCAAATTAATTTAATCTTAGTGTTCTGAAATATTTTTAATACAATAATATCACGAATAAATCTTAAAAAAATTAATTTCTTTTTAAATAAAAATCATTTTGAACATAAAATATACCAAGTCACATGTAGACAAAACAAATGAAAAATACACAAAGATAACAAATCACTAACAACAAATTATTCATTATACATACACAAGAGAGGTTTCACGCCACCAAAGCTAAATTTACTCTTTTTTTAAATGTAAGATGTATTTAATAGAAAGATAAATAGTAATAAAAAAAAATCAAAACTAAGAGTATAGATATGTAAATACAAACAAAAATTTAATAATTATCCTAAAAAAACCAAAAAAAAATTAATAACTTGTTAAGTATAAGCTAAAGAAGATCCAAGGTTTGCACAGTTAAATTCATTGTAGCTCTAGACACAGATTAACGTGAATTTTAATACTTAAATTATCATTTTCCCTCTTTGTGCACAATGATTTTAGCTTGAGTTCAAGGGTATTTTTAATTTTTTATATTTTTATACACAACAAAATAACCACAACCCCTCTATTAAGACAAAAACTAAGTTGTCTTCTGGAGTGTCAAGATAATTTCACACTATCAGTGCACAATAAAATAATTCCTTACGCTCGAATAAGACAAAACGGAGGAGTTACTTACAAGGGTATTTCAGACATTTCATATTTTAAAAACATGTATAAATACAAATATGTCTCCTTAACAGACAAAATTCATGAGTTGGTTATAGGGTGTATAAATAATTTACCATTTTTATTATTATTTACAACCTATTACTATTTGAACGTGTGTCATACTTGCCGAAAGTTATCGATCTCATGTCCTTTTTGGATGGCGCGTGCATCGTTTTAAGCGGTGAAAAATGTTCATCTGGTGTCTCTCTGGATGCATCTTTATGTCCCAAACCTCATGGTTGTGTATGTGATGTCACATAGTGGCCAAATACATAATGGTGGTCAGATGAAATTTTATTCCTATTTTCTCTCGCCTGCAGTCCAAAGTGCACTGTAATCCCTTCTGTTGATAGGTGTTTGTTTTGGTCTATGTTATTTTGATTGTTTGCATGGTCTTGATTTCTCTTATGGAAGTTTTAATTTGTTTCAATTTTATCCCTAAATGAAAATTGATTATATATTATATTTTCAATTCGGTACTTATTCTTTTAACTTTCAATTTGGTATTAAATCCGCGAAACTTTTTGGTATAGCAATTTTGAATTTTTCAATTTTATCCTTCGATTAAAATTAATTAAGTATTTTGTTTTCATTCCAGTCCTTATACTTTTAATTTTTTATTTTAATTCTTTTTTTTATTTCTAAAATAGTCTCTCTCTCTCTCTCTCTCTCTCTATCTATCTATCTATCTATCTATCTATCTATATATATATATATATATATATATATATATATATATATATATCTTCAATTTTATTATTTTCTCTTTTATTGAGGTTATATTTTTTTTTAAAAAAAATAGTCCTTAAATATTAGTTTGTGTTTGTGATTATTTGAAAATTAATATTTCTTTTTTTTCTCTCTCTCTTTGTTCTTCCTTTTAGTTTTTTTATTAGTTTTTTTTATTTATCTTCAAGTAAAATGGTTTTTTTCAGCTTATAATTTTTTTTTTTATAATTTATTTTATTTTTTTGTTTGCCCTTTTGTTAATGTTTTTAGGATTTATTTATTTATTTTTATGATGTATTTTTTTTTCCATTATTTATGCAATAATGATGATTGTTTTTATTTTTTTTTCTTGCTTCCTCTTTTATTAGAATTTTTGAGTTTTTTATTTCTTAAGATAATTTAATAATTTTTATTATTTTAGCAATAATAGTAATGATAATTTTAGGTATTATGACCATAATAATAATAGTGATATTATTAATCATAATGAGGATAGTAATTGTAATTTAGTGTGATGATTATAGTGCTTATGTTGATAATATTATGGCTTTGATTGTAAAAATAATAATAACTCATAAAATAATATAGAAAATATCAATAATGATAAAAAAAATTATAATAATGATAATAATACAAATAATAATTTCAATTATATTAATAGAAATAACTGTGCTCATTATTGTGATGTTTATTATTATAATAATGATAACAATTATAACAATAATAACACTATCAGTGATAATATTGCCAATAATAATCATAATATTGATTATAATGACAACTATAATAATTATGATAATTTAACAATCATGATGATAACAATGAGATAATAATCAAAATAATTCATTAGTCAATGTTGTTTCTGTTAAAAATTGATTTTTTAGACCTTTTATATATGATATTTAGATCTAGTATCACGTAAATAAAAAATATATGAAAATACATGTAAACAAAACAAGTGGAAAAATTCGGCTAAATATCTACTAAATGAGACACTTATTCAACGCTTCGCTGCAGTCAAAACCCCAATGTTTAACATGTAAAAAAAAGTTAATGTTCCTAAATTCTTTTTATAATATAATACATTTGATCAAAATAATTAATACATAAAACTTTTGATTGTTCAATTTTTATATATATTAGTTTTATTATGAATAAGGTGTTTAAAATGATTATAACGATTATTTAAAAAAAATATTAGAAATATGTTAGGGTAATTATATATTTTTATATTTATTGAATATTAATGCCTTAAATATTTATAAGAAATGAACTAAATTTTTTGAAACAAAATCTCAAATTAGTTTAATCTTAGTGTTCTGAAATACTTTTAATATAATAATATAAATAATAAATATAAAAAAATAAAAAAAAAATAGTGTAATTCCTTTTTAAATAAAAAAAAAACTTGGAACTAAAAATATATTAAGTTGTACATAATTTTTTTTTTAAAAAAACAAATCACTAAAAATAGAAGATTCATTATAAATGCATAAAAGAGAGTTTCACTCTCATTTCACTTGAAACTTACCCTATTTTTTAAAGCATGTTACATTTAATACAAAAATAAATACATTATAAATTAGAATAAATTATCAAGAACCAAAATAAAAAAATTATATATATTAAAATAAGGCAAAATAAATTCTCCCTACAGCTATATATTTGATTTTTATTTCTGTATTTAAAATTTTCATTTCTTATTTCAATTCCTTTAATTTTTGTAATGTTTTCAAAATAGTCCATACTAATGACCATTTATATATATATATAGACATATATAGACACACACACACACTCTTTGTTTTATTTTTTTATTATTTTCTCTTTTCTTGAGGTAGTATTTCTTAAAAAAATTAGTTTATAAATTTTAGTTTATTTTTGTGATAATTTAAAAATTAATATTTTTTAATTTTTCCCCTTTTTTTTCTCTTAGTTTTTTTTTGTTTTATCATTTATTTTATTTTTTATTTGCTCTTTTGTTAAAGATTTCAGGGTTTTTTTTAATTCTTTGATTGAATATTTTTCTATTATTTACATAATAATCATAATTCTAGTTTCTTTTTCTTTCTTCCTATTTTATTAAAGTTTTCCATTTTTTTATTATTTACAACAAATCAATATTTTAAATCTTTTAAAAAAACACGCAACCAAAACCAAACACACCTAAAGATGGATCATTTGCAACCGTGTTATGTCACATCAACCAGTAGGATAATGTTTTAATCTCTTGGATTTCCCGTCTCATGCAGGCCAGGTCTTCCTTCTTGACCGAAAGCACAATTTCTTTTTTCTGGGGGGCTGGGGCTGTGTGTGAATTCTGACAGTAATGACCCGTCAAAATTTTGGGGTTCCAGTAATGTAATTTGGTCAGAGTAGGGATTGGAAATTCCCAAGAAATTTCCCTCTCTCATTAACTTAATGTTTTTTTTAATTAAAATAATTTTTTTTATCTTTTTAAAAAATATTCTTAACACCATACTATTAAAAAAAATAAAATATTTTAAAAAATACTTTTAATATGTAATTACAAACACCCCGTGCCGTGCCATATAAATGTACTTACAAATAACTTTTGTCATCCCTTGCAACGAGGACAAACCAAGGCAACTTGCAAGTCTTTTTGTTTTCCTTTTCTTTCATTTTGGTTCTCTCCTGTCTCTCCCTTTTATCTTTTGTCTGCATAATTTCTATATATGAGTCAAGCTAGCTTAGCCTCGTTGAGTTAATGATCATCCAAGTCTTAGCTCAACTTGGTTAGGAAACTTCATTTGGAGAGAGGTTGAGAGATCGGGAAATGGAGAGGCCAAACTTTGCTGAGAATGGAAGGTTCAAATTGCCTGTTGGATACAGGTTTCATCCAACGGATGAAGAGCTTGTTGTTCATTACTTGAAACGAAAGGTCCTTGGTCTTCCATTGCCAGCTTCTGTCATTCCTGAGTTTGATGTCCTCGAAAATAATCCTTCGAGCTTGCCAGGTTTGTCAACAGTTCAGGCTCTTCAACTTGTATATCAGAAATTATTTAGTGCTTACAAGTCAAAAGTTCAGATTGTTATTGTCTTAACTAAGTTGAATCACGGAGATTTTTCAAGACTTTAGATCCATCTAGCTAGCTCTATTTGAGAGATATTCCTGAGTTGGTCTAAACCTAATAATCTGCTCTCGTTCCAGGTGATTTGAAGGAGAAGAGGTACTTCTTTAGCCAAAAGAAGTTGAATGAGTTGGGAACAAAATGGAAGAGAACTGCAGGAGCAAGCTCTGCAACTTCTAGTTACTGGAAACCTATTGGAAAAGGCAAGCAAATCGTAGCTTCTGATAGCAACCAAACAGTTGGAATAAGGAAAACTCTGGCTTTCAAAGAACCAAAGCATTCTATCAAGACGACAAATCAATGGGTTATGCATGAATATTGCCTTGTAGCCTTGGCAACAAACCCCACAACGACCCAGGTAAAAAAAAAAATACCACACGGTACGCACTACGCAGTTGCAACAGTGTTTTTGCCATGGATTTAACGGATCGTGTCTTTCTTTTACAGATTGAGGTGGGAGATTGGGTTGCCTACAGTGTATTTCAAAGGAAGAGGAAACCTAAAAAACACATCGTCAGTTCCAATTCTTCAAACGTTAGCAAGACTCGAACTGTTGAGATCGTTAGTCCTAGATTTATTATGGATTTTACAATGGAACAAAGCTCTGATGGAGCCGGTCCTCCTTCACCATGTTCAAGTGGAGTCACCGAGGTCTCTTCCGATGAGGTAGATCGGGAAGAAATCAGTTCCGTCATTAGCCTTTTTTCTTATCCTTGTAATGGGAAGAGGACTTGACATTTGCTCCTAATCAAGTTAACTTTGTATCAGATATTACTCAGATACTGTTCGTGCGATCAGAATTACTGCAAATTATAAGAAAAAGACATCCAATTGTCCATTATATTTGTGTTTGTCTATCTAATTAAAGAGTTGCATGGATATATTTATTAACAAAATACATTCGATATGTTAAAACATGCAGGACTATGATTATCATTTCTCAACTCAGAATAAGATTTTGTGCTGATTGTTTAATTTACTAGCATCAAAAGGTGAACAAATTTTTGAGAAGAAGGATGAAAAGTAAGCATCTAAAACAGGTATCCACAGGAAAAAAAAAAAAAAAAAAAGGAAAAAAGTTGTTCTACATTATCTAATAATAACTTTATGAGAAAAGTAGATCCCTCATGGACAAGCACACAAACCCATCGATGCAAAAAGATTGTGATGGCAAATGGGATTAGTAACTTGTTTTTTTTATTTTGTATTAAGGTTTAAGTTTGATCATGCATGTTTATTATTTTTATGATATTTTATATATTCATTAAATTTACAGAATATTCAATTAGTCTAAAAAATAGTTATAGTACATTTAATTTGGCCAGAATACCCATTAAAAAAAGAGAGAGATTGCTGTGAAGAACAGGCAAATCTACACATGAGGCTGGCTCGATTCTCGTGCATGTTGCAATTAGATAGGAATTTAGGTCTGTGTACATTTGTTCAACTGCAAATTCTACTTAATTTCCTCATAAAATATGATTCTGGTAATGACTTTTGTTCACTTACAATGTTTTCAATTAGACCACATACAGATCCACGAAGAGAATCTCTCATTATTTCATGCTTTTTGAATAGTAATTATATTCAAATCCGAATCAATCCTATATAAATAAAGAGTGGCGCTTGTTGTGTTGGGAAAGGGTGCGGGATACAAAAGTCTCTTTACTTGATATCAATTATTTTTTTTTAGATTAGAGGTTTTTTCAGTATAATGATTGAAATTATTTTTTAAAATGTTTTTTATTTAAAAATATATTAAAATAATATTTTTTAAATTATTTTTATCACGAGTATATCAAAATATTTAAAAATACTAAAAAAATTATGAAAATAATTTTGAAACGATAGCAAATAAACATTGAATATATATATATAGAAAAAAAAACATAGTACTAATACTTGGAAGCTTTAATAACGCAACCTCTCATGGGATTAAGTGAAGAAGATTCGTTGTGTCACCTAGTAAGAGCCAAAAGAAGAGAGACATTTGCGATTATTCTACTATTTCCAATCCATTCTAGAATGGGAATCCTCTCCACCTTAGGGTTATGCCCATCCACTCCCAAATAAAATATTCCCACTCCACTGCCGGAGAGAAAGATAAAGTGACCACCAGAGGGTCACAGTCAGTGTAAAAGGAGAGAGAATAGGGGATCAAAACAGGCGTGTGATACTTGAAAAGGGATCGATAGATGGGGGTGTAGGGACACCCTGTAAGTTGGGTCAAAGACACTTCACATGTCACCGACCACATGGAATAATGTGCGTTCACGGTAATGCAAGAAAATCTTTCCAAGTAGCCTATTGTTCATGGTCAAATTCATCAAGTATAAAATATATATTTTTTCTATTTTAAATTTACGGTGAAAGGATCAAAATTCTATTGGAGAAGATAAAAAAAAAAAAACTAAAATTGACGCCGAGGGATATTTTCATGTATTTAAAATGTTTTTTTTATTATTATGATGTGTTTTTGTTATTTGACTAAATATAAAAATTATTAAACAATTTAGAAAATAACTAAAAAATTTTATTGATTGAAAATTGAATCTCGTAGTTTTTCTAGATATGACACTTCTAACCTAATGATTGGAGTAATGAGTTTAAAAGGTTAATGTGAATTGATATTGTTCTCTTTTTTAATTAAAAAACAAGTTGTGTTTTTTTTATCGAGTCATCTTAATTTATTGTATCAAAATTACGAGTTAACTCGTAAAATCATATGATTTTATCAATTAAAACAATAAATCGAGTAAAAAAATTGAATCCCATTAAAATCGAATAAAAATCAAAATCATATGAAATCATAAAATCAGATCGAATCGGTCTGATTTTACAATATCACTATTCCACTAATCTACATGATGCCAATTGCCAACTAAGCACTCTCTCTCTCGCCACACCTAGGCCATAGGCCCCCCCTCCTTGTTGTAGTGTTGCCCTACCCCCCCTCCTGTTCTCTCTCTTTTTCTCCCTCTCTCATGTTTTATTAAATACATGCATAAATTATTTTTAAACAATAAAAATTAATTTTAAAATTTAAACTTACAAATTTTGAATTTTATTTTATTTTTATTTTTGTACTTTAAATTAAAAAATTGGTATCTTTAGATTATTTTTATATACTAATATGTCAAAATAATTTGTTTTATGGCTATAATTATGGTATATTGTATTCATAAATATTTTACTCTTGATTTTATGATTTTTCTACTTGCACAATTTTAAATATGATTTTATGATTTTTGTACAATAAAATTTCAGGTACTATTTTACGATTATGATTTTACAATCCTAGTTCAGAAACGGTTTCTATTTCGTGTCAAAATCACGATTTTAACAACCTTATCTTAATCTTAAAACCTAAGTTACAAGTTTGACAATATAACTCAAATTAACTTTATTAAAGCAATTATTTATATGATTCCTCCTTCTGTGTTTAGGCTGAGAATCAAACTACGTTTAATAGTTATCATGATCATTTTATTTTTAATTTGGTTTATTTGTTGTGGTTGGAGAAATGATTTATCACCTAATTAACTTATTTAATCCAATCAAATCCACGAAGAATCAAAAATCTTTCTTGCTTATTCGAGATGCATTTGCAGCATCTGAAAATAATATTTTATGCGAGTTATTATCCTGAAAACAATTGTCGGCGAATCTCGGTGATGCATGAAGCTTCACAAGAGGGGTGTGCAAGTAATATCATTGTCGGGAAATTTTGGTGATGCTCGGGCCATTTGAATTTATATAAGCATTACTCATCAGCAAAATACATCACGCTTGCTTGCTTGCTTCTATTAACGTACAATTAGTTCATTAAATTTATTTTTTTTTCTCCTCGAAGAAAAAGCAAATAGATTTTGGAGATTTTGGGAGATTTAATTATTATTTTATTTATTTTTAATAATCTGTAAAATAAATAAATAAATAAATAAAAGTTCAATTAAACCGTTAATATTTCTTAATCTATTAAATTTGATCTTTATTATTTCAACTGCTATTTGTTTTGTTTGACGTCATTTTTATTTTGATCTTTTATCCTAGTTTCATTTTTTAAAATTAAATTGATTTTTTCTTCATGATTTCACTCTTGATTGCACTTGGGATTTCATATGTTACAAGTTTTAAAGATTAAACCAGGTTTGAAAGATTCGCTTAAGTTTAGTTCTTTTTTCTTAAATTGATTTTTTTTACCCTTTTTTTCTATATTTTTTCTTTGTTATTTGTTATGGTTTGTCCGGCATGTGGTTAGTTTCAGATTCATGACTAGAGTTGTAGATTTAAAAGGTAAATGCATGTTGACTCTTTTAGGTTTTTTTTAATATTTTTTAATTTCATCATTTCAAATGTAATTTATTAAAAAGTCATCTTTGTGCATTTTTCTTTTTTCCTTTCTATTGTATTATCATGATCATATAGCCGTGGTCATGAGATTATTAGGTTAATCCAAGTTGACTAAGATTTATTTTGTTATATTTTTTAATTGTTTTTTATTTTTGTCATTTAACATTAGTTTGTTTGATAATTGAACTGTATGATCTTATTCGATTTTATTTCAAACACGGTACCTTGGTATTAGAAGTGGCTGAAGATTTTCAATCTAGACCAAAAGTAGGCTAGGATCAAGGGTTTTTTTATTTATTTATTATGTTTTAAAAAAATATTCAACCTTGAACATTTTATTTGTTAAAAAATGAGCTTCAAATCTCTTCTTTATTTTTCTTTCTATGCATACATCACATTCTCATTTGATTTATTAGGAATTAGTGTTTAAACTTTTTTCATGTGTGTTCTTTCTATGAGATTATCCTATTTTTATGCCGAAAACCATGATTTATGTGAGTTTACTTTGTTTAACTAAGGTCTTTTTTGATGCTTTTAAAAAAATTTCTTTTATTATAGTTTAAGCCTTCATTATTAGGTTGTTTATAATTTAGAATGGCTCATATCGGGTTCTTTTTACCTTTCTTTAATTAACATTTTTTTGTTAGTTTAATTATTGTCGCTGTATTTTTTATTCATTTAATTTAAAATACTAATTAATCAAATGACTCAAGTTTCAAATTGTTTCCCCATAATATTTGGTTTACATCGAGAAGAAATTTGGACAACCCGCGGCGCAGTGTCAAGCACAAATCTAGTAAAAACATCTAACAATGGTAAAGGTATCATTGCTGAAATCATTTTGCATCATTATATTTTTTTCAATATTCAATTTGTTTTCTTTTCAAATTTATTTTTTGTGTTTTCTTGAAATTGAATTTTGTCTTCTTATGTGTTTATCATGGTATTGAGAAAACATTTTTTTTATTTGGTTGATGTTTGATTTAAAATAATAGACATTGATTTCTTGGCTTATAAAAATTGAAGATTTAGAGATTGAATTTGAAAAAATTATGATAATTTAGGGCTGTTTTCTCAAACCAAGGATTGAAGTTAAAGAAACAGGAAAAATAGCTAGCAACAAGCAATCCATATCCTAACCTGTGAGAGAGGTTATTGTGATGTGACAACATATCTGGCTTCATTTGTACTCTAAAGATGGCCTTCACTGATACCATTAAAATTCTCTTCACAGGAGTTTTATTATAAGGAAATTTATGGTGATTTTAAATTTTTGTGTGGGTCCATTCATATATTCTTTTTTATTTCTTTTCCTTTTAATTTCTCTCTTTTCTCTTTAGTTTTTGACACTTAAACCAATTTCCTTGTTAGTTTTTTTTTAAATGACCTAAGTCGCGAGTTGAACAAGTTAACCTTGATGAATTTAGGATTTTTTTTTATGATTCATAAAAATTCATTTGTTTTTTAGATTTTTTTTCCTTGAATATTTAGTTGGTTGGAAATTGGGTTATGCATATTTTGTTTTCTATCAGTTTATGTTACTCTCCTAACCTAGGTTATGGTCTAATGAATTGGGTAAAGGGTTGAACGATTAATTAGGGTGGAATTTGTCGTGTATGTTTTTTCAAATAATTTTTTTTTCTCTCAATTGCATTCTTCATATGTAGTTTTTGGAAATATGGTTTCATATTTTTATTTTGCTTCTATAGGGTTGTCTTAGTATTATGACTTAGGTCATAAGTTTGGAGTGTTAACTCGAGTTGACATAAGTCTTTTATTTTTTAAAAAATAGATGTTTTTTAATTTTATTATTTGACACGAGGTTAGTTTTAAATTGGGTTTCATATTTGTTTTTCTTTTAATTAGGTTATCTAATTCTTATAATTTGAGTCGTAGATTTGAAAGGTTTGCCCAGGTTGAATCGAGTTATATTTTTATCCTTTATTTTGAAATTAAGTATGTTTTCTTTGCTTTTCAATATTAGATTGATTGAGGTTCAAACTTTATAATTTGATTTGGTTTTTTTTCTATTGGTTTATTGTAGTCTCATAACTCTCAAGTTATGAATCTTATGAATTGGCAAAATATAATCCAAGTCAAATTAATATGTATTGTCTCAATAATTAAAAAAAAAAAAGATATATTATTTGATATATCACCATATAAATATTTAAAAAACACATTTTCAAATATGCATGATTTTCTTATTAATATTTTGACAAAAAAAAACTTGGTATCCACACTTTATTTATTTATTCAAGTTTTTTATATGACATCCTTAACTAGTGTGGGATGAGTATCTGGTTTAGAATAAACTACTTAAATTGCCTACACTACATTGCGGGTTAAGTTAATAATTTTTATAAATATTGAGATTGAAACAATTAATAAGTTTTGTTATTTCAAAAATAAAATATAACATCTATATATGCAATATTTGATATAAGAAAACACATCAACATATCCTATTATAACAACAACAACAACAACGGAGTCTTAATATCTAAAAATATCATGACTATTATTACTAAAATAATAAAAATTATTAAATTATACTGATGAAAAAAACTCAAAAACATTAATAAAAGAGAAAGGAAGAAAAAAAAGACTCAAATTATTATTATTACTATGTTATTAAACAAAAATAAAAATTATTAGATGAAAAAAATCATTTGACTTGAAAATAAAATAAAAAACTAAAAGAAAGAACAAAAGGGGAAAAAAATAAGAAATATCAATTTTCAAATGATCATAAACACAAAAAAAAAAAAATTAAGAGCAAAACTTTTCAAAAAAATACTGCTTCAACAAAAAAGAAAATAAAAAAAAATTGAAATTCAAAGCTAAAACCACACATATATAAACATGTATAAAAATAGGGATTATTTTAGTAATATAAGAAAATAAAAGAATTAAAATTAAAAATTAAAACTATAAGAGCCGAAATGAAAACAAAATATATTATCAATTTTAATTAAAGGATAAAATTGAAAAAATCAAACCTTCTATACCAAAAATATTAAGGTATTGAAAACCAAACCCAAAATTAAAAGAATAAGGATTGAAATGAAAACATAATATATAATGAATTTCAATCAAAGGACACAATTGAAATAATTTAAAACTTATATAATAGAAAAAAGGACAATAAAACACAATTAAATTATCAATGACAGAAATGAAACACTTATAGAAAAAGGGTTTGTTGTGTAATTTAGCATAGAGGAGAGAAAACAGAGAAAACAAAACATTTAACTAACTATCGTCATGTCTCCGTCCATCATGGGATGCTACGCGCCCCATCATGAGGAAGAGAATAAGTTGGCACATCAACGAGGATGTTGGATGGATATTTTTCATCATTGTAGCACGCCGTAAGCATTGCTTGAATGGCATGTCACGAAGAAAAAGTTGGTGCATGTGTCAGACACGCCCATAATGTCAAAATAATTTAAAAAATAGTAAATTGCCGAAACACCTTTATATTCAACTCTTCTATTTTGTCTTATTGGGAGGTAGATTAGTATTTATATATTTTCAAAAAATATAAAATATCTGAAATACCCTGTAGGCAAACCTTATTTTTTTGTCTCATTAGAGGATAAAAAGGTTATTTTACTGTCCAATGAAATATGCAATTACCGTGACACCCCCTCCAGCAACTCTTAGTTTTTGTCTTATAAGAGGGTAAAATGATTTTTTTATTGTGTGAAAAAATATAGAAAATAACAAAAATCGGGACCAAACCTAAAACCACTATTACAATCAACAATTAAAACACTCACAATGAACCGTAACAGACTTGGCTATTTTAGTATATAACTAGTAAAATTGCCCGCACTACGTTGCGGTGTGAGTAAATAATTTTTAAAACTGTAGAGATTAAAATAATTAATAGGATATGCTAGTTCAAAATATAATATAATATCTATACATATAAAGTTTGATATAATAAAACAGATCAACACACCATATTATAACAACAAAGACATTGAAAACATCAAAGTCTTAACGTCTAAAATTATCATATGATGTGAAAAAATTATTAGTTGGAAAAAATATCATTTGATGTGAAAATAAAATAAAAATTAATAAAAAAAACTATAAAAAAGAACAACGGGGAAAAATAAAAAATATAAATTTTCAAATAATCATAAACACAAACTAAAATTTAAGAATAATTTTTTTAAAAAAAAAATTGATATGATTAAACACATCAACACACCCTATTATAACAACAACAACATCGAAGTCTTAACATCAAAAATTATTATTACTATTCTTGCTAAAATAATAAAAATTATTAAATTATCCCTAGAAAAAAACTTAAAAAAATTAACAAAAGAGCAAGTAAGAAAAAAAAATAACAATTATTATTGCGTTAATAATAAAAAATTAAATCAAAGACTAAAAAAAGCCTAAAAACTTTAACAAAAGAGCAAAATAAATGATAAAAAAATAAATTATTAGCTAAAAAAAATAGAAATATCAATTTTCAAATCATCACAAACACAAACTAAATTTTAAGAACAAAATCTTTTAAAAAAAATATAACAAAATACTAAAAACTTAAAACTAAAGCTAGGAGCATACATATATAAACATGGACAAAAATGTGAACTATTTCAGAAATATAAAAAAATAAAGGAATTAAAATAAAAAATTAAAAGTATAAGGGCCAAAATGAAAACCAAATATATTATCAATTTCAATCAAATGATAAAATTGAAAAAAATCAAAACCTCTGTATCGATTATATTAAGGGATTTAAAATCAATCCAAAAATTAAAAGAATGAGAACTGCATTGAAACCTAAATTTATGATCAATTTCAATTAAAGGATCCAATTGAAACAAATTAAAAATTATATAATAGAAATCAGGCCCATGCAAAACAATTAAAATATCAGGGATTGAAATGAAACCACCATAAAACCAAGGGTCTGCCTTGTACTTTAGTATGCAGGAGAAAAAAAGTAGGAAAACAACTTTCAACCGACCACCGTCACTAAATTGGCTATCATAGGTCAAGACACACCACATCTTGAGGAAGAAGACATAACGGTATATCGAGTGAGGCACCAAATAGGCGTTTTTCAACACCAGACACCTCCGCATGTGCCGTCCGAAGCAGGTGTGTGGCCGAATACTACTGGCCGCGTGGGGCACACGCGCATATAATATTCGACATATAATAATAAAAATATGGTCAATTACTTGACCCCTATAGCCAAATATTCAATTTTGTCTTATTGGAAGACATATTAGTATTTAGCCATTTTTTAAAAGATAATTTTTTATCTTATTTGAGGGCATATTAGTATTTAGCCATTTTAAAAAAAAGTGAAATTCCCGTGGAACCCCTCCTGTTGAAGATCACGTAGCTACTGCCATGTCAGATCAAGCAATTGAAACGGAAACAGCAATTGAAGATGACTCAGCAACAGATGTAACGAAGCTGCTGCCAATGAATAGTTAAAAGCGTTAGACATTTAAAAGCAATTCAATTCAGCTGTAAAAGCAATTCAATTAAGCTGTTTCACAGCATTGTAAATACTACATATATAGTAGTATGTGTACAGTTGAACATCAAGGGAAAAACAACGTGTTAATCATAATACACAATTATTTCTTGTATTATTCTACATGGTATAAAAGCCTCCAAAAGACTAACGTCTATGGCTTCCTCAAAATCTTCTTCTGTCAACACCCTACCCCCCTCTGTTCTCTCAATGCTTTCTGTCACCACAGTAAAACTCAACCATGATAATTTTCTCCTCTGGAAAGCGCAACTTATTCCATATTTCAAAGGTCAAGACTTGTTCGGCTACCTTGATGGTAGTAATATCAAACCACCTAAACTCATTTTTGTCACCCACCCAGAATCTTCTGCTATTTCTGAATGTATCAACCCAGCCTACTCTCATTGGGTTCGTCAAGATAATCTCATTCTCAGCACCCTCATGACCTCCCTATCAGAACCCATACTTGCTCAAGTGGTCAATTATACAACTTCCAGAGATGTTTGGTATGCATTGGAAGACACCTTCTCCTCTCGATCCCGTGCAAGAACTCTGCAAATACGCACGCAACTTGCCACTGCAACTAAGGGCAATCAGATAGCCACATAATACTTCAACTCCATCAAATGTCTCACAGATGAATTAGCTGTTGCTGGAAATCCACTTGATCATGATGATATTCTTACCTTTATACTTGCAGGTCTCAACCATGAATATGACAGCCTGGTTGCATCTATCTCAGTACGACCTGATGCCATTTCACTAGAAGAACTCTCTTCTCTATTACTCACCTCTGAAGCTCGTCTGTCTCGGCACCAGTTAACACCTGCCATTTCTCCACCATCTGTAAATTTTGCACAACGCCAGAACTTCTATCCTAAGCGAGGTGGTTTCCATGAAAGGGGGCGTAGCCATCGTGGTGGCTATAATTCCAACAACAGGAATCCCCAACAACCCGCAAATGTGTGTCAAATCTATAACAAATATGGTCATCTTGCTAAGAAATGCTACTATTGCTTTGACTTAACCTTTCAGGATGCACATCCCCTACAAGCCAAAAATAGACTGGTAGCTATCAAACATGGATCTAATCAGTCCTGTGACACTACATGGACAGCCAATACAGGGGCCACTCATCACTTCACAAACGACGTTGCTCATTTATCTCTACAGAAATCAAATTATGATGGAGCAGATCATGTACAAATTGGAAATGGTCAAGGTTTGCAAATCTCCAAATCTGGGCCTCAATTATTTACACTCCCTCGTCTACCTTTGTTCTAAATCATGTTCTCCTTGTTCCTGATATACGGAAAAATTTACTGTCCATACACTAGTTTTGTGTTGATAACAATGTCTATTTTGAATTTCACTCGTTTTACTTTCTTGTGAAGGATTACTCTGGGAAGGTCCTGCATCGAGGTTATCTTTATGATGGCCTCTATCAATTCACTCACAAATCCAGCCTTCCGCAAGCTCTTTCTAGTGTTCGTTCCGAATGGCATCGCAGACTTGGCCATGCGTCCAAACCTGTTCTTAATAAAGTTTTAACTAGTCTTTCATTTCCCGTAGAGAAAAATAAAACAAGTCATGTGTGTCCTTAATGTCAAATGGCCAAAAGTCATTCCTTGCCGTTTAAGAAGTCTAATTTTGTTTCATTGCACCCATTAGATTTAATTTTTACTAACGTATGGGGACCTGCATCTGTCTTATCCACAAGTGGCGCAAAATATTATCTTAGCTTTCTTGATGACTACTCTAAATTTCTTTGGTTATTTCCTATCAAACTAAAATCTGATGTTGAAAATGTCTTCTTAAATTTTCAAACATATGTTGAAAAACAATTTGATAGGAAAATCAAAGCCATTCAGTCTGATTGGGGTGGGGAATATCGTCGCCTAAACACCTACCTTCACAAAATAGGAATCAATCATCGTCTAGCTTGTCCTCATACTCACCAACAAAATGGTTCTATTGAGCGCAAACACCGACACATCGTCGAAGTTGGTTTAAGTCTATTAGCCCACTGTAATTTACCTATGATATATTGGGAAGATGCATTTCAAACCGCAACATATATCATAAATAGACTTCCCACACCTATTTTGAACCAAAAGTCTCCATTTGAAATACTTTATAATAAAAAACCCGACTATCTGTTTATGCATGTGTTTGGTTGTGCCTGTTGGCCAAATCTATGACCATACAACAAAAACAAACTGAATTTTAGATCTAAGACGTGCATTTTCATTAGCTATAGCATTTGTCATTAAGGGTACAAATGTCTTGATCTCTTTACGGGAAAATTTTTTGTGTCTCGCAATGTTATCTTTGATGAAACATTTTTCCTCTATTCCAAACAAAAGAACTTGTCAAATAAAAACCCCTGCTCTTCTCAGTTCGTGTCTCTTCCCCAACACATTACTCTGCCAGCCAATCCCAATCCACCTGATTTGCATCCTAATCATTTCTCTACATGTACACCACCTGCCTCCTCTGTTTTGATTTTTGCAGATACAACTCACGGGCCTTCCACAACCGTCACAGGAGCAGCGTCACCTTAAGTAGCCACATCAGCAAGTCCACCAAATACTCTTCCCACGGATCAAATGCCCTCTGATGATACACACACAGCTATTCAGAATACTCATCCAATGGTCACAAGGTCCAAGAGCTCTCGTTAGTCCAATGACAACTTTGTGCGCTATCCCCTGCCTCAAGCATTTACGTCCACTGTTGTTTCCACCGAGACAGAACCAATATCTTTCACTCAAGCATCCAAATCCCCACAGTGGCGTGAAGCCATGGATACAGAATTCTCAGCATTACTAAAGAATGGAACTTGGTCATTAGTCATGCCTCTTGCACATGCAAATATTGTAGGCTGCCGATGGATTTATAAAATCAAAAAGAAAGCAGATGGCACTTTTAAAAGGTATAAAGCTCGTTTAGTGGTTAAGGGGTTTCACCAACAAAAGGGGATTGATTTTTCAGAAACCTTCAGTCTGGTCATAAAGCATGCTACCATTCGGTTAGTTATTTCTCTTGCGGTAACATAAAAGTGGCCAATCAAGCAATTAGATGTGCAAAATGCGTTCTTACATGGCGACCTCGATGAAACTGTATTTATGCTTCAACCACAAGGTTACATTCATCCTCAGTATCCTCAACATGTATGTAAAGTTCACAAGTCTCTTTATGGTTTACGTCAACTCCTCGCTCTTGGTTCGCAAAACTGTCAACTAAACTCCAGTCCTTGGGCTTCAAAGAAAGCAAGGCAGACACTTCTCTCTTTGTTTTGCAGGAAGTTAATTATGTTCTCTACATCCTCATCTACGTTGATGACATATTGATCACTGGTTCCAATACATCTGTCATCCAAAGTATTATCAGCGCACTATAAGCTTCTTTTGCTGTCAAGGATCTCAGCAGTCTGCACTATTTTCTGGGTATCGAAGCACTTTGGTGCACAAATGGAATATATCTCACTCAGTGTAAATACATTGCTGACTTACTTCACAGAACGAAAATGGAACACGCCAAGCCTTGCACCACTCCAATGGCATCTACTTGCAGACTCAACTCTAGTGAAGGCACTCCATTTGACGATGTGCACCTCTATCGAAGTGTTGTGGGAAGCTTGCAATACTTAGCTTTCACGAGACCTGACTTGCCTTTTGCTGTCCATAAAATCAGTAAATTTATGCACAACCCACTGGACACCCATTGGCTAGCTGTGAAACGTATATTACGTTATCTCAAACATTCCTTCTCCACTGGTTTGTACATCAGTGCATGTGCTGATTTAATCTTGCATGCATTTTCTGATTCGGATTGGGCTACAGACTTAGATGATCGTCGATCGGTTGGTGCATACTGCATATACATGGGTTCAAACCTGATTTCTTGGAGCTGCAAACAACAACCAACAGTAGCACATAGCAGCACTGAGGCTTGAATACAAAGCACTTGCCAATACTGCTGCTGAACTAAGTTGGTTTCAGTCAATTTTTACTGAACTTGGCCTATCACCACAACACAACCCCACCTTGTGGTGTGACAATATTGGAGCTACTTACCTCACTTCCAACCCCAAATTTCATGCCCGGACCAAGCATATTGAAATTGACTTTCATTTCGTTCATGATAAAGTCTGCAACAAAGACCTCGTGGTCAAATTTATCTCCAGCAAAGATCAATTAGCAGATCCTCTTACGAAACCACTACCACCAAACAAATTCAAGCAAGTTTTATTCAATCTGAATGTTCGTGACCTACCCTCCAGATTGAGGGGGCGTGTTGAAGATCACGTAGCTGCTGCCATGTCAGATCAAGCAATTGAAACGGAAACGGCAATTGAAGATGACTCAGCAACAGATGTAACGAAGCTGCTGCCAATGAAGAGTTAAAAGCGTTAGACATTTAAAAGCAATTCAATTCATGCAATTCAATTCAGTTGTAAAAGCAATTCAATTCAGCTGTTTCACAGCATTGTAAATACTACATATATAGTAGTATGTGTACAGTTGAACATCAAGGGAAAAACAACGTGTTAATCATAATACACAATTATTTCTTGTATTATTCTACACCTCCCAATAGCAATGGTTTTTTTTTTTTTTATCTTTTTCGAGGGATAAAATAATTATTTACTATACAAATAAATATAAAAAAATAAATAAACTGGTGAACCGACCAACTCGAAAACCGAACCAACCCAAAAATATACTATTACAATCCACAATGTTTTGTCTCACAATTTACAGTGAATGTCTGATCTCTTGTAGTTTATTTTACTAGTTAAATTGCCCATACTACATTGCGGGCCAAACAAATAGTTTTTATAACTTTTGGAATTGAAACAATTAATAGATTTTGCTTGTTTAAAAATAAAATATAACATTTATACATGCAAGGTTTGATATAATAAAACACATCAACACATCCTATTATAATAACAACAAAATCGAAGGCTTATATTATTACTATCATTATTAAAATAATAAAAATTATTAAATTACCTTGAGAAAAAAACTCAAAACATTAACAAAAAAGAAAGCAATAAAAAAACAAAAATTATTATTATTATTATTTTGTGAATAATGAGAAAATAAACTCTATAAAAGAATAAAAAAAGCAAAAAATAAATAAATAAAAAATGATAAAAAATATTAGCAAATAAAAATCATTTGACGTGAAAATAATAATAATAAAACTAATAAAAAAACCCAAAGAAAGAACAAACGAAAAGAAAGAAAGAAATATCAATTGTTTTATTACTATTATTACTTAAACAATAAAAAATATTAAATTACCTCAAAAAAATAACTCGAAAACATTAACAAAAGAGTAAGTAAGAAAAAAACTAAAATTATTATTATTATTATTATTATTATTATTATTATTGCGTGAATAATGGAAAAATAAATTCAATAAAAGAATAAAAAAGCCCAAAAACTTTAAAGAAAGAGCAAACAGAAAAATGATAAAAAAAATATTAGCTAAAAAATCATTTGATGTGAAAATAATAATAAAAAAACTAATAAAAAAACCAAAAGAAAGAGCAAAGGAAAAAAAATATTAATTTTCAAATGATCATAGATACAAACTAAAATATAATAACAAATTTTTGAAAAAAATATTATCTCAACAAAAAAAAAAAATTAAAAACAAAAATTAAGAGAACACATATATAAACGTGGACAAAAATAGGGACTATTTAATAAATATAAAAAAATAAAGGAATTAAAATAAAAAATTAAAAGTATAAGGGCAAAAATGAAAACCAAATATATTTTCAATTTCAATCAAAAGACAAAATTGAAAATATCAAATCTTATGTATCGAAAATATTAAGGGATTTAAAAGCAATCTGGAAATTAAAAGAATAAGGTCTTATATGAAAATATAATATGTAATCAATTTTAATTAAATGATATAATTGAAACAAATCAAAACTTACATAATAGATATAAGGATCACACAACACAATTAAAAAAGAAGGGACTAAAATGAAAAATCCATAAAATCGAGGGTTGACGTGTATTTTAGGGTGAAAAAGAGAGAAAAGCGGGGAAAAAAGTCCAACCGGCCATCATCTCATCTCCGTCAACCTGTTTGTTGCATGTGCCACACTATGAGGAAGAGGATACTACAAGACACCGCACTCGCTACCCAAAGAGAGTGTGATGTCGAATAGTATCGGTCATGTGTTCTACAAGCGCCAAAAGTAATTCGAGAAAAATAATAAAAAATATGATAAATTACTAGGACACCCCTACAACCAACTCTTCTACTGTGTCTTATTGGGTTATTTTCAAAAAAAATATAAAATTTCCGTGGCACCTCTCTCGGTCAGAGTTAATTTTTGCCTTTTTCTAGGGACAAAATGATTATTTTACTGTGCAAAGAAATATAAAAAAATCAATAAATTAGTTACCCGAATCGGACCAAACCGGACCGAAAATGTGCGTATTCCTCCTGGCAAGGCCTAATTTTTATCTTTTTCAAGAGATAAAATAATTATTTTATTATATAAAAAAAATAATATTATTATAATCTACAGTGATTTTACACATAATTTAATTTATAGGAAGTGGACTTGATACCAGGTAATATATTAGATAATAATATAATAAATAGAATGGCGTTCATCGCAAGTCAATATTACGTGGCAAAGTTTGATAAAGCTGATCCTATTTGAAAAGAGAAAGAAATTTCATGTGATTTTTTTGTCACGGAATTTCCGTCCTCATGACCCAAAGTCAATTCACCGCCGGGGGAACAGGAAAGGAGGTGCTTGTGTGGACGCGCGTGTAGTGTGGGCAGGGGAAGAAATTCGCCGACCAGCGTTGCCTGCACAAGATGTCTAAGAATCATCATCGATACGATTGAAAATATGGACGTCACCAACTCAATGAGAAACAGTGTAAATTGCTGACTTTCTTGGCCTTTTCTTTTGTCCCATCATGTGGGCCTGGTGCTGTTGGCCACAACTAGTTCATAACACTAATCATTTGGAACTTTTTCCATCAAAGTGAATAATGAAGAAATAATCTAAATTACATCCTTAAAATACTATAGTGAAAATACTATAGCTATAAATATCATTATCGTGTATTATAATAATATAATTACTATTTTATCTAACTGTTTGTCTCAATTTTAGCTTTGAATTCAGGAGTATTTTTATTTTTTTTATATTTTTATATACAGTAAAATAACCACAATACATTTAAATAAGACAAAAACTAAGAGTTGTCGGCGGAGTGTTACTAGAATTTTATATTTTTTTGAAAATATATAAATACAAATATGTGCTTATAAAAGAAAAAAAATTCAAGAGTTGGCTCTATTGGTGTTTAGGTAATTCTACTTTCTTTTTTTATGCGGAGATTGTTGGCAAGTCGGACTGACGTGCCAACAGTTTTCGGCTTCACACTCCTTTTAAACGATGCATGCGGCTTCGCGTAGTGGTGAAAAATATCCATTTAAAATCTCACTGGATATGATGTCATGTCTTCTTTCTCATGGTAGTGCATGTGGTGTCCCACAGAGGTCGGAGACAACGGTGGTCGATTAATTCCCTCCCTTTTCTCTCTCCTGCAAGCTAAATTACATGGAAGTCCTCTTTAATTATGATATTTTTATTTCAATCCCTAATTTTTTTAATTGTTTGGTATGGTCCTTATTTTTGTAATATAAGTTATGATTTGTTACAATTTTGTCTGTCAATTGAAATCGATTATATATTTCGATTTTATTTTGGTTCTTATTCTTTTAATTTTGAAATTGGTTTTAAAACCCTTAATATTTTCGATACAGAAGTTTAGATTTTTTTCAATTTTATCTTTTGATTGAAATTTATCATATATTTTGTTTTCATTTCGGTCCTTATATATATATATATATATATATATATATATTTCTAAAATAATCTCTTTTTTTGTCCATAATGTATATGCTCTTAGTTTTTTTGTTTTTTTATTTTCTAATTTGTTGAGATTATACGTTTATTTAATTTAGACCTTAAATTTTAAGTTGTGTTGGTGATCATTTGAAAATTGATATTTTTCATTGTTCTTTCTTCTTCTTTTTTTCAAGCCAAATGATTTTTTCAAGCTAATAATATTTATTTTTGTCTTGTCATTTATTTAATTTTCTATTGTTTTTTATGTTATTTTTTTATAAAAATTGACTTTTAGCTTTTTTTATATATGATATTTCAGATCTAATATCACGTTAAAAAGATATAAAGCTACACGTAGACAAAACGAATGGACAAATTGGACCAAATTATCTAAAATGAAAAAATATACGAGTGACTTGCCTTGCGCTTCACCGTAGTCAGAACCAAACTTTTTAACATGTAAAGAAATTTCAATGTTCCTAGATGACTTTTTATGATGCTATACATATGAGAGAGATAATCAACCTAATAACCTTTTGATTATTTAGTTTTTTTTATATTGATTTTATCATGGTTAAGGCATTTAAAATAATAATAATTATTATTTTAAAGGTATTTAAAAAAAAATAAGTGGGCCAATTATATAGTTTGATATTTGTTTAATATTAACGCCTTAGAATATATATAAAAAAATGAACTAAGTTTTTTTTTTTAAATCTCAATTTAATTTAATCCGAGTGATCTGAAATACTTTTAATATAATGATATGAAGAATATATCTCAAAAAATAAAAAAAAAATTAATTTTTTTTATAAAAATAATGATGATGACAATGATAGTATTGGAAATAATAACTAAAATAGTAATTGTTTACAATAATGGTTATAATGACAGCTATATTAATTCTGATAATCTAACAATCATGATAATAACAATTAGAATAATAATTGAAATAATTCATGAGTTGATATTGTTTTTGTGAAAAATTGACTTTTGTGACACTTTTATGTATGATATTTCAAATCTAATTTCACATAAACAAAAAATATACGAAGCTACACAGAGATAAAAGAGGTGGACAAATTGAGCTACATTATCTACAATGAAAAAATATATATGAGCTCTTGCTTTGCACTTCACAGCAGCCAAAACTAAATTCTTTAACATGTAAGAAAATATTAATGGTCTTAGATTTCTTTTATAATGCTATGCATCTAAGAGAAAAAATCAACCTAGAAAACTTTTGGTTATTTAGTTTTTATATATTCATTTTATTATGGATAAGATGTTTAAAATAACAATAATAATTATTTTAAAGGTATTATTTCTTAAAAATATGTGAGACTAATTATATATTTTGATGTTTGTTTAATATTAACGATTTAATATATATATATATATATATATATATATATATATATATATATATATAAACTAAGTTTTTTTTTAAATCTCAAATTAATTTAATCTCAGTGTTTTGAAATACTTTCAATATAATAATATATTATTATTATAATAATATGAAGAATAACTCTTAAAAAAATGACTTTATTTTTATAATGATAAGGATGACGGACAACATGGTATCACTAATAATAATTAGAATATTAATTATTTACAATAATTATTATAATGGAAGCTATAATAATTATAACAATTTAATAATCATGATAATAATAATAAAAATAATAATCAAAATCATTCATCAGTCGATGTTATTTTTGTTAATAATAGAATCTTGCAATTTTTGTTTTTATGTATGATCTTTCATATCTAATATCATGTAAATAAAAAATATACAAAGCCACAAGTAGACAAAATCAGATGGAAAAATTGGATCAAATTATCTACAATAAAAAATATACAAACCATTTTCCCCGCGCTTCGCTATAGCCAGAACCAAATTTTTTAACACATAAAAAATATTAATGGCCCTAAATTTTTTATATGATGCTATATATCTGAGTGAAATAATCAGCCTACAAAAATTTTGATTAGTTTTTTTTTTTAATATAAATTTATTTATTATAGATAAAGTGTTTAAAATATATATTTGATATTTGTTTAATATGAACGCCTTAATATATATGAACTAAGTTTTGTATTTAAAAAAATCTCATATTAATTTAATTTGAGTGTTTTGAAATACTTTTAATATAATAATATGAAGAATAAATCTTAAAAAATAAAAAAATAATTTATTTTCTTAAAATAAAAATCACTTTAAACCAAAAATATATCAAACCACACATAGAAAAAATGCAAAAAAAATATAAAGATAACAAATCACTAACAACAAAATATTCACTATACATGCATAAAAGATATTTTCACTCTCATATCACGCCATCAAAGTTAAATTTACTTTGTTTTTTAACGCAAGCTGCATTTAATATAAAAATAAATTACAATAAAAATTAAAAGTCAAAACTAGAGTATAGATACATAAATACAAAAAAAAAAACTAATAACTATCCTTGAAGGAAAAAAAAATAAAAGGATTCAAATTAAATTAAAAAATAAAAGAATAAGAATCAAAATACAAAGCAGTAAATTACATATGTTGAAATGAGACAAAAAAATTTCTTATTGCGACGCAACGTAGATCAATGGCTTGTGTGTGTGTGTGTAATGAAATACTTTTTTTATTTAAAGAAAAAGATGTACAAGTGTTTTACCATGCAATGAAATCCATTACACTGAGAATTCTTACAATGTAGTAATGAAGTTTTAACCCTTCAAGCAAAGACCAAATAAACTAGTTATTGAAGGCAAAATTGTCTTTTTATAAAATTTATTTATTCTTATCAAATTTATTTGAATCAAAATAGTTGTTTAATATTTTTTTTAATACAATAAAATAACTAAATTATTCTAAAAATATAATAATTAATGGCTTCATCACCTTTTCTTTTTTTAAGCAATTAAATAACCGTATTAGCTATTTTTATATTGCCAACATTGTTTTTTTTGTTATAATGAAGTTGATAGATAAGAAATTAGCATTGTGATAAATTATCTTTTAAACATTAATGGGGTGCGCAATGCATATGCCAACAAGCAGGCAAAGTATGAGCCGGCTAAACGGTGACTTTTAAATAAGGAGATGTTTTTAGAAAGTGTTTTTGATAAAAAAAAAAATATTTTTTATTTTAAATTAATTTTTTTATTTTTTTAATTATTTTGATGTACTGTGTCAAAAATATTTTTTTAAAAAAATTATTTTAATATATTTTTAAACTATTTTTTTTTTATTTTTTAATTATTTTGATGTTGTGTCAAAAATATTTTTTTTAAAAAATTATTTTAATATATTTTTAAACAAAAAATATTTTAAAAAATAATTTCAATAAAACTTCTAAACAGGATTTGACACCTGTCCATCACTAGCAATGCCTAGCCCTTCCAATTTTTGTAGCAACTCTTTATTTTATTTTTCTTCAATTTTGATCATTTTTATTATGATTATTATTTATTTTATCTATCATATTTGGTCCTCATTTTTTTAATTGATATTTTTTTTTTTTTAATCTTTTTCTTGATTTATTTTATTTTTTAATTTTGTACCTAAATATTTGATATCATTTATTTTTATAATAGATTTGGTCATTAATTTTTTATTGGTAGTTTATGTTTATATTTCTTAGTATTTTTTATTTTTAATTCCATCCCTCGTTGTCTTATTTTATTATATTTTTATTTGTTCTTTTAATTTCTATTTATTTTATTTCATAATTTTGAATGATCATGAATTTTGTTTCCTAATTTTTCAGGTTTGCTTTATGTAAGGTAACCTCGTCTCATGACTATGACCATAGATTTCGAAGATTACTCTAATTTGACTTTAGTTTTCTTTATATTTTATTTTAATTTTATCCTTGTACATAAAGCTTATTGTCCCTTTAGTTTAATGATTTTTACTGTTTTTGTTTTCTGTTGGGTTTTGCTAATCTCATATCTTAGGTCTAAGTTTAGTTGAGTTAACATAAATTGATTTTTTTAATTATTTTTGTATGAGGTTATCTCGATTTTACAACTAAGTTGCAAATTTGACATGTTGATTTAAGTCAAATTTTTTTTATTCTCTTTTTATTTCAATTTACTCTTTAGCATTTGATTTTATAGTGATCGAGTTTTAATTTTTTCTCTTTATGAGCTCACCCCTTTTCATTCATTTTTTTCTTTATTATAAAATACAATTTTTGAGACTTTATAAGAATACCTAGAGACTTTATAAGATTTTAATGATATTGACAAACATTCATTTTTTTTTTATTATTATTATTCGTTGTTTATGTTATTGTCATTGTTTTTTATAATCATATTATTAAATTAAGTAAAGTTATTGTATCCATTTTGAATCAATAACTTGAATCTTTTTTTTTTTTTTTTTATGTTAAAAAGAATCAACTTGGCTAACAACATATCACAAACCACTCGAGCAAACTAAGAGAAACGTTGCTAGAAAGAGGTAGCCCACACTTCACACCCAACCGGAGCAGTCCTAGAAACAATTTACATGTAATCAATTCATGCAATTGCGACTCCATATACATAGGGGTGCTAAAAAATTATTTTTATTTTTTACTTTTATTTTAAAAAAATAGTGTTTTCAGACCATTTCCATGATATTAAAAATACTTTTAAAAAATAAAAAAAATATTTTAATATATTTATAAATAAAAAACATTTTAAAAAACTAGAATCTTAAACCGGCAACATACCAAGAAGCAGTAATTGGATCAACATCCCTTGTTCTTATTCTTAACAGTTTCCCATGTAAACTTACTTTTGACTTTGCCACTAAGAATTTGGGTCCTCTCTGTTGATGTGTTTTAGCCTTGAAGCTTCACAAACTGTAGATGGTCTTTCGATTAGTCAACTAAAATATGCGTTATATATCATTACTTGAGTTTAGGGTTTGTTTGAGAGTAAGATAGATTATATTTTTCTGTATTGAATATCATATATACTTTTATTTTAATTTTTATTTACTTTTCATGCAAGAATTATCTCGTAATAATTTTAATCAAATATTTTTTACAACCTATTTATTTTAAGATTATAAATAAAAACATTTTAAAAAAACTTTTATTTTAAAGTTGTAATTGCAATTATAAAATTTACAGCAATGTCTTGATGCTCCATATTTAATATTCTATGTTAGTGGATTGAAAAAAATCGAATAAAATATAAGGAATATCAATAAGTTTGGAGCATTGAGAGGAATTTTATGAACTGATGTGTAATAAGGGATATATGTGTGCCCTCTCACTTGTAAGCTTTCAACATCTCTATAAAAAATATTTCCCAGCATCATTTTGATTTTTATTAGATCCAAGCATCATCATGATCCAAGCATCATCATCATTTTAATTATTCTTTTGAACCCATGTGACTGTGATTATATATATTAAGTTTTAGGTTTGATTTGCATGAATATGAATATGTGTTAGTTTTATGCCATAACTAAGTTAATCATCCCATTACTTGAAATATTTTGGAATAATATAATAATTAATTTGTTTGAAGGGATTCGAAAGAAAAAGAATTTGTCAATATGTTGATGGTAATATATAAATATAAAAGTCCCAAATGATGGGAGTATATGAAAATTTTATTTGCAAGTATGAAAACTAATTGAGTCGATAACATATATATATACATATATATATATATATATATATGTATATATAAAATCCTATACTTTAAATTATAATACTATATTTTCCTATAAATATGATAAAAAAATAGGATTATTACAAGAAAAATTTACTAAATATTTTTTTCAGAAAAAATGCATGAGAGAAAAACTATTTTTTAGGAAATCTCTTAATACCCTTTCTAAGCAAGATATTATCGTGGCTTTGAGTGTTATCATTTTTTTTTAGTATCAAGTGTTTCTTTATATGTATGTTAAATAAAATTTGTACAACTCTTACAATAAAATACAAGAACTAACATTAAAGAAAACTTAATATGTGTATAATTGACAAAATATCAATTGTTTTTCTAAATAATATTGTATATATTATTTCAGGAAAAACATATTTAGAAATTTATGAAATCAACTTCCCATTTGATTGTTTTTAGGTCTAGAATAGTAATCCCTTATATTAATTATATTTTTGTCCTTAGTTTTTAAAACTTATTGTAATCAAGTCATACATGATTGATCATCTCATTTTAATTTATCATTTGGCCTAAATATAAACCTAATTCTAAATAAATAAGATTAAAAAAGTTAAACAATCTAATTCATTATTATTAATTTAATAATTGATTAATCTTAATTTGTAGATTATGTTAATAAACCAGTAATGTGTTATAATATTTTAAATATTATAAAAATCATAAGATTTGACTTATCTTGTCAATGAGCAGTTTCATAGTATAATTACTATTCCTTCATCAAGAATATTCTTATTTAGACATTGTATCATAGAATGTGTCTATTTCGTTAAATCATGTTTGTTCTCAACACTATAGTTATTGATCATTTAAATAAGATTTCAAACTTTTTTCAAATCTTATTCCAACCTGTGTAAGAATCTTACAATCAATATTATTTGAGAATATATAGAATATATATTTTTAATTCACTTAGGATGATAAATCCTCTTTTAATCACTTAAATACCATGAAATATTTCATGTTATACCCAATATATATTCTTTTTTTATTCTTGAATCGAATAATATCTAGTCAAGATTAAAACATAACATTTTATATACAAGATACCTTTTAGGTTAGTACATATGTTATGTGACATATATTTTCTTTTATAAAAGAAAAAACACATACATATTAGTTTCGGGTATCTATTTTATCTCGACTTAAGAGAACAATTACTGTTTTTCATAAAAAATATCATAACATGTATAATATTAATAATTTTAATTAATAACCAATTTTATATAATAAAAAATATTTAGTAACAGTGCTTTGCGCATTAGAAATCTCTTAATAATAATAAATTTATAATTGCTTTTGCAAATTATTTTTCTCCAAGGACTTTATCTTTGGTATATATTTATTAATGGAATATTACATTTATTTATCAAAATGAATATAAAAGATAAAAATATTCATTAATAATAAATATATTTTAAATGAATAAAGTAACCGATAACAATACTTCACTGAAAAGTTTTTACTGTTTAATATAAAGTTTTTATACAATAAAAATTTTAATTCATACCACATCTCAGTTTCTCAGCACCAATCATCTATTAATTCCTTAACTGCTTCGACTAACTACTTCGTATGCCATGATGATACATAACTGAAACTCATCTTTGATATAGCAAGAGGCAGTTTAACAAACCGAACCAAATCGCTCACAAGCCCCGTCAAATCCTCCACTAATCTCTCCCTGTGTTTTATACATCCGCGTTACTGGGAATGCATCAAAGAAATAAATTAAGAACATATCTTAATCGAACCTAGTTCTCAACGAAAGAGACCATCTGTGTAATACCTAAATCTCCCTATGCTCTTCAAGAGTCATTTGTTTTGTTTTAAGCCATGCACGCATTCATCTTCCATGGCCCGTGACATTTCAAAGCCACAACCAGAGGAGGCGGCGCCGGGGGTAAATTTTGAAAATGTTGGATCCATTTGTCAAAGCTTTGAGGAGGAAGCCGGTTCTTCAGCTAGCCGTGGTCGGAAGAGCTTTTCCTTCATAACTGGAAGAGTATTCTTCAAGAGGGTTCTTGGCTATAATGATAAAGATCGCAGCTTGGAAAGCGAAGGAGAGCCTATCCATAATGCACGAAAAAGTGTTTCCAATTCAAAAGAAATGGGATATGAAACATCTTTCAAAGAACCAGAACCAGATATTGATCAGGAAGCAAAATATGTGAATAAGGTTGATCATAGTATTTCTCATGGAAGAAATGTGAAGACAGTCGAATTACAGGACATGGCAGAAGATGGTAATATAATGGAAATTATAGCGGAAAGGAACTCTAGCGAGGAGGCCGCTGTGAACAATGAGGTGATGGGGGAGGCTGTTAGCAATGAGAAGGAAGGTGCAAGGGAGGACAGCATGTTATATTCACTAGAATCTCCAAGTTTCAGGGTATACTGCGTTCATAATGTCTCAGTCGACGGTGATGGTAAAGACGGTGAGATCTCAATCAAAAGATAATTAATTACGACTATTCTATGCACAGAATCAAATTTATTCAGCCTTTTTCCAATCTGGTCTTCTGTTTGTCGATTTTCAGGGGTGAAAAGATAAGCTTTAATGTTTTAGATGCTCAAATAATAGAAAATCTTGGAAGCAGGATCAAATGATTTAATCAGCATTATTATAAATTACAACAGTCTAATTTCCTGGGAAATTTATCTTTGAACCATTCTCTTTCTGAGACTTTGGATTCATCAAGAGTTTCTTTGTAGAGGTTTCTTGTTGAAATAAGAAGCGCGAAGCTCAAGGGCTGAACGTTTACTGCTAAGATTAGTTAATGCAAAACCATTACAGGACCTCCAAATTAAGTATAGCATGAATGCAAAACCCTAAATTCTTGATCAGCTTTTCCTATCCAAACCAATTACTGCTAAATGTTAGTAGTATGTTCTTAAAAGAAAATCACCGTCCTTCTGTGTTTTGCAGAAAACGGTGATAAAGATATAGAAAACAAATCATTGAAGGAAACCGTCCAGAAGGTATTAACTTTTAGCGCTACTGCTAATAAATCAGATGAAACCATTCTGATCTGTATATATACATAGCTGCAACTCGAAACTTGAAAGGAACACCAGTTAAACCCATCATTTCTGGCATATTAAGCAATTACGCATGCATGTTGTTGATACAGGTTGTAGTATTTGACATTACCATTTCTCTTCTTCTTTGAGCAGGGATCAGAGAACCAGGCAGTGAAAAGAAGAAGAAGGTCCAGATTTAGGACTCCATTACGAAATGGTGGACCAGCAAGAACGAAAAACCTTATGTTTGCCTCGTGTAGCTGTACTAACACTACTCAGGAAAGCGTCTGTGGATCAGCTGGAAATGCTGTCCCCGCTGACTGTCTGCTATCCACACAAGTATATAAAATCAAGGCAGTTTTCAGTCACCCTATTTAATTATTTTCCTTTGAATTCGTGAGTTTCGAAGGCAAGATTCCTATGGGAGACTGCACCATATTTCCGCTTCGGTAGATATTCTAATATATATGTTAGTCATGAAAATAGTAAATTTAGATCTTTCAAGAGTACTTTCAAGTATTTAATTAGTAATATTAAGCTTTATTTAGGGTTTATGTAAAATTATCTAAAAATCATATGTTTTTCAGCTTTGAACAATTATTTTCAGACTAAGTTGTGATAATACACAAACTACCGATGTCAAAGAAAGGAATTGCTATAACCTTGAATGCTACGTATTTTCTTTTATATAACGTGATTTTGTAATGTGCTCTCCTCGTATAAAATAAAAGACATAAATTTTTATTCATAAGAAAACCTAAAAAATCCAATAAATGGAAATATATCAATTTTCTCATTAAATAATATAACATATATTATTTTTGACTAGTTTAATATATTTTTTCTATGAAGTTCTTATTTGTTTTTTTTGTCTAGTTTTAAAATTATAATCCTCTTTATTAATTACATTCTGATTTTCAATTTCTAAAACTTCTTTAAAATCAAGTCACATTTTATTAATCATTATATTTTAATTTCTAAGCAATAGTTTTTTATATGTGTGACTTGTTCAATTTCCTAATATGTTGATTCAAATAAAAATCATGATCTTAACTAAAATAAGAATAAATAAATTAAACAATCTAATTTATTATCAATTCAATGATTGATTAATCTTAATTTAAAGATCAAATACATTGTTTAGTAACTAGTCATTATCTCTTAAATATTAGAAAAAATCTTAAATAGTTTGACAAAACCATTCATATATTATTTTTGATTTACACGTTATTAGTTAAATTGCCCGCACTACATTGTGGGCCTAGTATACAAATTTTGATATCTATTGAGATTAAAATAATTTATAGAATTTACTAGTTCAAAATAAAATATAATATTTATACATGCAAAGTTTAATATAATAAGACAGATCAATACACTTTATTATAACAACAACAATATCGAAGTCTTAATATTTAAAATTATCACTATTGTTATTGGTAAAATAATAAAAAATATTAAATTACCCTGAGAAAAAAAATAAAAAAAATCAACATAAGAGTGAGTAAGAACAAAAACTAAAATTACTACTACTACTACTATTGCGTTAATAATAATAAAAAATTAAATCAAAGACTAAAAAAGCCTAAAAAATTTATTTTTTTTTAAAAAATACATGATAAAAAAATTATTAGCCGAGAAAAAAATACTTGACTTGAAAATAATAATAAAAAAAACAAAGAGAAACACTAAAAGAAAGAACAAAGAGAAAAAAAAACATAAATATCAATTTTTAAATTCTCACAAACACTAATTAAAATTTAAGAACTAAATCTTTCAAAAAAATACCGTCTCAGTAAATAAGAAAATAATAAAAATTAAAAACTAAAGCTAGGAGCACACATATATAAACATGGACAAAAATATAAACTATTTTAGAAATATAAAACAACTTAAGGAACTAAAATAAAAAATTAAGAGCATAAGAGCCAAAATAAAAATAAAATGTATTATCAATTTCAATCAAATGATAAAATTAAAAAAATCAAAACCTCTATACCGATTATATTAAGGGATTTAAAACCAATCTGAAAATTAAAAGAATGAAGACCAAACTGAAACCTAAATATATAATCAATTTTAAGAATCCAATTGAAACAAATAAAAAATTATATAACAAAAATTAGGACCATGTAAAACAATTAGAAGTACAGGGACTGAAATGAAAATATCATAAAACGGGGGGTCTGCATTATACTTTAGCATTCAGGAGAGAGAAAAGGGAAAAACAACTTTCAACCGACACCATGGTCCAAGATACGTCACACCATCAGGAAGAGGACACAGCGGCGCATTGGTTGAGACGCGAGGTGAATATTTTTCGACACCGGAAATCACTTCACGCGTCACTCGAAGTGGGTGTGAGACCGAATACCCTGTGTGATCCATGCGCGCATTGTATTTGGTAGATAATAAAAAAAATATGGTCAATTACTAGAATACTCCCACAACCAAATCTTCTATTTTATCTTATTTGAGGGTAGATTAGTATTTAGTCAATTTAGAAAAATAGAAAATACTCGTGGCAAGCATCCTGGCTAGAATTCAGTTTTTGTCTTATTAAGAAGCAAATTATATTTAGCCATTTGTAAAAAATATGAAATTCCCGTAAAACCCCTCTAGAAGCAACAATTTTTTTTTTTATCTTTTTGAGGAATAAAATAATTATTTTACTATATAAAAATAAAAAAAAATCAATAAACCAATGAACCGACCGAATCGAACTGGCCCGAAAACTGAACTAACCCAAAAATACACTATTATAATCCACAGTTTTTTCACTCACAATACACACACACATATAGATCTCAACAACTCTAATTAATGTATACTCTCAATATTTATGAATCATGTTATGATGAAATAAAATTCTTGTAATTGTAACAACTATAATTTTTTTTTATGAAAAATATTTTTGTTCCACATATTGTATCCATACTTTAAATTCATTAATCAGACATTAAAGCAAATATAAATTAATATTGAAAAATAAAAAAAGAATTTTTATTTTAGAAGATTAAAATATGTAATCAACCAACTGGGTATAAAACATATCCACAAACAATATCTAACATAGTGTAAACACCAAAATTAGGTTTAATTTCCTGCCCGTCTTCTTGGCTGCAGCTGTGTCTCTGTTTGTAAGGGAATTTGATGAAGTCAGACACACTGTTAATGGAGGTTCAATCTACGCTTCTACTGTTAATTTGCTCACAGGTTTTCCCTAGGCATGGTTTGTGAACCTTTCTGAAGATCATCTCCCATTTCAGCCACGAAACACATATAAAACTTGAGCCCAGGACCTCCTGTTGTTCTTGTTCTCTCTGCAACAGCACTTGCTGGGCTGATTTTCCAACTGTTAGAAACTTTTCAGATTAATTAGCTATCATAATATCAGATGAGGCATGGTTTTTCATCCGAGATGAGGCCCTAAATCAAGAAATATTCAGCCATCTTGGATTGGTCCTGCACGTAGAATGAACAAGATCAGTTGTAGACAATTAGCATCGTAAATCAAAAGGTAGCTGAATAGAACCGCGGCCTAAACATCAAATCAAAAGGTAGCTTAGATTGTGAAAATGCCATGCCATCCCTCGTTCTCTTCCTCAGCCTTAAAGCAACAAACCTTTTTGACTTAAATTATGCTGCCTAGTATTATTTAAAACTTTATTATAATTTTTGAAGTAAAAAAACAACATAAATTATGTCAAATATTGAAATACAAACTAAAAACCGTGTTTATACTAGCCCTAGGCATAAAATAAGTAGGAAAAAGTAAAATTTATAAATTAAATAGGAGGAATAAATAAACTATAAAAGAAAATATTTTCTAAATAAAATAAAAATTACTTGGAATTTTTTCCCTATAAATCATCTTGCATCATATGATAAACAAATTATACATGCCTTATTTAAACTTAAATCAAAATCTTTATCTTTTCAAAAGTATTTAGAGAGAATAAGTATTTATGTTCATACTTTCACAAAAACAAAATCCTTCATCAATAGAAGAATAACTCCATCCTTACTTTATTAAATTCCCCCACCAATAAAGGAATATAAGGCTATATATAATGCTTTCACCTTCAACATTTAATAATGAGATAGGCAGAATTTTATTCAAAGATAAACAATAAACTTTCTTAAAAAACATTCGTTGTTTTATCAATGTTTGAATTTATTCTAAGTTGATATTATCGAGTTTCAAACCGAGATGGAAACAAGACCAACAATAGCTTTCCTGTTAACATGGTGGATTTATTTATAAAATGCAATAATTAATCAATTTTTTGTCCATAAATAAGCATTAGCCCAATAAACATCTCTTCAAACTAAAGCTAAAAGGGAAGTTCTACAACCAGGATAACATGTCACTAATTCTCAAATAGTGGCTTATTGACTAAGAATATCTAATGATCCATGACCAATCACCCTAATACATTTTCCACTAATAAATCTATATGAAGTGTTTTTACTTGAACTAGAATTAATAATTCCTAGGCTAACAAAACTCCTTAGACAAAACAAATACAATGGAAACTCTCTGTCCAAAATAACCAACAATAATATAACTCATTCCCTCATAATATAATGCCACAGCATGCTCCATTTTAGCTTTATATATATGCAAAGTTACCAATAAGAGTAATAATATTAGATATTATATTCATTGAAAGGAAACAACCCACTAGGTTAAGTGACATAGACAAAAGTAAAATAATAAAAAATAACAAGATCAAGAATACAAAATTGTTTTGGAAAACGGATCATATTGAATCTCTAATTTGGAATTTTATTGCTAGATATTTTCTCTTTAAGTAGTTTACCTCTCTAGGAGGTTTACAACTCTTTAAATAAACCCGAAAATTAACCTAAACAAACTAGGTAACCTAAAATAAATAAAAAACAATAAAAGTCATAAACAAATTAGGAAAGACATTACACACACATATAGTAGCATAACATTTTTAAACTAAATCGGAAAAGAGCCCAAATCAACTAGGAAAATATAGCAGATCCTAAATAGTAACTTGAAGGCATTATTTATAAGTCGTTTTAATCTCTGATTACAACAAATTTTTAACCATCTAAGTAATAACATCTTAAAAATCCTTAAGCAGAATTTTAACGTGATACAATAATTAGATTAATATAAAGTTATGCTTTAGGAAAAATCTTTTACATGAGTTTTCTCAGGTTCGAAAAAACTATTACTTAAGTTTAAATTGCACTTGTCTCAATCTCGTAGATATCCAATCAAAACTCTCCATCTTTTTTGTTTCCTTACTTCAAGTGTATAATAATATTAGACATTAACTGCAACATCTCTATCCTAAAACTTGAATAAGAAATAACAATTGACATCTAAACTAAAAACCTCAAACTTGCTACATGGATATGTGTTGTATACATTAAAAAAAAAACCTTTGAATGTATATAATATTATGAATCTAGTAAACTTATAACCAAAAGCATCATCATAGTTTAAATTTATCTTCTTTTTTTTTTGTTGACTACCTTTCATATATTTTTTTGCACTAAACCTTTAGCTTATAAACATGAGCACCATCAATGATATTTTTATTATCATTAATGTCAATATTACGATATCATCATCAAAATATTTTCACTTTTAGATTAATCTCCTCATCTCTTCTTACTTCAACACATTTTACATTATGATCTCTTTTAGGTATAGTTATTTAATAGCTCACATATAACAACCCATGATTGTATATGCAAATAAAACAATATTTTCACATAATATACATGAGAATAAGTTCAACTATTTTTTTTTGTTTGAATATTATATTTCCTAAATAAATTCATTAACATTTACATAGTATAATTTATTTTGGTAATCACATTTTCATTAACATGTTTCGTGCAAATGAATTTCTCATTTTTAAATGATAACTCCATTTTTTTTTTTTTATCTCTTTTACCTTATAACAAGTTTTTCATTCTTTTTATATTTCAATTATTTATCCCTTGTCACTTTAAGGTATACTATGTACTCAATGTGAAATGACTTAACATTTAAAGTTGAACATAGTTTAAAACTTGATTAAATCCATAATATTATAAAATGCCAAGAATTAGAGCTAAGACGTTCAAAGATGTTGTCAATAGACTTGTTCAAAATATATGGTTTAAAATTAACTCTAATAATAAATTAAATACTAAAGTACAAGCTCTTATTAATTTAATTTAGGGTTTATGAAGAGCTTATAAGTGGGTTTTTAGACATTACAAAAAAGATTAAACCGAGAAGATTCAAATAAGCTAGTTTTGGCTTTTCTATACTTCTTATAGTCATAACTAAAGCTATAATAGGATTTTTAATGCAATTTTAGTTACACTAAAAAGAAAATATCCATATTTTCCCATTGATATATGACACTCATAATTTAGTAAGACATAAGAGAACCATATGCTTTAAGTTATGCTTCAATTCCTCCAACATATTACGAAAACATCTTTAGTCTTATAGTTAGGCTATGGGTTTCTTTAGTTATTATTAGGAATTATAGATATATCAGGCCATTTATTTAAATTTTAGCTTCATTAGATTATTATTATTTATTAGGTTTATCCATATTAATTAAGAATTTCCTATTAGACTTACTTTCTAGTTAAATACTTTTTAGTAGAGATCTTTGGAATTAAAACTATTTTTTATAAAGGAATCGATATTCTTGATTAAACTTACAAAATCTTTTAATAATTGATCGACTTTATTATGATTTAACTACTTGCTTGTCTTTTTAAGGTGCAGGGTGAGAATGACCATTGCATATAACTTTGGTTCTTATAGAGTGAGAATAATCATTGGAGGTTCTTGTTGGGTCAAGTTACAAATCATTCAAATATGATTTTATCATATCTTTAGAGGTGTTAGTATCAATTAGTATAAGAGGTTGTGTTCTAATTAGGTTGTTTCTCTTTAATCTTTTTTTTTTCCTTGATTTTATTTTTATCTAGTTTTAGCTAGGGTTTGGTTTAAAAAGCAATGTATTCTTCAATGTTATTTCAAAATTTGCAGCAAACCTTATATTAAAACTATGTTTGTGATTTGATGATCATCTTGCTTACATTCTTACTTTTACTAAACACAAAAAATAATTATGCTATGGATCTTAATATTTTATCTTTCTTGATTTTGATCAAAAGTAAAAAAAGGAGAATAAATATTGCTCTTTATGAATTGTGTGGATAAAAAAGAGAGGAAAAATTGAGGGAAAATTACACGAATTGAATGAATTGACAAGTTAAGGTTTAACTAAATACAAGCCCTTGAATTTTAGGGATAATTGAAAGTTTCTTGAATATTTTGTTGATTTTATTGAATATGTACATGTAAAATCTTAGTATTTTTGAATTGAATTCTTGTTTTCATTGGATTTTCTTTCCTTGTTTATTTAAAATTTGGTTAGTATATATTTTCCTTACTCTATTTGAATTGTTCTCTTGAAATTCTTGATGTTTTAATCTTAACTTTGTGGATTAGTTAGTTTTATTTGAATCTTTAACGTCAAATCCTTTGATTTTATGCTGTCATCTTTTCTTGATTGTATTTCACACAAATTTACATATCTATTCATAAGTTTATCCTCGTGTTTTGTTTTAATTAGTTATGTATATTTATTTATTCTTGATTCTTTATTATTATAAGATTACTACAATGTTTTGATTGATTATTTTATAAGTTTTTAAGTTACCTTTAAGAACCAAAGTAAGAGAATAAAAAGTGTGACACAATTGAAGGAGAATGATCTTGTAAAAAGATAAGATAGGTTATAGGCAATGCTTAAGGCTTTTATGGGAAAGATGAATAAATTAAGTACTAAGATAATTAATAAACATGATGTTCTTAGTCGTTAGTTAATGATGTTAAAAGGTTCATAAGCATTTTATCTTCTAGATGAAATTGTAGCTAAAAACTCTGATCATGAGGAGGTAAAGGATGTAGTTAATCATGGAAGGCACACACTAAAATTTTTTATATAAGACAAGGCTAAAGAGAGAGTTTGGTGGTAGATTTTGACCATATATTGATTTCATCCATAATAAAGATTTTGATGATCAAAATAGTTTAGATCATCGTTTGGATAACATAAAACTTAAAATTCCAACATTTTAAGAACAAAATGATCTAAAGACTTATTTGGATTAAGAAAAGAAGGTGACATTTATATTTTATTACCATCCATGTTAGAAGGAAAAGAAGGTGAAATTAGTTTTTGTTGAATTAACTAAATATGTTATTATTTACTGTGCTTGAATTATTATATGTATAAGGCATGATAAAGAAAGACCTATTGAAAATAAAAGGAGATAAAAGTAATAATAAGGAAAAGGTTTATCCCTAGTCATTACTATATAGAAATATATAATATATTTCAATCTTTATCTCAAGGTTCTAAAAGTATTGATAATTATTTTAAGGAGATGAAAAAAATAATATTTGGAGCTAAGGTTTCTAAGGATAAAAAAGCTATAATAGTTGGATTTTTAAACTGTTTAAATCAATTTATTACTAATGTGGTTTAATTCTAACATTATTTAGTATTTAAAAATAGGATGCATATCGCTTTAAAGTGAAAAACTAAATAAAAAGAAAATGTACTTCAACACCATATGATTACATAGGATCCTTTTAAGATTGAAAGTTGAATTTCATGAAACAGGGTTGTCGCGACGGTGGGTTTTTTGCGCTTAGCGCCCTGCCATCCCCCGGGTTTGGGGGATAACGGCACGCGGTGAAAATGAGAGTGTTTGTTTTATAGCCGTAAAATGTACGACTACAAATATCAGGAGTCGCCACCTAGTATTAAGGTCACTAGGAACCTTATGGTAAGGGGACTTGTTGTGAAAGGGGAAGACGCATCGCCCTCAATGCACCCTACCTAAGGTAAGCTGCATTGTTGTTTGATTGTTTTTTCCTAAGTCATTTTTACTTGTCTTTTCGTAAGGTTTGACGTAAATTTCTCTCCGAGAGAAAATATCTACCTCATTGCAGGTTGAAAGACTAACCAACAGATAAATTTCACAATGCATTTTAAAAATCATATTTTTAACTAACTACGAGTGTACTTTACAGTGTAATTTTACATCGTGACAGATAAAACAAAATAATTGTTAAATTATTTTTGACATTTTGGTCGAATACCAACGAATAATCATAAACTGGTTACGATACCCAAGTTTTCACTTTTAAAACATGAAAAAGATGCAACATATTTTTTTGTGAAAAATACAGTAGGAAAAACATTGGAATCCGGCCGTATGCACGAAAATAACATTCTTTTTTTGTTTTTTAATTTTTTTTTGAAATGCAATTTCAATTTTTTTCTTTTTTTTCATGTAACTCACACACCCATTCTCTTTTCATTATATTTTTTTGGGTACATTTTACAATTACATACATATACAAGAAATAAAAATAATAATAATAATTCAAAACAAACACATGAAAATCTAAAAATTACAAAATAAACCTCTTCTGAAACACTGCTAGTAGTGGAGGCACGCCGGAGTACTGGTGGCTTGTCAGTGCACGCGCCACCGCTACTGGCGCCGAGTGGTTCCACGCGTCGCCGCAAAAAAAAATGCAACATGACATGGGGAATATGTCTTTTCCCTTCCTTTTCTTGCCGGTGACGGCCTCCACGGTGACCTGCAATAAAGAAAGCACAAACACAACAAATACACAAACAAAGTTGCCGTCATATATGCTCTTTCTTCAACAGATATCAAGTCTGCTCTTCCCCTTTTCAGGTGGTTGGTGGTGCCATGGACAGGGCTGCTTGTGCAGCTGGAGATGGTTTTGTCATAGGGTGTTGCCAGTTGGCGCTATTGCCAAAGAAGAAGAAGAAGAAGAAGAAGAAGAAGAAGAAGAGTTGATGGGGCTGCAACCACGGCTGCTGATGGCTAGAAGACAGATTTGCACTGTCAAGAGAGGAAGATAAAGGAGACCATCTGGGAGAGAGAAAGAGAGGGCTGACTATCAATGGTGGTAGAGGGAGATGACTGGAAAAGGGGAGCATCTCCAGGAGCAAATAGCTAGCAGGAAGGGAGGAGAAAACAAAGGCTGAGGCTCGCTAGGGAAGGGCTGGATGGCGAGGAGAAGTGATGGAGAGGAACATCCACCGACGGGGAGAAAGGATCTGGCTGGAAAATGGTGAGAGGAGAGTGGAAAGGGCTGGTTGGGGGCTGCAGCCCAAAAAGGAGAAAAGATTAGGGTTTTTTTTAGGGTTTCTAGTGTAAAGTTTTTTTTTATATATATCTGGTGCCCCCCATTTTCCCTCTCTCTTTAAGGCAAATAAGGTCCTATTTATAGAGTTTAAAGTTACACACATTTTCCACTTTGGTCATTGGTTTCAGATTTGTGTAATTTGATCTCTAATTTCACGCAATTGAATTGGAAAAATACAATTCATTCTCGAAAAACTCCGAACTTCTCAATTAAACCCAAATTAAGCTCAAGAATTTGATTTTTCATCGATTTAATGTGACCAATTTTAAAGTATAATTAAATCCTTGCACTTAATTAAATCCTTAAATTGGGCCTTAAATTAATTCTCAAATATAATTACACTTTAAAATTGGTCGACGATTAAATCAAATCAACCCACAAAAATATAATTGTGTCACACGACTTAATTTTTACATAGATTTATCCAATGATAATTTATTTTTTCCTTAAATCTGTACTTTCTTCTATTTTTGGGGACAAAAGAGATATGATTAGACTCTCGAAAACAACCAAAATTTCCACACTGATTTTTCTACCCTCGCTGGCCCTTTTTATTTTATTTTTGTTATTTTTTGGTATATTTTAGGGAATGACTCAGAAATTGGGTGATGACAAGGGTAATGCACAAACAAATCCAATAAAAGTGTATAAAGTTGTTAAACCCTTATATGTTAAAAAATATTGAAGGAATAAATAAAAAAAGGAAAAAAATAAAGCTTTGTAGAAGTATAAATAAAAAATTAAGTGTTTTAGGTATCAAAGACTTGAGAATTATGCTTCAATCCAAATAAAATGATTATGATTTTGAGAGAAGATCGAGAAATAGAGTTAATTGGTAGTTAATGTTAATGTGAAAGCATATGAACACTTAAACATGGTAGTTGTCGCAACGGTGATTTTTCACGCTTCGTGCCCCGTCGTCCTTCAGGTTGGTGGAGACAACGGCGCGCCATGAGAATGGAAGAGTTTTATAGTCATAAAATTATGATTATAATTATTAGGAGTCGCCACTTAATATTAAGATCACTAGGAACCTATTGGTCTGCTATAGTCTGGATAAGGGGACTTGTTGTGCAAGGGGAAAATGCATCACCCCTAGTGCATCCTACCTAGGGTAAGCTGCATTGTTGTTTGATTGTTTTTTTTAAAGCTTATTTTGTTTACACTGTATTAAAAAAATATTTTTTTATCTACGAGTGTACTTTACGATGTAATTTTACATCGCAGTTAGAAAATCTTTTTTTTAATCTAGGAATGTACTTTACAATGTAAATTTACATTGTAGTTAAAACCCCTTTTTTATCCATAGATGTATTTTACAATGTAAATTTACATCCTAGTAGATAAAACAAAACTAAATTTAATTATTTATGATATTTTGGTCAAATTTCAATGGATAATCATAAACTGGTTACGATACCCAATTTTCATTTTAAAATATGAGAAAGATGCAACATATTTTTTTTATGAAAAATATGATGAGAAAAACTTTGAAATTTGGCCGTATGAACAAAAACAACACATTTTTATGTTTTTTTGAAATTTTTTTGTAGTATAGAAAAAAAATACATAAAAATATTTTTTTATGTCAATTTGTATTTTTTTTTTCATTTTTCAATTTTTTTTGGCTGGGCTGTCAGACCAAGTAGGCTGACAACCTGTCCTGAGGGGGTTGGGTTTCCAGTCCTCATGCGCTAGAAGCCCAGACATGTGTGGGATGGGCACAATAGGCCAGAGCCCACCTCAAATGAGTTGGGCTGGGCTGAGAGCAGCCCAGCCCAAAGCGAAAAAAAGAAAAGAAAATAGTAATGTGAATAGTAACTGAAATAATATTGTTCACGTGTTACGTGAACAGTAAAATGGTGATCGGCCGACCACGACGAGAGGGTCACATACCACTGTTGTCTGGTAGAGAACGTCAAGGTGGTTCTCCCTATTGTAGTGGCGTCGAAAATAGAGGCCTGTGGTGGCCGGAGGAGGTGTTAAAAGTCGTCGGTCTGCTACTAGCTCGAGTTCGCTGTTGCTGCTAATGCTCTCGTCAGAGTTAGCGAAGAAGCTGGACTTGATGGTGGTCACAATGAGCTTTAAGTGGTGGCTTTTAGCTGCTGATGGAGGACAGAGACGATGGCTGCTTCATGGTTGTTTTTAGAGAGAGAGGGAAGCGATCGGGGAGAGAGAAAGAGAGGATGCAGAGGGGAAGATAGAGGAGGGAACTGCCACCTACTATGGATTTTCAGTCGTGGGTTGACTTTTCTCTCATTGCACAAAAGAGATACGGTTCCGCTTAGAAAATATTCAAAATTTTCACTGTGGATTTTCTACCGACTCCAAACCCCCTTTATTTTATTTTTGTTATTTTTATTTTATTTTGTGGAGTAACCCAAAAATTGGGTTATGACAGTTGCCCCCCTCTTTACAATGCTTACGACTAAAGTCTTGTAAATGACTTTAAATAGTAAGCGTTGTCAAGAAAAAGAAAAGTGGATTTACAAGACCAAGAAATGGTTGATCCATCTAGAAATAAAAATGAGGGCTATAAAGCGCACTTAGAGAGGAATGGTAAGATAGGGCTAGAAAGCATACTACCTAATAATTGAGGCCTAAGGAGGACACTTAAAGGATGAAAGATGATGATCCATCTAGAAAGCGTTGTCAAGAAAAAGAAAAGTGGATTTACAAGACCAAGAAATGGTTGATCCATATAGAAATAAAAATGAGGGCTATAAAGCGCACTTAGAGAGGAATGGTAAGATAGGGCTAGAAAGCATACTACCTAATAATTGAGGCCTAAGGAGGACACTTAAAGGATGAAAGATGATGATGTTTGTGAATGAATGGTGAAGATGGTCTGGTTGTAATGGGTGACCTACCTTGGTGGGAATAATGAAGATGGTGAAGATTTCATGGAATGAAAAATAGGACTAGAAAGCTTGGTATCTAGAACTTATGGTTGAGGGTTAGAAAACGCACTTAAATAGGAGAGAAAGTAGAGCTGGAAGGTGCACTAATTGAGTTGATGGTCGAGGATTGGAACATGCACTTGAGGAGTAGGGAAATAAGGCTTGAAAGTGCACTATCTGGATTGATGGTCGAGGGTTGGAAAACATACTCGATGATGATGGGAAACATAGGGCTGGAAAGCACACTATTTTAATTGATGATCGAGGGTTAAAAAACATATCCGAAGGTGAAAGAAAAATAGGGATGGAAAGCACACTATTTTAATCGATGGCGAGGGTTGGAAAACACACTCGAAGATGAAAAGAAAATAGGGCTGGAAAGCACACTATTCTAGTTGATGATCGAGGGTTGGAAAACACACTCGAAGATGAAAGGAAATAGGGCTGGAAAGCGTACTATTTTAATTGATGGCGAGAGTTGGAAAATTCACTTAAAAGTGGATGAAAAATAGGGTTGGAAAACACACTATTTTAGCTTATGGTTAAGGGTTGAAAAACGCACTTAAATGAGAGGAAAGGAATGGCTAAGAAACGTACGATCCTAATTGATGGTTGAGGGTTGGAAAACACACTCAAATGAGAGGAAATGAATGGCTAAGAAGCGCATTATCCTAATTGATTGTTGAGTGTTGGAAAACGCACTCAAAAGAGAAGAAATGAATGACTAAGAAGTGCACTATCCTAATTGATGGTTGAGGGTTGGAAAACGCACTTGAATGAAGGAAATGAATGGCTAAGAAGTGCATTCTCCTAATATATCGTTGAGTGTTGGAAAACATACTCAAAAGAGAGGAAAGGAATGGCTAAGAAGCGCTTTATCCTAATTGATAGTTAAGTGTTGGACAACGTACTCAAAAGAGAGGAAAGGAATGGCTCAGAAGCGCACTATCCTAATTAATGGTTGAGGGTTGGAGAACACAAGCAAATGAGAAGAAAGGAATGGCTAAGAAGTGCAAGATCCTACTTGATGGTTGAGTGTTAGAAAACACACTCAAATGAGAGGAATAGGGATGGAAAGCACACTATTTAGTTGATGGTCAGATTTGGAAAACACATCAAAAGATGAAAGAAAAATAAGGCTGGAAAGTACACTATTTTAATTAATGGCGAGGGTTGTAAAACGCACTCGAATGTGAAGGGAAAGTAGGGCTAGGAAGCACACTTTTTTTGTTGATGATCGAGGGTTGGAAAACACACTCTAAGATGAAGGGAAAATAGGGCTGGAAAGCATACTATTTTAGTTTATTGATGGCCAGAAAGCACACTAAAAAAGGAGAAGAGATAAGGTTGAAAAACGCTCTATCAGCTGATGAAAGACTCACTGGGGCACTCAAGGAAGTGAAAGTGGTAAAGGCTCAAAGGGGCACATAAAATAATAAGTGGAGGTTTATAAATTACAATCCCTCCAAAACATTTATTATATTCCTAGTGAGAATGCAATGCATAATGACACCCAAATTCAGGAAAGAGACAAGGCTGAAAAGTATGCTCAAGGAAATGGAAAAAATGGGAGCTTGAAAGCGTACACAAAACTAATGAATGAGGGTTCGTAAATTACGATCCCTCCAAAACATTTCCCAAATTCTCAATGGAGATGCAATGCATGATGAAACCTAAAATCAAGAAAGAGATAAAGCTGAAAAGCATGCTCAATGACATGGGAAAGGTGAGAGCTTGAAAGCATGTAGAAAAATGATGAATGAAAGTTCGTAAATTACGATCCCTCCAAAACATTTCCTAGATTCTCAATGGAGATGCAATGCATGATGAAATCTAAAATCAGGGAAGAGATAAAGCTGAAAAGCATGCTCAAGAACATGGGAAAGGTGAGAGCTTGAAAGCATGCATAAAATGATGAATGAAGGTTCGTAAATTACGATTCCTCCAAAATATTTTCCAGATTCTCATTGGGATGCAATGCATGATGATACATGTATATTTACCTAAGAGATATAAGTCCCCCTTTCTTCTTCCTGGCCTTCCATTACTAGGGTTTGGATCATTGGCTTTGATGGCTTCTCACTTCTACTTACTCGAGCTACAATTTAAAGATTTTGACCACTGGAGATGATAGATTTTCTATATCAACATGCTCCCCTGAGTTTGATCTAGATTCTTTGAGAAGGGATGATGAAGCCAACTTCAATTGTTTTTGTAGATTCCCTCTAGACTGGCCATGCCCCACAAGTTTTGGGCTTCAAGAGTAGTGTTTGCATGAAAAGGGTTGGTTATTTGTAAAGAATATGTTTTCATGTGAGATTTTTGGAATTTCAAAGTTATTCTAAATACAAAAACCATTTTGATTGCCCCATTTGGGTCATGCTACACCAGCGCTTTAGGCTTCAAGTGTTTGTAGGAAATGGATGGTTATTTGCAAAAATTGATTTCATGTAAGATTTTTGGAATTTCAGAGTCATTCCAAGCACAAAAACTATTTTGATGTTTGTTTAAACAAACTTGTTCTTGAAAGAATTCAAGTGATCTCATTGTCAGGTTTTATGTTGATTTTGACAAGAATGTGAAATGATGCTTGTTTGCATGTCTTGTATTTCAAAAAGGCTTCGATCAAGTTTGGTGAAGCATTTGTATGGCTTGTTTCACATGGAAAAGCATTGCTTAACTATCCAGATTACTCGTATTTGATCAGAAAGGGTTTTATCAAGCTTGCAGCATAGGCTTAGGTTGCTGGCTACGAAGAAAAGATATTGGAAGGCTCAAAAGGTATTTGAGGGTTTTTAGAGTAAGGATCACCTAGTGCTCACTCTTGGAACTCCCTTTAGTCCTCATGATTGATTTTCATGACTTGACATGCCCCCTAGCATTTTGTTTGGGCTTTTACCTAAGCATGCCCCCTAGTATTTTGTTTGGGCCTTTTATCATGGTTTTTTAGTTGTAAGGCCCGGCCTACTCCTCCTTGTAGAATATTGTCCACTATGGCTCAACCCAACCCGGCGTCCACGCCTCACAGTTTTGTTCTTGGCAGCCCATAAGCCCCAAAACATGTCCTACAAGGTTAGGTACCAACTGCCTTAATATGCCCAGTCACCACTTCCTCACCCGTCGATGTGGGATATTACAATCCACCCCCCTTAAGGAGCCCGACGACCCCATCAGCACAACCGGACAGCTAGTGAGGTCGGCTCTGATACCATATTGCAAGGCCCGGCCCACTTCTCCTTGTAGAATATTGTCCGCTATGGCTTAGCCCAACCCGACATCCATGCCTCACGGTTTTGTTCTTGGCAGCCCACAGGCCCCAAAACGCATCCTACAAGGTTAGGTACCAACTGCCTTAATATGCCTAGTCACCACTCCCTCACCCGCCGATGTGGGATATTACATTAGTACTATCATGTTGACTTGATTTGTTGTAATGTACTAAAACTCCTTTTATGTTTATGACCCCTAATTTTATTTGGGTATCTCTTGAGATGCCCCCCGGTATTTGTTTAGGCTTTTGTTTTCATGGGTTTTTAGTAGTGCCATCATGTTGACTTGACATGCCCCCAAGTATTTTGTTTGGGCTTTTATTGTGACATGCCCCCCAGTATTTTGTTTGGACTTCTTATGTTAGGTTTTTAGTACTACTAAAATCTTGAACTGATTTGCTAGTGTACTAAAATGTTTTTATGTTTATGCCCCTCAGCTTTCTTTGGGCATCTTTTGTCCTTAAGGATGACTTTGTGAATTGAAAAAAGTTTTTTTTCTCGCACTTGCCCCCAGTATAGGGTGTGACTCTAGTCAGGTTTAATTATCAAGAAATAATTATTCGACTCAAATAGGGATTGCAATGGATATTTGAGACTTTATGAAGGCATATCAAAGATGGCCTCTCCTCATTTTAAAACAAGCATTCTGAATCGCTAAGCTTTTCTTTTCCATGCAAAATATTTTTTTGGGGTTATTTGTTTAGCAAAGAGATTAGCTTTATTATATGGGTTTTTAGGATATGAGATCACCTTTCAATAAAATCCTTTGAATTCTCAGTACATATTTGTAAAACAAAAATCAAATTGGCACTTCTTTATGTACTAGACTTTGATTTGCCAAAAAATCTTGATGAAATTATGGGATCATGTATAATTTAGATGAAAGGATATAGGGAGCACTTTGTGTTATAAAAAGCTGGAGTTTGTTGCGGATCTTGAACCCTTTCTCCTATGACCTCTTCATGATGGTTCATTACTTGTGTTGGAGCAGCGGCTGCGGTTCTAGTCGAAGGACCCTCTCCATAGGTATTTCTTAATGCTTGCTTGAGTAAGCTAGTGAGACCAGCAACGCTAGCTTTCAGAGAATCTAGTTCTTATTGAAAGTGAGCATCACGGTGTGCACATTCTTCATCCTCCATATTCTTTGCTGGAGTCGATTGGTAGGAGCTCTTCGGGAACCTATATTTCAATCTGTTAATGATATGTTATGTACAGTGATGAATGCAAATACAGATGTATATACATACACATTGATAAATTATCAGGGAGTTTGTACCCAAAGTCAAGTTCTAGGCCATTACATGAGGGGTAAGCTTTCTATCTGGTCTCAAAAGGTCTATGAACTGCCTAGTGACCGCCTCATGTGAAGGTGGTATAGGGGTTTACAAGAGATGGTTGGGGCACGGTGTGATTGTCATTATCAAATAAACACTCAGTTCATAGTTAGACGTTTCACGAATCTGAACCTCGACTGAAAGTCATGAGGCAGACCGCTAATCCCCACCTAACCTTGAATTGGGTTTATTCAACAAAATTAAAATGCATAATGTCATTGATTCAAACCCGATGATATGCATTGAAATTAAAAATGCATGCTAAAGTAGTAAAAATGCATGTAAAATGTAATGCGCTGATAAATAAACAATCAAACAAACAAAGCTCAGTCCGACAATTTCCCTAGTGGAGTCACCATCTGTGGCGATGATGATTTTTCACGCTTCGTGCCCCGCCGTCCTCTGGGTTGGGGGAGATAACGACACGCGGTGAGAATGGAAGAGTTTTATAGTCGTAAAATTACAACTATATATTAGGAGTCACCACCTAGTATTAAGGTCACTAGGAACCTATTGGTCTGCGAGAGTCTGGATAAGGGGACTTATTGTGCAAGGGGAAGACACATCACCCCTAGTGTACCCTACCTAGGGTAAGCTGCATTGTTGTTTGGTTGCTTTTTTTTAAGCTTATTTTTTTTACACTGCATTAAAAAAATATTTTTTTATCTGCGAATGTACTTTACGATGTAATTTTACATTGTAATTAAAACCCTTTTTTTAATCCATGGATGTATTTTACAATATAAATTTACATCCTAGTAGATAAAACAAAGATAAATTTAATTATTTTTTATATTTTGGCCAAATTTCAATGGATAATCATAAACTGGTTAGGATACCTAATTTTCATTTTAAAATATGAGAAAGATACAACATATTTTTTTTATGCACAATAGGCCAGAGCCCAACTTAAATAAGCTGGGCTGGGCTGAGAGCAACCCAGCCCAAAGCAAAAAAAAAGAGAAAACAATAACGTGAACAGTAACTGAAATAATATTGTTCACGTGTTACATGAATAGTAAAATGGTGGTCGGCCTACCATGATGAGAGGGTCACCTGCCACTACCCCCGGGTAAAGTACATCGAGGTGGTTCTCCCTGTCGTGGTGGTGTAAAAAATGGAGGCCTGTGGTGGCCGGAGGAGGCATTGGAAGTCGCCAGTCTGCTACTGGTTCGAGCTCGCCGTTGCTGCTGATGCTCTCGTCGGAGTTGAAGAAGAAGCTGAACCTGATGGTGGTCACGATGAGCTTCAAGTGGTGGCTTTCAGTTACTGATGGAGGATAGAGACGGTGGCTGCTTCACGACTGTTTTTAGAGAGAGAAAGAAGCGATTAGGGAGAGAGAAAGAGAGGATGCAGCAGGGAAGAAAGAGGAGGGAACCGCCTGCGATGGATTTCCAGCCATGGGATGGCTAGACTGCTATCGTGTGCCAATGTTCGTTGCTTCCAATCTTTTTTTTCTTTGTTTTTTATGTGTTTTGCTCCCTCTTGTATGTAGCGTTCATGGCTGCCTTTTATAGAAGAACCTAACCTGCTACGGTGGCTGGCTGGTTGGTGACGTGGTGACCTGCAACAACGGCATGGTGGCTGCTGGTGGTGGGCTATCGGTGGCGTGGTGGCTGGTTGGTAGTGCAGGTGAAGGTGGAAAAGGCAACGGCGGGGTGTAGTGGCAGCTTTGGGGATAGCATAGTGCAATTTGGTCCTTTGATTTGTAAGTGTTCTAATTACACCCTTGTTTTTGCACAATTAGCTTGGAAAAATTCAATTGGATCTCCAAAAATTCTGATTTTCACAATTGAGTCCGAATTAAACTCAAGAACTCAATTTTTCATCAATTAAGCCCTTAGTAAAATTAATTTGACCAATTTAATGCATAATTAAGTCCTTGTACTTAATTAAATTCTTCAACTGGACCCCAAATTAATTCTCAAACATAATAATATTTTAAATTAGCCCACGATTAAATCAAATTGGCCTATTCAAAATATAATTATGATTTTTAACTTAATTTTTATCTTGAATTTGTATTTTCTCTCATTTTTGGGCACAAAAGAGATACGGTTCCGCTTAGAAAATATTCAAAATTTTCACCGTGATTTTTTACCGACGCCAAACCCCCTTTATTTTATTTTTGTTATTTTTATTTTATTTTGAGGAGTAACCTGAAAATTGGGTTACGACACTAGTGAAGTTGAATTCTATGTTAATGATGAATTTTTTGTTCTAGAAAGACCTTTGAATGCTCAAGTGAATGAAAAAGATATTGAGTAATAAAGAGATAATATATTTCTTTTGAAATGTCATATCATAAATAAAGTATTTAGTGTGATTATTGATAATGGTAGTTGCATTAATGTTCCAACACAGCTTTGGTTAGAAAGATGAACTTGACTACTACTAAGCATGTTACATCATATAAGCTTCAATAGTTGAAAGAAAATGGAGAAGTTAGAGTGACAAAATAAGTTTTAAACTTATTATTAGTAGAAAGATATAACGATGAGAGGTTTATATAATGTTACTAATATATATGTTGCATACCTATTTTTGAGGAGACCCTTATACATTAGAAAACAAATGAGAAAACATACATATTTGCATCATTGTCACTTAAAAAGTGTATTAGTATTAGTTGAAAATGAAAAAAAATTAAAATAAAGAGTTAAATAGGTCTTGTTACAAAATAATGATGAGGATTATGGCTGAGTAAAAGTAAGATGAGTCATGAGTGTGAAACACTAAAAGGTAAAGTTTTAGCCATTCAAAATAAATTTGTATGCTTAATTCAAAATATAAAATAAAATAAAGGGAAGGCCATGTATAAAGATATAAAGAGTAAATAGAAGAAATAAAGGATAAGAAAAGAAGAATTTATAGGAAAAATAAGGAAACACTAGAGTAAGCTTTGTCTATTTTTTTATTTTAATTATTTGGTCTATATTAATTTTCAACATGCCATTTGCACATATCTTTTTATGGTTTAATTTTTGTACATGTTTGTTCATGCATTATTTAATAATTTGTTTCATGCATCACATGCTTTAATTTTCAAGCACATATAAGCTTCTAAGTTAGCTAGATAATTAACGGTATTTCTTATGACTATTAATTAAGGTTAAAATATGTGAAACTCTAAACTTATATTTGAGTATCTGCTTAATGGTGGGTATATGCCTCTCAACTATTACCGCAACACCCTCATTCCGTCATTACAAAGACTATCACTAGGTATGTCTAAAAGTCTTTTAAAACTAGGTAGAAAACCTGCTTATATTTATTTAATGAATATAACTTATTTTTAGGTTATATATGCCATCTATAAATTGCATCAAGGAAAGCCTAATATACAAGTATCTTGAATTCCATGATTTTTAGGTGGAAAATACTCATGATATAGATTCTATAAAAGTCTAGATCATTGCAAATTGATTGAGACAAATATAAATTTTTTTGTTAGTGTAATAAAATAGCCCTGAGGGTTGATTTTAAGTGATGACCACTTCCACCCTTTAAAGAGCAAACCAATATTCATTTTACCTTTTCTTTGCATACATATCATATTTGTTAGCTTTGCAACATTATATGTCTTTCATTTACACAAGAAATTAGGTTTGCCCCTAAACATCAACCCCTATTATGGCCTAAAAAAACAAATAGGAGAGTTTAGTTAGACATAAGCAATTTGAGCTTCTAAAAAAAGATGGCTTAGTTAACCAATTATATTCAAGAAAAGTAGTCATTATCACCTTCATTATGTTTTAAAAGATTTAGTTACTTGACAAGGAACTCATCGTTTTTTTATAAAGAGGTAATGGTTTTTTCAAAAAAAAACTTGTGTAAGGCTTGAAATTTTAAAGGGCTAAGAATTCAGTAGTAAGGTTCAATATTATGATAAATAATGAATCGAAAATACGATTCCATTTGCAAAATACATATCAAAATCATTATATAACTTAACATCCCATTCATATATCTTGGACATTTTCCTATTTTCACATTATAAACTACTCTCATACCTTGTTATTCATAGATCAATAATATCTTGTGAACATTGGACATATTATCTTAACTCCTTCAGATCCCATACAACTCCATCAAATCAAGTTTGTGAAAGATAATGTCATCTACCATATTGTCATTAGATCACCATGAGTATAACACATGGTTGGTAAACACTAACAAGACATAAATGTTGTTGCGGAATATGATCCAATGAAGAGTGTGGTATAAGCCAAACTTTGCTATTTTGTAGCTTGGCTTTGGGATTGCATTGTATATTTCAATGAAACATGTTTTTTCAATCTCTTTGCTGTTTTGAAGTCAAAATATATTATTGTGAATGAAATAATCTCATATTATATCATTGTCCATCATTGGATAAACATAATGGTAGAAATGATCAAACTCCAGAGTGTGTCATGCAATATAATAAAAGGAAATCTTTACCCTTTCAAAACGTATAAAATTGACTTTTATAACCGACTTCATGAATCTATCTAAAAAAAGTTTAGCAACATCAATTTTCTAAAAAAACCTTTTTCTGTCAAAATATTCTTGGAAAATTGGACATGTTGTTTGGTTTCAAAATAATTTGATATTTTCTTAATATAGTATTGAATGTAAATCATTCAAGCAATCTCTATATTAAGGTGATCAAATAATTTTTAACCAAGACATAAAAAACAAAAAAAACATTGCATAAAAATCTCGCATCTCATGTCTTTCAAGCTATATTTTAGTTGTATGTATAATTGCATGTGCTTTAATTTGCTAGTTATTCATTCTTAAAAAGATAAGTTTTATGAAAAAGTTCTAAGCAATTTGCATTACTTTTTCAATATATTTATATCTATATTTATATATATGGACAAAAAAAATCAAAAACAAAGAGAAAAGAAAACAATAGACTAAGGTAAATTTAGGTTTGTGTTGGGCCAGGTAATTAAAAAGAAGATATATTCTGCCACCAATAAATAAGTGGTTATCCCCCATAACGAAAATAAAGGAGGAATCTTAAGAGCCACTAGTAAAAAATTAAAAAAAAAAATCAAAACTCTTAAAAGTCATTACCTTTTAAAATGTTCTTAAATAGGTTTTCCTTTCATAACCAAATAATGTTAATTTATATTCATCTATTTATAATTATCTAGTTATTGATTAATGTTCACAAAGTTTTAGGAAATTTCTTTTATTACAAGATTAAGAGAATAACATAAGTTGTTTTTAATATCTAACAATTAGAAGCAAAATTTCAGAAGAAAAAAAATTAAAAGCAAACACCATACTTGATCAAACCTTTAAAATAAAATAAAAACATATTTAATGTAATAATAGAAGGAAAATAGTAGTTTGACCTTTTAAACTAAACACCTTTACACAAGAAACAGAAACATAAGCATTGATAGAAAAAACAAAATGAAATAATAATGGAAGAAAAGACTAAATGATGAGAAATCTACACATAAAATCATATATGACAATCCCATAATATCAACCACTATTTGGGAAAAATAGATATGAAGAGAATCTTCCAATAAAGTAACAACATATATAATTGGTATAAGAAAAAAAATAGAAATTGCCTGAAAATAAAAAAACATGAAATAAATAAAAACACTTAACTTAATAAACCCGTAAGGTAACTAACCAAAATACTGAAGGAGATATTCCACTGTAAAAGAAAATCTAAAAAACAAAGCATCTAATTTCAATTAGAACTACAAACCCTAAAACTCGTAAATCCAAGTAATTATGAATAAAAATTTACAATGGACAACTTGGAATGTGGAGACAAGCCCAATTCATAACATTAAATAAACACTAAATGAAAGCATTATAAATGGAATAAAAACCTATGCTAACATGGAAGAAAAAAAAATGGAACAGGTTGGGAAAAACTAACAGAAAAATATTGATAATGACATCTTTAATCATAATATTTAAAACACTTATAATTAGGGAAGAATGAAATTTATTAAAACACAAGATTCAAAGTCAAAGGTTAAATATTGCAATAAATAATTACAATATCTTTTTGTAAGAATAGTAAGAAGGACACAATATGAATATAGGTTGGAGAGAAAACATTATTAAAATGTGAATTGCACTATTAATTTTGAACAATAAAAATCACAATGTATATGAGAAAGAATCTAGTGATTCTCCCTACGATAGTTTTTTCTTCAGAGCTTACATATTTGTATGTGTGTGTGTGTATTATATTGTTATGTAGAAAAAAATAATTTCTTTATATGGAGTAAATTATTTGTTTTAGGATTTATAAAAGAAATTGTTCATGTCATAAGGAACAATCTGACTTTTTTTATTGAACACAATCTAAATTTTTTTTGTCTAGCTCAAATTTAAAATTAAATCATGTAAGAGTTGTCCTAATATGACCAAATTGACTTAATAGATTTAAACACACCATATATGACCAACAAAAATAATTTCAAGAAGACTTTTATTTTATTATAAAGATGTAGACATATTAGTGTCATCACCCAATTTTTGGGTGACTCCCCAAAATATATAAAAAATAACAAAAATAAAATAAAAAGGTCAGCGAGGGTAAAAAAATCATGTGTGGAATTTTTGGTTGTTTTGAGAGTCTAATCGTATCTCTTTTGTCCCCAAAAATAGAGCAAAATACATATTTAAGGAAAAAATAATTTATCATTTGATAAATCTGTATGAAAATTAAGTCGAGCAATATAATTATATTTTTATGGGTTGATTTGATTTTACCGTCGACCAATTTAAAAGTACAATTATGTTTGAGAATAAATTTAAAGACCAATTGAAGGATTTAATTAAGCACAATGGCCTAATTATATTTTAAATGGGTCAAATTAATTTTATGAAGGGCTTAATCGATGAAAAATCAAATTCCTGAGCTTAATTTGGGTTCAATTAAGTTTGGAGTTTTCGGAGACTGAATTGCATTTTTTCAATCCAATTACGCGAAATTAGGGATCAAATTGGACAAATCCAAAACCAAGGACCAAAGTGAAAAGAGTGCGCAAATTTCCACTCTATAAATAGGACCTTAGTTGCCCTAAAAAACAAGGACGGGGGGACCCAAAATAAAAATAAAAAACCTAATCTTCTCTCTTTTAGGGCTGCAGCTGCCAGTCCCCTTGAAAGGCAGTTGCAGCCTCCCATTTTTCCACTTCTCTTCTTCCTTTGGCCGTCGATATCCCTCCACTCACTGGCCAACTCCTCTACTCCCAGTCATCTCCCTTCTCTTCCACCTTTTGTAGTGTCGTCTGTCTCTAAACCTCCGATCAGCACCCCTCCACTCTTTTCCTCTCCTTCCCGTCGGCCATTAAAGCAGCCCATCTACTAGATCTGCCTCCTGGCCATGGCAGCCATCGTCGCAGCCCTCATCCTCTCTCAGTTCTTCATCTTCTTCTTCATCAGTATAAGTGACCTCCGATCGGTCACCCAGCTGCCATACACGGCGTCTCCCTCTTCGACCACCGATGGCTACCTCCTCGGGTCACCAGCCAGACTTGACCGAAGGCAACCCCCACAACAACCTCATCACCAACCAGCAGATCGGCCACCATCCAACCTCCATAGCCATCTAGCATCCATTTCAAGGAAAAAAACACAGATCTGAGATCTAAGGGCGAAACTTGGATTGTGTTATTGTGTTTGTGTTTTTGTCTGTTTTGCAGGTCTAGGAACATCACCGCCGGCAATGTCATAACTCAAATTTTGGATTATTCCCCAAAACTTACCAAAAAAAAAATAAAACGGGATGGTGTTTGCAAAAAAATCAAGGTAAAAATTTTGGATTTTTTCGAAGGCTCGACCATACCTCTTTTTGCCTAGAAATGAAGGAAAATGCAGGTCCAAGGCTAAAATAATTTATTATCGGATAAATCTACAAAAAAATTAACTCGTGAGACATAATTATATTTTTAAGGGCCAATTCGATTTAATCGTCAGCCAACTTTAAAGTGTAATTAGGCTTCAGAATTAATTGAAAGCCCAATTGAAGGATTTAATTAAGCGCAAGGGCTTAATTACATTTAAAATAGGTCGAATCAATCTAATTGAGGGTTTGATTTCTGAGAAATTAAATTTGGAAGCTTAATCTGGGTTAAATTGAGAAAATCGAGATTTTCGGTGACGAAACTCTTCAGGATTAATTGAAAGCGCAATTGAAGGATTTAATTAAGCACAAGGGCTTAATTACATTTAAAATGGGTCGAATCAATCTAATTGAGGGTTTGATTGCTGAGAAATTAAATTTGGAAGCTTAATCTGGGTTAAATTGAGAAAATCAAGATTTTCGGTGATGAAACTCTTCAGGATTAATTGAGATCCCAATTGAAGGATTTAATTAAGCACAAGGGCTTAGTTACACTTAAAATGGGTCGAATCAATCTAATTGAGGGTTTGATTGCTGAGAAATTAAATTTGGAAGCTTAATCTAGGTTAAATTGAGAAAATCAAGATTTTCAGTGACAAAACTCTTTAGGATTAAGTGAGATCCCAATTGAAGGATTTAATTAAGCACAAGGGCTTAATTACATTTTAAATGGATCAAATCAATCTAATTGAGGGTTTGACTGCTGAGAAATTAAATTTGGAAGCTTAATCTGGGTTAAATTGAGAAAATCAAAATTTTCGGTGATGAAACTTTTTGGATGAAATCATAAGCTAAAATTGAAAGTAAAAACATCATTCTTCCCGCCGAAAAAATCTTTTTGATAACCCTTTTTTTTAGAATATTTTATATTAAATTTAAAAAAAAAGAAGTCAAATCAGTTCTGAGCTGACTGGATAATGGCATTGCTAGCAGCCATACCTGTGGCCTGCCGGCAGCCATGCCCTGCAAACCACCCCCTGAAAATGCCATGCTGTGGACATCAATCCCATACTACAAGTTGCAAAGATTAGCCTATAAATAGAGGAAGATTGTAGAAGAAAAGGAACAAGAAAAAACCGTGGGGGAAAACGCTGAACAACGGGAAAATTACAGTAAAATTACAGTCCAACCGGTGCAACAACCACCTTCTCCCTTTCTGGTCGTCCGCGAGGCTGCCTCACCAGCTCACTTCTTTTTCCCGTCACAGCCACCCTCTCTTCTCTGCCATATCTCGTTCTCTCTCTCCTCTAGCGAAGGTTCTCTCTCTAAACACAGCAGCACCCACGGTGACTCTCCCTCATCTCCACGACAACCGACCATACACCTAGCACCACCATCCTCTCTGCCACAAGCTTCTCCACCTCTTAAGCCACCCATATGTGGCCTCCAGCAAGCAAATAGTAGCGGTGGCGAGGTGCAGCAATAACCACCAGCAGCCTTCCAGCCCTCTTTCCGGCCACCACAGGCCTACGTTTCCGACACCACCATGACATGGACAACCACCTCGATCTCCTCTACACGGCTATACCATTAGGTAATCCTCTTGTCAAATTCGATCATTTACTGTTCATGAACGTGAACAATGTTTAAAACTGCATTGTTCACGTTCTTCTCCATTTCTTTTTTTTCTTTTTTCTTTTTTTTCTTCTTTTTTATGGGTTGGGCTGGGCTGAACGACCAAACCTAGCAGACGAGCCCAGAAGATGATGGCCCTCTCGGCTCATCAGAGCTGGACAGCCCAGCCTGCCAGCTATGGCCACAGCCATCAAGGCTGGACACCCCAGCCCACCAGGTGATAGGCCTCTCGGCCCATCAGGGTTGGGCAGTCCAGCCTTCAAATTTTGTTTTTTATTTAGTTTACATATTTACTTATTTTTTATTATTTTTATTTTTATTTTTTTAAAAATCAGAAAACAAAAAGGCACAAAAATGTACAAGTTTCAAAAAAGGAAAAAAAACAAAAATGTGTTTTTTTCGTGCATACAGCCGAATCCCAAGATTTTCCAAGCATATCTGTCGTAAAAAATATATTTTGCATATCTATCTATCTATTTATTTATTTATTTTCCCTTTTCTTTATTTAAAAAAACAGAGAAAAAGCAAAAAAGAAACATATAAAAAAACATAAAAACTACATTTCAAAAAAATAAAAATGTGTTGTTTTCGTGCATACAGCCGAATTCCATAATTTTTCCAATCATATATTTCGTAAAAAAAATATTGCATCTTTTTCATATTTTAAAAGAAAATTGGGTATCGTAACCAGTTTACGATTATCCGTTGGTATTCGGCCAAAATGTCAAAAACAATTTAACAATTATTTTGTTTTAACTTTCGCGGTATAAATTTACATTGTAAAGTACACTCGCAGATAAAAAAAATTTTTAACTACGGTGTAAAATTACATTGTAAAGTACATCCGTAGAGAAAAAAAGAGATTTTTTAACTGTAGTGTAAAATTACATTATAAAGTATACTCGTAGATAGTAAAAAATGTGACTTTCAAAATGTAGTATAACAATTATTCTCTTTTTTTGTTAGTCTTTCAAACCCGCAATGAGTTAGAGATTCTCTCACGGAGAGAAATCTATGTTGAATTTTAGGAAGACCCGTAAGAATCAAACTTAGGAAAAAAAATCAAACAACAATGCAGCTTACCTTAGGTAAGGTGCACTGGGGGTGATGTGTCTTCCCTTTGCACAAGAAGTCCCCTTACCCAAGACTCTCGCAGACCATTAGGTTCCTAGTGACCTTAATACTAGGTGGCGACTCCTAATAATTATAGTAATAATTTTTACAACTATAAAACAAAACCCCTCATTTTCACCGTGCGTCGTTGTCTCCCTCAAACCCTCGGGGGGATGGCGGGGTGCAAAGCGCGAAAAAAATCACCGTCGCGATAGTTGGCGACTCCACTAGGGAATTTGCTGGACTGAGCTTTGTTGTTTGATTATTTACTCCTTAGTTTATATTTACTACTTAAGCATGCATTTTATTTTCAATTCACGCATATCATCAGATTCAAATTAATGTCATCATGCATTTTAATTATGTAAATAAGCCTGGATTTTAGGATAGGTGGGGATTAGCGGTCTGCCTCATGACTTTCAGTCAAGGTTCAGATTCGTGAAACATCCAACTATGAACTGAGCGTTTACTTGATAATGGCGGTCACATAGTGCCTTAACCATGTCTTGAAACCCCCACACCACCTTCACGTGAGGCGGTCACTGGGCAGTTCATAGACCATTTGAGACCAGATAGAAGACTCACCCTACATGTGATAACTTAGAACCTAGGATGTAATCTCTTTAATAATTCATTCCTTTTTAAAAATTTGTAGAAATTACCAGACCAAGACCATGACTTCCATGACCCTTTTGGAATACGGGGAAAGATCTGAAATGACACAATTAACTAAGGGAGATTACCCAAGGGCTAAAATCAACAAATTTCTGCATGTGACCAAAATCCATTGTTCCATAGAAACTGTGAAAAGACTTATTCCTATCATGGGGTATGTAGATGAGGCATTGTTTGAAGTAAGATATGGAAGGATAGCTCACCTAATGAAAATCCCAGTTCAGATATCAGTAGTCAAAGCCCTTGTTCATTTTTAGGATCCCAATTACAGGTGCTTTACCTTTGGAGATATTGATATGACCCCAACTCTAGAGGAGTATGCTGAAATCCTGAGTTTCCCCTACAACCCCCACAAGGTTTATTTCAGACAAAAAATTGATAATACAATCCAAGAGGTTGCTAAGTTACTATGTTTGGATCAAGTAAGCCAATACATGACATCTTCTGAAGATTTCAAGTGGAAGGCAATTGAGAACAAGTTGAAAACAAATAAAGATAAAAGGAAAGACAGAGAAGAAGTGCTTTGAGTGGTGGCTTTTGCTATCTTTGGTTTAGTATTGTTCGCTTCGGAGGCCATTGGGATTATTAGCATGGAAGCAGCTAATGCTTTTGTTGAATATGAACAGGGAAAGAATAACCCCACTACATCTATATTGGCCGAAACATTCTTGTCCTTAAACCATTGCCGGTTGCATGGGAAAGGGGCAATGCGGTGTTTCATCCCTTTATTGTTCATGTGGGTTATTAGTCACCTGGAAACCCCAAGAGAAGTCTTCAACAATTTTTGGTGGTTTAACATGAGGCCTCTCGGTTTGGTTTTAAGTGAAGAATGGAAAGACTTAGATGAAAAAGCTTGGGTGGAGAAATACCGGGCACTTCCCTAAAGCAATTTCAGATGGAAAGCTCCTTGGGTGAATAATTCAACTAATCTAATGAGTTGTTGTAATAAGGCGTGGGTTTCACTAATTGGCTTAACCGATTATGTCAGCTATTCTCCCTCCCTAGTGACCAGACAGTTTGGGGGAACACAATATGTACCAAGAACTAGTGGGTTGACCGGATACACCGGTTCTTTCAAAGAATTTAATTCATTGGCTGAACTCGAAGTTATTAAGAGTGATTGGGGGCAACTTGTTTTAGTTGGTAGAGAGCCCCACCTAAAAAAGCCTTATGTTAGCCCTGGTTACCTAGCATGGAGGAGCTCTGAGGTACCTCAAAATGTCGCAAGAAAAAAACCTAGTACAAGACAAGGCACCTGTTTTTGTTGGAGATAAAAGAAAGAGGGCTGATGAAGGGAACCTGCAAGAGGAGTTGGATAAGGTAAGGATTGAGCTCAGCAGCAGCAAAAACAATAAAAAATTCCTTGAGAAGCAACCATTAGAAAAAGAGCAAATGAGGGTTTCTTTGGACCATCAATTGCAAGAAAAAGAAGAACAAATTAGCAAGTTGATCCAAGGAAAAAGTCAGATAGAAGAAATGAGCTCCCAATATGATGACCTGATGAGTAAGTATGAAATGATGGAAAAGGAATCAGTTGCCTTGAAAAAAACATTTGAAAGTAGGGAGCACGCAGACCAAGAATTGATAGCCTCGATAAAAAAGGAAAGGGACCATTACAAGATGAAATGGGAGGCTGAGAAAGAGAAAGGAAGGGTGGCTAGTCTTGTACTGGAAGAGGAAAAAGATTTGAAAGCCCGGTACAAAGTCCAAGCGGAAAATGAATTGGAGGCAAGAAGGGTAGCGGAGTTTAATATAAGAAGATACTTGGCCTAAATCAATGACTTAAGAGATCGTATTTCCACTCTACAAGATGAATTAGAAACTCAAGGAGAGGAACTAAAGATAGTGCAAGAGCAACGCGGTAAATTAGAAAGAAGGCACCGTCGAAATCAAAGCTCATATGAACTCTGAGATAACAGGGCTTAGTATAGAGCTACAAAGGGCTAAGGATCAAACCCGACAACTTGAGAAGATGGTTCACATACTAGAGAAAAATAATGAATCATTGGTTGATAGCAATGAAGCACTATGATAGGATAATTTTGTATTCCATCACAAGATAGAACAAACTGATAAACTCATCAATATAGTGGCTAGGAAGGCAAATGAACTATGTGTAAAAGCTACTAGAATTGGTGGTAGTGCTCGCAAATATGAAATGTACTTGGATGAACTCTCCTCTTTTGTTAAGCTTGTAGCTAATAGAGGAGTAGCATTTGAGTAAATATTTTGTATATCTCTATTTTGATGAATGAAATGGACAAGGTCCACCTTTTGCTTTTTGTCAAGTGTGTACGATTCAATTGATTTGAATACTTGGGCAAAATTTCCATAAAAATATCTACAGATCTTACTCGGCACAGAAGTCATGGATTGGTTTTTCAAAAATAAAAATCATCATGCATACATTCATGCATTCATCATAAATAACACACATATCATCATCAGGTTAAAATACAGGTCGCCAAAGAACTTCACCCTCTAGAATTTACAACACTTGTCTCCAGCAAAGAAATATGGAGGATGAAGAACGTGCACATCAAAATGCTCACTTTCAAGAAGAGTTGAATGCTTTAAAAGATAGTGTAGCTCACATTACCAGCTTACTTGAGCAAACACTAAGAAATTCCTTCTGTGAGGGTCCTTCAACTAGACCCACAACAACTACTCAAACACAAGCGGTAAACCACCCTGATGAGATAATTAGAGAGGGGGTTCAAGATCCTCAGTAAAATCTCGTTTTTGTACAGTCAACCACGCCGGTACCCTTACCAACACCTATTGTTGGAGCATCAATGAATGAATCTCATAAGATACAATCATCTAACGATGTTGATCAAGACAAAATGGCAGCATTGGAAGCTAGGATAAGGATCATTGAAGGGGCAGAGTTGTATGATTCAGTAAAGGCTGCTGAAATGTGTTTAGTACTAAATGTCATAGTACCTAAAAAGTTCCGTGTTCTTGAATTCATCAAATTTACTGGAACACAATGCCCTGTCACACATTTGAAATCATATTGTAACAAAATGGCAAAAGTAGTGCGTGATGAGAAATTACTAATGCATTTCTTTCAAGATAGTTTGAGTGGGGCAACTTTAAGTTGGTACATGAGGCTTGATAACACTAGAGTTCGTAATTGGAAGGACTTGGTAGATGCTTTTGTCAAGCAGTACAAGTATAATATGGATATTGCCCCTAATAGAACTAGTCTGTCTAACGTGGAAAAAGGGGAGAAAGAGAGCATAAGAGAATATGCTCAAAGATGGAGAGACTTGGTTGCGCAAGTTCACCCTCCCCTTTTAGATAGGGAGATGGTTACTCTATTTGCCAACACACTTAGGGCACCATATTACGAGCATGTAATGGGAAGTTCGGTACAACAATTTACAAATACTGTGGCAGTGGCAGAGCGCATAGAGCAAGGAATAAAAAGTGGGAGAATCTCTGCACCTATGGATAAAGGGTTTCAGCAGAAAGAGAAAAGAAATTGATCATATTGAAGGTGGTATAAAGGCAGGAATACCCAATTTCCAAAATACAACCCCTCATCATCTCAAGTCGCCAACATTAACTTCAACTCTCAATTCTCTACCAAAAGACCTGAGAACCAAATTGGAGATTTACCAAAAAACCAAATCAGAAATTTCCCCAAAAAGAATCACCAAAAACCTCAGGAACAGTTACCCCCATTACCATTACCTTTGAATGAAATATACCAGAAGCTGTTAAGTATTGGACAAGTAGTCCCTGTACCTTTGATACCTTTACAGCCACCTTATCCTACTTGGTATAAACCGGATCTCACTTGTGAATGCCATGCAGGAATCACAGGACATAGTATCCATACATGCAACGCTTTCAAAAGGAAGCTCTTCTAATTTAATAAAAGTTGGATGGGTAACATTTGAAGAACCCCCAAATGTAAGCACCAATCCTCTACCTAATCATGCTTCGGGTAGCGGATCAGTGAATATGTTGTAGGTAGAGTGTCCAAAAAACTTAAAGGTGCCTATGGGAAAAATTTATCAGATGCTGGTAAAAGCAAAATATGATGACATGAGATGTTGCCAGCACTATAATCAGAAAGGTCATTCTATCAGTCACTGTCAAGGCTTCTATAAAATGGTGTTGCAAATGATAAATAGAGGTCTGCTTCAGGTAGGGACAATGGCAAATGATAAAGTGTCTATGATAGAGGTGTCAGATAAAGAGGTGTGCCGAGTTTAGTTTACTCCAGGAGGGCCATCTAAGTTAGTTTTGACCAAGCCCGCCGCTACATATAAAAAAGATTATAATGCCATGTCATACAACTATGAGCATTCATTTCCTCTGAATGAAAGACAGCCACAAGTCCCCCTACCTGAAATTGGAGGTCTGACCCGAAGTGGCAGATGTTTTACTCCAGAGGAGTTCAAGAAGATTAAAGGGAAAGAGGTGGTTGATGAGCCTAAAGAGATAAATAAACCTGTGAAGAAAGAGGAAGCCAATGAATTCTTAAATTTGATAAAGCACAGCGAGTATAGTATTGTGGAGCAACTTAGAAGAACCCCTGCTAAGATATCATTGCTTTCCTTGATTTTAAGTTCTGAATCTCATCGGAAGACTTTACAAAAAGTGTTGAATGAGGCCTATGTACCTCAAGACATCAATCAAGAAGCCATGGAGCATTTAGTGGGGCAAATACAGGCCTCAAATTATGTGTACTTTTCTGATGATGAAGTGGGTCCTAAAGGTATAGGTCACAATAAGCCACTATACATCACGGTACGATCCAAAGATGTTTTTATTGGAAAAGTATTAATTGATAATGGATCCACTTTGAATATGTTACCAATGCATATGTTGAAAGAAATGCCCATTGACGAGTCACACATAAAGCCTAGTACCATGATGGCAAGAGCATATGATGGGTCACCAAGAGAGATAGTGGGGACTATTGAGGTGGAACTATGTATAGGACCGCAGGTATTCTTGGTAACGCTGCAAGTGATGGATATCCATCCATCCTATAGTATATTACTAGGAAGGCCATGGATTCATGCAGCCAGAGCGGTGGCTTCTTCGTTACACCAATGCTTAAAGTATATTGCAAACGGGATGTTGATCACTATAAAAGCTGAAGAAACCATATCAATGATAAAAAAATACGGCTATATTGTTCATAGAAACAGAGGCTTGTAAAGATGGGAACATCCATGCCTTTAAAGTAGTAAATGCAGAATGGATCTTTGAAGGCGCAACATTGAAGAAGCCAAAGATCCTAGAAGCTGCAAAGATGGCTGCTAAATGTTTCTTGCGAAATGGAATCCCTTTTCAGTTGGACCCTGTCAGTGGAATGCCAGAGCGAGTCAACATAATAAAATTGAAATGCGCAGATCGAAGGTTCGGGCTTAGATATAAGCCGAAGAAAGAGGATTTCACACGGGTTGCTCGGATTAGAAAGGAGGCTAGAATGGCAAAAATCGAAGGAAGAGAATTGAAAGATGAAGACCTTGCCATCCCACCGCTTCAAGAATCCTTTTGCAGCTCAACGGAGATAGTCAAAACAGGCATAAGAGATTTGCACATCAGTACTCTGGAATACCAAGAGGTGGAGATAGATTTTTCGCAACTCTCTATATTTAATATCGATGCTCCCTCTGCAAGGTCCTTCATGCAGAAATTAGCTGAAGGAGAAGTGTTCCAGAACTGAAAGATGGAGCCAGTTCATGTTGTGTTTAAAAAGTAATTGCTTCTGTTTAGTCATGAACATGTGTTTTATTTTGATCACAGCGGTAATCTAGCTCATGATGCCGCAATATTTTGCTTTGTTAAATGAGCACTCTTTTTAATAAGAACATGCATTTTATCATCATATCCATTTCCATTTGTAAATAGCACCTTACACAAACACACCTTACACTTTCAAGGATTTTGAAATTTCCAAACAAAACTACCACGCTAAGAATAATTGGCCAAATTTCAATAACATCACTACACTGGATGATGAAGAATGGGCAGAGGAAGATATAAAGGAGCTCACTAAGTTGGTGGAAAATTCTGAAAAAGCTTGGAAACCTTTGAGTGAAGAGCTTGAAATCATCAGTTTAGGAACTGAACAAGAAAGGAAAGAATTAAAAATAGGTACCCTTATTGCAACTGAAGAAAGAGGAAAATTGATTTCTCTTTTGCATGAGTTTACGGATGTTTTTGCCCGGACATATTCAGAAATGCCTGGTTTAGATACTGATATAGTTGTGCACAAAATCCCTTTGATAGAAGGAAGTGTACCAGTAAAACAAAAAACCAGGAGAATGCGGCCGGATATGCTCCTAAAGGTAAAAACTGAAATTCAAAAGCAATGGGATGCTGGATTTTTAGAGGTCGTGCATTATCCTCAGTGGGTAGACAATATGGTTGTGGTCCTCAAGAAAGATGGAAAGATCCGAGTTTGTGTGGATTATAGAGATTTGAACAAGGCAAGCCCTAAAGATGATTTTTCATTACCTCATATAGATATCTTAGTGGATAACGCTACTAAAAATGCCACATATTCATTTATGGATGGGTTTTCTGGTTATAACCAAATTAGAATGGCAGAAGAAGACAAAGAGAAAACTACCTTTGTCACACCTTGGGGGACGTTTTGCTATAAAGTGATGCCATTTGGTTTGAAGAATGCTGGGGCTATGTATCAACGAGCAATGGTCATTTTATTCCATGATATGATGCACCAAGAAGTTGAGGTCTATGTGGATGATATTTTGGCTAAATCCAAAATTGAGGAAGACCACGTGCAAATATTAAGGAAATTATTTGAGAGATTACGAAAGTACCAGCTAAATTTAAACCCTGCCAAATGCTCCTTTGGAGTAAAGAAGGGAAAATTACTAGGTTTTATTATGAGCAGCCAGGGAAAAGAAGTCAATCCGGATAAAGCCAAGGCCATACAAGAAATGCCGGCACCTAAGACTGAAAAGGAAGTAAGAAGTTTTCTCGGACGCTTAAATTACATATCCCGTTTTATATCCCAGCTAACAGTAACGTGTGAACCAATTTTTTGCTTACTCGGAAAGAAAAATCCTGGAGTGTGGGATGATGATTCTCAGGAGGCCTTTGACAAGATAAAGAGATACTTACAAAACCCTTCGTTGTTGGTACCTCCGGTACCTGGGAAACCATTGATCTTGTACTTAACGGTCACAGAAACAGCCATGGGTTGTGTGTTGGGACAACATGATGAATCTGGAAGAAAAGAACAAGCTATATACTACTTGAGTAAAAAATTTAACGATTGTGAGTCTCGATACACCATGATTGAGAAGTTATGTTGTGCTTTGGTATGGACTACAAGAAGACTCAGACAGTATATGTTGTACTACACAACATGGCTAATTTCCAAACTAGATCCACTTAAGTATATCTGTGAGAAACCCTATCTGTCAAGTAGAATAGCAAGATGGCAAATGTTTTAGCAGAGTACGACATTGTTTTTATGACAAGGAAAGCCATCAAAGGCAGTATAATTGCCGACCATCTTGCAGATCATGCCATGGAAGAATATGAGCCTCTAGATTTTGATCTCCCTGATGAAGATGTGTTGGTGATCAGGGATGATACGAGAACGAGTGAGTGGTGGACACTTTATTTTGATGGAGCAGTAAATGTATTAGGAAATGGGGTTAGGGCAGTAATAATTCCCCAGATGGGAAGCAATACCCCTTTTCAGTAAGGTTATAGTTTGAGTGCACTAATAACACAACCGAATATGAGGCATGTATACTTGGTTTAGAAGCTGCTTTAGAGCTCAAAGTTAATAAGATTGAAGTCTTTGGGGATTCCATGTTGATCATTTGCCAAGTAAAAGGAGAATGGCAAACAAATGATGAAAACTTGAAACCCTACCAAAACTACCTTGTAAAATTAGCCAGTGAATTCGAAGAGATCAAGTTCACTCATATGAGTAGGGACAAAAATCAGTTTGTCGATGCTTTGACAACTTTAGCTTCAATGGTACAAATTGTCGCTAGAGAAAAGATCCACGCAATTGACGTCAAGATTCAAAATCATCAAGCCCATTGTTGCGCACTTGAGGGGTCACTAGATGGAGAACCATGGTATAATGATATTAAAAGATTCATCAAACACCGAGAATACCCCTAAGAAGCTTCTAAGACAGACAAAGAGACCTTGAGAAGGTTAGCTGCAAATTTTTTCATGGACGGCGAAATCCTATACAGGAGGTCATTTGATGGAACTCTACTCAGTTGTTTGGATGAGAAAGAAATTAGGCAGGCTTTGAAAGAAGTTCACAAAGGAATTTGTGCCACCCATGCCAATGGTCATACGATGGCAAGGCAAATGCAAAGATTTGGATATTTTTGGTTGACGATGGAGAGGGATTGCGTGGCATATGTTAAGAAATGTCATAAATGCCAAATTTATGGTGATAAAATAAATGCACCTCCAAAACCTTTATTCAACATGACTTCACCATGGCCATTTGACATGTGGGGATTGGATGTCATAGGGTCAATTAACCCGAAGGCAATCAATGGGCATAGGTTCATTCTAGTGGTAATTGATTACTTTACCAAATGGGTTGAAGATAATTCCTATGCCCATGTAACACAAAAGGTTGTCAAGAAGTTCATTGAAAGGGACTTGGTCTGTTGCTATGGCTTACCTGCAAGACTGGTAACTGATAATGCTCAGAATTATAATGGAAAGTTGATTGCCGAACTTTGCACCAAATGGAAGATTAAGCATCTCAACTCCTCTCCTTATAGACCAAAGATGAATGGGGCCGTTGAAGCAGCTAATAAGAATCTTAAGAAAATCATCCAAAAGATGGTTGTTACTTACAAGGATTGGCATGAAATGCTCCCATGCGCTTTGCACGCATATCGCACTATTGTTCGAACTTCTGTAGGGGCAACCTCATATGCCTTAGTATATGGAATGGAGACAGTTGCACCTTTAGAAATGGAGATTCCATCACTAAGGGTCTTGAAAAATGCAGAGTTAGATGAATCGGACTGGGCAAAGGTGAGGTTCGAACAGTTAAATTTAATTGATGAAAAAAGATTAGCAGCTATTTGCCATCACCAATTATACCAGGGCAAGATAGCAAGAGCTTACAACAAGAAGGTCAGGCCGAGGGTATTCAAAGAGGGAGATCTGGTATTGAAGAAGATGTCAATAGGAGAAGACTAGAGTAAATGGGTGCCAAACTATGAGGGACCATATGTGGTAAAGAAGGTTTTTTCAAGAGGAGCTTTAATTCTAACTAGCATGGATGGAGAAAATCTGCCTAGGCCTATGAACTTCGATGTTGTGAAAAAAATATTATGCTTAGTGTATCACTCATGACATCTAATGAAATTGAAATTTGGCCATGAATTTTTAGTGTATCCTCTCCTTTCTATTCTTGCATGATCTTATAGTTTCATTAAAAAAATTGGCAGATCAAAGTCTAGTACGAAAAATGCCAATTAATGTTTGTTTAACAAATATGTTCTGGGAATTCAAAGGATATCATTGAAAGGTGATCTCATACCCCAAAAACCCGTATAATAAAGTTAAGTCTTTAGATAAACAAATAATCCAAAAATTCAAAAAAGTATTTCGCACGGAAAAGCAATGCCTATTGGTTCAGATTGCATGTTTTGAAATGAGGAGAGGCCATCTTTGATGTGCCTTCACAAAGTCTTAAATATCCATTGCAGTCCTATTTGAGCCGAATAATTATTTTTTCTAATAATTAACCCTGATTAGGATCACACCCTACACTGGGGGGCAAGTGCGAAGAGAGAAGAACTCTCAATTACAAAATAGTCCTCATTGACAAAAGATGCCCAAAGAAAGCTGGGGGGCATAAACATAAAAAGGTTTTTAGTACACTAGCAAATCAATTCAATATTTTAGTAGTACTAAAGACCCAACATAAAAAGCCAAGAATTCTGGGGGGCATGTCATAATAAAAGCCCAAACAAAATTCTTGGGGGCATGTCAAGTTGACATGATGGCATTGCTAAAAACTCATTCTCAAGAGCCCAACAAATACCGGGGGGCATGTTAAGAGATCCCAAATAAAATTATGGGCCATAAACATAAAAGGAGTTTTAGTACATTACGACGAGCCGAGTCAACATGATAATACTAAAAACCCATGATAAGAAGCCCAAACAAATACTGGGGGCATGTCTAGGTAAAACCTCAAATAAAATGCTGGAGGGCATGTCATGAAAATCAATCATGAGGACTAAAAGGAGTTCTAAGAGTGAGCACTATGTGATCCTTTGTCTAGAAACCCTCAAATAACTTTTGAGCCTGCAAATATCTTTTCTTCATAGCCAGCAGCCTAAGCCTACGCTACAAGCCTGATAAAGCCCTTTCTGATCAAATACAAGTAATCTGGATTGATAGGAAATACTTTTCCATTCGAGATGATCCTTACAAATGCTTCACCAAACTTGATCGAAGCCTTTTTGAAATACAAGACATGCAAACAAGCACCATTTCATATTCTTGTCAAAATCAACATAAAACCTGACAATGAGATCATTTGAATTCTTTTGAGAACAAGTCTGTTTAAACAAACATCAAAATGGTTTTTATTTTTGGAATGACTTTGAAATTCCAAAAATCTTACATGAAAACAATAACCAACCCTTTCCTGTAAACACTTGAAGCCTGAAACAATTTAGGGGTATGATGAGGGGCAATCTAAAATGCAATTGAAACTGGCTCCATCATTCTTTTTCAAAGAATCTGGATCAAACTTAGGGGAGCATGTTTATATGGAAGATATATCATCTCCAGTAGTGAAAATCTTAAGTTGTGGTTTGAGTAGGTAGAAGCGAGAAGCTGTCAAAGCCAGAGATCCAAACCCTGAAAAAGGAAGGCCAGGAAGAAGAAAGGGGGACCTATATTTCTCAGGTAAGTATACATGCATCATCATGCATTGCATCCACACTAGGAATCTATGAAATGTTTTCAAGGGATTGTAATGTACAAACCTTTACTCATTATCTTTTGTGTGCATCTTTGAGCCCTTACTATTTTCACTTCTCTGAGTGCGCTTGCAAACCTTTCATCAATATAGATAGAGCATTTTTCAACCCTATCTTTTTCCTTATTCGAGTACGCTTTCTAGCCATCAACCAATTCAGATATCTCTTTCTCGAATCTGGATGAGATCTTTAGTCGTCAATTAAATAGTACGCTTTGCAGCCCTGTTTTCCCCTCACATTTTGAGTGCGTTTTCCAACCCTTGACTATCAATTAAGTAGTACGCTTTCTAGCCCTATTTTCCCTTCATATTTTGAGTGCATTTTCCAACCCTTGACTATCAATTCAGATAACACACTTTCAAGCCTTAATTTCCCTTCACATTTGACTGTGTTTTCAAACCATTAACCATCATTTTAAGTTGTGCGCTTTTCAGCCCCACTTTCCACTTTTTGTGTGCGTTTTCTAACCCTCAACTATATATCAAAGATAGTGAGCTTCCTAGACCTATTGACCAATCCATGAAATTTTCATCATATACATGCCTCGCCTGGAAAAGTCACCCATTATAATGAGACCATTTCCTTGTGTCTTTCACAAACATCATCACCTTTTCTTCCTTTAAGTTTCTTATTCATGCCTCAATTCTTAGGTAGTGCGCTTCCTGACCCTATCTAACCCTTTTCTTTTTGAGTATGCTTTATAGCCTTCATTATTATATCTGGATGGATCAATCGTTTCTTGGTTTGGTAAATCCACTTTCACTTTTTCTTTACAACACTTACTATTAAAAGTCTATTCAAGACTTTAGTTGTAAGCGTTGTAAAGAGGGGGACAACAGTCATAACCTAAATTTTGGGTTATTCCCCAAAACTTACCCAAAAATAAAACAAAAATAAATAAAATAAAATAAAACAGGATAGTGTTTGCAGAAAAATCAAGGTAAAAATTTTGGATTTTTTCGAAGGATCGACCATGCCTCTTTTTGCCTAGAAATAAAGGAAAAAACAGGTCTAAGGCCAAAATAATTTATTATTGGATAAATCTGTAAAAAAGTTAAGCCGTGAGACATAATTATATTTTTAAGGGCCAATTCGATTTAATCGTCGGCCAACTTTAAAGTGTAATTATGCTTCAGAATTAATTGAAAGCCCAATTGAAGGATTTAATTAAGTGCGAGGGCTTAATTACATTTATAATAGGTCGAATCAATCTAATTGAGGGTTTGATTGCTGAGAAATTAAATTTGAAAGCTTATTCTGGGTTAAATTGAGAAATTCAAGATTTTTTGTGACAAAACTCTTCAGGATTAATTGAAAGTCCAATTGAAGGATTTAATTGAGCTCAAGGGCTTAATTATATTTAAAATAGGTCAAATCAATCTAATTGAGGGTTTGATTGCTGAGAAATTAAATATGGAAGCTTAATATAGGTTAAATTGAGAAAATCGAGATTTTCGGTGACGAAACTCTTCAGGATTAATTGAGATCCCAATTGAAGGATTTAATTAAGCGCAAGGGCTTAGTTACACTTAAAATGGGTCGAATCAATCTAATTGAGGGTTTGATTGCTGAGAAATTAAATTTGGAAGCTTAATCTAGGTTAAATTAAGAAAATCAAGATTTTCGGTGACGAAAATCTTCAGGATTAATTGAGATCCCAATTGAAGGATTTAATTAAGTGCAAGGGCTTAATTACACTTAAAATGGATCAAATTAATCTAATTGAGGGTTTGATTGCTGAGAAATTAAATTTGGAAGCTTAATCTGGGTTAAATTGCGGAAATCAAGATTTTCGGTGACGAAACTCTTCAGGATTAATTGAGAGCCCAATTGAAAGATTTAATTAAGCGCAAGGGCTTAATTACACTTAAAATGGGTCGAATTAATCTAAATAAGGGTTTGATTGCTGAGAAATTAAATTCGGAAGCCTAATCTGGTTTAAATTGAGAAAATCAAAATTTTCGGTGATGAAACTTTTTAGATGAAATCAGAAGCTAAAATTCAAAGTAAAAACATCATTCTTCCCGCTGAAAAACTCTTTTTGATAACCCATTTTTTTCAGTATATTTTATATTAAATTTAAAATAAAAAAAGAAGTCAAATCAGTTCTGAGCTGACTGGACAATGGCATTGCCGGCAGCCATACCTGTGGCATGGAGGCAGCCATGGCAGCCATGACCTGCAAACCACCCCCTGAAAATGCCATGCCGTGGACATGAATCTCATACTACAAGTTGCATAGATTAGCCTATAAATAGAGGAAGATTGTAGAAGAAAAGGAACAAAAAAAACCGTGGGGGAAAACGTTGAACAAACGGGAAAATTACAGTAAAATCACAGTCCAACCGGTGCAACAACCTTCTCCCTTTCTGTTCGTCGACAAGGCTGCCTCACCAGCTCACTTCTTTTTCCCGTCACAGCCACCCTCTCTTCTCTGCCATATCTCGCTCTCTCTCTCCTCCAGCGAAGGCTCTCTCTCTAAAAACAGCAGCACCCATGGCGGCTCTCCCTCATCTCCACGGCAACCGACCATACACCTAACACCACCATCCTCTCTGCCACAAGCTTCTCCACCTCTTAAGCCACCCATACGTGGCCTCCAGCAAGCAAATAGCAGCGGCGGCGAGGTGCAGCAACAACCACCAGCAGCCTTCTAGCCCTCTTTCCGACCACCACAGGCCTCTGTTTCTGACACCACCATGACAGGGACAACCACCTCGACCTCCTCTACACGGCTGTACCATCATGTAATCCTCTTGTCAAAGTCGACAATTTACTGTCCATGAATGTGTACAGTGTTTAAAACTGCACTGTTCACGTTCTTCTCCGTTTCTTTTTTTTCTTTTTTCTTTTTTTTGTTCTTCTTTTTATGGGATGGGTTGGGCTGAACGACCCAGCCCAGCAGACGAGCCCAGAAGATGATGGCCTCTCGGCCCATTAGGGCTGGACAGCCCAGCCCGCCAGATATGGCCACAACCATCAGGGCTGGACAGCCCAGCCCACCGGGTGATGGGCCTCTCGGCCCATCAGGGTTGGGCAGTCCAGCCTTCAAATTTTGTTTTTTATTTAGTTTACATATTTGCTTTTTTTTTTATTATATTTTTTATTATTTTTTTAAATTAGAAAACAAAAAGGCACAAAAATGTACAAGTTTCAAAAAAGGAAAAAAAAACAAAAATGTGTTGTTTTCGTGCATACGGCCGAATCCCAAGATTTTCCAAGCATATCTGTCGTAAAAAATATATTTTGCATATCTATTTATTTATTTATTTATTTCCCTTTTCTTTCTTTAAAAAAAAACAGAGAAAATGCAACAAAGAAACATATAAAAAAAACATAAAAACTACATTTCAAAAAAAAATGTGTTGTTTTCGTGCATACGGCCGAATTCCATAATTTTTCCCATCATATTTTTCATAAAAAAAATATTGCATCTTTTTCATATTTTAAAATAAAATTGGGTATCGTAACCAGTTTACGATTATCCGTTGGTATTCGGCCAAAATGTCAAAAATAATTTAACAATTATTTTGTTTTAACTTTCGCGGTATAAATTTACATTGTAAAGTACGCTCGCAGATAAAAAGAATTTTTAACTACGGTGTAAAATTACATTGTAAAGTATATTTGTAGATAAAAAAATAGATTTTTAACTGTAGTGTAAAATTACATTATAAAGTATACTCTTAGATAGTTAAAAATGTGACGTTCAAAATGTAGTACAAAAATTATTCTCTTTTTTTGTTAGTCTTTCAAGCGCGGAATGAGTTAGAGATTCTCTCATGGAGAGAAATCTACGTTGAATTTTAGGAAGACCAGTAAGAATCAAACTTAGGAAAAACAATCAAACAACAATGCAGCTTACCTTAGGTAGGGTGCACTAGGGGTGATGTGTCTTGCCTTTGCACAATAAGTCCCCTTACCCAAGACTCTCGCAGACCATTAGGTTCCTAGTGACCTTAATACTAGGTGGCGACTCCTAATAATTATAGTAGTAATTTTTACGACTATAAAACAAAACCGCTCATTTTCACCGCTTGCCGTTATCTCCCTAAAATCCCCGGGGGGATGGCGGGTGCGAAGCGTGAAAAAAAATCGCCATCGTGACATACAAGAGAAGGAAGGGGAGAAGCCGATCTACCCCCCTGTCATTCTGGTCAAGTGGTACGACGCGCCGCCACTGCCTTGTGTGGCTCCGGCTGTCAACAGTGCTTCCGGGGTTGTTTTTGTGATTTTGAATGTTGTATTTGTATTTAATTTTTTGTTGTGTTCATTTATTTATTTTATAAATATTATGTAATTGTAAAATGTACCAAAAAAAAATAATGAAAAAACAGAATGGGTGTGTGAGTCGTATTAAAAAAAACAACAAAAAAAACACACATAAAAATTGCATTTTAAAAAAATTAAAAGAAAACAAAAAAAAAGATGTGTTTTTGTGCGTACGGCCGGATTCCAAATTTTTCCCATTGTATTTTTCGCAAAAAAATATGTTGCATCTTTTCCATATTTTAAAAACAAAAATTGGATATCGTAACCAGTTTACGATTATCCGTTGGCATTCGGCTAAAATGTCAAAAATAATTCAACAATTATTTTGTTTTATCTATCGTGATGTAAAATTACAATGTAAAGTACGCTCGTAGATAGTTAAAATCATGATTTTCAAAATGCATTGCAAAATTTATTTGGTGGTTAGTCTTTCAACCTGTACAACAAGTCCCCTTACCCAAGACTCTAGCAGACCAATAGGTTCCTAGTGACCTTAATACTAGGTGACGACTCCTTATATTTATAGTCATAATTTTTATGGATATAATAAAACAACCCCTCATTTTTTATCGCACGCCGTTATCTCTCCAAAAGCGCGGGGGGATGGCGGGATGCGAAGCGTGAAAAATCGTCGTCGAGACAGATGGCAACTCCACTAGGGAAATTGTTGGAATGAGCTTTGTTTGTTTGCTTGTTTATTGCTCTAGTTTCTTTTACACAATTGTATTGATTTAATTTGCATTCTATTGCTTCCGCATTCAATTTTATTGCTTACGCATGTATTTTTACTGTTTTGGCATGCATTTTAATTTCATGTTATGCGTATCTTTGGGTTTGAGTTATTGTCATCATGCATTTTAATTTTTTGAATAAACCTAAATTTAGGGTAGGTGGGGATTAGTGGTCTGCCTCATAACTTTCAGTCGGGGTTCAGATTCGTGAAATGTCCAACTATGATCTGTGTGTTTACTTAATAATGGCGGTCACATAGTGCCCCAACCATTTCTTGTAAACCCCCACACCACCTTTACGTGAGGCAGTCACTGGGCAGTTCATAGACCCTTTGAGATCAGGTAGAAAACTTACCCTTCATGTAATGACCTAGAACTTGTCTTTTGGGTATAAATCCTCCGATAATTCACATGTCATGTATGTATATACATTTACATCCACATGCATAAGCATCCATCATATCATGTAATATGCAGCCAGAAATAGGTCCCCAAAGATCTGTTCCTCACACTCAACTCGGTCAAAGAAATATGGACAGAAGAATGTGCTTATCACAATGTTCACTCCAAGAAAAGCTGGATGCCTGGAAACCAGTGTAGCTTGCCTTGTCGACTTACTCGAGCGAGCACTAAAATGACCTACATAAAATTTGTACTAGTATTGATTACCTTTTATTCTGGTTATGTTTGCACATTATATTCTCATTTTGCCTTGTCATCAATTTTGCCAGTTTTGCCACAAGATCTATTGTTAAACAAATCTTGCCCAAAAATATCATGTATTTTCTTTGACTATGACGTGTTCTTGCTTTTTATTTGAATAACATAGACATGTACTATACCTTTTCCATCCAAATTATACATGATCCCGTGATTTCATCAAGATTTTTGGCAAATCAAAGTTTAGTATGAAAAGAAATGCCATTTTATTGTTTGTTTAACAAATGTGTTCTGGGAATTCAAAGGATTTAATTGAAGGGTGATCTCATATTCCAAAAAACTCACATAATAAGCAAATCTCGTAGCTGAACAAAGAACCCAAAAACAACAAATCAAAAAACATTTCGCATAGAAAAGCAAAGCTTATCGGTTCAGATTGCATGTTTTGAAATGAGGAGAGGCCATCTTTGATATGCCTTCACAAAGTCTTAAATATCCATTGCGGTCCCCATTTGAGCCGTATAATTATTTTTCTAATAATTAATCCTGACTAGGATCACACTCTACACTGGGGGGCAAGTGCGAAGAGAGAAGAACTCTCAATTACAAAATGGTTCTCAATGACAAAAGATGCCTATTGAAAGCTGGGGGGCATAAACATAAAAGGGTTTTTATCACACTAGCAAATCAATTCAACATTTTAGTGGTACTAAAAACCCAACATAGAAAGCCAAAAAATTCTAGGGGGGCATGTCACAATAAAAGCCCAAACAAAATACTTGGGAGCATGTCAAGTCAACGTGATGTTAGTGCCATAAAAACCCATGATTAAGAGCCCAAACAAATACTGGAGGGCATATCAAGAAATACCCAAATAAAATTAGGGGCCATAAACATAAAAGGAGTTTTAGTACATTACGACAAATCGAGTCAACATGATAGTACTAAAAACTCGAGATCAAAAGCCCAAACAAAATATTGGGGGTATGTCAAGATGAAAGCCCAAACAACTACTGTGGGGCATGTCAAGTCAAAAACACCAATCATGAGGACTAAAAGGAATTCTAAGAGTGAGCACTAAGTGATCCTTAGTCTAGAAAACCCTCAAACATTTTTTGAGCCTGCAAATATCTTTCTTTGTAGCCAGCAACCTGAACCTACATTATAAGCCTGATAAAGCCCTTTCTGATTAAATACGAGTAATTTGGATTAATAGGCATTGTTTTTCCATGTGTGACAAGCCATACAAATGCTTCACCAAACTTGATCGAAGCCTTTTTTAAATACAAGACATGCAAACAAGCATCATTTCACATTCTTATCAAAATCAACATAAAACCTGACAATGAGATCACTTGAATTCTTTCGAGAACAAGTTTGTTTAAGCAAACATCAAAATGGTTTTTATGCTTGGAATGACTTTGAAATTCTAAAAATCTTACATGAAAACAATGTTTCTAAATAACCATCCCTTTCCTACAAACACTTGAAGCCCAAAGCACTGGTATGACATAACTTGAATGGCGCAATCAATATGGTTTTTGTATTTGGAATGACTTTGAAATTCCAAAAATCCCACATGAAAACATAATCTTTGCAAATAACCAACCTTTTTCATGCAAACACTACTCTTCAAGCCCAAAACACTTGTGGGGCATGACTAGACTAGGAGGCAATCTATAAATGCAATTGAAACTGGCTCCCTCATTCCTTTTCAAAGAATCTGGATCAAACTCAGGGGGGCATGTTGATATGGAAAATCTATCATCTCTAGTGGTCAAAATCTTAAGTTGCGACTCGAGTAAGCAAAAAGCAAGAAGCTGTCAAAGCCAAAGATCCAAACCTTACGAAAGGAAGGCCAGGAAGAAGAAAAGGGGACCTATATCTCTCAAGTAAGTATACATGCATCATCATGCATTGCATCCCCATTAAGAATCTAGAAAAAGTTTTGGAGGGATCGTACTTTACGAACCTTCATTCATCATTTTATGCATGCTTTCAAGCTTTCACCTTTTCCATATCCCTGAACATGCTTTTTTAGCTTTATCTCTTTCCTAATTTTTGGTTTCATCATGCATTGCATCCCTATTGAGAATTTGGAAAATGTTTTGGAGGGATCGTAATTTACGAACCTTCATTCATCATTTTGTACACGCTTTCAAGCTCTCACCTTTTCCATTTCCTCGAGCATGCTTTTCAGCCTTATCTCTTTCTTGATTTTAGGTGTTATCATGCATTCCATCCTCGTTGAGAATCTAAGAAATGTTTTGGAGGGACTGTAATTTACGAACCTTCATTCATCATTTTTGTTTACACCTTCAGGCTCTCACCTCTTTAATTTCCTTGAACTAGCTTTTCAGCCTTATCTCCTTCTTGAATTTGGGAGTTATCATGAATTGCATCCCTATTAGGAACCTAAGAAATGATTTGGAGGGATTGTAGTTTAACAACCTTCACTCATTGTTTTCTGTGCGCCTTTGAGCTCTTACCACTTTCACATCCCTAAGTGCGCTTGTGAGCCTTTTAATAAATACAGATAGAGCATTTTTCAACCCTATCTCTTTCCTTATTTGAGTGTGCTTTCAGTCATCAAGCAACTCAGATAGCATGTTTTTGAGTCATGTCTCTTTCTTGAACATAGGTGAGTTTTATAGCCGCCATCAATTAAAATAGTGTGCTTTTCGGCCCTATTTTCCCTTCATCTTCGAGTATGTTTTTCAAATCTCGATCATCAACTAAAATAGTTTGCTTTTCAGCCCTATTTTCCCTTGACATTCGAGTGTGCTTCATAGCCATTCCTTTCCTCTCTTTGGAGTACGTTTTCCAACACTCAACCAGCAATTAGGATAGTGCGTTTCTTAGCCATTCCTTTCCTCTCGTTTGAGTGAGTTTTCTAACCCTCAACCATCAATTAGGATAGTGTGCTTCTTAGCCATTCCTTTCTTCTTATTTGAGTGAGTTTCCAAACCCTTAATCATAAGCTAAAATAGTGAGTTTTCCAACTCTATTTTTCTTTTTCTTCGAGTGCGTTTCCCAACACTCAAACCACCAATTAAAATACTATGCTTTCTCACCCTATTTTTCCTGATCTTCGAGTGCATCTTCAAACACTCGACCATGAATTCTTATAGCGCTCTTTCCAGCCCTGTTTTCCTCACATCCGAGTTTGTTTTTCGACCCTCGACCATCAATCCAGATAGTACGCTTTCAATCCTTATTTTCCACCTCCTCGAGTGTGTTTTCCAACCCTCAATCATCGACTCAATTAGTGCGCCTTCCAGCTCTACTTTCTCTCTTCTTTGAGTGCGATTTCTAACCCTCAACCATATACCCTAGATAGCGATGCTTTGTAGCTCTATCTTCCATTCCATGAAATTTTTACCGTTCTCACCTAGAAAGGTCACAGTAGGACCATTCTTGTGCCTTCACCATCTTCATCATTCTCATTTGGGCAGGTCATCCATTACAACAAGACTATATCTGTCTTTCTTACCATTTTCATTATCCTCACTTGGGTAGGTCACTCATTACAATAAGACCATTTTCCTGTGTCATTCACAAACAACATCATTTTCCATCTATTGAGTATTCTATTTAGGCCTAATTTCTTAAGTAGTGCGCTTTCTAGCCATATCTTACCATTCCCTTCTGAGTGTGGTTTATAGCCCTCATTCTCATTTCTAGGTGGATCGACCATTTCTTGTTTTGATAAATCCATTTTCTTATTCTTTACAACGCTTACTATCTAAAGTCTTTTACAAGACTTTAGTCGTAAGCATTGTAAAGAAGGGGGCAACTGTCATCACCCAATTTTTGGATGACTCCCCAAAATATACAAAAAATAACAAAAATAAAATAAAAAGGCCAGCGAGGGTAAAAAAATCACGTGTGGAATTTTTGGTTGTTTTCGAGAGTCTAATCGTATCTCTTTTGTCCCCAAAAATAGAGGAAAATACAGATTTAAGGAAAAAATAATTTATCATTTGATAAATCTGTTTGAAAGTTAAGTCAAGCAACATCATTATATTTTTATGGGTTGATTTGATTTTATCGTCGACCAATTTAAAAGTACAATTATGTTTGGGAATTAATTTAAAGACCAATTGAAGGATTTAATTAAGCGCAAGGGCCTAATTATACTTTAAATGGGTCAAATTAATTTTATTAAGGGCTTAATCGATGAAAAATCAAATTCCTGAGCTTAATTTGGGTTCAATTGAGAAGTTTGGAGTTTTCGGAGGCCGAATTGCATTTTTTCAATCCAATTACGCGAAATTAGGGATCAAATTGCACAAATCCAAAACCAAGGACCAAAGTGAAAAGAGTGCGCAAATTTCCACTCTATAAATAGGACCTTAGTTGCCCTAAAAAATAAGGAGGGGGGGACCCAAAAAAAAACCCTAATCTTCTCTCTTTTAGGGTTGCAGCCGCCAGCCCCCTTGAAGGGCAGCTGCAACCCCTCATTTTTCCACTTCTCTTCTTCCTTTCGCCGGCCGATCTCCCTCCACTCACCAGCCAACTCCTCCACTCCCAGTCATCTCCCTTCTCTTCCCCCTTTTGCAGCGCCGTCTGTCTCTAAACCTCCGATCAGCACCCCTCCACTCTTTTCCTCTCCTTCCCATCGGCCACTAAAACAGCCCATCTACTAGATCTGCCTCCCGGCCATGGCAGCCATCGTCGCAACCCTCATCCTCTCTCACATCTTCTTCTTCATCAGTATAGGTGACCTCCGATCAGTCACCCAGCTGCCATACGCGGCGTCTCCCTCTCCAACCACCGACGACTACCTCCTCGGGGCACCAGCCAGACTTGACTGAAGGCAACCCCCACAACAACCTCATCACCAACCAGTAGATCGACCACCATCCAGCCTCCATAGCCATCCAGCAGCCATTTGAAGGCAAAAAACACAGAACTGAGATCTGAGGCCGAAACTTGGATTGTGTTGTTGTGTTTGCATTTTTGTGTGTTTTGCAGGTCTGGGAACATCACCGCCGGCAAGAGAAGGAACGGGATAGCTGATCTACCCCCCTGTCATTCTAGTCAAGTGGTGGTGGCGAGTGGAACCACGCGCCGCCAATGGCGATGGCGCGTGGTACGACGCGCCACCACTGCCCTACGTGGCTCCAGCTATCAGCAATGCTTCCGGGGTTGTTTTTGTGATTTTGAATGTTGAATTTGTATTTAATTTGTTGTTGTGTTCATTTATTTATTTTGTAAATGTTATGTAATTGTAAAATATACCCAAAAAATAATAATGAAAAAAGAGAATGGGTGTGTGAGTTACATTAAAAAAAAACAACAATAAAAAACATAAAAATTGCATTTTAAAAAAAAATCAAAGAAAAAAAAAACAAAAAACAAGATGTGTTTTTGTGCATATGGTCGGATTCCAAGGTTTTCCCATTGTATTTTTCGCAAAAAAATATGTTGCATCTTTTCCATGTTTTAAAAGCGAAAAATTGGATATCATAACCAGTTTACGATCGTCCGTTGGCATTCGGCCAAAATGTCAAAAATAATTCAACAATTATTTTGTTTTATCTATCGTGATGTAAAATTACAATGCAAAGTACGCTCGTAGATAGTTAAAATCATGATTTTCAAAATGCATTGCAAAATTTATTTGGTGGTTAGTCTTTCAACCTGTAATGAGGTAGATATTTTCTCCCAGAGAGAAATCTACGCCAAACCTTAGGAAAAGACCAGTAAAAATGACTTAGGAAAAAACAATCAAACATCAATGCAGCTTACCTTAGGTAGGATACACTGGGGGTGATGCGTCTTCCCCTTGCACAACAAGTCCCCTTACCGAAGACTCTCGCAGACCAATAGGTTCCTAGTGACCTTAATACTAGGTGGCGACTCCTTATATTTATAGTCGTAATTTTTACGACTATAATAAAACAACCCCTCATTTTTTATCGTGCACCGTTATCTCTCCAAAACCGCGTGGGGATGTCGGGGCGCGAAGCGTGAAAAATCATCGTCGCGACAATTAGATTGACCCTGGGCTTTGTGATTTAACATGCTAAATTCACAATTTGTGTGATGGACTCCATTGAGTTTAAGGAATTTGTTTTTTAAAAAAATATTTTTATTTAATTGTATGATAATAAAAATAAATGCTCATAAAATGGAGCACAAACCAAATATCAGAATGTTTGTTTGAAATCATAATAAAAATAAGAGTTAATAAGGAAAATAAACCATTAAACATAGGGGTTAAATTGTAAAATAAATCTTTACTATCTACAACTTCTCACGGTTACGAGTTTCCATCTGTATAAAAGGGTTCCTTTTTGCTTTAAATTATTTTTTTATTTTCAGATTATTTTGATATGTTGATATCAAAAATATTTTTTTAAAAAAATTATTTTAATGTATTTGCAAGCAAATTAAATTTTTAAAAGAACCACTACCACACTCTTAAACAATCTTTAAATATAAATGTAGAAGCAAGAAGAAAAATAATATAATTATAAATAAATATTAGAGTGTGAGACGAGGGATAAGTTAGTCAGTGACAATTATAACAAACAAACAAACAAATAAAATAGAAAAAAACAAGAGTTAATGAGGAAAATAAACAATTAAACATAGGGGCTTAATTGTAAAACATAGGGTTAAGTGCACTTTTTAGCCCTTAACCATTAGATAATGTTCTTTCTAGCCCTATTTATTTACTTACGAATGTGTTTTGTACCTACATCTTTTCATTTCTATAAGCATTTTCAAGTCCTCACTTATAAAACTTCTATTATAGATTAGTCAATCTCTAAGGTGTTCAAAAGTATCTTAAAATTTTGAAAGGATAAGATATTTCTTGTTATGATAAATCCATAACATTTATTTGTTTTCCCTTACAAGCTTACTATATTAAGTTTCTGACAAAACTTTCTATTATAAGAATTGTAAAGAAGAGGAAAAGTGTCAGAAATAAATTTTGAATCTATTGTTTTTCTAAATATTTTATAAATAAATAAAAAATAAAAAATATACTTTTCATGTATTTACATCAGCTTTAGTATTTTCAACATTATATTAAAAGAATTAAAATAAAAAATTTCTTTTCAACGTGTTTAACTTTTAATGCTTTACTTTCAAAATCCTTCGTTTTTCTCACAAAGTTAACATTGATTTTTTCAAAACTTTTTCAAATATATATATATATTTTAAAAAAAGAAGAAGAAAACAACAAACTAAAGTGAATTTAGATTACTTGTTGGACAAAATTGAGAAGAAGATATGTTCTCCCACCTATAAATAAATGGTTTTCTCACATAAGAAAAAAAGAGGAGGGGAATCTTAAGAGCCATTATAAAAACAAAACAAAAGGTACCAAACTCTTAAAAGCAATTACCTTTCGAAATGTTCTTCAAAAGGTTTTATATTCATAACTAAATAATTTGTTCATTTAAGTTTTTGCATTTATATTTTTCTAGTTACTTATTAATATTTGCAAAGTTTTAGTAAATTGCTTCTTAACATATACAGAATACAAATAGGACTATCAAACCTTAGAGAACAACAAAAAATTATTTTTTCATATCTCACAATTAGAAGCAAAATTTCATAAAAAAATTATGAGAAAGAATCTAGTGATTCTCCCAACTACCTTATTTTTTTTCTTCAATTTCAATGTTCCAATATCTTTCATAATTAAAATAAATTTGAATTTACATATCAGTATGGGTGTGTGTGTATTATCATCATCTAGAAAAAAAGCATATATTCTTTATATGGAGTAAATTACTCATTTTAGGATTTATGAAAGAAGTTGTTCAGGTCTTAGGAAACTATTTGACTTTGCTATTAAACGCAATCTAACAACTTCTTACCTAGCTTGAATTGAAAATTAAACCATTTGAGAGTTGTTTTGATGTGATTTAATCAACTTAACGAGTCCAAAAACACCAAAATGAGTAATAAAAAGCATTGTTTGACTTAAAAAAACAACAAAATGAGTGATAAATAGCATTATTTGACTTAAAAAATAATTTCAAGATGATTTTTTAATACAAAAATGTCAATATATTAAATCGACCCATATTTCATTATTTAACTTGTTAAATTTGCAATACATGTGATGAACTCCATGAGTTTAAGAATTTTTTGTTTATTTTTTTACTTAATTGTACGATAACAAAAATAAAAGCTCATAAAATTGAGCACAAACCAAATATCAAAAATATTTTTTTTGAGACTATAATAAATTCATGGAAAATAAATTATAAATAAAAATTCAAATTCAAGAAAATATTGAATTATGATATTAAAAAAAAGAATAAAAAGGAAATGTACAAAATAATGAAAAAAAGAAAAAGCCACCTCACTCTTTTTGATGTGTTTTTTTCTTGGATTTACCAAATTTTGATAAACATATAAACACCATTTAGATACTCATCCATTAACGAACAAAACTATGCGATAAATTATATCATATAGTAATTAAAAAGATCAATTATATTTAGAGCATGTTTTAAAATTATTTTTGAAAACAATTTAAAGTAAAAAATAATTATAAATTTTTTATTTATTTTTTACTTTCAAATCATTTTGATATATTAGATTAAAAATATTTTTTAAGAATAAAAATATTATTTTAATATATTTTAAAGAAAAAAATCAATTTTAAAAAAATGAATACCACACCTAAATCACTCTAAATATCAATTTAGAAGTAAGAAGAGAGAGATTTCAATTATAAATAATTATTAGAGTTTGAGACGAAGATAAGTTAGTACCTGTTTGGCACTGCGGCCAAACCTGCGTTTGGCTGCTTTTCACTTTTTTTTTTCATTTTAAATGACTGCGGTTTGGTGTTTTTAGATCATTTTGATGTGCTGATGTCAAAAATAATTTTTTTTAAAATTATTTTGATGTATTTCTGCACAAAAAGCACTTTGAAAAGCAATCGCAACCGCACTCCCAAACACCTCCTTAGTCAATGATAATCATACATAACAAACAAATAAAAAGAAAGAAAAAAAAAGCAAGTGTGAAGCGGGAAAATAAACAATAGGGGCTAAATTGTAAAGTGAATCTTTAGCATCTACAACTCCTCGCGGTTGCGGGTTTTTATATGCAGAGAAGGATTGTTTTGATCGGACATATCCATATATTTTTTTTAATAATTGGGAAGCCCGGGTCAGTTTACGCGCACCACAACTAATCTCCAGATTCATTAAATATTCTGTAAACTTAGTGAACATGTAAAGCACCGCTAGAGTGACAGACATGCATGATGGAACCTGAACCCTAGTGCAAAGTAAGAGAACAAGTCTCTTCAATTGCTAGATCAAGACACCACTTGCATATCCATCTAATTATCCAAGGAATCCAACATTAACTAATTCAAATCTAATCCAATTCATGTTATTTGATTCTATATTTTAAAAGTGTTTATATAAAAAAAATATTTTTATTTTAAATAATTTTTTTTGGTGTTTTTAGATTATTTTCATGTGCTGATGTCAAAATTAATTTTTTTAAAAATAAAACAATATTAGTTTGATTCATTTCTGAATAAAAAAACACTTTTAAAAGCAGAATCAATCACATTGTCAATCAACTAGAAGACAAAAGGGAAACCGATTTAATGTCTGTTATGGAACGTGGTTGAAATTGTTTTTAAAAATGTTTGTTGTTCAGAAATAAATTAAAATGATATTTAAAAAAAATTATTTTTAACATCAATACATGAAAATAATAAAAAAAATATTAATTTTTTATTTGAAAATAAAAAATAAAATAAAAAATTAAAATTTTCAAAAATATTTTTAAAATATAATGAAAAACAGTCCTTGCACCAAGTTAATTAATTATCCATTAGTTTTAATGGTGTGGCTCCCACTATATCTAGACATCCCTGGTCATCGGGCACTCGAGACACCACCCCTTGACATGATTTAATTTTAATCATCCTGTAATATATAATGCTATATAGTTTCGATTGAGGGTTTTTTTTTTTGGTATTATGATTTAAAAATATTTTTTTATTATTTTAAATTATTTTTTTAATATTTTAAATTAGTTTTTTGTATTTATATCAAAAAATATTTTTTAAAAAATAAAATATATTTTTTAAAAAATACACTTTAAAAGTAACATTCAACACTTCGAGCCTTATTCTCAAAGCAATTCAAAAACAGAATAAAGGGGCAAAATAATAATAAACTGAAGATCTGACCGTACATGCCCATCATCGGTTCAAAATACAGACACTTTTTAGTTTCTCTAACTCTTTCTTTCCTTATCAGCAATATCGGTCTTTAATCCTACACTCAAAACTACACACCACTCCATATATCGCCCACGTGTCACAAACTCTGAGCTCAATCTTATCGCCACGTCGTCCTCTTCCACTTAAATTACCATATTACCCAGATAGTAACACGTGCCGCCCAGTAACTTACCTCTCACTGTAAGAACCCGCACGCTCTCTGGAATACATTTTGAAATCTTTTCTCGTTTTCTTAATTTTGATCTGTTCCAGTATTTGGCGTTTTAATGACCAAAACAGCATCTCTCTCTCTCGCTCTCCTTCTTTAATGTCGTCGAAATTATCGAATTAATCCCACACGCACGCACTCTCTCTAAAATCCACTGAATTCGAACCCTCGTCTGTGTTTTTTTTCTTTTTCCCCACAGTAATTAGGGTTTGGGGGAATATGAAGTCTAAACTGAGAGGATTTGGACTGAAAAGAAGAGAAACGAAGGACAAATTTGATTTATTACCTCCTGCTCAGTTAGATGATCTCGCTCAGGCTGCTCGGGTATTCTCTCCCTCTGTTTTGGATGCTTTTGGAGTTTATCTTTTTCTTTTTGGAAATTAGAATTTCAGATCGTTCTAGCTGTTAGATGATTGCAAATTTTAACTGTTTCTTTTGTGCTAAAAGTCGTGCATTGAAACTTCTTACTCAATCAGTGAATTTAGACTATTTTTTCGTAGCTGTCTCTGATTCGATTAATTTGACAGTGAATCTTGATTTTTTTATTTTTCTTGGCATGATTCTGGGATGTTTTGCAGGATATGCAAGACATGAGAAATTGCTATGATAGTTTACTTTTCGCGGCTGCTGCAACAGCAAACAGTGCATATGGTAAAACTTCTGGTCTTTCCTTTCCGTCTTTCAAGCTTTTGCTATTTTGCCGTTTCCAATTAGAATCTGCTTTGTTTTAGATCCAAATAACGAGCTTCATTTTGAATTAATTGCTTTTTGTTGATCCTTTTAATGAATAATTTATAATATTTGAATTTATGCTGTCGTAAATAACATTTTAGTATTTTACTGTAACATCGACTACAATAGTGTTACTGTACTTTGTACTCGGTTAGCTACTATCACTGGTTATGTTGAGTTTTCCTTGTTGAATCATTGCTTATGCAGTCGTGAGATTGTTTTTAACTGACTGGTTTGGTCAAATTAAACTATGATATATGAATGTGGTGGTTTACTTGTTATGTATCTCTTGGATTGTTGTATCCACAGGCTGGCAATTTTTTGTTAATTTTTGTGGTATAATTCTCCAATTTGACTCTATTTGTACTTTCAGAATTCTCAGAGTCATTGCGGGAAATGGGTTCTTGTTTGCTGGAGAAAACAGCATTACATGATGATGAAGAAAGTGGTATGTGAAAGAGTGAAATGAGATTATTTTAGTTGCAGATTGTGCTTGAATTTTTTTCTGATATGGATTCCATGGTGTAGCATGCTTTCTAAAATGTTACCTGGACTTTTTCATTGAAAGCCTTACTTTTCATGAATCCGAAAAAGCTATACCTTGTTAATATGTGCACTTTGAAATTTACCTTTAAATGTGTCTTGAACATAATTAAACAAAAATTTTGACTTTGGTTTTCCCTCATATATGTGGCATTGTCTTTTTCCAAATAAATTTGCTGATTGCAAATGTGGGATGAGAGGGGCACACTAAGGGTGTGTTCAGTATTGCTTTTGCTTTTGTGGTTGAGGTTTTAAAAAAACAGTTTCATAAAAAATATTTTCGCTGCGGTTCAAAATAAGTTTTGAAGTGTTTGGTTAAAACTGTTTTTGAGTTTGAGATTAATGAAAAACAGTTTCATGTATTTGATTACCAAACTTTTCATATTGCTTTTAACTTGTGGAATTACTTTAAAGAGTATATATATATATATATATATATATATATATAAATAATTTTTTAAATATTGTAGATTTAATAATTATAATAATATAATGTAATTAATAATTCAAGTAAATTAGACACTTTTTTTATTCTCTCACCAAATTACTGTTAATTTAGATCCAATTTATTTATGTTTTAAAAAATGTTTCTTGTGATTTATTAATTTCTTGATGAAAAATGAAATAAAACTATACTTTTAATTTGAAAACTATAACCTAGTCGCTTTTGGCGATTTCAAGGTGAACAAAGTATACCAAAAAGATTTATTATAACTCAACCCAGCCTGGTAAAGTAGTTATGATATTAGCAAATTACATAAAAGGCAAATTCATAAGTCAATGTATTAATTATAAGTGTTTCCTTAATTATCTCATAACACTATTACTATTACTATTATATATTTCTATTTATTACATCGTAATAAATAATGTAATACTCTCCAACTTAATTAATTATCTCGTAATTATAATAATTACTAATAGTATTGTAGAAATGTATTAAAAAGACTATTTGAGTTGTATAGAAATCATTGTTTGAGTGATTACAGACTAATAAATATTTATATTTACTAGTAATGTTATTCTATAAATTTGAAGGTGTCTTGATTGTAATGCCTTGAAGTAATTATAGCTTTTTTAAAAAAAAATCATAACAAGGCTCAATGTAGTGTGTGTGCACACAATAACATGACATAATATTTTTGCATCTCCTTCGTAAAAAAAAATAGATTTTTTCTTTTTAAAATGAATCTACCGCTAATATAATTATTAAAACATCAAATAATTATTAATTTTTATGTTTGATGCGAATGAACAATTAATCAAGTGAAGGGGCAATAACTAAATACTAATATGGGTGGAGAGTGAAGACATGTGGCAAGCAATAAACGAAAAGGATACGAACCAACCACTTGAAATTAATTCCGACAAATCGAGTTACTGTTTTAAAAATAAATAAAATCGATACAACAACACAACATATATATACCTTTCTGGTTCTCTCTCCTGTCACACTAGTTTCTCATCGATTTTTAATTATCTGTGAGGTTGAGAATCCATGAAAAGTAGCTTAGAGCTGCTTTTCATGGAACGTGGTTTTGCTGATTTTTTAAGGTGGGGTCCACCAAAATGTATCCGTTTATTTCTTTTACCAAACACCAAAGCACCCAACTTTTTTCAAATCACAGATCCCACCACACTACCAAACACCTTCTAAGACAGTCATCCAAGTGAATATTGCTGTTATACTTCAAATAAAAAAAATTATACATATGACAATCTATTTTCATACAGAGGCCATGCTTGTAAGCATACAGATGACTATTCTTTTAGCTTGAGCTGATTAGTTATGAGTTTTTCATGATTGCATTTGGGTCCATTTAATGAAGTCACGTGTCATCCTATTTTATCCATCTTTTCTTTTCTTTTCCTTGATCGTCTTATATTTCTTTTTGGCACTGAAATGAAATCGTTTACATTACACTTGCAGTACTGTCAACTGAAGTTAGTATCCTATTTCATATGAGGTATCTGGAGAGGTGTATCCTTTTTGGGTTTGCAAATTACTTTCTTTGATATTAAGAAACTGATGTTCTCTGAATTAGATAAAGAAGCTAGTGAAATATCAAAATCTATTGTAGATGCAAGATTTATTTTAGTGCTGCAAGGGAGAGTTTGGATAAAGCAAACATAAAACTACCTCTAGAATTTATGACAATTTTTATGTGAGTCAGTTAACATTTTAACTCTTAAGATGTTCATAAAAAATTTAATTCCCACAAGTAAAATTTATTAGCAGAAATTATCCTGTTTTCATTCATGTAAATAAATACTCCAATTTTGTGGATGCGAAGGATAGTTTTGTTTAGATAGGCTGTAATGATATCTAAAACTCCATATAAAGTTTTTGATTTTGTTGGTTATGAAGTACTAGGCAATCCTCTGTTTTTGCTCATGGACCTTATGTGTGTGTGTGTTGGTTGCCTTTCCTTTACCCTTATCTTGGAGGGGCAGATTGCTTTCTTTCAGTTATATTCTAAAACTGAGCATGTTGTCATGAATTCTTTTTTATGAAGCCAGTATTCTAGTCCTGCTGTAATTAAGCTACATTTTTCTGCAGGCAAACTTTTGCTAATGCTGGGGAATGTGCAGTTTGAACTTCAAAAACATGTTGATAGTTATGTGAGTGGTTTATATATTTTTGTGTGTGTGTGTGTGTAGTATATTGCAGCGACTTTTTGACTTTGTTATGAATAACATATTCATCTTGTTATTAATTTCCCGCAACTTGTATTTCAGCGGTCTCATATACTCCTAACGATTACAAATCCATCGGAATCCCTGCTCAATGAACTTCGGACAGTTGAGGTTTGTTCCTATCAATCTCTAAGTTTTTTGCTTACAATCTAACTATTGAGGTTTCCTTAGAACGCTCTCCTTACTGCTGTTTCTTTTTTTCTTTCTTGCTCTTAATATCCTTGCTATTAATTTTGAGGTTTCCATTATAATTCATGACCTTGCCTCTTCAGACTAGTTATATTTAGAATCACTTTTTCCTTCAGGAGCTTTTTATTTTTTAATATATATATATAGATATGGAGTTTTTAAACTTGTTATATATGGAGGTTTCTACTTGTGTATGGTTTTTTAAAGGGGTGCTTCTTTTAACAGCGGCACAACTTGTTTGACCTTGATGCTATTTTTTGTGAGCAACAGTATTGTTTTGGATTAAAAGCAGTCAAAAGCTCCATTCTAATGTTTATAGGACTAAATGGTGAAAGCAATTTGAAAGCACACCAACTTTTAGCTAACGTTTCTAATGGATGCTATTGCAAAAAGCAGCTGCAATCATGATGCCAGAAAGGCCCTTAGGTGATAGAAATCACTGGAACAAAAGAGGAAAGCAAGGCATCTACACGAAAAAAAGAAAGAAAATCACAACTCTAGGCTGTACAATTCTTAGTGAATATTAGGTAAGTAAACAACTCTAAAGAACCTAGAAGTACAGTTTAAAATGAGTCCTAAAAGAGCTGTCCTCCACACCAGTTATTATTGGGAGAGCAGTTATTAGAAAATAGAATATCTTGGATCCTGTTCTCCCAAATGCACCAAATGCCTGCAAACATAGCCTATAGCTGCAGGACCATAGATATTTTTTCTGCCACCGGATCATCTAGAAAGTTACCTCTTTATATTTGTTCATGCAGCATAATGAAATTTAAGAATAGACTCTGTGTGGGCCAATCAGAAGATGATTTGATCCTCATTTGTTTTTGTTCATGGAGTTCTTCAAAATGTAATAAAATGCTGTTGCTGCTGTTCAACTTTGATGGCGTCGCTGTCACTGCCTGGTTTTTTGAAGGAAAACAAGAAATACATGTAACCATGCTCCTGGTTGGTTTGTTAAATTAAATATTTCTGTATGTAATTTAATCGATAATGAACTGCATAATAGGATTTTTTTGGTGTATGTGCCCCATGTCCTTCATCCATGTTACAATCTGCAGTTAGTTTGTCTGTAATCAAGTGAATGTAATTGACATTCAAGCTCTGTCAATCATTTACTGTACATGGAAGATAAGCTGGTTACTTAGGTTATGAGTAGACACCTTTGTATCTCCCAGGCTCATTGACTCGATGGTGTGAAAACATTATACTAAATTTTTCTCAGTGACCATTTTCTTGATCTATCTTGCAGGATATGAAGCGACAATGTGATGAAAAAAGGTTCATCCTTATCTATTTAATTGTACTTAGATTTCATGAAAGTAAATATCCTCTGAATTTAGTGTGTAATGTTCAGAAATGTCTATGAATACATGGTGGCACAACAAAAGGACAAAGGAAGATCTAAAGGAGGGAAAGATGAAAATTCTACTTTGCAGCAATTGCAAACAGCTCGTGAAGAATATGATGAGGAGGCAACCCTTTGTGTTTTTCGGTTGAAATCTCTGAAACAGGGACAGTCTCGAAGCCTTCTAACACAGGCAGCTCGTCATCATGCTGCTCAGGTATTCTGTGCATCCATGGCCTTTTAGTTTTCAAATATTTCATTCATTTTATCTTGGCAGCTCAGGTTTAATTTGCATTTTTCATTTCTCTTATATTGTGGGTGATGATGCTCTATTCTTTATGCTTCCAATGCAGTTGAATTTCTTTCAGAAGGGACTTAAATCACTTGAGACAATCGAACCACATGTAAGACTGATTACAGAACATCAACACATTGATTACCATTTCAGTGGACTTGAAGATGATGGTAGAGAAGATGGGGAGGATGTAGATGATACAAATGAAGGCAGGGGATCGAGTTTTAACTACAGAGCAAATAATGCTGTTTCTGGAGCAAGGAATTCTATGGAGGTAAAGGATATAATTTTAGCAGAAAAATTTAGTTGTAGAAGAATAATATTCCACGTATGAGATGTTCATTGGATCAGATGACTCTTTACATTTATGCTGAAGATGGAATCCCTTTGGTTTGCAAAATCTGTGCTCATTGAGTCCCTTAGTTATGGCATGTTCATGTCATCAAAGTTATAGAATTTGTGGCTTGTTCTTAACACAATTTTTCATTCAAGGGTTGAGAGTGCATTCAGAACTGCATGTAGATGGATGAGGAAAACCAGTTTCCAGAACCCTTTTACTCTTTATGTTTTGCAAGAAGCAGTGAACTTTTTGTAATCTTGAGTGGGATATTTCCACTTTGGGTATAGAGGTCGGTTGATGTGGTTTCGTAGGATGGAGTAGACTATATTTTTGAGACAATGCAGTTCCCCTCATGATTGCTATGGATACATTGTCAGATGGAATTAACTTCCTTTCTTTTTGTCGGCGAGGATGGGCCATCTCTGTTTTTACTTGGGGGTGGGGGCTTTGGGTCTGGGGGAGCTGAGGCCAAGGGCTTAGACTTGCTTCAAAGATTAGTTCTTATAATGGTTAGATGTGTGTTGATAAAGGAATAGGTCTTATTTTCTTTTAGACTTGAGCCTTGCTAAATTTGAAAGAAAAGACTCCTCTGATGATGGTTATGCATGTATTTGTCTGAAAAGAGTCATGTTTAAGACATTATGTTCTGTGGATAAAACTGTACTTGAGAGTACTCTTCTTATTTAAAGAATGAGATGCTTTCTGTAATTTGCATGGAGTCAATGTTGATTTTTTTTTTCTTTTAAAAAAACTTTTAAAAAGCTATGTTTTTCTGCTTATGTCATGGCTGCTTATTGTCCAGGTTGATGAAGGGGACCTTTCATTCCCCCAAGCGTCAGCAGCAGAAAAAATAGAGGTACAATTAAGATTTCTTTTGATTAATAGGTTTGCTTCTGCTGATTGTAAATGTATTTAACCAAAAATAATAATCCCTCAGTTAATTATGTTCATGTTGGCTGCTCAACTTAACAGATAAACTTGTTTGGATAAAGATTTCAGGTTCATGACTTGCTCTTTGCTTTCTATAAAACCTCATGATCATGTTTCCAGCTGTTTTACTTGTTAACTCTGATGATTCTACGGATTAAGGTAAGAGATTGAAGCTATTTTGAATTTAAAATTTGGATCTTTCTGCAGTTAAACACAGACAAAACCCCTGGTGGTTTCCATTTCCCAATCAGAGAACCACAAGGAGGCAGCCATTCAGCACCAATTTTTCAAGAAAGAAAACCTGATCCAGTTGAAAGAATAAGACAAATACAGCAAGCACCGAGGAAGTCCAACACATATGTGCTGCCCACACCTATCAATGCAAAGGGTGCGATCTCTTCAAGAGCAAGTGGTTCAGTTCCCAACACAAGGCAAATAGACATCAGTGGGCGCGCTCATTATTTGTCTCATTCTTCCCCATTGGAACAGAAGAAGATTGAGAAAGATTCTGGTGATGGTCACCTGCCAGAGCTCACCCCTTCAAAAGAACGCTCGGGACATAAAGAGAGCAACAATCCTAATGTCTCCACCCAATTACCCCGTCCTTTAGTTGGAGGAATCTCATTTCCACAGCTTGATGTTTACAATGCATCTGATAACAAAACAATTAAACGGAAATCTTTCTCTGGTCCGATAACCAGTAAGCCATGGTCAATGAAGTTGGCTTTATCATCCTGTGGTAACACTTCCGCCACTGAACTTTCACATCAAGTTTCTGGAGTGCTTGCACATGTTGCAAATCCTCAACATTCTACATCACCCAAAGTGTCACCTAGTACATCACCTCCTCTTGTTTCTTCACCCAGGATAAGCGAGCTTCATGAACTTCCAAGGCCACCAGGTAATTTAGCAGCCAAAGCTGCAAAATCTCTGGGGCCAGTTGGACACTCTGCTCCATTGATCAGAAATCCTGAGCTTTTTGGAACAAACAAGATTTCTTCAGGGGCAGCAAATTTGGCATCACCTCTTCCCATGCCACCCTTGATGGTCCCAAGAAGTTTCTCAATACCCTTGAGTAGTCCAAGAACAATGACTGCACACATTCCTAAGCTTTTGGATTCTTCCCAAGTACCGGATAAACCTGGTGAAGTTGATTCTCCTCCACTGACACTGATTTCCCTCACAAATATGAGGCAAGCACCAGCCATTTCAGAATCAATACCGCATTCTGGTCAAATTAGAGGTAATGAGATATCAAGTTCATAAATTTTCTATCAACTGAGAGTCAAGGTAGCAATACTTTTGTGCAGCTAAGAGTTGCTCTTATTTCATCTTTTTCCCCCCATTTGTATTGAGTAATGCCTTTTGTTGCTGTGAGAATTCATATTATATGTCAGAAAAAATGTTCTAGTTAGTTTCAACTTTGAATTGAGAATGCTTTGCCTGTTTAATATGAACTGTGCTGCATGAACAAGTAATCCATTCGATTGTGTCAATAGAACAAGATATGGTTTCTTACTGTATCACTTCCAGGTAAATATTGAATATGTTGGGACTGTTCCTTGAGGTAGTGTTATGTTGTATCAGTCTTATCATGTTGCGACTACCAACTTCATTATAAGTAGTATTTAACGATTTATTTGGTGCTTGCCAATATGAATGTGCAATTTTGATGTTCTCGTCATCTGGTGCTACTGATAAAAATTCTTGTGCCTGGATATAAACAGTTTAACTAATCTTCCGCTCATGAAATAATCTCAAGGTATTCTTCAGAATTAATTTGGAGAGATTGCTAATTTAGGTTCAACAAATGAATCATTAGGCCAGGTTTGGTGTGGACTGTTTTCGGATATATTCTGATGACAAAAGTGGAGAATCGCCTTTCTGTAAATAGGGATTTCCCCTACTTGTCTTGTTTATTATCTTTTAGTTGTGTTCAAGTTTTCGATTTTGGTTCTGATTGCAAACTTGCTGGATGCAGGTGGGAGCTGATGCGATGTAATGCACACCAGATGAGGAACATAGATTGATTTTTTGGTATCATCGTCTACAAGCTGGGTACTGTAAATAACTTTATGCATTTTGTAGTTTCTCATCCGAAATTCTGCTCATGGCGTGATCGTTAATGATGAGAATTAAGCTCTGCATGATTGTGGATCATCACACATCTTGTATATCTTCTCAATTGAGCAATTTTGTTGTGTTTTGGTCATCTCTTTTATGATTCTTCCCCACCAAAAGAATCTCAAACACGGGAAAATTTTGACCATGGGGGGAGTTGCTGTTCAATCTCTTACTTTTTATTTATTTTTTCAATTCGAGAGTTCAAGTTTCTGTTCTGCCTATTATTAAGTGGGTTCAACATGTGGTTGAAGGCCAAACACGATAAATACCATACATCTATATATATTATGATGGTGGGTCCCACCACTTTTACATTAATTTGGCTGCAGACACAAAAGCATCCGAGAGATGTTTTTTGCCTCTGCGGTCCACTTGCAAGACGTGACAAAACACAGAGCATCCCAAGGTCCCTTTCGAGTCAGTTTCTTCTCCTTTCTGCACTAAGAACCTGGGGATTTTGAACAATCTTGATTCTTGAAGCTCCTTTAAAGTGTGGAAAACAATGATGTTTCCTAGATCTGGAAATCTAATGTTCTCTCTCAAAATGGCTTTGATGTCAACCGGGTTATTATCTTTACAGTGATATTAAAGCTATCAGTACTTCCATTTGTAACATTTTTTGTGGTCTCTGAACTGCTGATCATGTATTCCTCTGTTATTTCTTGGTTTCATCTACCTTATCTTTACTTGGTTATCAACTGCATAATCATCTCTATACTTGCCTCTTCCAAGCTTCAGCTTCAAAATCCAAGCTGAGAATAGCAGGTACCCCTACCACCGGTGGATATTATTGTCCCTCTTGTTCAGGTGATGGAGGAGGAGGATATATCTGTTCGTATAAGGAGTAGTACTACTTATGTTAATGATTATGTCGTTGCAAGTGATCGAAATGGTAATTATGAATATTTGGGTGTGGAGGATAAGACTGTGATTGTGGAGGATTGTGCGGTGAAGAGTGGTGAAGTATATGAAATTGAAGTGGATAAGCAAGCCCCATACAGGAGTGATTCTATAGAGTTCTTGATTGAGAAAGATCAAAACAAAGAGAAACCAATGGTTTCTGCAAGATTAGGTCGCAGGAAATCTTTGAAAGGAATTCCTGAAGGTGAATTCTCTTCCTTTATTTTTTTCACAATCAAACAAATATGTTACCTGACAATTGATTATTAAAAAAAAAATACAACCACCACCGGGAACAGCTGCAAAATGATGAGCCGGTGATTTCTAACTTTTGACTTTTGATTTACAGTAGTATAAAAAATATATTTAACAAACATACAAAATTATTTTTTATTAAATTCAATCTCAACTACAGTTTTAACCAAACATAAATTTTAATTACAGGCTGTAACTAAAAATGTTTTTTATAAATCTATTTTTTTTCAACCGCAACAGCAACAACTGTTCTAAACATGTTCTAAAAAGAAATACAAAAAACCAGGATAGTCACTGACTCCTTATAACTCGGATGAAGATGGTAATACGTTGATGTTTTTTACATTATACGAGTTGTTTTCTTAATGGCCAATGTATTTTTTTTTTCAGTTTTGAACTAATGTTTTTTTTCTCCTTATATCTCATTAATAAGTTTAGAGTAAAATGAAGATCATAAGATGAAAATATTTTTTAATGAATATTATACAGCTATAAGGTTTTTTGTTGCTTCAAAGCATTAATTTTAAGTACTTAATGTGTTCTATTAATTTGAAGTATTTATGGTTAATGTTTTACCAAAATTGAATATTAATTAGAGCGTTTTGTTAGAACTATTTTATATTATTTTATTTTAGCAATGAAACAACTATTCTTGTAAGCTGATATATTATTAATGTTTGGAAATAATATGCAGTTTGTAAATTAAGTCGTATGAGAATTTTAATTTTATATATAAAGATAATATATTTTTTTAAAAAAACTCATGTAATAATTATATGTAATAATTGTTATAAGTGCATTTTAAACTTATATTATTGAATTATTTTATATAGAAAGTATTTAAGAGAATTTATCACTTTAAGTGAATTAAATGAAATATACTATATATTTTCAAATAATACTAATAGTGAAACTCTAGACTAATGTGGAATAAAATCTGAAAAGAATTTTAAATTTTGGTCAAACATTGAGAATGAATATAATTTAATAAGGATATTCAATGCTATAATGTTTAAACATGAATAAATAAATAATAAGTTAAAACTATTTATGATTTTTTAATATTACAGGATCATGATATGTTGTTAGACATTGTCCTTGATTACAAATATAAATCGGTTAATTATTGAATAGATAATAAATTAAATTATTTTATTTATTTTATTTAAGATTATATTTTATATTTAGACCAACTTATTAGGGAATATAGTGAGACAAAAAATCATTAGTCAAAAAATTAAAATGAGGTGATTAATTAATTGTGACTTGAATGCAAATAAGTTTTAAAAATTTAATACTAAAATATAATTAATATAAGAATATAAGATATTACAATTCTAGATATAGAAAAATATCAAACAAGGACTTGATTAAATAAATTTCTAAAAATATCCTAAAATAATATTTGTGATATTATTCAATGAAAAAAATGATATTTTATTTATTATAAGAATCTAGGTTTCACTATAAATTTAATGATATGCTTCTTATTTTTTGCAGAACACTATGAAAACACTTGAACAAAAAAGAAAGAGCTAACACTAAAAATATATATTTAAAATCAAGCTTTAAAGCAATTATTCATGAAAATTTTAATTTTTAATCAATATTTATATAAATCCCAAATAATTCTATATATATCTAACAATATTCTTAAAACTCTTGAAAAATCTCAAATCTACGACTGCTGCTACATGTATGCGTTTTGAGAAACCAAACAGTAGTTGTGAAATCATGTTAGACAAATTAAGGTTGTCGATTCCATGTTTAACTTGTTAATTTCCATGTTTGGCTAGAATCCTCAAGAAAATGAAGAAAATGGTTGTGGGTGGTTGTGCGCCACCACCGACGATGGCAGCGTTGCTAGCTAGCCTCGCCAATGCCTGATGCACCAGGCCAAGCCACTACTACAGCCAAGGTAGCAACCATGGGCTGCTGCGGCCCCCACAACAGCGCCACCATGTCTGGTGCTACTTCCATCCAGCGTGAAGCCACCTCGTATTGCAGTTTACCAATTGGCAACCTGTGCTGTCACTGAGATGGTTGCCGGCTGTGGGCCACATGATCACTACTTTGGTAGCTGTTAGGAGAAGAAGATGAGGCCGAGATTACAATTTTTCCTGAGGAACTTCAATAATATTACAATGGGGTTTTTAGGTAGAAATACAAATCTACCTTTGAGGCTTATACACAATTACAATTAGTTATTGGGGTGAAATTATATTTCTACCCTTGCATATAATTAACTTATATTAAAATTAAAAAACCTAAACTAAATTAGTTATATAATTAATCTTTCTAATATGGTTATGATTGAATTAAAATTTGTAATTTAAAATGACTGAGTTTTCTAATGTTATAAAGTAATTAAAATGTTTAGAAAAATAATATTTTATAAAGATTTTTTAAGCCATGAATTTTTATTTAATTGATCCTAAAATAGTTTAGGATATTAACAAGAGTTTGAAAATGGTTAATTTTCTTATTAATTTAAAAAAAAAATTCAAAGAAAAAGATGTGTTAAATGAAATGATTAAGTTTAGGAGAGTATCAAATTGGATTTGATTTAATATTTCTATGTTAGAAATATTATTTTTTAAAATTGCAATGAAGACAATAATTAAAATTGAATCATTTTTTATATTTATTTATGTACATTAAGATGTTATTATGCATGATGAATGTTTATGGACATTTTAATTACCAATGTGATTGTGCTTTTATTGATTGAATGATTGTAATAATAAGTTATGTCTTGCTTTTTCCCAATTTTTCTAATTTGAATCTACATCTTTATCTTTTTATGTATTTTGAGCTTACAAATATATATGTACACAGAATATATTATTACAAAGTCACATGAAATCAAAGTGTTTTCTTGATTCCGCTCCTAATGTTTCTTTTAATTATTATTATATTAACTCTTTAATTCTTTTGAATTATATAATATTGAATTAAGATCTCTATAGTAATTTATGAATTTATTTTATTCTTTTTTCTCCTAATAATCAGGGTGGATATGCTATACTAAATTAAACTAGTTACAGTAGACTCAATCAAATCATAATATAGCAAAGTATAAAATTCTGAAATTAACCCAGCTAGAACATCAAACTTTTTATCTAACAAATTTTTAATTAATTCATAATTAATTAACCAATCAATCTCACCATTGATCTCCAAATAAACATAAAGATGTAAAGTATCAATATCCAAAGCCACGCTTAACACAGCCTTAATCAGCATGGCCATGATTTGTTTTATTCATTAATTGTGCTGTGAATACATTTATTGGGCCACCCAACGAGGGGCAGCCTCCTCTTCCACAGCATTACAGTTGAAAATATCTCTTTATACAATAACATACAGAAACAATAATGTTGTAGTAAAACAAACTGTCGAAATTAATAAATAAATAAATAAATAAAAATGAAACAAATATTTGTGTACTTGTATACAATTGAGCAGCATAAGTACTATTATCATCACAACCTTGAATGATACCAGCAGCCTAAATGGATCAGAATATTCCACCGCATTTATAAACTGAGCAAAATGATTCGACGGCCATTAAGAGCAAGACCAGAATGGAGGCGAGCACTGTGAGAAACTGCCATGAAGAAAACACAGAGTGCTTCATGAATTTTGCAATCTTGACCGTCCATCGGCTGTTATAATACTTGTTGACATCTTCAATCACCTTATCCAAGAGCGGAGCTTTTGTCAGCCTAATGGACTTGCACTTGCTCATCCCGTTCCATAGGTTTGCGACCTCTTGATCGCTCTTCAAATGGTTGAAAATAATGCCTCTCTCTCTAAGCAATCGCACATCTTCCTCGGTGTCAATAATCCCATTCATCAATTCAACGTACCGAGCAAAAAACATGGGTCCTGATGCATGCGATAATTCATATGCCACCAAGTTTCTAAAGATGAACTCACTGTTTGCATCTAAGCTAATCATGGGGAGGCAGAATGCAGCTTTCTCCGTGTCGAAATTAACGGTGGAGATGTTACCCTTGGTAGGGAAGAAACGGACACCAGAATTAGTGAGCTGAGTGACAGAAGGAATTGCAATCTCTTCTACCAAAGGTGGCAGATGCTGGTTATTTCTGCCTCCGGTCTCAATTTCTGACTCATCGGCATTATTGGAGGCTGATAAGTTCAGAAGTTTACTTAGTATTGTCCAAGAAAATTTAAATATGATTGTCGATGATGTTGCAACGTTCTTGAGGGAACGCATTGGGCCTATGTTTAGTTCAGAAACTGTATTCCAGAGCTCGCTCAAAAAACATTTCACGAGATTAAAATCAATTCGGGACCCTCTGTTTTCTTGCTCAGTCTCGGAAAGATTTTCTTCAACATCTTCAGCTGTTATATCAATCTGCAGTTCGTCCACCCTAGGCACCATAATGTCGTACAGAGAGTCTAGTAAGTGGTAATGCTCCAAGACTTTAATCTTTTCCAACTCAACCATCTTGAAAGGAGAGAGCTCTTTACATAACCCTAGTAACATGGAAATCAGCATATCATCAGCTGATTCTGCTGACATGAGTAGAAACTTAAGCACCTTCCTCAATACAAACAGTGGAATTTGGTTCTCCATCATCACTATATCCCTGAGAATTGCAGAATGTGCCGATTTCCTCTTTGAATAATCAAGCAAGTGAGTCATCCTCGAGGAAATTCTAGATAAACTTTTATTTTCATTTTCGGAATAAATCTGAAGAAACTCGAGTAAAAACGAAGCGTCCAAAGCCATCATCCATGCCAGTGTTTCAGCATTGAAATTCAAGTAATTGTGATAGCATGCCCGAATCTTCGGTTCAAGCTTTATCAATTTCTCGACAAGATTCTGAAAGTTGCTGCTTCGAAGTTGATTTTGGAGGTTTTTTGCTGCCGAGAGCTTGTAGCCCTCCATCTCACTTAGATCTGGACGCCAATAATGGTACGGACCAAGCGGAAGTTGATGCGGGGTATAAAAGTCGGGATGGCAGGACATTAGGGTTTTGGGGACAGTAAAAATGCACACCATAACTTCATCAGTATCATCTTCAACCTCCTTTTCGAGTGTTCTACGGATGGTATTGACCCATTGAAACTCGTCGAATTTGGATCCCGAAGAACATGACATGCTTGGCTGGCGTGAAGACATGGAGGTACACTTTCTGTACGGAGGACAAGATTTAGCTTTCTTGGAAGAAAGGAACGGGAGAAAATGTTAAGACTTTGTTGTGGCCTGTGGGAATGGAGTTTGGAGATTTGGGACGATCGAGGTGTATATATGAGGTCGTGGGAAGCATTCTTTCGATGATGCTGGTACCTTAGATGTCATTTGGGCTGTAGATAATGATAACTGATTGAGTGTCAAAAGCAAATTCTCCAGGTCAAATTCCGCGTTCCCTGGGCATCGGAGCTTGAAGTCCTAGATTTTCGTGGCCTCGATTGGCATGCTATACAGTTAAGTGCAGATATTCTCTTACTCTTTTTTAATAATTTTAATGTGATAATATTAAATATATATATATAAAAATATTATATTTTTCAAGTATTATATTATGCATCACATTATTAAACACACAGTTGAACGTTGCTGATAAGGCAAATCACTCAGCTACAAGATGCCAAGAGGGGAAAGGAAAACACAGCTAAAGAAATTTAAAGGAAGCCATGGCCGGAGCTTGGGAAAATGGAAGGAACCTGGCAGCTAGCTTGAGGTGTTTTTTAGATTTTTTTTCGACTTTATTGACTTTCTGATGTCTCTCTCTCCTTTTCTTCCGGTCGTTTTCATTGTTCTGCGGCGAGAGATCAATTTCTTGGACATGTGTTTCTTTTTTTTTCTATTCATGATGAGTTTTCCTTGACTATTGACACAAAGAAAGAAGTGACGATTAACGGCTATTTATTATTTATTATTTATTATTCTGTTTCAAAAACATTTAATATATATATATATATATATATATATTATATTTTATTTTAAATATTAACCACACTCCAAAACAACAATTGCTTAGCTTTGTTTGTGCTGGGTGTAATTTATTTCTTATAAAATTTTGAAATATATTTTGCTTCTGATTATTATTTTTAAATCATTATGCTATATTAACCTAAAAAAAACATGTTTTATTTTATTTCAAATAAAAACTATTTAAAAAACAATCGTCATGACAAGTAAATGATATCTCTAAGAGTACGGTAGGAATTTTTCTTAAAATGAATAGGATTTGTTTGACTTTCTAAAGTTAGCATGTGTATATATATTTGTTTGACTTTTTTAAAGTGAGCATGTTTGTGTGTATATATATATATATATATATATATATAGAATAATGTTCATTTCTAATATATTAAGGGGTGTTTGGGAATGTGGTTGTGTTTGTTTTTAAAAGTTCTTTTCATACCGAAATACATTAAAATGATATTTTTTTTATTTTTAAAAAATTATTTTTGAAATCAGCACATCAAAATAAACTAAAAATATCAAAATATATTTATTTAAAATAAATAAAAAAACCGAAACTAAACATGAGTTTGGCCGTAATGACAAACATGCACTAAGACTCTTCTAGTTTGTCTCATCCTGACCGGTCATAACAGCTCATGCTGGAAGTAATAAATAAATAAATAAACAAAGTGATTGGAGGCTGAGTTGCGAGCAGCAGCAGTCTGCCTAATATCTTTCAGTTGAATCCGCCATCTATCGTACCATTCATGATATTTTGGAGATCCGTCTCATCGTTCTCGTCTGTCTAGCAGTGAAGCTTTATGCAACGTTGAATGGCAGGTTTTGGGGATAAGTCTTAGGACTCCGAACAGGGTTTCATCGCTTGTTTTCAGTTCCTGTTCCTGACGTGTTCAGATTACTGCATGGATTTGGTGTTCAGATTATAAAAATAACGTCCCTCCATATTTTAAATTAAGATAATATTATTGAAACCCTAGCATTTTCCAACTGCTCCAGGAAAATCAAATATATATAATGATGTTTGGTTCACATGTGGTTAATCCCTTTTTATATTTATATTTTTCTTTTTAATAAAGATATTACAAAATATGTTCATTTTTTAATAACGGGGGAAAAATCCCATGATATAAGCATAATTGTTTTTATTCAATATTTATTTAATCTTATTCATAGTAATATTTTTCATGAAAACAGTTATAATTATTAACTCCAACAATAAAAGTCTCTTATATTATATCTATGAAAAATAAAAGTTTACGAGTGTTAGAAAATAATATAAATCATATTTTGAGGTCTCACTTAACAGTTTAAGCTTTTAGGTGAGATGATTTCTTAACAAAGTATAAGAACCTTATTAACCCAACAGTCAGGAGTTTGAATCTCATTATTCTCATTTCATTTAATAAAAATCAAGCACAAGGTTAAAGAATAATATAAATTATATTCTAGGATGTCACCTAACAGCATAAACTTTTAGGTGATATAGTTTCTTAACAATCACAATAACTAAAAATAAAAATATAAGAAAAAATCAAAGATTTTATATATAAAATAAAAATACCAAGTCAGAATTAGTTTACAGAATGAGTCTTTTATCATCCTTTTAAGTTCATTTATTGAAATTAATTATTTGGTTTATACAATCAGTCTTTATAAAATATAATATGTAAATTAATTTATTGAAAAATATGCAACAACGTCCGGTACTGTTTCACTTCCCGAACCCATTTTCCTCTTAATTTCACAAATTTAACGTCATCTTAAAAAGTCAAACAAACTATGAATTTTCAATCCGGCTAAAAGTCCTGTCTTCTAGATTGATAGTGCTATGAATATCCTGCTTGCCTATGTTGTGGCTATTGTGTTTCCCAGCCTCCGAATAATAGCATGCGTGGAGAGAAAGTTATGTATAATTATAAAATTATTATTATTATTAAAATTTATAATCTAGAATTAAAACCAATTAAAAATATAAAAATTCATGAGAGTTTTGGTCAGAGAATTCTTCCCCCTGATCTTCATACATTTTTCTTCCTTTTTTTCTTAGCACGTGTGTGGTCACACACTTGAACATTTTTTAAGTTCCTAGGGGTTAAAGCACAATTCCATGCATACCCCACGTCATATTCTAAGTCAATGTTTGCCATGACATGCATGCATCATATTCAATGCATCTCATGTACTTTTTTCTCATTAGTTGTTCATTCTCTTCATCAATAGCATCACCAATCACTATAAACAACGATAAATTGTCTGTTTGTTTGTAGTTACTGTTATTTTTTAATATAATTTTTATTTAAAAATATATTAAAATGATATATTTTTTATTTTTTAAAATTATTTTTGATATTATCCCATGAAAATAATATAAAAACATTAAAAATTTTAATTTAAAGTAAGATATAAAAATACAAAAATTTCAATTAAAAAAAAATACTTTTAACGAAAATATAATGTAGATATTCAAGCCTAGAAGTCTTGACTCGTGATCAAACTCATATAAAACTCAATTTCTATTTGATGAACTCATCACTTGTGTAGTTTTAAGTCTTGAATTTCTTACAACCTGTCTTAAATATGAGCAAAGACCTCCTTTCTTGATTTTCCTGCCCTTGATGGAAGGACGAGGGACTCACCAGGCTTATCTGCTTCTTCATTTCCAGTCGGTTTCCCAGCTGGTTCCGTGTAGAATTACTACCACTAGCTCAAGTTGCTTGAAAATATATGCTTGATTTGGGTTGATGCCAATGTTAGTAATTCTACACGAAACCAGTTGTGAAACTCGAGATAGCCTTCTCTCTCGTGATCTGATCAAGCTTAGTTGCCGTGTCATCAGTAAAATAAATAAATAAATGACAGATAATTGGCGCTCTTTCAGTAATAATTGTTATATGGTCTGTCATAACCCAATTTTGGGTCATTCCCAAATCTATCCAAAAATAACAAAAAAATAGAATAAAAGGGGTTGGTCTCGGTAGAAAAATCAAGTTAAAATTTGAATGTTTTTCGAGAGCTCAATCGTACATCTTTTATGCCTAAAAATGAAGAAAAATGCAGATTAAGTCTAACGCAGTTTATTATTGGATAAATCTGCGTAGAAATTAAGTCGAAAGATATAATTATATTTTTATGTGTCAATTCGATTTAATCGTTGGCCATTTTAAACGTGTAATTATATTTGAGAATTAATTTTCGGTCCAATCGAAGAATTTAATTAAGTGCGATGACTTAATTGTACTTCAAATTGATCAAATTAATTTTATTAAGGGCTTAGACGATGAGAAATCAAGTTCTTGAATTTAATTCGGGCTCAATTGGCGAGATTGGAATTTTCGGAGACCAATTTAAATTTTTTCCAAGCCAATTATGCGAAATCAGGGACCCAATTGAATAAATTGAGAATTTAATGGACGATTGAGGGTTAAATTGCGCAAATCAGAAATTGAGGACCAAAATAAAAAGGCGTGTAAAATCAATATTAATATTTGAAATTTTGGGGGGTGTAATTGCACAAAATCATAAATTTAAATCCAATTAGGGGTGCAATTCGGACAATTACAAAGTGAGGGACCAAGCTGCAATTTTACTTCCCAAAAGCATGCAACGCATGCCTGCTGCCGCCGACCAGCCCCCTGCAAGCCACCCATAACCAGCCACCGCAGAAAAAAAGAAGGAAAAAAGGAGAAGCTTACCGTTGCAACGGTAACTTCTACAATGCCTATAAAATGGCAGGATTTGAAACACAAAAGGGATGAAAAAACAGAGGGGGGAGAATATAAAGGGAGGAGAGGAACGGGCAGAGAAAGATTCAAAAAAAGTGGAACTGAAACAACTTGCAGAGGAGTTGAGGAGTTGAGGTAGAATAGAAACAGAGCGAAAAAAACAGAAAGAAAAAACACTGGAAAAAACAAGAAGTTTCACGTAAAAATTTTGAACACTTTGTTCCCTCGCATCTGCTCTCCTTCACTCTCCCTCTCGCAGTCATTTTTCGTCTCTCTCTCTCTAGAAGTAACAGACCCGAAGGTCTCTCTCTCTCCCTCTCGGTCGGCCACCCAGGGCCCCCGTTGATCGCCCATATCCCTCCCTAGCACCACCATCAACATCCTCTCATCTCCCTCAGCCCGGTCATCTTCCCCGACGAGAAAACAGAGGTGACAGCCCCGTGACAGCAACGCCGGCCGGCCACTTCGAGCTCAATTTTCGGCCACCACAGGCGTCCATTTCCGACGAGACCACGACCAAAAGAACCACCTCAACCTCCTCTACACAAAGGTACTAATCGTTTCTCCTTTCGTCATACTCGAAAAACTTGCAAATTACTGTTCATCATCTTCGTTTTTGACCCGGTCACTGTTCATTATACATGAACAGTCACGGATCTGGTGACCGGCCCGAGATAAAACTGGGTCGGGCTCCCGCCCTATGGGCCAGAGCCCAGACCGAGCGAAAACGGGCTTGCAGCCCTCCGGGCCGAAAATCTAGCCCAAGATAATAATGGGCTGGAAGCCCATTTACTCCTGGGCAGGAAGCCCAGATCATCGGGTCGCGAGCCCACACCATCTGGTGGGCCGCGAGCCCACCCCATTCTGGGCGGGCTGGGAAGCCAGCCCAGACCCTATACTGGTGGGCTGGCAGTCCAGCCCACCAGTATATATATATATATATATATATATATATATTATTTTACTATTATTTATTTATTTATTTATATTTATTTATATATATATATATATATATATATAATAGTAAAAAATTATAAAATATATATAAATAAATAATGAATATATATATATATATATATATATATATATTAGAAAATATCTAAAAAATAAAAATTTGTTTTTATGCATACGGCCAATACACTAGCATATTTTATAAAAAAATATTCTTTCTATTTAAAAAAAAAACATATTACATTGGAATTTTGAAGAAAAAATATATTTTAGCATGTATTTTACAAAGAAAATCATTTCTTGCATTTTTGGATTTTACAACATGTTTGTAAAATCCAAAGGGTATTGGCCAATATTCCAAAAATATCAAAATATTATTTTTGGTTATTCATATTATTCATTGTTAATATTTGGATAAATAAATCCTAAAAGGGGTTAATATCCAAAATATTCGACGGGGATAATTTGCATTTATTCACCGTTGGGGTTTGGATAAATAAATCCTAAGGGGTCAATATCCGAAATACTCGACAAGAATAATTTGCTATTATTCACCGTTGGTGTTTGGATAAATAAATCCTAAGGGGTTAATATCCAAAATATTCGACGAGGATAATACACCATCACCATTTAACCAACATTTTTTTTAAATATCGAGATCATAACAAATCATAAACAAACAAAAACACCAAGCAGCTTACCTTAGGTAGGGCGTACTAGGGGTGCTAAAACCTTCCCTTTACGCAACCAGTCCCTTACCCTAGATCTCTGAAAGACCAGTTTTAGGTTTCCTAGTAACCATAATACTAGGTGGCGACTCCCTTTTCATGAAAATAAAAATTAGACTCTTTCTCATTGAATCCCCCGCACGCGGGGACGGTTGCCGGGACGCGCAACTCATTTTTTAGGGTGCGACAGGATGGCGACTCCGCTGGGGACATTTGGACTAGGCTTGGTAATTTGTATTTTTATGCTTTATATTGATTGAATTTTTGTTATGAATGGTTTATTTTGTTAGCATGCATCTTTACATCTTGTCATCATAATATGCCTTGTCATGCATCACTTTTATTATTTCGAGAGCACACACTAAACTTTAAGTTAAGTGGGGGACTAGCAGCTTACCTATGACTTGAGTCAAGGTTGAAGTTTGTGTAAACCCCAACTCTTTGCTAAGTGTTTAGACTGGTAGTGATTGGTATACGTACCATCCCGCTACCTGCTAAACCCCCATATCACCTTTACGAAGGTGATTACTAGGACAGCAAGAGACCCTCTTTAGAGACCAAGTAGTAAACCTACCCTATGTCTCACATAAAGGAACTAGGACCAATCGTTAGGGTGTATGCTCCCTCCATTTTTGTTTTGCGTGAAGACAAACCCTTCTCGAAGCATCTTGAACTTAAGACTTTTTGATGACATAGTGGTTATCACTTAAGAAAATTTTTATTGTAGGGTTTAAGTAAAAATCAAATCTTTGTTTATCATGCAATTGTATGATCACATATCACTCCTCGAGGGGCAAGCCCAAAAAAAAAAAAAAATGCACATGCATATTCTCACGATCACATGTCCCTCCTCGAAGTGTGAATGTAAAAAAAAATATATATATATACATATACATTTTAACATGCATTTCCATAGTTTTTATGCAATTTTTAAGATCACGTAGAGCGAGTCTGTCAAAAAAAATAAAAAAAAACAAGAAGAAAAAAAGCATGCATATACATTTCAACATGCATTTCCACAGTTTTATGCAATTTTTAAGATCACGTAGCGCGGGTCTGTCAAAAAAAAAAAGAGGAAGAAGCATGCATATACAGTTCAACATGCATTCTCACAGTTGAAATATGGGTCCCTCAATCTGTCATCCTCCGAAAGGTACAAAGTCGTTGACATTTGACGTTGCCAAGAAGATTTCGCATCTATAGAGAAACATCATTTGTGATAAACAACAAAGTTCTCTTCTTTACAATTAGGGACATACACTCTGGTATTATCTGCATAGTGTTAATGCATCATCAGTAAAGTTTATAGAAATTCAGGTTTCATTTTAAGAAATCTCTTCTTTACAATTAGGGACATACACTCTGGTATTATCTGCATAGTGTTAATGCATCACCAGTAAAGTTTATAGAAATTCAGGTTTCATTTTAAGAAATGCGGGTAGCCCATATACGAACCCATTTACCGAAACCAGGCATCAGTAAAAAGGGTGGTATAATCCATTTAAGTATCTCTCTCCTAATCACGCGGAGTTTGTTGCAGCACTATCAAATCAAGAAGTTTTTTTTGTTTTTGAAGCCACACACAATAGACCACGTTATTTGGCGAGCAAAGATAAAATATCTAGAGATAATATGGGATTGTTGAATTTATGCTAGTGTCTGAGAGTTTGAAGCATATGCAATGCAAGATTACATTGCTCGACGAAGAAAATTGCCGCAAGAGAGTCTTTTCATCGTCTAACGAAATTTGTTCATGATTTGCATACTTTGGTGATTTGTCTAGGTTTTTTTTTTTTTTTTTCTAGCTCGATTCACTTTTATGTCCAATAAGGAAGCGCGGTGAAGCGCCAAAAAAAAAAAAAAAAAACTGCAAATAGATCTTTCGCAACAGCACCTGCATGAATGGTTGAATTTTAAAACATAAGGGATTGAACATAATATTAAAATTTAATAATTTCAGAAACCCATTAACAAGAAGCTTTAAGCGCTAAACATTGTTAATGAAGAAAGTTACAGAAAGCTCAGGATTGGAACTGTGATCACACAAAAGGAAAGAGAAGATGTGATTGTATTACTTAGGGATTACATGATATGTCTGTTGGGGCTTATAGGGACATGCCTAGATAGGATACAGATATCGCAGTACACAAGGAACTGTTTAAAAAAGATAAAAGATGCAAGTCGACCTAACAAAAGCTGAGAAGAAAATTTAGCTCAAAATAAAGACAAAAATTTCAAAACTATTGAATTGGGTTGGGCATCAAACATAGCGATAATACCTTAGGGCCTGAAATCATGTTAGCCCTAAAAATAATTTTTCCCTAGATATAGATATGTTAATAAAAGGACTTTCGAGTTGCATCCAGATAAAAATGGTTCAAAAGGCTTAGACCTTACTTAGAACACTGGTATAAACTAATGAGAGAATTTAAGAAATAGAGTTTAAATATCTAGGAAGGAAAAGAAATCAGTTTTGGATATTTCAACCACACTAGCTTTTATGGTTAGAATGAACTACGGGCGAAACTTACGAATAAAAACAGCTTATTGTGCTCAGTTGAAGGAGAAATAGACAGAAACCCTTGGTACTACAATATTAAGAATGTCATCCGAAACCACACTTATCCCCTGGGGGCATCCAAACCGAAAAGAAAACCTTGAGGAAATTAGCAATTGGTTTTTATCTTGACGAGGAGATTTTGTAAAAAAAAATAGAATAAAATAAAATAAAATTTATCCGACGGGACTTTGCTGAGGTGCCTAGATGAAGTTGAAGCCAGAGATGCATTACGAGAAAACCATAAAGGGATATGCTCAACCCATGCTAGTGGACATATAATGGCTAGAACAATACAAAGAGTTGGATATTTGTGGATGACACTAGAGCAGGATTGCATTGACTATGTTTGCCAGTGTCATAAGTGTCAGATCCACTGTGACAAAATCAATGCCCCTCTGGCCCCTTTATTTAACTTGACATATCCCTAGCCTTTTGTAATGCGGGGAATTGGTGTGGTTGAGCTTAACAATCCAAAAGTTAACAATGGTCATAGGTTCATTTCGTGGCTACCAAATACTTTACAAATTAGGTAGAAGCCGGATCATTTGCTCATGTAGCGTAAAAAATGGTCAACAAATTCATTGAGAATAATTTGATTCGTCGGTAGGGACCACCAGAAAAAATTATAATTGATAATGCATAAAACTTCAATTGGAAATTAATAACAAAACTCTCAAATTCCTCAACTTACAAACCAAAGATGAACGGTGCGGTAGAAGTCGCTAATAAAAAAAAAACATATATTGATAAACATTGAACTAAACAAAGCAGAATAGGCAAAAGTCAGATATGAACATTTGAATTTAATCAACAAAAAATTTTACTAAAGAAAGATGGCCGAAACATATGACAAGAAAGTCCAACCTAAAAAATTCTAAGAAAGAGATCCGGTACTGAAGAAAATTACCTGTATCGGGATGAGATCAAGTCAATAGACCCCCAACTAAAGGCTTCTATGCAGTGAAGAAATTGTTTCCGGGAGGAGCTTTGCTATCGTCTAGAATGGATGGAGAGGATTTAGTTAGGCCTGAAATTCTCACTCTAAAATAAAATTATGTCTGATCTTTTGGAACCTCCCCAATCAATAGGATAAAATTCAACCAGGAATTCCCCTTGCAAGAAACCTTTTTTTTTCTTTCTTCACAAAACACATGATTTTTAAAATTGGTGACTTAATGTCAGGACAAGAAAGACTTACAAACAAATAAAACATTGATTGGATTCAAAACCCTTGTCATTAACAGTTTTTTTTCTATCATTGAAAAGCCCGGTAGTCAAACGCCAGAATATGAATCTTGATAGGAATGCAAATAATTTCATATCAACTTGGGGGCAAGGAGCACATGCGAATAATAATTCAGTGGAATTCATCAAATTTATAGCGACAATAAATATATTTTGGTTAACAAACAGATGAATGGGCATCAACAAGGATTGTTTGAGTAGAATACGATGGTTTTAAAAAAAAAAAAAAGAAGAAAGAAGAAAAAAGAAAGAAGAAAAAAGAAAGAAAAAACTCCAACAACAATTAAGATCAACATCGCATTTGGGGAGCGCCTTCAGAAACATCGGTGGATTCGCAGATTTGGTTGCCTCTAAAAGATGTTATTGCATGGGTGCATAATGATAAATGTTGGAGAATATATGACCATGAAGACTAATTACGGAATAATATATCTTGAAGCCTATCGACTCAAGGTTCAATTCACCGCAAAAAAAAAAAGAAAAGAAAAAACCTCGTTGATGACAACATTGCATAAACTAAGTATTTTTTCAAAAGAAATCAAGTCTACAATGAGGAGTTTCAAATTTCAGGACCGAATAGTTGCATCAATTCAAGGCGCAATTCATTGCATGAGTGTCGGTCATGATAGCATCACATCTCTTCTCATGAGCTGAGAGAAATTTATTAATGATAACATTGAGCATGCAATGATGAATTTTGAATGCATTTCTGGATGACTTGACAAAATTCGTGAAGGTTGATAAATGACATATGATGGAAGAAATGCAATTCAATTGATGAATGCTCTATGTTGATTTGACAATCGAAGATGAGATCAACATTAACAAGCCTTGTGAATGATTGTTAGCAAGACACACACCAATCCAAGAACTGTTATTGAAAAATCAAAGAAAATGGATGATTTGTTGCACCCATCATAATAAAACCCGGGTAGGTCACCCGTCACCATTGAGACCATTATAATCCGGGTAGGTCACCCGTCATAATCAGACCCGGGTAGGTCACCCGTCATCATTGAGACCATCTAATTCGGGTAGGTCACCCGTCATGATAAGACCCGGGTAGGTCACCCGTCACCATTGAGACCATTATAATCGGGTAGGTCACCCATCATCATAAGACCCGGGTAGGTCACCCATCATAATAAGACCCGGGTAGGTCACCCGTCACCATTGAGACCATTATAATCGGGTAGGTTACCCGTCATGATAAGACCCGGGTAGGTCACCCGTCACCATTGAGACCATTATAATCCGGGCAGGTCACCCGTCATGATAAGACCCGGGTAGGTCACCCGTCACCATTGAGACCATTATAATCCGGGTAGGTCACCCGTCATAATCAGACCTGGGTAGGTCACCCGTCACCATTGAGACCATTATAATCCGGGCAGGTCACCCGTCATAATCAGACCCGGGTAGGTCACCCGTCACCATTGAGACCATTATAATCGGGTAGGTCACCCGTCATGATAAGACCCGGGTAGGTCACCCGTCACCATTGAGACCATTATAATTCGGGTAGGTCACCCGTCATCATTGAGACCATCTAATTCGGGTAGGTCACCCGTCATGATAAGACCCGGGTAGGTCACCCGTCACCATTGAGACCATTATAATCGGGTAGGTCACCCATCATAATAAGACCCGGGTAGGTCACCCATCATAATAAGACCCGGGTAGGTCACCCGTCACCATTGAGACCATTATAATTCGGGTAGGTCACCCGTCACCATTGAGACCATTATAATTCGGGTAGGTCACCCGTCATGATAAGACCCGGGTAGGTCACCCGTCACCATTGAGACCATCTAATTCGGGTAGGTCACCCGTCACCATTGAGACCATCTAACTCGGGCAGGTCACCCGTCATAATCAGACCCGGGTAAGTCATCCGTCACTCTCGAGACTCCACTAATTCGGGCAGGTCGCCCGTCATAAATAGATCCGGGTAGGTCACCCGTTACCATAAGACCACTTCACCATCTCACTCGGGTAGGTCACCCATTATAACAAGACCAACTTCATTTTTCTTTACAACACTTACTAATTAAAGCCTTTTACAAAGACTTTAGTCGTAAGCATTGTAAAGAAGGGGGCAACTGTCATAACCCAATTTTGGGTCATTCCCAAATCTACCCAAAAATAACAAAAAAATAGAATAAAAGGGGTTGGTCTCGGTAGAAAAATCAAGTTAAAATTTGGATGTTTTTCGAGAGCTCAATCGTACATCTTTTATGCCTAAAAATGAAGAAAAATGCAGATTAAGTCTAACGCAGTTTATTATTGGATAAATCTGCGTAGAAATTAAGTCGAAAGATATAATTATATTTTTATGGGTCAATTCGATTTAATCGTTGGCCATTTTAAACGTGTAATTATATTTGAGAATTAATTTTCGGTCCAATCGAAGAATTTAATTAAGTGCGATGACTTAATTGTTACTTCAAATTGATCAAATTAATTTTATTAAGGGCTTAGACGATGAGAAATCGAGTTCTTGAATTTAATTCGGGCTCAATTGGCGAGATTGGAATTTTCGGAGACCAATTTAAATTTTTTCCAAGCCAATTATGCGAAATCAGGGACCCAATTGAATAAATTGAGAATTTAATGGACGATTGAGGGTTAAATTGCGCAAATCAGAAATTGAGGACCAAAATAAAAAGGCGTGTAAAATCAATATTAATATTTGAAATTTTAGGGGGTGTAATTGCACAAAATCATAAATTTAAATCCAATTAGGGGTGCAATTCGGACAATTACAAAGTGAGGGACCAAGCTGCAATTTTACTTCCCAAAAGCATGCAACGCATGCCTGCTGCCGCCGACCAGCCCCCTGCAAGCCACCCACAACCAGCCACCGCAGAAAAAAAGAAGGAAAAAAGGAGAAGCTTACCGTTGCAACGGTAACTTCTACAATGCCTATAAAATGGCAGGATTTGAAACACAAAAGGGATGAAAAAACAGAGGGGGGAGAATATAAAGGGAGGAGAGGAACGGGCAAAGAAAGATTCAAAAAAAGTGGAACTGAAACAACTTGCAGAGGAGTTGAGGAGTTGAGGTAGAATAGAAACAGAGCGAAAAAAACAGAAAGAAAAAACACTGGAAAAAACAAGAAGTTTCACGTAAAAATTTTGAACACTTTGTTCCCTCGCATCTGCTCTCCTTCACTCTCCCTCTCCGCAGTCATTTTTCGTCTCTCTCTCTCTAGAAGTAACAGACCCGAAGGTCTCTCTCTCTCCCTCTCGGCCGGCCACCCAGGGCCCCCGTTGATCGCCCATATCCCTCCCTAGCACCACCATCAACATCCTCTCATCTCCCTCAGCCCGGTCATCTTCCCCGACGAGAAAACAGAGGTGACAGCCCCGTGACAGCAACGCCGGCCGGCCACTTCGAGCTCAATTTCCGGCCACCACAGGCGTCCATTTCCGACGAGACCACGACCAAAAGAACCACCTCAACCTCCTCTACACAAAGGTACTAATCGTTTCTCCTTTCGTCATACTCGAAAAACTTGCAAATTACTGTTCATCTTTCTGTTTTTGCCCGATCACTGTTCATTATTGAACAGTAACGGGTCGGGTCGGGCCGGGTGATGATGAGAGCAACTGGTCATCCATGGCCTTCAGGATTAACAAGAAGGAAATCCACTAGAAATGGTTGTGCAAGGGGGAGACTGAGATCACCGGCTAGCCCCACACCTCTGGTGGTAGTGAGCCCACCTTGCAGCCCACTATTTCAGCACTTCATAATATATATATATTAGAAAATATCTAAAAATAAAAATTTGTTTTATGCATACTACCAATACACTAGCATATTTTATAAAAAAATATTCTTTCTATTTAAAAAAAAAACATATTACATTGGAATTTTGAAGAAAAAATATATTTTAGCATGTATTTTACAAAGAAAATCATTTCTTGTATTTTTGGATTTTACAACATGTTTGTAAAATCCAAAGGGTATTGGCCAATATTCCAAAAATATCAAAATATTATTTTTGGTTATTCATATTATTCATTGTTAATATTTGGATAAATAAATCCTAAAAGGGGTTAATATCCAAAATATTCGACGGGGATAATTTGCATTTATTCACCGTTGGGGTTTGGATAAATAAATCTTAAGGGGTCAATATCCGAAATACTCGACAAGAATAATTTGCTATTATTCACCGTTGGTGTTTGGATAAATAAATCCTAAGGGGTTAATATCCAAAATATTCGACGAGGATAATACACCATCACCATTTAACCAACATTTTTTTTTTAAATATCGAGATCATAACAAATCATAAACAAACAAAAACACCAAGCAGCTTACCTTAGGTAGGGCGTACTAGGGGTGCTAAAACCTTCCCTTTACGCAACCAGTCCCTTACCCTAGATCTCTGAAAGACCAGTTTTAGGTTTCCTAGTAACCATAATACTAGGTGGCGACTCCCTTTTCATGAAAATAAAAATTAGACCCTTTCTCATTGAATCCCCCGCACGCGGGGACGGTCGCCGGGACGCGCAACTCATTTTTTAGGGTGCGACATGGTCAATATAAACTTCTGACTTATAAAAAGAATTACATCCATAAAGCCACGACTTTGTATGATTTATTGCATTAGTATAAAATAATTTATTAGGTATAAATATTATATTATTAAATTAATTTTTACCAAAATTCTTTTATCATATTCGTAAGACATTTAGGGCATTTATGTTCGAATTTCTTCATATCTCTACTAGCTTTCGCAGTCAGAAACTAACCAATTGCAAGTGGGATTATGTCTACGCACACCCCTCACTTGAAAATTAAAATCAACGAGGCATTTAATTTTAATTGTAAATTTTAATTTAAATTAGTTGTACACAGTGATGATAACAAAGATATTGTTTGGTTATTGATGTAGAGACAGTAAAGACAAGGGAGACAAGACAAAGAAATAAACGGATTTAGAATTGTGTTTGTGTCTTTGATGGTGGACAAGATATGATAAAATATAAAAGTATATATGTTATTTATAACATGTATTATTGTCAAACTTTTTAATATTTTTTTAATAAAGTAATTAAATATTGTTTTGTTTTTTTTACTTTAGTTTATATTGAGAGTTGAAATTAATAATATTATAACAATTTTGGGTATAAATGTTGATTTTCCAAATATCATATAAGTAATGAAAACAATAAAAAGGAACTCTTTAGACAAATCTAGAGTTGTTTATGAATTTATAACTTGATGATTTGACCATCTTTGACGTTAAATAACTATTTAAAGGTTGAATTATTGCAAATCACAAGTCGTCCAATTATCCAGTCTTAAATGGTAATTAACATGAATTGTTAATTACTAATCTTCTAAATTCTTATTTTTTATGTTTAGAGTGTTAGCTCTATATTATATGATTTATGTAATTTTTCTATCAAACAAACAAACTCTTTTAAATTAAAAGGTAGAATTTTATATTTATAAAGAATTCTAAATACGCTTCAAAAGACAAAATATCTATTTTTCTTTTAAATAATATTCACATATTATTCAGAGATATTTTTGTAAATTCAATCAATCAAGTCCATTATTCTAGGACTAGAATTATAACCCATCAATTACATATATTTTATTGTTTAATTTCTAAAGTTATTTTCCTAGTTTAATTTCTGACTGATAGTTGTTAATAAATGTGACCCATTAGATTCCTAATGTGCTGGCCTAAATATAAATTATAATTCTCAATAAATAGAATTAAATTTAAAAAATCAATTTAATTTATTAAAAAATTATTAATTTATATTTGAAGATCAAGTTTATTGTTTAGCAATATATTATAATACTCTAAATACTAAAAAAGTCATAAATGACTTAGCTTTTTAATCATTGATGCTATATATAGAGAGAGACAGAACCAGTATTTTATTGCTTTATAACCAGCTCTTTCTTTTCTATATATCGTGCGATAAGATTATTGTTTCCCTTGGTGCAGCAGATCTCAGGCACTTTGGGGATCCAGGATTATTTTACTTGATGAAAAGCTAAAACGTTACAATGTTCCATTACTTGCATGCACATCTTCCATAATTTTTCAGGATTCACTACGTTAGTTTGAGGATATCTTACTGGTAGAGAATGGCTTATCTTGCTCAGACTTTCCCTTGATGGGTTAAGAATATCTAAGGTTCATCATCATTCATGAACAAGCTGACAGATTTCACCACTGAACTGCATTGTGGATTCATCTGTTCATCAATAATGTAACTGCTTTATGTTTCATTAGGGATTTACTAACTATTATTCGCCCACTTCGCTGTGAGAGAGCTGCTCAAAGCTAGGACAACTGCCATCATGAATTCAATAGGACTGAGTAGAGTACATAATCATCAATACACACACACACACACACTTGATTAAGTGTTCCAATAATTATCTGGAAACTCTTCTGATTTATACCAAATTTTAGAATTAACATGTGGGTGGAAGATACAAGAATTTTTCATAAAAAATATCTGCTTTACGAGGACTTTTTATATATAATTTAATTTTTATATCTTCAGCCATCATGAACGATATTTAGCCCACTACCAGAGTCCAATAGAATTCAAACTTTAGTTTTAATATAATTTTAAAAAATACAAGATATAAAGTCACCTTAAATATATTTTTTAATATTCTCTCACTTGGTTCATATAAAATCCTCTAAAAAATAACAATATCTTTATACAATTCAAAATATATAATATGTGAAAATGCTCACACTTAAATCAATAATATAACATATAAATCAAAGCGATCACACTTTACAATCAAGTTTTTCTTTTCATATATTATAATAATTGTATCTTTACTTGAGCATTTTATTTTCCTTCTTTTTTTCTCTGAGATTGAGATATTTTATATTGATATACCTGTTTTATTTTTCATTCTTATTATTCTTATAAAAAAACATTATAGCTGAATTATCACTATATATTTTTATGGATTTTGATAAGTAATCAACACCTTTAAGACCAAAACTAAAATTCCTTAACTAGGTCAACCTTGTCATTAATCTATACCATTGAATGAATTATGCTTCAATAATAGGTAAAGAAACAATATTTTTCTTAGCACTTCTTCAAGACACAACTCCTCCAACAAGGTAAACAATGTTTCCTAAAATACATTTTCTTGTGTTTACACAACAAACAAAATTAAAGTTTAAATAACCAATCACATCAAGGTTATCAATATATTTTTAAATCAACTTGTAGTTTTTAGTTCCTTGTAAATAACTGGTGGATTTATTAAAAACTTTCCAATGGTTCATTCTAGAATTGCTTTATAGCCTTCCCAACATTCCTATTAAAAATATCAAGTCAAGTTTTATATAGACTTGTGCATAGATTTAACTACCATAAGAAATGTTACTCATCTTTTCTTTTTCCAATGCATTTTATAGAATTGACTTTGACTAAATTTATCCCTTTTGATAATGAGTGTTGCTAAAGGTTGTCGCGACGACGATTTTTCGCGCTTCGCACCCCGCCGTCCCCCGTGGTTTGGGAGACAACGACGCGCGGTGAAAATTAGGATGTTTGTTTATAGCCGTAAAATTTACGACTATAATTATTCGGAGTCGCCACCTAGTATTAAGGTTACTAGGAACCTAATGGTCTGCGAGAGTCTTGGGTAAGGGGACTTGTTATGCAAGGGGAAGACGCATCACCCCAGTGCACCCTACCTAAGGTAAGCTGCAATGTTGTTTGATTGTTTTTTCCTAAGTTAAAAATTTTTACACTGCATTTAAAAAGGAAAAATATTTTTTTTGTCCGCGGGTGTACTTTACGATGTAATTTTACACCGCGATTAAAAACCTTTTTTTTACCTACGAATGTACCTTACATTGTAATTTTACATCGTAGTTAAAAATTCTTTTTATCTGCAAGTGTACTTTACAATGTAAATTTACACAGCGAAAACTAAAACAAAATAATTATTAAATTATTTTTGACATTTTGGCCGAATGCCAATGGATAATCGTAAACTGGTTACGATATCCAAGTTTCGTTCAAAATATGTGAAAGATGCAATATTTTTTTTTCATGAAAAATATACATGGAAAAACCTTGGAATTCGGCCGTATGCACGAAAACAAACACATTTTTTGTTTTTTTTTTTAAATGTATTTTTTTTGTTTTTTTTTAAAAAAATTAAAAATAATTGGCTTCAACCAAATGGGCCGACCAAGGTGGGCCAAAGGCCCACCTTGGCTACAGCACACAGATTTTCTTTCTTTTCTTCTCTTTTTTTTTAAAAAAAAAAAATGAAAAAAACAAAAAACGTAAAACACGTGAATAGTGCAGTTCACTGCACTATTCTCATGAACAGTAACCTGGTCAGTCGACCATGACGAGGGGGTTACCTGCCACTTCCGTCGTGTAGAGGAGGTCGAGGTGGTTGTCCCTGTCATGGTGGCGTCGAAAATGGTGGCCGGTAGGAGCGTGAGAAGTGGCTGGTCTGTCGCTGCCACTCGCCTCTGCTGCTGCTCCGTGCTGTTGCTGCCTCGCCGAAGAAGAAGGATGATGGCTGGGCTGGAGCTGCTGTCGACGGGGCTGAGGAGGAGCTTCTTGTGTGGTGGTCGACGGGAGCTGCAAGAGCTGGAGCTGCAACTGGGAAGATGAGGAGCTGCAGACGTCCGTTTTTAGAGTGAGAGAGAGATACCGTCAGGGAGAGAGAGGGCAGCTGACTACTGCGTGGAGGAAGAAGGACCGAGCTGGTGGTGGTTGCTGCTGCGAGGAGGGTGGCACTGCCGTGAGGAGGGAGCTGGTGGTTGCAGCTGTGGCTGACGGGAGAGGGAGAGAGGTGCCGAGAGACTGAACTTAGAGAGAGAGAGGGGCTGTCGGGGAGAGAGAAAACACTGCAACCGGAGACAGAGATGGCCGCTGCTGCGTCTGCGAGGGGGGGATGGTCGCCGGAGCTGATGAAGATGGTGGTGGCTGGCTGCTGAGGGGAAAGAGTTGTGCCGTCGGGGAGAGAGAGTGAGATGCAACCGAGAGGGAGGGAATGGTGCTGTTGAAGATAACGAGGTGCAGTTGTGATCGTCTTCTCCTTTTTTTTCTGCTAATTCCAGTGTCCGTGTTCTCCCTTTTTTTGCAAAGTTTTCCCAGTTTTTTTCTTTGTTAACTGCTCTCTCTCCCCAGTGTTCTGCCAATTTTCTCTCAGAATTTTCCTCTATTTTTCTCTCCCGTCGTGACAGCTAGTCTTTAAATCCTCTCGTTCCTTTCTATTTCTCCCCCCGTCCAGTGTATTTTCTGCTCTTATTTATAGATGTAAAAGGCATGGTGCACGGCATGGGGGTGTTGTCCATGGGATGGTGTGTTATGGAGGCAGGTATGGTGAGAGTGGTGGAAGAACGGTGCAGCATGGTTGAGCATGCTGCCGACAACCCTTCTTTTTTTTTTTTTTTTTTGAAAATTTTGAGATAAATAAGTTGTGACAAAAAAGATTTTTTGATGGGAAAAACCAGGAAGAAATATATTTTTATCTTTAATTTTGGCTTCCGAATTCACCCAAAAAGTTTCGTCGCCGAAAATTCCGATCGTCTCAATTTTACCCAGATCAGGCTTCCAAATTTAATTTCTCAGTAATCAAACCTTCAATTAGATTAATTCGACCCATTTTCGGTATAATTAAGCCCTTGCGCTTAATTAAATCCTTCAATTGGGTTTTCAATTAATTCCGAAGAGTTTCGTCATCGAAAATTCTGATTTTCTCAATTGAACCCAGATTCGGCTTTGAAACTTAATTTCTCACTAATTAGGCCTTTAATAAAATTAATTTGACCCATTTAAAGTATAATTAAGCTCTTGCGCTAAATTAAATCCTTCAATTGGGCTCTCAATTAATTCCGAAGATAATTACATTTAAATCCGAAATTGAACCCAGATTCGGCTTCGAAACTTAATTTCTCACTAATTAGGCCCTTAATAAAATTAATTTGACCCATTTAAAGTATAATTAAGCTCTTGCGCTAAATTAAATACTTCAATTGTGTTCTCAATTAATTCCGAAGATTTTCGTCACCGAAAATTTCTGATTTTCTCAATTGAACCCAGATTTGGCTTTGAAACTTAATTTCTCACTAATTAGGCCCTTAATAAAATTAATTTGACCCATTTAAAGTATAATTAAGCTCTTGCGCTAAATTAAATCCTTCAATTGGGCTCTCAATTAATTTTGAAGCATAATTACACTTTACATCGGCCAACGATTAAATCAAATTGACCCATAAAAATATAATTATGTCTTCCGACTTAATTTTTATGCAGATTTATCTAATAATAAATTATCTTCGCCTCGAATCTGCATTTTCCTTCATTTTTGGGTAAAAAAAAGAGGTACGACCGGGCTTTCAAAAACATTCAAAATTTCCACATTAATTTTTCTCCGACACCAGCCCCTTTTATTTTATTTTTGTTATTTTTTGGTATATTTTGTGGAGTCACCCAAAAATTGGGTGATGACAGTTGCCCCCCTCTTTACAATGCTTACGATTAAAGTCTTGTAAAAGACTTTAAATAGTAAGCGTTGTAAAGAAAAAAAAGTGGATTTATCAAACCAAGAAATGGTCAATCCATCCAAAAATGAGAATGAAGACTATAAAGCTCACTCAGAAAGGAATGGTAAGATAGGGCTAGAAAGCGCACTACCTAAGAATTTGGGCCTAAGGAGGATACTCAAAAAGGATGGAAAATGGTGATGTTTGTGAATGGCACAGGAAAATGGTCTTATTGTAATGGGTGACCTACCCAAGAAATGTAATGAAGATGGTCTCATTGTAATAGGTGACCTACCCAGGTGAGAATGGTGAAGGTGGTCTCATTGTAGCGGGTGACCTGCCCGGGTGAGAATAGAGTTGTTGGTCTCATTGTAATGGGTGACCTACCCAAGAAAGATGGTGACGATGGTCTCATTGTAATGGGTGACCTACCCGGGTGAAAAATGGTGAAGACGGTCTTATTGTAATGGGTGACCTACCCAAGTCAGAAAGGTGAAGATGGTCTCGTTGTAATGGGTGACCTACCCAGGTGAAAGTGATGAAGATGATCTCATTGTAATGGGTGACCTACCCAAGTAAAAAAAATGTTGAAGATGGTCTCATTGTAATGGGTGACCTACCCGGGTGAAAGTGGTGAAGATGATCTCATTGTAATGGGTGACCTACCCAAGTAAAAAAAATGTTGAAGATGGTCTCATTGTAATGGGTGACCTACCCGGGTGAAAGTGGTGAAGATGGTCTCATTGTAACGGGTGACCTACCCGAGTGAGAGTGATAGAGACGGTCTCATTGTAATGGGTGACCTACCCAAGTGAAAAAAAAAAGGTGAAGATGGTCTCGTTGTAATGGGTGACCTACCCGGGTGAGAGTGATAGAGACGGTCTCATTGTAATGGGTGACCTACCCAAGTGAAAAAAAAGGTGAAAATGGTCTCGTTGTAATGGGTGACCTACCCAGGTGAGAGGTGAAGAATTCATGGGATGGAAGATAGGGCTAGAAAGTGCATTATCTTAGTTGATGGTCGAGGGTTAGAAAACGCACTTAACGACGAGGGGAAATAGGGCTGGAAAGCGCACTATTTTAATTGATGGTCAAGGGTCTAAAAATGCACTCAAAGATGAAGAGAAAAATAGGGCTGGAAAGCGCACTATTTTAATTGATGGTAGAGGGTCTAAAAACGCACTCGAAGATGAAGAGAAAAATAGGGCTGGAAAGCGCACTATTTTAATTGATGGTCGAGGGTTGGAAACGCACTCGAAGATGAGGGGAAATAGGGCTATAAAGCTCACTATTCACATTGATGGTCGAGGATTTGAAAACGCACTCGAAGATGAGGGGAAAATAGGGCTGGAAAGCGCACTATTTTAATTGATGGTCGAGGGTCTGAAAACGCACTCGAAGATGAGGGGAAATAGGGTTGGAAAGCGCACTATTTTAATTGATGGTCGAGGGTCTGAAAACGCGCTCGAAGATGAGGGGAAATAGGGCTGGAAAGCGCACTATTCTCATTGATGGTCGAGGGTTGGAAAACGCACTCGAGATGAAAAGGAAAATAGGGCTATAAAGCGCACTATTCACATTGATGGATCGAGGGTTGAAAAACGCACTCGAAGATGAAGGGAAAATAGGGCTGGAAAGCGCACTATTTTAGTTGATGGTGGCTAGAAAGCTCACCAAGTTCTGGAAAGAGATAGGACTTAAATGTGCATTATCTGAGTTGGTTGATGGCTAGAAAGCGCACTCAAATAAAGGAAGAGATAGGGTTGAATAACGCTCTATCTGTGTTTGTTGAAAGGCTCGCAAGCGCACTTAAGGATGTGAAAGTGGTAAGGGCTCCAAGGCGCACACAAAATAATGAGTGGAGGTTTGTAAATTACAATTCCTCCAAAACATTTCTTAGATTATTAGTGGGGAGATGCCATGTGTGATGGCAACCGAATTCAGGAAAGAAGATGAGGCTAAAAAGCGTGTTAAAGAGGTAAGAGCCTGGAAGCGTATACAAAAATGATGAATGAAGGTTCGTAAATTACAGTCCCTCCAAAACGTTTCCTAGATTCTCAACGGGGATGGAATGCATGACGACACCCAAAATCAGGAAAGAGATAAAGTTGAAAAACATGCTCAAGGACATGGAAAAGGTGGGAGCGTGAAAGCGCACAAAAATGATGAATGAAAGTTCGTAAATTACGATCCTTCCAAAATGTTTCCTAGATTTTTAATGGGGATGCAATGCATGATGATGCATGTATACTTACCTGAAAGATATAGGTCCCCTTTCTTCCTGACCTTCCTTTCCTTGGGTTGGATCTTTGGCTTTGATGGCTACTCGCTTCTACTTACTCGAGCCGCAACGTAAGGTTTTGACCACTGGAAATGATAGATTTTCCATATCAACATGTCTCCCTGAGTTTGATCGAGATTCTCTGAAAAGGAATGATGGAGCCAGCTTCAATTGTATTTGTAGATTGCCCCCCAGTCTGGTCATGCCCTACAAGTGTTTTGGGGCTTCAAGTGTAGTGTTTGCATGAAAAGGCTTGGTTATTTGCAAAAATTGTGTTTTCATGTGGGATTTTTGGAATTTCAAAGTCATTCCAAAAACTATTTTGATTGCCCCATTCATGTCATGCTACACTAGTGCTTTGGACTTCAAGTGTTTGTAGGAAAGGGATGGTTATTTGGAAAAATTGTTTTCATCTAAGATTTTTGAAATTTCAAAGTCATTCCAAACATAAAAACCATTTTGATGTTTGTTTAAACAAATTTGTTCTCGAAAGAATTCAAGTGATCTCATTGTCGGGTTTTGTGTTGACTTTGACAAGAATGTGAAATGATATTTGCAAGTCTTGTATGCTAGGAAGGTTTCGATCAGGTTTGGTGAAGCATTTGTAAGGATTATCTCGAATGGAAAAGCATTGCCTATCGATCCAGATTACTTGTATTTGATCAGAAAGGGCTTTATCAGGCTTGTAGCGTAGGCTCAGGCTGATAGCTACGAAGAAAAGATATTTGCAGGCTCAAAAGGTGTTTGAGGGTTTTCTAGACTAAGGATCACTTAGTGCTCACTCTTAGAACTCTTTTTAGTCCTCATGATTGATTTTCATGACATGCCCCCCAGCATTTTGTTTGGGCTTTTACCTAGACATGCCCCCCAGCATTTGTTTGGGCTTTTACCTAGACATGCCCCCCAGTATTTTGTTTAGGCATTCTATCATGGATTTTTAGTACTATCATGTTGACTCGTTTCGTCCTAATGTACTAAAACTCCTTTCATGTTTATGGCCCACAATGTTATTTGGGTATCTCTTGACATGCCCCCCGGTATTTATTTGGGCTTTTGAGAATGAGTTTTTAGCAATGCTATCACATTGACTTGACATGCCCCCAAGTATTTTGTATGGGTTTTTATTGTGACATGACCCCAGTATTTTTTTTTGGGTTCTTTATGTTGGGTCTTTAGTACTACTAAAATGTTGAATTGATTTGCCAAGGTACTAAAAACCTTTTTATAATTATGCTCGTAGCTTCTTTGGGCATCTATTGAGGACTACTTCGTAATTGAGAGTTCTTCTCTTTTCACACTTGCCCCCTAGTGTAGGGTGTGATCTTAGTCAGGGTTAATTATCAGAAAAATAATTATTCAGCTCAAATAAGGACTGCAATGGGTATTTAAGACTTTGTGAAGGCATATCAAAGATGGCCTCTCCTCATTTCAAAACATGCAATCTAAACCGATAAGCTTTGCTTTTTCATGTGAAATATTTTTTTGATTTGTTTTGTGGGTTATCTGTTCAGCTAAAAGATTAGCTTATTATGTGGGTTTTTTTTTGGATATGAGATCACCTTCAAAGAAATCTTTTGAATTCCTAGAATATATTTGTTAAACAAACAACAAATTGACATTTATTTTCATACTAGACTTTGATTTGCTAAAAATCTTGATGAAATTATGGGATCATGTATAATTTGAATTAAAGGGGATAAGGTGTGCTTATGTTATAAAAAGGCAAGAGCATGCTATAAAACACAAGAAAATACATGATCTTATTGGAGAGAAAAGTTTGTTTAACAAAAGGTCTTGTAGCATTACAAGCAAAATTGAGAATGTAACATGCGGACATGACCAAAACAAAAGGCAACCATGGAAGCAGACTTCATCTTCCAATACATGTGCACTCTTTTTCATAAGCTTTTGCAGAGGTTACTTTGATGGAGCAAACATTTGGTGCCTTATCTTCGCGAAGTTCAATTGGGTGTAGGAGTTGGATTTTCTTCGAATGTAATCCATCCTGCTTTAATCAGTTGCATGAGCCTCTTCTTGAAGGCACCACAAGTGTGAATGCTATGCCCCACAGCACCAGCATGGTATTCGCAAGTGAGGTCGGGTTTGTACCAAGCAGGGTAAGGCGGCTGCAAAGGTGTCTGAGGTTCCAGAGCTACTTGCCCAATGCTTACCAACTTTTGATACATCTCATTTAAAGGCAATGGTAGCGGAGGTAGTTGTTGGGTTTTCTGGTAATTTCTTTTTGGGAAATTTTTAGGTGAATCTTTGGCTTGAAGATTAATGTTGACAATTTCAGATGAAGGGTTATGATAATTTTGAAATTGGTTTTTCATACCCTTGTAGTCATCTTCAAAATGCTCGACTACTTTTCTTTTGCCTTCAAAGCCATTTTTCTCCACAGGTACAAAAATTCTCCCACTTCGGATTCCCTGCTCTATTCGCTCTGCCACGGCTACTGCATCCGTGAATTGTTGTGCCGAGCTACCCATTACATGTTCGTAATAGGGTGCTCTTAGCGTATTGGCGAATAATATCACCATTTCTTTATCTAGAAGCGGTGGATGTACCTGTGCAGCGAGATCTCTCCATCTCTGAGCATATTCCCTTATGCTTTCTCTATTCATCTTTTCTAAGTTAGACAAACTCGTTCTGTCAGGAGCAATGTCCATGTTATATTTATATTGCTTGATGAAAGCATTTACCAGATCTTTCCAGCTACGAATTCTGGTATTGTCTAGTCTCATGTACCAATTCAAAGTTGCCCCACTCAAACTATCTTGGAAAAAATGCATAAGCAATTTTTCATCATGCACTACTTCTGCCATTTTGTTACAATATGATTTTAGGTGAGTGACGGGGCACTGTGTCCCAGTGTACTTGATAAAATCAGGAACACGAAATTTTTTTGGTATCATAACATTCGGGACTAGACACATTTCGGCAGCTTGTATTGGATGATATATGTTCAATCCTTCAATGACCCTTATTCTGGCCTCCAACCTCGCCATTTTATCTTGGTTGATACCCTCTGATGTTAGTATAACGGTTGGGGTTGCAGCAGGTGTTGGCACCGCTGTTTGTACGAAAGTTGGATTTTGTTCTGGACCTTGAATCCTTTCTCCTGTCACCTCTTCATGGTGATTCATCGTTTCTGCTTGAGCAACTGCGGGTCTAGTTGAAGGACCCTCGCCAGAGGCATTCCTTAGTGCTTGCTCGAGTAAGCTGGTAAGATTAGCCACGCTAGCTTTAAGAGAATCCAGTTCTTCTTGAAAATGAGCATCACGGCGTGCACGCTCTTCATCCTCCATATTTCTCTGACGGAGTCGAGTGTTAGGAGCTCTTCGGGGACCTATATTTTGACTTGATGATAACATGTTATGTACAGTGATGGATGCGTGTGCATGTGGATATAAATGTATGTACATACATGACAGGTGAATTATCAGAGGATTTGTATCCAAAGTCAGGTTCTAGGTCATTACATGAAGGGTAAGCTTTCTACCTGGTCTCAAAGGGTCTATGAACTGCCCAGTGACCTCCTCACGTGAAGGTGGTGTAGGGGTGTACAAGAAATGGTTGGGGCACTATGTGACCGCCATTATCAAGTAAACGCTCAGTTCATAGTTGGATGTTTCACGAATCTGAACCCCGACTGAAAGTCATGAGGCAGACCGCTAATCCCCACCTAACTTAGAATTGAGTTTATTCAGGAAATTAAAATGCATGATAATTAACAAAACCACAATATATGCATGAATTGAAATTAAAATGCATGCTAAAGCAGTAAAAATGCATGCTAAAGTAGTAAAAATACTTACTAAAGTAGTAAAAATGCGAGTTAAAAAAATGAACTCAAAAATAACAATCATAGAAACAATGCTCAGTCCAGCGATGTCCCCAGTGGAGTCACCATCTGTCGCGACGGCGATTTTTCGCTCTTCGCGCCCCGCCGTCCCCCGTGGTTTGGGAGACAACGACGCGCGGTGAAAATTAGGATGTTTGTTTATAGCCGTAAAATTTACGACTATAATTATTCGGAGTCGCCACCTAGTATTAAGGTCACTAGGAACCTAATGGTCTGCGAGAGTCTTGGGTAAGGGGACTTGTTGTGCAAGGGGAAGACGCATCACCCCCAGTGCACCCTACCTAAGGTCAGCTGCATTGTTGTTTGATTGTTTTCTCCTAAGTTAAAAATTTTTACACTGCATTTAAAAAGGAAAAATATTTTTTTTGTCCGCGGGTGTACTTTACGATGTAATTTTACACCGCAGTTAAAAACCTTTTTTTTACCTACGAATGTACCTTACATTGTAATTTTACATCGTAGTTAAAAATTCTTTTTATCTGCAAGTGTACTTTACAATGTAAATTTACACCGCGAAAACTAAAACAAAATAATTATTAAATTATTTTTGACATTTTGGCCGAATGCCAATGGATAATCGTAAACTGGTTACGATATCCAAGTTTCGTTCAAAATATGTGAAAGATGCAACATATTTTTTTTTCATGAAAAATATGCATGGAAAAACCTTGGAATTCGGCCGTATGCACGAAAACAAACACATTTTTTGTTTTTTTTTTTAAATGTATTTTTTTTGTTTTTTTTTTTAAAAAAATTAAAAATAATTCGGGTCAGGCTTGGCCTAGCTAAATGGGCAAGCCAAGGTGGCCAAAGGCCCACCACTGCTGGGCTGGGCCGAGAGCAGCCCAGCCCACAGATTTTCTTTCTTTTCTTCTCTTTTGTTTTTTTGATTTTTTTTTTAAAAAAAATGAAAAATGAAAAAAACAAAAAACATAAAACACGTGAATAGTGCAGTTCACTGCACTGTTCTCGTGAACAGTAACCTGGTCAGTCGACCATGACGAGGGGGTTACCTGCCATTTCCGTCGTGTAGAGGAGGTCGAGGTGGTTGTCCCTGTCGTGGTGGCGTCGAAAATGGTGGCCGGTAGGAGCGTGAGATGTGGTGACATGTGCCAGTTCTGGTTGTTTGCTACTCCGTCTAAGAAGCTGGAGAAGAAGGAAGATGGTGGCTGGCTGCAGCAGGAGCTTCTTGTGTGGTGGTCGACGGGAGCTGCAACTGGGAAGATGAGGAGCTGCAGACGTCCGTTTTTAGAGTGAGAGAGAGATACCGTCAGGGAGAGAGAGGGCAGCTGACTACTGCGTGGAGGAAGAAGGACCGAGCTGGTGGTGGTTGCTGCTGCGAGGAGGGTGGCACTGCCGTGAGGAGGGAGCTGGTGGTTGCAGCTGTGGCTGATGGGAGAGGGAGAGAGGTGCCGAGAGATTGAACTTAGAGAGAGAAGGGCTGTCGGGGAGAGAGAAAACACTGCAACTGGAGACAAAGATGGCTGCTGCTGCGTCTGCGAGGGGGGGATGGTCGCCGGAGCTGATGAAGATGGTGGTGGCTGGCTGCTGAAGGGAAAGAGTTGTGCCATCGGGGAGAGAGAGTGAGATGCAACCGAGAGGGAGGGAATGGTGCTGTTGAAGATAACGAGGTGCAGCTGTGATCGTCTTCTCCTTTTTTTTTCTGCTAATTCCAGTGTCTGTGTTCTCCCTTTTTTTGCAAAGTTTTCCCAGTTTTTTTCGTTGTTAACTGCTCTCTCTCCCCAGTGTTCTGCCAATTTTCTCTTAGAATTTTCCTTTGTTTTTCTCTCCCGTCGTGACAGCTAGTCTTTAAATCCTCTCGTTCCTTTCTATTTCTCCCCCCGTCCAGTGTATTTTCTGCTCTTATTTATAGATGTAAAAGGCATGGTGCACGGCATGGGGGTGTTGTCCATGGGATGGTGTGTTATGGTGGCAGGTATGGTGAGAGTGGTGGAAGCACGGTGCAGCATGGTTGAGCATGCTGCCGACAACCCTTCTTTTTTTTTTTGAAAATTTTGAGATAAATAAGTTGTGACAAAAAAGATTTTTTGATGGGAAAAACCAGGAAGAAATATATTTTTATCTTTAATTTTGGCTTCCGAATTCACCCAAAAAGTTTCGTCGCCGAAAATTCCGATCGTCTCAATTTTACCCAGATCAGGCTTCCAAATTTAATTTCTCAGTAATCAAACCTTCAATTAGATTAATTCGACCCATTTTTGGTATAATTAAGCCCTTGCGCTTAATTAAATCCTTCAATTGGGCTTTCAATTAATTCCGAAGAGTTTCGTCACCGAAAATTCCAATTTTCTCAATTGAACCCAGATTCGGCTTTGAAACTTAATTTCTCACTAATTAGGCCCTTAATAAAATTAATTTGACCCATTTAAAGTATAATTAAGCTCTTGCGCTAAATTAAATCCTTCAATTGGGCTCTCAATTAATTCCGAAGATTTTCATCACCGAAAATTCTGATTTTCTCAATTGAACCCAGATTCGGCTTCGAAACTTAATTTCTCACTAATTAGGGCCTTAATAAAATTAATTTGACCCATTTAAAGTATAATTAAGCTCTTGCACTAAATTAAATCCTTCAATTGGGCTCTCAATTAATTTTGAAGCATAATTACACTTTACATCGGCCAACGATTAAATCAAATTGACCCATAAAAATATAATTATGTCTTCCGACTTAATTTTTACGCAGATTTATCTAATAATAAATTATCTTCGCCTCGAATCTGTATTTTCCTTCATTTTTAGGTAAAAAAAAGAGGTACGACCGGGCTTTCAAAAACATTCAAAATTTCCACATTAATTTTTCTCCGACACCAGCTCCTTTTATTTTATTTTTGTTATTTTTTGATATATTTTGGGGAGTCACCCAAAAATTGGGTGATGACAAAGGTGACCAACTTGACATCTTGAATCTTTGTAAAACCTCTTTAATATAAGCTTTTGAGATAATTTTATTTTATTTTATAAAACTATCTTTGTGAATCTCTACAACAATGGTATAAGAAGCTTCACTTCATATAAAACTTTTGAGAAAGAAATTGTTTTGTGTCATATGGTAAACTCATTTTATTATTTGCAAATAGAATATAATGTATATATGAGACAAGAAAGATATTTTTTTCCATTAACCTTAAGGCATATACATTAATTAACAATGTTCTTAATAAAATTGTATGAGATTATAACATTATGAAATTTAATATACCATTGTGAAGAGCCCTACTTTCATCCATATATAGATTTCTTTAGCTTACAAAACAAATAGTTATTTGTGTCATCACAAAAACCTGTAAGTTGATTCATATATACGTCTTCAATCAAAATTTCATTTAGGAATGTTGTTTTCACATTCATCTCATATAGCTCTAAGTCAAAATGAGCTACTAATACCATTATTATTCTAAATAAATCCTTCTTAGAAAGTAGAAAGAAAGAAAAAGATTTTATAGTAATTTATGCTAACCTTTTGAGTATAACATTTATCTATAATTCTATATTTATATTATTGGATATTACTATAAGTATCTCTTTTAGTTTTATAAACTCATTTATAGCAAACAATTTGATATCCTCCTAGAAGTTTAATGAGGTCCTAAACTTGATTGTTAGACATTGACTTCATTTTTTCCTTCCTAGAGTTATACCACAAAGCTGAGTTTTCTCCATTCATGGCTTGTAACAATGAATTTAGATTATTTTTAGGTCCAACATCAAAGTTAAACTCTAAAAAGTATACAACATTGTCATTAAAAATTGTTGATCTCCTTGTTTTTAAAGATATCTTTAATTTAAGTTCTCATATGGTTTTACTTTATTAAAAGCTATTTGCTTTTAAATTGGTTGCCCTTGAATTAGTTATTATTCAAAATTATCTCATCAATTTTTTTAAAATAATAACCAATTATCGTTTATTCTTTTACAACTTAGTTGAATCTTGTGATTTCTTAAATGTCATCTTTTAAAAAACATTACTTATACTGAAATTGAGATCCTTAAGGAATTTGACATTTATTGAGTCTACTATTATGTAGTATAAGAAAGAAAATACAACTTATATCTTTAAAAGATCATTGCATAACTAATGAAATATTCATTAATTGCTCTTATGTTCAATTTTTTTAGTTAAAGATTATAAATCCTTACCTCAACCCGATAACTTCATACAAATGTATGATTTAAACTAGGTTTTCACCTATTTCATAACTCAAAAGGTATCTTAGACACGATTTTGGATGGAACTTTATTTAAAATATACACACCAATCTCTAGTGCTTCACTGTATTAGGATAATTGTAGATTATAATTATTAATCATACTCTTTATCATATTTATAAATGTATGTCACAAACAAAAAAGTAGAAGAAAATGAAGGGAAATGAGAGGGAAACTGAAGCAAGTGAAAATTCAAATACATGTAAACAAAATGACTGTGTTTTGTGTAGTTCTTTTTAATTCCAGTAACTAAGTTAGGAAAACCACGTGGGTAGTGCCCAACTAGCAAAGGACACGAATTCCTTTAAATTCCATAATGATTGGCATAGAAAACACACGAGAAATATAATAGAATTCCTAGAATCTCTCCCTTGCCTCCTTGTTCTGCTCACGTTGTGGGCGTGTCTTTCACCTATCATCTTCTTTAATCTTCTTCTCCTTCCCAAGTTCTCTCTGTTTTCTTAAAGGTTTGATTTACACGTAACAAATTGGTATTAGAGCCTCACGTCTTTGGACTCAATAGATGGCGCCAGAAACCAAGTCCCAAGACATCAGAAGAATGGATGAATCCCTAGAAGCTGCTAATTAGAGGGTCAATGGAATGGAAGTCAGGCTACATGCTCAGTCAGATGACTTAGCACAGCTTAAGGCTATGATGAAAGAAATGACGACTCAACAAATCTCCATTAACCAAGCTCTGCAAACATTAACAGGAGAAGCAAGTTCTTCTCAGAACACTCACACCTCCCAGCACCTTGCTCCTACCAACAACCCAGAGTGGTTGGGTGAAGGATCCCAGTATACTTATAGGTCACGCAGACCCCGAAGGGACTTCCCTACCTTTGAAGGGGAAGAAATGCACAAATGGTTATACAAATGTAATCAATATTTTGACTTAGAAGAAATACCAGAAGCTGACAAGCTGAAACTAGTTTTGTATTATCTAGATGGCATTGCTCTCTACTAGCTCCAAAATTATACAAGAAATCTAGAGGGACATGAGGTTATCTGGGCAAAATATGTAGACGCCTTATGTTGTTGATTTGGGGGTCAAAGGGATCCTTTAGAAAAGCTCAAAGAACACAAGCAGGAGGGTGACCTAGAAGAGTATATTAGAGACTTTGATGAACTATGGAACAGAGCATAAATCTCCGATAAACAAGCCTTGGTATTTTTCCTGAGAGGATTGGAGGTAGAGATCAAGAACCTAGTGAAAATATTCGAACGTAAATCCCTCAAACAAGCATACAACTTAGCTAAGATGCACAACAGTACCCTTACCTACCAAAAGATAACCCCTTATTTCCCTAAATCCCAGAGTCAGGGGAGTTCCAATTTGCAACCTGCAAAGTTTAGCTACCCTACAAATAACCACAAGATAAACCTCACTCCTTTACAACCCTCTTCCCCATCCTTGCTACCTAACCTTACAACCATTTTCCCAAACAACCCTAATGCTTATTCCAACCACAAACCTACCAGACCCCTCAGAACCAAGGAAATGGAGGAAAGAAGAGCCAAGGGCCTATGTTTTTGGTGTGATGAAAAGTTTGTACCAGGTCACAGGTGTAGAAACATAAAACTCTACTCTCTGTGTATAGTAGAAGATGATGGGGGACAACTAAGAGGAGGAGGAGCAAATGGAGACCATGAATGTGGAAGCTACCCCACATCTGTCCCTCCAGGCCATCCAGGGCACTTCAGGATGTCAAACCATTAAAGTTCAGGGAAAGGTTGACAGATGCTCTATAGTTGTGTTAATTGATTCAGGTAGTACCCACAACTTCCTTCACACTGACATAGCCAACAAACTGGGGTGTTCCCTGATGCAAATAAAGCTTGTTAAAGTTGAAGCAACCAATGGGCGTACCATGTTGTGCACAACAATATGAAAGAACTTGAAATGGAAAATGCAAGGGGTCCAATTCCAGGTAGACATGTTTGTCATGAAATTACAAAATTATGATATGGTTCTAGGAATTCAGTGGCTGAAGCTATTGAGAAATGTATTGTCTAAGTATAAAGAAAGATGGGTGTCTTTTAAATGGTAGGACCAAGAGGTAACTCTAAGAGGGGAAGAACCTAGGTTGGCTCAGTCCATATGATTGGAAAAACTACATGGCTTGTTAAACATGAAGAGCTCACTGTCCGAAGTAAGGCTTTGCAGCCTAAGAGTAGTGAGGAAGGCTCAGTCTGCCCAGGAGATGCCCCTTGATGCTCAGAACCTAGAAAACTCTCCTTTACACGCTCTACTATCGGAATATCAACACATCATTTGTGATCCACAAGGGTTACCCCTAGATAGGAGGCACGATCATAGGATACCCCTCCGGATGAGAGCAAGACGATCAACTTGAGACCTTATAGATATTCAGGGCTACAGAAGGACAATCTAGAGACCCTAGTGGCTGAAATGCTAGAAGCAGGCATTGTGCAACCTAACAACAACCCATTTGCTTCCCCAGTCATGTTGGTGAAGAAGAAGGATCAGACTTAGAGGTTTTGTGTTGATTTCAGAGTTCTCAACAAGCTTACCATCAAAGATAAGTATCCAATTCCTATAATTGATGAACTGTTAGAAGAGTTAGAAGGGCAATAATTTTTTCTAAAATTGATTTAAAGGCTGGTTATCATCAAATATGAATGGTATTTGAAGATGTTTTTTAAAACAACTTTTAGAACACATAATGGCCATTATGAATTCCTTGTCATGCCTTTTGACCTATCCAATGCACCAGCCACATTCCAAAGCCTAATGAATGATATTTTTCGAGATCATTTGAGAAAATTCATTCTAGTTTTGTTTAACGATATACTAGTCTATAGTAAGAACATGGCTGAACACCTACACCACCTTAAGCTAGTTTTTGATCTATTGAGTGCTCATCAACTAGTAGCAAATATGTGTTTGGAACAAACCAGATGGAGTACCTAGGACATGTGATTAACCAAGAGGGAGTAGCAACCAACCCACACAAAGTAACAGCTATATTGCAGTGGTAAGTCCCTACAACCATGAAACAACTTAGAAGCTTCCTAGGGTTAACTGGATATTATAGGAGATTTATGCAGGGGTATGGTGCTATTTGCAGACCTCTAACCTAGGTGCAACAGAAGGACTTCTTTGTGTGGACAAACACAGCTACCACGGCCTTTGAACAGTTCAAAAGGCCATGTCTTAACCCCCTCTGCTAGCCTTGCCAAACTTTAACAAGGCTTTTGTGGTGGAGACAAATGCATCAGGCATGGGCATAGGGGCAATGCTTATACAAGAAGGGCATCCCCTTGCATTTGTGAGCAAGGCTTTAGGACCTTGGCAGCTAGCATTATCAACCTATGAGAAGGAATTGTTGGCCATTGTCTACGTTGTCATAAAATGGATACATTATCTTTAGGGCAGAAAATTTCTCATCAGGATAGACCACTACAATCTAAAATTTTTGCTTGAATAGAAGGCTACACATGTTGCCCAATAGGTATGGCTAACTAAACTACTAGGGTTTGATTATGAGATTGAATACAGAAGAGGGGAGGACAACTTAGCCGTAGACGCTCTATCTAGGGTTTCTTATCATGAATTGAATGCTTTAACCCTCTCCTCAATGTCCACCAATATCATGGAGGAAATAAGAAAAACATGGAAAACTGATTCTAACCTACAACAACTAATAACAGAGCTAAACAAGGATGCAACTTCACATCCCCACTACTCGTGAGCCAATCACATCCTCATTGGGAAGGGGAAGGTAGTAGTAGGGCAAGTTCCAAGCCTACAGAGACAAATTATCAGTCTCTATCATGACTCGGCAGTAGGAGGGCACTTAAAGGCTACTACAACTACAAAGAAGGTGGGGCAGGTGTTTTATTGGAAGAAACTTCAGAGATTGGTGAGGCATTATGTCAAGGAATGCCCCGTATGTTAGTGAAATAAGAATGAAAATGTCAAACCTCCAGGCTTGCTATAACCATTACTAATACCCTATGCTCCTTTCAGTGATATCAGCATGGATTTTATTGATGGGCTACCCCAATCAGAAGGAAAAGAAGTGATTTTTATGGTGATCAATATATTCAAAAATGATGCCCACCTGATGGCCCTAGCTCACCCCTACTCTACTATTACAATGGCTAAGGTTTTTATGGAAAATGTGTATAAGTTACATGGGATGCCAGCAACAATCATGAGTGATACGGACAACATCTTCCTCAGCCAATTTTAGGAGTTATTCACTCAACAGGAGGTCAACTTGCAGTACTCCATGGCATATCATCCCCAATTAGATAGCCAAATCGAGGTAGTCAATAAATGCATAGAAGGGTATTTAAGGTGCATGATGGGGACCATCCCTATTCAATGGGGATAGTGGCTGAGCTCTTGTAAATGGTGGTATAATACGAACTATAATACCTCCATAAAGAAGACACCCTACGAAATACTCTACTGGTTTATGCCTTTCATTCACATTCCCTACACCCCGAAGGACTCACTTGTCGAAGTTGTGGATCGTTATCTAACTCAAAGGGAAGACATGCTCAAACTCATCAGGAGCAACCTATTACAAGCTCAGAAAAAAAATGACGCAGCAAGCTAGCAAGAAGAGGAGAGAAAGGGTATTTTCAAAAAGAGATCTAATTTATCAGAAACTATAGTCATATCGCTAGAAATCAGTTCACAAAAGACAGTCCCACAAATTATCAGCAAAATACTATAGTCCTTACATTATCACTAAGAAAATAGGAACGGTTTCTTACAAATTGCAATTACCTACTGCTGCTATGATACACCCTGTTTTTCATGTATCCCAACTAAAGAAGTATGTGAGTAACTAGGTTGTGCAGTCTGATCTGCCCAATCTCTCAAAGAAACCCCTGTTATAGCCATAACAAATCATTGAGAGGGGAATGGTTAAAAAGGGCAATGCAGCCACAACCTAGTTCTTGGTTATTTGGAAAGCCTTACCATTGACAGAAACAACATGGGAGGAAGTAGAGGAGTTCCACTGGAGGTTTCCTCAGTTTCACCTTGAGGACAAGAAGGTTGTCATGGAAGGGGCATTGTCACGAACAGAAAAGTAGAAGAAATGAAGGGAAACAAGAGGGAAACTGAAGCAAGTGAAAATTCAAATACATGTAAACAAAATGATTGTGTTTTTTGTAGTTCTTTTTAATTCCAGTAACTAAGTTAGGATAGCCACGTGGGTAGTGTCTAGCTGACAAAGGACACAAATTTCTTTAAATTCCATAATGATTGGAACAGAAAACACACGAGAAATATAACAGAATTCCTAGAATCACTCACCCGCCTCCTTGTTCTGCTCTTGTTGTGGGTGTGTCTTCCACCTATCATCTTCTTTAATCTTCTTCTCCTTCTCAAGTTCTCTTTGTTTTCTTAAAGGTCTGATTTACACGCAGCAGTGTACAATTTTTTTTTGGCTATACCATTTTGTTGCTATATGTTAGGCATTGCATAATATGCAATGATATTCTCTCATTCATGGAACCTTAAAAATGGACATAACATTTGTCTTTTTTTTTCTATATACTTACCATAAAACTCACCACCTTTATATGACCTTACAATTTTTATTATTTTTTCTTTTTGTTTCTCCACCTTATTCTAATAGGTCTTAAAAGCATCAATTGTTTCATTATTATCAAATAAGGGATAGAGAGATATAGATCTATAATGGTCATTAATGAATAAAATACAGCATATCTAATCATTTAAGCATGTAGTGTTAAATGGTCTATGAATGTCAATATGTATGATTTTAAAAAAATAGCTTCTCATGGAACTTGTAGTAATCTTATTAGTTTGTTTTCTCTTTATGAAATCTACATAAATACCAAAATTAGTAAAATTAAGAGTGTTTAAAAATTCATCATTCAATAATATTTAAATTTTTTTAATATAGATATAACCTAATCTTCTATGCCATAAATCCATGATGTCATAACATATAAAAGATTTCATGAATTTTGATCCAATTAATACCAAAATCAACATGCATTAATAAATAGTTGAACTGTAAAGTAAGGTCTTGATCAATTATATATAAACTATTAATTAATATATCACCACTAATAAAAAATTTTATTTCTCAATATACTAAAATATTCCCATAAAAATAAATTCAAAACCAACATTATACAACTTAGAAACTTAAATTAAACATTATATGAATTCACTTATAATTTTATTCATTGTGGTTTAAAGAGATTGAATTGATTAAATTTTGTGAACATATGATTAAAAGTTAATCAAATATATTTTATGAATTATTGGAGGTTTATTTTATATGATGGCTAATATGACTTTATTGAATTGGTGTCTTAGTTACATTATGATTGCCCTTTATTCTAATATCTAAAATGTTTCCCTTTATGCTTTTGTTAAATAACTAGAAAAAAAAATTGTAAATTTTATTTTTATAATTGATTAAATTTTTTTAATTTTAAATATATATATTTTTTAAGAAATATATTTTAGAGAATCTAATTTGTCAATATGTTACCATACTTTGTAGTTCTTCATAAACACATTGAATAAAGAAGTCTTCACATCATAAAATAAAAATAGTATAATTTTAGTAATAATATATAATTTATAGCATGTGATATTTTTTGCTCAATAATGATTAATTAAAATCTATCATATTTATTGTATGTTTGAAAATATAATTGAAATTATTTTTAAAAATATTTTTCATTTAGAAATACATCAAGATAATATTTTTTTTATTTTAAAATAAAAATAATTGTGTGTGAATAATTAAAAAAAAATGAAGTGGAAATAACATCACTTTTACGAGAAAAAAAGTTCTTATATACAAATAATTTATTGTTTTCATAAATAATTTATATAAAAATGGGCTAAGCCAAAAAAAAAAAAAAAATCTTTTAAAAACAGCCCTGACTCTGAATTGCAAGAAAGGCGTTGAAACCAGACTACAGCAGAGAAGGAACGGGATAACTAACCAGTCGATGGAGATAACGACAGCGACAGCAACATTAGCAGCAGCAATTCCCAATCTTTCCTTAAGCTCCTTTTCTTCAACTATTAAACCTCGACCTCGACCTCGACCTCATTCACATTCTCGTTTTTCGAAATTTGCTATTGTGTCTCGGCCGACGTCTCTCACGACTACTTGCTCTCTTCGCAATGAAACAACTACTTCCAGTGAGTCATTGAATTATGTTTTATTTCATGTTTTGTGAACTGGGTTTTGGTTGTTCTTGCTTTGTCTTTTTGTTTTTTCAAATTATTCTCATTGAATTAGGCTTTTTTGTGTAGCAACAAAGGTTGCTGGTGATGACATTTCTCTTCAAGTGAAGGTGGATTTTCCTTTACCTTTTATCTACCCTTTTGAGTATTTTATGTTGGCGTTAGAATTGAAATGATTGCGTTTTTAGCTGTGAAATTTTCAGAAGAGAGCAGCTGATTTGTCCCCTGAATTAAAGGGAACTTCTATTTTCATTCTAGGTAAGTAATTGTTGTTGTTTTTAACAATGATCAATTCTCTTGGAGAGTTAATCTAACAATAAATTGTGATTGTGGGATGGTTTACTTTTGATGTGGAGGAATGAGAGGTCCTATAAAAACCGATTTGGGTAAGCTTTTGGCGGATGCTTTGAGATATTATTATTTTGACAGGTATGGGTTATGGGTGTTAAGGTGATTGAAGGAAATGCACTATTGTTGATAGTTCAAATTTCCAATGTAGTTACATTATTATTCTGTTTTCAGTGATAGTTTGGTTGAGGAAGCTGCCGGTGGTGAATCTGCCGCAAAATCTTTGAAGGAGAGAGATGAGAAGGGATTTCGTGAATCTGAGGTGAAGCTTTTTAGGCTTTTATTTGTATTTGCTTATGTTTTGCCTTGAGACTGGCGTGATATTGGTACTGGAACATTCAGAATGTGTGCTATATAGTTGTATTATTGATTATAATTTATTGCGGTACATTTATTTCAATGTGGCATTTTGCATCAGACTGAAGTATTGAAGCAGCTAACATCTATGGGTCGGCTCGTGGTATGTGCCGGAGATGGTGCAGTTCAAAGTTCAACCAACCTGTATGAACATGATCATTGATTGTACTGGTTTTTGTTTAATTTTGCTTGCGAAATTCCAATGGACAGTATTTGTAACTAAAACAAGTTGAAACTTCCTTTGATTTTTTTGTAGGGGACTTCTGAGACATGGGATCTCACTATGGATTGATGTGCCCTTAGACATTGTTGCAAGGGGGATGGTTGAAGACAAGACTCAACCTGCTGCATCAGAATCTCATTCAGAGGTTTCTTCTTCATTCTCAGCTTATTAAGTATTTAACCTACCTGATCTACTTCATGCTTAAAAAGATTTTCATTGTCAAACCATATACTTGTTTGGGAATCTTGTTCATTCCTCATTTCTGATAGATTTGCTCACCAGGTGTTAGAGCAGCTGGTTGCTACATATGAAGAGTTGAGAACTGGTTATGCTACAGCTGATGCGAAAATTTCACTCTCGAGTATATCTCCGCAATTTATCTTTGCTTGTCCCAGAGGAATTCAGGTTTGTATGTTTTCTAATTGCTTCATGTTTTTTGCAGATATAGCTGTCAAATTAGGTTATGATGAACTGGATTCGGTAACCACAGAGGACTTGACATTGGAGGTGAATATACAAAACATTTCATTGCGAAGATTTTCTTAGTTATACTGGTACCCTGGAAGTGAGGTTTCTTCCTTCTATTTGACACTTTCAGGTAGTAAAGGAGATAGAAAAACTGACAAGAGTAAAGAAAATGATGGAAGAGGCAGCAAGACCTTTTTAGCAAACTATAGCTGTGTTTTCAACACACGTAACAAATTTCATGAGCTTTTGTGTTCATGGTATGCCATTTAATGTGCCGTTATATCCTGGAATTTTTTGTGATCAAAGATTGGCATACGAGGTTACATGGTCTGAATTGAAACTCACACCCTTTGTCAATTACACTTATCAGTGGATATTTTTGTTTATAATTGTTCATACTGAACTGGATTGAACCTATGTTTGGCATATCCTTGCACTTCTGTTTTGTATCTGCTTTCATACACGGAAGGTAATATTTTTGCAGTTCATGCTTCATGTTGAACCCTAGCCCTTCATGAAAGGCTGAGTAAGCATAAAATTTAATGTTGTCATGCACTAATTTTGTGTTTGGGAGGAAGGAAATTCTGTGTGTACAAATTGAGTGCAGTGATTTCAAAAGAATATCCGCTAGCACTTATGGTTGACAGCAATTTGTATTATTCTAATTCACGAAGATACCATCAGCTGCCAAAGAGAGGAAACAAAAAATAAAAACTGACCTGTTAAACCTTTCAAGGCTTAGATTCTTATACGTAAGTTCTGTGTTTTGATAGTGATTGGAGTTCGAATCAGGATATATATTTTTTATAAAAACTTAAGATTATCAGGGTTTTACTTGCTCATCTAGACTTATAAAATATATTTTTTAGAGATGGAGTTTCCTCACATCTTATAAAAAATCTTACACAGAAGTGTGTGTATCAGATTAGGAATCCGCATTAAGAATTAAATATATTGTTCGACAGTTTTCAAGTTTATATATCCAGAGTTTTGTGATATTGATCTGATCCATCAGGAATCGGGAGCCTTATCTTGAGAGAGCGAGGCCTGTTCTGAGATTTTTCTGCTTGGATTAGCCTGCTGCTCTTGTATCTCTTTGGCAGGTCCTATCATGTAACGTAGCTAGTGACCCACCAAAGTTTTCCAATCAAGATAAAATACATGCTCCACCACCACCTCCACCTGTTTGATTCAGTTAAAAGTATATGGTCACTTCGGACTTCAATCGAAAGGTCTGTGTCAAGTTTTTTAATTTTACTTTATGAATTCCGACTTATACTATACTAAATCTTTGGTATGTGCGGTCATATCAAATTTATTTTAATATATATAAAATAAATTCATACTCATATATATTTTTATAGTGGAAACAAATAATCTATTTAAGAGTTGATTTGATAATATTTGATTTATTTGACAGGATAAAACACAACTTGAATAACTGATAAAAACATAGTGTTACTTAAAAGATTTAAGAATATATATATATATATATATATATATATATATATATATATATATATATTGTGATGACAATATTTTGATCAACCCGGATCAACATGACTTAACTTTCATATTCATCACCTAGATCATAAGCCGATATAAAGCAAACTAAAATGAATTATGAAACTCAATTTTCAATCAATTCAATATTGAAGGATGAAATTAAAATAAAATTACAAAAAAAATACCTGAGTTAACCTTTCAAACTTGTGACTTGGGTTATAAGATCTAAATAATTCTATAAAAAATAAATTATAAAACTTAATTCTCAAGGAATCCAATGTTGATGGATGAAATTGAAAAAACTCTATTAAAAAAATAAAACAAATAAAACAACTTGAATCAACATTTATTAATTAGTCAAACTTATAATTAGGGTCATAAAATTAAAATAGTCTCATAGAATATAAATAAAAAAAATAACTAAAGTCAAATCAAATTAATAAAAAATTCGTTATCCAAATCCTAGAATTACAATAACCAAAAATAAAAAATAAAAATATTAAGCGTAATTCTAAACCAATTCATTATTAGTATGAGGCACCATGAGCAATTGATGACGTTTTGCCACTCAGCTCCTAACTATCACCTCCCTAGAGAATGATATATGTGTGTTCTTTCCCAATCAAAAACCTAAGAAAATCTTGTTAATTGACTGCTGCTTCATAATTTAAGCTAAGCGATTCTGATGGTGTATCTTTTTTTAGAAACTGGACTCAGTAGGGTTTAACCTGTTTTCTTTCTTTTGCATATGGTAGGGGTTTTGTTCTGATGTAAACAAAATCATGAAATAGGCAACCAGCAGCTCTGGTTTTCAAATTGTTTTCGCCTGTACTACTCCCTCGTTCATACAAAACTTGAAGAACTATGGTTGGACCTAGCTAGGTTCTTAACTTATTCTATCTTGAATTCTTTTAGTGGAATTTATAAATAATGAGCTTTCAGCTTCATATCTGTGTGAAGTGGCTGCTGGTTCTTCTAGGATGCCTGTTGCTGTCATCTCTGCACTGTATGGCATCATACAATATGGTAAACAAATGCCTATCCATGGTCTATCTGCTCATTAATATTTTAACCAACTATTGCTTTCGTCCCTCGTCTCTGTTGATATCACTGCAGACATTCCTGCTCTAGAAGGTCTCTTCGGTTTCTTCTGGACCATTTTCTATGGAACTGAAACAAGGGGATATAGGTTTGAACTTAAAAGTGAAAGAATATGTGTCACCAATATCAAAGAATAGCTATCTTGTATGCCCAGCAGTTTCTGTTGGCCAGATAAGTAAGTTTAAAGGAAGTGGATCCTATGATACAGTGGACACAGTTGATGCAAATAATATCCCCAAGCAATCTCAAAATATAGAAAAGGTGACTATGGACTCTGACCAACTGCAGCGATGCCATATAACTGTTGGGAATTAAGGAGTGCGCTGGAATGGAAACATGCATTGAAACTGACACAAAACCAGCTCATTGTTGTTCATATGAAGATACTCCTGGAGGTTGTGCTCTCTGGTATGCACTTCATCTCCGTTTTCCATTCCCTTCATTGAAAAAATCATCTAAATCAGTTCAGAAATGTGCATATCGTATAGCTATACCACAACTACACCAATCCAGCACACTTCCAGAGCAAAGCCCTAAAGAAAAACTTCAGGGTACCCATCTTTCTCCCCAATTTGCAAACGTCCCATTTAACCCCTCACATTTTTTTCTTTTGCTCCACTCAGAAATACTAAAATGCAAGACAATCACAAAGAAACCTTGAAATGTTGTTGTTCTCACTACAGCCCGATCGCCGATTTAACCCTTCCGGCGAACAACTCCTCTACTACTGCCTCACTAACAAAAACTGAACCTTTCCCAACAAATCACCAACCCACAAATCACTTCTTGCTCTGCAACTAACCCACAAATCACTTCTTAATTTGCACCCATTGTGTCAAGAAAGCAAGAAACAGAAAATAGAAAAGGTTAAGAAAAAAATCTTTTATTCGGCTTCTGTTCTTCTTTTCTTCTTCTTGACAGATCTACGAATCCTTTGAAAAGAAAAATAGTTCTTGTTCACTTCAGTTTCAACTGAGAAAAACATGTTTGTTTCGGGGTAATTTAATCATGTTAAACAGTGATTTTAATAGGAATATATACTATAGCTTCTCTTTTCTTTGCATCTATATATAGCAACTCCAACATAGAAGTCATTTTAGCTATTCATATGATGATTCTATTGGAGATGGTTTCGCTTCTCAAAAATACTGAAAGGATAAAATTTTACCTTTATCTCTTTTGATAGCTATAACATTAGAGATAAAGGTAACAAGTATTTCAATCCCTATTAAAATAAAGCCAACAATTCTTAGAGCATCTCTAATGTTATAGCTATCAAAAGAGATAAAGGTAAAATTTTATCCTTTCAGTATTTTTGAGAAGCGAAACCATCTCCAATAGGGATTTTGATGACTAAGAAAGTTAAAGTTGAGGTGTTGGGATTGAATTTTGGGTTTTGAGCTTGCAGTGTTGTGGGATTATGAGAGAGATTGAGATTAAAGAGAGAGGGGGCATGAGATTGAAAAGGGAGAGACTAAGCTTGTGGTGTTTTGATGATTTCTTGTTTTTGCTAAGACATTTGTTCACCTGAGCTTTGGATGTATGGTTTGTGTTACATGCGAGAAAAATGATAACCAGAGAAAGAAATTCCATATCTTCTCTTTCATTCTATTGAGTGTCATGAATGCTTTATGGCAGGCTATAGGAGGGAGCTATGCCAATAGAACATATCAAGGTGGCACTGGTGAATTCTATAAATACCATCAAGTTGGGCGCTAGGCAAGAGACTGCCTTGGGTTAAGTAGCTCTGGCAGAATGAGAGGTGTTTCAAAGCAACATATGGGTGGTTTTTGAGATTACCTGGAAATTAAAAAGCAAAAGTATGTGTTGCCAATGTTGCATGCCTTTTGATATGTTATCTAGTAGGTGATGGGATTTAGCTTGTTTGATATCAATAAAGTTTTGGTTTCTGTGCATCTTTAGCCCATGCAAAATCTGGTTCATCAATGACATCTTTATAAATGATTTTGTAAGGGATGTTATGAATTTTAGCTTTATCATCTATCTTGAAGCTGAATGTTTTGTTTGCTTCTTATTCTCATAAATAGTGGTCCCTGTATATACAAAAAAATAACTCTTATAAATAGTTTTATCATTGAAATATACAAACAAAAATATATTTATATTATTCAAAAAAACCATTTTATTAATTTAGCTTTTTAAAATAGCTTTTACAATTAGAAATACTTAGAGCAGTTGGCTGCTATTTGATGAAATCTACCAACCATGGTGGTGCAAATAGGCACATTAATTGGCATTCTTGAAGATCATCTCAGGTTGTCCCCATTTAATTGTGGCTTGCCATGATTCCTCCACGTGGACCAACAAGGATAAAGTGTTGCAACCAAATTTATTGAAGTAGAGCATTAATTCAGCCTGAGGGCATATTATAAGAAAATATAAAATATGTGACGTTTTTATTTAGCAATTTACTATTTATCCTCTAATAGTAATAGTAAAAAAGTCATAATAATTTTATCCTTGAGTCTTTTTTAACAAGTATTCCTTTTAAGCTCAAATGCATATTTTTTTTAGTGACAATTGAATTTTAAAAAATGAAATTGAATAAAAAATAGATAAAATAGGTGCCAAATGTAAAATTTGTTTTCAATTGTAGTTCTTTATTATTTTTTTTATAACTAGGTGATTGTTCTCCATAGTTTTCTTTTTTTAATGTTGTTGGAGTAAATTTTGGCTATCAAAACAGTTAAATTTTATATCAAATGGTTTTATGTGATGAGTGGGGGTTAATATTAGATATTGTTTAACATTGAAAACACCTAAAAAATAGATCTAAGTTCAAGAAATCTTTGATGTTAGGTTGATTTTGATTTTTGGAATTTTTTTTTTTTTTTTGCTTCTAAAGATCATAAATTGATTTAACAAAGCTTTTATGTTATTTGTAAGGGGTGTTTTGAGTTAAAAATAAATTGAAAATGGTTTTTTAGGTGAAACACACCATGAGCTCTATTTTCCAATCATATTAGTTGTTGAATTCTAAGAGTTCTAAACAACACATCATTTTTTGTTTTTTATAAAAAAAATGACGCAGATGATATGTTATCCACCATATTAGCTTATAAAAATATGGCACCTAGATCGAGACTTGTAGGCCCTCCCATAAGAACTTTGTTTATGGGTTAGATGCAGGACCTAACTTACCACACCTATGTAAAAGAGTGTCTGATTATAGTTGGTTTTTAAAGTGTTTATTATTTAAAAATATATTAAAATAATATTTTTTATTTAAAAAAACATTTTAATATAAGCACATCAAAATTATCTAAAATTACGAAAAAAAATCATTATTTTTGCTTTAAATGATTTTTTATTAGTCTAGCCTCATTCTATTTTTTGAAAAAAAATTACTAATTATTTATTTGTATTTCTCAAAATAACTGTTGCATTTGAGTTTTTATTAAAACTTATTCTCTATTATTTGTTTTTAGCTTATTTAACCTTTTTAAAATAAAATTATTTTTTTAATTATATTTAGTATTTTTGATTTTTTTATGAGATTGGTGAGGTTCATCAATATATATATATATATATATATATATATATATATATATATATATATATATATATATATATATATATATATTATTTGTCATAAATAGATTTATTGAACACAACCAAATGAATAATTTATATTGTATTATATATCTTAATCTTCATACATCTTTTTTTTTTTTCAGATTCTCTTTTAGTTATTATTAATGATTTTTTATTTATTTATATAAACGAGTATTTTTTTATTTAATAAGATGCTTGTATAAGTTTTTCTTATTTATATTTTAATTTTCTTATAAAATATCCAGCATGTCAAGAATTTGGAAATAAAAACTTGTATAAGTTTGGGCGTGGCTTGAAGCTGAAAGAAGGTTGTTGTCTCATCCATAAAAAGGTGACAAGACATATTAGGTTCATCGGTGATGATACCGCTCGAATCCTTTCTGTTTCTTGAAAAATACATTATAGCACTCCAAATCCCGATTACAGCATCTCCAATGGTAAAACTCATTTTGAAGAGCTAAATCTCTAAAATGATTTTTTAAATAGTATAAATATAGCTTTTTTAAACCTCCTCCAATGGTAAAAGCCATTTAAAAGAGTCATATTTGAATTTGATCTACTGTAACATTCAATTTGATTATTTTTTAGGAAAGAGTAGCAGAGTAGGCTGCTTCCTTGTTTTCTTTTTCTTTTTGTGTTTTTCCCTTCCCCTTGTTACTTGAATTGTGTAAACTCGTAGAAATTGAAAAAGGAAAAAGATAGACAAGTCTTGTTTTTGGACTTCAAAATATTCTGTTAAATAATAAAATTTCACATTTCAATTTCAAAGTGAAAAGGGCTTAATAGAAAAAATAGTTGGAAGGGGAGGGTTGAAGGAGGCTATGATTTTTGAAATAGCATCTATATAGAATTTTCAAGCAGATCTTGATAGTACTTAAGGATCCATCCATTAATGATCTCGATTTCTATGTTTCTATGCAAAACTACCCATTCAGGATCACTAATTGTGGTCGGTAATAAGTCCATGCAATGAGCACCTCCACGATAAAAATAGTAGATCATTATCTGAGAATGACCTGCTGATAACAAAAGGTGTTTAGCCTTGTTGACGTGCCAAAATTCTGACTTGTTTTTTGATTCCTTGGAAATATATAACTGGATTTAGAACGGGAAACATGAATTACCTTTAGTAACATACACTATCAAATGCCATCTGATATGTTTTTTGATTCATTGACAAAGACACACATTGAATCATTTCATACTACATGAAAAATAAATATGCTGAAGAAAAACCACAAACTAGCAACACTCCTTCAACTGCTTAATGATAAATCACAAAACCAATACCAGGAACCAAAGAAAGGGGGAATGAGGGCCATTATTTATCAAGAATTTCCATCTACTTCAAGGATGCTCGTGAAGCTACAAAAACCTTGTTTGCTAATCTTGAACTGGAAAAATTAAAGAAAGGGGAGAAACAAAATCCTTCTCCAACTCACTCGAAGACAAATGCTTAACCAAACATTCAAAACCCAGTAATTGAACAAATAACCAGTAGAAACGAATCACAGAACCTTTCCCTCTTGTTCTATCAACAACTAAACAAAGTTGAAATCTCGAATTACTAAAATATCACATTTATAGCCAAATTATAAAGATCGATAACAAAACATCAAACCTTTAAGATTAATTAATCTCCTTTTACAACAAACCAAAATCCAACATAAAACAACTAAAAAAAAACAACAATTGATTAACCACAAAATCATCGAAAAACAAAACCCTTAGAAAATCAAAATTAAAATAGAAATGGTTTGGAAAACTAACCTTTGAACAGAAAATTAAATTACTAGTTGTTCAGCTTCTGTTCTCCTTCAAACTACAAATTCACCAAATCATTCGTTGATAGAAATTGTGTTCTTTGATGGCTTTGGTTTTAATTGTGAACGAAGATATAAAAAGAATATTACAATGGTAATATATATTTTATCTTTTTCCATTTCCTCAGCTAAATTTAGCTGCTTAACAACTAGATAGCCATTTTGGCTGTCCAAATAGCTATACCGTTAGAGACGATGACAATTGATAAAAAGCTAAAAAGTACACAAATTTATCTTTGATTGTCCATTTGCCTACTCAGTTGGAGTTGCTCTTACAATGGTTTTTTGCCTCCCTAAGTCGTGTTTAGAGATGTAGGAACCATATTTCTTTTATTTTTTTCAATAATAAATTACAGGTGCTATTATTTTATTTTATTTTATTTTATTTATTACAAGCATTTTGGGTTTGACATAACAACTAAAATTATTATCAATATTACTAACTAATCAATAAAAGTTAGTAAATCATCCCGAGTAATAAAACAAAAAATTTAAAAGATTTAACAAAGAAAGCAGGCAAGAAAACAGAAAAAAACAATAACTATAATAATTATTATTGCATAAATAATAAAAATCATAAAATTATACTGAAGAATAAAATAAAAAAACCTAAAACTTTAAGAAAATAGAAAACAAAAAAATTTAAAAATGAAAAAAAAAATTATTAGCATAAAACAACTCATCTTTTTTGGTAAAGCATGAGTTTCTAATAAAGTATATAATTTTTATTAACATGAATTTATTTGTTTATTAGGTTTAAACAAAAAGTGAATGATAAATAATTAATATTTTAATTATTACTATTATTATTATCGTCACTATTATCAAAATAATTATTATGATAACTAATATTGTTATTGATATTATTATCATTATTAATAGCATTATTATAATTATTTTTTAGTGTTAATAATCTTCTTATTATTTTATGAGTTATTGTTATTATTACCATCACAACCATAATTATTAACACCATAAGCACTCCATTCATTCCAATAAATTATTATTGTTATCATCATTATCATTCGTAACGTCACTATTTTTAACATGATTATAACAACAAAAATTATTAAATTATCCCTAGGAATAAAACAAAAAAACTCAAAATCTTTAATAAAAGAGCAAGCAAGAAAATAAAAAAATAACTACAATTAGTATTGTTATAAAAAAGCAAAAAAATAAAATAACAAAACCAAAATAAATATTATTAGCATAAAAAACCATTTGATTTGAAGAACAAATTAAAAAAAAATGGAAAAATAATATCAATTTCAAATAATTATCAACATAAATTAAATTTTAAGGAGTAAATTGAATAAAAACACAACCTTAATAAAAGAAAAAAAAACCAAAACTAAGAGTATTGACACATAAATATGAACAAAAAATATGGACTACTTTAGAAGGACTGAAAAAATCAAAAGAATTAAAACCAAATAAAAAGTAAAAGAATAAGGACCAAAATGAAAAAAAAAATATAATCAATTGCAATTGAAGGAAAAAATTGAAACAAATTAAAACTTCTCTACATAAAATATTAAGGGAATAAAAACCATATCTAAAATTAAAAAAATAAAGGATGAAATAAAAAATAAAATATATAATCTATTTCATTTGAAAAATAAAATTAAAACAAATTAAAACTTCATAGAAAAAGTCTAGATGAAAAAAAAAATCAAAAGCCAGGGATTGAAAAGCTAAAAGTTTGTCATGCCCGTAAGGCTCATGTAATTACGATAAAACCACATATGAAAATATCAATATACCAATAACACCAACTCTTTAGTTTTATCTTTTCCGAGGATAAATCAATATCTTCACCGCTCACCTAAAATATAAATACTAACAATACCCTTGCTAATATTTTTTTTTTTATCACATTAAAGGATAAAATAATTATTTAACTGTTCACAACACCCTTAACCGATTAATGTTTGTTTACTACAACTAGGGTCAACCAATATTTTCACTTATACAAAGAAAATGACATAAACACCCCCAAAACCATTAATTAAATTTTATGAACTGAAAGACAGAATAGTAATTACATTGTTTCAAATCACAGTAAATTATGTTTGTAGCTCATGATTTAGTTTTTTCTTTTATGTTGTAGCTTAGTGGTAAATGTTTGTAGTTGATTTAGTGAATATTTGTTTATGTATTTTAAAATGTTTTTTTAAATATTTTTTATTTAAATTAAATGCTTTTTATATTATTTTAAAGTGTTGATTTTAAGAATAATTTTTAAAAATAATATTATTTTAATATATTTCTAAACAAAAATCATTTTAAAAAATAATTTTTATTAAATTCTCATGTACTTGTTTTGATGAATGTCACAAGTTCGAGTTAGAGAGAAATTAATATTTTATGTTATGTGATTTTTTAAAAAAAGAAAAAGAAATAGACCACTTACATGGCATAAATAAAAGTCTCAAAACGTGCCTAAGTTAGGTTTGCACACGTAGGCTGTTTTATAATAGGCTAATTAATTTTTTGAATTTGATATTTGACTTTTTATTATTATATTTTTTTAGTAACGCAAGGTTTTCATTTTCTTTGCAATTTTTAACCCTCTTTTTTGTCCTTTTTTATTTTCTTATTTAATATAAGATTTATATTATTTTATATTTTAGTATTGAGTTGATGGGAAATCAATATTCATATTTTTTTATCATATAATAAAAATTATTATTATTTTTTATAATTGAGGTGTCCATGTCAACTTATACGTAGCACAATTAATCTCTGAATCTACTGAATATCCTGCAAGTCAATGAACAAATAAAACACAACAGATTAACAAATATTTATAATGAAATTTGAACCCTAATAAAAAAAAACAAAACAAATATTTTCTCCACTAGAACAACACCACAGCTTACTAAAAGTTATTTTACCTAGCAAAAGCAGGCATCATCATCACAAAAGAAGATAGATATCACACTGACCAGTGCATAAATGTGGCAGCAATGGAACAGTGGTTTTGGTATTCTTCGAAGGACTCCACCCAACCTGAAACAACCCATTAGTGGAAACCCATGAACCTTAAAACCCCAACTGGGTGCACTTCGGCTCTTGAAGACCGAGCCACTCTTCACTGACCTATGAACCCACAGCACTCCAATATTTCAGTCACAGATATCCAACCTGACCCGCAGGGCCTGGATTCATAACTGGCCTAACCCCCGTGCCCTTGTCCAAAAGAGAGTAACGCACAGGCTCGTGGATTCTAGCCGGTGCCTAAAGAGAAACAGCATTATCTAATGGTTTGTTAACATAATTTGGTTTTCTATAGCATATAAGACTTGAAATCTAAAGTTAAAAACTCATCAAAGTAATTACACTTACATTCTTTTATTTATCTATTTTGTTATAATTCGATTTTTATTTTTTCTTAATATTTTAAAAAATATATTCTTTTCGATGGAATTCAATTAATAACGGCCATTCCATATTTTTTAATTAGATAGAAAATAGATTGACATTATACCCATTAATAAATATTACATAATATATCATAAAAATACTTAATTATATTTATATGGGGTTGAAAATAAAATTCGAGTGGAATTAGAAGAAATAGAAATACCACCTCACCATAGCCATGAGAGCATGTTGTTAACACAACCATATATTGATCATCTTCCACATAGTGAATTAAAATTATATTGTATGTGGGGTCTTGGTTTAGTGACCGGAAAAATTTATTTTTTTATTTTGTATCAGAGTTCAAGTTTTATTATGCACATCTATTATCTCTAGTGCTTTACTTATTTATTGGATTTATAAGATATTCAATAAATCTAAAAATTTATTATAATATGTGTAAGTTTGCCGAATATTCCGCTTATAAAAAAAATTATATAAAATAATCCTAATAAATGTTGAAAACTGCCCCTGTAGAGGAAAACAACGAGGGGCGTTTCCGTCCATTTATTTATTCACAACCAATCATGTCCCTCTGTTCTCTCTCCACATAGAAACAAAACCTTAAACCCAATGAAAACCTCGCCTCCTTCACTCCACCCCTCGCTGCCCCCATACTCTTATCTATTCTCTTCTGTCAGAAAAAAACAATGGCAGACCCACCATCAATGCAAAGCTTCCTCAAACATCAACACCAACAGTACCCTTCTTCTTCTACTTCAAAACCCACAAAAAAGACCTCAACAAAGCTACCCCATCCCTCATCTTATCGACACTTTCCATGCCTTTTCTGTCCTCGCAGGTTCTACACCTCTCAAGCTCTCGGTGGCCATCAAAATGCCCACAAACGTGAAAGAGCCGTTCACCGTAGAAACAACACCCTCAACACTCCTAACTCAACAGACCCTTCTTTTAGGATACCTTTATCATTTGTTAACCATAACCACCCGCCAACAACTACTCCTCCTGCAGTACCATTTTTGAACCAATACCACAAGCTTCAGGCGCTTGACCCCATGATGAATAGAAACTACCATTTTCCATTGCCGTCTTCAGGTTTCTATGTTTCGGCTCCTCAGTATGGTATGCTTTACGGTGGGTTCGCAGCTATTACATCTCTTGATCATGATATTGGTTACGCTAATGATGTTTCAGCAACTGATGATGATCCTAATACCGTCACTGCAAATGTTGACCTTACCCTCCGCTTATAAGCTATATATAGTTTCTTGATGTTCTTCAAAGGTAGTTTTTCAGCTGGGTTAGTTGTTGGCTCTTTGAAAGTGTGATTAGCTTTACAGGTAATGAAATTGAAAAGGTTTTATTTGGTGTTTGCTTAGTTTTTTGTAGGGTTGGGGTTTTGTTTGGATCTTAGATTCCATATTTCTAGAGTTTTTAAATTATCAGTGAAGATTAACTCACTAAATCATGTTATTAATTAGATTGTAGCTTATGATACGAGGATGATGTTTGTTTATCTTGATATCTCTCTTCTGTCGTGTTTTTCTTTGAGCCAAATTATGTTTTTTCATGTTCTCTCACCTGTACTCTCCCAAAAATGCCCTTCTGCTGACCGGACTGGAATTCTCCGGCGATGTTTGAGTACTAGCGAGTAAAACAAAGTTAATCTCATCGACCAGCTTGCAACTGATAAATTATGTATAATAATATTGTTCATTATGCTGATTTAATGACAGCGGTAGGATTTGCATTTTCATCTTTCAATTTATTTTTATTTTTTTTTGGGTTCTTTAATGGTGGTTTGGCTGGGTTTTATTCATAGATCGGCTAATATCTAATTTACAGATTCCTTTCCCAGTAAGCTGTAATTTAATTGCCTGTTTAATTTTTTTTATATAAAAATACATTAAAATAATATATATATATATATATATAGTAAAAAATATTTTTGATATCAACACGTATAAATAATCTAAAAACACCAAAAAAATTAATTTCAAATAAAAAATTCAACTTTTTTTTTAAATATTTTCAAACTATATGCAATTAGAAAATATCTTAGTGTTTTGCATGCAAAAAATATCATTCATCTACAAGTATTTGACTTATACCGAGCATAACAAAAGGTTTTGCATTTGAAGAAGTGCTTTTATTGGCACTGCGGCCAAACTACAGGTTAGCTGTGGTTGGTTTATTTATTTTTTTCATTTTAAATGAAGGTGATTAGGTGCGTTTAAATTATTTTGATGTGCTGATGTCAAAAATAATTTTTAAAAAATAAAAAAATATATCATTTTGATACATTTCGGCACGAAAAGCACTTTGAAAAACAACCACAACCGCACTCCCAAACACCCCTGAAATATGCATCTTCACTGTTGTACAACATACAAAATTAAGGCACATTTGTTTTTGTATCCTAAACCAATGAGTTTTATCATTAATTTTGGATCACTTAAGTTCTCTCTCAACTTATTTCATTTAGATAAAATATTTTATCCCATTTGACGATGCTATCATAACTAACCTCATTTAACCCATTTTCTGACTTAATGGTATAAACTATTACAATGAATAATAATTTAATATGGTTTGTTCACTTATCTTATAATAGTTAATTGATTTTTTTTAAAAGGATTCATCATTACAACTTCTAATTGTGGAACTTTTAATTTTTACACTTTACACATAGACATCTAATTCCAACTCAACTAGTATTCTTTGTATGTGAAAGTGGGAAATTAAATAAAACCCTTAATCATTTTACAATAATCTTCCTTATACAATCTTTGTGGTGGATTTACATCCAATAATTATAATCCATTACTTAGAAAATATATATAGAATATTAATAACAAAATTTATTAATAATATAACAATCAATTCAAAATTAAACTTTTATAATTAAAATGAATTCATAATCTAATTAATGTTACCCTTTTCGATCCCCTCACATAAAAATATACAAAAACAAGATCCAAAACACAAAAGGATATACATGAAAAAAGCCTAGAAAATTGCCCAATTTTTTGGTGAAAGACTAAAATGACATGTGAAAAAGTTGGAGGACCAAAATGTATAAAATTAGCTAAATTGGCAACCAAATTTTGATTGATAAAGTGTTCTATTAGTGAAAATATTTCTATATAGGGTAACAAAATACAAATTTATATAGGTAAGGACTTAATGAGAATTTTAGAAGGCTTAATTAATCTTTTTGATGACTTGATTGCTAGGAATGTAAATTTTTAAAGTCTTTGGGTGTTAAGTGGACTACGTTAAAATTTTGGGACTTAATTTCCTACTGAGAGGTTTAATTAGATGAATTAGGGACTTAATTGTAAGAATATTAAAATTTAATAGGCAATTAAAGACTTGATCAAAGAATTCAAGGACCAAACTAAAACAAATATGTTATTGTAGGAGTTAAAATTGACCAAATAAGAGGTCAAATTAAAAAAAAAAAATTGATGGTTAATTAAAGGTCCAAGTGCACAAATAAAAAATCAAGAACCAAGATGAAAATGACGCTAAACTTTGAGGTTAATAATTAAAGTTGACAGGGGTGAAATTGCATGTGATTAAAAGTTGAGAGGCAATTACAAGTGTAAATAAAAGAAATTAAAAGATTATGCTCTACTGCTGTTTTTTTTTTAAAAAAAAATCATTGAAAATTACGAAATGAATTCTTACAAAGATTAAAAAATTCATCACCAAGTAGACAAATGAAATTCAAACGAATTCCATCAGTTCGCTTCCCTCCAGTTTCTTCCTTCTTGTCCCTCTCTTCTCAAATTTATCAAGTAGACAAATAAAATTCAAACAAATTCTATCCCCTTTCTTCCCTCTTGTTTATTCCCTCTCATCCCTCTCTTCTCAAATTCTTACACAAACAAATGAAATTCAAATCAAGTAATAGACAAATGAAATTTCTTCCCTCTATCTTCTATCTTCTTTGCCATTTGAGCGTTCTTTTTCTCAATTTCTCAAAATCTTCTTAATCAAATTCAAACTCATCTTTCCTTCCTTCCAATTTTCTCTTCTCTTCTCTCTCTCTTTTCAATACTGATTTCTGTCAAAAGGATGAAGTACTCATGTATTTCATATTCATTGCTGCAATCTCATGCTTGGTTCATCAAAGCATGAGATTGAGGAGAGATGTTAGAGTATAGAAGGTGTATTCTAGAATATAATATTTGTAGTCTAGAGTATAAAAGATGATATAAGATATGTATATAAATAGAAAGGTACACACATAGCAAATATATGCAAAAATAGAATAACAATACAGTAAAATTTCAAATCTTGTTCTCCCTCTCTTTTCTCTCTTCTCCCTCTTCCCGTCTCTAAACTCATTCTTCTTTTTCTCTCAATTATCTACAAACTTTATCAATCCTAACATCAAGGACCCAACTAAAACAAATATGTTATTGTAGGGGCTAAAATTGACCAAATAAGGGGTCAAATTGAAGAAAATCAAAAGTTTAATAATCAATTAAGGATTCAAGTGCACAAATAAAAAACCAAGAACCAAGATGAAAATGACACTAAATTTTGAGGTTGATAATTGAAGTTGGCAGGAGTGAAATTACATGCGAATAAAAGTTGAGAGGTAATTACAAGTGTAAATAAAACAAATTAAAAGCATATGGACTAGATTTAAATTTGTCAAATCAAAATTTTAAAAGCCTAATTTGTAGGGTTTAACCTAGACAACACATCACTTAAGTTTAATGAAATGATTGAGTGATACGTTTTTTAACTACTGTTCAACTTTTTATTTGGTAGTTTTGACTGATCAAATATGCATCTTTAAAGTTAATGAATATGGTGTGTTCGATCATCTCATGAGTTGTAACCACTATCATTCTATTGAGATGCGTCCCTTCTACAAAGATTAACTATTCTTATTGAAGTTTACATCCTATCTTTTTCAATGAACTCAATAATATTTTATTTTGATCAACCATCATTGGAATTTCATATTCTCTCGAGTTGATATTTTTAAATGAATGAATATAAAATAATTATTATTACATTTTATGTTTGTCCAATATTTTCTAAATACAAAATAAAACCACTTGTGCAGTCCTGTAAACACACAACAATATAATTCTTTGTGCAATTCGACCCTTTATAATCCATTCTATTCAACACACAAAACACTACCTGATCTTCACAGAAATACAATATATTTATTCTTCTAATGGTCTTGGAAAGAGACATAGAGACAGAGAGAGAAGTGATCAGAGTCACACATGGTATTTTATACTTGTTGCTAAAACCAAATCAGGTGGCTTAATTTACAAGTGCTAGACTAGAAGAACGCGGTTAACCCATTTATTTATGCTGAGTCCTACCCCTATAAGGCTGTGAAATAGAACCCCAATACTCATCATCATGGAGATCGCCGATGAAACAGGCGTCGTCGCTCAAATGAATGATTATTCAGTGTGGGCAATTCCACCTGAAGCTGTGGGAGAAAGGCTGAAAAAGTTGATGGGGGCTCTCAGATCAGAGTTTGGTGGGCCAGAGATCCCGCCACATATAACTGTTGTGGGTGCTATGAGCTTAACAGAGCAGGATGCTTTGGAGAGGTTTAGGTCAGCCTGTGAAGGCCTCAAGGCTTATCATGCTAAGGCTGATCTTGTAATTGCTGGGGCTTTTCCTTCCCAATGCCTGTATTTGCTCTTCCATTCAACGCCTGAGGTGGGTCTGAAACTTTCTTTAGAAATTGATGGGATTTTTCTACTTTCTTGATCTCTAATCTTGTTTCTGATGCATTAAGGTAATTCCTTAGAAATTGAATGTATTTTTCTCTTTTCTTGATCCCTAAACTTGTTTCAGATGCATTGAGTTAATCTCATCCTTGTTTTCAGATAATACTTTGTTTCCTTTTCAGTTGTATATGTATAATGAATTGATAATTACCTAACTCTTTTCCAGGTAATGGATGCAAGTGCACACTGCTGTAGGTATTTTGGGTACAAGAGGTCTAATCGTAAGTATTCTTGAGTTTCAATATAACAATTGAAGAAGAAAGTGAGAGTTTTTTTATATTATTACCTTGGTGTTTGAGTGAGTTCATGGATATTTCAATTAATTTTATATATTTTAAAATTAATAATTAAATAAGTATAATATTAGCAATTACAAGTCGAAGTTAGACAATTTTTTTTATTAACGTGAGTGTTTGGTGGGTTTGTGCGCACCTCAACTAATCCTACTGGCCCTTAAAATAACAATCGTGTAAGTTTTTAATAATTATTATATTAGCCATTAAAGAGTTCAAATCTAAAATTACATGGAAGCAAACTCCTGAGATCTAAACTTTTATCAGTTTGAGAGGTTAAATGAGACGATCTTTCATGCATACAGTAGTGACATAAGAATATTGGAAGCATAATCGAGCATTTTATCATCTTTGCAGGGTATATGCCACATCTTAGCCTCCTTTACGGGACTCTAACAAAGGATGAGAAGAATAAAGCTCGAGAAAAAGCTTCTGTTCTTGATGAGAGCATCAATGGCCTGAACTTCCAGATAAGTCGCCTGGCACTGTGGAAAACAGACCGTAAAGACAAATTAACTTTGGAATCATGGAAGCAGATTGCTGAATGCAGCCTTAGCCCCAACTAGCTATTCAATTCTTCTTTCTTGATGCCTGTGTTTAGAACAAGATATACCAAATGACCAAGTGCTCTTCAGCTGCATGAGTGCTTGGCTGGGTATGCAATTTTATTACCGGTGGACTTGGGAAATGTTATGTTCCAGCTAGACTGTGAATGGAAAATAACATCAATTTGAGTCGCACTCCTGGCAGCAGAGGCTTATTAATTGATATTTTTAAGTTTTTTCTTGTGTTAATTTATTACTAACTAATGATTTTTATGTTATTAATGCATTTTTTTTTATTTTTTTTTAATTATTTTCTTAATTGACTTGTAAAAAGGTGAGGTTTAATTGGTCAAAGGAATGTGAGGAGAGTTTTCAGGAGCTGAAAAGAGGGCTTACATCAGCCCCCGTCTTGGCCCTTCCTTCTAGAACAGAAGGTTTCATTGTTTATAGTGATGCCTCAAGCAGGGGTTTGGGATGTGTATTAATGCAGCACGGAAAGGTGATCACATATGCTTCCAGACAGTTAAAGCCGCATGAAGTGAATTATCCGGTCCATGACTTGGAACTTGTAACAATAGTATATGCCTTGCGAGTATGGAGACATTACTTGTATGGAACACAAGTATAGATTTTCACCGACCATAAAAGTTTGAAGTATTTAATGTCGCAAAAAGAATTGAACATGCGGCAGAGAAGGTGGGTGGAATTGACAAAGGACTATGATTGCATAATTGATTACCATCCGGGCAAAGCCAATGTAGTGGCGGATGCATTAAGTTGAAAAGGGAAAGTAGTGATGGGTGATACAGAAACTTCATAACAAGCAAATGTGATGGAATTGAAAAGGATGAGAATTCAATTCAATATGGGTCCTAAAGGGTCATTACTAGCTCATATGAAGATCAGATCAGTGTTACGAGATAAAGTTCTAAAAGCACAGTTGGTAGATGAAGGTGTAGAGAAAATTAAGGAAAAGATAAAGCAAGGCAAGGAGTTATCCCTTCAAATGTTGCTGGGAGGGTTGGTTGTGATGGGAAAACAAGTTTATGTGCCTGAGAATAAGACCCTAAAGAGTGAGATATTAAAGAAAACTCATGAATCTCGGTTTGCAACTCATCTTGGGAGCACCAAGATGAATAGAGATCTCAAGGAATATTACTGGTGGTGGAATATGAAGAAGGAAATAGCAAAATATGTGTCAAGATGTGGGATATGTCAGCAGGTGAAGATAGAACATCAAAGGCCGGCAGGAGAATTACAGCCACTACCAATTCCAAAATGGAAATGGGAAAATATAGCTATGGATTTTGTAACCGGATTGCTAAAGGGGAAAAAAGGCAATGATGCTATATGGGTAGTGGTAGATCGACTGACAAAGTCGGTTTTGTTCTTACCCATCAAAATGATTGACCCCATATACAAGTTGGCTAAATTATATGTGAACAAAGTGATTAGACTACAAGGAGTTCCCATATCAATGGTGTCAGATTGAGACCCGAGATTTACCTCAAGGTTATGGCCGTGCTTACAACGAGCTTTGGGAACCAAGGTGAATTTGAGCATGGCATTCCACCCCTAGATAGATGGCCAATCTGAAAGAACCATTCAAACACTTGAAGACTTTCTAAGGTCATGTGTGTTAGAGTTTGGGGGAAACTAGGAAGACTTGCTACCGTTGGTAGAGTTCACGTATAATAATAATTACCAAGCTTCTATCGAATGGCTCCATATGAAGCCCTTTATCAGAGAAAATGTCGCACTCCGATATGTCGGGATGAAGTTGGAGAAAGGAAACTCATGAGTCCTGAATTGGTACAAATAACAATTGATAAAGTAAGGGTAATCAGACAAAGAATTAAGGAAGCTCAAGATAGACAGAAGAGTTATTCACACAAGCGGAGGAGACCTTTAGAATTTTAAATAGGGGATAGAGTATTCTTAAAAGTGGCACCATGGAAGGGCATCATTCGATTCGGAATAAAAGGAAAGCTTGCTCCGAGGTACATTGGCCCATTTGAAGTGATCGCTAAGATAAGGTCAGTCGCTTATCGCTTGAAGCTACCAGCACACCTAGAGAAGATTCATAATGTATTCCATGTATCACTATTATGGAAGGCGGAAGTGGATCCTTCCCGAGTGTTACCTCCAGTTCCTATTGAAGTAAATGAAGACTTGACACTCAAGACTAAGTCAGTCAAGATCACGGATAGTAGTGAAAAAAACATAAAGAAATAAGAGAGTATCACTAGTTAGAGTGTTGTGGAGAAACTCACAAATTGAGGAAGAAACGTGGGAGAGAGAATCAGAGATTAAGGAAAAATACCCCCACCTATTCCTTGAGCCAGGTATGTGATTTAAATTTTGGAGACAAAATTTTCTATTAGGAGGGGAGAATATGAATCCCGAGAATAAAAAAATATAAAATTTATGAAAAGAAAAGAAAAGCAAAAAAAAAAAAAAGGGTCAAAAATTTAATTACGAAGAAAATGGACTATAAGTACCCATTTCTTCCCTCGGCCATGTCCAGCTGAAAAGAGAAGAAAGAGGGGAGAGATAAACCAAATTTTTCTTCATAAAAACTAGGATTTAACACCCAAAAGCTTGTAAACCCATAAAAGTCTTGAAATTCTAAAGTGGAGGAATACAATTTGGAAGAGGATTAACAAGAAGAAAGTGAAGAATTTGGGGAAGAAAAGAGTGGTTGATTCTTAACAAGGAGAAGAAGACTAAGATTCTTCCAAGATTGTGAACTAAAGTCAAGATTTCATCCAAGTAAGGAGTTCTAATTCCAATTTCTATTCAATTAACCTCAATTTGATTAGAAGTTCATAATTCTTCTTGAATTGGGAATTAGGCTTTTAATACAAAATATTGGGGAAATGCATAAATGAGTAGGGTTTTCATGAATAAAGGGAAAAATATGGCTGTGATTGATAAGGGAGAAAGGATTGAAGATGATTTGGTTATGTTTCCTCCATTTTTGCAAAACAGGGCAAATTCATTGTCCTGTTTCTTAGGAGAATTTGGACCTGAAACATACATAATTAAGGGAGATTACCTGCATAGAAGTTGTAGCTGGGAGTGTTAGCTTTCCAAAGAGTCCAGCCCTATATAATTTGGAGCTCTGGAACTCCAGATATGGATAAAAAGCTGATAAGAGATCAAGATGTCACCTATGTTGATAGTTTTAGCCAAGTTGAGAAAATAACAAAGATTTAACCATGTTAAGGGTAGAAAATTGTTCCTTTCCCTTCATAAAATATGTCTTGATCCTCAGGAAGTAAAAGAAAAGAATAAATGGTCATTAAAAATTAAATTCATAATGTCCACTTGGACTATAAATGAGCCGAAAAGTTAAAGGATGATAATGAGGACTATAAGTGAGAAAGAAAAGATTTGGTAAAGAGAAATGAATATTATTATCATTTTTTTATGTGTAATATGTGGATTAATATGAAAAAAAAATATGGTGGGTGTTTGTGGTTTCAAGAGAAACCCCGGGTGGAGGGCAACAACAACAGGGAAACACAAGCCGGATGTTCATAGCAGGTAGGTACTTGGTACCTATATCTCCTTTATCTAATAATTATTTTTGTTACTAATTATTTAACTATAAGATACGAATTGGTGCTTAGTGATGAGGGAAAGAAAAGGGGTAAAAGGGATGGAAAAATGGATATATATGTGTATAGGAAGAAACAAGCTCGTTGATATCGGCATTACCGATATGTTGGTGGTGAGATATAGACCTTGATAAGCTATTTGGTTTCAGAATAGTTAATGATATCGACGGGTGACATCGATATCGGTATAATTTATAAACTTGATTAGTTATTTGGTTTCGGAATAGTTAATGATATCGGCGAGTGACGTCGATATCGGTAAAATTTATAAACTTGATTAGCTATTTGGTTTTAGAATAGTTAATGATATCGGCGAGTGATGCCGATATCGGCAAAATTTATAAACTTGATTAGCTATTCGGTTTCGGAAGAGTTAATGATATCGACTAGTGACATCGATATCGGTAAAATTTATAAACTTGACTAGCTATTCAGTTTTGGAATAGTTAATGATATCGGTGGATAACGTCGATATCGACAAAATTTATAGACCTGATTAGCTTCGGAGATGAAAGCTAATGATGTCAAGAATCCTTGACATTGACATACTCTAAAACCTTCTAAGGTAATAATGGAACAAATATTAACTATTTGGTTTTAAAAATAGTTAATGACACCAACGATTATGTTCACGTCAACATTTTCATTAAACTGATTAGTTAATTTCAAGTTGGGCAACTAGAGACACTATTGGAGGTCATTAGTATCGGCTATAGTGTCTTCGATGCGAAAAAAAAGAAAGAAATAGTCAAAATAAATAAATTTTCTTTTATATAACCTTAAAAGGGTGTATATGGTTGTGTTAGAATCTTATACAATTTAAGTAGATTGAGGGATATGTTGTTTAAATTTTTTTGTAAATTGCTAGTATTTACTTAATTGTTTTATTGATATGGAAAATCTATATTTTGCAGGATCCTCCCATTCTCGTCAAGAATAGATTTTATTAGACCCTTAATCTTTTTTGTATAAGCTAGGAACTTAGAAAGTTGTGATGTAATTTTGGTTATGCTGAAAAATATGTAAACTGTATAGAATAGTATATTTGTGAATTTTGGTTCTGAAATATTAAATTGTGTTATGTTATATATATATATATATATGAAATCTTCGTATGTGAATTGACTCTTTTAATTCTTACCTTATGCATGTGATGTATAATGGAGCTTGGGAATGAATATGGTCCTGAATATATCCTGAAATGAATTTTGCAGTTGAATTGTATTAAACATGGATGGGATTGTGATGAGATATGATTCAAACTGCATGTAGGTTACATTGCCGATAACTTGGGATCTCCCGATATAGGGGAGACTCTGCTGAAATTTTGTTAGAAATTTTGGAAAGAGAAAAAAAAATTATGCTCCAATTACACTTTATAGGGGAAGGATTAATAAAAATTTGGGGTTGTTGCGCTTTGACTCATCCAGATTTCAATATGAATATGGTGGACTAAATAGAAATATGGTATATTGGAGTGTCATAACCGAGAATTTGCAATTAACCTGTAGTGTTTCAACTATTGGAATGTTCTTTAAATCAATTTTGTTGTCGTAAAAATCAGATTTCTAGGTTGCTATAGCCGAGAAACTAGGTGATGACTTCGTGATGAGATGGTTGGACTTCATGTTGAGATGGTCGCACTATGCAAATAGTTATGCAGATACAATCACATTGGGGTGATCCATGTGCTGCTCCTTTTAAGTACTATGGTCTTAGCCAACCTCGTTCTCCTCTTTCAAGGTGCCTTTGTTTAGAATTATTTTATTTAAATTTTGAATGTTGAAAAATTAATATTTGAAGATTAAATTAAATTAATTTTTAATTTCTTCTTTATATTATTGAAGTTTATTAAAATTATTTTATAATTTAACTTTTTGAAAAAAAAAACTAAAGTAGCATTGACAAATTAAAGACGAAAATTTTTATCGGTATTTTCCAAAGAGTTGGATAGTAATTACTCAAAATGCAATTATTACTAATGGCTTTACTGACGGAATGGTCTGATGAAATGTTAGCAATGACATCACCAATAAAATATATCATTGATAGATATCGGTGGAATCATAGGTGAAATGTATATGATGGAATCACTAATGGTATATAAAAATGATATCACTGAAAAAATCTACCAATGAAATTATCACTAATGGTATATAAAAATGATATCACTGAAAAAATCTACCAATGAAATTATGGTTGGTGTTCTGTTGATATAATTAATTCTGAGGAACTCATTGGAAAAAAATAACCAACGAGGGGTTTAATGATGTAAGGTTTATGTCAATGTAATTGTCTGGAAAACAATTACCGATGAAAAGTATTTGATATTACCGACATATATTTTTTTTCGATGAAACAATTAATTCTAGTAGTATGATAAAATATTGTCAAGTCTATTTCATGAGTGAGGACTGCTAATCAAGGGTCATGATTCGACCACTTGAGTGGAAGATTGCTAATCCTATAAAAAGGGACTAAAGAAATTGATAAGAATTAACTAGTTAATAATCCGGTAAATTACAGGATGTATAGTGATCTAAGACAAGTAGCAGCCTAAAAAATGGGTGAGGTGTGATAATGGAAATAAATGAAAAATTAATTGCCTAAAGGTAGGTTATGGGATATATATTGTTTTTTTATCCTAATACTATGTATATAATAAACATACGATAAGCATTAATGAGCATGCATAATGTTTCATTCTAACAGTATTGAAATTATTAAAGTATTTATGTAGTATAAAATGGTATTTATTGATTTTAATTTATATTTAGGCATATTTATCAAATAATGGTTGAATTATGTGATATGAAAACATATAAATATGATAGTAATGTTGAGTTTATGTAAAATGTGTTGAATTATAGTTATGGATAGAATTCTATTTAAAAAGATACTTTGCTAAGACTTTTTATATTATTTTTTTTCCTAGTTTTTTTATTTATTTTAGCACGTGATTATTTTATTTTATTTGTTTTTAATATTAGATTTGGTATGTATTGTTTAGGTTTTTAATTGTTTTATAGTTGAATAGTTTTTATCATTATTTTTTCATGGTTGTTTTTTAACTGAGCAATCCTTTATTCAAAATTGATTTTTTTTTAAATTTATTATTTGATATTTTATTATTAAGTTTTTAGCTTTATTGTTTGTTTTACTTTCCTCTTTATAATGTTATCTCGATCTCATATTCTGAGTAATAGGTTAGTCAAATTAATCATGGTTGATTGAGATTTTTTTTTCTCAATTTGTTTCTTAATATTTATTATGTACAATTTCACCCTTCCACATTAAGTTATTAACTCTTTAGTTATGTGAATTTTTTTCACATTTTTTTTTGTTGGGTTATCATGAGTGCATGTTAGTCAAGTTAACCATGATTAACTTGTACTTTTTTACTTTGTATTTTTTATTTAATTTTGCTTTATTTTTTTAGTTGTTTTTTATTCTAATTCTAGTCTCATGTCAAAAGTGACTGGTTGATTGAATTAGCTCATGTGAAATTTTCTTTCTTTTTTAATGATATTTTTAATTTTATTATTTTTTTATTAAATTATTTGACCTTGAGCTTTGTCATGTGCTTGCATCTCTTATTAATTTTTTTTTCAAGAGTGAGGTTGTCAAATTAAGCCAGGTCTATTTATATTTTCTTTCTCCATGATTTTTTATTTAAATTCAATCTTTTTTGTGAGGTACTTCTTTTGTAAGTATATTTTTTATCCTGATCTCGTGTCTCTAATGGAGACTTAGTCGAGTTAATCCAGATTTATTTAAACCTTTTTTCCTTCTTTTATTATGAGTTTTTTTTTGTTTTTTTTAATTTCATTATTTTACATTAAATTATTTTCCCTGAATTTTTATCATTTTTTTTTACTTTTATTTCTATTTGGCTATTTGAGAGTGAATTGGTAAAGTTAACATGGGTTATTTTGATGTTTTGTTTTATTGAACTTTTTGTTTTTGCTAGGTCCTTCTTTTGAAAATTATTTTTTTATCTCGATCTCATATTGCATGATATCGATTCATTAAGTTAACTCGAGGTTTTTTTTTTTCTTTAGTGTTTTATATATATATATATATATATATATATATATATATATATATATATATATAGATAGATAGATAGATAGATAGATATTTTATTTCTATTTGGCTATTTGAGAGTGAATTGGTAAAGTTAACATGGGTTATTTTGATGTTTTGTTTTATTGAACTTTTTGTTTTTGCTAGGTCCTTCTTTTGAAAATTATTTTTTTATCTCGATCTCATATTGCATGATATCGGTTCATTAAGTTAACTCAAGGTTTCTTTGTTCTTTAGTGTTATATATATATATATATATATATATATATATATATATATATAGATAGATAGATAGATAGATAGATAGATAGATAGATAGATATATCTTCAATTTTACTTTTTTTTTTACTTTTTTCTCCGACTTATTTTGATCTCATATCCTGAGTCTGATTTTATTAAAGTTAACCTTTTTATTTCATGTTGTTATCACTTGAATATCATTTTTTAGCGTTGAAAAAATTAAACTAGTCCCACAGCATAATGTGTGTCATCTATCTAGTTATTAGTTATTATTGATACAAATGTTTTATCTTTAATGGGACCATTTCATTTAATTATTTATGATCATGTTTACTTTTTACCTTAATTTTATACCCCCAAAATATTTCAACTATTGGTTAGGATCCTACTAATTCAATGCATAATATTTTTATAATAAGTAATTTGAAGGCATTACTCATTTTATAATTATTATTCTTGTCATGGGATTGGTGTGATGGTGTTAGGGATTTTTTATAATTATTATTATTACTCGTTATTTAGTTATTTGATTAGATTTATTAAAAAACTAGAATATATTAGTTTTATTAGAGATTCTAAGGGTAAAGGACTGATTATATTTAGGGGAGATATTAGCACCATTAGCACATCTTTACTTGGTAAGTTGTTTTGTGTTATTTCATGTGATAGAGTTCACCTTATCTTGAATAATGTGTTTTTTTATCTACCATGATAAAATACTCCTGATTGGTGGATATTTTGAATTAACTTTGAGATGTTTCGGGGAAATTTCTAATATTTTCAAATATCAGCAGACCTTGTAGGTTTAATACTTATATCAGAGTATTTACCATTAATTCTAATGAATTAAGAGAAAATTAATTTTTGAAATATTATTCAAATTATCAAGGATTTAATAAACTCATTATTAAAATTCCAAAGCATATGCAAAAAGCCAATAAAAAAATTTATTTTTAATCAAAACATGAATTTATTTTTAAAATATTTGGTCAGCATCCAAAAACACTAAAAAAAAAATTTTGATATTATTTTTTTTATTTTATTTTTTATAAACGCATATTTAATAAAATACTAAAAATAAGTACAAGTTGAAAACTAAAAACAAAATACAAGTGTGTTTGTGATTGCTAAACACACCCTTGACTCAAGGATTGAACTGACTGAGTCTATGGCCCATGATCAACCCAATTAAGCTAAGCCTATAACCCAAAAAAGAATCCACATATATATTTGTGGAGTTGGACCCAGCCCATCTACGTGGGCTAGGCTTGTAGGATGGTCCAGCCCCTTTCTTTCCTTTGTAGAATGTGAATTAATTCACGTTCTCCTGGGAAAAAAACATATTCGAAGGAAAAAGAAAAGAAAAGCGTTACATGGTCGGAGGAGGGTCTTGCCTAGCTGATGGAGGAAGAGCCGTCGACAGCAAAGGTGGTCTCCGCTGATCACGGTGTTGCTAGATCTATTTACAGTGGTGGTGTTGGATCTTAGAGTGCTACTGCTGTTTTCGACTTCAAAGGATGAAATGAATGGTTTTACATGCATGGTAGCTGATAGTAGCTGATCTTGGAGGAACAAGTGCTGGGGAGTAGAAACTCTTATTCATAATTGAATCTGCTGGAAGGAAACCAAGGGGGTGTATAAACTTGTATCAGTCTAAGAGGTTAAATGAGACTATCTTTCATGCATACAGTAGTGACATAAGAATATGGGAAGCATAATCGTGCATTAATGATTATATTTTTGAGCTTATAGCCATAAATTATCATCTTTGCAGGGTATATGCCACATCTTAGCCTCCTTTACGGGACTCTAACAAAGGATGAAAAGAATAAAGCTCGAGAAAAAGCTTCTGTTCTTGATGAGAGCATCGATGGCCTGAACTTCCAGATAAGTCGCCTGGCACTGTGGAAAACAGACCGTAAAGACAAATTAACTTTGGAATCATGGAAGCAGATTGCTGAATGCAGCCTTAGCCCCAACTAGCTATTCAATTCTTCTTTCTTGATGCCTGTGTTTAGAACAAGATATACCAAATGACCAAGTGCTCTTCAGCTGCATGAGTGCTTGGCTGGGTATGCAATTTTATTACCGGTGGACTTGGGAAATGTTATGTTCTAGCTAGGCGGCAGAGGCTTATTAATTGATATTTTTAAGTTAATTATTTTTTCGTGTTAATTTATTACTAAATAATGATTTTTATGTTATTAATGCATTTTTTTTTATGTTTTTTGAATTATTTTTTAATTTACTTCTCTATTATTGATGAATAATTCGGTGATAATTTTTATGTTATTGTGTTTTGTGGTATTATATGAATTAATTTTATTAATTGCTAGTTCTTTGTTCAATGAATGATTAAATAGTGAATTTAAGGTGTCTAGATAAATTATAATTTTCATTATTTCAGTGATAGAGATTTCATTGTTTCAATGGAGTTCTCAAAAAATCATGAATGAAGATGGCTTGTCAATACATAGTTTATGAGGTTTAAGGTTAATATGAACTTAGTTTATTTTATCATGTTATTTTGTTTACTTTATCAAGACTAATGAAAATTTCCTTTTATAATTTTTAACTACAAGGAAAAAATTGTTTGTGAGGATACTAATGATAATGTTACGAGAACTGCTTGAGAGAATCACGTTGTAACTAGGTAATTTCAGCTATATTAGTATTTTTCTTCTTCTTTAAAATACCATAGTATTATTTTATTTTACTAATAAATAATTCATTTGTATCATAACTGTTGTGTGATTTTTAGTACAACACGCATAAAAAAACAAAAAAAATATACTCAAGTAATAGAACTTTTGGATTACTAGAATGTGACAATCTAGGAGTTCAAGTTGTCATACATCTCAAAAGAAATATAGGTGGATTGTATTGAGCATGCGATGTTAGAGAGTTTCACACATCACTCATATTTTGGTGCACAAAATCAAAACCAATGTTTTCTAGGTTCCATTACACACACTACCGGCTCTTTATTGTTTGTTTCAAAAAATGATATTTTTTTAATAACATCATTTTCTTACTTATAATTTCTTTCTTAATATTTATAACTGACACTGTTTTTTTTTTCTTGCGGGCTACGAGTTTTGGATGGGAACGATTGTCGGTTAAGCTTTTTGTTGAGATACATGTATAAAATAAAGATCATTAATAAGGAGTGCAATAAAAGTTTTTGGATAGTCACACTCGTCAATTCATAGTATGTTGGTAAACTTCAAAAACAATTTCTTGAAGTTATTGTTTCATACGATTTTTTCTTACTTTTATTTTTAATTATTTCTTTCTAGGAAACATATAATAGTCAATTTAAGGACAAATATAAAGATGATCATTTGACCCATCCAGATTTCAATGTGGATATGGTGGACTTAATAGAAATTTGGTATATTAGAGTGTCATAACTGAGAATTTGCAATTAACCTGTAGTGTTTCAACTATTGGAACGTTCTTCAAATCAATTTTGTTGTCACAAAAATCAAATTTTTAGGTTGCTATAGCCGAGAAACTAGGTGATGAGATAGTCGAACTTCGTGATGAGATGGTTGGACTTCGTGTTGAGATGGTCACACTATGCCAAATAGTTATGCATATACAATCATATTGGGGTGATCCATGTGCTTCTCCTTTTAAGTACTATGGTCTTAACCAACCTCCTTCTCCTCTTTCAAGGTGCCTTTGTTTAGATTTAATGTATTTGAATGTTGAAAAATTAATATTTTGAAATAGATATTTGAATATTAAATTAAATTAATTTTTAATTTCTTCTTTATATTATTAAAGTTTATTAAAATTATTTTATAATTTAACTTTTTGAAAAAACTAAAGTAGTATTGAAAAATTAAAGACTAAATTTTTTATCGGTATTTTCCAGAGAGTTGGATAGTAATTACTCGAAATGCAATTATTATTGATGGCTTTACTGCCAGAATGGTACCAGTAGAATCACTGATTAAATGTTAACAATGACATCACCAATAAAATATATCGTTGATCGATATTGATGGAATTACCGATAAAATGTTAATGATGGAATCACTAATGATATGTACAAACGATATCATTGACAAAATCTACCAATGAAATTATGGTTGGTGTTCTCGTGATATAATTAATTCTAAGGGACTCACCGGAAAAACAATTACCAAGAGGGGTTTAATGATGTAAGGTTTATGTCGGTGTAATTATCAGAAAAACAATTACCGATGAAAAGTATTTGATATTACCGACATATATTTTTTTTTTCTGAAACAATTAATTCTATTAGTGTAATCAAATATTGTCAAGTTTATTTCACGAGTGAGGACTACTAATCAAGGGTCATGAGTCGACCATTTGAGTAGAAGATCGTTAATCATATGTTTTGGATACAATCCTACAAAAAGAGATTGAAGAGATTGATAAGAATTAACTAGTTGATAATCTAGTACATTACAGGATGTATAGTGATCTAAGACAAGTAGCAGCCTAAAAAATGGGTGAGGTATGATAATGGAAATAAATGAAAAAATAATTGCCAAAAGGTAGGTTATGGGATATATATTTGCTTTTGTTTTTGTTTTTCTAATAATATGTATGTAATAAACTTATGATAAGCATTAATGAGCATGCATAATATTTCATTCTAATAGTATCGAAATTATTAATGTATTCATGTAGTATAAAATGGTATTTATTGATTGCAATTTATATTTAGGCATATTTATCAAATAATGGTTGAATTATGTGATATGAAAACATATAATAAATATGATAGTAATGTTGAGTTTATGTAAAATGTGTTGAATTATAGTTATGGATAGAATTCTATTTAAGAAGATACTTTGCTAAGACTTTTTATAATATTTTTTTGCTAGTTTTTTTTAAAAAAAAACTTTAGCACATGATTATTTTGTTTTATTTGTTTTTGATATTTAGATTTGGTATCTATTGTTTAGGTTTGTAATTGTTTTATAGTTGAATAGTTCTCATTGTTATTTTTTCATAGTTGTCTTTTAATAGAGCAATCCTTCATTCAAAATTGATTTTTTTTCAAATTTATTATTTGATATTTTATTATTAAGTTTTTAGCTTTATTGTTTGTTTCACTTTCCTCTTTATTATGTTATCCCGATCTCATATCCTTAATAATAGGTTAGTCAAATTAATCATGGTTGATTGAGATTGTTTTTTCTCAATTTGTTTCTTAATATTTATTTTTTACAATTTTACCCTTCAATATTAAGTTATTAACTCTTTAGTTATGTGATTTTTTGTTCACTTTTCTTTTTGTTGGGTTATCATGAGTGTGTGTTAGTCAAGTTAACCACGATTAACTTGTATGTTTTTACTATGTATTTTTTATTTAACTTTTCTTTATTTTTTTAGTTGTTTTTTTTCTAATTCTAGTCTCATGTCACAAGTGACTAGTTGATTGCGTTAACTCGTGAAATTTTCTTTCTTAATTTTTTAATGATATTTTTAATTTTTTTTTATTAAATTATTTGACCTTGAGCTTAGTCATTTTGCTTGGATCTCTTATTGATTTTTTTTTTCAAGAGTGAGTTGGTCAAGTTAACCCGGGTCTATTTATATTTTCTTTCTCCATGTTTTTTTTTTTATTTTAATTCAATCTTTTTTGTGAGGTCCTTCTTTTGTAAGTTTATTTTTTTATCCTGACCTCATGTCTCTAATGGAGACTAATCTAGATTTATTTAAACCTTTTTTCCTTCATTTATTATGAGTTTTTTTTTAATTTCATCATTTTACATTAAATTATTTTTCCTCAATGTTTATCCTTTTATTTTTTACTTTTATTTCTATTTGGCTATTTGAGAGTGAATTGGTAAAGTTAACATATGTTATTTTGATGTTTTGTTTTATTGAACTTTTTGTTTTTGCTAGGTCCTTCTTTTGAAAATTATTTTTTTATCTCGATCTCATATTGCATGATATCGGTTCATTAAGTTAACTCAAGATTTTTTTTTCTTTAGTGTTATATATATATCTTGAATTTTACTTCTTTTTTTCTAGCTTATTTTGGTCTCATATCCCGAGTCTGATTTTATTAACATTAACCCTTTTATTTCACATTATTATCACTTGAATACCATTTTTTAGCATTGAAAAAATTAAACTCGTCCCACAGCATAATGTGTGTCATCTATCTAGTTATTAGTTATTATTGATACAAATGTTTAATCTTTAATGGGACAATTTCATTTAATTATTTATGATCATGTTTACTTTTTACCTTAATTTTATACCCCAAAATATTTCAATGATTGGTTAGGATCCTACTAATTCAATGCATAATATTTTTATAATAAGTAATTTTCAAAACACTTTTAAGGCATTACTCATTTTATAATTATTAATCTTGTCATGGGATTGGTGTGATGGTGTTAGGGATATTTTTATAATTATTATTATTACTCATTATTTAGTTATTTGATTAGATTTATTAAAAAAAAAACCCGAATATATTAGTTTTATTAGAGATTCTAAGAGTAAATGACTGGTTGTGGTTAGGGAAGATATTAGCACCCCTAGCGCATCCTTACTTGGTAAGTTGTTTTGTGTTATTTCATGTGATTTAGAGATTTGAGTGGTTTCGTTGCATGTATTTTAGTTTAGAATTTATTTGTATGAAAAAAATTAGTTTTTTGAATTTGTTATGTGCATGTGTATCTAAACAAGATTTTATCTAGGAACAATTCATATAGATGCCCGGATAGAGTTTACCTTATCTTGAATAATGTGTTTTTTTATCTACCATGATAAAATACTCCTAATTGGTGGATATTTTGAATTAACATTGAGATGTTTTGGTGAAATTTCTAATATTTTCAAATATCAGCAGACCTTATAGGTCTACTACTTATATCAGAGTATTTACCATTAATTCTCATAAATTAAAAAAATTAATTTTTGAAATATTAGTCAAATTATCGGGAATTTAATAAACTCGTTAGTAAAATTGCAAGACATGCAAAAAGCCAATAAAAACAAAATTATTTTTAATTAAAACATGAATTTATTTTTAAAATATTTGGTTTGCATACAAAAACACTAAAGAGAACATTTTGATATTATTTCTTATATTTTATCAAACACTAAAGAAAACATTTTGATATTATTTTTTATATTTTATTTTTTATAAACACATATTTGGTAAAATACTCAAAATAAGTACAAGTTGAAAACTAAAGACAAAATACAAGTGTGTGTTTGTGTTTGCTAAACACACTGTTGACCCAAGGATTGAATTGACTGAGTCTATGGCCCATGATCAACCCAATTTAGCTAAGCCTATAACCCAAAAAATGAATCCACATATATATTTGTGGAGTTGGACCCAACCCAGCCACGTGGGCTAGGCTTGTAGGATGGTCCAGCCCCTTTCTTTCCTTTGTAGAATGTGAATTAATACACGTTCTCCTGGGAAAAAAAATATATTCGAAGGAAAAAGAAAAGAAAAGCGTTACATGGGCGGAGGGAGGGTCTTGCGTAGCTGATGGAGGAAGAGCCGACGACAGCAAAGGTGGTCTCCGCTGATCACGGTGTTGCTAGATCTGTTTACAGTGGTGCTGTTGAATCTTAGAGTGCTACTGCTGTTTTCGACTTCAATGGATGAAATGAATGGTTTTACATGCATGGTAGCTGATAGTGGCTGATCTTGGAGGAACAAGTGCTGGGGAGTAGAAACTCTTATTCATAATTGAATCTGCTGGAAGGAAACCAAGGGGGTGTGCTACTAGTGTAATTGGTGTTTAATTTCGGTGCAACAATGGCGAAAAGGAAGTCACGGTTCAGATGAAGAGATCCACGATAGTGCCGAGGAGTCCATGGTTGGAGCTTCTCAAGGAGGAGGAAAATGCAGAACCATCGCTGCTCCTGTTAAGTGGCGTGATTATGGAAGAACTGCTGCTGCTACTCTTCGTGGAATCATCAACTGATGAACTTCCGGATGATCTAGGTGTGTGATGCTTGGTGAAGTCTGATGAATCTCTCATTGCGAGCTGAAGGAGGATTTTCAGAAAGAATCGGTTGCTGCATTGAAGGAAGAGGATGTTCATGGCTGGGATCATTGCAATTGTGCTTGTGTTTGAACAAATCATTGATACTGGAGAAGAAGAAATCACTGGTGGCATTAATTTCTCCTTGCTCGAACGATTCATATGTTTTTTGCTGAAGAGTTTTGTGTTTTTTCTTTTCTTTTTACTAATGATTGTTGGAAGCAAAGCAAACCAAGAACAATTTGGATTTCAATAAATAAATCATTGGATTAATAAAATTGATAGTAGACCAAAAAAATATGTTTCTTAGATTTTTAATTTTCATCGGTGTTTGTTTGACATTGTGTTTCAAAAATGTTTTTGAATTTTTTTAATTTTAAATTAAAATTTTTTAGTATTTTTATATTATTTTCATGTGCTGATATCAAAAATAATTTTTAAAAAATAAAAAATATCATTTTGATGCATTTCTGAACAAAAAAATATTTTCAAAAATAACCGTAACTACATTCTCAAACAGGTACTACAATTAAATTACTAAAAAATAATATGCATCTTTTCTTTTTCTTTGTTTCATTTTTTGTTTTTAAATTCTTTCGGTAGGATGTTGACACTAAAGAATATATATTTGAATATTTGGGAGTGCGGTTGTGGTTGTTTGGAGTGCGGTTGTGGTTGTTTTTTAAAATATTTTTTGTTTATAAACACATCAAAATAATTTTTATTTTATTTTTTTAAAATTATTTTTGACATCAGCACATCAAAATGATCTAAAAACACCAAAAAAATAATTTAAAGTAAAAAATAAAAATAATTTTTTTTTAATTTTTTTCATAAGAACTCCCAAACAACCTCTAAAACTTAATTTTCAGATACCTAGAGGTGTTTGACACTATCTTTTAAAAATATTTTTGAAAAAAAATTGAGTTTGTTTTTTACTTTAAATTATATTTTTGGTGTTATTAGATTATTTAACATGGTGATGTTAAAAATAAATTTTTTTAAATAAAAATTATTATTATAATATATTTATAAATAAAAAATAATTTCAAAAACAATATCAATCATACTCTCAGAAGACACTTATTATTATTATTATTATTATTATTATTTTGCTATCTTTGGTTTTTTCGAGATCTATTTTTTGAAAATATTTCAAAATAGGATAAAAAAATTGGGTAGCAACAATTTTTATAAAGTTCTATAATGAATTTTGATTATTCTAAAAAATTTAATTTAATTTAATTTAATTTAAATTAGAAAAGAATACGAAAATAATTCAAATTCCTAATTGAAAAAAAAAAAAAAAACCCAGAGAATTCCTCGTTTTTAGAATTCCTATTGGGCTGGCTGGCATCTGAAAAGCCCTGATAGGCTTCTTTTCTTGACTTGTCATTTATTGGGTAGGTTGGTTCCGTTCACATATTTATTACTGCCTGGAGAGCTTTAAATAAAACTAGATTTTCTTTTACCAGACGAACGAGTAAAAACCCTCCTCTCTGCACAAGCATCTCCTTGTGCTTTCCTGATTTCATCCTCTTTGTGCACTCTGTTCAGTCTCTGTGCGACCCAGAGGGTTTATCTTCTTCAATGGCAGCTCCAGAGAATACAACAGAAAATGGTTTTCTCAAAGCCAAGTCTCCACAAGGCATGTCAACCCCAAGTCAACCACAGAGAATGTTCTTCATGGCTCAAATCACACTAAGGGTTTTTGCCATTGTTTTCACTCTGGCTGCTATCCCTATAATGGTTACTGCGAAGGAGCCACTCTCTTTTTTCGGGATGAGCATTGAACCAAGTTTCAGCCAAAGTTCTGCCATGAAGTAATTAAACACTAAGCTTGTACTTTGATTTTGTGGGGGGCGTTTAAAAGCAAGTTTTAATTATTAGACAGGAGATCGCATGTTAAGCCTTTTTGTTTCTGGGTTGTCTTGTAGGTTTTTGCTTGGTGCAGATGCAACTGTGTGTGCCTTCTCGGTGTTGTCGCTGCTATTTCTATGGACCTTGAGGCGTTCAGAATCACCGGCTACCAATTATTTCTTTCTGTTTTTGCATGATATGGTAAAAGTGTTGTTTTTCTGATATATGAATACAAGGATGAGGTACAACACAAATTAAATGTCACCAGCTTCTTCTATAAATACTATAGGGCACACAAAAACTAGATGTCACCTACCCAATTGAAGTCATTGACCAAATGTCTTATTGTTCTGTATGCAATAACGGATAAGGAGAGAAAAAAACATTTTCTTTTCAACTGATTTTGTTGAGACTTATTATCATCTTTATGTTAGAGTTATTCTACAGGAGTTCGGGTTTACCAACTCAGCATTGGTGAGTTGAAATTTTCCATCATAAACATCGAGATTAATTGATCATGCTCCTGTGTAGCTTACAAAATCTGGGGCCCCATCCAAATTAATGATGATTTGAAAGGCATGTTAGTTTTCAAGGACTACTTACTGGTGCTGATTTACACCTAGGAAAATTCACCAAACATTTTAATAAAATCATTATTGTTTTGTTAGAATTGGGGCCTGCCCGCTTCCTCGGTGGGTTCCCTTGATTCACGTCCTGCATTCATGCAAATTTGCATCACGAGAAAAGATTCTTAAGACGATATAAATAGAACGTTATAAAATGCTGATAATATGGTATGTATTTGATCGAGGAAGTTGTCACTTTTTCTCTTCCTCCATTATGCATTATTTAATTTACCTTCTCTCTTGGTTTTAGTATTCAACTTTGTACTAGTTGTTTCTCTGTTTCTTTTTTGCTCATTTCGATTTTCTGCACAATTCTATTTGTAAAGTAATGTTGATTACTTTATATGGTATGAAATTTATTCTTTAAAATAGCCAGACACCTTTAACTCGTCCCAATGATGCTGAAGGTGAATCTAGATATATATAGAGTTGATCCAAGGTTGAATTTGTATTTATTTGAAAAAATGCAATGCAGGTGATGACGGTGTTGATGATATCTGGATGTGCAGCAGCAACAGCTGTTGGTTACTTGAGTAAATATGGGCAACGGGAGTCTTTTTGGAATCCTTTTTGCAATTACGTGACCAAGTTCTGCCACCAAATGTTGATATCTACTGTGCTATCTTACCTAGCTTTCTTTTGCTACTTGGCGCTCAATATTTTAGCTGCTTACAAACTCACGTCTCATGCAACTGAGTGACTTATGAGCAGAGGAGAGCAGAGGCTGACCAGGTAAATTAAACATAGAGGAAATAAGGTAAGAAAGGAGCTTCGGGTTGACAACTGATTTCTGGTCCTGGATACCTTTTGTTCTACAAGATGAATGAGGTAGGTAGGTTGTGTAGAGGTGTCCTTTTATTTTGCTTGTCATTGGAAGCAACAATATTGATGCAGAACACCTGTTACATTAATAGAATAGATCACATCAACGTTTGTGTTTTGGATAGTTGTAATTTTTTGTTATATGGGTAGGTGACTAAAATTTCGTGAACCTTTTGAGTTCAAAGGGCATTTGAATCATGCTTTCTCATTTTATGTTTTCTATTCACAAAATTGACTCTTAACACTTCTTCATTCTCCGCGATGATAAAATTATATTTGCTAAGAAATACTGTTGTTGCTTTAGTTGACTGTTTGTAGCTATAAAATCCTGTGAGATCAAGAGTTAGGAAATAAGATATTAACCTATATGAAGATTCTTCCATGACCGGAGCTACCATATCCAACTTTTCCAGCCCACACTTCTGATAAGTTTTGCTTCTCTGGTGATCATTACAAGAACCATTCCAAGATTAATTCTAATGGAAAGGAAGCATCTGGTGCCGGGATCAAGTTGTTAAAAAAACTTAGTGCCTATTTGTCTAGCATCAAAACAGAAGAACATGCTTCAATAGATATAAACTCTTTACAGGTTTTATTAGACAGCGTCTGAACTAAAATTTACATGGATGTGGAGACAGTACTATCCAATTGTAACTTGGTAAAGTATGGTGCTGTATCAGCCTTGTGTCATAGTTCCGAGTTCATTAGAGTACATATCATATTACACAGAAGAAGAGTTCTTAGAGGGTTTCATTAATTTTCAGTCTCATCTTCAGAATCTTTGAGGTGCTCCTTTAAGGGCTGACTATGTAATCCGCCCTTATTTCGATCCCATGCCGGATCTATTTCCGGCAATACAAAGTCATCAGGTGCTAATGACAAGTCGAAATCTGGTAGGTCAGGCAGTGCTTGTAGAGCTCTGCATCGTTTAACTTTGTTAGAATCTCAACCTCTTTTTTTTGCAGATTCAACCTTTGGACAGTAATATAAACGACATAAGATGAACTGAAATACAAATATAGAGGTCAACTGGATAACCACTCACTTCTCTTCTTCCAAGAGGTAGCCATACATCTGAGACTTCCTTGATGCAACTTCAGGAATTTTCTGATGCAAGTGCTTCATTGCACCCCAAAGTGGAGGAGATCTTCAATAAAATTCAGGGAAATAAGCGACAATAAAATTTCAAGGAAAACAAAACAATTACCATTCGTAAGTACTTCCTACAAAACACTGCCAAAACCAACCTGGTAACAGGAGCTGCAAGGCAGAAGGTTAAGCAGGCCTTCTTGCTCTCTGACAAAATCCCACCTGCAGCTAGAAAACAGCATACAGCACTAACATGACAGGCTGGTTCAGTGCCCTTGTCAAGGATCAGACCATGGTAGTAGTAAGCTGCAGCCTAATAGGTTGTGTAGAATAATTAGAATCAGTCGATGCAAATTTATGAAACGCAAAACTAAGATCGATACAGTTATCAGAATTTAAGAAGTTGATTGCAAAGAAAACCTTTGCTTCAAGGAACTTCCACTTAATGAAACAGAGATGCTTCTTTCCATGACCATTACTCATGTCAAGCTCTGACAAGAAGTGATGAGCCTGAATGGAGACAAACACTAAAGATGAGAGTTGAGAAACAATGAACGTCAGTGAGCTTAAAACCTAAAAAAAGAAGTAAAGTTTACCTACCAAATGCAACAAGAAAATATTTCAAGAAACAGTCTTCCAGTGTAGGAGCTTGACAAGTTAAAGTCTCAGGAAGAATTAGAGCATAAACACAAACCTGACCAAAGTAGATCATCTGTTCACATGCCAACCTCCTCTTCACAGATAAAGAAGCCTTTTGACTTTCAACGGCGAAACCAAGCTGAATTTCAGTTCCCTGAATTTGAATATAGTATTAGTTTCTTCTAATTCCCATTTGGTGATAAAATGCCAGACATTTTGTCTTGTAATTGGTTGTTACAAAATATAAGAGGTAACAAATGTCTGTTAGTCTGCATTATGAAGTAATCACAGAGGTTCAAAACAAATGCAGAGGTCGACTAGCACTATACCTGGCCTAGCGCTTGAATGGATATAGCCTCCAGGACACCATCTTGGAAATCTTTTGAAATGGTTTTCCTGAGTACACAGAATCAATCACAAATATTCATAGTGACTCAAATTTCCATGAAAAATCCGTTAAGTCTGCGTCTTTCTTAACATACTTGATATCCGGTGGTAAATCAGCCAAGATTTCACGGACACAGAATACCAAGCATCCAGATGCCTTAAGCAGTAAATCAACACCATCCCTCTTACAATCTGGGTTTTACGTTGTAGATTAATCACAATATATTGGGTCAAAAAGAGCTACCTCTGAATAATTCAAGACTAAACATAGAGCGTTGAGGATAAGAATGAGAACCTGAGGATACAACCCTGATGCCAGAACCAGAGCGATCCTTAGGGATCATCAATCTGTTAGCCTCTGACAGATTAAGCATTGCTATCATGTGAATGACAGACAATAATTCAAACAGGGAGTTTGCCACAGAGTTTTCCTGCTCAGTCATGTTTCAATTCTAATTACCAGTCTACTTCTCACAACAAAGGTTTTCCAGAAGTAGCTGCAGGTTGATAATTTGATAGACTCACCTGCCGGCCACTTTCCAGATTTTTCCACTTAAATTCGACCAAGCCCTCAAGTCCATGCTCTGCAAGATACATGTAGCAATTCATTAGAAATGGAGACAAGGAAGAGACTGACAAATGATTAACATAGAAATGAGCCCTTAAAACCTTTCTTGGTGAGCCCAATAAGAAGGGACAAGTACTCTTCTAGAGCCCTCCTTAGTTCAGCTACAGCAGATCCACCTGCATTGCCCACAGTTTGTGTAGAAATTTATCAATTCTTAAGAAATTCAAAGTTCCCCGCTAAGTGCTAATATGCAAAGTCCCCAGCTACAATAATTTATATTCTTTCTCTATTTCAACACAACTAAACAAAACACAAAAATTAAGAAACATAATTAGGACAGTGAAAAATTCAGACCAGTATCCTCAGCCACGAATACAATCTGATTGCGAAGGCAGGCCAACCTATCAACAAGATCTTGAGGAATTAACCCTCTTAGTGGCCTCTGAAGATCAGATTGTGCTGGTATTCTCATTGAAGGAACATACACTACCACTTCTGGTACACTTTTGTTCTTTCTCTCCCCAGCTGGATACATAGAAGTACCGCACCCCATTTTTATCTTCTTCTAATATCCCTCAAACCTTGCATTCTACACAAAATATATCACGTAATAAACTCTCTATATAGCTTCACTGTCATTAAAAGAAACCGTATAACAAAAATGAAGAATAAGAAAATAGCAATAGTTATTCAAATAAAGCAAGTACCAGTAGAAGGTAACAGGAAATGGAACTGTCAAGGATTAAAGATCAAATCAGAACACTACAGTACAGACAGACATCACTAGTAAAGTAATAGAGAAAGGAGAATTAATGGGAGTAGTGAGCTGCATATGAGCAGGAACTCATCTACATATAATAAAGAAAGCACAAAACAGACGAGAAGAGAACTTGAAGTGAAATGATCGCTCACAATCGATGAAGAGAGGAGTAATGGATGAAAAAGTGAAGCTTCATTCGAGGTCGCATTATAAGTGTTGATTATACCGGGGAGAGAGGGGGGGAGACAGTGTCTGAGAGTAGGAGGCTCAGGGACCGAGACATAGCCACATGGAGTAGCCGTAGAAGTCTCTGCGTCGTTAAAGGAGCTCTTCGAAAATTCATAATCAACTTGTGTTACGATTATTTCCTTGGCCCAAGCAAGCTTTTTGTAAATGGCCGATTGGTTGATGTTAACTTCTTCTTTACCTCTCATATAATGGTGATTCTGTATTTTTCTCAATTACTAGCAAGTCTCTGTTATTTTCTTAAGCCTTCAAGTTCAGGATACGAGACAAGAACTATTACGCTCACCACTTGAACAGATAATCTTATTTCTTACAAATGAATACGTGTCTATCAAGTAAGTAACCTTTAATATTATGGGGAGTATACAGAGCTGAGAATTTGAAAGCTGATTGAAAAAATACTACACATCAGATTCACGTGAACAAGATTTGAGTTTAAGGGGTATGATTTCTTTATGTTTTAGGATTTAGATTTTACTGGCTATAAATATCAAAATTAGTGATTTATTATGTTTTTAGAATAATTTTTATAGGTACGAACACTACAGTCAACGAATTGGTTCAAGATACATGCAAATTAATACACACATTTCAATATAAAAGGAAGATTTATCTGCTGTTACTCTTCTTCTTCAACAATTAGGATTGTCTAGGCTGCATCCAATGAAATTACTGTAGCCCTTGTACATTGAAACTTTTCTTGATTGAAAGCTTCAAAGTCTACTCACATGGTTAAACATCAGAAAGCTGTTTAAGACTTTTAGGTGGACTCATGCAGAGTATCTGAAATGGTTCCGGGGCGTAGTGGTCCAGCCATTCATATATCATAATCAAAGCCACAACTCCTTGACCATGTGGAGCGTGTTCATCTATCCATAATCACTGCACCTCTCTCTCTCTCTCAATATATATATATATATATATATATATAGAATTTGCAGTCAAAGGAATATTTATATGGAGAAGTGCAGTGATTATGGATAGATCTGCCATTAATTCCGCTAGGTTTAAATAAATTTGCCAGCTCCTTACATACGTGCATGATGGGAAAGCACACAGAATATGAAATTAGCCAATTTCCAGCTTTGTAGATGCACCCATCATGTTACTTAGGACAAGACAGCCTGGTTCATGGATGACAGCATTCAATGTTCTTCACCAGGCTTAAACCAGATTGATGTCGAAAGTACTGATTGTACGGACTTTCTGTCCTGTTTCTGGATAATTATGACCCAAAATACAGACTTTTCAAAATTATTAGACCCAAAGCCTATAAACTTTGAGATCTTGGACCAGGGGTCAGGACTTCTCATGATTCTAAATTTGACTGTGATTAAAAAGAATTAAGGAGGATAATTGATAACAAACACTTGAAGTGAAATTTCATGTTTGTGTAAACCTCTCAAGCAGGTAAACCTCTCATGTTTTGTATCCGCAGGGCTTATATGTCTTAATGCCCGTTTGTTTTTGTGGTTATACCGGTGTTTATAAAAAAATAATTTTTTATTTATTTTAAATGAAATTTTTTTGATGTTTTTAGATCAATTTGATGTGCTGATATCAAAAATAATTTTTAAAAAATAAAAAAAATATTATGATATATTTCTAAATAAAAAAACACTTTAAAAAACAACCGTAACCATACTCCTAAACAGGCCCTTAGTGCGTAAGGTGAGTATAGGACTGCAAAGCTTAAAACATGTCTTGATTAATTTAAAATTAATTTCTTAGGGACTGTTGAGCTACCAATACACTTTGGATCTAGGTTTAGGTATGACATGTCATAGAGAGAATTGGACCACCAAAGCAACCTAGGCATAATTGGAGGTGAATTGTCTCTTAGGTTTAACTAGATCAGTAACTCATTTTATGTTTTCATTTAGATAAAAAAAAAATATCTAGGCATTGGTAATGTTTTAAAGAAGAAAAAAAATTAAAACCTTAAAGGGTTGACACAATATGATCTAGTCAACTTGGTGAGTCTAAAGACATTCTAAATAATCGGTAAAAAAACATAATTTGATTCAAAATAAATATTCAAAACGATATTTTCTTATAAATATTGAGATAATAAAATGATGAATTGATTAAGATTAACTAGAATTAACTTTCCAATTCGCATGTCAAGTTATGAGACTATTATAACTCTATAAGAAAATCAAAACAATTTATGAAATCTAATTTCTAATAAACTCAATGTTAAATGATGAAATTAAATAAATCAATTAAAAAAATGAATCATAGTCAACTTAGACTAATTTGACAAATCTGCGACTTAGATCATGAGACCAAGACCTTCCAATAGAAAAAATTAAAAAAAAAATGATTGAAGCTCAATTCTCAAACATATAATGTTAAAATATGAAATTAAAAAGTATAAGAGAAAAAAAAAAACAATTCAACCAAGGCCAATCTACCAAACTTATTACTTGAATAAGACGATAAAAGATAACCTTATAATAAGCACAACAAAATAAATAGAAAATATTTATTCTCAATAAATTCATTATTTAAGGATGAAATCAAGAAAAACAATTACATAGGAAAAGGAAAAAAAACTTATTCAACAAAGTTAACCTCTTACTGTTTGGAGAATGAAAATAATATAACCTAATAAAAAAAATTGAAAAAAGTTATGGTATCTGACCTCTAATAAACATGATGTTGAAGGACGAGATTGAAACTAAAATTGAAAACAAAAATTATTGATGGTGCCATAACCTATTCTTAGGTTATTTTTAGAATTTACTCAAAATAAAAAATAACAAAAATAAATTAAAAATAAATAATATGGTGGGAAACTAAAGTTGAAAAGTTTTTACAAATTTAATAACTCAATTGTACCTTTATTCCTCCAAAAAAACTAAACAGAAATGTAAATTCAAGGTCAAAATAAATTATTATCGGACAAATCTGCATATAAATAAAGACCAATGGCATAATTGAATTTTTAATAGGACAATTTGATTCAATTATGGGCTAAATTAAAGTTTAATGGTTTTCAAGAATTAATTTGATTCCAATTGAGTGATATAATTAAATGCAAGGACTTAATTATACTTTAAATAGGTATAATTATTTTTATTAGGGGTTTAATTGGTGAAAATTAAGTTTTTGATCCTAATGTAGGCTTAATTAAGAAAATTGGATTTTTTTTTTTAAAAAAATTACTTTTTACCAAGTTAATCAGATAAAATCAGAGATGAAATTGAAGAAAAATAAAACATTAATGGTCAATTAAGGATCAAATTGTATAAATTTAAGATCAAAGACAAAACAAAAGTGTGTAAATTCGATACTGGTATTGAAAGATAAGTCATTCTACAAAATTTATAGGCAATCAATACTAGGTTCTGTATCATGATTTGATATTGTGCAAGTGTGACATCATTTTCATCATTGCATAATGGAAGAGGCGATCTACAAAAATTATCATATCTACACGCAATGATTAGCTGAACCACAACTTCATCTATAGTGACTTCCATCATTTTCTCTTTATCAGCGACAACATGTCTTCTCCATGTTGGATAACCACAACCTTTTCTTCTTAGCAGCTGCAACATCATCTATTTCTTAGCAATTGCAGCCTTCTTCCCTTCTACCTAGCAGATTGGCAATAACAATAATAAAAACTATTCTTTTTCACGGTTACTCTTTTCCGTAGTTTGTGACAACAACCTATTCTTCCTTATTTGGCGGTAAGAATTTTTCTATCTAGTTATTGTAGTTTTTTTTCCTGCCCTCTTGGTATCAACTCGGCCACTACAAATTTTGTTCTTCCTCTTCCTTTGTTGTCAGCACTATTCACGTGAATAGTTTTGTTTTTGTTGGGTTAGAATTGTTTAAGCCCCAACCAAAGTCAAACATTGTTAGGCCATTTTAACCCCAAATGATTAGGGCGGACAGTTTGGTTGGGCCAAGCTTAACCCATATATTATTATTATAATAATAATAATTTCTTAAGAAAAAAAGAGTTCAAATTTTTTCAATGGGGCATTTCAAGATTTGTGATTCTCTCATATATTGTTTCAGTGATTTTGTATAATATCATACCATAAATTTACATTATAAGTTACGAACTTGGTATTAAAGATACTCAATTTTCTCCTAAACTTGAAAATCCTAAGTAATTCACGAGACATGTAAGAAGTTTAATGATTTCATCGCATGTTTTTCCTCCAATTTTTCTCAATATCGGTTTGTATACTTACACTATAATATACGAAACTCTAGTGAAAAAATGATCTTGCCCTAAAAAGAAAAAAAAAGTAAAACGATCATTTCAAAAATAAAAAAAATATTTACTTCTCATGCATATGGTTGAATCCTCAAAATATTATGAGCATATTTTCTAAAAATAACAAATTGCATCTTTTCTTATGTTTTAAAATGCAAAATGAGATATTATAATCAGTTTATGATAATCCATTAAGATGCAGTCTGAATATCTAAAAATCTTAAATAATAATGTTGTTCATTAGGGTTTAACTATATATTTTAATATTTGAGAGTGCAAAAATACATTATAGAGTAAACTCATAGGTACTAAATATACAAAAAAATATGATGCTAAAATTCACACTTGAACGATTATGTTCTTGATCTAATGAGATAAAGACTTACTTACGAAGAGAGATTTACATTGAACCTTAAAAACATCAACAAATAGAAAATTAACTTAAGAAATAATCAAACAACAATGCAACTTATCTTAGAAAGTGTGCACCAGAGATGATGTGTTTTTCCTTTGCCCAACTGGTCCTCTTACCTAGATTCTCCTAGACCATTATATTTTTATAGTGATCTTAATACTAGGTGATAATCCTTGAATATTATAATAATAACTTTATGACTATACAAAACTCTTTTTTTCACGTATTTTCATCTCCAAGGAGGGAGAGATACAATAGAAACCATCTTCTCTAGTAGAGATAAAAATAATAATTTTTTCCATGTTTAATCATAAGATGAGCAATTTTTTTATAAAAAATTAAGAATATAAGGGTGAAAAATCTCAACTTGCACCCTCAATTCAATTTATAATTTAAATAATATAAAGATAAAAATACAAGAACAATAAATAAATTAGTAGAGAACGGTAAAAAAAAAAAAAACAGACCTAAGCCTTATACATAATCAAACATCCAAGGATTATTTATCTTTTCTAATATGAAAAGTATTAATTGATTTGACTAGAATTCTTTTTATTATGTTCAAAAAGATTTTGTGAATCTCATTAATGGACTAGTTTTCACACAATTCTTTTTTCCTTAGAGTGAACCATGCAATTTTAAAGATCATGCATATTCCTATCTCATTGTTTAAATGAAACCAAAAGGATGCCAATTTTGAGAATTAACTTGGTCAATGATCTAACACACATAATTCAATATATGTAGTTCTTTAATTATTTTGCATTTTAAAGATAAAAATTAACTCGATGTACGTTTAAAAGAGTTTGTATAGCTCTTTTATGGTATTTTATTTTAATTTTAATATCTTATTTTAGTATATCATTTGATGGTAAATTATGATGTGACTTTTTATGGATTTCAATAGCATGAGGTCTAAGAGTGCGGTTGTGGTTATTTTTTAAAGTATTTTTCATTTAGAAATACATTAAAATTGTATTTTTTTTATTTTTTAAAAATTATTTTTGACATCAACATATCAAAATGATCTAAAAACACTAAAAAAATTATTTAAAATGAAAAAAAAAATACCGGTACAATCACAATGCCAGGATATAAGTCAAAACTCGAGGTTTTATCAAGAAATTATTATTTTTAGCAACCATTTTATCAGTAACTTAGTTCATGATGCTTATTGCTTGATCGGTGTTGCCTGGAAGGGCATACGAGCATGTTTTTGTCTTCAAATAAATATTTTTTTTACAGGTCTTTTTAATAGCTTGAGTTAGAATTAAGAGGCTTCATTCAAGTCTCTGGTGTGTCGGGTGGAATTTTTGCCAATTTAGGTATCATTTTTTCTTGCTTCAATGGGCTGTCTTTTGTTTGGGCTGTGTTCTTGGAGCTTTGGGTCCCAAAACTATATCTATCTTCCTTGTTTGTGTGGGCTGAACTGATTTATTTAAGCCCATTTATGATTGATGGGTAGGGCCCGGTTCTTTTCACGTTTCCCTATGACCAAGAAAAAGGGCAATAAATTTATTTTACCATTTCCATATCTTTTAAAAATTTATAATTTCTAATTATATAACAGGTGAACTAATGAAAAGAATTTGAGATTAAAAAATTTATTCTCTTTATAGTTTCAGGTTCGAGCATTGCGATTCTTAATAAGGTAACTACTAGAGACGTACATGATCATTAACTTCATGACCTGTGAAATTAATCTATTTATGCATAAGCTAATCCAGACATTTACATTAATAAAAAAAACTTATAATTTCTTAATTCCATTATCTATTAGCCTTTTTTTTTTTAATTAAATCAGAGTAAAAAGAATTACATAAGTTAACATTTGTCAAACATTTCATTTAAGTAGAGTGTGTGTGTGTTTTGCCCATGTTAGAGGCCAAGGTATCAGTGTCATGCCTTGGAGTTTTCTTCTTTTCCTTGGACCGTAACATGACATTGCTTCTGTTCGGTGCACAGAGTTCCTTCCGCATTATCCTTCTGTTTTATATATATACTAGCTAAGTGCCCCGCGCGTTGTTGCGGGGTATATAATATTTTTTTAAATGTAAAAAATATTAATTATATGTATTTTTAAATTTTATTATAAATTTAGTTAAAATAAATTTGTCCAGAAATTCATCCTCATATTATTGTCATTATTATTGTTATAAGAGTTAAAATTATTATTAACATTACTGTCAAAATAATAATAAAAATTAAATTGACTTGAAAAATCATTAGAAAAAACAAAATATTTTTATAAGTAAACAATAAAAAATTAATAATTAAAATTATCATTATTATTGTGTAAATAAAATTATCTAATCCAAAGAGCAAATTAAAATAATAATAAAAAAGAAATAAAGGGAAAAGGCGAATAATATTTATTATTCATATTATTATAAAGACAGTAAAAATCAGTAAATTATATTGAGAGAAAGAAATATAAAAAAAATAGGAAGCACAAAAAAGCATTAAAATATTGTTATTATTATAATTCATAATAATAATAATAATAATAATAATAATAATAATAATAATAATAATAATAATAATATGAAAGAGTAAATAAACAATAAAAGATTATTAAAAAAATAAAAATCAAAATCAAAATCAACATTGTTATTACAACGAAAAGAATAGATATTATAAAATTATCTCGATGAAAAAAAACTTAAAAAACATTAACAAAAAAGTAAGCAAGAGAAATAATTAAATTATTATTATTATTAAATAATAATTAATTAAATTACCACTACTATATTATTATTATTATTATTATTATTGTAGAATTAAAGAATTCATTGAATAATAATAGGGATCATTATAGAAATAATAAGAAATCAACGGATGAAAACAAAAAATTAAAAGTATAAGGGCCAAATATTAATTATGTTAGATTTTTTTATTATAACATAATGTTAGACAAAATAATAAATTTGTATAGAATTTTTTAATTATAAATTTGTATAAAATAATAAATAGTTTTATCCATAAAAAAGATGAATATATAAATTGAAAATATATCCTTATGCTATTATCATTATCATTATTATAACAGTTAAAATTATTATCAATATTACTGTCAAAATAATCTCAATAATTAAATTATCCTGGAAAATAAAAAAAAAGAAAAAGATTTAAGTATAAATAAGAAAAAAAAACATAAACACTAAAATTATTTTGATCATTGCATAAATAGTCAAATAATAAAAATTATCTAAAAGTAATAAAAAACCAATAACTGAAATTATTATTACTATTGCGTAAATAGTAAAATCATAAAAATCATTTAATCAAAAAAAAATAACAGGAAAAAAAATAAATAAAGGAAAAAAAGAAGCAATATTAATTTCAAAATGACTATCAATTTAAATTCAAATTTCAGGATTTAACCGATTTAAATAAAATCAAAAGAAAAAAAACTATGAAAAAACTAAAAGTATAGATGTATAAATATGAATAAAAAAATATTCATTGTCTAAAAATTTATAAAAACAAACTAAATAAATTAATATAAAAAAACGATGCAATAATCAAATAAAAAGAAGTTCTATCAACAAAAAGATTAATACATAAATTGAAAATCTATCCTCATGTTAATATCATAATCACTACTATAACAGTTAAAATTATTGTCAATATTACTGTCAGAACAATTTAAATAATTAAATTGTCTTGAAAAATCATTAAAAAAAGGAAAAGATTTTTGTATGAAAAAGGAAAAAAAAAAACAACTACTAAAATTATCATGATTACTACATAAATAGTCAAATCATAAAAATCATCTAATCCAAAGAAAAAAAAGAAAAAGAAAAAAAAAACAAAGAGAAAAAAAGAAAAAAAAATCAAATAAAGGAAAAAAAGAAGTAATATTAATTTTAAAATGACTATCAATTTAAATTCAAATTTCAGGATTTAACTGATTTAAATAAAATCAAAAGAAAAAAAACTATAAAAAAACTAAAAGTATAAATGTATAAATATGAATAAAAAAATATACATTGTCTAAGAATTTATAAAAACAAACTAAATGAATTAATATAAAAAAACCATGCAATAATCAAATAAAAAAAATAGTTCTATAACAGTTAAAATTATTGTCCACATTACTGTCAGAACAATTTAGATAATTAAATTGTCTTGAAAAATCATTAAAAATAGGAAAAGATTTTTGTATGAAAAAGAAAAAAAAAACTACTAAAATTATAATAATCACTGCATAAATAATCACTACTAAAAATCATCTAATCCAAAGAAAAAAAAGAAGAAGCAAAAAAAAATAAATAAACAAAGAGAAAAAAAGAGTAATATTAATAGTAAAATGATTATTATAATAGTTGAAATTATTATTAATATTATTGTCAGAACAATTCAAATAATTAAATTGATTTGAAAAATCATTAAAAAAAATCAAGAAATTTGTATAAAAAACAATTAAAAAATAACAAATGAATTAATATCAAATATTAATAAAAAAATAACAATAAAAAATAAATTAAAATGAAAAATAATATATATAGAATTAATTCTAATTAAAGGATAAAATTAAAATAAAAAAGAATTGGAGGACCAAAAATAAATAATGGTGATTGGTTTCATTTTATAAAAATCAGAAGAAAATGGACTGAAATCAAACTTTGTATATATTACCAATTTCAATTGGAGGGCTAAATATAAAATACAATACTATTTTGGGACAAAATATAATTTTAAAAAATAGCACACGATGTAAACACTATCTTTTTCTTCTCCGAAGAAGGAGCTACAAAAGAATAAAGGAATGAATAATTGACAAACATATAATGTTTTTTCACCATTGGATTTGTTGCTTTGTGATATGTTATACTCCTCACCTTCCTTTAACACTTGACCGTTGGGATTTGAAAGATCTTAATCTGTTTGATATATGTAGACCTCAAAATATTTTAAGAAAACAATTATCTACATATTAGTCACGATCATCGAAGTTGTTCAACTTATTACACATTGGATCTTTCTATATTTGGAATATGTTGGTCATATGGATAAACCCACATTCTGAACGGTGGAGATTTGTGTCAGCTACATCTACAAGAAGTTGTTCATCGGTGAGCAATATATTGTCAAGTTACAGGATAATTTAGTTATTTTAGATATATGGAGTTATATTCGATAAAATGTTCAGATATTTGGACAAGTGTTGCATGACATAATTATGATTAACTTCCACCGTTTAGATTTGATACTAACTATTGGGTTAGGATATACTTTAACCTTTATGAAGCTTCTGTTGTCTAATCCATATATTGGGATTTGTTAGTTCAGTCACCCAACTTCTAGTTGAGGTTAGGACACCGAAATTTAAGATTTGTTTCTTAATAAAAGTTATAGGTATAGATGTTATATTTCCAATAGGACTAACCGCACTTAATTTTGAGTTATATAACCTCATATATGGAAGAAGGAACATATTGTCTTTTGCATGATAAATTTATTATTCAATGTTTAGTTGAGATTTAAGATTTGAAAACGACTTAATTTAAGATATGTTCTTCCATGAAAGTTGTATTTAGAAGTGTTAAATTTTAAATGAAACTAGATTGGATCAATTTGGAGATGTATAACTCCATATATGCACAATAATTCAAGAGTAGGTCAAGTTGCTTGTTACTAAACAAAATTGTTGTTCAATGTTGATCTAAACTTGAAGATTTGAAAATGAATGAATTGGAAATAAGCTACTTCATAGAAGTTATAGTTTAAGGTGTTATGTTTCAAATGATATTGAAATCAATCCGTTTAGAGTTATCAAATTCCAAATATAATGTAAAAGGCAAGAAGAGTCAAAAGAAATACTTTATTGGACATATTTTGTAAATTGAAAAATGTAATGTTTTGGGAATCTTAAGGTTGAAATCGGGTTTTCTTATCTCTAAAAAAGTCATAAACAATACTTATAGAAGAAATAATTGAATATGTTAGTATGACTAACTTTTATATTAGTTAAAGAGCATGAAGAATGTAAGTATTTTAACAATAAAAAAAAAGTAAGATAGATTTAAATGTATGAATAATAAAGAAATAATGATTTGTAAGATGATGAAATGAAATGATAATTTGATTTGAATCAAGATTATTAACAATGAACTTTTATTTTATATAAGGGACATTTCAGAAGGAAGATCTCAGTGGAGGGTTATTTCTCTTGTATAATTTCAGGTAGGTACTCAGTACCATGTAGGAAATTTCTTCCAATTATTTTTATGTATTTTTAATTGTGAATTTACTGATTGTAAATATAAATTTTATATTGATGATGTAATTAGAAAAAAGAGAAACATATGTGGTTGAGGATTTAATTGATATTCATTAAAAAAATATCATATTATTTTCAACGGGTTGGCCTGAATTATTGATTTTCACAAAGAATAATAAAAACTCCTATAATTACTTGTAATCAATCGATATATTCATGATATGGATGTATTCATAAAGTGTTGCAATAAGTCAAGTATAATTGGATTCAAAACACAGGATATTACATATAAAAATTGAGAATCAAATATTAGATTGAAAATATAAAATGTTACAAAGAGTAATAATTGCAAAGCAAATATCATTACATCTCAAAAAAAATATTAAAAAAATAAAAAATAAATAAAAAATTAACTTTTTTAAAATATTTTTAAAACTCACAGCATTCTCTGGTTTACTCCAGCATCTTTAGATGCTTTATTATAAAAACTCCTCCACAATTTATGTTCGTGTTAATTCGTGATTCGAAAAGTTCAGCATTTTTCATGAAATAATGAGTGTGTTATTCTTCTGCCTGTGAAGAGTCTGTCTACTTTAAACAGGTGAAAGAGTAATTCAATGCATGAGGACTAAGTCGAGCCTCAATCTCAATGTCAATCGGAACAATATGACCTTTATTTGGTGGCACCGCCATTGACCTGAAATTCTTGGGTGGGGGCATCTGTCGATTACAAGTGGACTGGTATTGCCCGGCGAATCATGTGCTTTTTCAAAATTAAAGCACAGACAAAGGCCAGGGGTGAAGCCATGCAAGCCCCCCCACAATTTTTAGTCGGAATTCTGGCTATCTCTTTTCTTTTTTCAGGATTTTGTGCTGCTTTCCCTTTCGTGAGGTCAAGATCGTAATGATTTTAAGGTATGTGAGAGGTCCGGCGAAATTGCTAGAAAAATTCAGGTCAGAGACCCACATGTGAATTAAGATAAGTGTGAAGAAACCGATAACAATAGCATGGCATGATCCAAAAGATAAGTTTCATTGCCAATAATTGGAGAGATAAATATTATAAATAAATAAATAATACATATATATATAAATATATTGTAAAATATTAGTGAAATTTGGCTTCCAATCAATACTCAGCATAGTTCCATACTCGTTCAAGATTTATCTACCCCACAGCTTCAAAGATGTGGGCTCCAGCTTTTCCTCATAAAAAAAGTAATCTAAATAAGCATATCCCAATCGGAGCTTTTCTCATTTTTTATGAAATTATTGAATTGAGCCGATACTGTGCACGTCAATATCAACGGGAATTATTCGAGTAGATACACATACGTATTCTTTAAACTCCTCAAGATCAGATCGATGCAAGTTGCCTGTTTCCAGGCTAATCTATCAGGTTTTTAGATTTGAAATTTACGTAGATATATATTATTTTATATTTGATTTTTATAGAATAAAATAAAATAATGAGATTTAAATTTATGACTATTAGATCAATAAGATTTTAAAATCGTGTTAATAAATCATTAGATCTAAAATTTTAAGCTACCAGGTAAGATTTCATTATTCAATTTATATGATGGAGTTCTGCTCAAAACCCTTCGAGGGCTTTATTTCCTTGCAGAAATATTTTTATCTCCGCAATTGAGCAGTGCTGGTGCATGGCATGTAGCAAATAATTGGGTAAGGATTGTGGAGAATATATTCCATTATGGGCGAGTTAAATAATGCACTTGAAAGGTGGTAGAAAAACACAGAGATTGAACTTGTAATGGATGAGCCAGAAATTATTTTTCTTTCATGATACGAATCTGATCTTGATTCTTTTCAAAGGGCTATAAATGAAAGCTCGAAACACTTGGTTCCAGCACAGCAATGGAGTGAGTAGCTAGAGGTGCATAAATGGCATATATTAGAGGAAGGGAGGCTTAGCATGAAGGCTGAGAGTCTTGTTTGGTAGCCAAGGATGATTTGCCTGCTCCCTCCGAGGAGGTTTCATAAAATGCAGACATAATTTCGAAACCCCTGCTGGGTTTCAGGCGGTCTCCTTGGCTAACTTGACAGACTCTCTCCTGTCATGCTTAGCCCTTCTCTTCTTCACTTGATCATCTGTCAACTAGCCATCTTATCTGAAATGTTAAGTTCTTAGATAAGGTTTGATAATATAATTTATATTATTTTTTAATATATTTTCTCAAATAAAAAAATTTTGAACTTAAAACTTATATAAACACAAGATAATTTAAATTTTTAAATGAAATAATTACTTAGAAATATTCTATTTACACGCATTTATCAACTATCGTGTGATGCATTGGGCCGGCAATCAATTTGAGAGGAAGAGAGGCCTTGCATGAAGATGAGAGTCTTGTTAGATAGCCAAGGATGACTTGCCTGCTACAAACAAGAGATTCTGCATTCATAGACCAAGATATGCGTGGTGCTAAATGCAGAGAAACTCTTGTGTGGTTGCCAGGCAGTCTCCTTGGCTAACCTGATAGGCTCTTCTCTCTCATGCCAGGCCTTCTCTTCTTCCACGTCAAGCCCTGCTGGATACTGCCTTCAAGAACGGATTAATATCTCATGTCTGTGTTCATCAGTGGAGATTGCAGAAGAATATTATCTGTGCTTGCATCCCATGAAACGAATTCCATGCTGCTCGGGCATTGCCCTGAAATGATCTGAAACTGGGAGCATGTGAAATCTAAATATCATCACTATATCTTCTTCTTTTAATTACTGCAAGTTATTGATTGAATGTTTTTCTGTAAATTCCTCGTCTGTTATCGACAATATTACCAGTAATCAGAGGATCAACATCTCTCTTTCTTGGATGACGAGCTTCACCTTTTCATATTATTTTCAGCAGGTCCATCACCTTGCATGATTCCTTGACCAACTTGAGTGAGATCATGTGATTGGTGGGAAAGCCGCTTTCGTCAAATGGATTGACTATTCATCAGCATCACGTCCTGTCAACGCTTTTAAAGAGTCCCGAATAACAAAATCGAATGGAAAATATTGATCGATGCATTGGACTTCAAGTACTTTAAATTAGGGGTGTGTGTGTATAAATTTACTAATCTCATTTATGTTATAGATCTTAATTAATTTATTCACTAGTTTTGTTCACTGAAAAAACTATACATTATTGTGGTTACTATTTTTTTTAATTTTATTTATGTTTTTTTATTTGTTTTTCAAAGAAAGAATTCATTTCTAAGAGCCTTGTTCAGTTTTGAAATAAAATATTTAGCTTTTTAAAAAATAAATATTTAGTGTAAAATAATCATAGTTCCATGAGATGTACCAGAGCCATTTTAATTATTTCTAGATGATTGTATGGAAACAAATAAAAGAGTGATTACTTATAGGAAATAATATATAATCATTGTTGAATGATTTTGTGTATTTTAACTTATGTATATTAATTTCATATATAATTATAGATAGAAATTACAATGAAAAACTCAAAATTATTTCAAAACATGTAACAATTGAATAATTTATTAAATATCATTGTAATTATTAATTTAAATAGGTTTTTATTTTAAGAGGTATATATATAAGGAGCAAGCTTAGAAACACTAGGAAAATATAAACACCATAAAAAGATAAGATATTTGTATATGTGTTTGAAATCCAATGCCATATGCCTGAGCTTTAAAGTTTAGACTAGTTTTTTATTTTATTTTTTAAGATAACAAATGATGTGTCGTTTGCTAGTATAGATGATGCATCATTCACATACAATTATTCCAAACACCAAAATGGCTCCATTGGTTGAAAAATCAAGTTTCAAGTTTTTGAAACATAAAAGGTCATATTTCATAGATTGTTTTCATCTAAAAACATGAAAAACATCCTTTCAACCTCTATAATCCCACTTTCCATCATAAAGCATATAATAATCAATCAAGAAAATCAAAATTAAATCAAATTTTTAAAAAACTAAGTCTTAATCTATTTCTTCAGCATTACTAAAAACTTAAACCACCTCTATTGCATTTCTCTCTTAAAGGCAAATCAATAAACATTAAAATTGGTTCTATTAGTGTTGAAATTTGGTCATCAAACAGTTTTCTTTCCTCTCGATCTTTTTTGATGACTTTTTCTATCATTTCTTAACTTTTAGATACTAAAATGTAAAGCAAAAATTATGACCAAGTCATAATATCTTAAAAGAATAGGGATCAAATATGAAGAGAAAAAAATGTGAGGGATGAAATGAGAATACTGCATTGTTGTAGTTTATGGCTCATAAACATAAGTTGGAGTGGAGTGAAACGGTGCTGTAAAAAGGTGTTATGGAAAAATTATTCATACTTTTTAGGCTACTAGGATTTCTTAGGCTACTAGAATCCTTTGGCCTGTTAAGGGTCTATTATAAATACATATCATGTAATCATATTTAAATATAGAGAAAATAAAATTTTCTCATTCTTGTGGATGTAAGGACATTGTTAAACCATGTTTCTCATTCTTGTGTTTTTTCTAGTTTCTCTCATACTACAATATTCATCAATAATTATTGTAGTTTTTTTTCACAACAACTGGTATCAAAGCCTATTTATGATGTCAGGGATTTCTTCTATAAAATTCAACGTTATCAGATTTGATGGATCATACAATTTTAGATTATGTTAGAAGAGGTTAAAGGATTTGTTGATGTAGCATGGCATGGTAAATGCGTTATACAAAAAGTAACTAGAAGGTATGGATGATATAGGTGTAGCATGGCATGGTAAATGCGTTATACAAAAAGTAACTAGAAGGTATGAATGATATAGATTTACAAGAATTGGAAGCTAGGGTTATGACAACTATCATGCTTTGTTTGGATGATGATGTGATGTATCATGTCGTGGATGAGGAATCATTGATGGTAGTTTAGGAAAAAAAAGGAAAGTCAATATATATTCAGGCTATTGTCAAACAGATTTTATTGTAAATAGAAATTATTTGATCTTGAGATGTCAAAGGGCATAAATTCAAATCAGCATATCAACATGTTGAATCTTATCATTAGTGATTTGAAATGAATTGATGTTAAGTTTGATGATAAAGATAAAACATTGATATTACTAAATACCCTTCCTATTTCTTTTATGTATAAAATTTTAGTTATAAATCTAATATGAATGAAATAAACTCTCTTATTAGAAGAGATAATAAGTTTCCTTTTAAACTTTAATCTAAAAAAGAAAGCTAATGATGAAAATTTACAAAGAAAATTCCTAGTGGTGAGGAATAATTAGAAGTATGAGAGAAATAAGTTCGAGAATAAATCAAAGAGCAACAAAGCTCGATCCAATTCTAGGAAATGAAAAGATACATTGTGTTTATAAATATGGAAAAATAGAGCACATAAAATAAGAATATCTAGAGAGAGAAAAAATAAGAAAGATACATATAGTAAAGAAGGTTCATTAAAGTTTGCAAATGTAATAGAAAAATAGAGACATGCTTTATGTTTTATCTAGTTTAAATCATCCTATAGATTAATGGATATTCAATTTGGCATGTTTTTATCACATTACTCCTGATAAAGATTGGTTAGACGACTAAAGGTTAATGAATTATGGTTATGTTTGGATAGACAACTACAATTCATATAAAGTTATTAGAATAAGAAATATCAAAATGAAAATGCTTGATGGTGTTATCAGAGCTTTATTTGATGACCAGATTGAAAAAAGAATATGATTTCATTAGGCATTTTAAACCATAATAGGTTTAGCTTCAAGTTCAACTGTGAAGTACTGAAGGTGGGTGAAAATGATATACTAATGATGAAAAGATAAAAATTACCAAGAAATATTTATAGACTACTAAGTTTTATAGTTATAGGTAGAGTTATAGTCATAAAATCTAAGTCAAATAATAAAGTCTTGTGGCATATAAGTAAGTGTTGAATGATGAGACTTCATAAGAAAAATATATTAAAGGGTTTCAAAATATACAAATTTAATTATAAGGATATTATGTTATTGAAAAACAAAATAAGATGTAGTTCAAGACAATTGCATACAAGATAAAGGGGATTTTTTACTTTGTTCATATATATGTTTGGGTCCAATAAGAATAACATCACATGAAGGATACATGTATCTTATGATTTTTATTTGTTACTATCTAAAGAAACACTAGATAGGAAAGTATAAAAAGAGGTATACAAGTAATCTAATAAACTATTTTGGTGTAAGAGTGTTTTGATGTCCAATCCATGTGCATGTTTTAGTGATGAAAGGTCAAAGTTTAATGTGGAGTCTATAAGATGTATATTTTTTTTAATGAAAAAACCATGTTGTAGTGTACTAAAGATGATTTGTTATGCGACTAGGACGTGTATCAGTTAATAATTAGATGAGTTACTTCTATTATAATAATTGATTATATAGTTAAACAAGGATCATATTTAATTTAAATAATCATTTATACATATGCATCATTAGAATATATCATGAATCATCAACCATTCATTCATTATAATGTTTTTTTTTTAATTATCAACACCTAAACAATTAAGTATCGACTTACACCCATTCCTTATTAACCAATTCTATGGCATCTAAGTATCCATTTATACTATGCCTTAATTACCATTTTCAGTAATTAAATATTTTATATCCTTAGTTATTAAATTCTATGATGACTAAGTATCATGACCATATTGTATCCTTAATCACCATTACTACAACTACTAAGTATCGTTATAACATAACCTTAGTCATTGACATTATGGTTACTAAGTATCATTGCAACATATCCTCACTTAGTGACATTACGGTAATTAAGTGTTATCATAATATATCCTTAGTCATCCATATTATGATTACTAAGAGTTCATTTTTCTTTTCCAATTTCAGTGTAACATCATTTAACTTCCACATCCAAGGTTATATCATGTATTAAACATGTATTATGTCTATTATATATCATTTAATCCTAGTCAATCCAAATTCATTATAACTATGAAATAGAAAAATCTAAAAACATATCAATAAAGTTGTACAAAATGAAAAAATAAGGTGCAATGTACCTACCTTTTCTTTCGAATAAGTGAACTCCTCTAACTATGAATAATCGCACTCCAAAAACCTCTATTGATTAAAAAAAAAGGAGTCATTGATTTGTTTTCCTCTTTCTTTTTCTTCTTTGGCTTTTTTTTCCCTCTTATTATCATTCTTTCTCCAAGTCATTTATCCCTCTCTCTATGTATAACTCTCAAACTTTGATGGTTTTTCTTACATGCACACATAATATTTCTTAACGTTCTCTATTATAAGACATGCAAGTTGCTTTTAATGTAAAAAAAAAAAAAAAAACCTCCCTCTCTCTATTATTTTGGCTGACAAGTTCTTAAGGAGAAATGAGTTAAATTTTTTTTTATCTCTTTACACATATACCCTCCACTTATATATTTAGGCCATGTATGGTTATATCTTAATTAGCTTCTAGTAGTTTTTTTTATTAAGCATATGGGTAAATGTTTAACATTATTTAGTTGATCCAAAATAATTTTTATCATTATTATTATAGGTCTCATACATATTAATAATATATTTGTTCCCAATTATTTAATTTTCTTGATAAAACTTTCTATCATGTCTTCAAAATATATTATTTAAATCTAAATTGAGGTTATACATCCTCAATTATCTTTCCCTCTTTAGTTGTCCTCCTGATTAACTACTTATTTAGCTTATTGTAACGCCTATCTTAGATCATTCCATCCCTTTAAAAGTTGAGTAATTATCTCCAACTCCTCAGAACAAGACTTAAATGAGTTCCTCAAATATCTCTTCCCCTTGATTTGATTTTCTCTTTGACTACTTAGATCCAGGCCCCCTTGCATTAACAAAAAATACAACATATCCAAAAAAAGATATACATATGATTAAATATCTTATATATCTTAAACACTCTTTTAGGTAGTGTCTCTTAACAAGATATCCTAAATATGACTTAAGTCTTTAAGTGAAATTGATCTTAAAGACTTACAAGTTATTGATGGGAAAAAAAAACAAAAAGCTTGAACGTAGATCACCTTAGTGATAGGTTTGGGCTAGGTCATTTTAAGTCTATTATATTGGTAGGGTATAACATAAAAGACACTATCTTAAACCCATAGAGGCTTGGTATTAGGCCTAGATCCAATTAACTTAAATCTAAATCAATGGATAAGGATTGAGTTAGGCTAGCCTACGCCCACCATATTAATAGATGGGGATCAAGCTAGGCTTTACAAAACTCAACTTTGTTTTTTATGCATAATTGGTCTTGAGGTGATATACCTAAGTTCGACTACTAGGTTAACTTATGTTCACCACCCTTATACTCATGTTAAAAGGTATGACCCAATTTATAGGGAACATAAAGTTGACCTCCTCTTATTGAACTTAGACAAAACATGCTTAGACCCAATATTGTCTCTTAGTTTACTTTTAACTAAGCTTCATCAAGACATCTAAATCCATGACCATCTTTAGGCTCTTTTCAATTAAGGGCAAATTATGCCTAAACCTAATTAGACCCGGTCTTTTAGTTCCATTTTACCCACCAATATTTGATAGTTAGTACTTAGCATTTAATGCTATCGTGATATCCTTGCCATCATAAGGCCTAAAAATGGTATTAAAACATGTTAATGTTAGAGGATGACCTATCTAAATATCTCATTTTACACTCAACAATGTAATCACTCATAGTTATATGACTTGTATATATATATAAATACTCAAGAATCACTAGGCATATGGAGGGATCATCACCTTGCTCATCAACATATATAAAGTAAAACCCCAAGTTTTTGAAGAAGAAAAGCTAGGTCTAAAATGGTTGAATGGTACAATCGATTAGTTCATGCATACATTTGTTAATTTAAAATAGTAGTGAAAATGGTTGGCTAATTCAATCAACCAATTGATGCACACATTGACCTTTTAAGATGGTAGCAAAAATGGTTTATTGATACAATCAACTAGTTGGTGCATAAATTATTTATTTGAGACAATAACAAATATAGTCACCTAATTCATTTTAGAACTTCATAAGGTTGATTGGTTTGTCATAGTTCATAAATAACTATGACAATTTATGAGCTATAATTAATAAAGATAGGAAAAAGGAATTCAAATTCTAAAGAGAGAACTACTTGAATTCTTGAGAGATTTCCATAAAAGAAAGTTTAATCAAGTAGATTAGAGTGATTTTTCATATCAGGGAATTGTAATAAAAAAAAAGTTATAAAGTGTGAAGAGTAAGGGTTTGAAGGAAAAAGTTAAGGCAAGTTGTTTTCACTTGTGTTTTTCCTTGTTATGACATTATTTTAAGGTATGAGACGTAACATGAAAGGTTAGTTGCAATGATTTGGGTGTTATGATGAATGAATATTGAATGAGTTAGTGTAATGTAGAGGTTGAATACTTGAGTATGGATTGAATGATGAGCTATTTTTGTATTTGATTTATTTTAATTAACATGTTAAATAAATAGGTAACACTTGAATTAATAAGAAAAAAAATGAGAATTTGATTACTTTAAATGAGATGAGTTGAATTGAATCTAAAAAATATGTTTGATAATGATGATATAGGTGAGGTCACAACAATTGTGTATATAGTAGGGGATTATTGTGCACCATATAATAACAGGTAGGTGTCTTGCACCTTGACTTTTTGTTTGCATACTTATATTCAATTTATGAATTATTTAAATGCATGAGCATATGATAATATCATAATGAATATATATGACAAATGAATTTTGGTTAAACAACGAAGTAAGTTTTCATAAAGGAAATGTTTTAATCAATTTGATATTTTATTAAAGGAATTGTCATGTGGTATGAAATTCTAATGAAAAAATTGCCTTGATGCATGTAATTTCAATAGAGGAATTGTCTTGTGGCATGGAATTTTCTTTAAGGAATTACCTTAATGTTTGAGTTTCATAAAGGACATTGAATCAATTGGTATCTCATTGAAGGAATTACTATAATGAAATAATTATGAGAGAAAAGCCAAATTATAGACTTTCTAATAAGGATTGTCGAGTTTAGATTGGAAATACTATATTGTTTATAAATTGTAATATGGAAATGAAGTGTGAATCATGTGTAAATGAATTTATGTAAATAATTATATTTATTTGATAAAGTACTAAAATTAAGTTACGTAGTTAAGTGATGGAGATTAATTATGAAGTAATCATGATTATTTTGTTTAGGTATTTTAGGACATCTTAAAATTAGCATTAATAGTTACTTTATTATTTTTGTACTACTCTAGATCCCATATTATGGACTTATATATATAATGTATTTTTGTTATTTATGTTTGTAAATGACAAATTCATAAATTATTAAAAAATGTAATTGTTTTAGAATCATGATCATTTTATAGATATGCATAATATGATACTTATGATGATCTCTCCATAAATATTATGTAATGTATATATAAACTTCACTATTTTATACTGTAGAAAATAAATTTATAATAATAGATTCTCAACCATTTTAGCAAGTAGTGTAGTTTGTTTAATCATCTTTTTTATTGGTAATTTCATAAATCATCATTATTGATGATTGTTGCAGGAATGATCTAGTCGAATAAATCTCAAATGAATTGAGAAGTGATTAAGATATAATGTCAATATTATAGAAATTAACTTTACAAACATATCTATTGAGAATTCAATTGAAATTAAAAAAAAAATCTTATTATACAGAGGAGATATAATGAAAAAAAAAATACAAAACTTGATGAAGAAAAAAAAAATCCAGATAATAAATTTAAGAGAGTAATAATAATTGTTTTACAAAGTGGTTTTTTACTCATAAATATAACAAAATAACATATATTTAAAAAAAAAATTATTATTAACTGCATCAAAATTTTTTTTTTAAAAAAAGTGAATTGCCCAACCAAACACACTTGAACAAAATTTAATATCACAAATAAATAAAATTGAAGAAAAAGGAAAAGAAATGGCAATTGATTATTGTCGCCATTGTTTGAAACGTTACCGTCTCGATGTCACTGGCTTGACCAAAATGCGCACGCACCCCGTAGTCCTTCTTGTTCTTATTTCCTCTTCCACATTTTTTACCCTAAACCACTAGATCCTCCACCTCCTCCTCCTCCACTATCACCACCACCACCACCACGACGTAATCCAATGGCTAACCCAATATTAACCAAAATTCTATTCTCTCTCTTACTATCTCTCATATTTGTATCCTCATCACTCGCTAGCGTCGATGTTCCCTTCATCGTCGCTCACAAGAAAGCCACTCTCAGCAGCCTCAGATCTGGAGCTGAGCGCGTCTCCGTATCCATCGATATTTACAATCAAGGATCCTCGTGAGTCCCGATATGTCTCTCTCAATCTAATTAGATCTGAGATTTTTAACTATTTGCATGCGTTCAATTATCGATGCTTGTTTTTATTAGATCTTAGTAGAATTTGAATTGGAGCTAAGTTTAAATGCTTCTAATTTAGAAAATCAATTGTAATTAAGAGATTTGGTTGCATGTGGTACAAAATTATAGGGGTTTGAGTAGGGAGATTGGTTTTATTTTTATTAGCAGCGTAATAATAGAGATTAAATCCATATGTATTTATTAGATGTTTGTTGATCGTTGGTCTTTCGGGGTGGATTTGTTTTTATTTAGTCTATTTGTACTTGAAGTATGAATGGATTGATTTCTGTGTCGAAAATGAAATCCGAAGATGATAGCTATTCGTAACAAGAAATTTTGAAACTTACAGGAAATTGCATAATGGTCAGCCTCAAAGGTTAGAGTGTCGTATAATTGTGGAAGGGTTTAGGATCAAATGATGATGGCTAGATTATTCCACAGTTTAGGACGTTGATCGAAGGTAAATTTTGTTGGGTGATGTGAAATTTCATCGAAGATTAATAGCATAGAGTTTTAGATCATAGCGAGATGAACACACTTTATGCCTATAATTAAAATGAGTTTAGATTTGTGGGTGAAATCAATATGCTCTTGGACTTTAGTTTTTATGTGTGGAATGGTGAGATTTTGATCACAGTGTAATTGATGGGTTAATTTTATTTTTAAGTTGACTTCAATTATTGATCTAAAATGCTGCGGTAGTCTCTAGTTTTCCCTTTAGCTACCCAATGTTATTACTTTTATACCTGTTATATGTAATGAAATGATTGTTTGATATATGACATGTTATAGTGCTCTCTTGTTTCACTATGTTTTTGTTCTTTTGTTCTTCAATGATTTTCTCACTCAGCTTTTTAACAAAACTTTATTCATTTGAAAATAAAATGAATTGATTCCTTGACACATCAAGGAACCAAGGTAAACTAGTCTAGCATAAAAAAAAAGTTGCTGTGAGGAAATGCCATTTTTTTATATAAAAAAAAGATTTGTGCATTAATGGCATGCAAATCTACTTTCTTATGAAGTGAGCAGTTATAATTGGAGTTTAAATCCCTTCTGCTTTCAAGAATATGAATAGAATGTTCTGGCAGCTGCTGTACTGGCTGGAATGGATGGGAAGATATGTTTCAGGTGTTTTAAAGAAACTCTTCATAATGAATGACTCAAATAGCCTCTGGAAACTTGCTTGATCAGTTAGATGACTTACTGATTTGAGTTTATGAAACTGGTGTTTCTGATCAGTAATTAGAACCTTTATTCTTTTTATCTGTATTTTCATAAATGGGCAAGGAGAATGTATATAGTGATCCTTTTGCTTGGTTTTACATATCGTTACAAATGCTCCTTTGATTGTTGGTAGACAGTGTATTTTCCACAAGAAAAAAAGTAATTATTTTATTCATTACAGTATGCCAGCTGACTTTTAATGCATAACCCCAATCCCCTTCTCCCTGGCTGTAGGCAGGGTTCCCTCGTATCATTTGTCTTGGTAGTTAATTTACTTCCTACATAATTTTACCTTCATTAAATATAATTTGAGCATATATTTTGTTGCATCTTCTTAACAATGGTTTATTTTTAAATCAACAGGACAGCTTATGATATAACTCTTGCTGATGATCACTGGCCTAAAGATATATTTGATGTTATCAAAGGCAATACTTCACAGTCATGGGACAGACTTGATGCGTGAGTTCCATATTGCAATACTGACTGTCTATTTGAGCTATATTCTTTAGATACTTAAATTTTGCCCTCTATATTTTTTGCAGTGGTGGTCTTCTGTCTCACTCTTTTGAATTGGAGGGCAAAGTTAAAGGAATGTTTTACGGTTCTCCAGCAGTCATTACATTCCGTATCCCCACGAAGACTGTCCTACAGGTTTGATGGTCATACAGTCTTCTATATTTTCTTGTCCTTTGCCCACCATCTTGTGTTAAGTTTTTTATTTTCTGATGTCTGCTTTATAACAGGAGGCATACTCAACTCCCATCCTGCCTCTTGATGTCCTTGCTGAAAAACCTCCAGTGCAGAAGTTTGAGTTGGTAAGTTTGTTGTTTGAATCTCAAACAGACAATTTCATATCTCTCTCTCTCTCTCTTTCATTTCTGTTAACTGAAGCTTGTCTTTTTTCTTTGTTGTTTTATGGGATCACCTTTGGTTCGGCCAAAATTTTGCAGGCAAAGGTATGGATCATCTTCTTATTCTCTCTATATTTATTAAGAGTTATTAAACTTTGCTCCCCGCAACTCAAATTTGACTTTACAAGTAGAAAGGGTCATAAGAACTAAGACCTCATCGTCCATTTTTTCAAGCATCCTTACCCCTCTTAACATGGTGACCATGCAACTCTAAACAGGAAAATAATAAAATAAATGGTAATATTATTTGTTGAAGTCCACACCATGGCTATCATTTAAATCATTCTCCGAAGTCCATTTTTTCTCCAAGTTTATGTAGAGCAACTTCAACTGCTGCTACAAGTCTCCATATTGATATGCTTTTGTTTTCGTCAGTATGCCATGATACTATTGAATTCCTAACGCTGGAATTTTTATATTTGCAGAAGCTTTTGGCTAAGTATGGGTCTCTAATTTCTGTGATCTCCATTGTGATTCTGTTCATCTACCTGCTCGTTTCCCCATCCAAATCCGGTGCTGCAAAAGCAAGCAAGAAGAGACGTTAAACATCACAACATAGAAACTGATCCATTAGCTTGCCTGCAATTTAGATCTTTCAGAGGCATGAGCGCTGCTAGTTAAATGGTTTTCCACCCTTAGAACTGAGAACATCTGTTTAGTACCTTCGGTTTACGTAGTTGTCAATGAGCAAGTGCATGATGAATTAACTGATCCCCAATTGCTCGTTACGGATTAATCTATCATCTTTGGCTTTGTACATTTTGATGATCTTCTACTGTTTATCAATTTTGGAATTCAATATTACTTTTTCCCATGGATATCATGAAATTTCATTTAGATAAGATATAACATGTTTGCCAGCTTTGAAAATTTAGTTAGTAGAAGTTGCTAGGCTTAGGTTTAGAGGGGGGCGTTTGGGACAGGAGGTTGCTTTTATTTTTGATATGCCGCTAATAACATGATTCTTGATTGTTACGGTATGTGCCATTTAAGAGAAGTGTTATGCAACATGGAGACAGCAACTGATATCATAACCTGATAGGATCTCGTATACACTATATATGCATGCATGCATGCACTCATGCACACATCCATGCATGGTTTTATAAATGTGCATCTTCAGATTTTAGTTCTTGGTCTTGGTTGATCTGTTTTTAAGCATTTTTTAGAGTTTTAATAGTCAAAATAAAGTATCAACAAAACATTATAGAGATTAAGGTTTTATGTATAATAGAAAAATGGGGTTAAATTATTTTTAGAGATTATATTGATGTTTTAATATGCTTGAATTTATATATTAGTATTGACATATATACTGTAATATTATATATATAAAATAATAAATATTTTTCCTTTACACTGAGTTGAAGCCTTTTTAATTTATTTATTTTGAGATAAAACAATGTAATGATATTTAAAATTAAAATATATTTCTACACAGTTTATATGTATAAAAAATAATTATCAAATAAAGAATAAATGTTTTTTTTTTTTTCATTTTCAACCAAGAATAATTATCAATGCTATAAAAAAGTGTAAGTCGGTTTCACTGTTTGTTAAACAAGATCAATATATTATTTTAATTATATGGTATCACAAATTTATATTTTAAAATAATATTTTTTAAAGAAAATTAGTCAAAATAAATAAATAGATAAGACGCACACATGTGAGTTGTTTTGTATAGGCTTTTTTGCTATTTCTCATTTGCTCTTTTATTTTTCGATTTTTTTTAATTTTTATTAACTAATTTTAAGTTGATCGTGGATTGACTTTTATATTTTTATCTTATAATAAAATAAATTTTTAATTCAATTTAATAAAATATATAACTCAGGTTACAGTAATTTGATCTAACTCGTAGTGAGATCGGAGACGATAAAGTAGTGGATTGTACATGGATGTCACATACACTGGTATGCCGATAGATTAGTCGAGATTGAATCAATAGAAAATTATTCTATATATTTATTGTAAGGAGTTTTACGTGCATAGAAGTCGTTGTAGTATAGTGGTAAGTATTCCCGCCTGTCACGCGGGTGACCCGGGTTCGATCCCCGGCAACGGCGCTTTGTTTTGCAAAATGATAATAATTTTTATCCAGGTCTTTTACGGACAGGCATTGCAGAAGGAACTGATCTCAGCCGTTTAAAAGCTTTCTGAAAAAAGTTTGAATTTGTTTTGTTTTAAATTAAATTATTTTCATACTTTCATATAATTTTCATGTGCTAGTTAATATTAAAAATATTTAAAAAAAATAAAAAAATATTATTTTATATATTTCTAAATAAAAAATATATTAAAAAAACAATCACAATCATACTCTTAAACTGTCAAGCCTATCAATATAAAAGAAGAAGATTTTGCAAGCTAATAATGTCCTTAATTGATCACTACAGAAAGCTTCATGAGCATAAGAGAAGAATATTTTTTATGGATTCATGATCAATCTAATTCATGTTAGGAATGGATAATTGAGCTTATACAATGGATGATTATCAAAATTAAAATAATTACCCTCACATAATATCCAAGAGATGAGCATAAAATGTATAAAATAAATTTTTTTTTAATTTTTTAAAGAGTATAGTTCAGTTAAGAACAAAGCAAGAAAGATCTTTATTCTCAATACTTCAATATGCTACGATTACTGTGAATTAGCTCTGAAAATTAAGTCTTACAAAAGAACTAATTTGAATAGATTCTAAATAACCCCAAAATTATGATAACTTAACGGGTTCACATGATCTAATTTGAAACTAGATTTGAAATAGCTCCGAAACTAACAAATAACATAAAAATAATAAAATAAATATTTTGAAATTTATCACATGGTGCAACTAATAGCTAAAAAACATAAAAGAAAATTTTTTTTTCGATGTAAAATCCTTTCATGTTGCCACATCAAGCAAAAAGAGACCAAATACATTAGAAGTAACACCGTAATGACATGTAAGATTCACTTGTAAGCATTATGATTGATTTTCTCAATGAACTTAAGACGACCATCTTCTCTTGGAATCAACTTAGATCTTTTTTGCTTAGTAAACCTCTTTCTTTTTTTTCTTTTTTTTTTTGCATATATACCTTAATTCAATCTCCTAATTCAAATTTCACCAATTGCTTTCCTTTATTGGTTTTGTATGTATATTGCTCATTCTTTCTTCTTCTTTTTCTTCTTCTTCTTGTTTCTATAAATTACCATAACTAAGCATGCAAATTTTTCACCACTTATGTCTTCCTTTTACCATTAAGATAAACTGTTTCATCAATAAGTAAATAAATCAAATATAGTGGTGTCAAATGATTAAAATTATAAACAATCTCAAATGATAATATATATATATATATATATATATATATATATATATATATAACACATTATGATTATATGCAAATTCAAAAAAAAAATACAATCTTCCCAATTATTTAAGTTATTATGGATAATAAATCTTAACAATTGAGTTAAAATCTTATTTACCATTTTAGTTTGTTTATTAATATATGAATCACAAGTAGAAGAAAACAACTTAGTACATATTTTTCCCTATAACACCTTCCAAGAGCAACTTAAAAAGTTAACATATTGATCTAACACAATGCTTATAGGAACATTATGTATTCGAACAATTTCATTAAAGAAAAGATCTGTTATGTTTGTTGCATCACTAGTTTCATTATAAGATATAAAATTAATTTTCTTAGAAAACTTATCAATATACTACAATAAACTTACCAATAAAAATATGCAAAATATGATTTATTAATCTCATAAAAATACTATATGCATTAGAAAGTTCAAAAGACATGACTAACCACTAATGTAAATCATATTTAGTTTTAAAATTAGTTTTTCATTTATTTCTTTCATCCTAATTTGATTATAATCATTTTTCAAATCACTTTTAGAGAATAAGATAGAATCATGTTATTCATTAAATATATCATTAAATATAGGGATATGATATTTATACTTATAATGATATATTTTATTGCATTATAATCAATGCACATACACTGAGTATTATTCTTTTTTGTATTATATATAATGAAACAACATATGAGCTCATACTTTCTCTAATGTACCTATTAAACATCGATTTCTCCACGTAAATTTGGAGTTTCTAGTCTTTTTTGGGTCACTTATATAAGTTGGTTGATTAAGAATGGATGTTATTGAAAAAAAATCAATTTGATGTTCAATTCCCCTAATCGATGGTAATTTACTTGTAATTTTTTATGGAAATATATCATTGAAGTCCTGTAAAAAAGATTCTAGGAACACAACTATCAATGATAATACTAGCTACATCAAAATACTATAACTATCAATAATAATAATAAATACCTTAATATTGACTAGACATCTAGTTACGAAAATGTTCTTTTTTTGCCCCACATCATCTTCTTTAAATTGATACTTATGACCTTTTAATTACTAAAGTTTCTTTAGCAAACTCCAAGTCATTGACATTTTATAGTGGTGACATGTAATCACAATCAAACTTATTACAAGGAAATTTAATCAACACATCAATTTTTACAATCATAAACCTCTTATTTGGACATTTTAATGCAGAATGTCCTTAATCCTAGCACGTTAAACACCTCATATCATGTTTTTACTAAAATCAGATTTTGGTTTGGTCTTATAATCATCAGTTTTGACTAGTTTATTTTGGATGGAAGGTTCAAAAACTTTATGACTATTTAACTATTTTGATGACATACCACCCTCTCTCATGCAATTTAACTTTCAACTTGAAAAAGAACCCATAAACAACATAGTGTGCACTATTCTTTTTTTTTTTCTTCATTTATTTCTCCAATTCTATACCTAAATGAACCAACTCATTTAGATCCTTATAAGGTTCTAGATTCACCGTTATTTGTTATGTCTCTATTCAACCCATTCAAGAACCTAAACATTGTAATTCCCTCTTTCTCAACTATATTATCTCTAATCATGATAACCTCTACATCCTTTTATCACTCCTCGACACTCTTACTAATTTATCCCACCAAGTTATGGTATAATCAGTAAACTCCATAATAACTAGCATAACCTTTTTCTCTTTAGAATATATATATATATATATATATATATATATATATATATATATATTATATATATATATATATATATATATATATATATATATATATATATAAACAAGTCTTCTTTTCTATTCCAAATAAGTTTATGAATCTAGTTTTCCCTGAAAAGGTTGAAATTCTCCTCTTATTACTACTTAAATTCCTATTCATATCATGATAGTCATCAAAACTACCTCTGCACTTAAATTTCACCTTTAACCAAATACTCTTTCGGGTCCATTCTTATGAAGATTGTTTCTATATGAACAAAACCCCCTACCATGAAGAAACTCATCATCCTCGGTGTTTTCATCAAAGTTTTAAGCTATATTTTTATTAGAATATGATGAAACTTCTTTTAAGCCCACTTTAACTAATCTCCCTTTTTTATTAAGGTTTTTCAACCTAATATCAACCTAAACACCATATTTATGTATTGTTGCAATTTAGACTTTAACTTGTCAAATTTTTTAGGCTTTTCACCTTTCTTCTAGGCAACACTTTCATTCAATATATTTTTTATTACTTGCAAAAAATTGTTAAATGAAATGAAAATAATCGCACTTGCTCATGTTTCTAATAAATTTGTAGGTTTTTGACTCTAATATGTTCATTATGCCTTTTCCCACACAATTTTTTTGTAGATTAAGTTCTTAATGAAACTAACATTTATCAACTAGATTTCACAATGAATTTATGAAAAAAAACTAATACTAAAATTATTAAAAAACTCAAGAATCAAGAAAATTATAGAACTAACAATACAAAACTATGAAGACACATTTATGAAGAGTAGGGTATATGTGTTTGAATTTAATGATGATCAAAGCACATCAAGAAACAACTAACACTAGCAAGAATTATCTAGAAGTTAAAGATTAAATCAAGACAATCAACAAAACTAAAGAACACAACTAATCAACTTATTAAGGAAACACAATAAAAATTTATAAAGATTCAATGTTTAACCAACTTGTCCAATAATAAAATTTAACGATGTGTATTCAGCCAACCCTGTGAATTTTAAAACTTTTGATTTTTTTTTTATAGATTTTTAGCAAAATCAGACAAATCTAATGGATTTTGTTTTTTTAAAAGGACGGTGATTAGATAAAACAATCAAGAAAATCAAGAACACAATATGTGCTCGATGACTATTTCAAAACACAAGAACTAGTTTTTTTCAAACAAGAAGCCAAAAAATTTATGACAAGTAATCAAGAAAAATAAAGGCACATATTTAAAAGTATTTAACTTGAGATTAGACCCTGCTCTGATGCAAACCCTAATTGATTTTTATTGAAATCACTAACCCAATATCAATATAATTTAGTCTTGAGATAGATAAATGATCTTGACATAAAGGAAGACATGCCTTAAGACACCAAGACTATAATAATCACCCCCACACGATGTTCTCACCTAGAGATGAGAATAAGAGATATATAATCATAATAAAAATTGGTCAATTCTTCTAAAAAATATAGTTCAATCAAGAATCAACACAAGAAAGGTTCTTATTTTCTATTCTTCAATATATGACAACTTTTATGAATTAAATATGAAAATCAAGTTTTGCAAAGAAGTACTTATACTTTTTGGAAATAAAACTCTAAGTTAACTTAATAGAATCACATGAACTATTTTGAATAACCCAAAAACTAACTAAATAATAAAATAAAAATTATGAAATTTTATCCTTTGACACCACAATTAATAACAAAAACTGTACAAGAAAAATAATTGTTTGGACATAAAATCCTCTATGCTACAATTTCTCTATGAAAAATATACTAGAAATTTTTCTTATTCCAATAATCCTAGTTTGTCTTCATCTTAAGTGTCCATGGCAAAGTAAGGTTTTTTCTTCCAATTCAATATCTATGATAAATTAGATTTTTTTCTCTAAATAATTCATGATTTCTTTGATGGATTAAAAAACATAAAATATTTAATAAAACAAGCTCAATAATACCAAAATTACTTTTTTTAGCCTAAATTCATGATCCTCGACCTTATTTAATCAAATTTATTAACACTTATTCTTTTTAAATTATTTCTCTCTTGCAAAAATATATTAAAATGACACTTTTTGCTCAAGTTATTGCGACTATGAACTAGTAATAAATCTTTTGGTGGGCGTTAGATAGCATCATACAAGGGAAGGAACTAGCCTTCAAATCAAGGCCGTTCAGTATGTTTACTTGTCAATAACATCCAACGACAGAAAAAAGGAGCTCGTCAGCTTACAAAAAGCCTCGCAACATTACAATCCCATTAAGGAAAAACAATTTTCCTTCATCTTCAAGTTTGTTAATCTCCCGTCTTGACAAAAACAACAGAAACCCATCCATCTATTGATCCATCTTCTCTTCAATTTTGAGAGCCCCAAAAGATAAGATCATGAGTTACCAGAAAGTCCCTCATGATCCCTACGCTCCTCCAGGTAATCAAACTCTTCTTCTTCGTCTTCTTTTTTTCCGTTCTGTTTTGAATTTAGAATCTGATTGAACTGACAGGGTACTCGTCATCTTACCCGCCTCCAGGGTACCCACCATCAGCGCCTCCGCCACCACCACACGAAGGGTACCCGCCGCCACCACCTCCAGGGTATCCAGGATACCCACCACCGGGGCCACCACGTGGGTACCAAGGGTATTTCGCTGAAGGGTATCCACCGCCTCCAGCTCCGCCACAGTACCAGCAATGTTGTCATTATGAACACCATCATTTCCAGGATAATTATGATGGTTGCTCCTCGTTCATACGTGGATGGTATTTTTTTTTTAATCTCTGTTTCTTTGTTCTCTTGTTTTTATGATTCCATGCTTTTTGGGTTTTTATTGGATGTGGTCATTATAGTGTTGATGCTTTTATTTAATATCAAGGGATGATTGATTTATTTATTTCTGTGAGATTTTGGTCTAGTTGGTCTTGAATTTTGTTTAATGTTATGGGATTCAAGTCGATGATGGAATTTTAAATGTTTGGAACCAGAAAATATTTCCGTCCTAGAAACTTGTCCAGTCTTCTCAGTTTCATTTTGGATCAGTCGAGTTGACAATTAATTCCGTCATAGAAAATCCTCCAATCTAATACTGTCTGTAATGAATTGCACTCGACTCATTGTGGGTTTGCTTTAACAATATGAGGTGTTAGGATGGTATTGAATCGGCAGTTATTTATGTAGCATCAGCTGGGCATCTAATCCGCAGGTGGCCAGGAAGATAATCTTTAGAGCACATATACTTGTTTAGTCAATCTTTCTCTCGCTGCCTAACTTTACTATGAAGAGCTTTAGATAATTTCCAGTGAAAGAAACATGCATGCAGATCTGTGTCACAGCCTAACTGTTAGAATACAGGGTTTGGAATGTTTTCTCAGTGTATAACAGCAATTGCATCTAGTGCTTTTTAATGGCCATGCCAAATCTCTGGTTAGTACAGTACTTATGAAGGCTCATAAAAGAATAGAGTACAATGCAACTGCCCATGCCTAACAAAGGTTGGTAACTGCTGGAAAGCAATGGAAGGGTCTTAATTAAGCCTTGTAAATCCTTAAAAACCTGCTGTGGTTGATGGATTATCATACTTTAACTTAATGGATTGAGAACTCATAACTGAATAAGCTAACTTGAAATTTATGAAGTTTGACTGGGTAACTTCAGTCCTACTCAAAAGTTGTAAGGTCTTGATAAAATTGGTGCTAAATCAGCAAGAGGCTTTTGATGTATGGTGTTCATTGACTAGCATTTACTTCAAACTCGGGTAGGATCTGACTGTCTTATCACCTTGTGGCAAGTAACTCTGTAAGGTGAGAATTAGGCGATTCATTATTTAAAGTTTATGATAATTATTTGCTTTTCCCTTGACAGCAAAGCAAAAGGTATGAAACCTTGGAGCTCTAATCAGTAACCTCCTTGTTAACTGAAGGTCCAAATATCAATTTGGATTTTCCCTTTGCTCTTCTTAATAGAAACATGCATGCATACACATACATCACTGTATAAATTTCACTTTCACAAGTTTGGATTCATTCTAAGTTCTGGTTAGGGTGTAGGGTAACTTTTGTGGATGCAGAATTTGGGCTTAACTAGGAACTCATAGATAGAGAAGTTTGAAACAGAAAGGACAGGAGGAAGCAAGTGGGATGATAGACAATTACACAAAACAGCCAAAATACTTTAAAATTTAGTATGCTGCTCGCCTCTTAGAAACTTTATCAAATTCAATTTGGAATTGCTCAGCAGGAGGTTGAGGCCAGTACATAACTAGACCATAAGCATGCCATATTTGTGATGGTTTAAATAATTAACCCTGAAGGGTTATATTTAGAAATATGAGGTGGCTAGGTTAGCATTAAACATGTCAAGGTTAACTATCTATAATCTTATTGGAGAACCAGGATAATTTATTTCATTATCATAGCTCACAAATTATGGAACAAGATCGAAAACAATGAAACTGCATATAGGTTTGTCATTTGGTTAGCAGTCTGGCATTCTCTCGCTTGATGATTTGCTTTGTAAATGAGGGAGCACCTGATACTTCCTTTTTGCTCAGAATGTTTCCAGTCTCTTAGCTTATGGTATTTTGGACAATGCATTTGCTAAATCCGTGGTTACTTCACCTTGCAATTTTCTGATCATGGTATCTGTTTGATTTTGTGTACTAACTTGATTTAATGAATGCCACCATTTTTCTTAATTATTGATGTGAAAATGATGGTTATTTATTCTAAATGTGCAGTTTCGCCGCACTTTGTTGCTGTTGTATGTTGGAGTGCTGCTTCTAAAGTTTCAAATGATGTATATGGGGTCTGATAATTCTGGTGCTGCGATCATATCTGGTTGTTGAGAGATTCTGTAATTGTATTGGTTTCTATGCACATATAATTTAATAGCGTCATTTCCTCCAATATGAATATGCCTCAATGTTATTATTTCATATTTCTTATTCACTTTGATGCGGCAAAGCTTACACCTGTGCTGAAAGCTTCTAGCAAAGTTATATTTATCTTTTGCGTCAGCAAGGAAAGCTTCATATTTACTTTGCTAGCTGATACCAGTGACTTCATGACTTTGAAGGATCCTGGAAGGTAGAAAAGGTCTCCATTATGTAAAAAAATATATATAAAGCTAATGGTCAACTGCTTGTATTACAAGCAAGAACCCACAAAAGATACCACCTGCATGAAGTTTTCAGGAAACTTCTATCTTTGTGGGATAGCACAAGTTGGGACGACACCCTCAACTGCAGTAGAGGAGTGCGCATTATGAAATTTGGAATAGCTTATTATCTGCTTAGAAGTCAAGAATTCATCCGTATAAGATTTTCTCGTTAGATGCCTTCAAACAAGATGGGTATACTTGGTATTGCCTTTTTGAAAACAATTAGAAAGAAAATTTTATTTTATTATTTTAAATTAAATGTTTTAGGTGTTATTAAATTATTTCTATAGGATGATGTCAAAAATAATTATTTTAATATATTTCTAAATAAAAAATATTTTTAAAAATAATCTTAATTATATTTTTAAACAAGTAATGCTTTTGCTTTTTGGTGGAATAGTTGAAATTATATTTTAATCAAAAAAATATTTAGTTGATTAATATATATCATAAATATGTTTTACTAAAATCTACTTTCTCATTTTTTTTTTTTTCAAATTGCAACCATAAAACTATTATTGTCAAACATGAGTATCAATGTAGTGATTTTTGTTTTTAGGTTTCTTTTAAATTATTTTTGTGTTTACGATTTTGAAGGGCTAATGTTAAAAAATTAAACAAACAAAAATACATATTCATGGACATCAAACACTTTAGGATAATATATTTTCAGCCTCTCCTCACCCCCACCTAAACTTTCATTTCACCAGAAAACGTCCGAGTCAAGATTGAACAAGTTAACTAGAAATAAAAATAGCCTCACCCAAGTTTCAAGAGTCAATTGAATGTGACCAACCATGTCCAATCTCAACCTTATTCGATATAAAAATCTCAATTTTATTCAAAAATGAAGCCTTACATTAGAATCACTAAGTTGACCAAATTCTTAACAACATTGATAATGAAGGGACCGTGTTGGGTTAACCAATAAACCTACTTGGCTTTGTTAAGGAATCCAGCAAAACCCTTCTGCCCCGAACTCCATAGGACTTTCATTATCTTCAGTCTTGTGAATATCCTCTTAAAAGGAAGGCAGGCTAGCTCGTAGTTGAGAATCCAATTCCTGCAGATCATGCCAATACTTGCACAGTTATATTTATAAAAACATGGAGTGAAGAGTAGCAATCTCTTACAAATTTAGAAAAAATATAGTCGCATGACACTGGAACACCAATAGGCTAAAAAATCCATAGAATCAGCTGGCCTAAACGAAGTACAACGACTTGATAGCAGTGAAATACTGGGCAGGGCTAAAAAACACACCCCCGGTTCACCTATAAAGTCCACACGAACCCTGGTGCATCTTTCCTTGGCCCTGCTAGTGTCCGATATAGGAACATCTTCTCTACCTTTTGCCTATCATCAGCACCAACATCCATCAGATCATTTTCATTAATGATCTCCACATTCAGCCTTGGCATCTTCTTCGCAAGGGACTTGCAGCCTTCAAGGGTAACTTCGCACGATGACATCCAAAGGGATCGCATTGTTTCATACTTTCCCACGTCCATTAAAAGCGCTTCATTACCAAAAGGGCAGTCCCTTATCTCTAGCTTGCGAAGCTTTTTGCAACCATTCAACACATACTGCATTCCCTTATCAGTGTTCCCAGCAAATGCAATAGAAAGCATTTCAAGCTGCTTGGCATGCATTCCAATGTAGAGGAAAACTTGATCAGTCAGCAGCCCAGTCATTGACAACCGCCTGAGACCCTTGCATGACTGAACAATAGCCCCAAAACCTTCATCCAATGGCTGATTGGTCACAGCGTCTGGTCTTGTGGGGTCAAGGATGCACAACCTGAAGCGGGTAAAGTTGGGGCGGTTCTTAGCTACAGTAATGAGGGCTGCATTGGTCATCTGCTGACAGAAGTATAGAATTGAGTGGAGTTTAGGGCAACCAACAGAAAGAGCGACCAAGCCTGCTTCTGTCACAGCTGCATGCCCAATGTATGGATCAGAAGGAAAGACCCTAATTTCCTGCAAATCCTTGCAAGTGGAAGCAACAACTTCTAGTCCTCCATCTCCAATGCAGTCCAGTATCTACAGATATAGCAAAAACCATTAAAAGTCATCATGAGAACAAGTGATCTTCTGAGCTCCTAAAAACAGGAAAAATGACATACCCATAAGCGCTGGAGTTTCATGCAATGGCGAATTAGCTTTATGAGCTCAGTACCATGAATTCCTGAAGCATAACTTAGGTTCAAGGAAGTCAAATTCGGGCAAATTAAGTGAAAGGCTGATAGGCAGTGGGGAGCAACCTCCAGAAATCCTGACAAACTCTTGACTGACATGCAATTTTGAATAGCCATCACTAATTTATTATAGGTCTCAGAATCTGGGTCATTTACATACGACCCTACACCCAAGTCCACTAAATGAGGTGCCCGGATCAATATATTTTGAAGTATATCAAGTGGAACTGCATTATTTAACCTCAAACTCCTCAGATTAGGAGATCTTGCTATAAGTCTCTCAAGTGCTGCTAAATTGACCTCTCCTTTGAGACATGCAAAATTAAGTGATACAAGAGATGTACAGGTATCAGGAAAGCAGCTAAGCCAATGGCCTCTATGATCTTCGACATCGTTTTCTTGCAGGTCCAGCTCCCTAAGAAACCTGGGTTGAAGAAAGACAGCCAAAGTAGTAAGAAAAAAGCTAATTATCTCAGTCACAAGTCTGTTTACCCATCTCCTGAAACCCCTCGTGTCATTTCCTTCTGTTTATATTAATTTCAACAAAATGATTATTTCTCCTTGATTAGTCTGCATTGTATCTTCCAGAGGCTTTTAAAGAGATCAAATTGGATACAATTTTCACAAATAATTGAAGCCTCAAACGTGAAATAACAATCTGGACTAACAATGAACACACTTAAGACTCGACTGGGAATATGAAAGACACTCCAGAAATCATTAAGGGAGCTCATGGTGTAATTTTACTCTATATTCAGCAGATACAAGCATTAACTGCTTAATAGCCATATATCCACCGTCAATTTGTCAACCACAGAACCCCGTGCAATGCAAACCAAAATCCAAATCTAAGAATACTAGTCCCAATAATCCTTCTGTCTAGTCAAGTCAAAGGCATTCCGAAACCAAAGTGTCAGTAAGAACCCAAACAGACTTGGCACTAGCACTAGTATTCAGCAATTAACAACCACCATGGCCAGAACAGAGTTAACACTTGCATTAGTACTCCACAAATAGCAACCACCAAAACCTTGTTAAGAAGCCTAGTTTTCTTGTATCAAGCTTAAAAAAAAAATATACAAGTGAAAAATCAGCAGTGATAGCAAAATACAAAACAGATAGACAAAAACCCACACATCAGAGCATTTTTTACCTGCAATTAGAAGCAATAGCAGCAAGGCCATCAGTTGTGAAGCCTTCACAACTAACAAGAACCAAGGACTTGAAATTGGGAAAAGACCTTGAAATGAGCTCCAAGCAGTCATCGGATATTATCATCCTCTTCAACTTGATCTCCTCTAACCCCACACTCTTCTTTGCAAAAGCCTCAATCCATGGATAAACAAAGCCTCCCCAATCTTGTGGGACCAAATTAAAATCAGCAAAATGTGGTTTTCCTTTCAAAGTGATAGATTTTAAACCTGGAAACCTCTCAATCACTCTCTGAGGACTAATTGCGTAACAATTCCCTACAAAAACCTTCGGCCTGCTACTACTTTCGATCTTGTACCATGGTTTACATACTTGGGACACCGAGTTCCTGTCTCTTTGTGATGTTACAAAATCGAAAATATGCTCTAATACTTCATCTGGGAAATAATTCATTTTTATTCAAAACCAACAAAAAGAAAAGAGCCTAGATCTAGAAACTAGAAATTTTGATCTTTACAACGACTGAAACAGATCCAGAGATCTAAAAACCACATGGGTTTATTAAAAATGACACAAAAGGGAGAAAACACTCAAACTTTCTCAAGAAAGTGAAGGAAAAAATTCTGGGTTTTCTTTTCTTTCGATAGGTTTCATGAAATGATAATGTTGTTGAATCCAATGGTGATGATTACATTACACGGAACTGTAAGAACCCAAAAACAAACATAAACAGATCAAACAACAGAGATCTGAAAAACTGGGAGGTCCATAAAGGGAAATTCTCAACTAAATCAAAAAATCTCAAGTTAACAATAACAGTGACAAAAAACAAAGAAAAGGATGTTATAGAGAGGGAGACCACCACATACTACTCTACTTCAAGTTCAGATTTTTCATCTCTCCTCTCTCTCCATTCTCAGAAAACCCAACAGAAAAAAAATTAACATTAAAAAACACTCGAGTGACTTGCAGCTTGACTTAACCAAGGTTCAGAATAATGTTTTCTCTTAACCATGATCAGTTATCTAATTTTTTTCTGGATCTAAGGGTGAGAGTGATCTAGTTAAAAAGTAGAGAGATCTTGACCGTTGATTTGTGTGGCATGCATGTGTCTCTGTATTTCTGCTAGATCCTCTTGTTAAAGAGAGGAGGAGTAATGAGTGTTAGTTAACTGGCCACTGAGTTCTGTTCTATTTACGTGAATACCATGGTGTAGATAAGATTTCTGCTTCTCCAATCGCGAGTGGGATTACACTCGCTTTCTCTAACGTAGACAGCAACATGTGGGGAGGCATGGCAGCGACCCGGTTTGACTGATGAGGATAAGGAGGAGAGAGTACAGAGTTTCTGTAGTCTCTAAATTGGGTATTACACAAGAAATGAGAAAATAAAACATTTCACCGGTGGTATTTTGTTAATTATAAATAAAAATAAAATTTTTAACCTATGAAAAATAATAAATATTTCTACCAAGATTTTTCTCGTCAATTTATAATTATTTTTAAAAAATAAATTTAAAACTAATTAATAAAACATAATTTATTTTTTATATATGTATTTTTTAATAACATGAATATCTGGATCAGCTTACATAAACTTTAAATAATTTTATTGACTCTAAAATTAATGACTATATAATTTTTTTTCTAATTATCATATTAATAATTATAAAACTCGAACTTGAGACTACAAGAAAATAATTTTTTTTTTTTAATTTCAAGTTCTTACCACTAGATTACCAAGATTATTATGCAAATGATATGTTAGAACATCTTCCTACCTCCCTTACATGTGTTAATTATGCAATTGATTGTAATTATGTAAATGATTTTATATAATTTTTTTACTTCTATGTCATGCCCACGAAAAAAATCCATTCATACAGGGTGTTTGGAAATATATTTGGAAAGTACTTTGAAAACTTTTTATTTTTATTTTTATTTTTTACTATAATTAAAAAAATTTAGTGTTTTTAGATCATTTTCATGTGCTGATATTAAAAATAATGTTAAAAAAATAAAAAAAATTTGATACATTTCAAAATAAAAAAATACTTTAAAAAATAACTTTAACCACGTTCTCAAATAAACACATACTAAACGAAAAGGGTAATGGTGCTTCTCGTTTTTAGTCTTTAATTTCTTTATGATTTTATTCGTTATATATAAGATAAATGTTTTTGACCAAAAAATTATGAGAATCATAAAATAATTTTCTTATAAAAAACTAATGTTTTCATAATTCAGTGTTAAAAATATAAAAATAATATTTTGGAATTTGTTTTCAATGTAATCAAAAGAAAATAAAAAATTTATGGGGAAAAGCTAAAAAATTAAACTTGGGAAAAAAAAATGAAGACCAATAATGATAGGCTAAAAGAAAATTGCTTGATAATTTATCAAAAAAATATCTTAATAATATTAAAAAAGATTTTTAAAAAATATATATTAAATATTTTTTATTTCAAATATTAAGGGAAAAAAAGAAAACATTTTTAAAAAGTAAAAATAAAATAAGAAAAGAGACCAATGCCTGGTTTATTAGGTGATAAAAGCATCACGTGTATGCCTGCAAAGCTAGGCATATTTGTCCTATCCTTTCTATTCAAGAGATAAGATGGGATTAAATCCCAAGTAATCTTCAATTAAAGAAGAACAAAACAACGAGAATAAAGTTAATTATCTTTTTTTTTTTTAAATTATGAAAAAATTCTTTACATTTTGGCGTATACATCCTTAATTAACCCAAAAACTTTTCAAATTATGCAATTGTATCCTTGGCAATGTCAAATGGAATCCTCTTATTCACCCTCCTATAAAATGGTCATTAGTTTCTATAATGTACATTGTAATTCCTAATTGAACACTAAACTTTTAATTGTTTTGATTTGAACCATAATGCAGTCAATTTAGATCCTTGAATATACGCGCTTTTGCATTTTAGTATTTGATTTTGAATTTATTCAATTGAGTGTTTAATTATCCTTTAGATAATTTAATACATATTTTATTTTATTTTATTCCATTATATTTTTAGGTTAATTTTCTAACTTTTTACTTACATAATAACATTTTTAGCTTTTTTATAATCCCTATCTTTAAGAATTTCATCCTCAAAATTTCATCTTTTACTTGTATCATAAAATAACTCAAGGTATTTCCTTTTCATTTTCCATTCTCTTTCCTAAGTCTCCTCATTAAATTGGGAGTTTTTCTATAAAGATTTTATCATATAAATCTTCTTATTCCTAAGCTTTCTTTTTTCACTCTTATCCAAGACCTTCACTTGTTTTATCTCTAAGGTTAAATCTTATTATATTAAAGGAACTTGTGTTAGTATTCAAGGTAATCCTATTTCAGCCTTTTGTAACAACAAAACATGAAACATGCCATAAAACTTGGTTAATAGGGATAAGGCTAACTTGTATGCTATAGAACCAACCATATTCATAACTTTAAAGGGTTTTATATGCCTTAGTGCAAGCTTCCCTAACATGTTAAACCGTAACACATATTTCGAAGAGGAAACCTGAAAATACTTTACCTCTAATATTCAATTTGAAAGGCCCTTTTGTATTATTTTCATAACTTCTCTACATATCCTAGGCCATATTCATTCTATCTTTTATGATCCTTATATTCTTCATGGTAATTTGCATAAGCTTTAGTCCAATTAATTTGTATTTGTAACTTCTTCCTAATACACAAATGTTTGACACCTTTTTCCATAAAAAAGCTTTATAAGAGGTGATTTCCACAATGTTTTGATACTATTATTGTGTGAAAACTTTAAAAAAGATATGTAGTTTGCCTAATTTCCCTCAAAATTTAATACACATGCTCTCAACAAATCTTCTAAAGTCTGAATTGTTCTTTTAGATTGTTCATCAATTTGAGGGTGGAAAGTTATGTTGATGTTTAAATTGATTCCTAGAGCACGTCGAGTTCTTGGATATAAACTAGAAGTAAACTTAAGGTTTCTATCCTAAATGATTGAAATTAATACCCCATATAATATAACCACTTTATTCACATTCATTTTTTCTATTTATCAGTTGAGCCTATCATCTTCATATGTAAGAAAAATGTACACTTAGCCAATCAATCTATAATAACCTAAATAACATCATTGTCCTTTTCCTCTAGGCTGACTTGATGAAAAATCCATAGTGATATCTTCCCATTTCCATTTAGTTATAAAAAGTGGTTGTAAAAGTCTTATCGAGATTTAATGTTCTACTTTTACTTGATATATAATAAACTTAGCAACATATTTAACCATTTTTTTTTTATTATATTCTACCACCAATAAAAATGCTTCTAATTTCTTATAAATATTAGTTGTTCTTATATGTACATCAAACTTATAAGCTTTTTTTGAACACTTTAATTTTTATAGCATTATCAACTCATAAATACATTCATCCATCAATTATCACTATCCCATTCGTTAAGATTTATAAGGAGTCTTAATCCTTATTCTATATTGCTTTTATTAATCTTGACATCTTTTTGTTATGCCCGTAACATGGTAGCCTAAAGTATAAATCATACTCTTAACTAGGCCAACAGGGATTCTTTTGGTCCCACCTTCAATTAGAAATTTATATTATATAATTCTATCAGGTCTCTTCTCATATTCTATTGGTTCATTTACACCTACTTTATTTTTATGACTAAAAGCATCAACAATGACATTATTTCCACCCATCTCCTTTACAACATATTTAATTATTTTTATGACATCAAGTATTTCAAACTCTTATGATCTATAAAAATCCAAACCCGAGACTCATATAAATAACATCTTTTAAATCCTAGGTAAACACTACAATAAACAACTCTAGATTATGAATTAGGTAATTAATTCCATGTGGTTTAAATTGTCTAGATGCATAAGCAATCATCTTCATATGTTGTATTAAAACACACTAAATTCCCTTCTTAAACATATCACTATAAACTACAAACTTTTTAGATCCTAACAGAAAGGTTAACATTATGATAATTGTAAACCTCCTTTTCAATTCTTAAAAGCTTTTTTTTTTTTAGTGCTTAGACCGTTATCATTTAACTTTTTTCTAAGTTAATCGATTTAGTGGAGTTGCTATCATGGAAAACCCTTCTATAATATCCAACTAAAGTAAGGAAAATATGAATTTCCATTACAACAATAGGCCTGTCCCACTATAAATTGGGTTTCTACCTCATTAGATCCATAAATATCCCTTATTCTGATATGACATGCCATAAAAAGATAACTTGCTTCAATTAAAATATGCACTTACTCAACATGGCATAGAGGTCATGGTCTTTTATTACTTATATAAATGTATGAAATATTGTCCATGCTCCAAATATAAGCTAGAATATATAAGAAATATCATTTATAGACACTACAACATGTTTATTTAAATATGACTAAAAATTCCTATTCATCAAATCCATAAGCACTAATGGAGAATTTATTAATTTAAATGACATTACTAGGAACTTGTAATGTCTATAGTGAGTCTTAAAACTAGTCTTTGACATATCCTATTCTTTAATTCACTGCCGCACCCCAAAAATGATGAGCGCGGTGTCGTGGCGACGTTCCCCGCGTGCGCGGGGAAAATTCAGTTGTCGGGAGTCTAATTTTTATTTTCGTGAAATAAGGGAGTCACCACCTAGTATTATGGTTACTAGGAAACCTAAAACTGGTCTTTCAGAGATTCTAGGGTAAGGGACTGGTTGCGTAAAGGGAAGGTTTTAGCACCCCTAGTACGCCCTACCTAAGGTAAGCTGCTTGACGTTTGGTTTGCTTATGATTTGTTAAGACTCAAAAACATATGTTAATTAAATGGCAAATGGGATATTACTCCGCCGAATATTTTGGATATTAACCCCTTAGGATTTAATTATCTAAACACCGACAGTGAATAATATCATATTATTCCCACCGAATATTTTGGATATTAACCCCTTTAGGATTTATTTATCCAGATACTGACAGTGAATAATAGCGTATCATTCCTGTCGAATATTTTGGATATTAACCCCTTAGGATTTATTTATCCAAATACCGACGGTGAATAATAAATTACCCAAAAAATAAGATTTTTTTTTAAATATTGGCCAATACCCTTTGGATTTTACAAACATGTTGTAAAATCTCGAAATGCAAGAAATGATTTTTTTCTTTGCGAAAGCCATGCTAAAACTCATTTTTCTTCAAAATCCAAAATAATATATATTCTTTTTCGAGGAAAATAATTTTTAAAATATGCTAGTGTATTGGCCGTATGCAAGAAAATAATACATTTTTTTTAAAGTATTTTTTTTCTAAAAAATAAATTTTTTTTATATTTTATATATATATCCCGTTACTGTTCACGTATAGTGAACAGTAACCGGGACAAAACAGATTTTTAGGAAGACGATGAACAGTACGTTGATTTTTCGAGTGTGACGAAATGCTTACCTGTTAACACCTTTGTGTAGAGGAGATCGAGGTGGTTCTTCTGGTTGTTGTCTCGTCGGAAATGGAGGCCTGAGGTGGCCGTAAGGGTCGTCGGAAAACCTGCTGTCACGTTGCAGGGGCTGCTGCTGCCTCGGCTATCTTCGTCTCTTCCTTCTCCTGAGGTGCTGAATGAGTTGCTACGGTTGGGGGGTGGCTTATGTTGATGATAAGGAGTGATATGGGTGGTCGACGGTGGTGATGCTTGGCTTGGCCGAGAATGAGAGAGAAACAGCGGTCTGGTTTTTTTAGAGAGAGAGAGGCAGAAAAACGAGATAAAAAACGATGGGGGGAGCAGGAAGAAAATTGACTCAAAATTTTTAGGTAAGTGATTCTGCCCTCTTCTCTATTTTCTGCATCCTTAATACTATATTTCTTACTCACGTAAATCTCTTCTTTCCTTCCCCTGTTCCTGCGTTTTTTTTCTGAACTCCCATCCTCTGCCTGTTCGTTCCCTTTCTTTCCCCTCTCTGTTTCTATTTTTCATCAGCCTGGCTCCTTCCCTTCTTTTTTTCTCCCTACAACTCCCTCCCCTTGTTTCACCGTGCACGCTGCTATTTATAGCATAGAAGACCCGAGCTCGGCCATGCAGTGTTATGGAAAGTTAATCAAATCGAGAGAAATCAGAGGAGAATCAGGAAATTGATTTTGATGGAGATAAATTTGGGAAGATCACGGTTGATTTAGGAAAAATGGAATAAAGTTCCGATCTGCCTTGCTGTGATGGGAAGAAAATCGCAACTGAATAGGAAGGAAATTTGATCTGTTTTGCCGTGATCTCGCGCCTGAGAATTTTTGAATGCTATGCATGCCGGAACAGTAAATTTCTTTTAAATGCAGATTTCAAAAATTTTAAGAAGGTAAAAAAAAATGATTTAGTCCTTTATAATTTCTTTAATTGCATCCAATTGGATTTAATCTTGTGAGTTTGTGCAATTATATCCCCTTAAAAATTCAATTTCAACTTTAGCTTTGCGCGATTTTTTTATTTTGGTCCTTGGTTCCTGATTTTCGCGATTTAATCCTTAATCGACCATTAAACTCTCAATTTGTCCAATTCAGCCCCGATTTCGCATAATTGACTTTAAAAAATCAAATTGGTCTTCGAAAATTTCAATTTCATCAATTGAACCCATATTCAATTTAAGAACTTGATTTCTTATTAACGAAACCCTTAGTAAAATTAATTCGACCAATTTTAAAGTATAGTTAAATCCTTCAACTGGACCCAAAATTAGTTCTGAAAATACAATTATAATTTAAAACCAACAATTAGATCGAAATGACCCGTAAAATATAATTATATTTTTTTTCTTAGTTTTTACGCAGATTTATCTGATAATAAATTATTTCGACCTTTAATCTGCGATTTTCTTTATTTTCGGGTGCAAAAGGGATACGATCGAGCTCTCGAAAACATCCAATATTTCACCTCGATTGACTTGCTAACATCAGATCCCTTTATTTTATTTTTTTGTTATTTTCAGGTAGTTTTGGGGAGTGACCCAAAATTGGGTTACGACATTCACAATTCGTAATACTTGATCTTAAATATATCTTTGAAAATACGCATGCTCTCTTCAATTAATCATATTAGTAATTTATTCTTGAAAATGGATATTTATTCTTCAATGCAATTTTATTCAACTATCGATAATCAATTAAGAGTCAAAGTGTGTCATATTTTATTTTACAAATAGTACGAGGTCTACTCACCGTGAATTTCTCAAGCCTATAAACCCTTTATCTAACAATTATTAAAGTTGAACTTTTAACTTAGCTAGTTTTACAAGTGTTATTCTATAGAGGGATAGGCTACAAGAGAGCTTCCCGATAATACATCAATAAAAACCTTTACTTCCTTTTTCAGAGGTAATCCTAATAATCCTTCAAAAATACATCATAAAACTCTTTTACTATTAGAATCTGAGACAATTAAGTTTTATCCTCTTTTGAATCTATCATATAAGCAAGTTATTGATACACACTTTTATCTATTTCTAATCATTTATAGCTGAAATAATACAATTTAGTGTGGTATTTTTCTCTCTTTTAAACACCACTTTTCTAACATTAAATTATAGAAGAGTTATTATTTTACTAAACAATTCGTTTGATCCTTATACTTAGCCAATTAGTCTACTCATAGAATCACTTCATAGTCATGTGATTATAGAGGTATTAAATGTACTTTTATCTTATACCCAACTACATTAACCTTTAACCCTATTTATAAATGGTTAATGTCTATTATTTCTTCTAAAAATGCATTGATTATAAATTCATTTCTTGTTTACCAGTTATGCCCTAAGTTCTCCTATAATTTTCTTTGTTACAAATGAATACATTGCTCTGAATCAATCAAAGCTTATATAAATAAAAAATTTCAATCGTAGTATGTTTACCATCGTATCATAAAATAAATAAATAAAACATTAATCTTGGTATGTCTATCACTATATGAGGAGTAACTATGACATTTTTCTATATTATATGAAACACTTTTGTCTATGATTTTTCTCTTTATGCTTTTAGATGTTCCCCTATTTCCACTAGCTTTTTATCATGTTGGCCTAGTAGGTTTGTTTCTTATGACAAATTGTTGTTGACTCCATGTCGCTTGTCTTTATCCTTAAGCATAATCAATAGTCTTTTTATGGAATTCCCTTTTTAGATGTCATTTCTCTTTATAGTAATGACATCCCCGAATCAAGTACAAACAATCTCTTTATTTGTTTCCCTCCCGCCTATAAATATAGCATCAATTTAGTCATATCAAGTAGTCTTTGAGATGTCTCTACTCATATCGGGCAGACTGAGGATATATGATGGTTTTTCTATTCTATGATCCTTCCAATTGAGCTTGCCCTTAAGTTTGATTGTACCCTAGTTAATCCTTCATCAATACCTTTGAAAGACCTAGTTGTCACCATTTCTCAAGTAAAACTTCTAACTTCATATCTCTCTCAATCTAATGTCATTAATTATGAAGTCCTAATTTGTAAAGAGTTTGCGACATTCTTGAGTTCTATTACTCTCATTATCCTAAATATATTGATATTGTCAACATATATGATATGGTATAAATAAAGGGATATTTAATCTACCTCTTAACTACATCAATATTTTGACTCTTTCTTCATGCTAGAGATGAATTAGTTCTAACCCCCTGTTAGGCATGTACCATCCTAGACATTTTAACACAAGTCATTTTTTTTTACCAAGTCTACTACACCAAAGACAAGGTTATGATGCAACCTTTAATGATATTATATTTCGGAAACAAGTTAACATATTCAAAATCATATATAGTGTGAAACTAAGAAAATCATTTTTTTTATATGTGTATGTGTATATTGACATTTCAATAGATTTTCCCTTAATTCTAATTTTCATAAGTGTTAACATCATTACTCATTTGTAAGAATCCTAATTTTTCACAAGATCCAACATTCAAGATCATTTCAATATCCAACAAGATCAAAATAAACTACATCTATTCTTTCAACTTCCCTTTATTACATTCCATGTTATGATTTCTACAGAATTATCTTATAACTTAACATAAACAAATTGTAAGAGATTAATAAACTAAATTCTATATATTTCTAATTAAGAGATAAAAGAGTAAAATTATAAAGATAATTTAAGTTAATACATGTAGGTTTAATAATAGATTTAATGACATTTCAAAACATAGTATAAAAATTATATTATATAATAAATTTATAGTAATCCTAAATTTAATATTACGGTTTATCACCATGAGTAGTAAGTCTCTAAGGGGCGTGACTTGATGATAAAGGGTTGGAGATCTGCACAGCAGGTCTCGAGTTTGTGTTAGGACGTGCACCTCTTGTACAAACTTGGTACAATCAGGGTTTTTCTCTTTTATCTAGGCACACAAAGTGCGCTTTCCGGGGGTGGAGTTTCCTTGAATCCAAAAAAAAATCATGAGTAATAATAATAAAAAAATTCTATTGTTAAGCTTGAACTTGTGAGGAACTTATAGTAAGAAATAATTTTAATGTATGAAATACTATTTAAAAATTTAACCTCTTTATGGAACTATAATTATCAAATTAAAAATATTGTTAAAGAACATTTAAGACATTTTATATCATCAAATATTCAATAGTATCTTAACTGCCAATACTATTAATTCTTTTATTTTATTCAATTTCATTTTCATAATTATATTATCCAAGTCATCTATCACTTTAATGAATCTAATTCCTTTAAGATGATCTTATCATTTACAATTTTCTAGTCAATAAATAAATTGACGCCTATAGTATCGCTCAGATACTAGTTAATAATCAAACTTTTAATTAGATAAATCGACATCTATATTACCACTCTAACAATAGTCAATACTTACATTATTAGCCGTTAGATAAACTTATACATCTAGTATAACTTCGGCACTAATCAATATTTAAATTCTTAATCATCAAATAAAAAAATAGTCTTTAGTGAAACTCAGGTAATAGTCAATATTTAAAGTTTTAGCTGACCCATCTGATGCCACTTGGTTACTAGTCAATGTTTAAATTCATGGTAATCAAATAAAATGATGCTTATTTTCATAATCCAATTCTAAGTTATTCCATCAATTAAAAATATAATAAAAGGGGCTGACATCAATAAAAAAAATCAAGATGAAAATTTTAGACATTTTCAAGAGCCTGATCGTACTTCTTTTGTGCCTAAAAATGAAAGAAAATATTGTAAATTCAATGCTAAAATAATTTATTATTAGATAAATTTGTTTAAAATTAAGTTGAAAGATATAATTATATTTTTATGCGTCAGTTTGATTTAATCGTCGACCAATTTAAGGTGTAAATATATTTAGGGATTAATTCAAAGCCCAATTGAAGGATTTAATTAAGTGCAATGACTTAATTATACTTTAAATGGATCAAATTAATTTTATTAAGGGCTTAATTAGTAAGAAATTAAGTTTGGAAGCCTGATTTGGGTTAAATTGAGAGGATCAAAATTTTCATAGACAAAACATTTTTTAGTGAAATCAGAAACAAAAATTTAAGAGAAAAACATCATTCTTCCTGGTTTCTCCGTCGAAAAACTTTTTTTTTATAATAACCTATTTTTTTAGTTTATTTTATATTATAAAAGAAAAACTTACCTACTGAGGCATTACCAATAACCATACCCTGCAACCTACTCTCACCCTTGTAACACACAAGACACCATACCAGGACATTAACCCATGCCCCACAACAAGAAACCCATTGTTGCACATTAACTCTTTCGCCTATAAATAGGGGGTGTAAACACATACACTAGGGGGGACAATCACTAATAGGAGAGCATTGAAATAATATGGGGAGAGAATAAAGGATACTAAAAAAACTAGGGGGAGAACACTGGAAAAAAAACACAGAGCATGACAGGGACGACGAACACAGTGAGGAAAATTACAGAGACACCATGAGTCAAAACTTACACACAACACCCACCCCTCCATCTCCCTAAGCTCTTCTTCCCCATCTCTAGCAGGACACCAGCACCGATGTCCCTCTCCCTCCCTCCCTTGCAGCACCAGCTTTCTCTCTCTAAAACCAGTTACAACCAACTCTTTCTCTCCTCCAACTAGATCTCGACAAACACCAACTTTCCCCTCGACTTCGGCAATTCTCCCTACGCTAGTAGCTCTCTCACTAAGCCAAACTCTTCTTCTCCAATGCTGAAAATGCAAGCAGTAAGGACAAACTCCAGCACAGACTAACAACTTCTAGCACCTCTCCCGGCCATTAAGGACAAACTCCAGCATAGACTAACAACTTCTAGCACCTCTCTCGGCCATCATAGACCACTATTTTAGACGCCACCACCACAAGTTGAACCACATTGGCCTTCTCTACTCGATGAGTAAACCTCTTGTCTCCCTTCATCAACCTCTCATTTATTGTTCACCATTTGGTGAACAATAAGGGGAGTGAATTAACTCGCCCACTGTTCACTACATATGAATAATGGGACGTAACTTACATAGACATAAAGTCTAGCCCGACACACCCATTGTTCACATGGTGAACAGTGGGTGTGTCGTGCCGAACTTTATGTGTAGCCGAACCGCTTAAATAAGGTGGGGTGATAGCCCAGCTGGACTGGAAGCCCAATTCGAGGGCAGGTGGGCTGCCAGCCCTCCAAGGGATGGGCCAGTTGGCCTATCCAAGTGAGTTAGTCTAGCCCCGAATGACGGGCCAAAAGACCCACCAAGGCTGGGCACCTAGCCTGCAAAAAATTAAAAAAAATATAAACAAAAAATTTGTTGTTTTCGTGCATATGACCGAATTCTAAATATGTTGTAAAAAAATATGTTGCATATTTCTCATGTTTTGAAATGAAAATTGGATATCGTAACTAATTTTCAATTATCCATTGGAATTTGGATAAAATTAATAATTATTTTGTTTTAGCTATCACAGTGTAAAATTACATTGTAAAATATACTCGTGCATAGTAAAAAAGGATGTTTTTTATGTAGTGTAAAATTTTTCAAACTTTAGAATGATTAGGTTTTCAACTCTCAATGAGGTAAAAACTTTCACATGAAGAGACATCTACTTTGAGCCTTAAAAAAAACCAATGAATAAAAATTAGCTTAGGAAAAACAATCAAACAACAATGCAACTTGTCTTAGGCAGGGTGTATTGGGGGTGATGCGTCTTCCACTTGATAATAAGTCCCCTTACTTAGACTCTCACAGACCATCAAATTTCTAATGACCTTAATACTAGGTGGCAAATCCTAAAAAAATATAGTCATAATTTTTATGACTATAAATAATCTCCTTTCACCGCGCGTCATTTCTCCTCTCTTCCAAGAGATGACGGGGCACAAAGTGTGAAAAAAACTGCATTGCGACTCTTATAATATCACTTTGATATAAGAAATAATTCATATTCTCGATCATTACATAAACTAATGTCTTTAGTACTACAAAGGTATTTGGTAATATTTAAATTTCCCCTTTTAATCATTAGATAATTACATCGTACTTATTATATATGCATAAACAAACAACTAAATAATTTTGTTTATTTAACAAATAAAGCCTTAAAAAATAAAATAAAGGAGTGTAAAAGCCAACCTAGTTCCCGAGCTCTAAATGTATTCCTTTGTTGCTAATCCAAACATGCAACCTCTTTTATAATAATGAGAATCCAAACATCATTACAACATGAACACCATTAGAAACTCGTACTAATATTTATTTTTTAAGATTGTAATAGTTCATTAATGGTTAGAAACATCAACCGATTCAAATTGGCACAACCAATCAGCTAACCGATTTAATTAAAGGAGTTAGATAGTAGACAATCTCATTATTCCTCATGTTAATTGATGTACTAGTTTATTTAGTAATCTTAATTAATTGATTTATACAATACATCAAATATCAATTTAGTTTCATTTTTTCTTAAAAAAGCTTCTTCACCTAATCATTCCTTTCATCATATTACATGAGTGAACACTAATTTCATGTCAATTAAAAAAAATAATTTCATAATTATTTACATTAATTTGACTGAAATACCCATTCAAAGTGGAGCATATGTTTTCTTCAATTTTTCCACAATTCACTCATTAACCACTCCTAATTCATGCCTAAAAATATGATTCTGAACAGAGAATAGAATATTAAACATTGTATCCTTTAATATTCAAATTTCTATAATATACATTGTCGCACCCCTCCGCGAGAGCGCAACATCGCGGTGACCCTTCCCGTGAGCAGGGAAATCAATGTCGAGGTCTTATCTTTATTTTTGTGGAAAAGAGAGTCGTCACCTAGTATTATGGTTACTAGAAAACCTATAATTGGTCTTTCAGAGATTCTAAGGCAAGGGACTGGTTGCGTAAAGGGAAGGTTTTAACACCCCTAATACGCCCCACCTCAGGTAAACTGCTTGACGTTTTGGTTTGCTTATGATTTGCTATGGTTTTGATCTTTCAAATAATGTATTCGGTTAAAATGGTGATGGTGTATTATCCTCGCTGCATATTTTGGATATTAACCCCTTATGATTTATTTATCCAAACACCGACAGTGAATAATAGCAAATTATCCCCGTCAAATATTTTGGATATTGACCCCTAAGGATCTATTTATCCAAACACTAATAGTGGATAATAGCAAATTATCCCCGCCGAATATTTTGGATATTGACCCCTTAGAATCTATTTATCCAAACACCAATAGTAGATAATAGCAAATTATCCCAGTCGAATATTTTGGATATTAACCCCTTAGGATTTATTTATCCAAACACCAACAGTGAATAATAAACCCAAAAAATAAGATTTTAATATTTTTGGAATATTGGTCAATACCCTTTGGATCTTTACAAACATGTTGTAGAATCCAAAAATGCGAGAAATGATTTTTTCTTTGCAAAATACATGCTAAAATACAATTTTTTCTTCAAACTCCAAGATAATATTTTTTTTGAAACAAAAAGATTTTTTTTTAAAGTATGCTAGTGTATTGATCGTATGCATAAAACAAAATATTTTTGTGTTTTAATCATTTAAAAAGAAAAAAATTATTTTTTTTAATGAAAAATTGTATTTTATTTTATTTATTAATTTAATGGGAAGCTGGCTGCCCAGCCCTGATGGGCCAGGCTGCCAGCCCACTTACCTTGGGCTAGGCTTCCACCCCAAATAGGCTAGAAGCCCACCTTCTCCAACAGTCGGGCTGGGCATAAACAGCACTGCGGGGAGTGAATTAATTCACTCCCCACATGCAGAGTAAGAAGAAGTTGTTACAGTAGAAATTGTGGAGGATTTTTTAGAGTGACAAACAGTGTACCTGTTAATACCGTTAGGTAAAGGAGGTCGAGGTGGTTCTTACCGTCGTGGTGGCATCAGAAATGGTGGCCTGTGGTGACTGGAGTGGGCGTCGGAAAATGCACGGTCACGTTGTAGTCGATGGGGTTGTTCTTTGTTGCCTTCGCCGGAGTTGTTGCTGGGCTGTTTGGCATGGAGTGGAGGCTACCAGAGGTGACAAGGTGGTGCTGAGGGGTCTGAGCTGGTGCTACCGTTGCTGACCAAGAGGGAGAGAGAGAGAACGATGGCTGTAGATTTTTAGAGAGAGAGAATGAGCTGAACGAGAGAGATGAAGGGGAGAGAGACAGTAGTTGCAGCTGCTGTGCAGGTTTCTAGAGAGGATGGGTGTGATGCTTGGTGGTCAGAGCTGTGAAGTCGAGAGAAAGAGTGAGAACTATCGCGGCCAGGAAGAGAAAGGAGAGAGAGAAAGGAGGAAACTGCAGCTACTGCTGCTATCGTGCTGGATGCCAGAGTCGAGGGGATGAAGATATAAAATCTATACGTAAAATTTTCCTTTGATATATGCTTGGTCTGTTCTTTTACTCATTCAAAATCCTCTATTCGTCTTCCCTTCTTTCTTCATTTTTTATGTGAAATTTGCTCTGTCACGTTGATGCAGCCCCTTTGTTTTTCCTCAATCTCCCCTCACTTTCTCTGTTATTTTTCTACCCCCATACATTCCCCCTATATGCTGTTATTTATAGCAGATAAAAACTAACTCTTTGGTTGCCATCTTGTTTAATGCAGGGTAGGCGCGTCTGATCATTCAAAGCCGGGCAGCATGCAATGCAGACATGCTTGAACAATACAATTTCCAAAATATTTAGGAAGCATGTAGTGCAGGCATGCTTGAATAGTACAATTTCCAAAATATTTAGGAAGGTGAAAGTATGATTTGGTCCCTCAATTTATAATGGCTCTGATTGCATCCTCAATTGAATTTTTAAACTTATGAATTTGTGCAATTATATCCCATCAAAAATTCAATCTCAACCTTAGCTTTGTGCGACCTTTTTATTCTGGTCCTTAGTTTCTAATTTGCGTGATTTAACCCTCAATTGATCGTTAAACTCTCAATTTGTTCAATTTGACCCTTGATTTCGCATAATTGGCTTTAAAAAAATTCAAATCATTCTCTGAAAATCCCAATCTCATCAATTGAACCTGAATTATATTTGAGAACTTGATTTCTCATTGACTAAGCCCTTAATAAAATTAATTTAATCAATTTAAAGTACAATTAAGTCATCACTCTTAATTAAATGCTTCGATTGGACCATAAATTAATTCTCAAACATAATCACACTTTTAAATTGGCCAACGATTAAATTGAATAGGCCCATAAAAAATATAATTATATCTTTCGACTAAATTTTAGTCAGATTTATCCGATAATAAATTACATTAGCCGTGAATGTGCACTCTCCTTCATTTCCAGGCATAAAAAAGTACGATCGAGATCTCGAAAATGTCTAAAATTCCCGCCTTCACACCAACCCCTTTTATTTTATTTTTTGTTCTTATTTTTGGATAAATTTAGGGAATAACCCAAAATTAGGTTTTTTTCCTAATCTTTAAAACATACCAAAGTGAGTTTGATCTTTATCTCCTAATCATAACAAATCATAAACAAACTAACATGTTTTCAAGTGTTTTAATGAATCATTAAAGTTTTGCTCTCTTTCCTCCCTCAATAGTTAGAAACTCTTAGGTTATAGGAGAAGCCAAAAAAGCCATTTATATTCTCCTATTTATTTTTATTTACAATAATATCATTATGTTATAATTCAAGAGATGTTTGTTTACCCAAATGACATGTCTTAATGGAATCTTTACAACTTGTCTTGCCTCAAAGTTTTAATAAAAAAACTTCATTTTAGATAATTTAATATACATAATTATTAATTATATTATAATTTTAGGTTAATTTCCCAATATTTTGCTAACCCAACAATCTTTTTAACATGGACTTTACCCTTCCTTTGATGGTAAGTTGAAGTTCCAACTAGAAATTTATGGAAGTGTAAGATATAAAGAGGTATAAACAAGGATATAAAACCATAGAGATGGAACTTCGGTGTCCAACTCTAAAATGTGGGAAAGTATTTTTCAAACTCGTGAAGGATTAATGTAAACATTTCAAACCTATTCCTCATGTAACTTATAAAATAGGACATAAGAGAAAAAAAATGAAAAAGGGGATATTAAGGAATTTAAATAGGTGATGAAAAGTGTGAAGGAGAGAGAATTAGGACAGTTTTAGAGAGAAAAATGTAAAAGCAAAATAAATTTATAGGGAAATGGGTTGAAAAAAAAAACAAAGGAAAAAGGTGTGGAGAAGAGAAAGCAAAAGGTAAGAAAAAAAGGAGATAAAAAAAAAGCCATCACCATTCATCTTCCCTTTCTCAATGAAGTTGGTCAACCAATTATTACTTATCCAATAATCATAGAACATTGATCATAACACCATGTTCTCAAATAGTTAGCATCAACATCCTAAAAAGAGAGAAACATACACAAAGAGAAAGAGGGTGAGGAAAAAGGAAAAGGAAAAAACTATGACTAGCCACTCCTCGCCAATCAGCACTACACATAACCTATAAGCTTTTTCCATAATTGACACCACTAAAGTAATCAAGTGAAAAAGGCAAAAAAAGGCTAAGCTAGTAGAGATAGAAAATGATAAAAACTTAAAGTGCCTTGATCTCATGCCATAAGAAGCGAAGAAAATTTATCATTATGTAAAAGGGGAAGAAGAGGGATACCTGAAGAGTGATTCATATGCCTTACAACCCTATCAATGCATGAAATAACTTGTTAACAATAACTACCACCACTAGTATATGTAACCAACATACCACCATAACCTCCTTCTATTGAAACTAGTTTTGGTCCATCTTTGCCAATCTAAAAGGCTTATCTCAAAACATAGATAAAATTTTAAATAATATTAATATTTTATAAAAGTTTTATGATGAAATATTAATTGCTGTGGTGATTTTGAGTAAATTATATATCATTATGAATGTTGACGATATTTAAAGTGTTAGGGGTTCACACCATAATATAACAGCCTCCAGGGTATGATGTCATTAGAAAATTTGTTTTTATGGTGGAATAAAGTTGTACCTAATACCCTTATTATGAGGTTAGAAGGATTGGCCAGATTTATCTAAGATCTAATGGTTTCTTCTCAATATTGATTGATATGTGTTAATGTTATGTTGATATATGTTTGTTTTTCTTTAATAATGACCCTTACCTATGAATTAGGTAACCATTATTAATGTGAACTTCATGATCATGTGGTCATGCAATTCACAATCAAGATTGAGATCTGATTCTATAAAGCCAAAATAGATTTGATAAGAGTGTGATATAATGAAAATCTGCCCCAAGACACCAACACTATTAGAATGAGTAACATGATACCGCAAACCCATTTAATCTTTGATAAGTCAGATTCAGTTTGTTCAAGAACTGAAGAATATAGAAATCACTCTCACATATTAAAACTGAAAAATTCAGAAGTAATAATCATCAAAGTCTGCTGAAATTTTGGTTACATGAGTTTAAATAGTTCTTGAAAAATTAAACTTAATGGATCTCTTATGTGGACTTATATGAGGTTCACTCAAAATTGACCTAAACCCTAAACTGAAAAGCCTATAACTTAATCCAAACAAGTTTTGGATTCTAGCTAAAAACAAAATATTAATTAAACTTAAACAAGCCTTAGGTTATAGCTAATAAAATAAAATAAAATAAAACTACTAATATGAAATCCATGATCTGCCATGAGAAGAAGACAAGGAAATTAAATACTACAGAGCTAATTCAAGGCTTATTTATAGCCTTCCATGTAGCCCCTTAATCTTAGAAACAAAAGAAAAATGTAGTCACTCATGTTGTTTCCAAGTTGTATTATGATTCTTTTGTTTTCTTTTTGCTGTCCTCATATCATAACCCAAATAAAGTTGTATTGGGCCCTTCTTACGCATAGATAAGATGTACTACAGTTTTATTTTGATACTTTAATGGACCTTTCAATTCTAACTTGGTTGAAACCTTCAAAACCAACGCATTTAATGCCTCTTTCAATCTCTTTATCTTAAACTAAATGTTGGACCACATAATCCCCTTTCTCCTTAGAAGGATTTAATCTCAGATTAAAATATGTGTCAAACGATGTAAGATTAACAGCTGTAAAGGTAACACTAACATCATATTCACTTGGAAGGTTAATTTTGTATGCATTGTCATTGACTGTATCTAAAACCTCAATTGACCATCACCATGAGGCTGCAATTTTTATTTCCTTTGGTTAGGAAATCATTTTTTTTTATGCATGTGCACCCAAACCTAATCACTAGGTTAGAAAACAACCAATTTACGTCTCTAATTTACTTTAAAAGCTTAAAGTCTGTTCTATTTATTTATTTGCAGTCAAACTCCCTCGTCAAGTTATCTTACCATCTTTGCTTTCTTTTCACCATCTAAATCCTATCTTCAAAAGGTAAAGGAATTAAGTCCATAGGAGTTATTGGATTAACATCATAAACAATTTCAAAAGGAAAAAAATAGTGGTCGAATGCACAATTCTATAATAAGCGAACTCAACAAAAGACAAACATTCTTCTTAACTTTTCAAATTATTTTGAATTATAACACAGAAAGTTAGGATAATATTCTATTCACTACCTCAGTTGTCCATCTGTTTGAGGATGACATGTTGTCATAAATAATAGTTTAGTTCTCAACTTTCCACATAAGGTCTTTCAAAAGTAACTAAGGAACATAACATCTAATCTCTCTAAAAAACAAGTCTGCGATATGAGATGCATCATTTGTTTTATGGCATATAATGAAATGCTCCATTTCAAAAAACCTATCAACCATAATAAAAAAAAAGTCCTTGCTTTTTTTTTACTTAGGTAAACATAAAACAAAATACATAAAGACATCTACCTAAGGTTTTGTAGGCATAGGTAATGGTGTATATAGTTCATGCAGTTGTACTTTAGATTTTGCCTTTTTATAAGCATTGCATTTTTCACAAATTTATTGTACATCTTTTTTCATCTTTAGCCAATAAAAATACTCATGCAATACATCCAAGGTTTTCACAACCCTAATATGACCCATTTAACCACCCTCATGTGCTTCACAAATAAGCAATTCACATAAAGAGCTAGCAAGAACACACAATCTATTCTCTTTGAATAAATAACCATTCATCAAATAAAACTTATCAAAAGCTGAATGTCCACATGCATTGTAAATCTCAGTTAAATCAGGATCATTATCATACAATTCGCTCACATATTCAAAGCCTCACAATCTAGTATTCGTGGTGTAAAAAAACATACTTGCACGAAACTGCATAGCAACCTTGCTTATACTTGATTATCTAAGGAAAAGTTTCAATGAATACAATCCATTTTTCGTGTCTCCTATCCAGCTTACCTTGTCCTTTCAAATGTTTCAAGGACTTTTGATCCGAATGGAGTACAAACTCTTTCAGAAACAAGTAATGTTGCCACGTCTCAAATGCTCTTTCCAATGTATAGAGTTCTTTCTTGTAAGTTGAATAGTTCAAGGTCGCTCCACTTAACTTCTTATTGAGATACGTAATAGGTCTCCTATCCTGCATCAAAACAGCACCTATTCCCATTCTATATGCATCACATTCTATTTCAAATGCTTTCGTAAAGTTAGCTGAAGAAAAAATAGGTGCAAAACATAATTTCTCTTTCAAAAGAATAAAAGTCAATTCTTGTTCCTCCCTCCATTTAAACCCAATTTACTTTTTAACAACTTCATTCAAGGGTGCAACTATTGTACCGAAATCTTTCATAAAATACATGTAAAAACTAACTAACCCATGAAAACTCCTTACTTCACTTACTGATTTGGGTGTAGGCTAATCTCGGATGGCCTTAACTTTCTCCTCATCCATCTCGATACCTTATGTAGTTACGACATGGCCAAGAAACACAATTTTCTCCATGCAAAAGATATTTTTTAAGATTAGTATACAATTTCTCACTACATAATGCACTAAGTACATTACAAAAATGATTAGATGCTTAGTTAAGCTCTTGTTATAGATTAGAATGTCATCAAAACACACAACCACAAACTTACTTATGAATGCACATAACATATGATTCATTAAACACATAAATGTATTAGGTTCATTTGTAAATCCAAATGGCATTACTAACCATTAATATAAACCATGATTCCTTTAAAATGCAATTTTTCCCTCATCACCTTCTTTCATCCTAATTTGATGGTACCCACCTTTTAAGTCAATTCTAGAGAAAATACAAGATCCATATAACTCATCTTATATCATCAAGTCTAGGAATGGGGTGTCCATACTTTACCGTTATGTTGTTGATGGCTTGACAATCAACACACATGCTCCATGTTCTATCTTTCTTAAGCACAATTAGTTCGTGTACAACACACAAGATCATACTCTCACAAATGTAACCTTTTTCCATCAGGTCATCAACTTGCCTTTGACACTCCTTTGTCTTCTCGAGATTGCTTCTATAGGATGGTTGATAAGAAATTGAAGCTCCGAGTATGAAATTAATTTGATGCTCAATCCCCCTCAATGATGGTAATCCGTAATGAGTATTGTCGAAGAACACATTATCAAACTTCTATAATATAAAAAATAGCAACATCAGACATAATATGATCAAGATCATTAGTATTAAAGTAAGCCTCTTTATATATAAGTAAAATCAATGGCTTGTAAGTGAAAATACAGATCAAGATCATTAGTTTTCCCATATAATTCCCATCACCCTACTTAACTTTCTTCACTCCCAACTAAATTTAGGTGTTTTTAAGTTATGGTTGAATGGTCTGATTTGTTTAGAGTGTTGGCTGAATATTTGTTTGTGTTTGGATGGGTGGCCGAATGGGTTGTAGTGGCTTGGGTTTTAGTTAAATATGATGGTTCTTTCTCCTTTTATTCCTCACCTAGATTTTCTCTCCCCATCTCCTCATACTCACTTTTTTATCTTTATTTGATCATCATACACCTGTTTGGGTGTAAAAGGTACAAGAGTGATGGTTTTACTATCTTTTACAATGATAACCTATTTTTAACCCCATCATGAATTGTATTTTTATCATATTGACATGGTCTCCAAAATAAGAAGTGACTTATTTGTATCGGTACCATGCTGCATAGAACTTCATCAATATATTTTTCATTTGAAAATGGAACCACAACTTGTTTAGTCACTTTCACTTTCAGATTCCATATTATCATGATTCTCTTGTTCGGACACTCTAAAGGAAATGTCCATGTCCCTAGCACCTGAAACATTTAACATCATGGGTATGTTTAGGTTGAGTTTCAAATTTACCTTTGGCACTAATAGCGACATCAACTTTTGCCTTTAGCGGCTCAGTTCTAAAACAAAGGATCTTGGTCTAACAATACCCTCTCTCTTTAGATTTGGCTTCTAAGATGATAAAGAACCCAAATTATATGATGTTCAAACATGCCCCTTCCTAAATTGTCTCTCTACCTTCGTAGCCGTGTGAACTATGTGCTCTAGTTCTATATAGTATTGTAGCTCAACCACATTGACAACGTCCAGATTTAACCCATTAAGAAATTTAGTCATGATTGCTTCTCTATCCTCAATAACATTGGATGAATAATTGCTATCTCAATTTCTTTGTGATATTCACCTACTGTCTTATAACCTTAATTCAAACATTGAAGCTTTAGGTATAAGTCTCTGTAATAATAGTTTAGCACAAATCGTCTCCTCATAAAAACTTTCTTCTCCCTCGAAGTCTAAACCGGTCACTCTTTATTTCTCCTCCTCCTAATTATGTTCTCATCTCACTAAATCAATGTTTACTCTATAAACTAAATTATCACCAATTTCACCCTTTTTGTTCATAATAGTTATGGCAATAAAAAATCCAATATATATTTTTCTCCCACTCTAAATAGGCTTCAAGATCATTTTTACCTTAGAAGTTAAGAATTTTTAGTTAAATGGTGTCCATGTCCCCATCCATATCTTTATAATTCCTTATGCCATATAAATTCACATTCATCCTAGCCCTATTTGGTCTAGACCTGATTCTTTTTCCAATAGATGCAAAATCATAGTCATCTTCACCCGCATCTTTGTTTTCATTAACAAACTTTTCAAAATCAAACTTGTCATTCTATATAGCTATACATACAGTATTTCCTCATTGATCAACCCTATTATTCTGTTGCTTTATCAAATTCAACTTATCTTTTAGATCCTTGTATGTCAAAACCATACATCTAGTTGCTAGAGTATGACTTGCAATTGGAAAGCTATGTCATTAGTTGTTGTTTTTAGAAATCCTTTGAATTTATAAAATTTGGTAAGTGATATAAAATATATCCTCACATCTCTCGTGTATCACATAAAAAATTAAATTTTTAATTTTTTCTCTCTAATAAGCTTATTACACCTTTTACCTCACAATTTGTTTTTTTTTTGTTCTTTAGGAATTGAAATCAATAAATCAAAGTTAATAGCTTTCACAATGCATTTTAATTATAATTTTTAGACTCAAGAAACAATAAATATACTAAAAACATAGCAAAACAAAAATTACGATTATGATTTCTTCAGTAGTAATGCATATTCATACGAATTGTGGAAGAAACGAAGACTTGAAATAAAATAGAAGCAAATATTAGTGAAAACAGTTACTTGACTCCTATATAGCCCAAATATGATAGGAACAAAAAGATTTAAGCAAAACTAAATCATAAGAATCATGTTTTGAAACTTGACGCAAATTTAACATGTTGCATAATTTTTACGTAACAAAATTGAAACCCATACCAAATTAAATATTTAGTATTGTGATACTTAGCAAACAACAAATACCAATTTATAGGTCGTTCTCTTATGTCTAAGTACCTAAACCTTTGTATGATCAATTTGTAGTAGAATTGTTCTAATTAAAACCTCTAAAGACAATATCAAAATAGGCTCAAATTTAATATATAATGAGATCTCATTCCAATACATAAAATATGAAATTTCACTTAATTCTAAGGTGGTTTGCTTATGGTTCACTAAGATTAATGTTTCTACAACAGAATTGAACCTAAAATAAACAATATTAGAATAAACTCAAATCTAACATATGATGTGATCTCACCCCTAATAGATTGAACAAGAAGTTTCAGTTGATTATGAGTTGTTTTACTTATGTTTCACCAAGAATTATGTTTCTGTGGCAAAAACTGAATGATCCCTCAAATTTCAATTAATCAATCTCTATATCTCTCTTTTAATATACTGATATGATTAGAGACATTAACAGGTGAAATGTAACCTTTTTTTTTTTTTTTTTGCTTAGATGATGCAAAATGAAGAATAAGAAGATGCATGCAAACACTGAAAAACTTTAAGGAACACTAAAAAAAAAATAACTGAAATATATGACCTTGTTTTGGAGCCTAGCTCTAATATCAACTGATGCGAACTTCATGATCATGTGGTCATGCAATCCACAATCAAGATTGGGATATGATCTTGGAAATCCAAAATAGATTTGATAGGAGTGTTACAGAATAAAACTTGCTCCAAGACACCAAAACTAATAGAATGAATAGAATGATACCACGAAATCAATTAATCTTTGATAAGTCAATTTTAGTTTATTCAAGATTTAAAGAATGCAAGAATTACTCTCACACGTTAAAAATTCAGAAGTAATAATCATCAAAAGCTACTAAAATTCTAGTTACATGAGTTTAAATAGTTCTTGAAAAATTGATCATAATGGACCTCTTATATGGACTTATATGAGGTTCACTCAAAACTAACCCAAAACCCTAAACTGAAAAGCCCATAACTTAATTCAAACAAGTTTTGGATTCTAGCTGAAAATAAAGAATTAATTAAGCCCAATGAAGCCTTAGGTTGTAACTAAGAAAAAAATAAAGCTATGCAATCTATGATCTGACATGAGAGAAAGAGAAAGAAGTTAAATATTACAAAGCTAATTCAAAGCTTATTTATAGCCTTCCATTCAGCCCCTTAATCCTAGAAACAAAAAGAAAAGGTTAGTCACCCATGTTATTTCCAAGTTATAGTAAGATTTTTTTGTTTTCTTTTGTTGTCTTTACTTCATTGCCCAAATAAGGTTGTATTAAATCCTTCTTGAATATGGATAAGATGTACTAGGATCTCCTCTTAATACTTCAATGGACTTTTCAATTCCAACTTGATTCGAACCTTCAAAACTAATGCATTCAATACCTTAAACAAAGTCATTGGACCTTTTAGAACATGTAATGAGTCATTTGTAATGTTTTTGGGCTAGATCACATCAATTATAATATATGGTCAACAAGGAAAAGAAACATTCATCATGTAATACATTATAATATTTTCATATTCCTTACCTTAAAGTATTTTCAAATCCTTTATTTATGGCATGTATGTAGTCATTGAGAAGTATCATAGGGTAAGATTAGTCTATAATAAAATCACTTAATATGTTACCTTATTGAAATTGAAATTAAAATATTTGAAAAACTGCTTTCATCACCATTTTACTATCCATCGATCTTATCTAAAAGAAATGTGCTACTATTGGGTAGTGATATAAGGTGTGATTAGAGAATATTTTCAAGATATTTTTCTTTTCTTTTCTATAATTTTCTTATGAATATGTTTTTAATAAAGTTTGCTTTTAACTTCTTGTGAACCATAAACAATGGGTTGAAGGATGACCCGATAATACACTTTTGAACTATTATTTCAATTATCCAATTAGTCATTATCAATAAAAGAAGTCATCCTTTCTCACAACATTGTTTTAAAATTTATAAATGTAAATATTTGAAAATATTAACTTTAAGTTTTAATTGTAAATATCTGTTTGTTATTTGAATTTGAGTATTTCATGTTGATGATCATATATGAATGAAATTATTCTTTTATTACTTTTTAATTGGGCTAGTGTAAAAATCATGTTTACTGAATCGCATATATTTTGGTTCATAAAATCATGGAATTTTTTTTTCTATCGTAATATATATCAAAATTTTAGTAGAGTGTTAACATGTGTATTACTGTGAGTTTATATATATATATATATATATATATATATATATATATATATATATATATATATATATATCTTCATTTCAACTCATTTAAAACCTTTTTCTATTAACATGATTCATTACTACCACCACCACCACTTCTATTATTGTTGTTGTTATTTCTTGGGGCTTATAGCTAGTATTATCCTATAAAGACCTATTGAGTGTGAGTGCACATGGTTCCAATGTCAATATTTCATAAGTGAGAATTGAGTATGTGTGTGTGTCTTAATTTCAACTCATTTAAAACCTTTTTTTTATTAACATGATTCGATACCACTAGTACTACCACCACCACTTCTATTATTGTTGTTATTGTTTCTTGGGGCTTATAGCTAGTATTATCGTATAAAGACCTATTGAGTGTGAGTGCTCATGGTTTCAATGCCAATATTTCAAAAGTGAGAATTGAGTGTGTGTGTGTGTGTGTGTGTGTGTGTATTGTTTTAAATTTGTATATATGTTTATGCCCTTTAAAGTAATTTCATAAGTTGATAGCAATATGAAAAACTTGATAATCAAACACATAAAATTGCTTCTCATTAATCTCAAACTCAATCACAATTTTAATCGAACACCTCAATTTCAATTATGAATAACAGTTTAAAATATTTTTTATGAAACTATTTTTGTAAAACGTCATTTACAAAAATAAAAATAATATCAAACACGCCCTTTAAATCACAATGGTTATGTTTTGGATTATAAGTAAAGTAATATTAAAAAAAGTTAACCTTTCCTTCTTTAACTCTAGAAAGCTAAACATGCAGATACAAAGAGGACTAGTCAGTAATAACAATAATATTAATAATAATAAAGGGTATCCCTGCCAATACCATGAGAGCTTTCCTGTCTATATTTTCACTATCCAAAGTACAAGATAAAATATACGATGATTCTCCCAGCGATGGCTTGTCCCATGGTCGTGAGTATATTGCGATCTCACCAATCATTTGTGGCTTTGACCAACTACTGCCATAGCCTCCATTATCCACTCTTTTATCCTTTGGCTTAAAGCTGGCTCGAGAGTCAAAGTGCGAATAACAACTTTAGCCTTGCTTTCTCTTTGGGAAATGATAGCATGGGGCTTCCTTGATTCAAATCTTTGCTATGAGAGAACATAGCCTGTGATCATTGACAAATAATATATTCAAAGTTTTTATAGAAACTTCATCATGAACTGGCTGAAGGGACCGAATTATCCGGCCACCATCTTCGGTGGTTCTAACTTGCTTAGAATATAGAGAAAAAGAAACCCTAAATTTACCACCAACGTATTAAAGTCAAGAAGCTTTGATTATGTATCTCAAAGTTCATGTCTGAAATTCGGTTTGTTAAGGAATTATCTCATTTAAAAACTTAAATTATTATATGAGATTTCGAATATAATTTATATTATAGTTTAATATATATTTTCAATTGAAAGACCTTTGGATTTTAAATTTGTATAGGCTCGTACTATTTTTTGCTTGATTTTTATCAAATAAAATAAGGTGGTGAAATTCGAACTTGTAACAATTAGATCAACAAGGCTCTGATATCATATTAAAAAACAATATCAGTTAAAAGTTTAAGTTTTTAAATGAGATAATTCTTCGATACGATTCCCTGATGAAAATTCCATATCCCATTCTATCCTAGTTTTGAGTTTGAATTCAACAGAGTGCAATAAGAAGAAGAAGAAGAAGAAGAAGAAGATATGAGTGCATCGATTTAGATACGGATAACTTTTTAATTTAATTTCAATATGTGAAAACTATTTTAAGCGTCAAAAATATCTTGATCGATAATTAATTTAATTTTAATATCATGATCGAAAATATCAAATTCTTCTCATTGATTCAACAATTTTTTGAAAATGATTGGATGATAGTAATTAATTAACTGTAAAGAAGCAAGATTTCTCTTGCAGCTGCTCAAAGGGTGGAGATGCAACTAGCCATACCACCACTCATAATTTGTTCACCTCAGTATTCTCTTCGTCATTGATTGTTTTTTTTTTCCCTTTTCATTTATTTTTTTTGTCTTTTTTCAGGGCAATAACAAGCATGAACTGAGCACAGGATTCTTTTCTCCCTGTGCTCATGATCAGGACAATCTCAAGAACCACTAAAAAAAAACAACTAGAACCATGCGTCCACTTACTGCAACAGGCTCCGCTATATGAATCATGCCATAAGCTGCAGACTGCACAATTACATGCATACATACATATTAACTATAAAATAAATCACGCGTCCCTCTTTTCTTGTTCATTACGTTACTGGACATACGAACTCAGGTTATTGTTTAATATGACAGTAAAATTTTCTACAAGATTGAAAATTTTTAGGCCCCAGGTATTTTAAATTTTTTTAAGAGATATGAATGGTATTTTTAGATTTATTGTACAGTAAAATTATAAAAATAGCTCCCGAAAACGATAAAAAAAGACAAACCAGATCAGGGTAATTTAGCAATTTCCAGGGGACATGGATGATATTTCTGAATTTATGCATAGTAAAACCACTAAATTAACCCTCAAAAACAACAAAAACTAGGCGTCGGATCCGGGGGTAGTTCTGATTTTTTCACTATGGTTTTTTTATAGTTATCGGTGTGTCCAGGGGTGTATAGGTAATCGTATATTATTTTAATATTATTTATTGATGACATTGCATGTGTGACGTACGACCTCGTTTACAGTGTTTTCATCGCACACGTCATTCCAGCGGCGCGTGCAGCTCATTATAGCGGTCCAAAACTAGTTTCCATCGTGTCACATTGTGCACCGACATGTGATCTTCCTCCTGGTATGACGCGTGTCCGGTTATGGTGACTGGGGAAGATTTGGTTGATGGTTTTAGGCGTTTTCTCCATTTTCTTTCTCTTACTGCCTAGAAATACAAGTCGGTCCTTAATGTTTGCTAAATGTTTATTATGCTCTCTAGGCTTTGGATTTCGCTTCTATTACTGATTTTTTCAATATATTTTTTTATTTGTTGCAGTTGTGCCCTTTTATTGAAACTGATTTTATATGTTGGATTGCAATATAGTCTTTATTCTTTTAATTTTCGGTTTGTTTTTGTTTATTTTAATTATTTTAGTATGTAGCTTTTAATTGCTTTTGATTGGGTTCTCTAATTATTCTTTCATTTTGGTCCTTATTCCTTTAATTTTGTAAAAATATTACACAACAATTTTGTTTTAAATGTCTTTATTTATTTTGGTCCTAAGGTTTTATTTATTTCAATTTTATCTTTCAATTGAAATTAATTATATAATTTGTTGTAATTTATTTTGATTGTGTCCTCCAATTGAAATTAGTCATGTATGCTACTTTTCATTTCAATCTTTATTCTTTTATTTTTTTTAATAAAATTACACAGCAATTTTTTTTAAAAAAAAATATTTATTTAGTTTGGTTTGAATATTTTTATTTGTTTCAATTTTTTGCGTTCGATTGAAATTAATTATATATTTTATTTTTCATTCTAGTCCTTATTGTTTGAATTTTTTATTTGCTATATATTTCTTTGGTTTTTTCTGTCACTCTTGAACAACGTTTAGTTTTTTTATTTGTATTTATACATCTATGCTTTTAGTTTTTGCTTTAATTTTTGTCATTTTATTTTTTATTAGGGATTTATTTTTATTTGGTTCAATCCTGAAATTTTAATTTAAGTTGGTGATCATTTTCAAATTAATATTGCTCTTTTTTTCCTTTGTTTTTTTGTTATTTTTATCTATTATTCGGATCAAATAATTTTATGATTTTATTGTTTGCACCATAATAATGATAATTTTAGTGATTATTTTTTATTTTTTTTTTGTAAAAGTTTTTTGCTTTTTTATCTTAACAGTAATTCCACACAGATTTATTATTTTATCTAAAGTTATATTATAATAAAAAAAACTCACATAATTATTTTTTTGAGTTGAAAAAAATATGATGTCGTCCAGGATGGTGCGCGGGGGAATTGGCTATCATATATATATATATATATATATATATATATATATATATTGGAAATGCTCATTCATTGCCAAGTGTTTCACTGTTTTGTAAAAGCAAGTCTAATGATAAAAATCATTTTGGAGAGCCAAATCTCTAAAATAACTTTTTGAATAATGTATATATGGTTTTTTTGTTAATATGTACTCCAATGAAAAAATTTATTTTAGAGATCTATTTGTTTATATTATTTTGAAATATAGTTCAATTATTTTGTATATAGTTTAATTATGCAACTATTTATACAATTAATAGAAGTTATATAATTAAATAATTGATTTTACAAAACCCTCTAACAATAAAATTATTATATTTTTAACATCATTATCAACATACAAATTATGAATAAATATACAGTAGCTCTAAACACAAAATTTAAACAGTTTATAAATTTTACAGTAAATTTAAAATATGTAATTAAGATAACTGACAAAAAATTTCTAATTTACCAATTTCGTATAATTTTTTTATGCTAAGTATTATTATTATTATTATAATTAATAATAATAATTAGTATAACCCCCCCAACCAAATTACTCCCCTCCGCCGTGCCAACTAGAAACCCTACTCCTCTGCTACCCCCCTCACCAAACATAACCAACCCCCCCAAACCCCGTTACCTCCCCTCTCCCATGTCATCTCTCTTTGCTGCACCACCTCCAGCATACTCCCCTCTCTCGCCGTGCCAACTAGAAACCCTACTCCTCTGCTAGCCCCCCTCACCAAACATAACTAACCCCCTCTCCCCCCAAACCCGTTAACTCCCTTCTCTCGTGTCATCTCTCTTTGTTGCGCCACCTCCAACATGCTCCCCTCTCCCCCACCAAACCCATTAAGTCCCCTCTCTGTGTCCCCTCAAGTCTAGAAACCCTCCCCCATGCCATCTTTCTCTACTGCGCCGTCTCCAGCCTACTCTCCCCATGCCATCTTTCTCTACTGCGCCGTCTCCAGCCTACTCTCCCCATCTTCCTCTATTGCATTGTCTCCAGCCTACTCTCCCCATGCTTGTTCTGATAAAGGTATTTGATGTGTTAAGCTCTACAAAAATAGAATTTGATGTGTTGTTTTTTCTTTGTATGATTGTCTGGCAAGAGAAGGAACAATTTGCAAATGTTGCCGTGTTTTTTTCAATTAAATGATTGGCTAACAAGAAATTTTTTATTATTTGTATTTTTTTGAATTGCTTCAACTGTGGTTCTCATTGCTGTTGTTATGTTTGAATATGTGTGTTTTACGATGTTCAACGATATAATTCTAGCGGCTATATAATTTTTGGTTTTGCAGTGAAAACATATAGGAATAGCTCCTCGGTTGAAAAAAAAGTATTTTGCCTATCAAGATGAAATAAAACAAAAATAGTTAAAAATTCAAAAATTTAACTTTGCCATCACACTTGACTTTTGCGTTGGAATTGCTCTATTATGAATTTAAAGGCAAGGGTTTGATCTCAAGCAAAAATAAAAAAAAAGTCATCTGGGATTCTCTTTTCTCAGCAGACAAATCATACAGAAGTTTTTTCAATTCTGTAGCACCATCACACCTCAATGATGCTGAAACCAGCCACTGTCCCAGCTGTTGCTGTTACATTACATATATCGGCTATTGTTTCATGGGAAATTTCTATTATTTTAACACCATCCTGTGCACTGTCCCAGCTGTTACTGTTACATTACATATATCTGCTACTGTTTCATGGTAAATTTCTATTGTTTTAACACCATCCTGTGCACTGCCAAGTCAATTTTGCCACCCACAATATATGTAACGTCTTCCATCTCATCACTCTCTTCGAAAAAAGTTCCATTTATGTTTATTCTCCTCTTGTTTATTATTATTATTGCTGTACGAGCAGTGAATGCGGTGTTTTTAGGGTTTTTCTTTCTTTTTTTTATCATAATATCTCACATAAATTAGCTTGTAATTTTCCTTCACATCAATTCTTCATACACTTGAATATATAATACATTTTGATATATATAGATATAGATATAGATATATTTATTTTAGATTGTTCATGTAAAATTAGATTCTTAAAAAGCATTTTGTCTTATAATAGTATATTCATGTGAGGATTGATAATTTAAATTTAATGAACTTGATAGAAAACGGAAAGATTTGAATTTATTTTTATTAGAGCCAAGCTTATTATATGGTGTTTGGAGGGATAACAATGATTATTTAATAAAAATAATTGATATAATGGTGTAATTATTATTTATTTTTTTTCCTAGTATCTGAACTTAAAGGGTGTTTAACACTGTGTTTTAAAAGTATTTTTGACAAAAAAATAAAAAATTTAGTGTTTTTAGATATTTTCATATTTTGATATCAAAATTAATTTTTTTTTAAATAAAATAATATTATTTTAAAACATTTCTAAATAAAAAATAATTTAAAAAAAATCTAAATCATCAGTCAATAGTCATTAGAGTGTATGATTTTGTCCACATTTTCTCCAAGAACCTTGAAGGGACTGAGTTTGGGTGAGTCTAACGTGAAATCTGCAATCGCCACCCACACTCCTTCTCCCGGACAAAGTAAAATTACTTGCTTCACTCCAAATTCTTTCCATCTTCCCAACACAACACTCACCAGAACACATCGAACATTAGTTTTCTGAAACAAAGAGCAGAGCAGATCCAGCCATCCATGGTTCCAGCCATCCATGTTGATTAACTTGTGACCGCACAAATAAATAATTTAAATCTATATATCGTGCAGAGATGAGGCCTGAGGAGCAAGCAATCATTGAGCCCTTAATATATTATATATCAAGTTTGTCAATACCGTTTCGGTTGCCGTTCCGGTTTTTTTATTGGTACAGAACGTTTTGGTTTCGGAGCATTTTGGCGTGCCGTTTCGGGGTTGTACTATTCATATATAATTAATTACATATATATATATATGAAAAAAAAATTAAAATATTAACTTAACAAGTATAATTAAAATTCAAGATAAATTAACTTTAAATTATACAATACAAACACAAAATCAAACAAATATAATATCAAAATTAGGAAAGAAATCACAAATTAATCAAAATAAAGAAGATTTTAAGGCCGGAACGGCACACCTGGAAAGGAACCGAGACATTCCAGCCGGAATTTGACCGGAATTTTCGAAACGGACCGAAATTAAAACCGAGATAAAAACTACACCATTTTATCTTGATTTTATTAATAAAATAAAACATTCTAACCATTAAAACAATCCAACCATTTCGAACGGATTATAATATAATTAATAACCCCGCTATATATTGCTCGTAGGAATTAGTCATGTCTACATGTTACCTAAATCTTTGCTGTCAAACATTAACCCCAAGATGGCTACCTGTAAGTGAAAATGTCAACCTTCGAATTTATTCTAAAGTTTCTGCGTTTGGTTTGTTTTTTCAAGTGGGGTGGATGAGTGTTGACGGAAGAGCAGCCTTTTGTTGCTTTGCTGAGAAGACTTGTTGTCATATTAGGAGCGGGGATTTATTGCATTAGTTTTAGAGAAAAATTATTCAATATAAAAAATTTAAATTTATATATAAAATTTCATAATATAATTTATATTATTTTTTAATATATTTTCTTAAATAAAAACCCTTTAAACTTGAAATTTGTATAAATTTATAGTATTTTATGTTTGATTTATCAAATAAAATAGAAATGATAAGATTTGAACGCGTAATTGCTGCGTCAATAAATCTCTGATATTATATGAAGGATCTAAAAATTTAAACTTATAGATAAGATTCTAAAATATGATTTATATTATTTTTTTTATTATTATTTTTATTTTCATTTTCTTACTAATAAATCTTTTATTAAAGATATTTTAGGTAGTCATCCAAGAATATAAGAGAGACAATCCTCCTTGTTTGGACACATGCTGAGTATGATCGTCACCTTATCCAAAATAAACATCTCCTTTCAAGAAAATACTCAACTCTTCAATCAATCTCTCTAATGGTGGCCACTCGATAACCGATAACAAAATTGAATTTTGTCCCTTTTCAAGAGCTTTTGATGTATATTTATTTCCAGGCAAAGTAAGGAGATATTCGGTTTTTCCCTTTTTATTTTATTTTATTAAACTCATCATAGCCTTGTGACAATTATATTCCATGCCCTTTTGCTCACTAATTAGTTTCAATTGTTTTCAATGCAAGCTCTAGGGTTTTCTGGAGTCCCAGTATAATCCCCTACTAGTACTTGGATTTTTTTTTATTTTTAAGAGTTGAGATGGGATATGTTTGCTTGCTAAGGGGGGTTAGAAAGAAGGCAAAAAAAAAAAAAAATATTCGAAAATTAGAAGATGAAAATAAGTCATTAAATTTATCTTTGACAATAGTATGAGTTGTTGGAAAAATTGAAACATAGGGGTCAAAATTGAATGTTTCTGAATCTATGAAGGCTAAGATATTTTATACTCCTTTCTTCTGACAAAATATAATTTGGAGAAAACTCAATTAGCCACTAACACACGATGATCAATTGAGTCCAAAACCTTTTTATTTTAACAATTTTATCCTAAACACAATCAATATAATAGATAATGTCAGTGTGCCATTATCCAATGTTAGTAATGTTTAATAGAAACCATGTAGCAGGTGTTCCAATGTCATGAGTTTGGGACCAAGGAGTTTGTTCTCCTTGTGTTTTTATGTTCGAGATCTATGGTTGCTAATATGATGGCCATTAAAGGTTTATATTTTTATTAACTTTAAGGCTCATGGGATTAGTCGAAGTGCACTCAAACTGGCCTAAACACCTAGTTAATCAAAAATAAATAAGAGATTTTGTCTAATTTAAGCTTGATATTTAAGTGCTTCCATCCAATATGCCAATAATAATAATAATAATAACATGGTAAATTTCATCATCACTTCAAGAAAATCCAGCAATTATATTAATAAAAAGACAACATTCTAGAATTTTTTTTTTGGAGTACAAAAACATCACTTGGCTATTAAAGCCTTAGTGATTTTACTACATGATCTAACTTTAATTTTAATGTATATCCAAGAATCTAAACCTGAAAAACATGTTTTTATGAGTCTGTACCTAAACTTGACAATCAAGTAATTTACATGATCGGTTAACCTAAGTTCAGGTTCAATTTTTCGATTAACCTGAACCTATTCAATAAATATATACAACCCTTCACATGGTGATAAAAATAGCTTAAAACAAAAAACACAATCTTAAATAATATTCAAAACTAAGCACAAAAATGCATGACAATATCCATTCTTAATAATATTTTCTTAGGATTTTCTTAAAAAAAAATTTGTTTACATTAACAGTGTCCATTGTCCTTAAAGGACGTGACATGATAGCAAAAGACTTGAGATTTGCCTTGCAGGTCTCAGGTTTGAGTCAAAGCATACTCACCTTATAAGAGTCTGGTACAATCAAAGTCTTACTTGCTTAACCTAGGCTCAAATAAAAAAAAAGTTTAAGTTAAAATTTAATTATATAAATTTAATAACAAAATACTCTAGAGAGTATGTAAAATTACAGATGGATTTCTTTATATTTTCTATAACATAATTATTTTGGTGTATTCTATGTTTGAATTTTTGTGTAACAAAAATAGCCAGTACTAGAAATTAGGTTAAATTGTTATTGTATATTTTTTCCTATATATATCCCTACTATAACAGAAAATTATTAAATTTTTGAAAAATATACATTCATCATTTTACATGGTTTTAGAACCTCCTTGAGTATTCTCCCTATATTTTTTTTTCTCCTGTATACTACACCTTTTTTAAAATAAAATTGAATTGTTACTGTTCAAAATCATTGTTTATCAACATCAAGCAAACACTATTGTGTATTCTCGTATCATAGCCTAGAAATTGCAACAAATATTATTCATAATCATCAACAATGGAAATCAGTTCAAACACATCACCAACAACCACCGTAACTACTTCCACTCCAGCAACGCAAATCATGGTTTATCAAGACAAAACCCCCCTTCCAACTGGAATCACACTAGATGAAATAAATTACTCATTATGGAACCAACTCGTGAAAATATGAATCAGTGCAAGAAATAAGGTTGGATACCTCACCAGAGACATGAAGAAACCAGATCTAGCTAACTCGAGAATAGAGCTTGGATTACCAAAAACCAATGAGTCAAAAGTTGGTTGATTGCCTCAATGAGCCAACCATTAATGCAACGGTTCATCCGAATACCCACGACGAAGGAGATTTGGGAGGTAGTAGCTAGAACTTTCTGTGATGGATTGGATAAGACATGTATTTTTGAGTTGAATAAAAAATCCTTCACACCAAATAGAACGGTCAACATTTACCCACGTGCTATATCAAACTAATTAATAACTTTCAAGAAATCAACCATTGAACACGATTGCAAGCTGGAATAGTCGATGACATGGTTCAGCTTTACTCAGCCATGGCATGGGTTTGAGTACATATCTTCCTTAATGGTTTAGACTCGTTTTTTGAACAGGTCTGTGGGGAGACCCTGAGGAAAGACCTGAAATTGGATTTGGAGAGTGTATATGCATATGTCCACAGGGAACATCAGTAACAACAAGTGATGAAAAGAGGATCGAAGGTCAGCCGAATCCATGGGGGGAGGAGCTTGCCACAATCACAAACTCATCTCTAAAGGGTTAGTCATTGTGGCACATAGAACCCATTTGTCGTGTCCCTCAAGTCCCTGAAAGTCTAAAAACTAAGAGGGGGTAAATGGGTTTATCTAGTGAAAAATATAATGGGCTAGTATGTACCCATTACAAAAAATTGGGTTACTCAAAACAAAGATATTATGAAATTATTGTGTACTCTGACTTGTGGGATTTTAAGAAAAAATATTGAAAAAATATTGTGAATTTTACAAAAGTAGAACAAGGGCAACTGATGGTAAATGTTGTTCATCCATGTATAATTAGTAAAACTTGTGCACTCTCTATCATTGCTAAGAATAGTTCTTGGATTATTGATACAGGTGCATTTGATAATATGACTAGGAACTCTGGAAATTTAAATTTCTTTAAACCTTCTTCTCGGTCACTTATTTGCATCTGTAATAGTAGTACTTCTCTTAATACCGAGGAATGGCTATAACCTTGATCAATTCTCTAACCTTAGATATGGTTCTCGTTGTTATATCTCTTGAATTATTGTATGTAATGTAACTTTTTGGCTATTCTTTTATGTTTTTCAAGACATTCTAACTCGGAAGATTTTTTGTTTGGTGTTAGACAAGAAAACTTTTATTATCTAGAGTTAACCAAGAAAAGGAGATCAAAACTTAGTCAGACACATCAAGCAAATAGTAAGGACAAAGCTCAAGCACTCATAAGATTATTACACCCAAGGCTAAGACATTTTTTCTTTAGGTATCTTAATAAATTACAACCACATGTGTTTTCAATTTTTAGTAATTTGGATTTTCAGTGTGAAATTTGTTAACTGACCAAAAGTCATCGTATCTATTATTTATCAAGTTTGAATAAAAATTTTGAACCTTTCACAGTTATTCACTTAGATGTTTAAGGTCTTGCAAAAAATATCTTTTTCAAATGCTTGTTATTATTTTACATTTATTGATGAGTGTGCTTAGATGACATGGATTTCTCCTTCAAAATAAAAATGATTTAGGTACAGTTTTTCAGGAATTTTATAAAATGATGATGACCCAATGCCAAAAGTTGATTCGTACACTACAATCTAACAATGGTAAGGAGTTTATGGATCAATTTTTAGATACTTTCTTGGGTCATCATGGGATTCAACATCAAACTTTGTGCACTTATACTCCACAGTAAAATGGACTAGTAGAATGAAAGAATAGGTAGATTTTGGAAATCATTTGAGCCTTCCTTTTTGGCATGAATATGTCTAAGTTCTATTGGGGTGAAGTAGTTAAATCAATTGCCTATTTAATCAATCACACACTATCTAGTGTGTGTAATTTTCAAACTCTCCAACAAAAGATGAAATCTCTTCTCTCTGTCCCTCATCTACCAAATCTTGAATCCAAAGTGTTTGGATGTATGGTATATGTTCACATACCTAAAATTCTGCAGAGTAAACTTGATCCATGTGCAAAATAGTTTATCTTTATCGCTCACTCAGAATTTTAAAAAGGGTATTGGTGTTATGATCCCCTATATTCGAAGTTACATGTAACCCTAGATACATCATTTTACAAATTAGAATTCTACTATTCAATGGGAGTTTCTAGGCCTTCTCTTCAGGGGAAGAGTAATAATGAAAAAAATGATGATTTATTCGAATTGGAAGAAAATGGTGGGGTATTTGAAAAGTTTTTTGATGAAACAAAACAAAATAATGTGTCTCCAAATATCCCAAATGATGGTTCTGATTTGGAATTTTGCATAGACTATAGTTTTCTCAGCAATAACCTCCTTCGTCTCTAAAGTTGTCCACATCTACACTATTAGCTAAAGAATCAATCCACAACGTTCTTCCTCAGGTAAATCGAAACCTTAGTCTTAATAAACTAATGAAATTCTTGTCCTTATAGAGAATGTAGCAAATAAATATCAATGGAGGTCAAATAGAGGAGTCCCGAATAAACAGTGTGCCTGTATGGGAGGGCGGTTGCGGTAGCTTTTGAAAGTGCTTTTTGTGCTAAAATATATTAAAATGATATTTTTTTTATTTTTTAAAAATCATTTTTGACATCAGCACATCAAAATGATCTAAAATACTAAACCGCAATTTTTTTAAACTAAAAATAGAAAATGTCCAAAACGTCGGTTTGGCCGCGTGCCAAACGGGTTCAGTATGAACCTGATCTAAAAAACAAGACTAAATACCCAATCAGTAATTACGTTCTCCTCATAGATTGTCAGAATCGTATACATTGTCTATCAATCAATTATCCATCATATTTATTCTTAGTAATGCACAGGATGCATTAGCAGATCCAAAATAGACTATTATGATAAATGAAGGCATTTTAAAGGAATAACACTAAGGAGTTGTGACCACTGCCCAAATAAACAAAGATAGTTAGGTGTAGATGGGTATTCATAGTAAAACTCAAGGAGAATGACAGTATCGAAAGGTACAAAGTAAAGTTAGTTGCGAAGGGATCTACACAAAAGTATAAATTAGATTATCAAGAGATCTTTGCTTTGGATGCAAAAAACAATACCATCCATATTCTTATATCTCTGACAGTAAATCAAGATTGAATCTTGCAACAATTTGATGTCAAGAATATTTTCTCAATGGAAATCTTGAAGAAGAAATCTACTTGGAGTTACCACCTAGAGCTAAACGTAAATCCTTGTATAAAACTGAAGTATGCAAATTAGAAAAAAAAAAAAAACATTATACAATCTGAAGTAGTTACCCTGAGCTTGGTTTAGAAGATTCCCCTCCACAATGAAGAAATTTGGCTATAAACAAAGTAATTCGGATCACACTTTGCTTATAAAGCCCAGGGAAGGGAACATTAGGACATTAACTATGTATGTGGACAATATGGTCTTAAAAGGAGATGATCTAGAATAAAAAAGCACTACAATAGTTTCTAGCATTAAAATTTAAAATGAAAGATCTCAGACAACTGAAGTACTTTTTAGGAATCGAGGCCTGAAGGTCAAAAACTAGAATATACCTATAACAACAAAAATGCATTAGATTTGTTAACTGAAATTGGAACGATGGCATGCAAACCTATTGAAATACTTATGGAAATGAATCACAACCTTGAAGAATCAAAAAATCAAACATCAGCGAATAAAGGATGTTATCAACGATTAATTAGGAAGCTAATATATCTATTACATACAAGGTTAGACATAGACTATGTGGAAAGTGTGGTGAGTCAGTTCATGCATTCACCAGGTTAAGACCATATGGAAGCAATATATTGGATCTTGAGGTATTTCAAGAGTGCGCTAGGAAGAGGACTGCTATTCTCTAAAAATGAGGTCCATGAAATTAAATGGTATACAAACTCGGACCAAATAAGAAATCAGACTGATAGGAAATCGATATCAGGTTATTTTACCTTTGTAAAAGGTAGCCTCATCATTTGAAGAAGTAAGAAGCAGAAAATGATCGCTAGATCAAGCGCAGAAGTAGAATACCGATGTATGATTTATGTTGTATATGAGCTATTATGGATAAAACAACAGGATCCGGGGATTGATTATGGACATCCACAAGTCTACACTATGATAATAAGACAATTATCAAAATTGCACACAGTCCTATACAACATGATTGTACCAAACACGTCGAAGTTGACCGACATTTCATTAAAGAAAATTTTGATTGAAAAATTATATAATTTTTGTTTGTTAGGTTTGAAGATCAGTTAGCTGATATACTCACAAAAACAATACAATTTTAGGAAGGGTACTGCATGATGCCATTAGCAAGATAGGCATGATAAATATCTATGCTCTAACTTGAAGGGAAGTGTTAAATTACAGTTGGATTCCTTTGCTTTTTTCTGTAAAAAAATAATTTTGGTGTTTTTTGTGTTTATATTTTTGTGTAACAAAAATAACAAATGCTAGAAATTAGGTTAAATTGTTATTGTAATGTATCCCTACTGTAACATAGAATGATTTAATTTTCAAAAAAACTATACATTCAAAATTTTACAGTCATATAGTTGTTTTATAATGTAAATATATTAACAATTTATATATATATATATATATATATATATATATAGAAAGAAAGAAAAAAAAGTCTAGATTTAGAAATCGTGAACGTCAACCAGAATCGATAATTTGAAATTAATAGATTCGAGTAACCTACTTTTCAGATACAATCAAGTTCGGTTCCAAGATGTATAGGCTTTTGTCAAACACTCCTCACCTACATATGGTTGCCAAAAGGTGGTCGAGTCCCTGGTGATGGACCGTTTGTGTCTGTTCCCTTGGTTTTTTGTGGCATGAACACCGGTGTGCAGGGCCAAGGTGGTCAAGCCACGCCTGGATTTTCAAGTTGACTGACTGATACTCCAAGTTTTTAACCTAGCTACTTAATCTGTCGATTTCCTTAACGTGGGCCATTGCTAGAGGAGCACCGCTAGCCATGTGATCGTGGGGTGTACTCCTCCGTGGCTGGTTATTCTTCCACTTCTCCACGGTGGCTGTGTATCTTCTCGTTCCGTTCTGCATCTTCTTGTTGACTTAACTTGGGTCACAAATAATGATGAGAACTATAGCCAGCAGCAGCCTAGATGAGCTTTGCTAACTGCTAAGACTGGTTTATTTCAAGTTTGTAAATACTGAATCGGTTTATGCTTTTTTTTTTTCAATTCAATTCAAATGTTTCGATTTCAGAGTATTTTAACGTGTTGTTTCAAAATTATACTCTTTATATATATATATAAATATATTAATTTAAAAATATAGTTCAAATTCAAAAATAAAATTATTTAAAATTATACAATTTAATCTAAAAAACACAATAATATGATTTTTTTGAACAAAATAATGAACATGTATAATATTATGAGAATGTCATCATCAATCTCATAAGATATTTACACTCTTATTGCTCTTAAATTTTAACATAATATATATAAATATGTCAAGAGACTCCTTGTAAAATTTCATCTCAATTTAATGATCGGATTAAGAGATATAATTAATATTCTAAAATTATTCATTATTTAAAAAAAATATTATTCGACCAAAACAGAACTAACGGAACAAAACTAGAATGTTTCGGTCAGTATTTAACCAAAATATCCAGAATTGACCAAAATTTAAACTAAAATAAAAATAACACTATTTTATGTTGTGTTTGTAACTCATAATAAATATTTTTATCTTTTCAATCAGAACCAAACTAACCATCATAGTTTATTCAGCACACAAGCTCCTGTTCTAGGCTGCTGGAAAGAGATTCTTTCTGATTTTATTATGTATAGAGTAGTAAAGGTTCGATTGGATTTCGTACAAATCTATAGGGCTCTTTAGATTCTTTATTGAATAATTCATCTTGGGAAGTGATTTCAACAAGTTTACGTTGACATAAGTGGTTATTCAACTTGTTCGGCTTCTTACCAACCATTCTAGCTCTTAGTAATCCACCCTCCTTCCTCTCAACTCAACTCAAGTACGTTAGTGATAAAGATTTTAGGCTCTGGGAGTGTGGTTGTGATCGTTTTTTAAAATATTTTTTGTTTAAAAATATATTAAAATGATATTTTTTTAAAAAAAATTATTTTTGACATCAACACATCAAAATGATCTAAAAACATCAAAAAAATATATTTAAAATAAAAAAAATTCAAATTTTAGTTAAACAGCAGTTAAGTCGCTTAGCTAAACAAACACTAAAAAATATGTTTTTTTTTCTTGAAACTTAAGATTTGAATGGTTATATTTATTTGAGTCCATACTTTCTGTGATAAAAAATAATAATTTATCCTGTTTTTATGAGTAATTTATGTAGATAATAGCACAAAAACATAAAAATTTAATCGAAAAACATATAAACTGACTTAGATTACAAACAAAAACAATGGCATGAACTAATATTGTGTCAAGTGAAGCGATAATGATTTAATTTCGTAAATTATGAAATATATTTATGGAGTATAAAACTTGGGAGTATGGTTGCGGTTGCGGTTATTTTTTATAGTGTTTTTTGTTTAGAAATACATCAAAATAATATTTTTTTTTAAAATTATTTTTAAAATAAACATATTAAAATAATTTAAAAATATCAAAAAATTAATTTAAAAAAAATAAAAAAAAAATAATTTTTTTCATAAACCGTCCTAATCACCCCCTGCCCGTGAAAAAAGAAGAGAAAATCAAGCTCAGAACGTCCAAATGATGAGATAGCACTACCTGCTTAATTGATTCATATGCTTGAATTCTTGGAGAAAGGCTAAGATCCACTCCTAATAAAGCTTAGCTGCCATAGTTGACTGCCTGACATGACTTTGTGGTCCTATAAATTATAGGGTTCATAGCGTTTGGCACCGCATTTTTAATCAAAATCTTTTATGTTTTTTATTTTATTTTATTTTAAATTATTTGTTTTTGAATATACCTTAATGTTAAAGATAACTTTATTGAAATATTATTTTAATATATTTTTAAAGAAATAAAAGCCTTAAAACTTTAAGTTTCGGTTTTAAAGTGTAATTGAGATTGTTTTTTAGAGTATTTTTCATTAAAAAAACATTAAATTGAATTTTATTTCATTTTAAAAAAATTATTTTTAATATTAACACATTAAAATAATCTAAATACACCAAAACTTTTTAATTTAAAATAAAAAATAAAAATATTAATTTTTTTAAAAAAATATTTTTAAAACACAATATCAAATATACTCTAAACCATGAAAAGTGATTTTTGAATCATTTTAGTTCAAGTCGATGTTTTTTTTTTAATATTGTTTAAGGAATTTATTTTTATATTAATTTTTTTAGATATTTCTATATTATTTTAATATATTTATAAATAAGAATTAATTTATAAAATAACTTGATCACACTTCTAATAGGCCGTTCTAGTGGAAGTGTATCCCTCAACCCGATCAAGATCAAGAAACAAGGAAGGTGTTTGGGAGAGCTGTTGCTGTAGCTTTTCAAAGTGTGTTTCGTGCCGAAATACATTAAAATGATGTTTTTTTATTTTTTTAAAATTATTTTTGATATCAGCACATCAAAATGATCTAAAAATACTAACCGTCGGTTTTTAAAATTCAAAAAAAAAAATAGACCAAAAGCACCTAAAAACGCTTTTGGGTGGCTTCCCAAACACCCCCAGGAACTACGCAACTAAGCAAACCACAGTTATTGGGAGCACAACGAGCAATATCCAAAGAATTGATATTTACTAAATTTCAAGAGGGTGTTGTTAGGCCAAAAGAATTTATAGCCCCACTTGCATATAATTACAAGGAGAGGAGCATCATTGAAAATGAAAGGGGGAGGAGGGGGGAAATGTTGTTCAAGATGAGTCACCAATCATGATCCTTTCCATCTTCATTTGCCTCTCCCATCATTTCCTAGAATGGCTTCCATGTGATATGCATCCATTCAATTTAATCTTGTAATTGATACTATTTAATTAATATATTAAAGAATCATCTCGTTTAAAAATTTAGATTATTAGGTAAGATTCTAGAATACGATTTATATTACTCTCTCATACATCTTTAAACTTGAAACTTGCACGCAGGTCAAAATACCTTGTGCTTGATTTTTATCAAATAGAATGAGGATAGTGAGATTTGAACTAGCAATTGCTAGGTCAATATAGCTCTGATACTATATTAAAGAATCATCTCACCTAAAAACTTAAATTATCAGGTGAAACTCCAAAATATGATTTATGTTATTCCCTAACACAATAAAAAATTACAAACTCGATCCCTTTTCTATATCACAAACTATCTATTTGATACTGCATTTCAAAAATATTTTTGAAAAAAAATAAGAATTTTTTATTTTTATTTTTTTATACTAAATTTTTTAGTGTTTTTAGATTATTTTGATATGCTGATATTAAAAATTATTTTTAAAAAATAAAAAAAATATTATTTTAATATTTATAAATAAAAAACACTTTAAAAAACAACTTCGACCATATAAACCAGAAATGGACATGTAAGCAGTATAATCGCTGCGGCAACTTCTTTACACCAGAGCAGACACACATATTTACTAGCCTGTGATTCATGGGGTGTATAATTTTGGAGAGGAAGTTGAATTCAAATGGAGGCAGGCTGCATCATAACGCATGGCAATGCATGGTGGTCCTGAGTCATGGCTCGTATAATTGTGAGAAGGAAATAGGGATTGCGCTTTGTTGAAAGGGAGATGAAACATAAGCAGTCCCTTTTATTGATACAGATGGTCCAAAAAGTATTGCCCCACAATGAAGCCTTTTTGCAAGTAATCCGAGAGAGAGAGCAACAGGGACAAAAGAAAAAAGGAGGGGCCATAGTCTACTCGTACATTCAAGAAGAGATAAGAGAAATGAAGGGTAGGATGAGAAGAGGCAAACCACCACCTAAATGGTCGATTGATGTCAGCTTCCTATCTTTTTTAAGGTGTCTGTGAGTGAAGTATGATAGGTGGTATAGAAAAAATTATTATTTTGGTTATTTAATTAATGTAAAGAAATTTAAAAAATCATGAGTATCCCATAAAAATAACAAAACTTGTGTTTCACGAAAAAAAACAATAAATTACTGTTTTCCGTGTAGTTTGTGAGGAGAGAGGGAGGATGAGAGTATTTTTTTTATTTTTATTATATTTTTTGTGTGAGAGGGCTGCAGGGAGAGGGTTTTTTTTATTTATTATTTATTATATTTTTTATATAAAATATATTTTTAATATTAAAATAATCTAAAAATAAATTAAAATATAAATAAATATATTAGAAAAAGATTCCAATAGAATGATTACCTCACAATCCTAATTTTGTTTCAAATAATATTTTACTATATGTTATTTCTGGATCGCATAGACCGTCATGTATGGATTTATAATTCGTGATGAAATTATATTTTATTTTGAAAAGAAAATAAAAACAAATATCTAATTTACTTGAATTATTAATTATATTTTATTATTATAATTATTAAATATTTAAAAAACAATATACATGTATAATTATTAATTATACTCGGAGTTAGTACTAAATTGGCGAAGGGTGAACCTATCATATGCTTCTCTCTGTTTGACTAGTGTCGTCAGCTGGTCCAGGATGAGACTTCGGAAGTGGCGCATAAACTAAACTTCAGCAAGCCAATAACTAGATTGAGTGGGCATCAAGATTTCTCGCATGGAAGTAATGGTAGGGGGGCCAAATTAAGAAGAATTTGGATTTGATCCACCAAGAATATGAACGCCAGGCCTCAATATTCCTTCCTAAACATATCCTAAGAGCATGAATCATGAGATAATGCATGAATTCAGGCAATTAATTGACCTTGCGTGTTCCTTCTAAAGCCGAAATCAATGATAAGACGCACACCAAAATTCTGCCACTTCTACAGTGTTTTCCCAGTTACCATCGGTTCCACTGTGACGCGGTTTTGCCCATGTAATCAATGAATTGACTGTTTTCCATGCATGGGCGGTCCAGTTTCATTTTAAATGAGTTGATTTCCGCGTATGAGTTGGACATTGAGCGCGTAGAAATAGACTAGCTTGATTTTGATTTCATGAAATATGCACCAACAGCATCTATACATTCATCAAATTGCAGGCCGCTGTGGAGAGCTGTGAAAGCAAACATAAGCAAGTGCTTAAGGCGAAAGCTAAGGGGCAGACCATCAGATCATTAAGCGATCGAAGCACCAGCGGGTCATGCAAGTTAATTTTCATGGACAAGCCAACCCGAGGTAAGATTTGCATCCCAAGAAACCAAAATCCCAGTTGCCTCGTGTTTTTGAAGTGCAACTCTGTAGCGAGGCAAGTGCTTGGTCCGGTGAGGGCATGCAGGCGCACCACATAGCCTGCGTGCATGGTCATTGTGGCTAACTACAGCTTAAGAGACACTAGCATAATTAACTAGACTGGACCTGAAGGTATCTCAGCATCCATAACATACCGGAGTAACCAACATAAACTAGGGCTTTAGAAAACAAGGAAATGGAATTAGACTGGAAATCGATCACCACAGGATCTGTATTTCAAGTTTAGATGATAAGCGAATCAATGAGTTTACTAATTAATTCCTCTGAACTACTCTGTTGTATAGAAAAGCTTCAAAAGCGAAAAAATGCTGTTAAGAGTGGACCATTCACATCAGGAGCAAAAATAAAATGCAACTCCCAACACTTGGGGGCCTAACCCCTAAAGCAACTCAGATTAAGGTAAGGTCAACGAGAAGGGTATAACACAAAAACAATGTGCGACAAGTCATCGAAGACCTATCTCTCAACAAAGCCCCTGCTTGGAAAATCTGGACAAAGGTTCATTTTGTGACCATGCTCAGGATGACTGGTATCTAGACCAGCAGAGGTTGGAACAATAGGCCTGCCACAGGCCATATATGCACACAACTACATACACAAGCAAGTGCGAAGGTCATTGCTGCAAGTGATGTCCTCAGTGCAAAGAGTAGAGACCAAAACTCTATAGTAGCTAAAAAAGGGAAGGGTCCATAATGATAAAGCTAAAGTAATAACCAGGAGGTAAGGTTAATTTGAGTCGAGCTTAAACACGCAAATAAGATTACAAGTCCAGCATCAAAACACATAACCCATCGGAAAGTACAAGGTTAAAACACAAAATAAACATATGGAGCAACCCCAGTGTACTGGTCACTTCATCTCTAAAGTAGATTAGAACTTCAAAAACAATTCATCAAAAGGCAGATAACAGTGGGTCATTCCCCTCTTTCGAGTCCTAGAAATACTTAATATGGCCAATGATTTCGGGTGGCCAATAAAAGTGAGGAAATATGATATGGATATAAATAGGAAAGAATATGAGAAGGAGAAAGCAAATGAAAAAAGAAAAATACCAAAGCTTTTCTCCAGGAAATCCAGAGGCCAGAATTTAGCACAGAATGGAGCAAAACAGTTTAGTTGTGTGTTGGAGCAGGGGAGTGGTGGTGGCTATTTTGCCACAAGACTGGCTATAATGTTACATCTCCAAATCAAACACAAACCAAGATTGATAGGTTTCTATTTCAGGAAACTGTTATAAACATCAACTGGCTCTGTTAATACACTATGAACCGACCAAATAGAGATTTAACAACCCTTCAATATGCCAAACATGTTAAGCATGTTCTGTGACTTCAAGCTCAAATAAAAGATGATTTTTCATTAAGGTAAACTACACTGCCTTTTCAGATTAAAAATCAAAATTTACAAGGTCCCAGCAAAACCACAAGCTAATTCATGATTGACTTTAAAGAATGCTACTGGTGCTAATCAACCACAAGATGTGTGGGGCATAATCACCACGCATTCGTAGGACCATGTCTTCAGGAACCAAATACAATGACAAGTTAGAGGTTGTCAAGGAATAAAGTAATACTCTAATTTTCTTGATAGTTGAAGTTATAAAAATAAAAATTGGAACTACTGTTCTAATGAATTATTTCTCCATTCATAAGAAATAAAAAAACTAGTTTTCCAATTTTTCAAATTTGTACTGAGTGTATCGAACACATTTGAGGTACTTCGCAGTTTTTCTTTACAAAATTTCCACTGATTTTTAAATGAAGAAAAGACATGAGCAGTACAATTTTTTCTTCTGTATATAAATACTTTTTAGAAATGCTAAATATATTTTTTATATATATTCTCATATTTAGCTAGTGCATGAATTTAACTTTTATTATAAATGTAATATAAAGTTTTTTTTAGTTCAGTGCAGCTTTTTCATAATAATTTTAATTTGAATAAAATAAAATTAATATTTTACAATTAAATAATGACAAATACAAATATTTAAAAGACTACTATTTGATTTTTTTAAAAAAATAGTTGTACATGTTTTCCAATTTTTCATTGGATAAGAAAACTAGAAATCAAAAAAGAAAATAGTTTCTTGTTAGTGAATAGACCTTTATTTTTTTCAAATATTGGATCCCTATGATAAAAATCAATGTGAGTTAAACAAAAACAAGACTAGAATACACCTAGATTCCTTGTGTGTGTTTAATCAAGCCACAACTATATAGACATGCACGATAATAAATTGCCATTATATAATGGCTTACTAATAAACCAAACCTTCAATTCCAAAAAAAAAAGACTTTCCAGGTTAAAGCAAGCTTCAATACACCTTCATTTAAAAGGTTTTATCTGCAATCCATACCCTCAGTAGTTTTGGACAGATCAATGTTTGCTGGAACACAATAAGTTATGGTACTTGGTACGAGTAACCATATGTCAAGTAATTGAAATAGAAGCAATATTTCCTTTCTAATTCTCAAAAGATAAAAGTATTGTATGGTAGCATGTAAACTAAAACTTTCATACAAGATATTTTCCTTCCCAGGGCCTTAAAAATTGCATACAAATTACCTCTTCCCCAAAAAACCTCTCAATCTTTTCCATGCATGCAGCCGAAGATAATTATATTTTTTCCTTCTTTATTGTTTTTTTAAAAAAGGTAGCAAATTAAGAAGTCCAACCTAAATATGCAACCTTTTAGATTCCAATTAATAACAGTAACTTCAAATCTTAATTTGTCCCTTCTTATAAAAGTTTTATATGTTTATTGCTATATTTGAACAAAAAACACTTGTAAATCTAAGTGAAACATATAAACAAAAGGGTGGCCAATTTTCACAATCTAGATCACAAATGCACCATGATTGGGATCATGCAAGATTTCAGCAGAATAGGTAATTGTGAGATAGGTTTGTTACACTATTATCTACGAACCATTTACCAGCATAGCAATTACATTGCTAAGCATGCATTGAAGTCACTGCAAAAGTTTGTCTAGAATCACTAAACCACAGGAAACCACAGAAAGGTACTTGTACCTCTTTACCACTAATTTACAGGACTACACAATCTCACAAATAGTTTACCCACATTCAAGGATCACCATGTATACACGATTTTCCCACTCCTTTCCAAGTCCTAATGCAGGGTTTTGAATTCGCTACCAATAACTTGTAAATAAAATGTAATCACATTCTGTAATCTCCCTGACACAATTCAGGGACGAGCAGTATATGGAACTCAGATGAACAATTCAATGCAGCTGCTATACCCAGATGAACTAGCAAAAGGCACAACATTTATCAATAATGGACAGCATTCAGTGGCATACTTTCTAACAGAAGAAAGCTTCTATTAGAAAGCAATCAAAAATCATTAATAATTTTCCTATATCATGAATTCATGGGTTTTCTGCTATTTCCATGATGTCAATTAGACCCATTGATGAACATTAACCATATGTGTCAATCATGGCCCCGTTAAGGAAAACCATTACACTTTCAAGATGTTACTAACCTAGTTGAGTGTTTTCTCCAACAAATCTCAATCACCAACGTATCTTTTTTCCTGCCAACTTTAGAAGGAAAAGATCCTACAGCACATCACCATCGTTGCAGCTTAAGAAACTGGCTTGCTCTATTTCCTCTAGATTGTTCATCCAAAAAGAGCACACCAACATAATTCCCCTAGTATCTCTTCCTCTTAACTCATCAGCATTACCACTAAGTTTTAAAGGCAAACACCATATGATAACATCAACAACTTGTCTCTTGTCTACAAACAGAAATTAAACACTAAATTTGTAATAAGAGAATCGAAAGACCACCACATCTACATTTCCACAATGATCAGTTTCAAAATTCAAAATTCAAATTGAAAATAAATAAAATAACTAATCAAGATGCTACAGCATACATTGCTAAATCACTAAATTCTAATCACTACTTGACTAATGAAATTAACCTCAGTTTTCTTTAAAAAAAAAAACTAACCTTGCTTTAAAATCACGCGTCAAAGTCATCACTGTCGTCGTCGTCATCCACGTGATTATCATTAGCAATATAAGCTCCAGGATGCACCGCTTTTCTTCGAGTCCTCGAAGGTAAAATATTATCCAAATCAACTTCAGCCAACGGATCATCCTCCTCCGCCTCCTCGCTATCATCGCCACCGTCCAATTCACTTGAGTCGTCGTCATCACCCGAGTCGTCCTCTCCATCTTCTTCAATCAATATCCCTTTCCCTTTCCTATCCACCACCACTTCCTCTCCGTTCTCTTCTTCATCTTCATAATCATCAGCTTCATTATCACCATCTTCCTCTTCTTCTACCACTTCCTGTACGGTGTCGTTTTGGTTATTGAAAGAAACTTCTAGAGTTTGCGTTCTATCAGTTGTTTTCTCTTGGGTGTTTGGTGATTGGTTGGTGAGAGACTCAAGCTTTTGCGATTTGTTGGTGTGATTTTCTTGCTTGTTTTCAGGAAACGGATCCTCATCGAGTTTGCGTTTTGTGGGTAACGTGGGTTCGTTTTGGGTTTCGGTTTCTGCCATTGATTTGTTTAGTTTGGGGTTTATGAGAGAAAAATGCAGATTTTTAGGGTTTTTGGAGAGACTATTGAGTGTTGTACCTAGTTGCAATTTAGGAGGCCACGAACGGTAGAAAGGAAGGTCTATTTATTATTAAAAAAAAAAGTAAAAATAAAAGCGATCCGTAATATATTATGATAATCATAAACCATAGATTCGCACCATTTATTTATTTTACTCTAATCCACAAAAACTATCTTTAATAAAAAAAAAATTGCATTTATTTCACATTAAATTTTTATTTTTTTAATTTTTATTCATTTTAATTTTAAAGCTTCTCTTAAAAAAAAAACAATTAAACAAGTATTGATTTAAAGAAACTCGATTGACCAGACAAAGAATATATTGCTAGGTCAACACTAAAAAATATTTTAAAAAAAATAATGAGATAATTTATTTTAATAAAAATAATTAATTTAAGTTAAAAAATATTTAAAAAAAAGAGATAATGTATATTAATAAAAATAATTTATTTAATAACATCTAGTTTAATTCAATAATCCAAGCCCTTTACAACTTAACTCTTGAAGTGCTCTAATTATTAATTAGAGATGTGCAAACAAGGTAGCAAGTTAGGCAGAAATATTATATTTTTATCAAGTTTTAAAAACTCGTTTAATTTATAGTAAAAGTCTATATTAATTTTTAAAATAATAGAAGAATATATGAATATTATGGATTTGTTTTATTCGTATAAACTTTTTTCATTGAAAAATACAATGATGCTATTTATGTTCAATAAAATAAATTTAAAAATAATAATTGAATCAATCAACTCTTTATGTCTTTCATTTTTTTTTTATCTTAAAGCTTATATTTTTCTAAACAAGAAAACAAATACATTATAAAATAAAATGTATTTATTAATCTAGATTAAAATAAAAATTAATAAAATCTAAAAAAAATACACACAAATGAAGAATATTAATTAGAATCTTTTTTTAAATAAAAAAGTTCAAATACTACTAGGGTGGTCAAGCATGCTCTCATAATAGGCTAACAACTTGAGTGTGTTTGGGTTTTAAAACTTAAACTTAAGACGCATATGGGTTTTCAAACTCATTTTCTAGGGGCCTAGTCAAATGGGCCTAATTTACAAGCCTAATCACAACAAAAAATTGATTGCATGTTATTTAATCATTTTTATTCTTATTTTTTCAAAACAAAAATGATATGCCACAAGTTTTTTTAATTTTGGGTTGTCTTGGATAAATAAAAAACTATTCAAAAATCAAGTTTTGACTTTTGTAAAAATAATAATAAGAAAACTCATTTTCAAGTAACTTCTCACATGAAAACATCTAATAAACATCTGAAAAATCTCAACAAATCCATTTATGGCATAACATAATAATAAATAAAAAAAAAAAGTTAGTTAAAATTGAAAAAAAAACCCGAACCATAAAACTTTCAAAGATCTAATCTATTTTTTTTGGGAATTTGAAAGCTATAAACAACCATCATAAAACCTTTTGTCAAATGAAATCTTTTGACTCCAAGCTTGATCATTTTGGTTGTATAAATCATGGGAAATTATAATTATTTTTTTTGCTATTTATCATTGACTCTTTTTTTCATATTTTAAAATAAATAAATAAAACAAATTTTATTACCATATAAAGAATTTCATGAATTTGGAATTGACTATTTATTTTCTCTATGTTTTAATTTTCAGTTCTTTATTTTTTTAAATATTATTTCTACTGCAATTTTAAACTTAATCTCATATAATCCAACCATAAAATGATTTGATTAAAAGAAAAATTACTATTTCTTTTATAGTTTATATAAAGAATAAAAACTTGCCAAAGAGTGTAATAAAAGTTGCTTTTCAAAATATTTATTTTCTTTTAAATGTATCAAAATAATTAATTTATTATTTTTAAAAATTTATTTTTAACATCATCACATTAAAACGATCCATAAACACCAATAAAATTACTTGTAAGCTAAAACAATAAAAAATTTAAAACCATGGTTAAACTGGTTCATAAAATAACATCATCACATCTCTTTACTATCTTAATTGTAAGCTAAAGATTTGACCACGAGAGAATTGCTTATGTACTAGTTCAAAACCTAATAATAAATATTTAATGAAAGAAGGTAGGCACTCGTCCTAGAAATTAAACAAAAACCTAATAATGGTATCATTTCAAAGGCCTAAACATAAATTATTATAGCGAGTCATAAGATTTTAATTATATGGAAATGAATTTTAATTACTTGTAATCATATATTAAAAATATTTGTAGGGATTGTGATTATTTTCTTAATTATGCTAGTTGACTATTATATTGTAATTTTATGGTCTGCAAAGCTATAACTAGTAGTATTCTATTAATTATAATTGAAGTCATTAAAAACATTTGTGTCAGTAAAAATAATGAAAAAAATTATTCCCTTTTTTTTTTTCATCTTTGTAATGAGAAATCCCTAGACAATAATAACAACCCTCCTCCCTTTTTCCTAACAAAATCAAATCATATCCCCAAATTTATCAAATCATATCATCACCCTCTATTTCTTGTCAAGCACAACTAAAACAACCTTCCTTTCTTGCATGTAAGACAACTAGCAATCAATCTGCCCCTCTCTTTTGTATGGTTAATACCATCCCTCTCACTTAAAATTAGCATTTAAAATTTGACTATCAAAAGGGAGTAGCAACATTTATTTTTGAGAAAACTATTAGGAATTAGTTGATCTCTCCAACAATATCTTTCAAGAGAGATGATAATCGTGTTATAGCTTATTGAAATTTAGTGTAATTCAAGTAAAAGAACTCGAGTTATAAACTTTTTTAGTGTATAATTTTTTTTACATGTATACATGTGATCACTTCAACTCATACATCTAATAGAAAGTATATAGATTGCACAACAATTTGAATAACAAATTTTAAGAGTTACATGAATAAATAATTTGTATTTTTTATTCACAAAAACACGAGATGTTATTGTTATTGATGAAGCGTTAAAAAAAATCTTCAAGCATTAACTTTCTTTAAAATAGAAGAACACTAACAATTGTATCTATTTTATAATTGATTATAAAATTTAAAATCTCTTAAATGCTTCAACACAAAATTAAAGTTCAATATGAACCCATTGGATCTACCATCATGCTAAGAGCATTTTATCATTGGGAGAGCATGGAATAACCTATTTATTAAGTATTTGTAGAAAATAATTTGTAGGTGTAATCATATAATTATAATTATAGTTTTTAGTAGTCATCATCTAGTATTAAGATTATTAAGAAACATAATGGTCTGCGAGAGTTTGAGTTAAAAGATTTGTTGTGTAAAACAAAAACACATCACTCTAATGTACTCTACCTAAAATAAACTACATTATTGTTTGATTGTTTTTCTAAATAAAATTTATATTCGTTTTTTTTTTAAGGTTCGAAATAATTCTCTCTTCATGATGAAGTCTTTGTATTATTAGGTCAAACTAACAATTCCTAGACCTAAATTTTAATATCATTTTTTTATTTTATTTTTCATATCTTTAATATATAAGGCATATTATACAATGGACTTTAACAACCTGAAATATTAGAATCTACAACTAAATCCTAATATTAGAAATGTAAATTGAACAAAAATATTGGTGATGGATTTTTAATAGTTTAGTCAAACTCTAATGGAAAATCATAAACTAGTTACAATTTTTATTTTTGCATTTTAAAAACATGAGAAAATATTTATTTGTTTTCTATGAAAATATATTTGGAAAAAATCTAGGATTTGATCATATCCACAAAAACTATATATATATTTGAAATAAAGATTTTATTTTATGTCTTTTTAGAAATTTTGGAGAAAATTAAGTATTTTTTACCAGTTTTGTATCTTACAAGGTAAATCAACAGCAGTAGGATATCGAATAAAAAAAAAGCTAAAAAAGCATGCAAAATTGTTAATATTAATTATATATCTCATAATATAAGTATCCAACCCGACCCGATAATGATTATGTATGTTATAATATAATTATACAACCTGGTATTATACAAAATTATTGGAAATATATATGAGAAAATCACAAATATTCTGAAATACTCATTTAGGTTTTATAAGATTTTTTTTGTTTTTTAAAACATTATAATATTAATATTAATTTATTATATTATATGGGTTAGACCTATCCCAACCATCTAAGCCAATCCAATATACCTAACTCCTCTCTTTTGTTTTTTTATTGGACTATACTTAAACAAAGCCCACATGGTTGTTGGCTCGAGCCAACAACAATGTTAATTACTTGGTGGTCATTGCATGCAGAATTGTGTATGCAATAACCACCTTCAAGGACTAGTTTTAAGGAGCAAAAAACGAGATTTGTATATCTTTATGGAGGAGTTATGGTCGAAGATCTTCTCTATGATGCTAGGAATGTATTGTACGGTTACTGGAGGTGGAGGAAAAGACAAAAAAAAAGTGGTGGCAATAAAAAAGGAAGAAAAATCATAGGTTGAAAGATGATTTTTTTTCTCATAATTTTGGCTTGAACAAGGATGATATTGTTTTCATTGGCATAAAATTTCATATCTTAACTCAACCCAAAAGCATAATGACCACTGATGCAAAGTTGCTACTACAAGTTGTCAAATTTGACATCTAAAGGCTGTTTAAATTGGCTATTTTTGGACGACATTGTTGCATGAGTGGTGTTAGTCAATTAAAATGAACCATACCAACGTGTAGTCAAATGTCACGCCATCATTTTGGTGTATAGTTTATTATATTTAATGAAGAGATGAAGTATTCAATGCTTTTAAAAAGTAATTAATTAAGTAGATTTTCCATCCAAAAAGGTGGGGAGAAGATAAATAATGAACTAGATAATTTGTGAGCCCAAATTAATTGTTTAATTTCTTAAACATTAATTTGATTATCTTTTTAATTCTATTTGGGCTAATTAAGTTTTTCTTATATGATATTTCTCATACAAATGAAAACTTAATGAAAATTAAGGGGAATTACCTATAAAACATATAAAATCACAAAATCAAAATAAATATTTACATGACAATAATTACTAGTATTTGCCTAATCATAAAACAAACATCACATTTTAACACATTTATAAGCACATCAATTTTATATTATTTTTTTAATTTATTACATTCTTCTTAATAACCACTAAACTTTTCTTTTCCTTATATACTTATTAAACTACCATCACCATACTCAAAATAACTTCTTAATAAAAAAATTTATTTCTTAATTTGTATTAAAATATTCATCATAAATATTTTAAATTAATCGTACTCATGGTAACATCATAATCATCTTTATATATATATATAATGATCACAAATACTCTTAGTTTATTATCAAAACTCCTTCAAGATTCATTACCCCTTACTATATTTATAAGTCATGCTTAGATTTCATTTTGATTTCATAAAACTAGATAACACCCTTTACATTTATGGATACAACTTTAGTTCATTCATGTTCATTCATTTCAATGCCTATTTCATTATATTTTATCAACTAATTCATTATTTTACCCTCACGCCTATAATATCAATTTTGGCCGATTAAGTTAAAAAAAAAAAATTTAATTTGAGAAAACCTCACCTCTTTTTTGGCATTCTTTGCGGACCCAGGTTAAACAAGTAAAACCCTGACTATCTCATGCTCTTATAAGGTGAACACATCATAACTCAAACTTGAGACCTGCAAGACAAATCTCAAGTATTTTCCACCACCCCATGCCTCTTTGGGCCGGTTGTAAATACATCTTGACTCCTATGATGTAATTTATGACTCATCAATATCAATTTTCAATCTATTATACCAACTATGGTTTATTTGTATGATTTCTCAATCTTAATATACTTTATGACATTTAGAGGTTTATTCCAAATTATTTTTCAATATCATCACACTTTAGGTCCTTTTATGGATCATATATAATTTTTTGACTATAATTATTTCATCATCTTCGACTCTTTAATACCACTAACAATTTCAAAACAATCATCATGCATTTCTTAGCTTTGTTCTGTCATTCATCAATTTAAATTATTTTTCATACCACCTTTGGCATATTAAAATTACTCAAAAATTCAAAATAAATATTCACTTAATTCATTTTAAACCCATGTCCTTCATTTACGAGGCTTGCTAAACAGTTTCTAATACATAACTCTCGTTTATGTGACCAATTCATCTCATTTTAATCAATAGCCCAATATCTAAACAATTGATTTCATTTCATATTATAACCCTTCCTCCATATGGTGACTTCATTTATTTTTTATTGCCTCAATTTATTTTGAGCTTTATGACTTGCATCATTTGAATTTTATAGCCCATGTCATATGATTGACTTAATATTATTTTCAACAATATCTCATACTGATGTACTTAACTTAAAAGTTTGTGATAGAATATTCACTATTATGTTCAATTTATAATTCATATAGCTTTATATCATTGCAAATGATTTTAATTTATGTATTGGTTATTGTTGTTATTGTCAAATTTTATTTTTAATTTACATGCTAGTCACCAACTATGTGATTGATCATAATTTTGTATTGGTTATCACTAAATGAAATATAATTACAAAAATATAATTATATATTAGCTATGAGTGTTGCTATCAAATACAACTCACATATTACTTTTTGACTCGATAATATAATTTCTCATTTAGCATAGTTGTATAACATTCATATGATTTCATTGCATTAAAAAATTACAAAAGTATTTTAAATAACAAAATAGGCAAGGAAATGATCTTTACTTTGAGCTTTTGGTTTATATGTTCCTTGGAAATTGGATCAACCTTTGGATGTTTATCTTATAACTTCTAAATAATAACAATTGATGTTTGTTTAGCCATATACACTTTAAATTATTTGTTTGACATTTAATTAAGTTATACACGTAATTATCATTTTCACTTTCAAATAGATAATTTAGCATCTCTATATTTCTTGTATAGTGCAAATACATCATAATTATTTAATGAATGCTCATTCATCTTATTAGAATTCAAACCTTAGAATTTTTCATAATATCATGATTGTCTTAAATTTTATACGCATACCAACCATTATTTAATTTTCACACCACCAATTAAAATTCAACCATAAAAGTCTTCATACATCCCAACATTTCAATTAATATCTAAAAACATTACAAACATCAATTAATATTAAGATTTATAAGTTAGTATTCATGTCTTCAAATTAAATCCTCATATAAGAATTTTACATTTTCAAATTTTAATTTAAAGTCTGACAATCACAAACCAATAATTAATATTCACAAAATTAATTTAGGGTTTTAACATAAAAATGTCATACTTTTACAATTCCAACATAATGCTCAAACACTTAAATATAAATTTTTTAAAACTTATATAATTTTATTTTATGTTTTTTACAGTCATACATATAATAGAAAATCCGACATGGAAAATCATAACCATAAATTAACCAAAAATCAAGGTTAATTATTTAGAATTCTGCAAAATCCCTAAAACTATTAATTCAACCATTTCCAATTAAAACTTTTTAAATGATCAAATCTCTTTAACTATTTCTCACTTTGTAAATTTTCAAATACTAATTAACCAAATTTTTAGTCCATAAACATCTCAAACACAACAAATCTAAGATATCACAATTCTTTTTTTCTTCAAAGACTTTTCCAAAAGTATTTAATCATGCAATAAATTCCAATTTTAAACATTCTTATGTCATTAGGACATCTAAAATCAACATAATTTAATCATATTTTCTAAATCTCCTAAAATCCCCCCTATGACTAGCCACTTAACATTTCTTATTACTATAATTGATTTCTAGTTACTCAATTTCCCTAAAACATAACAATCATGTCTTCTATTATAATAAAATTTAAAATGATTTACTTCAAACACTTAATGGGCATTTAACTAATCCATCATTTACATAAACATATGCAGACACAACTTTCCCAAAACATAAAAAAATCATGATTTATACCTTTAAATTTTAATTTGGAATGATCATGCTCAAATTTAAGCATCCCTATCATCATTATAATATCAAAACTTTATAATTCCATTAACCTCAAGCATTCCTTAACATCAATTAAACATCACAACCAAACACATTACAACAACCAATCTAAATTAACTTGAAAACTTTCCATAATTTAGATATGCTTAGCCATCTTAAGTATACTTTTAATGAAACACAACAAACATCCAAGCCACATCACCATCACTCACTATTTCAAACAATATTTTTGTTTCTTTATCAAATTCACAAACCTTAAAATTCAAAGATTTAGGATCTTTAATTTATAGGTGTTAATCAACCAAATTAAACCATTTCCCATAAAAGTTTTATAACCTAACATCAATAAAATCACCTCAAATTAACATTTCAATACAAAGATATGATAAACTCTAACTTTCAAAATTTAGGAATTTCAATCCCCTAAGCAAAACAAGTGCGAAAGTGCAATTAATAATAAAAGAACTTCTTACCCTTACTAATTAATGCAAAATGAGTATTTACAACTATTTCTAAGAAATCTTTTTTTTCCTTTAAATTCATCTTTTTCTTCCTCTTGGCAGACGAACTTGCAAACTCTCTCTCTCTCTCTGAGTTTGTTTTTTTATGTTTTTTGGGTTTTTTAGTAGAACTCACTTAGGTTTCAATCTCTTTGCCACCATAAATGAGAGATTTTAAAGAAAATTAAGGAGAAGAAGAAGAAAACCCTATATTTATTCCTCCTCCAAACCATTGACTTCAAGCTTAAAAAGGGGAGAGGGGGGGTTAGTTTTTATTTATGAAAATGTCACTCATTTATAGTGGGTGTATTTCTTGTTTAATCCCACTTGTCAGTATTTCTCATACATAAATTTATATTATTTTATTGATGTTTCATACTGAAAACATTTCACCACTAGTCATAATAAAACTTCTCTAAGTTATGTTATTTTTTTGTTAAAAAAATACAATATTAAACACTTGTGCCACACCATCAATATTTTCACACATGAATTTATACTTCATTTATTCAAGATTTCTCATCATTTTTGAGAATTTTCACCTGTAATCGCAAAATTAATTATTATTACTTTCTAGTTAGATATTATCTTATTTAACATTAATTTATAAATTTATACTTTCTAATGGAATATTTGATATAAGAAGATGTTTTCTTATGGTTTTGTTGATTTTTTTTTTTATAAAATCTTTGACAAAAAAATAAAATTATCGACATGAGTTTTGGTGTAATATCAATAACGATAGAATTTGTATATGTTAGCCATCGAATATAATTATATAATTTTTATATCCTATGGTAAGTGTATTTTTAGATTAGCTTTAAGAATAATTTATTAAATTTCTCAAGAAACCAAACCCTAACTTTAAATTATTAAATTTCTCAGAAAACCAAACCCTAACTTTAAATTTAAAATATTAATAAATGAAGCAACTAAAAGTGCTTTGACATTAGATGCTTCGATGGCGTTATTACAAACATTTATTGACTGATTTCGTGTGCGGCATGTGATTAAAGTATGACATCATCTATGCATCTTTGCATGGTGAACACGTGGCTGTTTTAGAATCCAAATATTTTTCTTCAACACATGAAAAGAGGAGGAGAAATACTATATTATACCGGTGGATGATGTTTATGCTGCCTCCAATTAACTCCTAGCATTAATTATTATTTGATACAAGTTTAGTGTTGCTTTTCTTCTCTTTGTTCTTCCCAAAAAAAAAAAGAGAAGAGAGAAGCTACAATATATATATATATAAATTGCTGCCAAATAGCAATTAGATTTAGATTTTATTTGTTTTAAAAATATACAATAAAGATTTATCATTTTTCATTTGATTTTTAATGTTTTTAGATATTTTACATGTAAATATAAAAAATAATAATTTAAAGAAAAATTAATACATTTTTTAATAAAAGAATTATCATCGCACTTCTAAACATTCATAAGCCATAATATCATTACTAATGAACAGAATAGCATAGTGTTAACTTGGTGTATAACATTGCATTTCAAAAGTATTTTTGAAGTTTTTGACACTTCATTTTAAAAGTATTTTTGAAAAAAAAATTATTTTAAATTATTTTTTTTAGTATTTTTAGATAATTTTGTATGCTAATATCAAAAATAATTTTTTAAAAAAATATTATTTTAATACATTTATAAATAAAAAAACATTTTAAAAAATAATATCAACATCACCTGCCTTTTATCAATTATACAAACCATCAAATATTTGGTCGTGATTCATCCTTTGCATGTGTGTGGGTGCTTCCTTTGATTAAAAAAAAAAAAAAAACCTGGTCAAACCTTTCAAATCTGGTTTTGACTTTCTCCTTGTAATAAGTGTTCTTATTACACTCACACAATGGTTTCTGTTGCGTGCATAACACCCAAGATAGAATAGCTCCAAGAACCCTAGCTAGAGTTGGCGCGCAATGAAGCCAAGACACCTATGCAGTGGTTAGTTTATCTTTCCCTCTTTCAAATTCAAAAAACCCACCAGCCATCTCTTTGACGAGGAGAGAGAGAGAGAGAGAGAGAGGAGAGGGTGTTGTTTTTTTGTACATGGAAAAACGGAGGAGTCCAAAAAACACCATTGATTTCTCACGCAGCAATCAGAGCTTTTGCAACACCTGTTTTCTCTTCAACCTCCATTCGTCAGCCTTTTCTTGGCCACTCCCTAACCACCACCACCACCACCCCCTCTTTATCGCATTTTTATTCGTTTCCACCCTTCACACTCCACTACTCGCTCTCAATGTTAACCCTAGCTAACCAGCTAGCTACGAACCAAAGTATCTTAACTCGAGTTAGTTCTACATCAGCAAGACCATTATTGATAGACTTGAGAAAGATCCCAAAAAAACAACCATGAATCCACATTGCACATTTGTCACCATAACCACCGGTGCACAGACTAAACCCTAACCCTACCTTGTTCAGTTTAGCGCATCTCTCCTGCCAAGCCCATGTTACTTGTAATTATCGTTTCAATGTTTGGAGATTTAAATATAATAAAGATGGGTAATGGGAACGAAGATCCGGGTGAGAACATGAATGAAAGAAACACAAATGGCATAAGATCCAGGCAGTGAAATCAATACAGCAACCTTGCTGCTAAAAATAGAAAAAGATACCCAGCTTTACTTTTTCTTGATGATCTCTTTAAACACTCACGGCATACAAGAAAGCCAAGAAAAAACCCCCATTTCGTGACTGCCGAGCGTCGATCACCGGTAGATTCGATCTGCACAGCCACACAGTGAGAGGGGCAGTCACAGTCTCTCTCACTGAAATCTAGCTAAACCACACCCTCACTAATCACTGGCTACTAGCAATTTTTTCTTTTCTTTTTTCTTTTTATCTTTTTATAAAGAAAATATATAGAAAGAAAAATAAAAAAAACCCTGGTACGTAGCTAATGATGATGCAACAAGGGGTGGTTCATGAGAAACCCGAGGCCTGTGCTTGGATGGCAGGTGGAGAAGGTGTCGCTGAGGAGGGGGACAATAAGCAGACTCCCAATATTGAAGGGGGCTCGGATCTTGTTATAGACGGGTCGAACCATGATCACCTTGATGGTTCTATGGTGGGTTTTGAGATTAAAAGGAAGAAAAGGATGCCCAGACAGAGGAGATCATCTTCTACTATCAATCACCTTCTCTCTTTTTCTTCTACTGCTTCCTGCTCTACCAACACAACCTTGCACGTGCCTACCTTCTCTCTTCAGGACCCCTCTTCCCTTCCCGCACGTGTGAGGAAAATTTTCCTTTTTATAAATAGCTTTAATATATATTGAATTAACTTAATATGCCATTACCGTTAATTGTGCTGGTTTTCCTACAACTTTTGACCTTTTTGGACAACTTGATGTTGTGTTGCTCAAGGTAAACTGAGAGGTAATTAAACTTATGCTAAGTCGTTAATTAGTTTCTGTTCTTTCATCCATATTCGATTAAATCTTAGTTGTTGTTAGAAATTGCTGTCCCATTTAGTTTGACTGTGAACAAGCTATGATAATTAGCCCTTTTTTAAATAACACATCTGAACGAATCTGATATGTGATTTTCTTGGCTGAAAGGGAAACTAAGATCAGAAAGTCTATGAATTCCAATTATTTGTCTTCTCAAAATCATGAGGTGATGTACAAAAATGAAGCAATGTCATGACTGATATGTATCTGACTTCATATAGCTGCTTCATGTATATATCTTCTGCAGAACAAGTGCCATGATTTCGGGGAATTTTGCGGCGTCCGGTGTTGACTGAACTCTTAATTTAGAGAGCTGATAGATTAATGAGCTGCTTCATTTATTCCGGCATATGTAGAATTAAATGATATCTTTTTATATTTACCTCAACCAATGCAACATGTAAATTGACATTCATGGTCTCATAAGGTCAAATATCCTGCAAGCTAACTGTGTTTTTCTGCCCTTATTTATCCTTATATATATAACATCTTCAGGTCGTAAGCGGAGTACTTCAATCGAAATTCATTTTCACTAACTTTCAGTTTTAATTTGCTTGTCATATATTTTGAACGTGATGGAGGCTTGATGTATAAAGTGTTTGATAATTTGCAATTTTTTCAATTGCAGACACCGAGACTCATGCATGGTGAAGCATTGCCACTTGTATTTCCTTTATTAATTATTAATCTTGCTTTGGTTTGGGCTAGTAACATATATATTTGACAAATCAACCTTGTTGTTTACATGATAATTACACTGAATTTCTCAGTTGTAATTTTCCTAAATTTTTGACGACTCCAAATTAATGATCTTATGCCGTAGGCCATTGATCCAAGGAGACTGAGATTCCTTTTCCAGAAGGAACTTAAGAACAGTGATGTAAGCTCTCTGAGGAGAATGATACTCCCCAAGGTCTAATTAATACTGTATTCTGTATTTCCATTTCGTTAAGATTCATATATTTTGCACTTTGTCTTTTCATTATTCAATATATATATATCTTCACGTACGATGCAACAATTCATCTATAACTCTCTTTCCTCGTGGAACTTTACTCGTATTTTTTAATGGCCCAATATTTCAGAAAGCAGCTGAGGCTCACCTCCCTGTTCTTGAGTCGAAGGAGGGGATTTTTATCAGGATGGATGACTTAGATGGTCTGCATTTTTGGAGCTTTAAGTACAGGTGCAAGTTCCCATTTCCCTTAAATGAAATGTTGGCAGTGTTAACCTATTCAAACTTGAAAACGTCACGTTTCATTATTTTTTGGCCTGATTATGGGAAGTTTTCAATTCAAATCGATGATAAGATTGCAAATATGGTAGTCATTTCAACATGGAAATGGTTTGTTTCAGACAAGAATTTGATCCAAACATACACTTGCTGGACTCATGAATCTGACTTCACTTTTGTAATCAAGCAGGTACTGGCCTAATAACAACAGTCGAATGTATGTGCTTGAAAACACTGGTACAGCCTCGATTGCCTTTCTAAACTTCTCCTGTCAATTTGTTTTTCCATAAATCACCAATCTTGTATCATTTCTTCGCAGGGGACTTCGTTAACGCTCATGGATTAGAGTTAGGAGACTTCATTATGGTATACCAAGACAATCAAAGTCAGAATTATGTACGTTTCTGCTGTTCTAAACCCTTGGATTGATGGTGAAATTACAATTATAAAGCATTTTAGACATTCCTATATGCTAATTAATAGCTGCATGTTCTTGATGTTTTCTCAGGTCATCCAAGCTAAGAAGGCCTCAGATCAGAATGTATATACTGATATAGCTAGAAATGCTGTGAATGACTTTGTTGTTCACGATTATGAAGTTAGCAAATTCAGCTCCTTCTGTGTGAATTATCCTGATGCTGACAACACAGGCTTGTCGTTTATCTATGACACCACTACCTTCTCAAATGACTCACCCCTTGATTTTTTGGGTGGATCAATGACTAATTTCTCAAGGATTGGGAATCTGGAAAGCTTCGGATCTGTTGAGAACTTGTTTCTCGATGACTTCTACTAGTTTTCTTTGTAAAGATTGGTAGTGCGTTTTGTTAAACAACAGATCAGCGTTACCTGAAATCAAGGATGATGACTTCATGTTGTCCTAAGCAGTGTACTTTTTTCCTGTAAATTTAGATAAATGTAACAATAAAGATGGTAGCCGGACTTGAACTTCACAGGTTCCACGGCGTTGGACCGATAGGATTGCCATCCAGAGTTATGATGATCACTATGATAAGTTTGCTTTTGTTCCTGTTCTGCTTAATTTCTAGCCTTGTTCAAGCCTTTGATGATTTTTAAAATCAGTATATTTAGGTCCTGTTTAATATTATGTTTTAAAAGTATTTTTTTATAATTTATTTTTTTTATTTTTTTTTAAATTAAATATTTTTTGTGTTTTTAAATTATTTTCATTTGCTGATGTAAAAAATGATTTGTAAAAAATAAAATAAAAATTATTTTGATACATATCTGAACAAAAATCATTCTAAAAAACAACTTCAACAACATTCCCAAACAGACACTTAAAATCTAATTTTCGATGCCAAATCATGGCTTTGAAAATGCAATCTCAAATTAAATATAAGACTTTAGGTTAACACAAGAGCTTATTGCTTAAGCTAGTATCTTATTAGGTTTGAAAATGTTTCATATGTCATGTTGATAATGATATTTTTATTCTTTTTCTCTATAAAATAATTTTAATGTGGAGATATAGATATTATTACAAGTTTTTTATACTATGATGTTTATAAAAATCATTAAAATTAGTAGATAAAAATTCACCCCTTATCTATTCTAAGTTAGCTTATATTATAACCATTTTATTTTTCAACTAATGCTTTAAGCTTCTTCAAAATATTAAATACATTATGTTTTTTTTCTTAAAAAGTATATCCATGTTTTCCTACTATAATCATTAATAAAAAAATATCTATCTTATAAGGGTTGACTCGCTTTAGATGTAGACTTATTTGAAAAACTCTTGTGGAATTGTGTGTCAACTAAAAATCCTTCACATAACTTATTTGAATGTCTCCTCAATAGCAGACCTTTCTACATCTCTTTTTACACCGTCATCTTTACACTATCAAAATTTACATACCTAAGTCTTATACGCCAAAATCAAACTCATATTTCACATGTTTTTAAGCATTTAAGCGCATCCATCTCTATGTTTAGCAAAATCACCCTATTTTTATCATGGTTATCTATGCAATCATAGTTCCGTAAGTATCAAATAATGTCAATATATGATTTTTCATCTTAATTTTACAACTCTTCTCCACTAATGATCTTAAACTCAATATATTATTTTTTATAATTAGGATATAATAAATATCATAAATAAATTAATGACTACCATTTTTCAATCTAATGAGAATCGTATTATTTCCCTTGATGAAAGCCTTTGAATGACATACAAAGATATCATTACCTTTAATTGATTGATAAAGCTCCATAAACTTGTGTTTATCTCTACACATGTGATTGTTGACACCATTATCAACATACATATGACTTTTTTTTTTAACTTTTCATCACAGTGGTATGGTGGTTTCTTTCTCATTTTTTATTATAAGATTGGTAATCTCTTCAACTTTTTTGGTTAGATTTCAACAATCCTTAGCATAGTGGACTATTTTCTAACAATTAAAACACCTAACTTTTCTTTGTCAAATTCAAGTCTTGAGTTGTCACGGTTAATAGAATCGATTGACTAGTTTACCTCATTTGGTTAACCAGTTGACTTATTGAGATTGTCTCGACCTCTTTTTCTAAATATACACATTCTTATATCTTGTCCATATTGTTTTACCCCCTTGGGTGTATCTATATTCATTTTGTCTATCTTTTTGTAAAAAGTCTTATGAAGAAATCATGTGCACCCATGTCTTGTTGAACTTCATTGACTCTTTTTTTATGAGCTTATAGTTTTTCCATCAGTCCTTGAATTGTAGAAAATCTATATTTTGTGACTCCTTTATCACAACCACCACATAATGGAATTTTTTTTTTGCAATGAGTGTATGATCTTTTATACCATACATGTTTCTTCCATCTTTTCTCAATATTTTTTCATCTAATTGTATATGGCCAAAACTTTAGCAAACAAATTTGAAATACTCTTTGACTTAAGCATATGTAATTTTTCAAAACCACATTATAATTTTTGTAGACTACCTTGTATTATCAAAACTTTGGTTTAATTACCTTTATTACCTTTCAAAATCACAAAATTTTCTAATCTTACTTGATAATGGTTGTGTTAGGGACTATTTCAAAAGTAGCATAATTTAAACATTGGTGAATGATTGTGAGTGTTTGTTGATCTTTCCTTTGTATTTTTTTTCATGACCTCCATTTGAGTTGAAGTCAATATTTCTATTTCTATAGGCTCTTTAAATATTTTTTTCAACAATTTTTCAAACATCTTGGGATCCTAGCCAATTTTTCATATGAATGCACCAAGATTTATAGTTGTTATTTGTCAAATAATGATACTGAAGTGAGAAGTTTAGGTTGAATCATGCCAAACAATTAAAATAAACTTTGATACCACTTGTTGGAAACAATTAGGTGTATTAGAAGCTTATAGATAATAATGTAAAACTGCAAAACTATAGAACAAGAATAAGATTTAAGAGGAAGACAATTTTATTAAGTCTTTTTCTCTTGAGTATTCCTCTCTACACACTTATGAATTATGGTTCTAGTTGCAAGCTTATTTCAAGGTAAAAAGTCCTAGATAATCAATAAATTAAATTACATAAGAAAACTAATTTTAATTTGATTAGAAAATTATTTACCAATTTAGTTGTTTGATTGTTTATTAACTAGTCATTTGATTCATTTAATTTAACCAGTTAACCAATTCCTTTATTTTTTTTTTAAGAAAAAACTACTTTTCCAAAAATAAAACCAGACATCCAACCTTCTTTTAGATTGCACCATATAAGTACCTCGACTTTTGGTGGAAGCACTTTATCCAGACATTAGATTTAATGGACAAATACCTAGCTAACATAACTTTGTCTAACATTTTTCTACTTGGTTCAAAAGGAAAAAAAGACCCTTTGTATCATAAAATTCATGTTAGAATATTATACTTATAATCATAGCTAGATTACTTGTATGCATGGAATAAGATCATAAAATTGAATTTCTAACTCTCGTTAATTGTAGTTAAAACTAATAGATTAGTAAATGTTTATTAAATTATTAATGCCCTAAATAAAAATTATAAAAATTAGTTCTAGAAAATTCGATAAATTAAAAATTAGTATTAAGTTCAGATATGATAGTTTTGGAAAATAATATACAAGAAAAGTAGTGTCATAGAAAAGAAAAATTCTAGTTCACAATTCAATGTACTTAGACTTATCTAGCGGGTAAGCAAAATTACAAGTACATTGTATGGTGTACAATTGCTATAAACTAAGTTTAGATTACTTGATTTAGGTTAGTTAATATTGCTATAATTAAAACTACATACAAACATCATTTGTGAACTAAGCCAAAAACTATGCTAGACCAAAAAACTAAGTCCTAAAACTCTTTAATCATGTATAATATACTTAATATTAAGTTTTGCTTTATGGACCCCATGTTCTTCAACTATTTTTGAATGATAAATGAAGTCCTTTTATCAAACCATTACAACCAAACACCTTAACTATTAAACCACTTTCATTCCAGTCCTTAAATGAAGATTCGATATGAAGAGATCAATTGTATCTATACAAAGACTCATATGATTGCTATATAAGTAATCCTTCAACTTGAGACCGCTATATTATTTTATCTAAAAAATATATTATATTCTGATCCTAACTACACACTACTTTAATTAAGGGTGATAAAATGGATAAATTTTGGATATAATATGAATTATATAAGGGTACTTGAGTATTTAAGAGAAAATTTATCACCTTAAATAAACTAAAAAAAATAATATTTCATATGTTCTTAAATTTTATTATTTGAGAAGTCCTTATACACGAGGAATGAAATTTGAGAAAGGTTTCAAATCGTTTATAAAGAATCAATTACTATATTATTGAGAATAAAAACAAATTAATAAAATAAACACATTTCATACTCAAATGTCTAAATTGAAATATTATGAATAAAGAGATAATAATTCTATTGAGAAATTAGTTATTGAAAGGTCATGATATGTTACTTAACAATGCGCCTGATCTTTAAATATAAATCAATATATTTTCTCATTGATAAAAGTTAAATTATTTAATTTATTTAATCTTGTTTTAATTTGTATTGTTATTTATACCCAAACCGAGAAATCTTATAGATCACACACATTAAAAAACATAAGTAAAAAATTGAATTGAGATGATTAATAAAGTGAGATTTGATTATAAATTTATTTTAGAAATTAAGTAAGATAACATAATTGATAAAAAGAACTACACTTTTAGGTCTAGAAAAATCAAGTTGAAACTTGATTACATAAATCTCTAAAATTGTGCTGAAATAATATATGTAATGATTTTCAAGGGCCATAATGATATTTTATCATTAATAGGAAAGACTTATATAATAGTTATATAAGTGATTCTTGGTCTTGGATCACTAAGTTATCTTATATAGAATATATTACATTTTGATCCTAAGTACACACTACCTTAATCAAAGGTAACTAATGAATACATATTGGATATAATATAAAAGTATTTGAATGTTCAAGAGAAGATTCATCACCCTAGATAAATTAAAAAAAAAATATTTCACCTTTTATCAAATAGTATTGATTAAGAAATCATTATGCAAAGTGGAGTTAGATTTCAAAAGAGTTTTAAATTTTATTCAAATAATCAATGATTATGATGTTTATAAAAAATATGATTTAACAAAATTAATACATTTCATGCTAAAATATATAAATTGAAATATTATTGATAAACAAATAATAATAATTGAAAGGTTAAGTCAAAGTACATATGACTTTTCTAATATTTTGATGATCATGTCATGTTGTTAGATGATACATTTGATCTTTAAATATAAATCAATTAATTTAATGATTGATAATTAGTTAAATTATGTAATTTTGTATTGATTTGGATTATGATTTATACCTAGATCAACACATTAGAAACATAATTTATCACACACATTAAAAACTATAAGTAAGAAATTAATTTGAGATGATTAATCAAGTGAGACTTGATTGCATAAAAGTTTTAAAAATTGAGGACTACATGTAATTAATATAGGAAATTAAAATTATAGGTCTATAAAAATCAAGTTGAGACTTGATTTCATAATTTTTTAAAACTATATTGAAATAATATATGTCATGTTTTTCAGGAGGCAAAATAATATTTTATTAGTATAAAGTGTTATACCCGATGTTTTTCTCAACATATGAACTATATAAACTCTACACATAAGATATCCTTATACAAATATGCAAAGTAAAGAGAAAAAATAAGAAGCTAACACTCAAGATATGACAATCCATCTCTTTTAAAAGGATTTCAGAATATTTCATATCTGGTTGTTCATGTGAATTATTGCTAGAAGTGGACAATTGAATAATTTATGGTTTAAAACAAACTAATCTCAAAGTGTTAATTAAACCCAAGAAAAAATAATTGCTCTTTGGATAAACCTCATGAAAACCTTATAAAACCCTATCTTGTCTAGTATGACCCAAACCAAATAAGGGTGTGTTTGGTATTGTGGTTGTTGTTGTGGTTAAGGTTGAATTTTTTTTTAAAAAAAAGCGCTTTTACTGCAATTCAAAATAAGCAGTGAAGTGTTTGGTTAAGACTATGGTTGAGTTTGAGGTTGATAAAAGCAGTTTCGCATGTTTGATGATCATGCTTTTTGTATTGCTGTAAACTTGTGAAATTACTTTAAAGAACACACACACACACATATATTGCTTTTTAAATATTTAATAATTATAATAATAATATATAATTAATAATTCAAGTAAATTAGACACTTGTTTTTATATTTCCATCAAATCACTTATAATTTCATCACGAACTAAATCCATAAGTGAAGACCTCTATGATCCCGGAATAATAATAAAATATCATCTAAAATAAAATTCGGATTGCAAAATAAAAATTATATTGTAATATTCTTCTAATAAATTAATTTATTGTGTGTGTGTGTGTGTGTGTGTGTATATATATATATATATATATATATTTCATGGAAAGCAGTAATTTGTTGCTTTCTGTGAGTTGCAAATGAGGGGGGGCTATATATATATATAGCCCCCCCTCATTTGCAACTCACGGAAAGCAACAAATTACTGCTTTCCGTGAAACGTGGTTTCAACTATTAAAACAGATGGGCCCCATAGCCAAATATGTTTTTTATATACTTAACCAAACAAACGCAGTTTGCACCTCATTACCAAACAAGCAGTAAGTGTTGCATTATTTTGTAGGTTTTGACAAGACAGTGATTTAAATGGAATTAATGGAGAAAATTACAAACCTTTATGTCTAGAAAAAATCTACATCTTACACTATCGTCTCCTACACTAAAAAAGTTGGTTTGTCTTTTTGTCTATTTACTTCTCTTTTTTTGTGTTTGCCCTCTAGTTTGGTGGTCTGGGTATGGTTTTAGTGCCACTTAGACATGAGAACAATTGGCATGTCCTCTCTTTTTCCCTCTCTTTTCATACGTTCCCTATAGTTTGTTGGTTTGGATATGATTCATACATTTTCTATACATGCGAATTGAATCGAGAACTAAAGCAAGACTTCCTAATTCCACACTACCAAAATTATTTTTGAGGTCTTGAGTTCGAGTCAGGGCGTGCACCTCTTGTAAGAGCTAGGGACAACCGGGATTTTACTCGCTCACCTGAGCCCACAAAGTTCGCTTCCTAGGAAATGAGATTTCCTCGAATCCAAAAAAAAATATATTGTTTTTGACTTACCTTTGCATTGGGGTTGTAAGTGTATCCTATAAAGAAAAGTTACAAGCATGAACGAAGTCAAGTACTCTTAAGAAATTATATTTTAAAGGAGATAAAAACTCATATGATTAGAGAGGAAATGCTTATTTTTCTTCAATTCATGATGTTTATCATTATCTCTAGTAAAATATATTTCCTATATTATCATAAATGCAAATAAATAAAGATTTTGCTTTAAATAAGCCTCACCCTCCATTAACTCAACTTCATTGAAAGTGTAATAAAAGAATAATTATGTTTCCCTAATTATGGTAAAAGTATGAATAAAAATCTTTTCACTCCACAATAAGTTTTGCTAAGTGACTCATATTGTGTTTCAAAACACTTTTGATTTTTTTTTTTAATTTTTGCTTTAAATTAACTTTTTCGGTGTTTCCTAATGATTTTGATGTGCTGATATCAAAAATAATTTTAATAAATAAATAATATTGTTTCGGTATATTTTTTAATAAAAACACTTTAAAAAACAACCTTAATCACAATTTAATTCACACTCTACACACAAAGTCATGTTCTAAGTTGGCCGTGGTTTACCAATAAACTAGAAAAGGGGCGTTGACTACACGCCAACCATATAGTTGAATATTTATGTTCTAGTCCTTATAGTTTCCATTTTTTACATATTCTATCCCTGTACTTTTAGTTATTTAAATCTCAGTTATAAGTGCCCGTTTGGGTGGGCGGCCCAAACGGCATTTTGCCATTTTTCCTTTTTTTTTTTCTTTTTTTTTAAAAAACGGCGGTTTGATGTTTTAAATCATTTTGATGTGTTGATGTCAAAAATTATTTTTAAAAAAATAAAAAAATATCATTTTGATATATTTCGGCACGAAAAGCACTTTCAAAAGCTACTGCAACCGCCCTCTCAAACAGGCCCTAAAACTTTATTTTTTTTAATGTTTAGCCTTTGAATGCTATAACTTTCAATTTGATCATTGAATTTTTGAAATTGAATTTTTTAATGTTGAATATTTTTAATGGTTTTTTCATTCATGATTAAATCTAATCTTTGTATTGAAACTGTAATTAATTAAATGATCTTCACGTGGTGCCTGTTTGTTTTTGCGGTTGTACCGGTGTTTTCTCAAAATTTGATTTTTTTCATTTTAAATGATTTTTTTGTGTTTTTAGATCATTTTGATGTACTGATGTCAAAAATAATTTAAAAAAAATAAAAAATATTATTTTGATGTATTTCTAAATGAAAAACAGTTTCAAAAACAATCGCAACCATATTCCCAAACAGACCCATTGTCTCCCATGTACCTTGTGGTCCTCTTCCTCTCATGGTGCCTGTGATAAAAAATATGACAAAAGAATTTCTCAATTATTTTATTTTATTTTATTTTCTATAATTTAAAATTTTCAGCTTAAAAAGTTCCATTTTCTTCACATTTAAACCCCTAAATACTGTAGTAGTGTTTGCAATTATGTGTTTTTTTTTAAAAAAAAAGAAATTAAAAATAAACATGTATTTGATTAAAATTGTTGTGAGATGAATTTTTATATATTAAATATAAAAAATATTTCTAGAAATTGAAAGTATTTATTTTATTTTCAATTATATATAAAATTCAGGGGAAAAAAATATAAATTATTTAACTTAGATTTTAATTTTAATTAAAAACCAGAAGATACGACAACACCACACCATCTATGAAACTCTCTAGGTGGACTGAGGCCAAGACAATATGTACGCGAATGATAATCACTAGGATAGAAGTTTCGTGTATGTTTCGTCCACAATTTAAAATCCAAAATCTTTGGCATTTTGTGGCCAAAGTTATTTTTATTTAAAAATATATTAATTTTTTTAAAAAATTATTTTAAATACTGAATATATATATATATATATATATATATATATATATAATTACAATTACAATTATAATTATAATTTAAAATAAAAATATATATTTATATATATTTTCAAAAATATTTTTGAGATGCGAATCAAATACCTCTGCATATTTTGCTTTCTTCTTCTTGCAAAGTTCTCACCTCTCAAATAATTGTGAATTGTAGCCAAACAGGGAAGATTACGAGAGTTTGCTATCCGTTATTTTTTAAAATATATCTTGTTTAAAAATAAATTAATATATATATATATATATATATATATATATATATATATATATGTTAAGACATTAATATTAAATAAATATAAAAAAATATATAATTAGTCTCACGTATTTATAAGAAAAAAAAAACTTGCAAATAATCATTATCATTATTTTAAATGCTTTATCTATAATAATTAGAAATTTCAACATCTATCAATATTAAAAAAAAAACAATGAAAAAAATAAATAAATGATAAAAAAATATTATTATATTTTAAAAAATTATTTGATTTGAAGAATAAATAAAAATTAAAATTAAAAAAACAAAGAGAAAATATATTTTGTTTAAAAATAAATTAAAATAATAATTTTATTATTTTTTTTAAAGTAATTCTTGATAGTGTTATATCGAAATAATTTTAAGCAAATAATTTTTTTTAGATATGAAACATTTTTGCAACATAAAAATAAAAACTCTATTTAACAATTGAAATGTTATTTTCAGCTTTCTTAAAACAAAAATAAGAAATAGTATTTTACTTCATTCCGATTGGATATTGCGAATTTCAGTTTTCTCTTCATGATTATGTGGTTGTTTGATATTGTGATTGGAACAAAGATTTGAGCAAAAGAAATTTTATGGTGTTTGGTAACGAGAAAATTCAATTTAATTTGCTATGGAATCCGCCATAAAAATTAAGAAGCAATAGCTTCATGCTTTTCTTGCGTTTCAAACCTTTAGTTCAACAGATTGCAAGCAATCTTGAATGGGTTTCAAATGGGCAAAAACACCATTAAAAGACATGGCAGCAACAAAAGCCTGACTATATGTATGCATGCCTGACTATTTATATGCATGGGCTAAAACACCATTTGTCAAAACTAATCTCAGGTCTCTCTGTAATAATTTCGGTAACTAAAAAACCATGACGAAAGTCTCTCTCTCTCATGGAGAACACTAATCACAGGCACATCACCAATAATTTTTCTCTCTATAATGACATCTTTCTCTCTACAATGATAATTTTCTATGCTTCTCTCGGCTATCACAGGCTACTATTTTTTATGTCATCACTACAAGAAGAATCACCTTACCCTTCTCTACCCATTGACATCGGCCGTTGAGCCTCTCATCATCATTGGTTGGACCTTATTACTCACGTGAACAATAACGTTGCACTGTTCATGTTTTAATAAGACGTGAACAGTGTAGCGCACCGTTTCACTCAATAAAGATTTAAACTGGACTTGGGTTGGACCTCCTCTTGGCCCAACCTTTAGTTGGGTCGGGCCCAGACCATTTTTTTTTTAAAATGTAAATAAATATCAATCCTGATGAAAGGAAAAGACACGTGACTTTGTTTCACTCCATAACCCTATTGTTTTTCGAGTGATTATGAATCAAAAACTTACAATTGGATTTGACCTTGAAATTATATCTCTACAACTGGATCGTAGATGTTATTACTAATGATTTTGTTACCATATGTTGTTCCTCAATTAAAAAGCAAGGAATTACAGAGGTATTCACATATCGATTTAATTTGTGATGAAATTACAAGTAATTTGATGGGAGAATAAAAACAAGTATATTTTTTTCCATGAATTATTAATTACATTTTATTTTTATGATTATTAATTTACAAAATTTTAATATGTGTGTGTGTATGTGTCCTTTAAAATAATATCACAAGTTCACAGTAATATAAAAAACATGATAACCAAACACATGAAACTATATTTTTTTAACCTCAAACTCAACCATAGTTTTAAATGAAAATTTCAATTTCAATTATAAACAGCAGGTAAAGGTGTTTTTTATAAAATTATTTTTTAAAAATCTCAATGACAAAAACAAAAATAATACCAAACACACCCTGATATATATACAACTTAATTTCACTTTTTTTCTAAGAAAAACAATGAAATTCCATTATTTAAAGAAAAAAAATCAGACTTTATTAAACAATTGGCCTGAAGTATCCTTGCTGAACAAGTTTAAGCTTCAAATATCATTTTATTTTAAATTATATAAAAAAAAAAAATCACAATCGAGATTATGGAAATCGATCTCACAAGCTCTCTTTTTTATGTATTAATTAATTTGTTTTAATATTTATATATGGTTGTGATATTAAAAATAAAATAAATATTATTTTTAAATAAAAAATATTTTTAATAACGAGCAATACAGCAGCAGCACAAGCACAAAAGAGTCATTTTCTGAGACCAGCAACCACAAACACGCCCACAAACATAAATTAAATTATTTTTTTTCTTAAAATAAATAAATTAATGCAACTCTGATCACTTCCTATCCCCCTCTCTCTTCGCTACAGACAAGACATCTCGCTCTCTGTGATCAAAATTGAAGAAGAAATGACGAGCAGATACTGGGCGGTTTCTCTTCCGGTTCAAAACTCAGCTTCTTCCGTGTGGAACAGTTTGCAAGAACAAATCTCTAAGCACTCCTTTGATACACCTCTCTACAGAGTATGTATTTATTCTATTTTCTCTCTCTTTTCCTCTGATCTGATTTGTTTTTATTTCATTTCGGTGATATGTTTGATTGTCATTCCGCAGTTTAATATCCCTAATCTTCGTGTTGGAACCCTCGATTCACTCCTCTCCCTTAGCGATGATCTCGTCAGGGTAACCTTTGTTCTCTTTTTTTATATTGCCATGAAATCAATTCTGCTTTTTTATTTATTTACTATTTTTTTTTCATTTTAATCTGAACTTTGCAATTTATTACTAATTATTATTGAAATGTGAACGAATCGAAATTTAACATTTTGTTAATTTTTCAGTTTAGATTTGCATTTTTATATACTTTGAAATGTGAAATCAAGATTTAGCACTTTGATCAATCTCAGACATTGAAATTGGTTTCTGACATCGATTTATAGTTTGGATGCTGATTTATTTCATTTAAAAAAAAATGGATCGTGGGGTCGTGGTAAGTGATTTGATTTTTCATTTTCCTTTTATTTTTTACTGTTGAATTGTGTGTATATATATGTATGTATGGATGTATGTATGTATGTATTGTTCTTTGTTTGATTGGATTGAATGTGCAGTCAAATAGCTTTATAGAAGGAGTGTCGCAGAAGACCAGAAGACAGATCGATGAATTGGAGAGGGTATCGGGTGTGGACAGCAATGCTTTGACAGTTGATGGTGTACCAGTTGACTCATACCTAACCAGGTCAGTTTACTTGTTCAGTGAAAATTCTGTGTGGATTTTTGGGATATGGGTTTTGGTGGTATTGGTGATTTTCTCAGGCTGCATTTTGGCTTTGTGATTTAAGATTTGTTTGGGATGAAGCTAAATATCCAACAATGTCACCTCTAAAGGAGATTGTGGATAGTATCCATACTCAAGTGGCAAAGATTGAAGATGACCTCAAGGTGATTGTAATTTTCTGTATGATTGAACAACTGATTGTCAATTGGTTCGTTTTCTATTTAAGTAGAGGCGAAATACGAGGAATTAATGCACCTCTTGTCATACAGTAGATACCTTGTGTTATGTGTACAGCATGTGTTACAAGATGTTTTTGCTGATCTTAATTTTTTAATCTTCCTTCATCAGTCACTGAATCTTGAGTTGAATATCAATATCCAACCTAGTTGAGAAGACCTCATAGGCTTTTAAGTTCATTTATACATTTATTTTATGCTCTGGCATTTTTGTTGCTACTATCATATACTGTTAGATGCATGTATTGACTTCTACAAGAGTATGAATCACTTTGGCATCTTTCCATCAGATACCGACTGTTGTCTTCTAACAAAACTTACCTTTAGATATAAATATCAGGGTTTCAACAGTGCCTTAATATTAATGATGAAAAAATATGTACTTCATTACTCTTGCTTAAATTTTTAAAACCTGATGATAGCTCTAATAGTGAATGGTTTGTGCATCCAGTTGCAAATTTGAACTTTTAAGCCTTTTCCTTTGTTCTAGGTTCGTGTTGCTGAGTATAATAATGTACGCAGTCAACTCAATGCTATCAATCGGAAGCAGAGTGGAAGGTATTGTTTTCCTGTGACTTTTGATCTGGCATATACAACTCTTGTTTCTTGCATGACCTGCCTTTTGTGTATTCAGCTTAGCTGTTCGTGATCTTTCCAATTTGGTGAAACCAGAGGACATTATTATCTCTGAAAACCTCATAACCCTCCTTGCAATTATTCCTAAGTATTCACAAAAGGACTGGTTGGCAAGTTATGAAACATTGACTAGCTACGTGGTAAGATGTGTTTCTTTCCGTATGCTTCAATCAGTGGTTCCATCTCTGAGGTTTGTTGTATCTAAGAAACTGATATGTATTTTTACCTGGAAGACCTGTTCACTTAGATTCATGTGAACTGATGAATTGTAGCTTGCCATGCATATTTATTTGTTATAACCTCTCTACTCCAGCTTGATTCATCTAGCTAGTGTCTTTCAGGTTCCCAGGTCCTCAAAAAAGTTATATGAGGATAATGAATATGCTCTTTACACAGTAACTCTATTTCGTCGCGTGGCAGACAATTTTAGAACAAGCTCACGTGAGAAAGGTTTCCAAGTGAGTATTTTTTGTAGTTGACTTGCTCGAGCTTTTACTCAAATTATCCCAAGAGTAGCTCAATTTTTTTTGCTTAATATGTATTGAAAATAGTCGTTGATTTTTAATATTTGACTTGGCCTAGAATCTCTAATGTGTGTTTCTGTTTCTGTTTCTCATGTTAATTAGATTCGAGATTTTGAATATAGTTCAGAAGCACAAGAGAACCGGAAGCAAGAAATAGAGAGAATAGTGCAAGACCAAGAAAGTTTGAGAAGTTCTCTTTTGCAGTGGTGCTATACTAGTTATGGGGAGGTGATTTTTTTCATACCTTTAGGGCAGTGTAATGCTTGTGTGATTTGGTTTGGTCAGCCCTTGTGTGTTTGACATTGAGTGTGGTTTGACAAAATTTCTAATTCTAGGATTAGATAACTAGAACTTGCAGTTTTGGATTAGGTGTTTTACATTATGGTTGTTTGTGTTTATGTCGAGGATTGAGAGCTAGGATGGCTGCTTGATAGCTGGAGTTACATGTTGAATTGTTGGAAAACCTTGACATGCAACTTAAGCACTGTAGTTTGGAAGTATGATTTTGTAGAATCAATTGGCCAGGAAGGAATTAGGTTTTTCAAGTTAGAGGGATCGAATGTTGTGAATAAAGCACAAAGTTGAGAGTTCCAGTGGCTGTCCATAACTGTATATGAGATACTGTGCTGTGGAATTTAATGAGGAAAAAAGGAAGGAGGAAAGGAGAGAATAAGAGAGCTTAGAAAATGAGAGAACAGAGTAGTCAGATTAGCCACTCTTTTATTTCAACCTGGAATGAAATACTCATCTACTTTATGTCAGATCTATGATGCTCATTTACATTGTAGAATTGAATTCCATGGTGAACAATCACCCTATAAATAATACTGGATCTGTCTCTAAAGCTCCTTTCAGGCTTCTTTGTTGGAGGTAGATTGTCATATGCTAACCTTCAACTAATCAAGACATGTGTATCTGCTGGTCAGTTGATTTCTTGCTGATTGACAGACATATTCGTGTCTTCATCACTTTGGAATTCAATTCCATGATTTATTTTCCCTTGCACAGGGCAATTTCTTTTATTTTAAGATAGTTGGAGTCTACTAGCTCTAAATCCCTTCTTCTCTTCCGACTAAACAAGTCCATGTGTCAGGGTGTAAAATGATTCTCAGATTGCTGTACTCTTTGCTGATACTTTCTTGCATATACTTTATTTATACTGTTGTATCTTTTGTTTTTCGTATTTATGTTGAGTACTGTTTCTTGTAATCATTTTTTTTTTAACTATTTTTTTATTTTTTTTTTTTGTCTTTGGCTGAGCTGCATGTTCCCTTGTTAACTAAACAAGTTCATGACCTGCAGGTTTTCAGCTCTTGGATGCATTTTTGTGCTGTTCGTGTCTTTGCAGAGAGCATTCTAAGATATGGATTGCCACCATCATTCTTGGTGAATATTCATCTTATGTTTTCCATGAAATTCCTATGAAGCATTTGTTTTTCCCTAAGCATTGGCTTTTGGGACCATTTCAGGCTTGTGTTTTATCTCCCTCCTTGAAAAGCGAGAAGAAAGTGCGTTCAGTCCTTGATGGATTGGGTGACAGCTCAAACAGGCAAGTTTTATTCTTTACATATTTTATCATCTACATTTGGTGAGTTACTATGAAGAATGCCAAAAGCTAGTGTTTCATGTTTCAGTAGATTGCAAGTTTGGACAGCATTCACCTTGTTTGTACAAAAGAATCAAGGCTGTTTCCCTCGAGTCCTGCTACATGGCATGAATTTTTGTGAAGATGGCACAGGTCCACGCCAACCACTGATCAAGTAGGCAGTCAGGCGATCAAGTGGGGTCTGCCTGACTGCCTACTTGATCAATGGTTGGGATGAATTTTGAGTCAATTGTGGCACGATTACATGCCATATCATTTTCCATTGCCCACCCCACCCCACTCCACTTTCCCCCCTTTTCCAATAGGCATTTTACACAGGCAGCTTCATGTTTATTGTGGGAATAAATCATATTTCTCTGGATGGTAGGGAAACATTTGGAAATTTACCTCGTATAATATTTGAGCAGTAGAAAGAAATAGTTGAAAATTTGCCAGTACTGTATTTTCAAGAAGCAAGCAAAGTTCTCCAATGTTGTAGCAGTCTTGATTAGCAGATTTTAAGCCCCTCTGTAATTCCCTGTAAAAACCTGCCTAGAATCATGTGAAACACAACTTATAAATTACGCTTTCTTCAAAAACCTTATTGCTTGTCATGGAATTTTCCTCACGTTATATTGTTGTCTTCTAATATTCTTTCCTGGCATGTATTGTCATTGTTTGAATGCAGCACGTACTGGAAAACAGAAGACGAAGCAGTGGGCGGGATAATAGGATTGGGAGGCGATGCCGATACTCATTCTTATGTGTCCATCACAATCAATCTTGTCTGAACCACACATGTTCCTCTTTCTTGCTGATGGAAAATTCCAAGTCCGAGGATTCCTTTTGTTCCTTTTGATATCAATAAATGGACGGGAATGATGACACTGTATATTAGCATTGATATCTCAATTCTTTGTTTTACATATATTCCGAGCCTGCGGACTCCATTGGAGTTCTCATGGATCACGAGGAGATATAATGACCAGTAGATATTTATGTTTAAGTCCTATATTTTGAAGTGGGTACTAGAGTTCATTATATTTGTGGTGATGCGATGACTCTTATGTATTGTGATGACATGATGAAGATTACAACATTTTTCTTTGCCTTTTCCATGGTGCCTTTTCAAAATAAAAATTTTCATCAGGTCGTTTTATGGATTGGCTTATTGCATGGCAAATCGTGGTCTGAATTTAGATTATCCGTATATTATGGTACTGAAAAGGCCCTGGATTAGGCCGGGCTTAATCTAGGAAACCATTGATAGTTCAAGGTAAAATTATACCTATTGTTTTTAATTACATTAAGCTTGTTCTTGTTTAGGGTGTTTTCCTGTTCTGCTACTATTACACTTGTAGCTTTTGAAGGATGACAACCACTAACTATGTTGCATATACATCAAATATAATAACAAACTATAATAAGAATTTAAGTATTTTGTGGGAGCTATCTAAAAAAATAAACTTGCAAAATAATTTTTTTTTAAGAGAATCCATGAACCAAAATAGAATAGCCTCACACGAGTAAATATTTCATAGTAGCCTCATTGGATTGTAAATCATTCTTGGTAGATTTAGATAATATGTATGAGTATAAATTGAAATATTCTAGAGATAAAAAAAAAATATTTATTAAATCAATAGTGCCGTATTTAAACATTCTTCGTATGGTAGTTAATACGAATAAGAGAGACATTATATTCATTTATGTATATTCAGTATACTTTACAAATAACATAATAAAGATGTTATTATAGTAATTTATGTACGGTCAATGTTTTTTACACATAAATAGAATATAGAGTTTAACATAGTAAATCAAGAAATTGAAAGATTTTGTTGAAATTATTCATTTGAAATTTCCTAAAAAGCTAATCATAGGTTTTCTCTCCATCAAAATAATAGAAGCATTATACTCACTACAAAACCTATTGAAAAGATAAATATAATCAAGTCATATTTTTTATTAGAAGTTGAATCGATCATCACCACAAGAATTAGGCCAAAAACTAGGTATATTCTAGGAAAATAAAACTTCCATAAAAGAGAAACAACTACAGGCCTTATAAGAATTCTCGCAGAATTAAGAATAAAGTTTTTATTTTGTAAATGTTAGATCATGAATTAGTTGCATCTAATCTCTAAAAAAATCTCAATTGTTTTGAACTTTCTCCTTTGTTTTTGGAATGGAATTATACACAAATAATTCTCACATATCAAATAAATACGCTAGAAAATATAGTGCCAAAATTACAAAAATAAATTTGATCACAATAAAAGTGGAAACTCTTTGCATACATAAATCCTCTGATTAACGGTCAGCTTTAAATTTATTATTGTTTTGAATGAAGAGATATTCACATAGGTCTGAAAACTTTAATTATATGAGATATTGACTTGATTTGATTTGAACGACCTAAACTATCTTCGTAAAAATTATTCATACGAGCTCAAAAACTTTAATCGTGTGATATCTTGAATTAATTTGATTTGATGAATGAAAGTACTTTGATCATTTGCTTCCTTTGAATTCTACCAAAAAAGCCTCTCTCTCACTTTTAACTTAGCAGCATCATGAGCTTCCAGACTTTTGCACAAACACACGATTAAGCCTCATGATCTCAAGACATTTTGCTAGACATTTATCATAAAGAAGTGTGAAAACCTTGTCTAATAGCCTTTCCTACCATGAGAGGGAGGTCGCTATTTGAGATCTTTTGGAAGGTAGTCCAAGCTAGCTTTTCCTATCAGTCCTGTCACCCTATCGATCAGGCCTATTCGAAACCCGTAACCAGTCTCGAACTATCAGGATTTGAACTTACACTTGAATCGAGATATAGCTAGTGGTGAAGACATGAGTAATCTCTCTCTTATGTATTCATTATAGTGATCCTACATTAATTATATGAGTGACCACTTCGTGATTGGTGTCAATTAAATCTTGGTTGTTTGTTGTGCATCTAAGACGCGGAGCAGATAGCCACTTAGAGTGTGTTTGGTATTGCGTTTGTTGTTGTGCTTCAGGTTGAAAAAAAATAGTTTAAAAAAAACACTTTTATTGCTGTTCAAAATAAACAGTGAAGTATTTAGTTAAAACTGCGGTTGAGGTTGAAAAAAAACAGTTTTGTGTGTTTGGTTACCAAAGTTTTTATATTGCTTTTAACTTGTAAAATTATTATAAAGGACATAGAATAGTATACTAATTATTTTTTAAAAATATGTTTTTATATAATAATATATTAAAAAAAGTTTAAAATGTTTTGTCTTTATATCTAAATGATTAAAAAAACACTAAGAAATATTAATTTTTTTAAAAATATAAATACTAATTATTTCCCAATCTCGAAATTGAAAGTGTGAAGTCACAAGCTAGTGAGCTATATGTGAAGTCAAAAAATCCAATTAAAACAAAAAATATATAGCTTGACAGAGAAATGGGAGCAATGATGAACAAAAGAGGATGAACTTGGTGAGGGGATGCTATATTAAGTGATTTTTGTTCATACAGGTAACGAGGACGCAAATATGTGAGGGTTTAATTGGGAATAATTTTCAACGGTAATTTCTTGTTTTTTTCTACGTTTTTGTACTAATGACTGCTTTATTCAAGCCATGACAAGCAACTTATTTCTACTTCTTAAAAACCATGGTTTGAGACCAACAAAAGATGGGCCCCACATAAATTGAAATTGAGGCTTAACCATAACCAAACATCACATACAACAAATTTTTTTCAATCTCAAGTTGAACCACAATATCAAACACCCTCTTAGGCTAGCAAGCATTGCTAACATTTCACATTTCTGGAATTGCATTTTCTTATGCTTTAGGACCGCACCAAAAAAACTTGCTTCATTCTCTTTAATTTGATGAAGATTAGGAATTTGATCTTTTTCTTCCTTGATAAACTTAAGTTTCTTTGAGAAGTACATGTGTTTGATCTTTTGTCTCTGTTTGTTGTCTTTTTTTTTTCTTTTTTTTTTGTTCTGGGCTTTTTCCTTTTTTTATGGTTTTGTTGCTTATTCATAGACAAGTCAAATGCAAAATTACCTCTAATATCCTTTAACTAAAGGATAATTTAGGGAAATCAATATGGAATTTACTTAAAATAACCTTATCTTGAAGTATATTAAAGTAAAAGTTCATAAAATGTATTTGAATTTGGGTTTTTAATTTAACATAGGCTCAAACCCAATAAATTTAATTAGGTATACACCTAAGATATAAACTTTTGGGTCATGGATCAAATTATATTCCATGATATTTATCTATTTTTATTATTACGGAAGTCTCCAAGAGGTCATACTAGTCAATGATTAACATTTCATCTTTCATCCCTTTTTATTAATTTTTTTGAGAAATATAGCAATCAATTCTAATTCCTTCTTTTTCTATTGATTATTTTATGATTGAGATATATGGATCCATGAATTTACGACCTAGTTGAAGTTTTACCGTAATATGGATAGAGCAATACGTGAACAACATTTTAAAACTTGCACGTGGAATGTACTAAGAGGTAACTTTGCCGGGCAAAAATCAATGGCTAAGATGAAGGCTTGATCATCAATTGTGATGATCTTGCCAACTTAAGACCATATCAATCCATAAACTTCCTATAAATACCAATTTCAAGGAAACCTTGAAGAAAAAAAGTCACAAAAGAAAACCAAAGCAAAAAATGAGAAAAAACAAAAAAACAAATCCACCCTACCCTAAGCTAGACTCTTCATTCCCTTGTATTTTTCTACTAAACTAAAACCCTAACACACACACAACCACCTCTTTTCTACCTTTATATTGACATATACACTGCCATCCCTAACATTGTTTCTTTCTTCTCCAATTGTTAACGTGGACCACCATTAATATCCATTAACAATTATTTTTATTATGACAAGAGCACCACCATCCAATGAACAACACTCTTTTGGCTAAGTAACATTTTCTCTTTTCCTTTCCAACCTCATGAGAGCTTGGCATGGATATATAATGTTCATGAAATAATTATCTCTTGTTGGAAAATCTTTTTCTATCAAATGAAATAGCCATTGAGTTAGGCCAATAGTAAAAAAATAAGGTCGGGCCTTTTGCTTTAGCCCAACCTGTATGGTTAGGTTAGGTTTCATAAGAAAAAGCCTTTCAGTTGTCTGTCAGCAAAACGAAAAAAAATTAGGTTGGGCTTTAGCCTAAAAGTCATATTTGTGGGCTTAGGCCTAATAAGTTCAACTCATATGGTTAGGTGAAACGCAACCTATTCTTAAGAGAATGTTTAGTAAGCCCAGGAAAAATATATTTTTTAGTCTTTAAAGTATGTTAGTCTAATATGGCCTTAAAGCATATTTTCTGTCTATGGTTTTAAGATACGAGTGTGTTTGGAAAATAAGTCTTTTTACCCCCTTAGCCTTGATATATCCCTATTTTAATGCCAAATAAATAGCCTCTAAGCAAACTCATAAGATTTAAAGATCATTTTAAAACTATTTGTGGATCCTCTTTTTTTTAATAATTTTATCTAATATTAGGTTGTGCTCACACTATAAGATATTAATTTGGTATTAAAAATCTTTTTTTATTCTAAAATTTCAAAAACAAATTTCAAAATCAAATTTCTTATTTCAAAAATACAAAAAATATATTTTTTATAAAGAAATTTACTTAATATCAAGATGGTTGAAAATATTATTAAACATTTATAAAAATATTATAAGAAACTCTAAAAACATTGATATGTATTTTTGAAGAAACTTTTATTATATTTTCTCCATGCCTTGCACTAATATTTCATTGGATAGAACGACGGAGTCACTTTCCACCTCCAAGTAGTGGGAAACCAGTGCATTGCAAATAGGATTCTTTCCCTTATGGTCACAAGCTTATAAAGCCACTAGCTCTGCACAGTTTGCCCAGTTCTTGAGAAACCAGCCATAAATTAAACACACAAACAGGTATATAACCACAAGAGAACCGATCTTTGTATAGCATCAACTAAAAATTGAAAGAAAACGGGCAACAAATTGCCGAAACAGTTGTAATAATAAAATTAACAAAATCAAAAAATGCAGAAGTAAAATTGAAGATTGCATTCACATCGCAAATAACATGCATATCCCCATAGAAAAGAAATTTGGGCAGAACAAAATACAACCCTCCCTATCTTTCCATTATTTTGGTTGCTCAAATGAGGGATGATGTGATAATAACATCACACTGAAATCCCATATATGATCTAGCTAGCAAAAGATTTCATTCTCTGTGAAGGATGAGAACAAAACCATCCCCCAGAAGTCAAGATGGCAAAAATTGACAATTTATCTTGAATGTGAAAGAATAATCTCCGTTGGCTTGGGAATCAGTAAAGCAGCTCCATTTCTATAACTAATATCCCTATATGTTCTCCCAGGTTCCATTAGAGGGACATATCAATCTGACAGTAGATAGAAACTCTACACCTTTGCAAGTTCAGCAGCTGCGGGGGCAGGGCCACCAGTAGTGGGCCTGAAAAAATCACATCAAATCCTTTTAGCAGCCATGAAACTGCATATCAAGGCATAGCAAAGCTTGACAATCATAGGAAATACTTACAATCCCACAAAAACTTTGAATGCATCATAGATACCCCACTGGGCTCCAGTAAGAGTTCCGATCATGACAATTCGGAGAGGCAACCCACGAGTGAACAGACCCCACAAACCTAACTTCTTCACAGCCTGCAAAACCAAATAGAAACACAGTTGCAACCCTGTTAAAAAAGAAACCAGAAAATAATTTTTTCCAGGGAATGCGCTTTAAGAAGGCACTCACATCACCAACAGTTGCCCCTTTAGAATTGTTTAGGAAAGATACGAGATTATCAGCAGGATGGGACACAATTGCACAGAACACACCAGCAACATAACCACCAGCAAAACTAACACCAAGTTGTAGAGATTTACTGCACTGGTCCTTTGGTCTAGGGATTGAATACTTGTAGATCATCTCTACAATGGTCTCAAAAGATGCAAACTTCATCATTGTATCTGAAATGAAAACAATTAACATTGTCAACAACCAGAACCACTAATATAACCATAAAGAAGTCAGTCTGTCAGATGGATAGCAACTAATAAAAAATTAACACTCAAATACAGCAAAGGTTCAGTACTAGTGCTGCACATAAACCACAAGATGAAACCACACATGGTTTGCCATATGGAAAACCATGAACCAGGAACTTACATGGTAGCATGGAAAGACAAATACCTCAGCAAATAAAATCATAGTTCTCCCCAAATCTAAACACTTAAATACATGATGCAAACTTTCAGATGATTATAAAAGTTTTTTGACCACAGCTTGACTCCGTTTAGCCTTGTTGTGCTTATAAGTTATGCCGTTGTTGCTAATGTAAGCACAAGAGCTGAAAATGAAAGCTGTATTAAAAAGCTCATGAATGTTTGGTTACGGTTACTGTTTATGTGCGGCTAATCTTAAAAGCAATATTAAAATATTTGGTTAATCCCATGTTAGAAATCCTAGTGAAATAAAAAATGACAAATAAGGACATAAGCAATTTATTTTATCTATTATGATGGATATGAAATAATATATATAAAAAATGGAACATTAAAATTACCTAAAACAAATAGAAAACCAACATATATTTGTTATTTAATCAAAACATCCCATCTGATAAAAACATTAAAATTACTAAACAAGCAATGCTCATTTCAAACATATAGCATGACCTAAAATGTGAAGTCTTTCGCAAGCCAAATATAACTGTTGTCATATATAATGCTGTAAACTCCAATATTTATAAAAGTAAGATGGTCATAGTAGCAGTTAAAAAAATATTAAAATAGTAGAAAAATTGAAAATTTCAACTGTACTGAACAGTAAAAAGCACGCAGTTATAAAATCTGGCTTTCTTTTCCCAATAGAGCTTGAAATAACTATCAAAAAGTAAGCAGATGTTAAACTTACATGGAATCTGACGACCCCAGAGAGGAACAAGACCTTTGTACAGCCTGAAATAAATGACAAGTTAGTTCCATTTACAGCTTGACAGAAAATTAAATGAACAAAAATAAACTTTGACGTTATAAATCTTACCCAAGAGCGCCTTCAGCTTTGACAAACTTCGGAAGTCCATCTGATAAGCCTCTAGCAAACCCAGGCTGAGTTTGAACACGAACCTTCACTGCCTCAAAGGGGCAAAGAGCAATGTCTGCAATCACCTCAGCAGAAGCGGAGCCAGCAAGGTAAATCAATGTCTTGTACTTGGCTGCAAACTCAGGCCCAGCAAGATCAGAGTAGTACTTCTTGAAAAACTCATAGAATCCAAATTTGCAGGCCCCCTGAGCACTGTAACCAAGAAGGGTGGGCACCCAGCCCCTGAAGAAGCCTCTCATTCCCTGCTCCCTGAGCAGAACTCCAAAACCAGATGAGGTGCTCTTGTATTTGGCAGGGTCAATCTGAAAAATCAATCAAATATATATCAGTTCAAATCATCAATATTTTAACATAACATTGCGAACCAATTTATCCTATGTTTGATGGTGCCACAAAATTAAAATGAAAAGAAAATGCACATCAACTACTAGCAAAGATCAAACTCCAAATATACATTGCTCCCAAATCCTGTTCACTTGGAACACTAAATAATGGATTGTAAGGATAGAATTTAGCACATGCAACAGTTTACAACAGCAAACAGAGAACCCCTTCAAAGACATTCTTCATACCACAATACAGTTGATGGATAGTGCAAAACAACACGCACAACGAACCCCAGTTCTTAACCAGTTATCCAATAAAAACATCGCATTTGCTCAAAATAAGCATCAATGACTCTCCAGAGTGTTATGAACCAGAAAATTCGAGACATATTTAGAAAGTTTTCTAAAAAAAGCATAAAAGATCCATAGAAACAAAGACGACACGGTTGAAAAATAAAAATATCAACAGAAGCAACTAACACTAAAAAGCGCTCAACATTTCCCTCCAAATGCTCATTATGAAACATAGAATATAACAGTCACTCTATATATACTTCAGTCACTAAAAAAAAAATATAATCTAGAACAAGAAAAAACAAAAACCACAAAAATCCATAAAAGCAAACAAGATACAACAGCAGTAAAGATGATCAAAATCAAGGACAAAAAGAGAAGCCCAAAATCACTGCATCATCATCAACGACAACACAAATCTAAACTCGAAACGACAGAAAATAATTAAAAAAAAAACGTACCTGCATATTGCATTTGACAAGGTCAAGAGGAGTAACAGTCATATGAGTAAGCCCACAGCTAAGAATACCACCAGCAGTGCAAGCAGCATAGAATGCAGGAGAGTACAACTCGATCTTCTTCCCAGGCTCGCTCGGTGCCGAGATTACAAATCCTCCACTGCTCTTGCTGCCCATATTGACCGTTGACGAAGGCAACGGAGAAAGCGAAGGTTGCTCGGAGTGGAGGTTAGAGAGGGAGAACATTTTATCGGAGGAAGAAGTGGAGTAGAGGAAGCTAAGGATTAGTGACTGTTGTCTGAGAGAATCCATTTCTGGGGAGAAATGAGGGAGCTTCTTCTTCTTTTGTTGCTGCTGCTAGAGAGAGAGATGAAGAAGAGAGGAGCAGCAGAGAGGGTTTTTGGTGGGTTCTCTGCCTTCCAGTCTTTCTCTCGCTGCCAACCAATGGCGCTGTTAGAAATGATGCGGGGATTGATCGGTTCCGGTTTATTGGGTATTTCTCAACAGCCCTCTCCCTGGGTGTTTTCAAAAAAAATGGCAGTTCTTTTTGGTTATTTACAGCTGGAAAAGGCGCAATTTTTTATTATAGATTGTTTGGTAACGTGATTATTGTTTTTTAAAATAATTTTTATTTAAAAATATATTAAAATAATATTTTTTTTATTTTTTAAAAATTATTTTTGACATAAACACATTAAAATGATCTAAAAACATTATTTTTTTAATTTAAAATATAAAATAAAAATAAAAAAATTTAAATTTTTTTCATAGGTACTTTAAGATCAGAATTCCAAATAAACCCTATATATATATTAAAAAAAAAAAGGAGGCCAATAAGCTAATGGGTATGATTTATGTCTTTAATATTAGTAATTTATTTTTTATTTTTTGTGAGTTTACTTTTTTCATTACTATTAAATTTGTAAATCCCAACGTAAATATAGGAATGAAAGTAAAGACACTTCAACAATTAATAAAATTTCAAATGAAAAAAATAGAAAAAATAATAATAAATATGATGTGTATGAAAACGATGATCTTAGTAAATGAATTTAAAGATATTATTGAATTTGAAATGAAGATTTTAAGGTTTAGGTTAAAATTTATAATGTGGACAAAACTAGTAGTGTGTTTTGATGAATAAAAGAATAAAAAAAATAATCTCGAGAAATTAGTATAGTAATCAAAAACAAATATAAAAAAATAGTACAAAATATGTCGCGACGATGATTTTTTTGCGTTTCGCGCCTCACCATTCCCCGCATTGGGGAGACAACGGAGCACGGTGAAAATAAAGGGGGTGTTTTATAGTCGTAAAAATTACAACTATAAATATAAGGAGTCGCCACCTAATATTTAGGTCACTAGGAACCTAATGGTTTGCGAGAGTCTTGGGTAAGGGGATTTGTTGCGCAAGGGGAAGACATGTCACCCCCAATGCACCCTACCTAAAGTAAACTGCATTGTTGTTTGATTTTTTTTTTCTAAGTTCAAAAATTTTTTACACTGTATTTTCAAGAATTTTTTTTATCTGCAAATGTATTTTACGATGTAATTTTACACCGCAGTTAAATTTTTTTTTTTATCTACGGTTGTACTTTACAATGTAATTTTACACCGTAGTTAAAAAAAAATTTTATTTGCAGGTGTACTTTACAAAGTAAATTTACACCGTGAAAGCTAAAAAAAATAATTGTTAAATTATTTTTGATATTTTGGTCAAATACCAATGGATAATCGTAAACTAGTTACGATACCCAATTTTGTTTTAAAACATGAGAAAGATGCAATATTTTTTTTATGAAAAATATGATGAAAAAACTTTGGAATCCAACCGTATGCACAAAAACAAACATATTTAAAAAAAATGTATTGTTTTTTTTTAAATTTAGGTCGGGCTTAGCCCAGCTAAACAAGCCAACCTGACCAAGGTGGGCCAAGCCCAACACTGTTGGGTTGGACCAGGCAGCTAACTTGGCTGGGCCGAGAGCAACCCAACCCAAAATAAATAAAGAAAAGAAAAAAGAAAAACACAAAACATGTTAATAGTGATGAACAGTAACTCAGTCGGTCGACCACGACGAGAGGGTCACCTGCCACTACCGCCGTATAGAGGAGGTCGAGATGATTCTTCCTGTCATGGTGGCGTCGAAAATGGTGGCCCATGGTGGTCGGGAGGAGCTCCTAAAGCTGTCGCACTAATACTGGATGGGGCTGCCTCTGCGTCGTCACCGTTGTTGCTCCTTGCCAGAGCTACCTCTGCAACTGCTGGAGTTCACGGCGAGCCCGCCGGTTATGGTGAGATGGTTCTTGGTGATCGGCTGGCTGCTGTCGAAGGAGAAGAGGAGCTGTTGCACGTCTATTTTTTAGAGAGAAAGAGAGAAACATGTCGAGGAGGGAGAAAGCTATTTGCAACGGGCTATTGTTAGCTGTGGAGGTCACCCAATCTGATGAAGATGAGCTGAGGGAGATAGAGGTGAACTAATGCTTCATGAAAATAGTGGTTGTTGGCTGGTGTGTAGAGAGAGAGAGAGGACGTTGTCGGGGAGAGAGAAAGGAGCTGCAACGGGGTTGAGAGAGAAACGCCGAATGGAGGAGAGAGAGACTACTGCTGGCTCTACTGGAGATGAGGAAGAGGGCTGAGAGAGATGGTTGACTTTGCCGGAGATGAGGAAGATGAAGAGACAATGGATGTGTTCTGTCGTCTCCCTCTCTGTGTGTAAATTTTATCTTGTTTTCCCTTGTTTTTTATTTGTTCCTCTACGTAAACTCTCCCCTCTATTAAAATTAAACTCTCCCCTCTATTAAAATTTGTTTTGCTCCTTGTTCTCTATGTTTTCCTCTATTTTTTTCTGCGTGTCTCCTCAAGTTTTTATTGTCACTACAAAAATTCTCCCCCCAACTTTCACCATTTTCACCCCCTTTTATTGTCAATTCTCCCCCCGTTTTTCAGTTCAATCCCCCACCATTTTATAGGCTTGTTTGTGCAAGTTGTGGTATGTTGAGGCATGGGAAAGGTGTCTATAAATGATACTTAGGAATGGTTTGACATGGTAGGAAACATGGGTTGGTGGCATGATGGAGGATGGTTGTCGGTGATGCCTTCTCCTTTTTTTTTCTTTTTTTTTTTGAAATTTGAAATAAATAAGTTGTGATAAAAAAGACTTTTTGATGGGAAAAACCAGGAATAACAATTTTTTTATCTTCAATTTTGGCTTCCGATTTCACCCAAAAAGTTTCGTCACCAAAAATTTTGATCGTCTCAATTTAACCCAAATTAGGCTTCCAAAATTAATCTCACCAATTAAGCCTTTAATAAAATTAATTGACCCATTTTAAGTATAATTAAGCCCTTGCGCTTAATTAAATCCTTCAATTGGGCTCTCAATTGATCTCAAAGCATAATTACACTTTAAATTGATCGACGATTAAATCAAATTGGTCCATAAAAATATAATTATATCTTTCAACTCAACTTCTATGCAAATTTATCCAATAATAAATTATTTATCCTTGAATTTGTATTTTCCTTCATTTCTAGGCAAAAAAGAGGTATGACCGGGATTTTGAAAACGTCCAAAATTTTCACATTATTTTTTCTGCCGACACCAGGCCCTTTAATTATATTTTTTTTGTTTTTTCATATATTTTAGGGAATATCCCGGAAATTGGGTTATGACAAAATAAATAATGATGAAGTTAACACTAGTTAAAAATCAATAATATTACCATGAAATGGTATTAAGTCAATGAATGATGAGATTTTATAATAAGAAAACGGTTTGAGGACTTGATGATATAACTCATATGATTAAAGCAAACATTGAACAAGAAAATTCAGATTTTGATGAAAAATTGTTTACTAACCAGTTTTAACTAATACATTATCACATATAACTTTCAATCCGACAATTGAATCTGAATAAAGTTTTATGAGGAATCTCCTATTATATTATTCTATAATAAAAATTTGAGAAGGCCTTATGATTAGATCAATAACTATGTATAATATGCGGAAAAATACAAAAAAAAAAAGCATTACAAGGAGGAAAAATAGTCAATAAGCAAAATTGTCCCGTATATAACAGTTGGAACAACAAGAAATATCCATGAAAAATAGATAAAAGCTTTCCTTCTTCATTCTTTTTCTAAATTTCTTTAGAAATCCCCCTAAAATGGTTAGATGTGGAGAAATAATGGAAGGTATGAAGGATTTTTTAGCTAGGATTTGTGAAAAATAGGAGAGAGAAAATGATGGCAGGAAAGAAAAATGGGAAATTTTGAAAGAGAAGAAGAAAGACTTGAAAAGCATGATAAATTCTAATTTGTGGTGATAAAGAGTTAAAATAACCATTATTCAATCTTTGTAAAGATTTTGATGTATAGATTGTGTTTAACCTTAGGGTTTGAATTATTAATATGTATTTAATGTTGAGTTTGTTATGGATTGTGTTATTAAAGGTATTTTATTAATGGACTTAGTTAAAATTGCAAAATGACTTAAAAGGAAACTCTTGACTAATTAAAAGGAAGTTTCAGCTATAATTGGAAATTAAGGGAGGAAATTGATTTAAAGAATAATGCTTATTTTAAATGGATCATAAATTACTTGATACATTTTAGATTAAGTTTTAAACAAGAAACTAAAAAAGGACATCCATGGCTTTTTCGAATGGGGTTTTAGCTAAAGAGGTATTTGAGAGTATTTGAGTTTTATTAATTATAATGGTGTATTGTTAATATGCATTTTAATTTATTTATGTTGAAAATTTGAAACAAAAATGGAAAAGAAATCCAAGGGTAAAGGCTTGAGTGTTTTTTATCGTATTAGAAAATAGGTTATCGAAGAGACCATTGTGTCAAATTATTGTTGAAACTTGGCTTTAAATTTGTTCAAATATGTCTAAGGTGAAGAAAATGAAAATATATATCATAGGACATAAATGTTACCTTTCAATTGAAAATACATGATAAAAATAAAACGTAAGATAACAATTGTGAAACTATGTTAATGATAATCATTATATAATCATATAATATGTATAAAAAGGGTTTGGTAAATGTGCAAATATAGCTAAAGAAATAAGGATATGGTAAGTGCAAGAATTGGTCAAACTTGAGTACATGATTCTTGACCAATGTATTTGAATGTTTGGGTGTGCATTATTGGGTGAATGAATATATCTTAAATAATGGATGATTTGGACTTTTAAGGATGGTTATGACATTGAAAAGTAATAATATGCATTTAATTCTATGAATTTTCCTTATCATTGATTTGAAAACATAAATTAAATGGAAATGGATTAAGGCTCCTACAATGAATTAATATGTTTATGATGGTTTGTAACCATGTTTATACAAGGAAGACAACTAAAGTTGAACAACAATTGATAATAATAAGAAATATTTAAGATCTAAATAGATGTTTAGCACGTAACACTAGTTTGAAATTTAATTATTTTCATTACTATAGTTATTTTATTTGAACCGATAGTTATTGGATAAATGAAAATAAAAACAAAAGAAGGAAAATAAAGGATTAATGAGAATATTTGGTAATAATATTTGATGATCGAGAATATTTGACATCATAAATTCATGGTCAAAAATATTTGGCATTAGTTTTTTATAGCCAAAAATATATGGCATCATTGATTGATGGTCAGGAATATTTGGCATTTCTATTTGGCAGCCAAAAATATTTTGCATAATTAATTGATAGGGAAGAATATTTGGTATCATTGTTTCAATGGTTAGATGAATTGTTCAGTTCACCACAATGTGGGGATTACTAACATCATGTTACACTAATATCAAGATTAAACATTTAAAACCTTAGTGAGGACTATTAATATCATGATATATAATTAACCTAAAGAATAGGAACAACCACTAAAATTGACACATGGATTGTCATTAACAGAAATTAAGACTTTAATAGCAAAGATATGGGTTTTAGAAAACAAAGAATAACGTAAAGTGATAAATGAAAGGTATTAGTATTCAAGGAAAAAAAAAATGGGACTGATATTGTAATTGTAAAGAAAGAAAGTTGAATAAGATTTAAGGTTAATGTATATCTTGATCAAAGTAAGAATTGGTTGAAACCTCATAAAAGGTAGCAGACTTAGAGTAGTTAGTTATGGTTGTTTTAGTAATATGTTATATGTGGATTATGGTAGTTTTGGCAACTTATTTTAGGTGCATTTGAGAGCTATTTTGACACAAATTGTGGCGAGTTTGAGGGTTACTTTTCCAATGTATTATGGTGAACTTAAGAGAATTTTAAATAGCATGTGTCTGTAATATAAAGTTGTAATAGCAAGTTTGGTGGTGATAAACAGCTGTTTTGGACAACATGTGTTATGTGCAAATATGAGTTGTTTTGATAGCGTAATTATAAATGAATGATGGTTGTTATAGCTACGTAAAAACATGAGATTGTAGGTCAATTTGAGCATTATATGCATCAGAAATTAAAGAACAATTAAGGTGGCCACATTGGGTAAGAATAAGGCTTTCATGCTTGTAATTTCATGCATGATATGGTTATCTACCTGAGTGGTGGGTAAGTTTATTGAAATATGTGTAGTTAGTTGTTTTAAGGTATTGTTGAAAGATGAAAGACTAAAAATATATTAATGTAGACCATATTTGGTCAAATTAAATGTTAAAGGATTAATATATGAAAAATAGAGAAAATATTTGTCATATTTGTTGGGGGTTGTATGATGGCATCCATTATAAGGCTTGATTTCTTAAAGAGTGAATGACAAGGTCTTTAAGTGAGGATTCATTATTTTCTTAGTATTTTTTATAGAGATAATAACCATGGAACATGTATATGAAATAAATAAACCTTTAGGGTATGATTGAAAGTATTAAACCTCATCATGAGTTTCTAGAAAGTATATTATTTTTTAATATAAAAAGTGGCTTTTAATGTTACATTCTAATGAATACATAATATGTAAATCAATAGTGATTTATCCACAATGACAAGACTATGGTGACAACATATTATCAAATTTTAAAGAAATAGAGTTTTTTTTAAAGCATGAGATATAAGTTTAAGGTTGATATGTATGTTTGATACTGTCATAACTCATTTCTAGGTTATTTCCTAAAAAATAACAAAAATAAAATAAAAAAATACTAATGTGGTGGAAAAATTAAGTTAGAAATTTTGGACGGGTCCGAGAGCCCCCTCGTACCTATATTGTGCATAAAATGAAAGAAAATATAGACTCAATGTTAAGATGAATGATTAACGGATAAATATGCAAAATAAGTTGAAATGCATAGTTATATTTTTAATAGCCAATTTGATTTAATCATGAGTCAAATTAAAGTTTAATTATATTTAAGAATTAATTTAGGATCCAATTGAAGGATTTAATTTAGTGCAAGGACTTAATTATACATTAAATTGGTCAAATTAATTTTATTAAGGGCTTAATTCATGAAAAATTAAGTTTGTGTTCCTAATTCTGGTTTAATTAAGAATATTAGAAATTTTGGAGACCAAATTTATTTTTTACCAAGTCAATTGATTGAAATTGATGGGTAAAATTGCAAGGAAATCAGAGTTTTTGGTCAATTAGAAGCAAAATCAAAGAAATCCAAAACCAAGGATCAAAGTGAAAAATTGCATAAATTTAAGGAATCTAGTGAAGTTTGACAGGGTTTAATTGCATGAAATTGTTAGTTTGTGTCAATTATGAATAAAATCATAGCAATCATAAGATAAAGGACTAAGATGAACTTTCATAGAAAGAAAAGAAAGGATAAGACAGTGTATCTAGACGACATATCATTTGTTCACTGTTCATTTTCTTCCCCAAATATTTCATCAAAAAACATGATTTGGCATTAGTTTTGCAGGTGTATTTAATGTTTTTATCCTTCATCAAATTTGACAAAAACATGTATGAAAATGTTCCAATAATTTTTTTTATTATATCAGGGTAAAGTCAATTTTGGCTAATTGATACCACACAAGTGATGACTCGACCAAAATTTGACAACCCAAGCAATCTATTGTAGATGTCAAATTTAACAACTCAATACACATGTTTTTAGTCAACGACTATGATGTTTATACATTGAATCAATGCCTGAAATTCTACCCTAGTAAAACGAGATTATCCTCTTCCATTATCTATAAATAGAGGTGGAATATCTATAAATACAGGTGAAATCTATGGTCTGAAGGAGGGAGAATGAGAAACCAAAGTTGAGGAAAAATAAATTTCTTCCCGGTTTTTCAGCCAAAAACCTCCTTTCTTTTTTTCCCGACCATCTCTTGTCACCGCTTCCACCACTAAAAGTGTCCTCTCCACGGTGGTACCCTACATGATCGGTAACTTTCTTCTTCTTCCTCCTCTCCCCGCCCTCCTCTAGCTTGAAGAGTGAATTCACTCTCTAGCGTTCATGTTCATGTTCATGTGCATGTGAACAGTGTTAAAATTCATACCTTATAATTATTAAAAAAAATTCCCTAATGAGGTAAAAACTCTCTCACGAAGACAAATTTACTTAAAACTTTATAATAAAACAACGATTTGACCTAGAAAAACAATCAAACAACAATACAGTTTACCTTAGGTAGGGTGCACTAGGGGTGACATGTCTTTCGTTGCATAATAGATCCCCTTAACCAAACTCCTGGTATTTGTCACGATGATATTTTTCGTGTGCCTATCCTAAGAGATGGGAGGATGCATGTATGGAAAATATTTTTTTATAATCATAAAATTATAATTATAATTTCTAGGATTCACCACCTAGTTTTGAGATTATAAGGAAAATAAAGAATTGTATGGAATATTATAATTATAACTATTAGATATCATTTGTAAGTCTTAGAACAATGATATCCATTTGAGTTTAATTTATCCATATTATGTTTCTACATAGGCTTTTAGCTCATTTGCTTTGACTGGTTGATTGGGTCTGCTATTAGGTTGATGTTGTCTATAGAGGATAGTGTTAGCGTTGTTTTGTTTTAGGTTAATGTTATTCATTGATAATTTAATTTCAATAACTTTGGATTGTAATTTCTAAAATTTTTGAGTAAGTGCAATATACTTTTTAAAGAAGCACTACAAAGTATATTGTTTATTATGTTTTTTGAATGATAACATGTGTATTAGTATTGGATTCAATGATCGGAAGGTATAAAGCCCTAATGTGTAGACATTCAAGATGGATTGAATGGGAATTCATTTGAGTTGAGACTATGCAAGTATTCTTAGGTTAAAATAAAGAACTTTAAAAGCATGTGAAATATGATTAAGTTTTATATGGAAAAAGAAAGCTTTCTTTCGAGATTAAATGAAAATCACTAGGTCAATTGTATGCCTTTGTTTTACCTACTCTAAACCTAGATACAGTCTTGGGTCACGTGAGTCCTAGGTCAACCCGTCAGGTCAAGTTGGGTATGATAACCATGAAAAAACCAATTGGTGGTACAAGTAAGGGAGTGGCGTGTTCCTCTCATATATTGAGAATATCATAACTGAGTATATTGCTTTTCAACTTTATGGTCAGTGTCAAATTATACCATTTTCATCTACATTTAAGGGGGGAAATGATGTAATCAAAATTAAATTATCATTATTTTATTATTATTAACAAAAACAAAATAAGTGGTACTTTCACTAATCACCACCTCACAAAACATTATTTTATTGCATTAGTTATATATAACACTAGCAAGCAATCTAGCTAATTAGTATATTAAGGAAGAAGACACTAAAATAGTAAAAACAATTGAAAAAAATACTAAAAGGCATAAATCGTGTACTATGGTAGCATGTGATAGCGTACAATATTGATTTCTAAGAGGCACATTCCTTGTAACTATAGGTATATTTCACTATTCATTATAATAGTAAAATGATGTTTATAGTATTCCCATAAAAAACTACTTATCTTTTGAATCAAGGGTATTTTAATATTTTTCTCATGACACATTAGTCAATATAGATTTGTTTGGGACTATTATATCTTTTAAATATTTGAATGAGAAATAAATGGACCATAATGCCCCCTAAATATAGAAACTAACATTGTACAACAAAGGTGTTTAAGTCTTTTTATTTTTTTATACACAACTGTAGCACAAATATGCCTTTAGAGCAAAAACAAATCATGGAAGAAAGGTTATTATGGTTTTTTTTTTTTTTGTCAAAAAAATAGATGTAACTACTAGAAAAATGAATCAATGGATTTAAATTAGTGGTTTTAATTTATAGGCTTAAAACAAATTATTACTAAAGTCAAAAAGCATAGGCGTTGTATAACGTACATGGGAGCAATTAAAGGTTTTTCTCTTTCTTAACTTAACCTTATATGCATGATCCTACTGTTCTTTTCTTGTTGATCACTAACCCATATAAAACTTCATTATATAAGCACTATCAAATTATTATTTTTTCAATATGGGATTGAAATCCTATTAGTATATACTTTTTATTCATAATAAGAATTTTTTGTTTTTCAATGTAGAATAAGAAATTTTTGGTTTAAATATTTCAACTTAAAAAAACAAAGATAATATATTTTCAATGTGGGCTAAAAAACATTTCAAAATAATCATTTAAACCTCATTATTTACAATATATATATATATATATATATATATATATATATTACTCACGCTTTGTCGGGCCCCGAAACACATTTTTTCAACGTAAAAACAATATTATGAGTGTGAGATTTTTTTAATATACTATAAATTTAGGAAAAATAATAAATTTATACAAAATTCTTGTAGAACGTAAGTTTCTAATAAATATATGAATTTAAATTGATATATAAAATTATCATCGTCATTAAAAAAGAAATAAGATTTGAATACTTGAATTATCAAATATAATCTAATTTAAATTAAATTAAATTAAATTAAATTAAATAATCAAATATAAATTATGGAAACATCTACGATAATTAAACAACAAAACTAAATCGTTGATTTTCTACCTATAAAAAGAAGAAAACATCATTGAACATCTATTGCTACATTACCATCATTATCCTGACTATAACGACCAAAATTATTATCACATTACTGTCTAAATAATTAGAATTATTAAATTGTTCTGAAGAATAAAAAAAATCATTAAAATTATTATTATTATTATTGCACAAACAATGAGACGACAAAATTATCTTAAAGAATAAAAAAGGCATTAACAAAAGAACAAAAAAAAAGAAAAAAAATCTAAAATAAATATTATAAGCATAAAAAAATCATATGATTTGAAGAATATATAAAAATAACAGAAAATACTAAAAGAGAACAAAGGGAAACGGGAATAAATATTAATTTTAAAATGATCACCAACATAAATTAAAATTTCAAAACTAAACCAAATAAAAATAAAACCCCAACAAAACATAAAATAACAAAAACTAAAAGTATAAATGTATAAATATAAATAAAAAAAATAGTGTCTAAGAAGGATAGAAAAAACAAAGGAATTAATACTAAATAAAAAATTAAAAGAATAAGGGCTAAAATGAAAAAAAAATGTATAATTAATTCCAATGGAAAGACAAAACTAAAATACATCAAAACATTGAGACCGAAAAAAATAAAGGGATGATTTAAAAAAATTGCAGCGTAATTGTTTAAAAATTAAAAGAATAAGGACCGAAATGAAAAGTATTTTATATACTAATTTCAATTGGAGAACAAATTGAAACAAATTAAAACTTGTAGACCAAAACAATTAAAAGAACCAAAACAAATAAAAATTAAACAAATAAGGATTGAAATGAAAAACAACATATATAATCATTTTTAATTGAAGAACATTATTGAAAGCGATTAAAATTTCTATTGATGAAATAAGTTAGAAAAATGAAATCAAAAGACAAGAGACTGAATAAAACAACCAAAAACATTAAAACATCGTCATGTATTTTCCGGTTATAGGAAAGAGAAAAGGGGGGAAATCATCTATTGACGATTTTCGATCGCCTTCACAATACACCCGCAGTATCGGGAGGAAGAAGACATGACGATGCATCAAATGACATCACGACTGACCATTTTAAACCACCTAAAGACATTGCACACGACGTCTGATAGGCATGTGCGCATGAAAAAATGATAGGGTGTCTATATGACGTGCTTGTAGTGAATTAGAAAAAAATATATAGAATTATTTAAACACTCTTATACCCAGCGATAACTATAAAAAAACCGAACATGAAAGTATCATCATAAATTAGTTCTTAATCTTTTCATGTGGGATATTAAAACTTTAAATACATTGTTTTAATTTTTTTTTAGGTAGACCAAGGACACAACCCATTGGCCAAGTCAACTCGTAGGTCAAGTTTAATAATCATGCTCATGCCCTTATTGTTATTAGTGTTTCAAATTTAGTATTTCTTTTATTTATTTTTTGTTATGGTTTTTTTTATTTTATCTTTCAATTCTAATTTGTAAAAAAAAAAAAATATCCTTCAACTTTTGATTTTTTTTCTTTACCCTTTTTTTTAAAATTTTATGACTTTGAAACCTATCATTCAAATCAAGTTTTTTATTTTCTCAATGATGATAATAATAATAATGGTGATGATGATAGTAGCAATTGTAATGATGGTGATAGGACTAATAATTATAATAATATCATTTTATCAATAATATTAGTGATAATGATACTAGTAATAATTCTAATAATTATTATTTTTATTTAAATCACGTTTACATTGTCTAAATATCTTTTTTTCTAAAAAAACAAATACAGAACAACAGCATAAGACGGCGTGCATCTAGTTGAACGACTATAATCACAACTACAGACAGAAAGGATCATTCCGTACATATTAGGTATAAGCTGGATCAAAGTTTAATCCCTGATCAATGTGTACCTTGTTGCGCTAACGGGCCTGTGCCCTCAAACACTACTGCTGTCTTTTTAGCATATCAATTCAAACAGCAGATCACTCTCACTTCAGCCAATTCAAAGTTCAAACACTGGAAATTTTTATTTTTATTTTTTGAGATTTAAAAACTGTGCTTTTATTATATGCTTTCAAGCAGAGATTCATGGGTTTTCCTGTAAACGTCGGCAGTTGTCTGCTTGCATGTGGAAGCTGTACATAAAACAAGAATCCCACTAGCTAATTCTTTTGATCCACTCGATTTAGCATGATACAATTTCACCTGTGTGTTTTGCTGTGATTCTAGAAATCACAGGTCTCGCAATTCCACTGCATCAATTGCTGAGAGTTTTCTGTGGACAGTAATTCCTTCCGGTTGCTGATGAAAATGTAAAAGCTTTTTGAATTGGATAATCTCTCTGGCAACATCAAGATCTAATGCATCTAATGCACAGATCCGTAATATAAAAATGGTTTTATTGACTGAATGTCTCACACTAATAATTTAATAGATGATAAACAATGACGAATGAGTCCATAGAAGTAGGCTCTTCTACACAGAATTGGACACAAATTCTATGCTTCTACACAACAAAAACTACCAGTTTCAGTTCATGTAAGAATATTGTAAGAAACGAAGCAGTCATACCAAATATGGTGGTGATATGACCGTTGAACATTGCTGGACTTGAGGAACTCTTCCCTATGAACTCGCCTGAGCTTGACACCGGTGCCAATTCTTCTAATCTCGGAGGAGCTGCAGGACCCAGATCCCATTCGTCAGTTTGAGGAGGGAAGAACGAAGACATATTAGGAGCATTTACATATGGCAAAACAGCTGGAGAAGCTCCAATAGTAGTAGGCACACTGGTCCGAGCAAGCACATTGTCAAGGAACATGATCATTGATAGAACAACAGAAAGCTTTGCAATGGCAACCATGGTGTTAGAATTGTGTGTGGTGGACCTTGTCCAAGGCTAGATATAGAGTGAAGGGTGTGCGGGGAGTGAAATGTTGAGGGGTAACTGTGAGCTCAACATCACGGGATATATAGTGACTGATTTAATTCTGCCAGGAAGGTTTTTCAGCACTTATTTACAGTCTCACCTAACGATCGAAAAGGTTAGATAAGAATTAAAATATAATTTATATTATTTTTTAATATATTTCATTTAAGTAAAAGTTTTTTAGTTTTAAAATTTATATATAATTATATGTAACCATCTCATCTAAAAATTCAAATTATTAGGTGATATCTCAGAATATGATTTATATATTATTCTTTAACATACCACTTCAAACGAAAGTTTTTTAGACTTGAAATTTACACAGATTCACACTACCTTCTGCTTGATTTTTATCAAATAGAATAGGATAGTGAGATTCGAACTCGTGATCGTTGGGTTAACAAGACTCTGATATCATGTCAAATAACTATCTCACCAAAAAGTTTAAGCTAATAAGTGATGCTCTAGAATATGATTTATATTATTCTCTAACAGTCTATTTTACTATGTATTTGATTTTTATCAAATAGAATTAGAATGGTAAGATTTGAACCCGTAATTATTGAGTCAACAGGGCTTTAATATCATATCAATAAACCATTACATCTAAAAATTTAAATTGTTAGGTAAAACTCAACGTATAATTTATAATATTTTTTAATATAAAATAACCTTTTGTTTTTTCTATACTTTGTCTTGTTGTGTCATAGGTTTTTATTAATAGATTCTTTACGATGAGCATGGGAAAGCAAGTGGCCTCTGCAGACAGACACAGTAGCAGTGGAGCCATATGATGCTGTAAGAAAGGATTACTCTTTCATTGTTTCACATGCTAAGTGGGAAGAGAGAGGGAATGGGTCTGGTCTGTCGTGTTCTCTTTGCTTATCCATGTGAATATATTATTGCTTTTGTAAATATCTTTGTAGATACCTTTAAACTTTTCTAGGGTTTACAAAAATGTTTGAGTGACATTTTTAGATAAATTATTAGATAAAAATCTCTTAAATTTTTTTATAATAAAGAGATTATTATGTCTTTTAGCTTCTTTTTTTTGGTATTTTTCAGGTGCTTTTTTATTGTACTATATGCTACTATTTATATAAAAAAATAAAAGACATAATATTTTATTTATAGAAACACCTAAAAATCCTATAAATAATGTCATGTGTATTATTTAAGGATAATTTTAAAAGTTTATTTAATCAAGCTCCTACTTGATTTTTATGGTGCTATAATTATAATTTCATGTGTAAACTATATTTTAATCCTCATTCTCTATAAATTATTTACAATTAAGTCCTTACTTGACTATTAGAGGTTTGTAACTGTAATTTCATGTACGAAATATATTATAATCCTGAGTTTCTAAAATTTATTTACAATCAAGTCATATTTGATTAATCATTTCAGTTTAAATTTTGACCAAAGGTTTTCATGTGTATTGCTCATTAAATTCCCTAATAATTGGCCTAAATATAAATTACAATCCTAAAAAAAAAATAGAATTGAATAAAACAACAAATTAATTTTTTTCAATTTGAAAATTAATTAATATTTAAATATCAAATACAATGTCTAACAACCTATCATGATTTTTCAAATATTAGAAAAGTAATAAGTGTTTAATGTCACCTTTTAATGGTTAATTTTCTAGTGTAATTATTATTTATTCATCAATAATGTTCAGACTTAGACATTATAACATAAAATGTACCTACCCTATCAAATCATGTTTTTCTTAATACTTTAGTCTTTTATTATTTGAATAAAATTTCAATTTATTTTCAAATTTGATTTCACCTTGCGCACGGATTTACAATAATATTATTTGAAAATAGATAAAATATTTTCTCTGATTCACCTAGGATGATGAATCCTCTTTTGATAACTCAAATACTTTTATATATTTTATGTTATATCAAATATTTGCTTGTTTGTTATCCTTAATTAAGACAATGTATAGTCAGAATCAAAACATAACACTTTCTATGTAAACTAACTAGGAAATTTCAAGTTTAAGGATAATATGAGTATTTCCATAAACATAAATCATATCTCCATATAGAATTATCACGTGGATAAATTTAGTATTTTTATCATCTAATAAGCATTTATATATTAGTTCTAGACATTCTTCTATATTAATTCTATGCATTCCTCATACTTTAATTATAAGAATAGTTGCTTCTTCTTTTTTATAAAGAAAACAACATAAGATATATAAGTCTTAATACTTATTATTAATATACAACCTGAAGGAGCATTTACTAAGAGCATATAGGAATAATATTTTAATGCAATTAAAATATTATAATTCTAACACCTTTAAAATTTTCCTTGTAAAATATTTTTATCCTAAGAATTTTATCTTTACTCTATATTAATTAATTAAATATTTAATAAAAAATTAAAGATGAATTTTTTTAATAATTGAATATATATATATTGACTAAATATAAAAGTCCTGCCACTTTTATTGTAGTGTATTTTATATATATATATATATATATATATATATATATATTGACTAAATATAAAAGTCCTGCCACTTTTATTGTAGTGTATTTTACTATGCATATACACATAGATTACTGTGGATTGTGACGGTAAAATTATCATTTTATCCCTAGAACTAAAAAAATTTGCCCTTGAAATCGGGGTCATTTTAGACATTTCCAGGGGACATAAATAGTATTTCTGAATTCTTTCTACAATAAAACTACTCTTTTACCATTGTCTACTGACAAAAGAATGCGGAAGAGTAGAGGTGCTTTCAGTTTTTTACAAATTCATGCACAATAAAACTAAGAAAATAACCCCTGGAAAAAAAAAAAAAAAAAGAGCAGGAGTCAAGAGTATTGTGGTACTTTCACCCTCGGTTTTATCGTTATTATCACTGGATTCAGGAGTGTATAGATAATTTATCATTTTTTAGTATTTCTTTCTTTGAAACACTACTTCCGCATCGTACAGACACGCCAGCAATGTTTCAAACACACACGCCTTTCAAGTAACGCATGTGGCATCCCTTGATAGTGGAAACTAACTGTCCTTCATATTACCTGGTGCGTCGTCATGTTCTCTATCCCGATGTGGTGCGTGTCGGGTGAAGGTGATCGGTAAATCGTCGGTGAACAGTTTTTGGTTTTTTCTCGTTTCTCTATCTTGCCTTCAAAAATTACAAGTAAGTCCTTCATTTTTTTATGGTTTTAGTTTAGTCCATGTTCTTTTGATTTTAGTTTTATTCCTGATTTTCTTGATGGAAATTTTGATTATTTTCAATTGTGCCCTTCAATTGAAACTGATTATATATATTGGTTTTCATTTTAGTCCTTATTCTTTTTGTTTTTTATTTGTTTTTGGTTTTTTTTTTTTGTATGTGGATTTTATATTATATTTTTAATTTTGTCTTCCAATTGAAATTGATCATATATGCTACTTTTCATTTCAATCATTATTCTTTTAATTTTTTTTAACAAAATTACACTCCAATTTTTTTAAAAATGTTATTATTTGTTTCGGTCCCAAGGTTTTTATTTATTTCAATTTTATCATTTGATTATAATCAATTATATATTTTATTTTTGTTTCAGCCCTTATTTTTTGAATTTTTTATTTGGTATTAATTCCTTTTGTTTTTTCAATCTTTCTTTGATAATATTTATTTTTTACCTGTATTTATGTACTCATACTTTTAGTTTTTATTTTTAATTTTATCATTTTATTTTTATTTTGGTTTTATTTTTATTTGGTTCAATCCTAAAATTTTAATTTATATTAGTGATCATTTTAAAATTAATATTTCTTCTTTGTTTCTTATATATATATATATATATATATATATATATATTCTGTTATTTTTATTTGTTATTCGGGTTAGATGATTTTATAATTTTATTGTTTGCACAATAATAATGATAATTTTAGTGACTATTTTTTTGTAAAAAAAAAAATAAACTCTTTTTTATTCTTTGGGCCAATTTTGTAAAAAAATATATATATATATATATATATATATATATATATATTTCTGTTATTTTTATTTGTTATTCGGGTTAGATGATTTTATAATTTTATTGTTTGCACAATAATAATGATAATTTTAGTGACTAATAAATAAATTTTTGAGGTAATGTGGTTCTTTGATATTGTAACAAACTTTATTGAATTATGAGTTTGAATCTCACTATCCTCATTTTATTTGATAAAAATTAAATATAAAGTAATGTGAACCTGCATACAAATTTTAAGTCCAAAAAACTTTCACTTAAGAATATTTATTAGAGAATAATATAAATTATATAATGGGATCTCGCCTAATAACTTAACCTTTTAGGTGAGATAAATACTTAACACAAGACACACGTTATCATGGATTCAAAGAGATAATGTATGTCATACTCTAGCATAAAACACTATGTCATCTCAACAACCACATGCATGTTAGAGCATAATATTAATTATATTCTGCAGTCTCATCTAAGAGTTTAAATTTTTAGGTAAAATGATTTGTTGACATCGTATCAAAGTCTTGTTGACTCAGCAGTCATGAGTTTAAATCTCACCATCCTCATTCTATTTGATAAAAATCAAACACAAGTTAGTGTGAATCTGTACAAGTTTCAAAATTAAAAATTTTTCACTTGAAGAGATGTGTTAAAGAATAATATAAATCATATTCTCGAATCTCACCTAAAAATTTAAATTTTTAAATGAAATGTCCCTTGACAAACCTGATAAATGGAATAAATGGTTGAATATCATGAGCGATAATAACACAGCACCAGTAGAGCTGGAATACCAGCATGGCTTGAAAGTAAAAAATGCAGCAGAACCAATGAAGCAGACTCCAAAAACCATTGGCAAACTCAAAGTTGCATGAAGAATCATGGAAAATTTCATCAATAAAAGATTGATTGGATGATAAAACAAGAAACCAAACTACAAACAGCAATCCAAGAGACTGTACATGCCCTTATTCTGATGATCATGTCTCTGAAACCACCAATGTCCAAGGATTTTGGGTGCTAGCGAATTGGCTATATATGAATCGATTTCTTTTAGCAGACAGAGGCAGCTAGAAATAACTCGGTGTAGCTGGAATCTTTGCTGCAGCCGAGACTTTGCTGGAAGGTTGTCCCTCACTCTCCCTCTCTTTGCTTTGCTGGGGTGTTTGGTATTGTAATCGAAAAATATTTATGAAAAAAATTGAAAATTTTTTATTTTTTATTTTAAATTAAAAAAATAGTTTTATATATTTTGATGTGCTGATTTTAAAAAATAAAAATTATAATTTATTTTTAAATGAAAAATATTTTAAAAAACAATCTCAATCATACTTCCAAGACACTATCTCTTGAACTCGGTGTAACTTGATTTGTTTATATGGTCATATTATATATTAGTAAAAAACAAAACTATTTTTGGAAAAAAAATATTTTTTTCTTTTAGTTCTTTTATATTTTTTATACACTGGTTTCAAAAATATTTTTTTAACTATTTTTTAAATATGAAGTATTTGAAAAACAATTGCTACAATAATATTAAACACACTATTAATTAATTAAATCTTGTTTCAAAAATTCATGTAGATGTGGACCCATAAAGTATCGTTTTTAAAAAAAAAGAAATGATGGTTAGGTGACAAATTATATTAAAATAAATAAAATATTTTATAAGTTAAATAATTTACTTTTATTTTAATTAAATGTTAAAAAAAAAAAAAAACAATGATGGTAACAAACAAACTCTTTTAAGAAAAAAATGATTACAATAAATTGGTCGGGTCCTCTTTACCATAATAGGAAAAACAATGATGTTCAATTTTAAGTTAATTCAATATGGAATAAAAAAAAATTGAATAAAATAAACAAAAAAAAATCAATATGGATTAAAAACTAAAAATAAAAATTATAAAAATAAAAATTAATTTAAAAAATATAAAAATTGAATTAGAGGACAACTATCAATTCTTGATTAAATGGTAAAATTGAAAAAAAATAATTATGCAAAGGGTCAAGAAAAAAAATTAAAAATCAAAATAATAACTAGAAGGCCTCCTTCAACACAACATATAGATTTTTTTTTAGCTATTGAAAGATACCACATGCACCACTAGAAGGCCAAAAACCTCTTTTATCATTGGCATTTGCAGTGCACGCGCCAACTATTTTTTTAATAATATATTATATTTATTAAAAGATCAAATCACTCTTAATCAACTTGATAATAACAAAAAAACAACTAAATTTAAAGAAGAAAAGGCCTCTAGCTTTGACATTCGAGTCATTTTATTGTGCTAAAAATGTAAAAAGATTTTTTTATAAAAAAAAACCTTTTTCTAGAGGCCACTTTTAAATTTTTTTGCTTTCAAGAATAATATTTTTTTATATTTTAAAAATTATTGATTTTTAATATGAGGATAAAAAGAATAGTTTTAAAGTGCATTTTAAATTAGAAAGACAATTCTTCCCCGTAATTGATTTTAATTTGGGGATCAAAAAATAATTTCACTATTAAAGTTAAATATTATTTCTATATTTGAGAAATGACCCTAAAATGATAACACAAAGAGTTTATTTGGAAGTATAATCGAGATTAATTTTTAAAATATTTTTTATTTAAAAATATATTAAAATAATATATTTTCAAAATATTTTAAAAATAATTTTAATATTAACATATTAAATGATATTAAAATATAAAATAAAATAAAAATTTCAAAATATTTGAAAAACATAATATCATCCTTGCATGAAAATATAACCCAGAGGGAGTACGTTTCTGACCTTGAAAAAAATGAAGAGCTCTTTATCATAATTTAAAGAATGATTTACCGTGGAGTTGACTTTTTGTCATGATTCCTTGTATCATTAAAATGTTGACTTCCTGTGCATTTCCATCAAAATGTTTCATATCGGGACCCTGCAGATTCATCATGTCCGTACGAAAATCATCAGCATCACAATAATGCAGTCAGTTTTGATTGATCTGTCCATGGCATTGAACTCAACAACTTTAACCACAGTTAAAAGGTTGGTTTAGACAAAGTAACTCGGGTCACCAGCAGCAATAGCACAACAGCCACCACCTTTCATCAAGACTTTCTTTGTTTTTTCGGGTTAAAAAAATTGATTTTTTTTTTAATTGTTATAACTTCAAGATTAGATTACAAAAAAATATATTTTGATATATTTTCGAGCAAAAAACACTTTGAAACTCATTCACTACCACCAAGATTGCCAAAAATACTTTTTTGACACGATACAAAAATGTAATATAAACTCGGAGTTTTAACTAATTATATATTCAAAATTTAAATCAAGTAGTAAATAACAATATAACACGTTTAAAATAAGTGAAATAAACAATAAAATAAATCAAATACCTTAAAATACATAGTTCAAATAAAAGTTTATACATTGTTTAAATAACTTTAAAATACAATACAATACAATTATATTCATGAAAAATTAACAAATTTAAAACAAACAATCTATCGATCTGTCATATAAACCAAAACTAGCTTCATTGTCTTCATTTTCATCGTTATTACTAAGAAATTCATCAAAATTATTATCATCTAATGCATTATTATTACTACTACAAGTGCCAACACCAATATTATGATCATTATTATTACTCATAATATCAACACTAACATCAATATTGTTAGGGCGAGTCCAACGGGGAGAGCAATCAGTGCAGACAAAGCTAAAATTTTAAAAATTTAGCTATTTTTGTTAAATTTATGTCTCCAACGAGGAGAGCTAAACGGAGAGCCAAAATAGCTTCTTCATCTTCAGGAGGCATTCCTATATGTCTATCCTGTAGAAGCAAAAAAAATTCGACCGTTGTAATATTACTGTTGTCATTGTCTAAATTAAAACACACATCAACACAACAATCAATCAACACAGTCAATCCAAACAAGAAAACAACACAACAGAGCAAAATAGAGGGGGTGCAATGAAGAAAAAGAGGAGGAGAAAAATAGAAGAAATGGGTGTGGGGGGACGACTGGAGGAGAGTGGATGGGTGTGTGGGGTGGAGGGCGTTTAGAGGGGAGTGAACAGCTTCTTGGATGGGGCAGCGACCAGAGAGAAGTGGGTGGGTGGGTGGGTGGGTGGCAGCCATAAGAGAAGAAGGTAAGGTTTTTTAGATTGAAATAAAAATGAAGGGGACAAACGGGGTAGGGTGGGTTTTTATAGTAAGTATTATTATATTATTATTATAGTTATAGTTAAAATAAAAAAAATAAGGGTATTAATTTGTACTTAATTTGATTGAATTATTTGTAATGGAATGTATTTTAATTAATTATGTTTGAACTTATTGATTATTTGTTAATGTGTTCATTTTGTTTTTGTTTTTTAGTTTTTCTAACATTGAAAGATAATAGGCAACACTAATTAATTTCAAATACAATAACCATAAAAAAAAACATAGAATTACTTGAAAAACATACAATAAGTAGCTTAAATTTCAAATTTCAAATTTCAAATATTTTATTTTTTTAATTATATTTTATTTTTTTAATTTAAATATAATTAAAAATAATAATTTTACTGCTTGAGAGTTTTTCAAAAGCAATTATTTAATTATATAACTTACTTATATTAATTGTATAATTAAATTATCTATAAAATAACTTAACTTTATTTAAAATAATATAAAAAATAGCTCTCCAAAATGACTTTTACCATTGGAGAACACATCAATAAAAAATTCATAAATATACTATTCAAAGAGCCATTTTGCAGATTTGACTCTCCAAAATAGCTTTTACCATTGGATTTGCCCTTAACAATTTTGAACTCTAAATCCTTGAATTATATCAATTTACATCATTTTAAATCTCAAAATCTTGACTATCTATCTTAGCATTATTAAAAAAATTCTCTTCATCACTTTCATGTTCTTTACTAGTTTTTCTTTGCATTACACTCTCCATTACACCAAGCAAATCAAAGTTTGATTAGTCATCATGTTTTTCTGCTTTGGTTATCCAATCATTATCAGAGGAGAAATCATCTAGAATTTTATCAAAATCATTAGCTTGACTTTGTTATCATTCAATCTCAAATTACATATTACAAATATCAAGTCATTCACTTTTCTTTGTTGCGGATGATTTCTTCGTTTCATATGAATTTATGTAAACTACAATTCAAATCGAAAAACATATAAGATTCTAATCAAATATAAAAAAAAAATATTAATTTATTTTCCTTTTAAAAAACACTATCATTATAAATACACTTCAGTTATACTCACATCTAGATTCACACCAAGTCAAACTTAAAACTCAAATTACAAATTTTTGTAGCTCCAAACATTCATCCCATTAAAATCCCACCATTTAACTTGATAGAGATAAATGATCTTGTACTTTATAATTTTTTTTTAGCAATTTAAAACTTAATTTATTTTTAATAAAACTAACTAATTAACTAATTTGGTGAGATTATACCTATGTTACTCATTAGTTAGGTTTCTTTCAATTAAAAAAAAAAAACTAAATGAAACCTTTATAGGCTTTTTTTTAGATATTAGAATTCAAATTGTAGATATGAAAAAATGAAATTCCCATAAATGTTCTCATCTTAAAATAAATATCCAACCATACCGGACAGGCGGGTTTAGTTTTAGTATATTAGAAATAATTCAAAATTATTATTTGATTGTTAAAAAAAAAAAAACAATATTGCTGACTAAGTTGAATTTATATTCTTAGAAAAAAAAAAAAAAGCTTTATAATGCACAATAGTCCATTCTCATTGTTTATTTATTTAATACTAAGTACATTATTTAACCATAAATAATCCGTTTTTACAATACAAGACATGCTGGTCGATGAAATCATGAATATTTAGTAAAGGTTTCATCCGGTAGAAGTATATTAAAATAATATTTTTTAAAATAATATTATTTTTAATATTAATATATTAAAATAATTTAAAAAATCTAATTCTAAATAAGAAATAAAAATAAAAAAAAATCAAATTTTTTTATAAATACTTTTAAAATAAAGTGTCAAATACCCATTCACCTTTGATTACTGTTGACAAATCATCGCTCTTGGCAGACAAACTTTAAAGAGTTATAAAGCAATGAAAATCACCAGAGAGTATTGAGTACTTCTAATAATCCAGTTCACTTTCGCCTCACTGTCTGTTTCCTGATTTTTCATTAATTAAATCAGTTTAGCTATTAATTAAACAAACTCAACAGTTTCCTTACCCACATGAAATCAATTCAGGAGATAAACTCGCGGTAGCAAGAATCACAAGATTAAATCTACCTTCTTAATACATTTGCATCAATCACAGGTCCTCCTTCCCTGACAGTGCCACAGAGAAAAAAAAGAAAATTTAGACAAATTGTCAGTAACTAAGCTTAATCCTCATTAGCAAACATCAGCTCTTAGAATACATTGACAAGCTCAGCTTGTCAAAACAGAGAACTGGAGAAGTTTAAGAATCAAGAAGAATTAGAAAACTATCCTTGTCAAAATAGAGAGCATAGCAGAAGGAGATAATCAAAGGCAGAATGGCAAATGATAAGTATGACTTTTGAGTTGCTGCTAGGGCAAAGATTTGAGAAAGGAAAAGGGGGAATGACAGGTTTACAGGAGACTGGAGTCACGGGACAAAACATCAGACAAAAGTTAATTAATTTTGCACTTCTGGGAAGCTCGTAAAATCAGTTCGAGCTTACTGATTTAATGAGTTCGATGAGTTTACCAAGTCAAGCATGATTTTACAGATTTTCAAGTTTTTTTATATGATTTTGCAAGTTACAGTCGACTCGTAAAATCAATCACAATTTCTACCACAATCCCAAACACCACCTAAGGAGAGCCAAAATGGGCAGAAATGGACCTCCCTATAATAAGAAAACCAATGCAGCTAGCTTAACACTGGGAATTGGGAGGACATTAGGACAGCAACAAACAGCAGCAAAATAACCTACAGAAAAACTTCTAGAATAGGTATCCATGACTGCTGGATTGCTTTACAGCTAAGAAGAATCCTTAATTAAAACAAACACAGATACTGCTAAAACCCTATCAGCTTCAGGACCACAAAAACACTAATTGAGGATGAATGCTCCTGAAGAAGAAGGGGGGAAAAGGGCGACTTAGACTCATCCAAAATCTCCACTCAAGCTGCAGCATAATCATATGCAAAGACAACCACCACCATGCATTGAATGATTATTACTGGCACAGACCCTTCCTGCAGAAAAATGCTGGCTATGAACTGAACCCTTGCAGAATTTGAGACAACAATTCTAAGGAAATCAAAAGAAAAAAAAATCTTCATCTCACTTCTAAGGATAAACACATAAAGGACCCTCACCAGGATTTGAGATACCAGACAAATCCTAGAGGAAAGATCCAGCCATGTTGCAGCATCAAATTCCTGAAATTAAAAGTCACAGCAGCCTGCACTTTGTCCCCCTCCCTACATAAAATTGACTTTTCTAGAGCTTCAAAACACATTACATGATGGAGAATTCTCCAATCAGCTAATGAAAAAGTCACTAAGTCCAGCAACAAAGTCATATTCCAGCAAAAGCCCAAGTAACCACAAACCGAGTGAAATATGAAAGAAACAAGGGTATTAATTTAACATGAACACAAATACATGTTCTGTATCTCAATTGGGTGTTTGGCATTGCATTTTAAAAGTACTTTTGAAAGATTTAAAAAAAAAATTATTTTTTTACTTTAAATTAAAAAAATTTGGTGTTTTTAAATCATTTGCATGTGTTAATGTCAAAATTAATTATTTAAAAAAAATCATTTTAATGCAATTCTAAACGAAAAACACTTTCAATAGGAACCTCAACCACACTCCCAATCAGGAAGCAAATCTAGATTACCTGCTGTTGATGCATTAAAAAAAAATGATTATTAAAAATAAAAAATCAGAGTACATTTCCTACAAAGTCAGAACACAACTATCACATTAGCAAACATTAAAGGAGAACATCAACATTCTACTGCAAAGCATTAGCAAAATTAACTAATGTAAAGGAGAAAAATCAGTACTTGCTTTGTTAAGCACAAAGCAACAATCTAATCATTGTGCTGAAACAAATTCTAGATAAAACCACAAGCACTATAATTATAATTCAAAAAACAATCTCTAAACCAACCTACATTAAATACCATCAGCCATCTAGTGCTGAATATTAAGCATAGCCTTAGCTTCAGTCTGCTCCTCCATCAATGAATCACTAGCATACTTACTCAACAACTCCATTTTCTTCTTCTCCAAAACCATCCTCTCAATCTCCTTATCATCTGGCAACGGAACATGCACAACAAACTCTTTCCCCTTTCCCTTCCTCTCAATATCCTCTCTCTCCCTCTCCTCCCTCCTCTCCTCCTCCACCACATCCTCTTCTTCCTCAAACAAAACCTCCGCCCCAACACCAACTCCAACACTCACAACTTCCTGGGCACCTTTCCTCGCTTCCTTCCTTATTGCCTCCATCCTCTTCCACTCCTCCACCGCACGCAATCTCATCTCTTCCTCCGCAGGACCTTCAACCTTCTCCAATATCCCATCCTCCTCGTCCCTATACCCATAATAACTCGCATCAATCCTCTTGTAAATATCATACCTCGTCCGCCTCTTTCTAAGCTCCGGCGGTTTCTCAAACAACTCCCTGACACCTGGCAACTTCTTCGCTGCACCAAAATATCTATAGCCAGGCCCACGCCCGCTGGGGTTAGGCACGTCGATAATATTTCCTTCCAAGTCCGTCATTTTAGCAGAATGCTTGGCATAATTAGGACCGCCAAGCTCAACAATACGGCGTTCCCAATGCGATTTCTCGCGGATTAACTTGTTGATTTCATCGTTTAAGTCGCGGAGGCGGTGTTCGCCGAGACCTTCGTTTTGAATCTCGGCGACTTTGCGTCCGATTTCGCGCATGATTTGCTGACGCCATCTGTCGGCTTCGGCGAGGTCGCGGCATTCAGAGGCTAGGTAAGGACGGCGTTCTTTAGGTTTCTTTTTTTCTTCGGCTTTTAGTGTTATGAATCGATTGAGCATCGATTGAGCTTTCTCTTCGTTTCGTGCCATCTTGATGTTGAATTTCTTTTGACCTAATTTTTCTAAGCAAAGTTTTGTGATGCACTCTGGCGGAGAAGAGCAGAAGAGGCTGGTAAAAGAGAGAGAGACTGCAATAAATAATATTCGCTCGCACCGCAGACGACGTCCTTTTACGGAGAGGACGCTGTTAAACGACGTCCAGCTCTGTTCGAAAGGGTACACAGGGAAACGATGTCGTGTTGTTAAAAAGAATGCCATTTTTTTTACCCTCAACTGCTAAACCCTAATCCTACCGTTCGTTATCCCTTCCTTAATTATAATTTTATTGGACTTTAGAATTTGAAATTATGGAGGGAAGAAGACTTAGGTTTGTTACTTTTATTGATTTCGTGAGTAAATTTACTTTCTTTTATTTTAATATTCTAAACACACCAACCTTCGCTTTGTACATTAAATTTAAAATCATATACAAATGAGATTTAATTTTAATTCATAGTATATTATAGATATTTTCTAGTTTGGTTTTTAATTTTAGATTTTTTAAGTAGTCTTTAGAAGGTGTTTGGGAGTGTGGACACACTAAAGGTTGAGAAAAAGCATGCAATTTTAATGTTTGATAATGGCTAAAAAGTTAAAAAAAGTGGTGTGAATCCATCTAAAAAATTTGTCAATCTCGATTTCATGAAAAGCAGCAAATGCTTTTCACGCGTCTCTAGCTGCGGCGTATGGAGGGCTGGGGTATTATTTATTATTTAGGGATTTTTTTTTTGAGGGGAGGGCTGAAGTAGTATTATTTATTATATTTGTATGCATGGAGGGATTTATTATATTTTACAGCATTATATTTTGCAAGGAGGAGATTTCGCAAGGAATGGTTTATTATGTATTATATTTTCTTATAAAAAATATTTTTTTTAATATTAAAATAATCTAAAAATTAATATATATATATATATATATATATATATATAGTAGAAGGAGATCACAATATAATTTTTGTCTCGCAATTCTAATTTTATTTCAGATAATATTTTACTATATGTTGTTCTGGGATCGCAAAGGTCTTCACGTATGGATTTATAGTTCGTGATGAAATTACAAGTAGTTTGATGGGAGAATAAAAAAATTATTTAATTTACTTTAATTATTAATTATATTTTATTATTATAATTATTAAATATTTAAAGAACAATATATGTGTGTATATATATATATATACACACACACACACACACACATTAAAGTAATTTCATAAGCTGAAAGCAATATAAAAAGCTTGGTAACCAAACACTTGAAACTGTTTTTCATTAATCTCAAACCCAACAACAGTTTTAATCAAACACTTCAAAATTTATTTTAAACTCAACAAGATAAATCTAAATTATAGATTTAAGAGGAAAATCAATGAATAAAAAACTAAATGAAAAATACTAAAATTTAAGGTGAGAATAAGTGCATAAAATCTAGAAAAACAATTATAGAAAACTTTTCCTTCACCTCTATTTTATAGTAGATTTTGAAAGCTATAAAGTGAAAGAATTATTCGGGTAATAATTAAAATGAATTTGAGCATTATTAAGTTTTATTAGTTATCATAAATTATAATTTTAATCTAAACATATAAAACACGTTCTAATTTTAATATTCAATTTTTACTATACATGCACGCACAGATTATTATGGATTCAAATAGTAAAATTACTATTTAACTCCATGGATGAAAAATTTTAACCCCTGGGAGCGAGGGCATTTTTTAATTTTCTAGGGGACATAGATGATATTTTCCAAATTCTTTGCACAATAAAATACAAAAACTAGTCCCTCTAAACGACAAAACAACAAACTTGGAACCAAGGGTATTGAAGTACATTCACCCCGATTGTTTTGTAGATATCGCTGAGTGTAGAGGTGCATGGGTACTTGACCAATTTTTTTTTATTTTTTTCTGAAAACACTGCAGGTGCGTCGTCTGGACACACCAACCTTGTTCTAGTCGCACTTGTTTTTCGAGAGGTGCGTGCGGCATATTAAGGCGGTGGAAATTGGTCTTCCGTTGTGTCACCAGGTGCACCTCCATGTCCTCTACCTCCCAGCACGATGCGTGTCCGATTAATGTGATTATGTAATTGCTAGTAGATGGTTTTTCTTCCCCTTGTTCTCTTTCATACTACTAGAAAGTACGGTGCGATCCTTCATATTTATGGTTGTTTCATTTCAATTTCTGATATTTTAATTTTGTTTTGCTTACTGATTTTTCAATGAAAATTTTGATTATTTTCAATTATGCTCTTTAATTGAAATTGATTATATACGGTAAATTTCATTTCATTCCTTCTTCATTTTTTCATTTGTTGTTTGTTTTTGGTTTCTTTAATAATTTTGGTTTATTTTTTTTTGTATTAATTCCTTTATTTTTTTGTAGATAGAAAATTAACTATTTATTTTTGTTATTTGATTATTGCAAGTGTTTTCACAATTTATATTTTATTTTTATGTTGAATTTAAATTGAATTATAAAAAGAATTAATCTTAATACAGTGAGTTTAATGATTTAGATATCCCAATTTTTTTTTCCAATAATGATATAATTTTATGCTAGTTATTTCATTAAAATCTACAAAATAGATAAATTTATACTGATTTAAAATTCATATATTTTATAGAAAACATGCAGTTAACAGGAATTCAATATAGATTTATTATTTTATCTAAATTTATATTATAATAAAAAATCTCAAACAATTAATATTTTTTTGTGTTAAAACAAATATACATCACCTGTAACGAGACGCGGGAGCATTGGCTAGTATATGTGTGTGTGATCGTACTATAATATTCAGCTATTATATAATAAAGGTAGAATATAAATAAGTTTTATAGCTTGATACGATTTGATAATGTGATATAAAATAAAAATAAATGTGTGTTATAAAAATAAAACGAGCCATCTTATTTTATAAATAGTTATTTATAAGTAGATATTTTAAGTATTTATTAAGTTAAACTGTTTGATTTCCAAAATCTAAATAGTTTCGTGCCTGCTAAGAACTTATTGTAGTGTTATCTTTAAAGTTTTTAGATATGAGTAATTGGGGCTTGCGAAGACTTTCAGGGTGTTTATGAAAAAATTAAAAAAAAAATTATTTTTATTTTAAATTAAAAAATTTGGTATTTTTAGATTATTTTAATGTGCTGATGTCAAAAATAATTTTTTAAAAATTAAAAAAATATTATTTTGATATATTTCTAAATGAAAAAACATTTTCAAAAACAATCTCAATTATATTCTCAAACAAGCACTCAGTGATTCAGAGTTCTGACATAACATTTCCTCGAGTAAATCCTTTGATATAAAGGATGTCCATCCTTTATGTGAAGTGCATACATGAAAAACAATATGGGTTTCGTGCTTATTTAGGAGTGTGTTGAGGTTATTTTAAAAATATTTTTCGTTCAGAAATACATCAAAATGATATTTTACTTGTTATTTAGCTAAAAAAAAAAGTTATACAAATTTGAATAAAAAGATTTTTAAATATACTTTTGATATTCATGAATTGGAATGAACAAATAATGGGCAATGGCATGAAAGTAATAATTCTTTATGAACTAAGTATAAGTTCAAAATTTGTATTTTATGATCAAATTATTATTTACAAAAAAATTTAAACTCGGACCTAAGCTTGGTCCGGGGACATGTCGACTAAGTTTAAGTTCAAAGCCCACTTTACCTCGGACCTCTAGCCTATGAACAATTAAGTGTTTTTCATGTCCAATTTTAATTTTTTCAACTATCCACTTTATAAACACCAAGAGAGCTTTGTTTCTTTTCCATGTGAGATAGAATTATTTAAACATGTGTTTGAGTTTAGAAGGTGTTTGAGATTACGATCGGAAAATATTTTTAAAAAAATTGAATTTTTTTATTTTAAATTAATTTTTTAGTGTTTTTAGTTTATTTTGATATGGTGATGTCAAAAATAATTTTTTTTAAAATAAAAAAATTATTTTAATATATTTTTAAATGAAAAATACTTGAGAAAATATTAACCATAATACCAAACAGGCACTTAATCAAAACATGCCAACTAAGAGCTTTTTGAGATTAGTTTCTTATTTATTTTAAATTTTTTAAAACATGTTAAGATTTCATGTTAAAGAATTTATGTTGGAGATTAAACTCTTTCTAAACCGAAAAATAAATAGATTCCCATTTATATTAAATTATTAATTACTACTTGGTTGTCAAAGACAGGAAATAAATAAATAAAACAAAGAACAATTTGAAATCCGATCATTATGTGTCTATGCATAACTCATAAGTGAAAGTGATGTCCACCTTTATCATTCAAACTCGAATAACGGCAATATATTAATTTTATGGTAATTTTTCATTATTTATCCATAATAATATCTGAAATAATTTGATGATGATTAAAACTAGTTAAACTTTTACTCTAACACATTACTTTTGTTTAAAACTAGGTTCATGTCTTTTTCCTTTTTCCTTTTTTTTTTTTGTGTGTTTGTGTTTTTAGCTCTATGAATTTTTTTGTTTTTGTTTATATCAGGTGTCGAGTTGCAGGTTTTATGGGTTAACCTGATTTGTGACATTTTTTATTTTTCAAGTTATAAGTTCATCATGCTAACTTGGATTAAGTCAAGCCAAGCTTTTGTTTTCTTCCTTTTTTTTACTCAATTCCATGATTTAATTATTTAAAATCATTTGTTATGCTAGTACATGTTTTACTATGCAATCAATCATTAAATATGTTTAATTTTCATTGATTTATTTTATTTTTATTTTTTTAATTAGGTCATTGTATTTATTTATTTTTAGATCCAAGGAAACCACTACTCCTTGGAAAATATGCTTGTGACTCCAGAACTCCAGGTAAGTGAATAAAACTCTGGTTGTCTCAGACTCTTATAAGAAATACATGTTCCTGACTTGAATTCAAGATCTGCTATTCAAGATCTGCTATGCAGATCTCAAACCCCCTGTCATCATTGCTATTAATCTACTTTTAAAAAATAATATTTATATTTTAAAAATTAAATATTATAAAAAAAACATTATATGAATAAATAATCAAAAAAATATTTTTATTTTAAAAAAAACCTTTTAAAACAAACATTATTCCAGCAGTAGATAGGAATGAGGTAAAGAGATCGTCCTTTTTTTGGCCCATTGCTGTGCCAACCATATAAAGCTACTGATTAATTACTCACTTCTAGAAATCGGGCCCACTGTCATCGGCTATTTTAGGCTATTAGCACAACGTAGTTAATAGAGTGATTCAGAGACAAGACAAATATAAATAAAATTCAAGATAAATTAACATTAAATTATACAATACAAACACAAAATCAAACAAACATAAACTCAAAATTAGAAACATCTCTAAAATTCCAACAATAAAATTATTTTTTAAAAAATTGTCATCGGCTATTTTAGGCTATTAGCACAACGTAGTTAATAGAGTGATTCAGAGACAAGACACTAATTAAATACTCGGTTGTGGCTAGCCACGTCAATCATTTAACAATTGTAATTTTAATAATTATTTAGTTTGTTAATCTTATATTTAATCTAATTAATGATTTTAGAGAGTTTTTTTTTTTAATATTAACAAAATTTAGAATTTTTTATTTTATTTTATTTAAAAACTCTACCTGAAACTCTATTGTACTTAAAAATACATGTAAATTAACCACAATAATCAAACACGACAAATTCTTATTTTTCACGATCACAAGTAATTTTGGGCTTACCGCTCAAAACAAAAATCTCAATTATTTTTATCCATTATATTTATGAATTGTAGTTTTATATGAGAATATTTTCACGAGATGAATACAAATATATAAATATATATACATACAAAAAAAATTAAATTAAATACTCATTTATCTATCAATATCAAGGTTGTTTACTCTATTAGGATATCAACAAGACCAAGATTTATAGCAAATTCAAATAAATTCTCAAAAATTTACGCAAAATATAATTCACCAAAATTAAACATAATTCATTATAATAAACCTAATTGATATTTTCCATGCTTAATTGCATGGGATCAAACCTATATTCATCGCAAGTTGAAACAATTCAAAAAAAAAAAAATCAAATTTAGAAATTTATCCATAATTTAATGTAACATATAATTAATCAAAAATTCACCTCATTCATTCACCATTACATGAAGTCATCAAGTATAATAGATAATATTATTAGCTTATTCTTATTAATTCACATAAAATCTCTATTTTCCAAATTTATTCAAAATTTAATGCAACGTATAATTCATTGACAATCTGAATTCCTAATTAATTGATGTTTATTTTTTTATTTAACTACGTCAAATCAATCCTAATAAATGACATTCATAAATAATTTAAGATTAATTCAATAAATCCTAAATTCAACCTTAACCTTAAATAATAAGTCAAATACTAATTAAATATAAAACTTATATATATTTAATAACAATACATTATGTGTAGGACTAGAAAATGTTGGGATGACAACGATTAACTACAATTTAATTGAGGATAATTATAACTAATTTATTATTCATTCAATAAACCCTAAATTCAACTTAAATACAAAAAAATAATTTCATTTCAACTAAAATAAACCCAAATTAAATATATATATTTTTTAAATATATTATCGGCTAAAACTTTTAAGTTATTGATTTAAAAAAAAATCATTTTCATTTCTCTTCTCCACCGTGCACTTCCAGCTATTTGGAAGACATATCACATCACATCACATAGCCTTAATATATTTATGGGCTAAATAAAATGCTTAGATATTGACGACCGTTGACATTGATTTCTTGTCTCTTCTTGGCTAAACTATATTTAGCCTTCATACATTTATCAAGCTTCCACTTTGGTCCTTTTATTTAATGTTTTTACATCAAACATGGATTCAAAGTTTGAGTATCCCTTAATTGTTAAGAGAGAGATTGTTGGATACTTTCAGTGACCGTTTGAGAGTATAATTGAAGTTATTTTTTATTCAGAAATATATCAAAATAATATATTTTTTATTTATTTTTTAAAAATTATTTTTGACATCAGCACATCGAAATGATCTAAAAAATAATAAAAAAATAATTTAATTTAAAATAAAAAATAAAAATCTTCAAAATTTTATAAAACTACTTTCCAAACACATTCCCAAACATCCCCTTAGTATATTGCTTCTCCATTCACATAAAGAGTAAGAACATGTACAATTATTATGGTGGATTCCTCTTTCAATTAAAGAATGATAAATTTATATTAAAAGTATTTAATAATTTCTCATTATTAAATAATTAGAAAAAAATAAGAATTTAGCTGCCTTTAAATTATTATACAATACCTTTTATTTTATTTTATTTTTGAAAAAGATAATTTCCCACTATTTACACATTGTGGTTATACATTAAATGCATATTAAAATGATTTTATGCTTATAAAAACAAATCAAAATTCCAAACATGTAAGATATTGTTTAATGTGATAAAATCATAATACCACATAGTTAAATAGACTATATCTTATATGGACCGGGCAATCCAAAATACTAGAAGGGTTGGTACGCAGAACGTCATATAATGATTGAAGAAATAAAATAGAATATATATATATACACACACACTTTACTTGAAATTTTATCCATAGTATATCGTGTGTGTGTGTGTGTGTGTGTGTGTGGAAATTTGAAAGAAAATATTATGAAAAAAGATACACTTCATCAAATTCAGGTAATTATTCACCATTTAATTAATTGTCAGGTAAGAATATAGTTATCAATTTTTTTTTTGTTTCTATTGAAATAGCCGTAATATTTTATACCTATTAAAAAACGAGACAAAATAATATTGTTTTTATTTTAGTTTAAATTCCAATCTGTTCCAGATTTTTCAGTTTAATTCTAGTTAAAATTTACTGGTTTTGTTCCGCCCATTCTATTTTGACCAAATAATATTTTTTTGAATAATAAATAATTTTACAAAATCAATCATATCTCTTAATCTGACTGTTAGATTAAGATGAAATTTTATAAGGACTCTCTTGATATATTTATATATATTACATTAAAATTTCAGAGTAATGAGAGAATATAATGACCTTGCAAGATTAATGATGATGTTCTCATAATATTATACTTGTTCATAATTTTGTTTAGAAAAATCATTTTATTGTATCTTTTTTTATATTAAATTGAATAATTATAAATAATTTTATTTTTGGATCTAGATTTTTTTTGAAATTAATATATTTAATTACACACACATATATATAAACAGTATAACCTCGAAACCGTGTGTTGAAACACTTTAAAATGGAAACATTTTAATCCATTTGAAAAAATGAAGCACCAATTGAAATGATATTGACAATAGTACTCCTTAAAAATAATATCAAGAAATTTCAAAGCTAGGGACCAAATTTAAATTTTAATAAATATATAGGGACTAAAATTATACTATACTCTCGTGTCATCTCCCTTGTGTTTTCTCCCTCTGCCTGGTGACAGACAGAAAGATCTCACCGAAAACAAAATCAAAATAATTTCCATGCCGACGCCAATCACGCTAGCTTTCCCCCACCTTTTTTCCCCTTCTTATATTTATTTATCACTCACACTATAAAAGACACTGATCAACATTTGTTTGTCTCAGTTTAGTGATGGTTTCTGCTTTGGTGAATCCAATGACTACTGCGATAGTGCTTTCTGTTTCTTCTTTTCCAACGAATCGAATGTCAATGGTTTCTTCAACTTTTAGCTCTAATTATGGCGGTACTGATTTCAGTAAAAGGTATGCTGCCTTAAAATTCTTGTTCCCTCATTATAATTTCAAGAACTTCAAGATTTTCCAAGAAAGATTCAGTAATGGGCTCTCTTCACGTCGAGGATTTCGAGTTTCTTGCGAAACCAAGGTAATTCATTCACCCTTTAGAATTTAGCTCGTATAGAAACAAGCATATCTTGTGATTTATCTTTTTTTTTTTTTTTTTTTTTTTTTGTTTTTTGCGGGTTCTTTACGTGATGTTTTGTATATGCAAACTCGTTTCTTTTCTTTTGTATTCAGGTGTGAATTTCTGTTACGATCTTAAGAATTCTGCTATAATTAGATCAAGTCATGCCCACAACTCTTTAGCTTTTGTTTATAGCTGTCAACAGCTGATGATTTTATGTCTTTATCAGTTATGTACTTCTTGTTTGTTTTTTTTGGTATGATTGATATTTGGAAATAGATATATTTTTTACTAGATTAGCTGTCAAATGGATTGGAAATAATGGAAATAGGAGAATGTACGAGGAGTTTAGGTTGTAAATAATTGTTCTTGCAAGAAATTCAAAGTGTAATTAAGATTTTAGGCCATTTGGGATTTGCGGAGGTTGTGGATCAGCTTTTGTGGTCCACGGTCTCAACTGTTATCTTGGAATGGAGGCCCTTCAGTGCTCATATGTCATGTCAGCACCAAATATATTTTATTACATAGCTGTGTAACAAGCTCCGCCCGCTTACTAATTTCATTCTGATTTCTATGCTTGCCATCTAGTCTGTTGGTCTGAATCTCTCTCTGCTGTTGGATCATTTCATTAACTTCTAAACATTTGCAGAACTGTATTTGCATATTTAATTTTCAACTAATTAGACCAATTTTTTGACGAGGAACTTCTGTTTTTGAATGAATTTTCAACTTCTTGTATTTATTATGACAACAACTAGTATGTCTTCCATGGGTATTTACTTTATTGATCATGCGGGTATGGCAGCATTATCTCTTACCTGGACAAGGCAATTTTCAATTTTGGAAAACTGGGCCTGTGAGTTGAGAAATTAAACAAAGAGAAACCAGCTTCCTAAATGCTCTCCCTTAATATCATGTCATGAACAAGCTGTTTTATTGATTAATGGAAAGGCTTTCGCTCTTGCCAGTAAAAGTTTATTGTATACTCACAGGAAATATGATTACGAGTGCTTAGGTTTTATGGGGTATTTTTTTTAATGATTTCTCCTTTAGACAGAGGAGTCTAAGATAAGAAGGTGTTCACCTTACCTAGAAAGGACCCTTGTTTCCAGCAATGGTGCCTTGACCTCTGATGATTTGAGAGCAGTTCCTGACATTTGGAGGTCTTCAGCTGAGAAATATGGTAATCGGATTGCGGTGGTGGATCCATATCATGATCCACCTACAAGTTTGACATATAAACAGGTAAATTTCCAATATAAATCTAATCTCCTTGAGAAGCATGTGAAGCAACAATTTGTGTCCTCAGTGTAACTTATGTTCTTTCTACACACAGCTCAAGTGATTAAATGTTTCCAAAAACCACTTTCCAGTATAGTGCTTAGAGCTACTTATAACAAATTTGAATTTGTGCATCATATATCATGTTTACATTATGACCCCCATCAGTTCTTCGGCTACATTTATGTGCACTGCTGAGATGTATGCTTTTTACATGATTTTAAGTCAGCTTGAAATTTGCAGATACAAACAGGATACTGTGCTCCAGCATGGGTGTGCTCTTTAACTTGAGAATATTTGAAACTTTTATGGTTCATTGCAATGAGGTTGAGCTTGTAAAAATTATTAAGAACCGTGGAAATCATATTTGTTTTTGGTTGAGCACTAAGAAAATATTGGCAGTGTTATTACAAAATTCATGGGGGCTGTTGTTCATTATTAAGCAATATGGATGAATGGTGGTCTCTATTGTCTGATAGGTCCATATCAATCTCAACACAGGAGTTCAAATTATGATGCATTTATAATGATTTATGTACACTATACATCAAATGCTTTATTTTTAAATCATTAACGGTCTTGCTTCTTAATCCTCTGTTAAAAACAAATATATTGGGAGTGATCTCCCTTCAGCTCTCTGCTTTTTTCCATTTCCACATAAATAAATTATTACAAAATGAGGTAAAGGGATGAAGTTAATTCTTATGAAGTAAATGATCTTACAACCTCACAAAAAATTGGGCTGGTAAGAGAAAAATTGGCCTGTACCATATTTTGAATTGGACCCTTGTTTTATGCCTGATATGGAATGAAAGTTCTTTCATGTTCTTGGAAAATAGGTTAATTTGATTAAATTAACTGCTTTCTTATCAAACAGTTCCTTTCCTTTCAAAATTGCAGTTGGAGCAGGAAATTTTGGATTTTGCTGAAGGCTTGAGGGTTATTGGAGTTGAGCCAGATGAGAAACTTGCACTTTTTGCTGATAATTCATACCGATGGCTTGTTACAGATCAAGGTACTTTGCAGTTTAAAATGTGTTTTCCTTTTTGCTACAGTCATTGTTTTTCTTCTTTATCTTATATTTTTCTCTTCCCCCATACCTTATGGTCCAAGTCCTAGCATGCTCACAATGCATGAGCTTTTCAGTTTTACCTGGAGATGGTTATTGCAACTAGTAGGATGTTTCTTGCTAGTTTTTGCCATTGGTCGTTATACTGGAGTAAAGAACTCAAAATAAAATAGTTTGACCCTTTTCTTTTTTACCACTACAAATCATTTGCAAGGAAATGGATAAATGTAATTTGCAATCATTGAGCATATGAAACCTTTGAATAGCCACTTTATGGTATATAATATTTCAATAGCCACTTTGAGCCCTTCCTAAAGTCTTAATGATTCTTTATATATAATCTTAGGATACCATAGTGCTCCTAAGGGTATAATGTGACAGATCTAGAGCTTTTGAACATTTTTTTTTATCAAACTTTGTGCTGGATTTTTTTTCCTTTAACAAATCATGGATTCAACAATGTTCTTGGGCCCATAGAAACTGGGAAATTCATTGTTAAAATACTGCTTGTACACATGGCTATCATTAAAATAAAAAAAAAACCTGAATGTCTAGGGTGTTTAATTGTGGAAAGCAAGAAGGTGTTCCATTTTGCAGTGTCCATGTGCTCCTCTTTAAAGAATCTTGTTGACTTATTATGTCATTTGACGCATAAAATACAATGATGCATGGTAATTGCACCTTTAATTTTTCATGTATCTTATTGATTTTTTCATAGGTATGATGGCCATGGGAGCGGTTAATGTGGTGAGGGGATCAAGATCATCTGTTGAAGAGCTATTACAGATATACATTCATTCTGAAAGGTTTGCAAGAAAACCTTCCATTTTATGTATATCATTTCTACATTTTATACATAGTTGATAACTGAGGATGGTTAAGTTTTTTGGAAAAGCTAAGCAAATGTGTATACAGGATTTCGATACTCCCATTTCCTTAATTCTGGGTGGAGAGCTTGTAAGTTAGGCACTTAAGGATTTGAAATTATGGGGAAAGACCTGGGCATATGGTAATGCAACTATAGGATGTAAAAGATAAAGAAACAAGTGACACATTGATAGGAAAGTTAGAGAAAGCAGAAATAAAAGAAGAATGAATCTGTATTTTGGTTTTTTACTTGGTTCAGGGTATTAACTTTCAAGTATTAAGAATAAAATGGTGACTTTGTAGTGTTATTCTGTTACCCCCATTAAGCTACTCAGTTTGTGCTTTTCTACAACTGGCTGGACTTGTCTTACCCTAAAATTTTTTGACAATTTGGATTGGATCGGACAAGGTTGGTTTAGGCTGTCTACTCCATAAAACACCAACAGACACACTTGCCTAATATGTAGTCAATGTGTTCTCATCAATGATATTTGAATATGTGCTGTGATAATGGCATTGCAATTATTTTCAAGAGTTTCAGGATTCCTTTTGTAATCAATCTATGATTGCACTAGTGGTATTGATGATTTTCTAAATTATTACTACAGTGTTGCACTTGCAGTGGACAATCCTGAGCTGTCCAATCGAATTTTAAAAACACTTTGTTCCAAGGCCACTCCTAGATTTGTCATTTTACTTTGGGGAGAGAAGTCACACCTAGCCATCAATGGAATGGAGGGCATACCTATTTTTAGTTATAAGGAGATTATAGACTTGGGGCAAGAGAGCCATAAAGCGTTCTCAGACACTGATGGTAAGTTGATCAATTTGAAAATAAATAGGAAGAATGTATACTTGTATTATGTTATGAATCATATAGCATGCTTCTTCCTATGAGAGCTTTGATTTAACATTTTAAATCCCCATTTCATATTACATGAAGAGGTTTTTTTATTGTCTGACTACGTTTAATGCTTGACTACTTAAAGCAGCCTTTAAGAGACTAATTAGTAGCTTGGTATTGAATTTTTTGTAACCATATTGTGGATTATATGTTCTAGGGAGAATGCTAGAATATTTGAGAATAACAGGTTTGGTCTGAATACCTCCCCTCTTGCTGTATTGCTTTTATTTATAATCTAGATCACATTCAATTACAGCTGTCAAGCTATATCTAGGGTGCAAGTTATAGCAAGTAAATCTGCCTATTGTAATCCTACTTTAATGCTGTATATATATGCTTTCCTTTTTTATGTTAACTATCAGCCCTAACATGCTTTTCCTTTTTTGTGTTAACTGTCTACTGTCGTTTTTTTTGCTGTCACAACTTATCTTTCCTTTCCTGTCTTTACTGTTAGAGAAAACCCGTTTGCATAAACAATTTCCTTCATGCTTGGATCATGATGCAACCCTTAACTAGTTAGGTAGAACCACATGTACCTAGCAAAATTTCCATATATTTTTCATGGTTCCATGCTTGTGCAGTTGAGGTATTTGTTAGTATGGAAACAAGAATCTAATAATAAAGTTCAATTTCTGCGCTGCTCAAATTGGCTTGTTAGCATGTTGTGGTCATTTTAGAAGCATTAGTGGTGATTTTTATGCCCAAAGTGACTTTACTTGCTATTTAACCGATCATGCAATACATCTATAGTTTTTTGTATTTGCATGTGCAAGCCAGTTTGTGGATCAATGAGGCTTATAAAACTGTCTCTATCACTATTGCTCATCATGTCATCATTCTTCATGATATTACAGAGTTACAAGGAAGATGTAAACTTTCATATCACTTGTCAAGCAGTGATTGCATCATTGTGCTGCTTTTAGTGGAAGATGTTGTGTTCAATTTGTATAGCTCACTTGCATGTCCAATTTAGTGTCTGTTATTGTAAAATACATATAAAACACAAAATAAACTAGAAGTGTCAGGGTATGCTCCATCAATGCTATATGATTATATTTTTTTCTTGTGAAATAATTTATATCAATACTAGTTGAAAGAAAAGAGGAGAATAAAAGAACAATACCTCACTTTCCTTTGAATTATCTTGTGAATTTTCTATTTATAATGATTTCAGGGAAGCTCTATAAATATGAAACAATAAGCTCTGATGATATTGCTACACTTGTTTATACTAGTGGAACCACTGGAAATCCAAAAGGTGTCATGCTTACTCATAAGAATTTACTGCACCAGGTTTGTAGTTGTTCTCTATCTTTTACTTATTGCCTTTATTTGTTCAACTTTTGGTTGATAATCCCTAATCCAAATTATTCTCTTGCAATCTTGTTTTCTAGGGATAAAAATATATTTTTTAAAATCCTAGCAAAGAACTAAATTCTCAATTCTACTCTAGTGTATACACTTAATAACAGCGATAAATAAGAGAATAGAGGAAAACTATTTGTAAAAAGAGCTATTTATTTCCCATATCATTATCTATTGAGCTCACATTTTCTAATAACCTTGCAATTTAAAACTAGCCTTATTAAGCATGATATGATATTCCCTTGCACTCAATCCTTTGAAGGTACATTAATCTAGGAAGCTAAGTGGATCTCCTTATTTTAATCCTATTTTGCTTGTCTTCAAGAGAAATCCTTGTTTCTTCAATGGATATTCATTTCTCATGCTTCAAATTCAAATTCAATTCCTTAAAAGACCACCTTCATCAAACCATTCAAAGGAGATCAATGCTTAGAAATTCAATTGGGATCTAAATCCAGTTGAACCATTACACTTACAGTATGTCATTATGCATGTGTTGCTATCTCGTTTTGAAGATGTTCAAGGGTCATGGGAGCCATCCTGTCCTTTATCTTTATGGATATTTCAGGTATCAAATGAGCACAGTTTCTCTCATTTTCAGTGAAAACAAACACACAAAAATTTCCTTTGTTGTTTGACTTCTTTTACTTTGAAAATTTTCAACTACACTGAATTGAATAGCAAGCCAGGAAAAAAAACTGAATTTCATCTACTGAGAAAAATCATTTTGGGTGAGAATGTTGTCATCAACATATAAAAGAAGAATGAGGCCATGGTCATGACATATACAAACAAACAAACATGGAGGAATCCACAAGGCTACACTAGGACCCTTTATCAAAAATATAGTGAGGAGACTATCCTTTTGTTGTGACATGCTCTTCGAACATGGAAGAATCAACAAGGCCATGATCATGCAATCCTTTGGTTGACTGAGAATGAAAACGACTTTCTAAAATAAGTCGGGCCCTTAGAATCGGGTCTTTGGTTATAGTTGAAAGAAAAACCTGGTTACCTTAATGTTGAGGCCGTTTACAATCTCTCTTGTTTTCCAGATAAATAATTTGTGGGATGTTGTGCCTGCTCAACCTGGAGACAGATTTTTGAGTATGCTTCCACCTTGGCATGCATATGAGCGAGCTTGTGAGTATTTCATATTTATGCATGGAACTGAGCAAGTATACACAACTGTCAGGAATTTAAAGGTATTAACCTTGCAAAATAATACAATATCTTATTAGTTGCCATCACTCACTATATAAGCTGTTCACTTTTACTATGGTTTAATTTCGATGAATTTTATTCATAGATTGATCTGCAACAATATCAGCCAGATTACTTGATCTCTGTTCCTTTAGTATTTGAGACTCTTTACAGGTTTGTTCTGTATATTTTATCTTTTGTTTTGCTGCAAGTCTAGTATATTATGTCAATCTAATGCATTGTTGCTTGGAGAAGCCTGTGTGTTTTATTTTTTGCTTGATACTTCACATGGAAACTATTTCTTCATATTTATTAAGGTCAAGAAACTTGCAAAAGAGAAAAAAATTTACGTAATTTAGTGATTGTAAAATTATCATCTAAGCCACTGGTTGCCAACGTATTAAAAGACTAATCCAAGTAAAATAACATATTTCAGTGAATATTCAATATATTTTATGGGATCTAACTTCCAATCTTATAAAAAGAATAGAAAGGGAGAAGGTAGATGCATCCCAAGGATTAACACTTAATTTGAGTCAAGGATTTTTTTGAAGTTGATAAAATATTAGTGGAAAGCATCACATTTCTATTAACTTAAAATATGTACATATTTATGTGTATGTGCCACACACCCACACATGGATTGACATGTTTCACACATGTTTTAAAGTGTCTGCATACCTTTTTGTGTTTCTTTATCATCCAATTAAATTCTCCACGTGAAGAATTCTTGAGCATTTATTAAATAAAAGAGACTGTCATTATGACTTTTGATTTGAATAATCAATCATTCTTTGGGATTTATTTTGTTATATTTTCTTTTTAATTTTTTTCATTGGATCTATGATCTTTGAGTGGTTCCTTAGCAATATATAAGCAAAATTAATTTTCATATTGAATTGCTCACATGGGATAAAACTGAAATATGACTCACTAGCTACTTAAATTAGCCGTGGGTTTGATTGCTGATAAGTCTAAGCCATTCTTGTATTCTGAGAGGCAAGGGTAGGTGGATGTGGGGGAGGCTTACATACCAAAAACTATTTTTTTGCAAGCCTTCCTACCTAGTCTAAAGCAGCCTTTTCAACAAGTGTTCATCTCTTTGGCAAGAAGCCTAAATTCTTAATTACTGACTGAGGACAGGCTAAACTAAGTGTGACCCTTCTAATGATTTTTTTTTTTTGCTTCATGTTTCTTCTCTTTTACCATTAAATTTGCAGTGAGATCTTTTACCATTGGATTTGCAGTGAGAGCAGCTTATGCTTTGACATGACAGTTAATGAATCATGAATTGCCTGTTTTGTTTTGCTGTACTATATGCTCCTCTTGGTCTGGTGAATTATTTTCTTATTCATGTGTTCCTCAAACTGTACAGTGGGATACAAAAACAGCTTTCTACAAGCTCTACTCTTCGTAAGATTCTTGCATTTATGTTCATAAAGATCAGCTTGGCATATATGGAGATGAAAAGAATTTATGAGGTTTGATAGTTATTCACTCTATTTGCTATATTTTCATAGCATGTAAATAAAAATTTGTTAGACTCCAAGTTTATTACGTTGCCTAGTAGTTTTGAAGGATGATCAAGTCACCTCTTGATTTTCTTATATTCAATTTTAACTTCTCTCTCCCTCCCTCTCTCTCTCTCTAATCTTGTTATGAGGAGATTTACTTTTTGATAATAAATATTTTTAGTTACCTCTCTCACTATATAATCATTTCAATTCTTTCTATTGTATAATTGAACCAGTGGAACAAATTCAGATACATCATTGCTAGCATCTGCTTCCAAGTTAATTTTGCTTGTCTGACTCTTAGATGATGAAACTTCTTCTCTTGTTACTGTAGAACTGCGTAAACACATTGGCATACGCTGCTACATACACCGAGTGTCATTGAGTTTCATGAAACTCATTGGGAGCCTGCCAATTATTTTTGGCTATGCTCTACACTTGTATGCTTTCAGATGTGATCTTATAACATGCTTTGCTTGCAGTACACAAAGTGATCTAGCTGCCGGTTTTCTGGACAATTTTCTTAATGAAAGAGGCTGGGTGCCAATAATTCATGGATCCATGTTTGGATATAGTGCATGTCGGAGGCTCATTTGGCTCTTCTAAATAACATTTCTATTTTCTTTGCATCAAATTGATTAACACCTAGTTTCATGCTCAATATATTCCTTGCTTCAATTTTGATCAGGGCTGTGAATGAGATCTACTTTCTCACTCAATTTGCTTCTTGATTGAATTTTATTTTCTTTGGCAGGGTACTTATCTTACAAGGTCTAGGAAGGAACCGTCGTATTTTGTTTCAATGCTGGACTGGTTATGGGCAAGAATCATCGCTACAATCTTATTGCCAATACATATGTTGGCTAAGAAGCTTGTTTACAGTAAAATTCACTCAGCAATTGGAATTAGCAAGGTTATCTAATATATAAGTTCTTGTTTGACTGAATGCTTCATTATTAGCTCTCCTTTATTTGATAGAACAATTTTTCTTAGACCTTTCCACTTGGTACTTGAAAAAATGATTTTGAGTTGATGCCAATTCTGAAACAATTTATTGGATACTTGAAGATTTATTTGATGTCTTTAAATTAATCCCCACTTCCTAAAATAAATGATGCTAGCTAGACAATGGATATTTTCCTTTGAGGCTGTGATGATTTTTTTTCACTGTTCAACAAGAAATATCTATTATATTACTGAACTTCTTTTTGCTTAACTATATACATAGATCTTTTTTAGTGCTTAGAAATATCTGCTACCTTGCAGGCTGGTATAAGTGGAGGTGGTAGCTTACCTTTACATGTTGACAAGTTTTTTGAGGTCTGATGTTTATTACTCTTGATTGGTTAAATAAGATATTTCTATTACTGTCTCTTATAGAACTCCTACATGTGCACAGGCAATTGGTGTTGTAGTGCAAAATGGATATGGTATGACAGAGTCATCTCCAGTTACTTCTGCTCGACGACGTAGCAACAATGTAAGATACATCCATTATTTTAGATTGTTGAAACTCTTGCACCTTTTCAATAATCCCAAAATTTAAGCTGGTAGGTGGGATCATGGAGAGAAACCTATAGTACACCAGCCTCCTAGAAATGACATCTTTGTTGTCTCATCACATCGATTTGGAGTGGTTATGCACCTCTAGCAGTTCACTTATGTTAATTTGTCCTCTTTCTACTTGAATGTGGTACAGATGGTTAAAAAGGGATTTCTTCCTTCCCCCGCTCTTATATTCTCCAGTGTCTGTGAACTTACATTAACTAGCATTTGCATGTATCTTCTTTTTCTGTTTCCTCATAGGCTGTGTTTAGTCTATTTCCTTACTTTTTATATCATATATATATAATATACCATTAGCTTGCATGGACGTAATGCTATTGTGAATATGATTTTTGAAGGTTCTTGGTTCAATTGGGCTTCCAATTCGACATACAGAATTTAAGATTGTAGATGCTGAAACTGGCGAAGCTCTCCCACATGGCTCAAAAGGGATTGTAAAAGTTAGGGGGCCACAAGTGATGAAAGGCTACTACAAGGTAATAATTTCTTCAAGAGAAGACATTCTTAATGCTTTGATGTTTAATTTAATATTTTGGTAATATTTTTCTTTTCTATGAAACATCAAAAAATTAAGCTGACTCATGATATCATATAGCATGCAGAATGTTTTCTGATCTGAGTTTTATATAAACTATTCTGCTTGATTTTTTGGGTTATTGATTGATCAGTATCCACTGTTTCAACTTTTCCACCAACACTCTTAAGTTGGCTGATTTGATGCTTCATTAATTTCAATTCTTAAGAGTCTCTAAGAACTTTATGATTTTTGTGCATTAGGGGTTCCAATAGAGTCTTAACAATAAAAACATTGCAAACATGTTATGAAACATTATCTAACATAGTCTTTGAAATATTGTAGCTTATTTTTATTTGTTGGATATTCTAAATTCTTTTCTCTTTATACACGTGCAAGACTTGTGGTAAAATATATTTTAACCAAAAAAAAATGAAGACTTTGTAATTCAGCAAGAAAAGCCTTAGTAGCTTCTCAGAGAATATTTATAATTAAGACCAAGTTCAACTGAAGTTAAACTACGCTCCTAAATCTAAAATAATGCAACCCATGTCTGAAAAATAACAAACATATTCCTACATACTAAACTCTATTTTATATAAGTTTTGGAATATTGTACTATTAACACAAATAATATATAGCCGAATCCTGCTAAAGCATTCTTGTCATATGGAACCTTTGAGTGATCCAACTAGCTAGCATTGATATCATTTTATCTTTTCCTTTGGTAAGAGGCTAAGAGCTTCCTTTTGCACGGGGGGGGGGGGGGGGGGGGTTATTTCATGCAATGGCTTGTCTCAGAATAGTGTTGATAAATTAAAAGAGGACTCCAAACACATGGATATGCAATGTTTCACAGGGAGCACCAAAAATCCAAAAAAAGGAGATGAAAAGGGGGCTAATTTTGAAATGTGTTCTTAGCTCACTTACTAAGAACAATGCTAGTTCTATTTTTTGTGCACAAAGAAGTGTAGTTCAAGAAAGTGAGGTTGTATATACGTTTACCTTGATCTCCAAGGTGACAATGAAGGCTACCTTCTATAATTCATACTCAGTCATAAATAAATGTGTCTTCTGTATGCTTAGGGACAAAGACCAATCATTTTGCTGTCAATGGCTTTAAATTTGAGAATTGATTTGTTGACATGTTATCCATCCAACTTGAGTCCTTTTTCCTGTTTTGGTAGTAAATTACTAATTATTCTTTTATTTCATGATAGTGATTGTTCTCTCTGATCCCAGTAAACAATATAATTGTTGTTGGAATGTATTTGCAATTATTAAAAATGTTTCATTAGCCTATCTTGTTGGATCCATAAATTCCTGTGAGTTTACAAAACAATCATCGTGACAAAAATAGATAATATACATCTGAAAATGTAGTTGTGATAATCTTTATGGTTTAAAGATGAATGGTACAAGTGTGGATTATAAAACTATGATTCCCAATACAGTACACAAAAAGGCATTATTATTCAAGTTGTGAAATTTTATTTCTAATGATTTCAATGTGTAGTTTGTATTTAAATTATTGTAACAAGATAGTATTTCTTTCTCACAATGTTAGTTAGTTCAAGTGACACATTTTTACTAATCCTTGACTAGAATCCGTTGGCCACAAAACAAGCTGTAAATGAAGATGGTTGGCTAAACACAGGTGATATAGGTTGGACAGCTCCTTACCATTCAAGAGGTCGAAGCCGTCGCTGTGGAGGGGTTATTGTTCTTGAAGGCCGTGCTAAGGATACTATAGTTCTTTTGACAGGTATACTGGAAGCATATGGCTTTCTTTCTTTACCACTGCAGTGATCATACCTCTCTATCTACCCTCTCGAAAGTGACAAGTGAGGTGCAAAAATAAAAAATAAAAATAGCATGAAATCTTTTTATGGTCTCTAGATAAATGCATGAGATTTTACCCTGTTATTATTTCTCATTTTGTCTTCTATAAATGCATCTAGAGATGTTAGTAGTGCCAAAAAGTTCCATTGTTTCCATGGGCATTCCTTATTTCAATCTTCAACTCAATTACTTTGTTTTTTTAGTGGTGTGCCTTTTCCCAATCTTCGGATAACTACCAAGATATAACAACGCTTTTGCATAATTATTTTGCTAGTGGTTGTGGTACCCAGTCCCATTTTCTTCTGAATGGAGATATAATATTGCATGGGCATTGCCTTTTTCCAAGAACAAAAATACTCTCTTCATCATATTCAATTTTTCTTTTACAGTGTATCATTCTGCCTATCAAGAGTTATAAATTCTACTTGTGAACTTGTTTGGAGAAAATAGGTGAAAATGTTGAGCCTTTGGAGCTTGAAGAAGCTGCAATGAGGAGTAGTCTTATTCAACAGATTGTTGTTATTGGCCAGGTTTGTTTCACTGATCATTTTTCTCAAGTCCTGAGCTCCTTTGGGAACATTCAATGTTAGTCCTCACCTATGGTTTTCTATTTTTAAGTTGGTATTCTATATTTATGCTATCATAAATTGTTTGTAGGATCAACGTCGTCTTGGAGCTATAGTTGTTCCCAACAAAGATGAGGTACTAGAGGCTGCAAAAAAGTTGTCCATTGTAGATCCAGATGCCACTGAGCTAAGTAAGAAACAGATCACCAGCCTGCTAAATGGAGAATTGAGGAAGTGGTAACACTTTTTTAACTTATTAATCTAAAGATTTGATCAATAAAGACATTTTATATAGTTTTTATGGTAGTTTAGAGCAAAATAAGAGGAAACTGTGGGTGCAATGGAAAGACATGGGAGTTTTATGCCAAGAGAGGTGGTGGTGCAAAGTGATGGAAGATGAAACATTACGCATGTAATATATTCCTGCACTTGCAATCCGTGTTGGGAAATTTTGAGGCAAGAGTGGGATCAAAAGTAGAGGGGATTGCTAGAGATTTTTGAAGACTTTCCTTTCCTTCATATCATTCTCTTATCACTAACTAGTTTAAGAACAAACTAGTTTGTCAATCAATGCTTCAATTTGGGGAATACCCTCATAATTTCCTTTGATTTGGTGGTTTGTGGGGATTGCTTCTTTGTTTGTGCATGGCTATGCATTTGTGCTTATTAAAGCTATTCATAAGGTAGTTCATTGTTCCTTTATAATAGATGCAATAGTCTTGGAGTATTTGGAAAAAGAATTGAATTTATTTCTATCTTGTACTAATCATTGTTCAATCCCATGCTCTTACAAGTAGGACATCAGGGTGTTCTTTTCAAATTGGACCAATCCTTGTTATCGATGAGTCTTTTACAGTAAGTTTCCCACTTGATTCTAGTGGCACTCCCATTACGGTAAAACTTGCCATTTTGCTCATTACATATTTGATTTTGCAGATTGATGGTGGCTTGTTGACCCCAACGATGAAAATTCGAAGAGACAAAGTTGTAGCATTGTATGAAGAACAGATAGCCAATCTTTACAAGTAGTTGACGTATCAAATGCGTATAAGAAGATGATAAAATATGGAAAAGCATAGAGTCTGAAGCCCTAATTAAGTTAACACAATGTGTACCAGTACATGACTTGTAATAATTGAGTGTCAAATGGGAAATAAACTGATTAGAACAATTTAATATGTGAATAATAAACTATCCGCTTCAGTGATGATACTTGTTGGAATGAAACATTTTTATACTGGTTTAAACTGGTGTTTCCAATTACTAATAATTAATGCTAAGAGCATCCAACTTTTTCACTTGTGCTTTGCTTTTGTTTTTTCATATTCTACCATGTGAAATATGCTGTTACAGTTTATAAAAGAAGTGAAGGTTGCAGCTAAAAGCTAATTCAACAAGACTGTTGATGACTATTCATCTGTGATTCATCTGTTGAATGTAATAGTTGACCATTAGTAAAGATTGGTGATAAAATTAGTTGGTTTGTTAGAAGACCAAGTGGAAGAAAGTATTGAGATGAGAAGTACATCTACTCTTTCCCCCTTTCCCTCTCCCCCTTCCTTTAAACTTTATATTAGATAACTAGTTAAGTTCTTACCTTAACAATTGGATATTAGAGCGAAGATACCAAGTTTGACATCATACAACTTAAGCAATGATGGAAAACAATAAGATGAAAGCAGTTGAAGAGCATTGCAGGAAACTAGATCAGTAAATGCAAGAAATTCATCCGAAACTACGATGTTCTATAGTTGATAATCAACAAAGATAGGAATTTTTGTGATGGAATCATATTATTTCATAGTTTCATCTATATTTACCTAGAAGTTTGCCTATGTTTTGTGTATAAAATGCTTTGATATTTTTTATTTTATGTTTTGAAGGTATTTTTGGATGAAGAATACAAAAACAAGATAATTGGAGGTGATTGACAAAATTGACCTTCAATCGATGTTTTGTGCACAACATAAACTCTAGAGATTGAAATAAAGTGATTCTAGTGGCATTAGAAAGCTAACATTTATCGTTATGGAAAGTTAAGGCAAAAAAATAAAATAAAGAAGAGCATGGAAATCACAGCCTTCAAAGTCAAATCTTGCAATCTACTAATGTTGACTTTTGGTCATTCCAACTTAAATATCTGGAGCTACAAAGGTTCAATTGATGCAAATTTAATTTTGTTGGATTCCAGACTCAAAGACCTATCACCGATCCAAATTTTAGCTCAAAATGATGTCTTATGAATGAGATATGATTTCTACAAGATGAAAACTAAATTTTGCCAACTTAAGAGATGACTATTTTGTAAAATAGAAACTAGTGTTTCTAAGCATATATAAAGAAGAAGGACATAAGCTAGCCAACCAACATAAAAGAAGAGAAAAAAAAAAGCCAATCTTCCTTCTCCAAACACAAAAATCATGTTTTTTTTTTAATAAGTTGTTCAACAAACATGCAATGCTAAACTCATTTTCTTGATCACAAAGACACATAAACCTTCAGAATTCAAGAATTGTGACATCTATTTTACCTTTTCTTTTTAGTTTATATGATGAATATGTTTGTTCTCCTATGATTTTTTTCCTTATGATCGTTTATTTTAATTATTAGAGCAAACTCTAAGTTATTATTATAGACAATCTAGTGCTAAGTTTGATATCAAAATTGGAGTTGTGGTATATGAATTTGTAAAACAATTGAGTTAATAATTATGGCGGATCTATATTATTAATATTGGGAGAACATTCAATCAAATTAAACATAGATTGCAAACAATTATGTTTCTTGATTACTCAATTTATCTATATCTTAAGGCTGTCATTGAATTAAATTATTAGTATGGACACTATATTTGTATGATGGTTATGGTAAGTTATACGGTGGATCCATTAACTAACCAATATTAAGAAGAGATATATATTTTGAATATAATTTGATGTTTTGTTTCTATGATCAGTTCTGATTTCTGTAGGTGGATGTTTACTTGCGACCAAGGTTTGTTTTATTGATAAATTTTGATTTTATTTAATTTTCATTTACTTTTCCTTTTCCTTTGCTTTAGCCTAGACAACTCCCACCCTCCAATTGCATAGCATATAACACAAAAATCTGAACTAAAATGTCCTTGTACGATCGACCCCTTGCTTGCTCTATACTATCTTGTGTGATTTGTTTTAAGTTAGGGCAATTAATTTGTATGATTGAGATATCACAACACTTTGGATGAGAATAATGAGTGATGGTTAGAGCTGAGAAACTTAACTTACAAATAGAGGCATTGATGAATCTTATCCAATCATCCTTGACTAGTTAGATAGTTGGCAAAGAGACTAGTGCTAAATCCAAGGGGTTCTGGCTAACTAAAGTGATTGGAAAGGAGATGGGGTGAATGTGATTGGGGAAGTTCTTTCATATTCTTGGCATTATTGTGTTATTTTATTAAAGGTTAAGATTTTTAGTTTTAGAAGAGTCCAAGACATAGTTTAGTAGATTAACCATAACTTTTAATTCAATTGTTAGATAAAGTTGAAATTTTAAAATAATATTTTAAAGGTACTATTTCTAATTGGATTAAGATTTCATGATGATTGAAAATCATGTAAGCCTTCACATAAGGTTCATAAGTTATTATGTGTGATTGTATTTATTTAACTTATTGTGCTTGAATTAATTTTTCTATATAGCTTATGATTTTTAATCTAATTAGTATTTTACCATTTAAGAATCCTAATTCTACATTGATTCTATTAATTATATATGTTTTAATTAGGAATCAATTTTCATAAAATATTTTAAGACTATTATAAATAGAGATGTGTAGTTTGTTTTTAGAAGAAGATTATTATTAAGACTTCTAATAAAATACTAGAAAATTTTCTCTAATTTTTTTTGCACTTTCGATCCCTATCCTCTTTGTGTGAGAGTGTTTTTCAACCCTTGACCATGAACTAAAAATAGTGTGTTTTTCAGCCATATTTTTTCCTCTTTTGAGTGTGTTTTCCATACCTTAACCATTAATTGGAATAATATGTTGTTTAACTCTATTTCCCCCTCTTTGAATGAGTTTTCCAACTCTCAATTATCAATTAAGATAATGTACTTTCCATCCCTATCATTTTCCTTCTCGTTTGAGTTCGCCTTCAAGCCTTTAACCACCAAATCAAGTAGTGTGCTTTTCAGCCTTCAACCATCAACACAAGTAGTGCGCTTTTCGACCTTCAACCACCAACTCAAATAGTGCATTTTCTGATCCTCAACCATAAATCCTAGATAACATGCTTTCTAGTCCTATTTTCCATTCCATGAAATCTTCATTTATACTTAGGAGTAAGCTTTCTAGCTCTATTCTGCCATTTCCTTCTGAGTGTGCTCATAGCCCTCATTTTCACTTCTGCATGGATCAACTATTTCTTGGTCTAATAAACCTATTATCTTTTTATTTACAACACTTACTATCTAAAGTCTTTTACAAGACTTTAGTCGTAAGCATTGTAAACATGGGGACAACTATCATAACCCAAAAATAGGTCATTCCCCAAATCTATCAAAATAAAATAAAAATAAAAAATAAAAAATAAAATAAAAGGGGCTGGCGTTGGTAGAAAAAACCAAGGTAGAAAATTTAGATATTTTCGAGAGCCCGATAGTACCTCTTTTGTGCTCGAAAATGAAGGAAATATAGATTCAAGGCTTAAATGATTTATTATTGGATAAATTTACATAAAAATTAAATCATAAGGTATAATTATATTGTTAGGCCAATTTGATTTAATCATGAGCCAATTTAAAATATAATTATGTTTAAGAATTAATTTACGATCTAATTGAATGATTTAATTAAATGTAAGAACTTAATTATACTTTAAATTGGTTAAATTAATTTTATTAAGGGCTTATTCAATGAAAAATCAAGTTTCTAAGCTTAATTTGGGTTCAATTGAGAAGATTAGAATTTTCAGAACTAAATTGATTTTTTTACAAACCAATTATGTTGAAGTCAGGGGCAAACTTGAAGAAATTCAGAATTTAATGGTCAATTGAAGGCCAAATCACATGAATATGAAACCAAGGACCAGAATAGAAAAGACATGCAAAATTAAGGCTGGTAGTAAAGTTTTTGTGGGGATACAATTGCATAAATTTAAAAGTTTAAAGTCAATTAGGAATGCAATTAATATAATTACAAATTGAGAGACCAAAATATATTTGCACCTTTTTCCAAGCTGTAAGCACGTCATCATTGGAGGCACATCATTGTCGACATGCCGCCATTGTAGCATGCCACCATCGACACGCCATCAGTGCAGGCACGTTGCCGCAAGAGACAATGAGGCAACTCACACATAATATGTAGTTGAAGGTTGCCTGGTTCATCTATAAATAATGGGGAAGAATAGTTAAGGGGAGGATGAAATCATAACAGGGTAAACACTGAAAAAACATGCGAACAAGAGGGAAAAAAAACATAGACGGGTGCATGAAGAAACATTGAAAATGTCAACCACCCGTAATTGTTACCACTATCATCTTCTTCGGCACTGACAAGATTGTCACCCCATCACTGGCAGGACCTTCACCTATCGTCGACAACCCTCTGCCCCCCACAGTAATCGTTGACACCTTACTCTCTCTCCTACAGCGTCAACATCTCCCTCCCTCCCTCTCCTCTAGCCAGCTCCTGACGAGCACCGATATCATCCTCTCAGCAATGACGACTTCTCCATGGCAGCAGCTCCACCATGATCTCTTGTAGCAAAAGCTAGCGTCGATAATACAGGAGTAGTAGTGGCAGCACAACCTAATAGCCACTTGTGATGCTCCTCCCGACCATCATTTTTTACGCCACCACCACTAGAAGAACCATTTCGGCCTCCTCTACCCACCGATAGTGGCAAGTGAACCTCTCGTTACCGTCAATTAACCTTCTTATTAAGGTCATTGTGAATAATGCACTTTTGCTTTGGCTTTGGGCTGAATTTGTTCGCGACCCATCCCAATTGTCTAAGTCAGGTCCAGCCTAAACAAGCAGATTTGGGCCTTTTCAGCCCACCTTGGCTGGGCCAGCCCATTTTATTTGGGTCATGCTTAGTCCAACTTTTTTTATTTTTATAAAAAATTGCATATAAAAGAAAACAAACAAAAATGTATCATTTTCATGCATACAATAAAATTACAAGGTTTTTTTCCAAGCATATCTTTATAGTAAAATATATGTTGCATTTTTCATATGTTTTGAACAAAAAATAGATATCATAATTAGTTTATGATAATTCATTGGAATTTTTCCAAAATATAAAAAAAATTAATAATTATTTTATTTTAGCTACCGAGGTGTAAAATTACATTGTAAAGTACACTTGTGAATAGTAAAAAAAGTTTTTATGTGATGTAAAATTTTTTAAACTTTAGAATAGCCAGGTTTTTGATTTCCAATGAGATAGAGACTTTTTCATGAAGAGAGATCTATCTTGAGCCTTAGAAAAGACCATTGAATAAAAAATTGACCTGGAAAAAACAATCGAACAATAATGCAGCTTGCCTTAGATTGGGTGCACTTGGGGTGACGCGTCTTCCCTTTGAACAACAAGTCCCCTTACCCAGACTTTCACAAATCATTAGGTTTTCTATTTACCTCAATACTAGGTTGCAACTCGTAAGAATCATAGTCGTGATTTTACAACTATAAACATCCCTCCCTTTCATTGTGCGTCGTCTCCCCCTTCAAGGAAGACGGTTGAACTATTTATATATGAAAAAGAATATTTGACAATCTTATGGTAATGGAGAAATATAGACATTTTCTAGAGCAAGAACAATTCATCATTAAAACTAGACATGAAAGTTCAAAGTATTTTTTGGATAAAAAAAAATCCACACATCAATTCTGAAGAAATAGTTAGCAAAACTATTAGGATTATTTTCCTAGATTGTATATAGAAAAGAAAAGGAAAATATGGTTGCAGATGCTCTTTCAAGAAAGAATAATACTATTATAATTGCAAAGATAAATAGTTAAAGTTGTACATGACTCCTATATTGGTGGCTATTTTGGAATTCAAAATTTATATTAGAGATTGAAAGCTATTTTTTATTAGCCTCCCATGAAAATTTTAGTCAGTGAGTTTGATGTAAATAAGATTGCTAATGTAGAGAGGGTAACTTATCCCAGTTTACCATGACCTTTTACCAATTCTGACGGGAACTTAAAAGGATATAGCTATGGATTTTATAGAAGAACTATCAAAGTCGAAAAGCAAGGATATTATATTGGTAATTGTTGGTAGGCTAACCAAATATAGGTATTTTATAATTTTGATTCATCCATTTATAACTCAAAGGTATAATTGAGTTATTCTTGGATTATTATATAAATTTTATGCTTTGTTACAACTATAATGACTGATAAGAATAGGATTTTTTTATCAGACTATTATGGAAAGAGTAATTCAAGAAGCTTGGGTTCAAATTGCTAATAGACATATTTTATCACCCTATAAATGATGCCAATCAAATAGAGTGATTCAATTTTTGAAGACCTACCTTAGGTGTATGACAATGGATAATCCTAACAAGTAGTTTCTATGATTGTCTCTAACCTAGAGGTGGTATAACACTAGTATCCATTCAACTATCCTCATCCTTTTAATTGTGAGATGATTTATAATGATGAGATTATATCAGTGGCTACCATGGAAAAATTGATTGTTTGAAGTATTAACATGGACCAAATGTTGAAAGCTAAGCCAAAAGTAACTAAGAACATGATGAAATAGTTCACAAATAAGAACAAAACTGGAAATTAACATACGGAGACTGGGTATTGTTGAAGTTATAACATTATAAAAAAGTATAGGATGACTATCATAAATAGTTTAAAGCTCAATTCCAAGACTTATATATCCTACCAAATTACTTAAAGGATAGGCATAGTAGCTTATAAGCTATAATTGGTAGAAGAGAGTTCAATATATCTTGTGTTTCATGCCTCTCTCATAAAAAAATATACAATAAGTATTTATAACTTTTTTAACATTACTAGTTACTGATGACTAATGAAAAAGTAAAAGTTTATCATGTTGGAATAATGGATAAAAAAAACTTATGAAAACAAATAAGGTAGAGATTTCTTGTTCCATAATTCAAAATCTAAGAGAGGGTTACCAAAGTGAAAATTTTGATAATCTTAAATCTTTAATCTCTATGTTATGAATTTTTATATAAAATCACATAGTTTCTTACAATGAAAGACAATTTTCATTAGGGTTTGACCAATCCTTAACAACCATATATTTCCCTTTTATTTTTTTTCGAAATTAATTAATTAAATAAAATAACTATTAGATAATTTAGTGTCTCGAAAGATCATATATCAATAAAATATATAAAATAAAGTCAAATGCATAGATAGAATAAAACAATCTAAACATTGTTTTATATATATATAGATAAAGTGAAGATAAATGTTTTACCCTTTACTTTGATAAAATATCATAGGGATAGGAAAAGCTTCATTTTTTTCTTCTTGTTCCTTCCAACCAAAGATTTATAATATTTCTAATTTCACAATTTCAAATGAGGATTACCTAAACAAATAATTTTATATTTTAAAAAAATTGATCTATACAATATGGATTCAAAATAAGAATCACAACCTTTTCTATGATAAAAGTAAGGCAATTTCTATTATTATTTGATAGGATTCGTAACTTATATGTGTACCATTTTATTTTTTATGGGACAAAATATATAAAATTAAATTACTTCTATTTTGTTTTTGAATTGAATCTCTAATTTTGTTTTCATTCTTCCTATTTTTTATATTTTAATTTTATTTCTTTTTTTTTCAATTTTCTTAAAACAATTGTTGTGTTAACTTTTTGTACTAGTCAAGTTGAATGGATTACATTGAAATAACTTTATCAAAATTTAATTTTAAACCTGAGTTAAACTAATAGTTAATTTGAGAGATTTTTTTTCTTATTAATTTTATTGTTTCTCTCTCTCAATTTCATCCTTATATTTTATTTATCAGTTAACCAAATTGCTTTTGATTGGATAAATGAACTTGGTCATATAAAGTTACTCCAACATAATTCAATTTTAAATTCGGGCTAAACAAGAAGTTGATTGGGCTAGAAGTTGTTTTTATATCGATTTCATTTTTTATTTATTTTATCTTTATATTGTTTTACTCTTCTATCACAATGTTTTTAAACTAAATAAATCAATTAGGTCATAGCAAGAAAATTTTTAAAGAATTTAATTTTAAATTAACACTAGAAAACAAATCAAATAATTTTTTTAAGGTTAATATCAAATAATTCCTTACAACTTAATTTTGTTTTTATGTTCAAAATTATTTTTATCTAACTTGCACGATAACATAAGCCTATACAATTGTAGTAACTAGATGATCTAGTGTTACAAAGGTTTAAAAATTAAAGCACCAATATATAAGATAAAACTTAAAACATTTTTGTAACTAAAGAGTTACGAATATGAAAATTCATCTTTAATGTTTTTGTATCTGAAAACTTAAGATGTATTTGAACATCCTTTTTAAACTTTTATACTTTTCCTTATTTATTAATATAATTAATATTAAAATGAATTGGGTTAACCTATCATAGGTTATCCAAATATATATATATATATCTTCCTCACCAATAAAATAACTAAATGTTTATTTATGCATATAAAAAAAACAGATTACAACAACTTAATAGTTTGGAAAGATCCATCAAAAGAAACATAGGAGGAGATAAAAGGGTATGGTTTTGTTATCTACATATGTAGAGAGAGATAATAGGTGAAGTTCTTAAGAATATATTACTTCTAAAACTTAATTATATTATATTGGTTTCTTAAGAAAGATAAGAGAGGTGGGATTTAAAAGAAAAGTGAGAAAATATTATTTTTATGTTTTAAGGCAATGATATAGTTTAGTTAGTGAGATTTTCGTAATGAAAATATTTTTTAATTATTTTTTTTCTTCTATTTATCTATTTAATAAGTATTGATTGAGAGTGGGGTTAAGATACGAGGATATGATTCTTTATAGTTGATACATACACACATATATACATAGAGAGGTAATGAATATGTATTACTTTTATACTCATACTTATTATATGTCTTCTAAAAAAATATAAGAAAATGATATTTGGAATGATCATAAGAAAATGAGATTTGGAATGAACATAAGAAAAGATGATTTTGTGTTTTAAGTAAATGGTATAGTTTAGTTGGTAAAATTATCACAATATTTTTTTGCTTATGTTTATTTGTTTAATAAGTATTGATACAAAATGAGGTCAAAATAAAAGGGTATGATACTTAATGATAGTTAAATACAAAGAGGTAATTATCCCATTTCATGAATACATATTACTCTCATGCTCTTAGTCCTAGAATATGTTGTTTTAGAGAAGTGAGAGAGAGAGAGAGAGAGAGAGATGTGATTTAGAAGGAAGGTCTAGATAAATGATTCTTGTATTTTGAAAATGCTTTTCTAGTTTAGCTCTTAATATTATTATAAAAAAAATAATTTTTATTTTTTATTTTTCTATTCTATTTATCTATTTAATAAGTATTATTACCAAATAGGGTGAAATAAGAAGGTATGATGCTTTTATAGTTTCTAGTAAATAATTAACTCATGTTACATAATAAGAACTAAGATTTTTCTAAATAGATAAAAATATATCTAGGTTGCGGGAAGTTAATGTAATTAAACTTAGTTTGAAAAATAACTTTGAAACCTTTTGATTTGACTCTTTTGTTTAGCTAGAGCATCAAATTATTATTTTTCAACTAAGAGAGCAACAAGTAGATAATAGGTGGGTGTATAAAATATGATCACTATTATAATGGTTGGAAAATTAGTAAGGAAATACACTGTAAAGTAGGAGAAAGGAAAATAGTTGAGCTAAACAAAACTTTTGTAGTGAATCTTTAATTGATCGTAAGATTACTCCTTGTCTTACATATGAGTTATATTGTTTCTATATGTATAAACATGCATTTTAATTGTAAACACAACTCCCAACTTTTTTATATTAAAAAAAAACCTAATAAGCAGTGGAAAAAATTATTCATTTAAACTTAGGGTTATTGTTCACTCGAATATTATAATGATAACTTTTCCATTCCAACCAAAAAATGTTAAACTAGTAAATAAAGGTAGTATGATATTTTCATAAAGAACAATGGTAATTATTATATTGACATGAGACAACTTGATCTTTTCATATTTATGAAGCACAATGAAATGACTAAATTATACTAAAAACCAAAAAAATTAAAATTAACTTCCTGAGGTTATATTGTATTTTAATCTTGTTTTCAGTTATTATTATGATGACTAAAGGGAAATTTCATATTTTAGTAAGCTAAGAATTGAGTTAAAAAATTAAAAGTGGTGTCCTTGTTATGTTTAGTAGCCAAACTTTCTTTCTTTTGTGTTGTTGGAATTATTATAGTTTCTTGTTTTCCTATTTTAATTCGAGCAATGATATTTGTTATTAGCAATGCTTTTAGTTTTTTTTTCTCTTTCTCTATCATCCCCTTGAAAATTGCACTAACTAATAAAAAATTTAAAGTTGTCCCTTTATTGATTAAGGGCTTTTATTTTTTTTTATTTATAATTTTGGTTCTTGGTTAATTTATAAAATTTTAATTTGTTTTCAATTTTCTCATTCAATCTCAATTTGTGATATGTTTTTATTTTTATTTTACTCATTCTTTTTATTGTTACCTAGCAATGAAAAATTCTAACAATTTTGCATAGGGTAAAAAAATCTCATAGGAAAGTAAAAAATATCTCATTGAAGGGATAAATAACTTTAAAGTAGAAAGCCTTTCACAAAAACTAATAATTTTTAAATTTTTTTATATATTTAATGCATAAGGGCTTAAGGGTACTAATAGATTGACATATTTCATGCATGATATTTTTTATTTATGAAGCCTATTATTGAAAAGGCCAAAGATAAGGTGCTAATCCAACATATTGGAGCTTGACAAAACATCAAGCCTTATTGACGGGGGTCTAACTTGTTGCTAGACCCAATATTGTTAGGTTCAACTACACACTAAGCTTAAGTTTATATAGGTTTAGCAAGATGCTAAACTTAACACCCTTAGATTTATATATATGTTAAGTTAATATGCATGATGATCTAACATAATGTTAAATCAATACCTTTGGTTTTAGCTACATGTTAAAGCCAAATGCATGTGGGTTTGCTAAGATATCGAACCTAACATTATTGGATTTAGAATAATTCCTAGACCAAATAAATGTGGAAATAATGATCTTTATAATCCTTATATCAAGTCATAAGACTAATATTATGATTCGATAGTCATATCTCTATACTATTAGGTGTATAAAAGTATTCCAAAAACCTATTTTATTCTAATTAACATTAATATTAATGTAAGAGTTATTTATGTCATTATTAATGCTAAGTAAGAGATATTCTTATCAAAGTTAATGTTGATGTAAAATTTGTTTCTATAAATATTATTATTGTGTAAGAGATATTTCTCTCATCAAAGTTTTTCCAATGGAAATAAATTTTCACCCTTTTAATAAAATGAAAAAATTCAAAGGATATAAAGATCATCTAAACCACTCAATTAAGAAATTTTCATCTTTATTCTCTTATCATACATTTTAATAACATTTATCATATAAAACTAAGACCAAATATTATAGTTCATGAAATTTAATGTTAATTTTTATTTATTTATTATACAATTTTTTACTTAAAAATCATTAACTTTATTACCATAGTTATTAAAAAACTACTATTTTGCGAAAAACTAAGATTTCTCCTACCAAATATCTATTTTATCCAAGGTTGTCAATTCCGTTTCGGTTGGTGTTTTATTTTTTTAATTGGAACAGAATATTTCGGTTTTAAAGCGTTTTGGGGCTCCATTTCGGGATTGTACTGTCTATGTATATATATAATTAAAATATATTAAAATTTAGTTCAAATCCAAAAATAAAATTATTTAGAACTATGCAATTTAAATTTTAAATATAATTAAAAAAAGAAGAGTTAAACTAATATAACTCGATCGACTTGATGGGTTAAAAAATAACATGAAAATTTGATAAACATATAATTCAATTAAAAAAAATCAAGTTGACATCTTAAAAAAATATTAAAATAATGATATATAAAATAAACTCAAGTCAATCTACGTTAACCTTTCAAATGTGTGACCTCTATTATAAGACCATAATAACTATAAATAAAACAAATCAAATCAAATTATAGTGTTCAATTCATAATAAAATCATTGTTGATTAATGAAATCAAGAAAAATTTAATATAAAAAAACACAATAAAATAATTTTTTTGAATAAAATTATAAATATGTATAGTATTACGAGAATACTACCATCAATCTCGTAAGATCATTATATTCTTTAATTTTTCTAAAATTTCAAAATAATATATATAATTATGTCAAGAGACTTCTCGTAAAATTTTATTTTAATCTAACGGTCGAATTAAGAGATATGATTAATATTATAAAATTATTTATTATTTAAAATATATTATTTGACCAGAACAGAATGAATAAAACAAAACCAGAATATTTAATTTGAAATTTAAATAGAATTTCTGGAATAAATTAAAATTTTGGAAAAATAAAAACCGTAAAAAATACTATCGTGAATCCGTGATGACCCACCCCTTGTAAATTCTAAAGAAGGGAATAGTATTATAGTACTAGATTCTCATCATCGCCATGCAAACCGATGCACCCTCTTGGACGCATTCAACAAAGGAATCCGGCGAGAGGCAAAACTAAAAGGTACAGATAGTATTGCCACCTCAGGTTTAGTAAAATAATATAGAAACGGCATCGCATTGGAATTGGAGCTCTCTTACAAGTAAGATTGGATTTCTCCGGCAAGAGACTGGATGCCTGTGGGAGTCGTGCCTTGTGAGTAAGAACACCTCTCTTTTTATTTTTTTCAAATATAGTTTTTAAATTAATAATCATCTAAATTTCTAATAATTATCATATTAAAAATCATAAAATTTAAACTTGAGATAAAAATTAAACTCCTCATTTAAAATATCTAAATTATTAATATGTTAGATGCACCTTGATTGTTGCATGTTAAAAAATAATATAAATTATATTTTAAGATTTTACCTAATAATTTAAAGTTTTTAGGTGAGATGGTTCTTTAATATGATATTAGAGTCTTGTTAACCCAGCGATCACGAGGTTGAATCTCACCGTCTCCATTCTATTTGATAAAAAAATCAAGTATAAAGTAGTGTGAACATGTGTAAGTTTCAAGTCCAAAGAGTTTTCACTTGATAGGATACGTTAAAAAATAATATAAATTATATTGTAGAACCTCACTTAACTAAATTAAAAGCTTTGTTTGCAGTATAATTTTAGGTTTAAGTTTTATGGTTAATTATATAATAATAATTAAAAATTTATATTGTTATTAATTTTAAAATTAATATAATTAATCAAAATTTAAATAGTTATTAATTTTAAAATTACTAATATTAATCAAGTTACACGTATACTAACGTAAACGACTACGTTAATAAAAAAAGATTGCATTTCTGGTTACTTTTTGTCATAAACTTTTTCCTTGGTGCTTATAATCATCGGTTTCTCATCATCATCCAGACAGGGAGAAAGAAAGCAGAGAAAAAGAGAAAATGGCTACAGGGACAGAAGTGGTGAGTGATAATGGACATGGATGCTGCAAGAAAGGACCAGGTTATGCTACACCACTTGAAGCAATGTCTGGTCCGAGGGAGTCACTTATCTATGTCACTTGTGTTTATTCTGGTAATTATTATTAATAGCTTGATTTGTTTCTTTCTCTTTCCCATTATTTTTTCTTACGTATTTGATGAGGAATATAATTATATGATTTGTTTATATGGGGCTTTTAAGGATGGAGTTGGCTTGACCGTTGTGTTTATGTTGTGATTTCATTCTTGGAGCTTCTTGAAATTTCTGCCTTGATTTCTTGATGAAACACGTTTTGTGGCTGCAGATCTTGATTGCAAGTGTTTATCTTCAAAATTTCTGTTGTTTGGGAATTTTTTCTGTCAACTTTCTTGTTACTTTCATGATGTGAAAAAAGAAAGAAAGGACTTTCTGGCGATGTGATCTCTGATTTTTAATTTGACGAGTGTGTGTATAGCTGGTTAAAGTTTAAATTTGGTGGGGCTAAAATAGTGCTATTGTGAACCTTTCTTTTTCAAAGATGCCTGACTATTCATAGACGAAGAGGATTTGGCAATAGACATGCTAGGAATTCATGCGCTTCTTTTTCATTTTGATCAAAGCATCCAGTTGGATTCCCTAACATGTGTTGTTTTCCAGTAAGTAGTACCTAGATAATATGCTGGGCCATCATAAAATGGAGAAATAAATGTGATCAATTTGCCTTCCCCAGCACATGGTTATGGTTTTTCCATATACTTTTTTTTGGTATAGGAAAGAGATATCTCCTATTAATGAAAATGATATTGTTTAGTGTATGCATTCCGCATTTTCTCTTAAAGAAATATGGGAATAAAACAGTTTCTTCTATGTATTGATGGACTTGTATTTTAAAAACACTTCACGTTCCTTCCTTCGTTGATTAACTGATTTCAACTGAGTAAATGTTCTTGAATTATATCTTGATTCCTGGATATTATCACTTTGGACAGGCTTATGAAACTTAAGTGATGAGAAGGAATGTAATTCTTTCAATATCTATACAGGAACAGGAATAGAGAAGCCTGATTATCTAGCCACAGTGGATATTGATCCCAACTCACCTACTTATTCAAAAGTTATCCACAGGCTACCTATGCCAAATATAGGAGATGAACTGCATCATACAGGATGGAATTCTTGCAGCTCTTGCCACGGAGATCCATCAGCAGCAAGGCGTTATCTGATCCTTCCTTCCTTGATGTAAGATACTGTAGCTAATTTTGATTTATAAAGTTTCTATTTCTGAATTTTAATCCAGACAAGAAAGAGAATTGCATTGGAGCAAACTAGGAGCTATGCAGGTAGATATGCGCATCAAATCAACAAACAGTAGTACTAACATTGTCATTGGAGGATGCTTCCATGGTATAAAATCAAAATGAATGTAGGAACTCATTCTTAATATAAAAGATTTATCCATGCTGTTAAAGAATTCAAGTGAGATTCATTCATGTTCGCGTTAAAGTTTTGGAGACTTAATTTCAACAATGGTCGTGCTTACTAACTGAAATACTCTTCCACTGTGGTTTGAGATTCATCACTTATCACTTGTATCCGATTGGTGACACATGCTTTGAAATTCATGAATTACAGTCAGTATTATTTCGAGTTTAATTTTATTCTGGTCACATAACTCTGCCACCTAAAGTTCAGCAATTCAAATATTTTTTAAAACTAAACACTCATTAAGTTTCTAATGCAATCTACTTCCAACAGATCTGGTCGCATATATGCAATTGACACCATGAAAGATCCAAGGGCTCCCTCATTGCATAAAGTTGTTGAGCCTGCAGATATAATAAATAAGACAGGATTAGCATACCCACACACATCCCATTGCCTTGCTTCTGGAGATGTCATGGTATCATGCCTTGGAGACAAAGATGGAAATGCAAAGGGAAGTGGATTTCTTCTACTTGATTCAGAATTCAATGTAAAGGGGAGGTGATTGTCCATGCCCCTAACCTAACAGATTTCTTTTAACACTTTTGCTTTCATAATTGCATGTGTTTGGTGATTCATTTATTTCATTCTACCAGTTACAAACTAAATCGATGTTGCTCAGACACATGAAATGGGATTGATTATGTATCAACTCTACATTTATTCCACTTGAAAGTGTGCTGAGATGCTACGGTTTTGAAGAGTGAGAATGTGATTTTTGTAAGCTTTGAATCATATTCATTCTCAATCAGGTGGGAGAAACCAGGACACAGTCCAATGTTTGGTTATGATTTCTGGTACCAACCTCGACACAACATAATGATTAGCTCATCATGGGGAGCACCTGCAGCCTTCACTAAAGGCTTCAATCTGCAACATGTGTCAGATGGTCTTTATGGGAGGCATTTGAATGTCTACAGTTGGCCCAATGGTGAACTGAAGCAGACATTGGATCTTGGCGATACAGGACTCTTGCCATTGGAGGTTATTTCTTTAAATATTATCAACAACTTGTTCCTATGATTTAGAAAAGGCCAACGATCATTGTTCCTATGATGCATGCACAAACTCGTTTGTATCTTTTCTTCATTGCAACAAAGCCATTGTGACATCTCAAAAATAAAACTTCTGATATTTCTGTTTATCTGATTTGCAGATAAGGTTCCTGCACAATCCTTCTAAAGATACAGGGTTTGTTGGGTGTGCCTTAACAAGTAACATGGTTAGATTTTTCAAGACCCCTGATGGAACATGGAACCATGAAGTATGCAAATGGCGGACAATATGCCTGTTTTCAATGTGGATAACATTTCATTTAGTTGGATAATGCCATTCTAAAATGATTGCTTCGCCCAACCATTTGTCTTTTCAGGTGGCAATATCGGTGAAACCATTGAAGGTGCAAAACTGGATTCTCCCAGAAATGCCAGGGCTTATAACTGATTTTGTCATCTCTCTTGATGATCGGTTTCTGTACTTTGTCAACTGGCTACATGGAGATGTCCGACAGTACAACATTGAAGACCCTAAAAATCCTGTCCTTAAAGGACAAGTTTGGGTTGGGGGGCTGATCCAAAAAGGAAACTCTGTGGTGGCTGAGGGTGAAGATGGCAAAGCCTGGCAGCATGATGTTCCAGAAATCCAGGTTAGTATGATCATCAGCTATAAATTACTAACATCTATGTAGGATAATCTAATTAATTTGAATTTAAACTAGACTCCACTATCACAGCAATGTCAACTGAAATGCATTTGGCCCATCTCTTTTCATATCAGAGAGCCTTTAGAATAGATTCCACACCAAAAACTCATGCCAGATATGTATTTGTAGAATAGAAAATAGCTATATCATTTCGTATGGAAGCTGTCAAACCAAAGAAGTTTGATATGCCTGTTAGGCATTCTTCCTTGTTAAAGAGATGAACTGCTTGGTACCTTAGGCAACTAATTTTACATGCAATTGTCATTGGGCAGCATGGTGCACCAAGCTCACCAACTACCTTGTTCATGCGTTGTGATGCTACATTTTCCCACTGGACTAATGTAAAGTGGGAGTAAATAAATTGGGAATTTGGGATGGAAAACTATCTATTTCTCAACTTTCAGTGTATGATTCTGGATCAGAAACCACTAATGAAATAATGTTTTGGTCCTACATATCTTTCCGAGAGCATTTTTGCTGTCTGCCCAAGACTCGGCCGTAACTTATCATGAGGTACAGATTGATAAGCATCATAATTTCTATTCAGGGACATCGACTGAGAGGCGGGCCTCAAATGATTCAGCTGAGTTTAGACGGTAAGCGACTTTATGTCACCAATTCACTTTTCAGCACTTGGGATCGTCAGTTCTATCCGGAGCTTATGGAGAAAGGATCTCACATGTTACAGATAGATGTGGACACTGAGAAGGGTGGTCTTGCAATAAATCCAAACTTCTTTGTGGACTTTGCAGCTGAACCTGATGGTCCTTCCCTAGCCCATGAAATGAGATATCCAGGTGGTGACTGCACATCAGATATATGGATCTAAGCATCCTAAATGATCCGGCAGTGAGGGGTTACCCGAGAGCAGGCATTAGAAATTGTAATAATATGACTGTACATTGCCATGGCATGTTGTGGAAGGTTACTCTTGATCGATGAGTAACTATGTCTCTTTTAATGGTTTAATAACAAATAATAATAATTGCCGTTTTCATAATCTTCAACTCATGGCTGAACTGATGACTTCTGTTGGCCACTGATTGGTTTGGTCCCTCGATTCTTTGCTGGTGTATTTGCTTTGAAATTTCATTTGTGTTTACGCCCTTAATATCTTCTCATAAAATTCTCCAATTTATCAAAGAACAGGTTACATATTTTTCAGAAAGATGTTACAAAATAAACAGGCAAAATGTCCAGATAATGCACGTGACTAACTGCTGCTGCACATAGAGCAAAATCTGGCTTCTAAAGCGTAATAAACCATTTTCTGTGGGCAGATTGTAGTCTTGTACCACTTGCCAACAAGCCAGACTTGAGCTTCACCTCTTTCTTGCAGATTTATAGCGAAAACCACTGCTGTTTTGCTAATAACCATGTCATTTCTAATATGAAAGTCAAAGATCGAGACAAAAGGATCTCTTTCGGAGCAGGAACATATCCTACGACATCTCTATAATTGAAAGCTGGTGGTGGGATCAAAATGTTTTAGGTTCACGTGATCAGACAGTAACATAGCACTGAATTAGATGCAGTATCATAGAATTTTCATCAAACCACGTTCTGGCTGTAACAGGTACTACGATAAGACTTTTTTATATAGAGAGAAAACCTAGCTTAGGCATCCTTGAAGTGCTGCTTGGAAATTTCATAAACCCTCACAGGTCATTGGAGGAAATACTGATAGCGAAGTAATGGAGCACACAATAATTGAAATGTCTTGATAGACACTGTTTATTACACCGGACACAAATAAAATGGAAAATCTAGTGGAAGAGAACTGACTTTTGATGCCGAAATGGAACCAAAGAGGAATACGTTTTATTCCTTACAAAACCTTCTTGAAGCCTTATTGATAATCCTAGCTCTTGTAGAACTCAGCTCCCAGTTTATAGTTGCTGCTACTCAAACAAGTTCTGAAAATGCGCAATGCAGTGGTTCTATGGTAGAATGTGTTGGTCAAATTGCAGAGGAAGAATTATCAATGGAATCAGAGACAAGTCGAAGAACTGTTCAGGCTATCAAATTCCTTTCTCCTGGAGCTTTGAGGCCTGATGAACCATTCTGTGCCAAGGTTACAAGAGGTGAATCCTATAGTAATAATTGCCTACCCCATCTTCAAACTCTTACAACCGAGGGTGCAATAGCTACAACAGGTGCAGATTATGATTAGTATTGTCTGGTATATATAATGTGATTATGTAGAGGGTAAATTCCTCTTCAGAACTTTCTTCTTACAATAACTTCCAGTCATTAAGGGTCTATTTTTATGCTCTTAAGCTTTGCAATCACAAGAAAAACGACTAGCGGAATTGGATTTCTAGACATTTACACAACTGTTGAAATCAAAAGTTAACAACCATCTCACCTAAAAACCTATGCTATTAGGTGAGGTTCTAGAATATAATTTATATTATTTTTTAACACCACCCTTCAAAGGAAAGTGTTTTGGGCTCGAAACTTGCATAGGCAAGACATTACCTTGTGCTTGATTTTTATCAAATAGAATGGGGGTGGTGAGATTCGAATTCATGACTGCTGGGTGAACAAAACTCTGATACCATGTTAAAGAATCATCTTATCTAAGAGCTTAAGTTGTTAACTAAGTCCCAGAATATGATTTATATTATTCTCTAACATCAAATACATCAAGTTTTGCTGTCATTGGTAATGATATGGCTGCAATAAAAATAGAAATATTGCTGGGGCCAAATCCATCAATCTATAATTTCAATTTTCCTGTCGAGGGGTATCGATCAATAAAGATTGTATGCTCTCTGCAATTAATATTTCCAATCATGAACGAGATTAGGCAATAGCCCAACAAAATGACCTTGAACTTTCTATTCTCTTTTACTCAAGTCAAGCAGGAATGATAACGGTTTGTACTGGTTGCCCAAGAATCCCACCAGGAAAATGACAGCCATTTACATTAGCAATAAGCTTATCCTGGACCATTACGTCTTCAGCACTCTCCGATTAGTGTTTGGCACAAACACTTCAGCAGCGAATCTTAGAACAAAAAAATCCAATCTGCTTTGTAATTGGATCGTAGGATATGTTCAACTTATGTGGTAGTTAGTGCAGCAATCAACCATGCTTTGCAAATAACTCCTTGACAAGCCACCCTAATCAACACAAGGTGAATGATCTCAATTTTCAACATAAGCATACTTGACTTCCACTATGTAAATGTGAAATCAAAACAAGTTCACCAAGCTGAATTTAGTAGCAAAATAAAATTATTATACCAAGTTGAAAGTATCACATGAGAAAATGAAAAAAAATGTGGATCTAAGCATCCTTCCCTAGCCCATGAAATGAGATATCCAGGTGGTGACTGCACATCAGATATATGGATCTAAGCATCCTTGCACATCAGATATATGGATCTAAGCATCCTTGCACATCAGATATATGGATCTAAGCATCCTAAATGATCCGGCAGTGAGGGGTTACCTGACAGCAGACATTAGAAATTGTAATAATATGACTGTACATTGCCATGGCATGTTGTGGAAGGTTACTCTTGATCGATGAGTAACTAAGTCTCTTTTAATGGTTTAATCCATCTTTTCATAACAAATAATAATAATTGTCGTTTTCATAATCTACAACTCATGGCTGAACTGATGACCGCATTCTGTTGGTCCCTCGATTCTTTGCTGGTGTATTTGCTTTGAAATTTCATTTGTGTTTTTGCCCTTATTATCTTCTCATAAAATTCTCCAATTTATCAAAGAACAGGTTACATTTGTTCAGAAAGATGTTACAAAATAAACAGGCAAAATGTCCAGATAATGCACTTGTGGCTAACTGGTGCTGCACATAAGCAAAATCTAGCTTTTAAAGCGTAATAAACCATTTTCTGTGGGCAGATTGTTGTAGTCTTGTACCACTTGCCAACAAGCCAGCCTTGAGCTTCACATCTTTCTTGCAGATTTATAGCGAAAACTACTGTTGTTTTGCTAATAACCATGTCATTTCTAATATGAAAGTCAAAGATCGAGACAAAAGGATCTCTTTCGGAGCAGGAACATATCCTACGACATCTCTGTAATTGAAAGCTGGTGGTGGGATCAAAATGTTTTAGGTTCACGTGATCAGACAATAACATAGCACTGAATTAGATGCAGTATCATAGAATTTCCATCAAACCAAGTTCTGGCTGTAACACGTACTACGATAAGACGTTTTTATATAGAGAAAAAACCTAGCTTAGGCATCCTTGAAGCACTGCTTGGAAATTTCATAAACCCTCACAGGTCATTGGAGGAAATACTGATAGGGAAAGTAACGGAGCACACAATTCAAATGTCTTGATAGACACTGTTTATTACACAGGACACAAATAAAATGGAAAATCTAGTGGAAGAGAACTTACTTTTGATGCCGAAATGGAACCAAAGAGGAATACGTTTTATTCCTTACAAAACCTTCTTGAAGCCTTGTTGATAATCCTAGCTCTTGTAGAACTCAGCTCCCAGTTTATAGTTGCTGCTACTCAAACAAGTTCTGAAAATGCGCAATGCAGTGGTTCTATGGTAGAATGTGTTGGTCAAATGGCAGAGGAAGAATTATCAATGGAATCAGAGACAAGTCGAAGAACTGTTCGGGCTATCAAAGTCCTTTCTCCTGGAGCTTTGAGGCCTGATGAACCATTCTGTGCCAAGGTTAGAGGTGAATCCTATGGAAATTGCCTACCTCCACCCTCAAACCCTTACAACCGAGGGTGCAATAGCTACAACAGGTGCAAGTCATGATTAGTATTGTTTGGTCTATATGATGTGATTGTGTAGAGGGTAAATTCCTCTTCAGTAACTTTCTTCTTACGATAATTTCCAGTCGTTGAGGGTCTATTTTTATGTTCTTAAGCTTAGCAATCACAAGAAAAACGACTAGCAAAACTGTTGAATTCAAATACATCAAGTTTTGCTGTCTTTAGTAATGATATGGCTAAAATAGAAATAGAAATACTGGTGGAGCCAAATCCATCAATCTATAATTTCAATTTTCCTGTCGAGTGGTATCGATCAATAAAGATTGTATGTTCTCTGCAATTAATATTTCCATTCATGAACGAGATTAGGCAATAGCCCAACAAAATGACCTTGAACTTTCTATTCTCTTTTACTCAAGTCAAGCAGGAATGATAGTGGTATGTACTGGAGAATACGTTGCCCAACAATCCCATCAGGAAAATGACAGCCATTTACATTAGCAATAAGCTTATCCTGGACCATTACGTCTTCAGCACTCTCCGATTAGTCTTTGGCACAAACACTTCAGCAGCGAATCTTAGAACAAAAAAAACTCAGTCTGCTTTGTAATTGGATAGTAGGATATGTTCAACTTATGTGCTAGTTAGTGAAGTAATCAACCATGCTTTGCAAATGACTCTTTGACAAGCCACCCTAATCAACACAAGGTGAATCATCTCAATTTTCAACATAAGCATACTTGACTTCCACTATGTAAATGTGAAACCAAAACAAGTCCACCAAGCTGAATTTAGTAGCAAAATAAAATTATTATACCAAGTTGAAAGTGCCACATGAGAAAATGAAAAAAAATGTGACACCATCATTGCTAGGTTGGTGAAGTGCGCTCCCTCAATCCTCATGCTTGTCCCTAATGCGTCTTCCACTAACTACAACCTTTACAGAAAGGAAGATATTCCCATTGTGATCCATCACACTCTATATTTGGGTGTTTGAAACTGAAAAGAAAGGCAAGCACAACCACTAGACAAAAAAATGGAACCAAAGTCCTTCCAATATCTTTGTTTCCTTCTAGTGATCTTCATAATACTGCAGCTCAGCGACAAGGTTTCATCGAAAACTAATGAATGCAATGGTTCAATAGCAGAATGCAATGAAGAATATGAGTTCTTGATGCCATCTGATATTAGTAAAAGGTTTCTTGAAGAGAAGAAAAGGTACATATCACCTGGTGCTTTGAAGCCAAACCAACCAGTTTGTAATGGTGGTGCTAGTGGCCAGTCATATAGCAGCAGTTGTCTTCCACCTTCATCTAATCCTCATTCTCGCGGTTGTTCCAAGTACTATCGTTGCAGGTCTGATAATTGATTATCAAAATCTTGTGCTTTCTTTTTGGTTTTGATTTATATTTTTCAATTTTTGTTCTGTAAAACTAGACTCTATTTAAGATCTAGGCTTCATATTTATGATTTTTTTTAAACACCAAGTATCGGGGATTGATTAAATCGATGCATCATTCATCTCATAGGAGAAAGAAGAAAAAGAAGATTGCTGATCCATCTGCTACACAATTTTCCTCAGTTCAAAAAATAAAATAAAATTAGAACTGAATTCCCTTTTCATTTGAATCCCAGAGGGATATATAAAGTGAAATTTAATCCCTAGTTCAAATTTCATCTGCTTCATAGTTGTTATATTATCAATTGTACATTATATATATATATATATATATGACCAGATGATGCATGGAGCGGCTTTGCTGTGATGTTATGAGTGCTGCATGCACTCGGTTATACCATACCAAGGCAATCCATGGAAATTCTGCTTCTTATGATCTACCCTTGGAGGGCTAATTATCATTATTAATTATAATAATATATCAGTTAATTAAAGTTATTAACAATCAGTGCAGGTTTCTTATTTGCTTTAAATTGCCCTGCTCTTAAAGCAGCAATGTTAAGATATGCTCTTAAATCTCTTGTACTGGGTTGCAGGCTTATGGACTTCTGCATACCTTAAGAATTAGTGCTTCCACCACTTAGGTCAGTCTAGTTGCTGTGTTTTTGAAGCTAAGTTAAAACTAAGAAACAAAAACCGCGAGGATTCAAGTTCTGAGTGAAACTTCTGCCTCTTAATATGGCACTATAAAAAAAAAAAAAAGAGCTGCTGTTGATAAAAGAATCTGTTGCTGATGAATATCAGTAACGAAATTTGCATCGGAAGTAATCTGATGCAAATTATAACGGAATTTCTATTGTTGAGTTGCAATTTATAGATTTAATCAGCAACGGATAATTCGTTGCAAAATATTTTTCATTTGCAATGGATAATGTTTTTAAATTGCAATGAATTTCCATTGCAATTTAAATTTGCAATGGCTTTGCATTGCAATGCAAGATTTTTATTTTAAAATCTATTGCTAAACATATTTAGATGCTAATCCGTTGTAAATATTTCAACCAAAATTTTCAATCGCAAAAATTCTATTGCTAATCACCCCTTTTTTTTTTTGTAATGTGGTCTTTTGTGAGATTTGAATGCTCTGTGATGGATGAGAGCTTCATATGTATTTTAGGTATGTGTGAGGATTGGAGGTTTGAGCCTTAAGAGTGGCTCTCTTGATTTTATACCCGTCCCTTTTTTTCTTCTTTCTTTCTTTTATAAAATGAAGAACAAACCACATAAATTACATGTTGATTTTCTCCACTTTTTTTTTATATATATAAATTCTCCTATAGTTTACTTCATAAGAATCTTGTGTGATATAGACAAATTCTTGACCACTGGAACTCGAGTTGCTAAATTATTGTCATGAATAAAATGTTGTATGAAATTAAATATTGAAAGTTTAGATCATATTCACTGTTTTGAGACCTATTTTTTTAGGTATTTTTTGTGGGTTCGAGTTAAGCGAGTAAAACTCTTATTATTTCATATTCTTGTAAGGTTTGATGATGAATGGTGATGAAAATCATTCATATAAAACAAAAAGTTGCAAAAAGTAAAGGAGATGATGAAAGTATGTTGGTAGGATTGGTGATCAAAGCCAGAACATGGACGCAAAGACTGTCAACTTGTCATCTTTAAAACTTCGTCTTTCTTTAACTATTATCAAAATAACCAAAATTCAAAGGGAAAAGCGTTGTAAATATCCATCGTGAAAAAGATGGTTTAATGTTTATCTAAACAAACCAAGTAACAAAGAGAAAAAAAACAAAAGAATAACATCAAAATAAATATTATGAGAATAAAAAAAAATTATTTGATTTGAAGAAAAAATAAAAGTGATAGAGACAAAATAATAAAGAAAAAAAGAAGAAGAAATATTAATTTTAAATTGATTGTCAATATAAATTCAAATTTAGAGACTAAACTTAACAAAAAAATCAAAAACCAAATTTCAAAACATAGACACATAGTATAGACAAATAATAGAGATTGTCCAAGAACGATAAAAAAAATTAATACAAGAAGGGTTGAAGAAAAATAAAACATATAATTGCTTTCAATTAGATACCAAAATTATAACAAATTCAAACCCTGGAATTGAAAAATATAAATGGAATTAAAAATAAAAAAAATAAAAGTTAAAATAAAAAATAGCATATATGATCAATTTTTTTATTGGAGGATAAAATTGAAACAAATTATAATATATAGACTGAAAAAATTAAAAGAAAAAAAATCAAAAGAATAAAAAATGTAATAAAATATAACATACAATTAATTTTAATTAAAAAATAAAATCAAAAAAATGAAAAAACAAAAGAATTAAAGAATAAAATGTATTTTGACGATGCAAGAAAGAGAAAAGGCACAAAAATACATAAAACCGACCGCGAACAATCATCCACTCATTTTTTTCAACACGCTTATCACCATGTGGAAGAAGCTGACACATGTAAGTAGAACATCGCCATCACTGAACTTGGTAACAGCATGCTTGACAATCACCTTGTCTGCAATTATGATCTTCTCGTCCATGAATCTATCAATGTCCGAATGAAGATTTGTTTTTGCTTCCATTTCAGACAAGGACAAAGGTAACTTGGCAATTCGACTCTTCAGAAACCCGATTGCATTGCCCATCCTGATAGAAAGTGGGCGGCACTCGATAAGAAAAGAAACGTAACTACCTGTTCTTACTGTCAAGTCCCGAGCAAGAAAGTGGGCGGCGCTCGATGCAACGGCAGCGCGGCAAGGAGCCGCGTCCAGCAGACACGCATGCAAGTAAATCAAAAAATAATAAATGAAGCAGCCTCAACATCCCCAAATCAAAGATAATAATGAATAAACCGTATCAAAATACCATCCTACTCCTAGCCCCAGTCATATATTTTTCTAAAGGTATTTTTTTTAATATTTTTATTGTTCATCCAAATGTAAATTATCAAATATACCCTCACTGTTAATATATTATTTTTGTCCCATTTGAGGGTAAAGAAGTGGATTTACTGTTCATGATTAGTGCAAAAAACCAAAAATATCCTTGATCATTCTTCGTTTTGTTGTGTGTTTCTAGTGGTAAATTAATAGTTTTATTATCTTAAAAATATAAAAAAGATGAAAATACCCTTTAACAATCAAATAATATCAACTGCTCCTTATGAAAAGTTAAGAATACTCTTATAACCAAGAATTAAATGTGTTAAAAGAGCAAAACGATAATTATTCTATTATAATACACAGTAACCTGAGTTTACTGCTGAAGTGTTTAAACGACAAGGTTTAGCCTTTTTTAATTTGTTTTTAATTAATTGAGAATAGATAGGTTTTTTAGCCTTTATTTATAGTTAAATTATTAGAATAACTTTCTAGAAGAAGAAGAAGAAGAAGAAGAAGAAGAAGAAAGGAATTTGGATCCATAGATTGTATGGACATTATATTTTATTAATGAACACTTTCTCTCTCTTCTTGATAAATATGTTAATGTCCTTTCAATTATTTTTTGTATACAATAAGAATCAAATTAGATATAAACGAATAAATGATAGGACACCATCATACATTGAAAAGATGAAAGAAAAGAAAAAAGCTCATCTTAGACCATGGATGTGCTTCTAATAATCATAAACGGCTATTTTATAATCTTAGCTCATCTTGCCACCGCAAGTAAATCACTTCATCTACTATATATATATATACATACATACATACATATATAAGTCAATCTAAATATACACTAAGAGTAAAAAATGAAAACAACTCAAGCTAGAAAACTTTAAGTTTTTTTTATTATTATGACGATCAAGTATAGAACCGTCTTTTCACTATGAATTCATAGTGAACATCCACAATATTTTTAATATTTTGTACAGCTTAATTTATAATGTAAAACGTTCATGAAATGAAATTGAAAGAAGAAACGATCATCAAAAAGATCACCCATTGATGATCGTATTGCCACCATAAGAAAAACTGAAGAATAAACTTATCCAACGATAATATTTCCAAATGTTTGTAATATTCACAGGCTCCTCCCCTCGCTAGCCATTCCTGCAGCGATGTTCGGCTTTGCAACCTCTTCCTGGTGGGACTGGAGTGAGGCACCGGGGATTCGTTTTTGGATCACATCCTAGACCTCCATAACTTATGTAATTTGGTTTGTCTCTCATGGTGCTGGCCACATCTCCTGCTACAAATGTGGTCATCAAGAGCATGAAAACCCCCAAAACCAGCAATACTTTCGACGACGCCATTAAAATACCAGCAATCAATACAAGTGTAGCTCCTTTCAGAAGATTGAATCGGTGACAAGAATAGTCTGGCTTTTATAAATATATAGCATGCATGCATGCATGCAGTGTTTGCCATATATAGCACAGCTTTTTCGGGGCTAATAATGGTGTAATGGCAAGCTATTTTTCCTTTCTACTACATGATCTTACCCTGATATTCATGGTAATATCTGTGTATATGGATAAACATGATCCAAAAAGGTAGTGGAGAATCGTACAAAGTGGACAAAATCTCTCTATCTATCGCACAAATTGCTTTGATTATACTATCTATGTATTACCGACAATTTTGCTCTTATAAACAGGGCATTAGGTGCCTGAATGATTCTGGTGCAAGAGGTCCCGAGTTAGATTTTGAGAGTGTTTAATATTATATTTCAAGAATATTTAAAAAAAATGGATTTTTATTTATTTATTTTATATTTTAAATTAATAAAATCATGGCTTTATATTATTTTCATGTAATGATATTAAAAATATTTTTAAAAAATATATATAATTTTAATATATTTCTAAATAAAAAAATATTTTTAAAAACAATCTTAACGACACTATGTAATATTCACTTATTAGAAATCATTCTACAGAATATGTGAATTGCGATTAGAAATTCAAGGCATAAGTTCCACTCATATCAATAATTGATTAATAAATTAATGTTAAGTATGTTTAATTCGTGTTGAGTTATATAAAAATAAATACAAAGATGAAAGATAAAATCATATCGTATCTGATAAAAAATAATGAAAATTAAAAATTATTTTTAAAATTCCTTCTCCCCTCTCTTCTTCTATATGTGAATATCCATCAGCAAGCACTCCAAAAGTATTGAAGTCGAATAAGAAGAGATGCCTTTACTGTTGTTATTACCAATCAAATCAGTAATGGGGCTTTATTGCATCCTAAGAGATAAAACCCTAAAAGACTCTTTTTTAATTACCTTTATACATTTACGTCAAATAAACTATAATTCTTGGCCAACATTTTTGTTGTTGACTATTACTTAACAACGAAAATTCCATTGCTAAGCTTTATTATTCAATGGAAATTCTGTCGTTAATTTCCATTGTTGGGTTGTAGCCAACAACTGATTTTGTGTTGTTGACCATTATTGTTGTTTTAATTGATATTAATTTTTCTGATTTATTATTTTTGTAACTAATTATTAATGGATATTTTAATATATTGAAATATCATTAATATTTAAAACTAAATATGATTCAAATAAAAAGATACATTAACAATATATGGCAGTCGAGGTCAAGGTTGATACACTAGCGAAGATACGTGACCCATAGATGTCATTGTATGTTATGACATCGACGAGGCTATATGTGTTGGCATACCTTAGCCCATATTTGATATGCTATTATAGCATCTATAATTGTTCATAAGAAATTTTTTTATGGATTCTATCTCCTATTTCATTTCTAAAATGAGATTATCTTTTTTCTTCAACTCCTATTTCAACTCTCGATAAGATGAACTGAGATATGATGACTCCATTGAGTAAGAATATGATGAAGAACTCGTACTAATTATAGATTTTGGCATATGAGGTGCACCATATAGTCTACCCTTTGCAACTCCACTGAAACCACACACCAATTTGCTCCGTCAAATAAAGGATGAATTACCCGATCAGTGCTATACTTCGCAACCATCTTTTTTTTATAATTTTCTTACAAAAACAAATACATGTAAAATTAAATTAATTTGAGTTTTAAATGATATTTAAATTATATTGAAAAAATAAAAAATAAATACAACTACTATTTTAGACTTGTTGTCTACAAATGTGCCAGACTCCTTCGCACTCTGATGTAAAATTGAAAGGGCATCATCACATGGAGGTTCTTTCCCGCCTGCTTATTCTTGCTATCAACATTAAAAAAATAAGATAAATATTAAAAAAAACTTAAAATTATTTATGTTGAACAAAAAAAATTCTTACCATGCTAGCTCCATATGATACAAATGACATTAGACCACCAAAATAAGTGCTTATTTTTCCATCAGTTTGAGTTAATCGATCCCGCTTTGAAGATTTTGATAGTCTTTGGAATTCAAGGGTGGACCAAACATCTTTGATCATGTTATTCCAATCATCATTGTTTATCCAAATAGGACTTTTATCAAGGCAATCTATAATATTTGTGGTGTTCATACTTGACATAGCTTTCTTGCAAGCTCGTGTCAATTGTTAGTTCAATGCAACCTTAGCTTTATCTTCCCAAATGTTATGAACAATCTGTTCATCTTTCTTGGGGAATGTGTATTTTTTTCTAGCAAATAAAATATGATAAGTAAATAGAAATTTGCAAACAACATCTTCAAATATTACAAAAAAAAAAATACTCTATGGAAAAGTATATCATATTCCAAGAAACTGATTTATATAGCTCAATGATTAAAAAAATATATCCATTGACCACTATCAATTAATGTATAATTTATTAATTAGCAGTGAGCATATTCTTATAATTGAAGTGTCAACTGTGCCAAGACAATATGCAACAAAAAGACAATATCTACATCAAAGTTGATGTTGTTTTTATACATATATTAAAGTCAATGCTAGCTTAAGTAGTTTTCATAATTGGGCACTTAGTTTAGTGCATTCTTTTTCAAATATGCAATAAAATGAGCAATCAATTTTTTTCATACCGTAAACTCTTTAGATAGTTCATCCTTGCACAATGAATCTACTTTTTTCCTAGAGTGTCATGCCCCCTTAAAATTAGCTCTCAATATGCCTCCGATTTCACATCCACATGATGATTTATTGAACCTTAATATATTATAATAACAAAATTTCATGAAACAAATATTGACACAAATAATAACTGTTGTAAATTGAAAATTTTAACTTACTCTATTGTTCCATACAAACTAAACTCTCTTTTTCTTCTAATTGGATCCATTTTTGTATCAAAACCCTTTTGTTTAACTCTTTTATCAAAATTGTATCGAGAAGAGGTCGAACCATAGTTTGCTGAACACCATCTTGATCTTATAAACCTCTCACATTACTACCATATCCCTCATCTTCATCTCTAATATCATCCTCATCATCATTATTATCATCATCACAAACTACTCTCTTATAACCTCATATAAAATATATTCTTTATATATAAGTGGGTCATCTCGAGGGAATCCTTCTTGAGTTTGAAGCAAATTTTGAAAATCAAAACTCTAATACACATTTACCCTCTCATAACCTTGTTGGTAAGGATGTGTACTCACCAATATGGGTATATAATAATCCTGTAAGTTATGATGCTCAGGTTAGCGAGCAGTGGATGTTTTGTTATTCAGCCTAGATAGAATGCGATTTGATTTAGATGATTGGACCTATCACTCCTCGAATCTAATATGGATCCACGTTGAACATTATAAAAAAAAATGAATTGACATCAATAATAACATAAATGAAAACAATATAAATGAAATATTATAAAGAATGAACTAAACAAATGAATATGATCTATATAAACTAATGAATATGATAATAAAATAAATATGAACAAAAGAAAATTAATATCATAACTAAAAATAAAGATATTTTATTACAAATTAGAAAAGGTATTATCATGCTAATCATCTTTATCATCACTTCTAATTACATCATCATCACCATCGATATCATCACCATCATTAATTTCTTCATTTGAAGCCCTTTTAACTTCTTCTCTCCAATTTGCCTCTACCTAAAACAACTTATCTTGATTGATTTCTAAGATGCTTCAACAAGTATATTTGGATCATCAAGTATCAGATTAGGAAGGACACAACATGGTTAAGAAATCACATCGAATTGACCACTATCAAATGAGTTCACATTGTTAGTGTCTTTGATAAATTCACTCATATCAATATTATAATAACTTCTAGCAGTTGTCTTTATAATTGTCCATCATTCTAAGGATTTATTATTGGGTGGACATATATAGTAGACTTGTTGATATTGTTGCTCCACTACAAAATCCTCATTCCCATCTAGTCTAGAAGTATGCTTGATTTCAACCAAACAATTTGAATGATGCACTCTGAGCCCTTGTTTTGTATCATACCAATAAAATTTAAACATAAATATCTTGCACTTATTTCCTAAATATTTAAGTTGAATGACTTCTTCACGCATTCAATAATAATCATGTTCATTATCATCATAGCAACTTTCTTTCACACAAACCTCATTATTCATTGTTTTTTTAAACCGATCATAACATTGAGTATGGAATTTGAAACCATTCACATAATACCCATTATAATATTTCACTAAATTTGAAGGGCTCATAACAAGTGAAAAGATTTGATTCTCAATTCCATTTGATTTGTATTCAAACTACTATAATAATAAATGATATAAGAATTCATAATTTCAAAATAAATTGAGTTCAAAAAAATATTTGATGAAAATACTCACATTATTTTTCAGCAAATTTGGAATTATCTCCTCACATAGTTTTTCAATTTCAACATTGCTCAATGATGATTGTTGAGACTTTAGCTCTTGAAGTTATTGCCTAAAGTTTTAAAATGTTAGTTAAAATTAAATTATTATGAATTAAGTTTGAAAAAAAAAATATTACACACTTATTTTATATAGGGCATCAATTCCTAGCAGTTGAATATAACATAGTTTTGTGCAATTTTCAACTCAGTATGTGATAACAGTCTTCGAAAAAATGTTTTGGATATTTTTTTCCCAGGATAGAAATAAATAGAAACTTATCCATTTAAATTTTTATGTCCACCATTGTCAATTCTTGGAACTCGATTCCATATTTTTTTCACATCATCACCGAAATAATCAAATGCAAAATTGATAATTTCATCAATTAAGTATGCTTCACATAAGGAACCCTCAACTTGAGTTTTATTGGTCACTTTGTTCTTCAAATATAACATATGCCTACATTATATATGTCAGTTAGTTTGAAAACAACAAAAAACCATAATGAATAAATATTATATGGTAGACAAACAACTATTCAAATGAATACATCCATCGATATTGAACGGATCCACCAACTTTTGCCTCATAAGATAGATGTATCATTAAGTGTTTAATGGCATAAAAAAAATTAAGTAAAAATCCCTTCAAGTTTAGACATTATTTCAATTATATTCATCTACATCAACTTCATGTAATGGACATTTAAATTTATAGCACAAGTTTCCTAACAAAATTAACAATCCAATTAATGTCTCCCATCATAGTTTAAGCAAGTAAGGTTAGAAAGCATTATGAAAACGTCTTTGTATAAAAACAAAATAATTATGACTTTTAATGCCTGAAAACTTACATTGTGTCTCTTTTACATAACGTGATATGTTTGAAGCATAACCATTAAGAAATGAAAATTCTTTTATCAATGACAACAATTGTTGTTGTTGTTTCTTGAAAAGATAATAAGTGCATTTAGGTGTGAAATAAGAGTAAAACTCTCTCTTATACATGTATAGTAAATATTCTGTTAGTGATATGTTATCATGTGGTTTCTTCATCTGTTTAATTTTTTTGTTTAATTGAAAACATTAATTTTTTTTTATTTTTTAAGTAATATTCTTAATATTATTATATTAAAAGTATTTCAGAACACTATGATTAAATTAATTTAAGATAAAAAGAAATATTTGTTCATTTTTTATATATTTAAATATGCTAATATCAAACAAATATCAAAATATATAATTAGCCTAACATATTTTTAAGACAGAATACTTTAAAAATAATCTTTATTATTATTTTGAACACCTTATCCATAATAAAATCAACATGTAAATAATACATTAATTTTTCTTTTGTCTTTGAATTTGATTCTTCAATTATTTTCATTTGTTCTTTATATATTTTTTTTTCAATACTGCTAATATTGTTACTGGTGTTACTTTCAATCATATTAATAATAGTGAGAAAATAGTCCAAGTAATTTATCATTTGGTGTTGTATTTATTAAGAAATAATTTTTACAACTTCTATATATATAATATTTGAAATCTAGTAATTTATCATCCAATATTGTATTTGTTAAATATCCTATAACTCAAATATCCTATAACTCAATTGTATCTTTGATTTTTTATCTTATTTATTTAAAATTATATTAGTTAATATTAGCACTAAACTCAAAACAAATGTCCTATAATTATTATTTTTTACATTACCACATACAAATTATGCCTAGGTTGATTTTTTCACTTAGATGTATTGCATGATAAAAAAATCTAGCACCCTTAATATTTTTTATAATTTTAAAAACTATGGTTATGGCTGTGGTGAAGCACAAGGCAAGTAGCTCGTACATTTTTTCATTGTAGATCATTGTCTCAATTTTTTAACCCTTTTTGTTTATGTGTGGTTTCATATATTTTTTGTTTACATGATATTAGAATTGAAATATCATATATAAAAAAAGTGCAAAAATCAATTTTAAACAATATTATAACATTGAGTAAAAAATTATATCAATTATTATTTTTATTGTTAAATTATCACAATCATTATAGCTGCTATTATGAAAATTATTATAAATAATCAATATTCTAATTATTATTGGAAATAGTATCACTTCCACCATCATTATTGTTATTATCGTTGTCATTATTATTACAATAATGAACACCTTAATTTTTATTAATATCATTTAAATTATAATTAGTATTATTATTATTATTAAAATTGTTTTTGATAAATTATTATTGCTATTATCATTATTATTAATAATATCATTATTATTACCATGATTATAACACCTAAAATGATTATTACTAGTACTACTAAAACAATAAAATTATTAAATTACCTAGAGAAATAAAAAAAATAAAAAACTTTAACAAAAGAGCAAGCAAGAAAAAACAAACTAAAATTATTACCACTGTGTAAATAATGGAAATAAAAAAGCCACCTTAAATAATTAAAAAAAAAACCTAAAAACTTTAACAAAAGGGAAAATAAAAAATTAAATAAATGAAAAAAAATATTATCAGCTTAGAAAAAATGATTTAACTTGAAGAACAAATATAAAAAAAGAACAAAAGGAAAGAAAAAAAAGAAATATCATTTTTCAAATGACTACCTACACAAATTAAAATCTAAGGACCAAATTAAATTAAAAAAAAATCACCAAAAGAGAAAATAATAAGAATTAAAAAACCAAAACTAAGAGTGTATATATATATATAAACTTGGAAAAAAAAAGCAAACAAATTTTAAAATTAAAAAAAAATTAAAAACATTCTCTAAAATTATTATTATTATTGCATTAAAAAAACCAAAAAATTATCTAAAAAAAAAACTTTTACAAAAGAGCAAAACACAAAAAAAAATAAAAAAAATATATTATTAGAATAAAAAAATAATTTGATCTGAAGAAAAAAAAAAGGATAAAAGAAGTAATATCAATTTTAAATTGATTCCCAACACAAATTCAAATTGAGAGACTAAACCAAACAAAAACAATTATAGATATCAAAAATCAAATTTCAAAGCATATACACATAAGTATGGATAAATAATAAAAAGTGTTCTAGAAGGATAAAAAAAATTAAAGAAATTAAAATAAAGATAAAAAATTAATATAATAAGGTTGAAATAAAAAATTAAATATATAATCGCTTTCATATGGATGACAAAACTATAACAAATTCAGACCTTGTGATAGGAAAAAAATAAATGGAATTTAAAAAAGAATAATCAAAAGAATAAGGGTTGAAATAAAAAATAACACATGTAATCAATTTTAATTCGAGGACAAAATTGAAACAAATCAAAACACGCACATCAAAAAAATTAAAGAAGAAAACATGAAATCAAAAGAAGAAGGGACGAAATAAAAAAAACATATATGATTAATTTCAATTAAAGGGTAAAATTGAAAAAACCAAAACTTCTTTAGAAGAAATAAGGCAAAAATCAATTATCAAAATGTATTTTAAAGTTGTAAGAGAGAGAAAAAGCATAAAAAAGTGAAAACGACCATAAACAATAGTTCACCCACCTTCTGTCGACACGCACCTAACCATGTGAAAGAGACCATGATGGCACACACGTAGGCATAATAATCTGGCATTTTCCTCAGCCTCTATACATAGTATGCATCACCTGAAAGGTGTATCCAACAAACACGTCAACAAGTAAATTAAAATATAATAATAAACAAACATGAAACTACCTAAACACCCTCCGAACCAGAGATAATAACGAAAAAATGGGGTATCACAATACCATTCTGCCCCGAGCTTCAATGTTCTATTTATATATTTTCTGAGAGTATTTTAGTAGTTCAATTGTTCACCCAAATGAACAATTAAATTTCTTAGCTGACATCAAAATAAAAAAAAAAAAAATAGATTAAACTTTCTTGTAGGGTTTTTTCATCTTTGACTCATGGTTTTTCCCATTATACTTAGATGGACTAGGGAGTATTTTGATCTTTTAGTCATATAAATATTAAAAAAATAAAATAAAAAGTATTGGTGCCTATCACGCATGTACAAGCGAGTAAACATCACCCGTGTTTTTCAAGCAACAACATTGGAACCCTAGTGTCATCCTCTCTGTAGTGGTGTTATGTGTATGTGTGGTGGAGTGACGATCGAGTTCTAGTAGGTTTTTTCTTCCTCTTTATTTTCTCTCTCTTCTTCACAAAATATATTAGTGTCCTTCAATTATTTTTTGTATCAAACAAGAACCTAATTAGATACAAAAAAATAAATGATAGGATATTATCATACCTTGGAAATGAGAAAAGAGAGAAAAGATGAAGGAATGGAAAAAAGTTCATCATAGAACAATGACTGCTTAACCCCACACATGGGATGCATCCTTAAAAAACAAAACATGGATGTACTTCCAATGTAATAAAAAAGGGTTATGCTTTGCCACCACAAGTAAATCACTTCATCTACTTTATATTTGTGTGTGTGTGTGTGTGTATATATAAACAAAGAGTCAAAAATGAAAACTAGAAAGCTTTAAGCTTTTTTATTATGATGACGATCAAGGATAGATTCGTCTTCTCATTATGAATTCATAGTGAACATCCACAATATTTTTAATATTTTTTACAGCATAATCTATAAAGAAAAACGTTCGTGAAATGAAATTGAAAAGCGAAGAAACAATCATCAAAAAGATCACCCATTGATGATCGTATTGCCACCATAAGAAAAACTGAAGAATAAACTTATCCAACGATAATATTTCCAAATGTATGTAATATTCACAGGTTCCTCCCCTCACTAGCCATTCCTGCAGCGATGTTCGGCTTTGCAACCTCTTCCTGGTGGGACTGGATTGACGCACCGGGGATTCGTTTGTGGATCACATCCTAGACCTCCATAACTTATGTAATTTGGTTTGTCTCTCATGGTGCTGGCCACATCTCCTGCTACAAATGTGGTCATCAAGAGCATGAAAACCCCCAAAACCAGCAATACTTTCGACGACGCCATTAAAATACCAGCAATCAATACAAGTGTAGCTCCTTTCAGAAGATTGAATCGGTGACAATGATAGTCTGGCTTTTATAAATATATAGCATGCACGCATGCAGTGTTTGCCATATATAGCACAGCCTTTTTCGGGGCTAATTATCGTGTAAGGGCATGCTATTTTTCCTTTCTACTACATAATCTTACCCTGATATTCATCGTAATATCTGTGTATATGGATAAACATGATCCAAAAAAGTAGTGGAGAATCATACAAAGCGGACAAATCTCTCCAACTATCGCTCAAATTGTTATGATTATATATTTTAATACCGACAATGCAGCTGTTCAATATAGGGCATTTGGTCTAGTGGTATGATTCTCGCTTTGGGTGCGAGAGGTCCCGAGTTCGATTCTCGGAATGCCCCCTTTTCACGTACCTCCTGTAGAGTTTTGACAAATTTGTGGAAGCTTCTGATTGATTTTCCTAGCCAGGGATCGGGAAATAAACAAAGATTGTTGGTTGATTATTGTTTTGACACACAGAGTATTCATATCTACCAGTCATTTTCATGGATCCAAAGTGTAATAGCTCATTCAAAACGTCCATTTTTAATCGCCATTTGTAATACAACATCAGAACGTACAGTTCGTTAACATTTACGTAAAATAAACTATAATTCTAGGCCAAAATTCAGTGAAAGCTCATCGCAACTGTTATGGTCAGCTATGCGAGTCTTGGCATACAATCTCTGGAAAAAGTAAAATGAAACAGAGTTGTTGCAGTGCGGAGAGCAAATGAGATGAGAAAAGTCTAATCTAATCAATAGAAATCTTCAGCCATGTTCTTACCATATTGTTCATCGCTTAATTGGAGATCTTGATCTGCTAAATCGAGAGCTTCCCCGCTTCTCGAACATTAGTTTAGCCATCTGCAACTTCAGCAACCAGACTTACTGTCAGAGCACCTGAAGGCTATCTACTGAGAGCATGAAAATCCGTTGCTGATTGAAAAAAAATAGTTTTAAGCAATGAATTTTCGCAATGGAATAATGGATCGGCAACAGACTGTGTTAAGCAATGAAAAATCCATTGCAGATATGATTATTTCAAATCTAAAATGGATTAACAACGACAAATTTGTATTAGATAGTTTCCATTACTAATGTTTTTTAGCGACGGATTACAGGTTGTTAATAACCCCTTTTATGAGTAGTGAAAGGATAAAGAGAGGCAGACCTCTCAAGCAATAGACAGAAGAAGAAGAACTAGGTGTGAAGTCTGGTTATCTAGGGGAAACCATGAACAAACTTATAAAAAAAGGTGTGAAGGAGTGGCTATCTCTGCTGAAAAACCCCACACTTCTCTTTGATGAGCTAACAAGGGGCACGATGCTCCAGGTGTAGCAAGTGAGTACGCAGAGTGCTGAGAATATCGTCATTAACTGCCTAGTTTGCTTAGAAGATGTGGCTAAAGATTCTATTATTTCTCTTGTCCCATGAGGAATAAACTATGGTGGGAAGAATTAGACCAGGAACCAAGAGGTCGAGGTCGTGCTTTCTTCTATATTTAGAAGAGGCCCGAGTGAGAAGAGGGTTTCATATGATCTATATGAGGCCATTGCATTAACGGAAAGATTGAGATATCTAGTTTTTATTCCAAATTGAATGGTAGTAAATTTTTACTTTTAGTATTAAATATATATGTTAGAGAATAATATAAATTATATTCTAGAACGTCACCTAACAACTTGAGCTTTTAGGTGAGATAGTCCATTTACATGGTATTAAAATCTTGATGACTCAATAGTTACGAGTTTAAATCTCACTACTCTCATTCTATTTCTTATAAAAATCAAACACAAGGTAATTTGAGTTGTGCAAGTTTCAAACCCAAAAAGTTCTCACTTTAAATAATATAAAGTTCTCACCTAACAGTTTAAGTTTTTAGTTGAGATAATTACTTGACAATATCTTAAATAGTAAATGAAGAAATAATTTGACGAGATTTATCTAGTAAATTCAATTCTATAAGATAATATATTTCTAATACCCGTTTAGCCTAAACATTTATTGTATTATAGTTTCATAAAAGTTCAACTCAAAATATAATGTAAGATTTGATAAATACTTCTAATCTAAAAAAGCTAGTTTCAAAATATGATGTAAGATTTGAAAGATATGTCTAATCTAGAAAAACTAGTCTACATATAGTTTCATAAAAATTCTTGCTCATAACTTTTTTCCTTTTCTTGCATGCATTATTTTTTTGTGAGGATCAAAAATCACTTTTCAGCACCAATAGGTATTTTCTACTAACTTTACTCATCAATTTTTCCTTCAATGACATGCCAATAATATACCCAATTAAAATTTTTTTATGCGAGGAAACACCACTCCCAGAAAATGTATTTTGTAGATCTAGGTTAGCGAGTAAAATCCTGGTTGTCCTAAATTTTTAAAAGAGATGCACACTCTAACTTGAACTCTAAATCTACTACACATATCACAAACCCTTTATCATCACATCACGCCCGTAGAACCCGATGAAAACTACCAGTATATCCATAAATGGTGATTATGGCATATGAACCGATGATCCAACTCTCTTGGAAAATATTTTCCTATTCCATGAGGGAAATTCAAAGAGTAAATGTATTTATACACCAACCAAGAAGTTCTAGACCTAGAAAGCTGGATATACACAGCCTCTACGACATATATTTTATAAGCACACTTAACTCTTTCAATTCTTAACTTGAGCAACTGAGAGCAGGGTGTTCATTCATTAGCCCATGATGGTCTTGCCCGAAAAAGTTCACATCTAATTCAAAGTTTCTCACAACTTCATCAAAATGCATCTTAAAATTATCCTTGGAACGAGACATGATCTTCTCCATCCCAGACATTACTCTTTCCTATAGAATTCAGAGCAAGCTTTCCAATCTTTCAATGGTACCAATTCAGAATTATAAGGATTATTTGTTATAATTCTGTGGAAAATGTAATTTATACTGCAAATAATTGTACCTGAATTGAAGAAAAAAAACTAGAATGCACCCTGCCACTAGTATCTGTCTGGGAGTATAGTTGCGATTATATTTAAAAGTGTTTTTATTTATAAATATATTAAAATGATTTTTTTTATTTTTTAAAAAATATTTTTAACATCTGCACATGAAAATGATTTAAAAATATTAAAATAAATAATTTAAAATAAAAAATAAAAAAATTTCAATTTTTTTCAAAAGTATATTCCAAACATATTCTCAGGCACCCTCTTAAAACATTCTCATCAAATTACTGGATTATCACAAGTAATAGCACCATTAACACTTGCACAAAATCTTTGAAGGTTGGCATTCCTCGATGATCTTACCCCAGATTAAATCCTGAAGATTAGGCCTTGGTAAACTAGCAAACGAGAACAAGGGCTAGTTTAAAAAAATTGAAATTTCAGGGGTATTAACATTAAAAGATGCTAATTTTTATGGGCCATTTTGAAATTCAACAATGTCAAACGATACCATTTTGATGTCAAGTATATGACCATCATTTCATCATTCTTTTGGCATATTTATTTTTACATTTCAAAAACATTTTGAAAAAATAAAAATTTATTATTTTTTTCTTTGATTCAAATTAATTTATTTTTTATTATTTTTAGACTATTTTGAAGTGCCCATATTAAAAAATAATTTTTTAAAAAATAAAAATAGATATTATTATAATATACTTTAAAACAAAAATTATTTTAAAAAACTATGAGTATCACACTTCCAAACACATCCTTTGTCCTATTCTTCAAAGCAAAATATAATGGTTTTCAAGAGAGAAACCCTAACTTTGGTGTTGAGGATGGGTTTTGAATGTTTTTTTTCTTGCCAAAATATAATATTATCATTTAATAATATTTTTTTATTTGAATTTGGTATTTATTCTTTTGACTCTATTTGTTTTTGTTTTTTATTATTTTTTTAATTTATTTTTCTTTAATTTTTCCCGTTATCATTTAGTTTTATTTAATTTTTACATCCAATTTGATCTTAATTCTATTTTTTTAATTTTAGAATTACCCACGACTAGTTCATACATTTACTATGCTAACTCGTGTAGGCTCAAATAAAAATTTTTGGTACATTGTAGATAAAAAAGAATTAGATTTTTTATATTTGTTAATTCAATTAGTCGAGTTTATTATAAAGAAATGATTGGAATACGATAACATATTTGTACGGCAAGAAGAACTTAATTTCGGTTCTGGGCATGTGTGACCCGATCAAGAAACCTCCTTGCATTTTATCTCAATCAATCCAGGAGTGAATATCCGAATTAATTTATATGTTTTTTAACTAATTTTATGGTTGTTGAATTGAATAACCGGTGAGATCCGAACTAATAACTTTTAGAAAACAAATTTAGAACCGAACTGACAACATCCCATTTATAACTCATCTCGACAGCCGCAGCATTATTCTCGCCGCCAATACAGAAGACTTTACGAAATATCTTTGGTCAATTTTCCACCTTCACTGAGCACGTGTGACCTTTTCCTTCAAATTCCACAATTTTTTATAAATATTTTAGAGGTAATTCATCATTATGATCGGATCATATGATAATAATTATTTGTTTGAAATGTTTTTTCAACTACTCATCTTATCTCGACTAAAATGGTTAATTTCGTTTCAATTGCTGTTTTTTTAATTGAAATAAAATATTTTAATTTTATAGTGTTTTAGCTTATCTTTTTAAGGTTGTATTATTTATATATAATTAAATATATTAATTCAAAAAAATAGTTCAAATATAAAAATAAAATTATTTAGAATTATGTAATTTAATATAAAAAAGACACAATAAATTTTTTTTTCTAAATAAAATTATGAACAAGTATAATATTACCCGAATATCATTATTAATCTCGCAAAGTCATTAGATCCTCTGATTACTCTTAAATTTTAACATAATATATATAAATATTTCAAGCAACTCCTCATAAAATTTTATCTTAATCTAACTGTTAGATTAATATATATGATTGATATTATAAAATTATTCATTAACAAAAAAAACACTATTTGGCTGAAACATAATAAGCGAAATGAAACAGGTACATTTTAACTGGTATTTAGTAAAAAAATTCAGAATAGACCTGAATTTAAATTGAAATAAAATATATAAAAAATCTATTTCATTAAAAAAAAAACATTTTTTTATTTCTATTTTATTTTATAAATCATAAAAATTATCAAGAAAAGAAAAGAGTTTATTATAGTTAACGACAAACAGAAAAGGGTAAAAATAACTCCTCAACAAAACTGACGTGTCACATTAAAAACTTTTGAAGTCCTAACGAACTGTACAGCAACAAACAACCACCACCTCCAATTTCTCTGCTCATATTCCCAAAATTCAACACGTAATCTACTTCTTCTGAAGACCTATCAAATGGAAGCGGGATCATCGCCATCCTCTGGCGCAGGCGGAGGACCGGCGCCGTTCTTGATAAAGACTTATGACATGGTGGATGATTCATCGACTGACGAGATTGTATCTTGGAGTTCGAACAGAAACAGCTTTGTCGTTTGGAACCCTCCAGAATTCGCCAGAGTGTTGCTTCCTACCTACTTCAAGCACAATAATTTCTCTAGCTTTATCAGACAATTAAATACCTATGTGAGCCCTCCAAATTCTACTTTGTTTTAATTATTTTCTAATTATAAGTTTGGATCAAAGAGATCTTATGTTTTGTTCTGAATTGAAATTGTTGATCCCATACTGGATTGACTATTGGCAGTGAAGTATGCTTGTTTTTAGGGTTTTTTATTCTCTTTGTAAGCGTTAAAATGTTAGATCGTTTGGTTGGGTTGTGTAGATATTGTGTTTAATTTGGCCGCGGATGGTTTTGATGTCATGGGAGATTTTGAAATAGAAGAGATTAATTTGAAAAGAGTGACGGTAGTGTTAACTTGTAATTTTAGTTTCTTTTTTAGATACATGAACCTCTGAATCAATGATAGAGTGCGCGTCTGATCTGCTTCAGAATTGAATGATTGTTTAGTAATGAAATCAGCTCGATTATGAGATGCTAAAATACAATTTCCGTAGTACTAGTTCCGATAAGGGTGGATTTCGGATCAGGAAATGGAAATGGATTTGGAAACAATGGTTGTTGCATTGATAAAAGAGGTGTCTTATTGGTGGGTGGTGGAGTTCACTTACCGGTGTTTTATATCAATGAATTTTGCAAATTTTCGTGTTACATGCTTGTTATGATTTTCAGCTATGAAGGAAGAGCCTTTATGTTCAAAGATGGAATGCAACTTTGTCCATGTAGTCAATGGTGGTTGGATCTGTGACTGATTTGTGTAGTGAAAAAATTGTATTGCTTCGTGCTCTGTTTTGAAAGAGAAATCTCTTTTTACCTTTGGATTATGAAGTTTATCATCACTTCATAAAACACTTATTGTACTGTGTGCAAACTTCCTTGTATCTTGTTAACAACTCTTCAGTTGGAATATTATCTACCAGTGTGCTTTTTGTTACAAGAAACTTCCCATTTTCGAAGTTATTATCTAGTTTTTTAGATTTGTCTTTCTTTCTGTCTTTGAGCCTATGTCTTTCCATGTTGAGTTCTTTATTTGAAGAGCGAAAGGAGGGGTGCGATTGTGTGGAGTCTAATTAGCTTGTTGTCTACATGTAGAGGATTTTGGTTTTTTTAAATCAGCTTAACTCAGCACAGCATAATTTGATTGCAGGGATTTAGAAAGATTGATCCTGAGAAATGGGAATTTGCCAATGAAGATTTTTTGAAAGATCAAAAGCATCTGCTAAAGAACATCCACCGAAGAAAACCAATCCACAGTCACAGCAACCCTCCAGGTTCTTTAGTGGATCCAGATAGAGCAGCATATGAGGAAGAAATAGACAAGCTTTCACGTGATAAAGCTAAACTCAAGGCAAGTATTCTTGGGCTTTCACAGCAGCGGTCATCTGCAAAGCTTCAAGTGGAAGATCTAACACAGAGGATAGATATTATGCAGCAGAGGCAGGAAAAGTTGCTGTCGTTCTTAGAGAAGGCTGTACAAAACCCTGCTTTTGTTGAACATCTTGCTTGTAAGATTGAATCTATGGATTTTTCAGCATATGGCAAGAAGAGACGACTGCCTCAAGTTGATCACTCAATGCCAACTGCAGAAAATAGTTTTGTCGAAAATCACTGTAGTTCTAGGCCTGAGTCTAATGTCATCCATCAAGATTTCTCAAATAAGTTGAGGCTGGAATTATCACAAGCTGTTTCAGATATTAATTTGATTTCACGTAGTACGCAGAGCTCCAATGAAGAAGGGGGAAGCCCACAAAGGAAAAAATCTGAAGGGAATTCAAAAGACGGACCTACTAGGACATCAGATTTACATTTGGCACCTGAAACTTTGGAACTTTCAGATACTGGGACATCATATACATTTAAAGTGAATCCAGCTGTACCAAGAGACTTACCAGCAAGTGGGAGCCAAGCACTACATTCACTGCAGGTGGTTTCTAATGATGAAGTTGATGGCAATATTTCCTGTCAGTTGAACCTAACTCTGGCATCTTCGGCATTGCAAGTCAACAAAAATCCTTATTTAGCTAGGATACTAGGTCAGGAAATTGCCAAAGCTCCAGAATCAAGGTTTAACGAGAGTAACAAAGATTCTGACATGCGAGTTATTCAGAACATAAATCTGGGTAACGAGGGCACAACTTTATCCTCCTCCCAGGAGATCCAAAATAACAATCAAGCGCCTACATCAGCTCCAGCTAGAGCCAATGATGTTTTCTGGGAACAGTTCCTAACCGAAAGACCAGGCTCTTCTGAAAATGAAGAGGCAAGTTCTAATTACCGAGCAAACTCTTATGATGAGCAGGATGAAAGAAGGTTAGGTTTCGGAGTGCCAAGAAATTCTAAAAACATGGAGCAGCTCTCTCTATGAACATCACAATTGTCTTCAAGCTTAGAGAAGGGTGTGCTGAGGTTTCTCCTGGTACCTTTGGTAATTTCAAAATTTTACATTTGGTAACATCTAGATTATAACTTGACATGAAACTCTTATCTATTTGGTTTAAATAATATAATGTTGACAAACCACTAGTAATTGTAGTTGCTATTATTTTTTTATACTTGAGTTATTGATGTGGGAAATTGAAGTATATGCGTGTAGCTTGGTTCTGATTTGAATGGTGGAATAGTAAGCAATTGTCCGACCCTTATTGTTGGTTGGAAATTGTCTTCAGCTTCACATAAACATTAGCACATTCGAAAACAAATTCCCCTTTTCCTGCTTAATGCCCAAAGTTACAATGACATCACACTTGTTTTGCATTTTTGTTGGCGCATGTGATTATTTTAAGAGCCATTTGCTGCTTTTTACTTGGTCATATTTTTCATGATTTCTTTTTAAAACCTCACACTTTCGGAGATCTGTTTCCCTTGTCAAACAGTACTTAAAGGTTACTTGAACCAATTATTAACTATAATTGCATTTAATTATAGTGTTTAATTTGATAAATAAATCGAAATTATATTTTTAGAATTTAATTCATTTTGTTTCACATACTACTTTCATCCTCTTCATCTTCTTCTTTCATAAGTTTTTTTAAATATAATTGAATATTAAAGATAAAAAAAAAAGTCTTTATTAATAATAAATATATTTTATATGAATAAAATCACTAGTACATATAATAAACTAATTGGCTACAAGGCATCTTTATTAGGAACATTTCACCTGTACTTAAGTCAATCTCTCACTTAAGTCAATTATTCATGTATCTAATATCACATCTTTATACATAGTGATTATGTTTTTGCTAGGATAATGCTTTAATAAGATTATCTATAAGATTTTATTCAATAGGTATTCACTTTCTTTTTATATATTTTTTCTTTATGATTTCTTTAGTCATATATAATAGTTTAAGTGCATGTTTGGGTTTTTTTATGAGACTTTGGTTTCTTTTCTTGTATAATGACTATGTTATTATCAAAGTATAGGGATACTATATTAACAATGCTAGAAATCATACCCAGTTCGATCATGAACTTCTTGATCCAAACAACCTAGGAATCACACTTAGTTTAGTAATGAACTTCTTGATCCAAACAAACTCTTTTGCATCTCAAAAGTAGAGATGCATTTAACGATAGTTGTAAAATCTATTGTAATCTATTATTTAGAACTCCTCTAACTTATAACACTACTATTTAAAGTTAAAATATATTTAGATTAAGATTTATTATCATCAATATTGATTAAAAACTAAGTATATTAATAACCATGAACTTTCAGTTTATGTCCTTCATAGACCATAAATACATTCTTAGTTCTTTTAGGTATTTAAGAATGTTTTTTAATTATCTTTCACTCACTCTCACCTATATTAGATTGGTTTCTAATTGTTATGCTCAAAACATAAAAAACATTCAATCTTGTACATAACACATCATACATAATGAATTTTAAAGTTCAAGTATAAGAAGAAAAAAATTATCCTCTCTCTATCAATTTGTGTCTTATAAGGCATATCTTTGGAATGATGTATTCATTGTGGAATTAGTAAGTTTCGTCTTTTGAGTTCTTCCATGCTATTTTAGTATCTAGTCTATGCATGTAGATTGGAATAATCCAATCAAGCTTTTGGTTTTATCTTTGTATATATTTATTTCCAATAAATAAATTACTTTTCATATATTCTTCATCGAGAAATTTTAGGACTACTAGATCTTTATTGGTTAGAGTAAAGAATGTCATTTCTTATCAAAAATATATCATTTATATATAATATTAAGAAAATAATATTACTCCCACTAACCTCTTATAAACACAAAGTTTATCAATATTCTTTCAAAACCAAACTATTAGATTATCTTATCAAAATAGATATTCCAACTCTTAAAAACTTGTTTAAATCCATAAATAGAATTTTATAGCTTGCATAATTTGTTGGTAAACTTTTTTATATTTAAATCCTACAGGTTGTGTTTTATGAATATCTTTATGAAGATTCTCATTTAGGAATGTGATTTTGATATTAATTTGTCAAATCTCATAATCATGGTATGTAGTTATATCAAGCAAAATCCTTATGATTTTAGCATAACCACCAACAAGAAGTTTCATCATAATTAATCCCTTGTCTTTATTTAAAACCATTGGTAACTGGTTTAGCCTTGTATATTTATATATTGTCATCCATATCAATCTTTCTTTTAAAAACCCATTTATATCCAATAAGTTGATTAACCAAAATCCATATTTGGTTAGTATATATAAAATCTATTTTAGATTTGATGGCTTTAAACCATTTCTTAAAATCAATATTAAATTTTGTTTACAGATAGTTGGTAAGTTCATCATCATTAGCTTTCATAAGAAGTTGATATCTTAATGGTGCATGATGTGTCCTACTTGGTCTATGGAGTTCTTGTGTTTCTTGAGTTTTAGATTAAATATCAAATGTTATAATCTTGGGTTTAGATTCTATTTGAATATTCTTTTTTAAGTTTTATTTTACCCTCATTGCTTCTTTCTAAAATATTTTTTTTTAAAGGATAGTATATTTTATGATAAATATTTTTTTTCTCAACATGTTGGTAAGAACAATATTCAATTTTATTTTTTTTTGGATATTCATAAACTTAAAATTATCTAACTTAACTCTTAGCTTTTCAGATGCTATATGTTTCACATAAAAGTTACATCTCTAAATCTTAAAGTATGATATGTTCAGTCTCTTATAATTTCATATCTTATATGAAGTTTTATCAAAAGATTTTGATGTAACCCCTTTTAAAAGGTACATAACAGTTTACAAGGCATAACTATAGAGAAAAGATGAAATGTCTACATAGCTTATAATGAATTGTACCATATCCAAGGGTACAACTTTTCCTTTCAAAAACTCTATCAAGTTGTATTTTTCTAGAAAAAGTCCACTAAAAGAGAGTCCTATTATTTATTTATTTTAGATAATCTTAGAATATTTGGTTTAAGCATTCGCCACCTTGATTTGATCGAAGTATTTTGTTAATTTTTTGTTGACTTCATTTATAAATTATTTAAACCTTTCAAATAATCCAGACTTGTGTTTTATTTAATACACATAACTATATGTATAATAATCATCGGTAAATGTTATGAAATAAATATATTCATCTATGAAACGAACATGTTATTATTACAACCATTCAACCATAAAAATACAATCACATTGATGATAAATATTCATTATCACCCATCATGCATAAGAACATATTATTATGCATAATGAAAATATTGCATGTCTCAATTCTAATTATTCATTTTATATGTAAATTAAAATAATATTTTTATCACTTGGAATATTAAATTCAAATCTAATTTGATGATTTTACAAACTTAATAAATTTTATTTAATATAAAGTTTTCATTAAAAATCCATATTTCCAATTTTAATAAGAAAATCAATCCTATTGAAATCATATTTAATATAAATAATTTAATTAATTATCAATTCAATAATTGATTGATTTACATTTAATTATCAGATATAATATCTAACAACATATCATAACTTTTCAATCATTAAAAAAATCATAAATAACATAACCTTTTAATAATTAATTTCTTAATATAATTATTATCTCATGCTAAATATTTATTTTTTGAATAAATCGATGTTATAGGTTGTGACGCAAATCATTCATCAGTCACGGTTTATAGAAAACAGAAATCAAAATATAAAGATTTGTTTCAGGTTTCTTTAATCGCTCACTGGAAATCGTTGCAAAATCTGTCGCCGGAAACCTGTAATCCAGTTGCAAAATCTGTCGCCGGAAACCTGTAAACGAGATGCTATTCGTGAAGTTTGATATCTTCAATAGACTCTGCTTGCTAAATCTTGACCCCACACCAAGGCAGGCCAGTCCCAAGAACAAAAGTCAAAGCTAATACCCACAGAGAGGCACACCAATTGGGTTTTTGAGAGTGGCATTTGAAAGTGTTTTTTGAAAAATTTTGAAGATTATTTATTTTTATTTTTTAATTTAAATTTAAAAAAATTAATGTTTTTAGATTATTTTGATGTACTGATATCAAAAATAATTTTTAAAAGATAAAAAATATATCATTTTAATGTATTTCTTAATAAAAAATACTTTTAAAAATAATCTTAACCACAATCTCTAATAGACATGAAATGTTTCACTCAAAAATATTTTTAAATAATAAAAAATATATTTATTTTATTTTATATTATTTTTTTATTTTAAGATATTAATATCAAAAATAATTTTTAAAAAATAAATATATTATTTTAATATATTTATAAAAAAAAAACATTTTCAAAAATAATAATAATTAACTTTCAAACAGCTAAAACATGATTACAAAGTAGATAGGGTTCGCTTCAGTATGCTGAAATAACTTTGCATTAAATTTTCCACAGTGGGACGGGCCCTCTCATTACACCGCTTGACCTACACCTCATCTGCTTCTCTGAGCTGCCATGAAAGAAATGCTAACTTGCCATTTGTTTCCAACTAGAAGACTCAAGTGGGTGTTTATTTCTGTGTATCAATGTTTTTTAAACTGTTTTTTTATTTAAAATTAATTAAATAAATATTTTTATTCTTTTAATGTACTATACTCGTCCAGAATCTCATTTGCTATATATTATTAGGGTTTTTTTTTATTATTAAGATAGATATTTAGACCAGCTCATATATAACTTGATTAATTCCACGAGTTCTGAAGTTAATGAATATGTAAAGCTTTAATAGCCTTTATAATAACAACTACAGAACTCAAACATAAGACTACAAAGAAAACATACATGTTAATCTCAAGTTTATACCACTAAGTCACTTGCTATATGGTTATTTAATGCACTAACATTATCGTTTGTTATCTGTAATGCACCAACATTGAATCTTTTTTTATAAATCATTAAATCCTATGAGTTCTGAAGTTAACGATCATGTAAGGTTCTAATAATCATTATTATATTAGTAATTACAGAACTCGAACTTAAAATTACAGAAAAAATAAATCTTTTTATCCTAATTTTGTACTACCGAGTCATCTAATGTATGATTATTCTTGACTTATCTTTAATGCACCAACATTAAATCTTTCTTTATAAATCATTTATCTTGACTTTTTTTTTTGTGTGTTGAATTAAAATCTAAAGATGACAAGAGAAGGGATGACCAGGCTGGTTCCATGAGAGTCACATGGACAAGTTGCTTGAAGTATGATTTTAGTTATTTTTTAAAATGATTTTTATTTAAAAAATATTAAAATAATAATTTTTTATTATTTAAAAAATATTTTTAACATTAAAATATTAAAATAATAAAAAAAATTATTAAAAAAAAAGAAGCTCGACATGTATGGCTTAAACATGGCTTTAGGTGATTCGGATTATGATGAGATATAATAGTAAAAAAATAAGAGATGCAAACACTTATATTAATTAGATATTGACTCAAACTTTTCTGCACAAAATCCCAGTAGATTCATTATCTTATTTCTTGATGGGAGATCCAATGATCAATGAATTTTTGTTTTTTACTATGTCTTCTGGGTCTTTGAAAAATAATTTAATGTTGGTAGATTTTAAAAGTATTTTTTATTTAAAAATATATTAAAATAATATTTTTTTAATTTATAATATTTAGTATTTTTTATTAGGACATGAAAATAATATAAAAACATCAAAATAATTTAATTTCAAATAAAAATAAAAAAATTTATTTTTTTTCAAACACGTTTTTAAACAAGGTTGTTAATACCATTCCAGTCGTCGTTCTAGTTTTTCTATTGATATGGATCGTTTCATTTTCGTAGCATTTCAACGTGCCGTTTCGGAGTTGTATTGTTTATATATAATTAAAATATTAACAAGCATAATTAAAATTCAAGATAAATTAACTTTAAATTATACAATACAAGCACAAAGTCAAACAAACATAATCTCAAAATTAGAAACACAATCACAAGTTAATTAAAATAAAGAGGATTTTAAGACCGGAACAGCATACCCAGAATAGTACTGAGACGTTCCGCGGAATTTGACCGGAATTTCAAGAACAGAATGGAATTAAAACCGAGATGAAAATAATGTCATTTTATCTCGGTTTTTATAATGGCACAGAATATTCTGATCGTTTTGGACAAAACAAAACGGTATTGACAACTCTGGTTTTAAAAGGTAATATAAACATTTTGACTTTTAGATTTTTAGTTGTTTTTCGTGAAAATCTAAACGTTTTTCTTTATCAAATTATTTTTTTTTATTTTTTCTAATATAAAAAATAAATTTTAAAAATATATATAATTTTAATACATGTACAAAGAAAACAAAGTTTATATCACTTAAACATCCAACAACCCTTTCAATGTGAATCTCCAAGTAGTTGGTGATAGCTAGAATGACAGCGTATGCAAGTGGAAGCCAAACAGACATTGCTAAGCACTTGGGAACTATTTCCATGTCCTTGTCTTGTGAACCATCCATTCACAGAGAAACTTACTTTCACACACCTCCACAAGAAAACTGAACTAGAAGAAAACATTAACTCCAACCACTTCAAGAAAAACCATAAAAAAAAATGTCCCAGCTCAAATTTCTCCCTAAAACCCCCACACTCTATCTCTCACTGCTTTTTCTCCTCACCCTTTTCTCTGTTTGCAATGCTGATTCAGTATTAGGCCTCAATTCACTGGAAACGAGTGAGGTCGATGCCACCACTGTGAGCAGGGGTTGCTCCAATAAAATCGGAGAATGCTTTGAAGAGACAGAAATGGAGTCAGAGATCAGCAGGAGAGTGTTGCTGATGCAAAAGAAGTACATAAGTTATGGGACACTGAGGAGGGATATGGTTCCGTGTAATACACCAGGAGCATCATACTATGCTTGTAATGCTAGACAGGCTCATCCTTATAGCAGAGGTTGTGAGGTCATTACAAGGTGCGCAAGAAGCATCAATGACATTAACAATTAGAAGGAAATGGAAAATTGACATGATCTTATGTGACTGGTAATGTGTTGCTGCATTTCTTGATTCTGTATGCTTCTGGGATTTTCTTGGTTGAATCTGTAAATTTAAGAGGAACATGCTTTGATCTGCTATAAGAATGAAAATCTTAGCCTAATTTCTCGGAGATCTGGACTGTCCTTTTATACAATATTTAGTTTTGATACTTGCTTTAGTGAGCAGAGTATGTCACGCCTTGGAAATTTCAGCGTTCTTTTAGGGAAGATTTGAGGTTATTTTTTCTTTTCATTAATGTGAGAGACCTAGTTGATGTTGCACACTTTTGGCGCATCAGTTTCATATCATTTGAAGAAATGAGAGGTCGTGGAAGCAAAAGCTTACTTTTGGAAGTGATCATAAACAAAAAAAAACCTTCTTTTTTTTTCCAGATATGCTTATGGAGGCAAAGCAAATGCAATTTCTGTATTTCTATCTCATTATCCCTCCACCTTATGTGATAGATTGTGACAACTTAAGGAATGAAAGGTGGAGGTTTGTAATATTCAAAGATTTCCATAGGGAGATGATGGGTCCAAAGTGCTATGTAGAAGTGTTGCATCAATACACAAAAAGAAAGAAAAAAATGACTTCAAAATTTAGGCTCTTGTCAATCTCTGCAATCTCAACATATTCTGCCCAAACAATGAAGCTATGGGGACACCTCCCAACAGCGTCTTACTGATTGAGATGCAGTTCCTTATTTAGATGCAAGTCTTGCCGTAATTGACCTCCTAAATTGGAAATAAGATGACCCACCACTCCAAACTTTGCATGAAAATTTGTGGCTATTGCGTTGAGCTACCTCTATTTACCAGGTACTTTGGTCCTAAGAATTATCAGAGAAAGCTCTCGTTTGTGAAAGCAATTACTGTATGTTGCGCTGCTGCTTGGTAGTGATTCTTTTATTTTGCCTTTTTTTTTTCAATTTGCTTTTGCAAAAGGCATCTGCATAGCAGTTTATATGCTTCGTATTTCTGAGGTGAAAGTTGCCTGTAATTTGTGTGCTTTTGCCATATATGTAAGGCATACCTTCTAGGTTTTCTCCACCATATTTCATCATATAACATTAGGTCTGGCAAAAAAAAAAAAATGTGGCTAGTCCAGCATTTGAGAACCAGTACGCATATGATTTGCTTTTCTTTTTCTTCGCTCCAGTAATCATATAGGTGTTTTCTATTGTAGAGTGGATTCAATCCATCATGTTTCATAATTCCTATTGGGCTCATAGTTCTTTGCCATTGAAAGTGCTGTCTGCCATTGCAATGAAGATTTAATATAGCAAGTTGAATATCATCAAAAATGTGGAAGTTAGATTTACTGCTTTCTGATGGTTTCTTTTTTGTTTTGTCCCTCGTCAACTGTGGTAATAACATATAAAATTTCCTGGCAATATAAATAGCTAATTCCTTGATATTTGTCAGCAGTAAGCACCATTTTACCTAGGATTGTTTTTCGTAGACTCATATCTGTCCTTGATCTTTCTTAATCTGTTTCTGTTTCTGATTCTCTTAGAGTCTGTTTGTGAGTAGGGGTTCTGAGTCCTTTCTGCAATGATCAGTCTTTGGAAACCAAGAACTGTTTCAGGTCATTAATCTTCTACATAAGCGTAAGGCTGATCATATTTGCCCTTCAAAACCAAGCAGCTTTGCTGGATGGGAATTTCTTCAATACCCTTTTTAACAGTAGCCATTCTGAATCAAGCATACCCTTAGGTTTTACTACTTTTCTTGGTGTTTCTTCAGAATTTTAGTACCGGGTAGACAAGGCAGTCTTGAATCATGAACCTGGACATCAGCTGCTGCTATCATCAGTTTCATGGCTAATTAAATCATGGTAACAGGATGGTTAAACTTTCCACCCTCAACTCAGATGAAACAAAAATGGATTCTCTAATCCTAACATCACCAATCATACAATTATGTTCATCAAATTTAATGATTACCGCATAACATTGACTTCTTGGGATTCGTCATTCATGTTTTATCTGTCAAAGAATGTGTCAATATTTTTATTTTTTTTACCCTTGTGATATCAAAAGGGATTTGAGATTTTGTTATATCCTTCCCTACTTCGTGTTCAAATCCGTTGTCTAGTAATTCAATGCCATGAATGAAGGTTCTCTATGCAAATCCCTAATGTAAGCTACCTCCTGTAAACTACAGGGCAAGGTTAAAGGAGAAGAGGCAGCCCTGTGACGTCTTGAAACAAGAGATTAGAAATTCCAATTTGAGAGGATTCAAAACAATGAGTGAAATGAGCTTTGATTTGTCAGCCTATCAGCACATCTATTTCCTTCTCCGTAAACATAGTTCTAAAATTCATGCCAAAAATCTATATTTTTAAACAGACATATTTTGGTTTTTTTAAAAAACAAATTATCAAAACAACATTATTTCAAGATTTTTAAAAAATAATCAAGATTAACTCGTTTAATCCAGCACACCCTAGATTGAATCTTAGACTGAGTCAGAGCTTGAATCAAGTTTCAAAACCATGTTTACAAGTGTAGGTTATACTAAGCTCCCGATACCTGTGAAGTATCTGTGAAAATTCGTTTCAAAGAGGGTCAAGAACCAAAGCTACTCCTGGAAGCCGAAATAAGAGGAGCAGATTCATTTCCAAAATAACATGTTCGAACCCATGCTGCCAGGCCTACCTGAGATTTAAAACTCCACCAAAGCTCAGCCTTATTGGAAGAACGTGAGCCAGGATTAGCCATGAAACCAGCCAGCATTTGCCCAGAACCGTGTTCCTAATCAATGCCCTTGCAACAGCATATACAGTACCAAACTTGCAGGCACCATCAATATTACTATTTAACAGATCAGAAAGCCTTTCCCAGGCTATTAACAGCTCATTCCCGTGACATTTGGAAGATAAATTCATCTCCTTGGTTTCAATAACATCATTACTAAAGTATGTCTGAAACGCCATTATCAACATGAAGCTTGCGTTGAAAAAACCATCATTTCTCCATTTCCATTGCATCCAAATGCTGACCCCAACGTTTGAGCCCTCTGCATTTTCAATATCATAGTTTCAGCCTTTCGGGTTTTGAGGGATAGCATTATTGTGTATTTCAAAATATTTTAGGTAAATCCAATGACATTCCCGTTTCTAATCCCTATATGCTAAGAAACAATTTGTTATTGTTTCTGAGAGGAGAGTGCAGTGGTGGCTGGATTTGGTGATTAGGCTTTTTATATATATATATAATTAGGGTATCCGGGTTAGTTTATTCGCACCACAACTAATCTCTTAACTCACTGAATATCCTATAAACCCAATAAATATGTAAAGCACCGTGAGGGTGACATACGTGCATGGTAGAACTTGAATCCTGGTGCAAAGTAAAGGAACAAATCCCTTTAATCGCTAGGTCAAGACCCCACTTGCAGGTTTTTTTTTATTTTTATTTTCTCTTATGTGTGTTTTCTCTATGCTTTTCTAATGTTTGTATGTACTCCTGATTGAACATCTTTTTTATTCTAGGCCTTAATTTATAGTTCTAGCTTCTGTTAAAACTAGAAAAAGGAAAAGTGGAAAAATAATATAGGAAGATTTTTATATTATTTTCTAATTAAATTTGGATTTCTAATTTGAAAATCTTGTGGGGTCAAAGATTAATTTGTTTTCTTTTCTTGATTGTGTAGAATCTTTTTATATTTATTTTTATTTTAATTAAAACTTTTGCTTTTTTTCTTTCATTATATTATCTTATCATTTATTATTTTAGACCTCTTTTCTCCTTTGCCCATCATTTTACTCCTATTTTTTGTATTATTCTAGAAAACTTACTTAAGACAATAAATAAAAGGGTCAAAAATCATTAAAAAAAAACAGAAATTAATTGAATTATATGATAGTGACATTTATTAAAACACATGTATATTAAAAATGATCAAAGAATAGCGGTTCAAATAGGGGGGGTTATGTGAGGAAACTACATTCCTCGAAAACATATTTTGCAAATTCAAGTGAACAAGTAAAATTCTCGTTATCCTAAATTCTTATAAAAAATATATATTATAATTCGAACTCAAAATTTATTATATATATTACAAGTTATATATATTACAAGTTATTTGTCATCGTATAACGTAAACTCAAACACTCCTGTCAGATACAAGTTATGACAACTAGGTATTCAACTCCATACCTGTGAATAAGTTTTCTTTCTTTCTCCACTTTTCTGATTCGCTTTACTAAAGGGGCTCGATAATGAAACAGATTATTTAAAGTCTACGGCCCAAGAAAACAGAAGCCGTTGTCTACCTTCACATTACTTGGCAAACCTGTGCCCATGAACAGGCCGTGGACATTCTTAAGAGACAACTAAAGACTTGTACCATTTCGAGTTTCCACAACATGTTTTGTTTCCTTTCTCCTTCAGATAAAAGGAAAACAGTTCTTGTGTCTTCATTGACTTCGATATATTAGAGCGTCCACATCCATGCTCATTTCAAATTCTTACACAGAAGTACTAGGAAGAGTGTAATCATTTTACAAGGATGAAAGATGTCAGAATCCAATGGAAACAGGGCAAGATGCTTTTCCAGCCTAAGAGTGCCAGGTAATGGAAAGCTGAAATGATTCAGAGTCAAAAAAACAGGATTGCAAACAAGTGTCCTGTTCACAAAGCTGGTGTCCCAAATCCCTGATGCAAAATCTCCTTCTTTGCCCATCAAAAACCTAGCTAAATATAGCGAGCACTGTTCACAAAGCTAACATATAGAGTTTTTTTTAAGCCAAGTTATTAATATCGTTTTGTTTTATTTTGATTTAAAATATTTTCTACCCGTCAACAAAATAAGATAAAACGATGTTCTTGTCTCAATTTAAATTTCAGCTTGTATCGGATATTTTAGCTAAATACCAACCAAAATGCACTAGAAACGCCTTTTCAATCATGACAAAAAATTTAAAAAATTGATTTATATTCTAATTATTAATATTAGTCAATTTTATAATTCAATCAAACCTATTATATTTCTTTTATTTTAGAATAATTTACTATATTTTACTTAAGAAATTATAAACAAATATAATTGATTTATATTTATTTTATTTTAAAACATTTTACTTTCACAATATTTTAGAATTTTAGAATTTTAAGAACATTTCTAATTTTAAGAATTTTAAATATATATATATATAATAATTAAGAAAAATATAACAAGCGTACGATGTAAAAAACAAAACTCCAATCAAGAACTTTACTATGAAGAGTACGAGTGATGGGAAAACAAACATTAAGGCGTGTTTTTCCAGCCAAGTACGAAAGCTGTGAAGCATATTGTTCAAGCAAAGAAAACTTCCATTCCAAAATCCAAAGCAAGAGATCATATTTAGACTAACTAGTTCTCATAGAGACCCACATTGCAGCACAAGGTCAATTCTGTTTATTACGAAGAGCAAGAGATGATCGAAAATAAAAATGAGTTACATAGCTGGAGCCAGAAGATACAACCTGGATGATGGTAAATAGCAGAACTGCTGCCAGTTGATCTACAGAACCTTGTGATTCTGCTAAATTTTTACCCAGTTCAGAAAATAAAAATGATTGACCAAAAATGAAGAAAAAGTTCTTGTTTTTGTTCTTTTTTTGTGAACAAGAAGAAAAAAGATAAGCGGTTGCAGAAGACTCAAATTGCAGCCGATATAATATTATCCCACGCATCCCAATCCAAAACCTTATTAAATCAAATCCAATGTGGTCTTTCTCCAAGAGAGACCACAAATCATATATTTCCATCCCAAATCTTCCCCCACCAAAACACTAATATTCTAGGACAAATCATCAGCATAATGCAAAAGAAACAATAGCGCCGTCCAAACACGTGGTTTCCCTCAAATTCCATCTCTCAATACCTGTAGTGAGCAGGCTTGTAAGGGCCCTCAACTGGAATGCTGATGTAGTCTGCCTGGTCCTTGGTGAGCTTGGTGAGCCTGGCTCCGAGCTTGCCAAGGTGAAGGGCAGCAACCTTCTCATCAAGGTGCTTGGGCAAAACATAGACCTTCTTTTCATACTTGCCAGATTTCTTCTCGTTCCACAGTTCAAGCTGGGCAATCACCTGGTTGGTGAATGAGCAGGACATCACAAAACTGGGGTGACCAGTGGCACAGCCCAAGTTCATGAGACGGCCCTCGGCCAGGACAATGATGCCGGAGTTGGTATCGGGGAAAACCCACCTATCTGTTTGGGGCTTGATGGTGATGCGTTTCACACCAGGGAAGGTCTCAAGTCCGTGCATGTCAATTTCATTATCAAAGTGACCAATGTTGCAGACAATGGCATTGTTCTTCATCTTCCTCATGTGGTCAACCATGATGATGTCCTTGTTACCGGTGGTGGTCACAAAGATATCGGCCTCGGAGACGACATCTTCAAGGGTCAAGACCTGGAGACCCTCCATGAGAGCCTGAAGTGCGCAAATGGGATCGATTTCAGTCACTATCACACGAGCTCCAGCTTGCTTCATGGCAGCAGCACAGCCCTTGCCAACATCACCATAACCACAGACAACGGCAACCTTTCCGGCAATCATGACATCAGTAGCTCTCATCAAACCATCAGGGAGAGAGTGACGGCATCCATACAAATTATCAAACTGCATCGACAAAGATTATGGGAAATTAGACCAGAACGGGAAATGAAACTATGGAAAACCCGATAAACCAATTCTGCAACCATACCATCAACAGCTGATTCTTAGAGGAAAAAAAATGAACTCATAACATTCACCTAGCAACTTCATACTGCATGACATAAACAGCTAAGCACTAATAGTCAATTCGACTAGTTAACTGTCCTTTTGGTTCCAATTCCAAATGGAGTTAGAATCATGCGAACGTTCCAAAACTCTTATCATTTTTGCATCTTCAGGAAGACAAGGTATTAGATCTTGAAAGGATTCTTCAAAGACTAACCTCCAGAAAATTTTCTTAGAAAAATCAACACCACAACTGAATCGAACTAAAAAGATCCAGTAAATATCAGATCTAAAACTTAATTATCATTTTAAAAACACCAATATGAATCATAAGAGATCTGAAACATAGAACACTAAAAAAACATAACAGATCTAAAAAACAAAAACCCAGATCTAACAAGCAGGAAAAAATACCTTGCTCTTGGTCACAGAGTCGTTAACATTAATGGCAGGGAAAAGCAAAGTCCCATTGGCCTGCATTTGATACAATCTCTTAACACCAGTTGTAGTTTCCTCTGAAACACCAACCAATCTGTCCTTCATCTTGCGATACTTCTTGGGATCACTCTTCAACCCATCTCTAATAAGTGTCAAAACAAGCTGAAATTCTGCATTGTCAGTTGAAGCTGGATCTGGCAAAACACCAGTCTTCTCGTAAATCTCCTCAGCTTTCACACCCTCGTGAATCAATAGAGTAGCATCACCTCCATCATCAACAATCAAATCAGGACCACCACCTGGGCCCCAATCAAGAGCTCTCTCAGTGCACCACCAATACTCCTGGAGGGTCTCCCCTTTCCAGGCAAAAACTGCAGCAGAGTCACGTGCAATAGCTGCGGCGGCATGATCTTGAGTGGAGAAAATATTGCAAGAACACCAACGAACCTCAGCACCCAAGGCGGTCAAGGTTTCGATCAAGACAGCGGTTTGGATAGTCATGTGAAGAGAGCCGGTAATCCTGGCTCCCTTGAATGGTTGTGAGGGGCCAAATTCGGTGCGGCAGGCCATCAATCCAGGCATTTCAACTTCGGCCAGCTCAATTTCGAGACGGCCGAAGTCAGCCTGAGACATGTCCTTAACCTTGTACTCACGACCGCTTGTTGTTTTCTCAACTAGCAAAGCCATTGTAAGAGAAAGAAGGGAAGAAGAGAAGATTTATTTTTTCACTATCGAGAGCGAAAACAAGAAGCAATGCGGCTGTGAGGGGGAGAGCGAGTATTTAGAGGAGGAAGAGAGTGTATAAATAGGTTGGAGAGGGAGGAGTGGACGGTGGAGATTGAAAGTTTAAGAGGGTGAGCTGAAATCAAGGGTCCTGGGGGTATTTTCGGGGAGTTGGTGGAGTGTGTATAGTAATTAATGAAGACCTCTTCCTACTTCCAGTTCTCTCTCTGTGTTTTTTTTCCTTGTCTTGTCTACTTTAATTTTTTATTTTCACACAAATTGTGAATATAAGTTTATTTGAATTGATTTAGAAAGAAAAAAAAACTTTTTTTAAAATTTATTTTAAAAATTAATGAAAATCAAGACTTGAATTAATTCTTTAATTAACTGTTCTATAATATTTTAACTGAAAATATTTTTTAGATTTTTCAAATAATATTTCTTATATATATTTCAAAGATTCTAATGGGTAAGAATTTTTTTTCTTTCTTGAACCTTTTTATATCATTTTAATTATTTTCCAGAAAATATATTTTCTTCTTTTATTAAGCATTTATAACCATTTTAATTAAAAAAAATTTAAGTTTAAGATTTGTAATTTTTTGAAAAACAAATATTTAAAAAAATACTAGTCAATGACATTTACATGATCTCTTCTCAGTTTTTGAGAATGACTTTGAAAAGCTTTTTTAAAAAAATAAAAGAAATTATTTTATTTTTTATTTTAAATTAAAAAGCTTTTGTGTTTTTTAAATTATTTTGATGTAATGATATCAAAAATAATATTTAAAAAATAAAAAAATATTATTTTGATACATTTTTGAATAAAAAATATTTTTAAAATAACTTCAATTATATTTTCAAACACGCACATAGTCGGTGTCTCTAGCCGTCAAAAACATATGTTTTTTTGGCTATTAGTTTTTCATGTTTTAAAAATATTTGAAAATATTAAAAAATATATTTTTATTTTATAATTTTAAAGTAAATTTAACTGGTATTTTTAAATATTTTCAATAATGCTATTAAAAATAATTTTTAAAAAATATAAATATATTTTACTATATTTAAAAAATAAATTTTTAAAAAAAATCCTTCGCCCTCCAAAACAGCACTAAATATCTACCCTTGGTAAAACTTATTGTGCAATTAGGCCACGTTTGTTTCCCGGAATTCACTTTCCGGGAAACCACTTTCCAAACTTTCCGGTGTTTGTTTGTCTTCCGAAAAGTTGGTCAACGGAAAACACTTTCCGGTCAACGGAAAACACTTTCCAGTCAAAGAAGAATTTGGCTTGGTTTTCAGGAAAGTGCTTTCCGGAAAATTTGGGTGGAAAACACTTTCCGGAAGTTGTGAAAAATTTATAAATGTCATTATTTGCTGATTATATGAAATTTGATCCTCAAACTTTTGATTGCTATATATAATTTGTTTTGAATATTTATTTCAATTCCATCTCCTAAAATTTAATTTTTATATTAATTTTGATTCTTATTTTTATAATTGCTATTTGCTTTTTTCTTATCATTTTTTTATTGAAATTTTTTATCTATCAAATTTGGTCCTCATTTTTTTTATTGTTACTTATTTTATTTGAAATAATTTATGAAATGTTAATTATTATTATTTTAATTTAAACACCTTTTATTTTTTTTAAAAAAAATTAGATTTGATCTCTATTATTTTGATTATTATTTATTTTATTTGAGATCATTTATGAAATTATATTTTTTTTCAATTTCATTCTCATTCAACTTTTTAATTTGTAAGATTTGTTCCTCATTATTTTAATAAACTTGAAAAAAAAATTAATTTATTAATAAATTATTTTCCAGATCATTTTCCATAACATAAACAAACACTGGAAAGTGTTTTCCAGTTCATTTTCCATAACACTGCCAAATATCGGAATTCACTTTCTAGGAATTCACTTTTCAGGAATTCACTTTCCAGGAATTCATTTTCCCCGGAATTCACTTTCCAAAAGGAAACCACTTTCCAGCAAACAAACGGGGCCTTAGTTAAAATAGAGAAACTTTGGAGAGAGAAAATCACGGGTGCTTTTTTGATGAATTAATGCAAAAGCATAGATGCGAAAATGTGTGTGTGAGAGTGAGAGAGAGTGTTTCTAAAAGTTAATGTACTTATTTTAAAATAAAAAAAATAAAAAAAAAATGGTCATAATGATCTGTCCTTTCTAGGCCTATACATCAAAGTTATCACTATCGTTTCTAATTTTTCTCTTATTATAAAATATTTCAGTTTTGAAATATTTTATCGTGTTGTTTTGATGTTATATTGTTTATATATAATTAATTAATTATATATATATATATATATATATATATATATATATATATTTAAAATATTAATTTAACAAATATAATTAAAATTCAAAATAAATTAACTTTAAATTATAAAATATAAACACAAAATTAAACAAATATAATCTCAAAATTAGAAGTACAATCACAAGTTAATCAAAATAAGGAGGATTTTAAGACCGGAACGGTATCAAGACGTTCCGGCCGGAATTTACGGAACAAGTTGGAATTAAAACCGGGATGAAAACAACGTCATTTTGTCTAGGTTTTTTTAATAGCACGGAATATTCCAGTCATTGCAGCAAGAATAGAACGGTATTGACAATCTTGTTATACATGATTAGGCTAGAAAAGACATTTTTAGATGCTCCTAGCCTTTTGTTTAAATATCCCTTATATTTTATTTTTATTTTAAAAAACATATCTCTTTAAATTATTTTTTAAAAAAGTTAGGATTTTTTATGATGATATTATTATTGATAATTATGTATAAGCCTAACATTCGAACACTTTAAAGTAATTTGCTCATTACTATAGAATGAGAATGAAATATTTTTTATATTTTTTGTTATAAACATCATACATAATTTTCTAAAATTTATTGTTTTTCATATATGTGTATAAAATCAATAAATTCATAATCTTTTAGTTAAAACATGCTTTCACGATCATAATAATTTTTTTTTTAAAAGATAATGCTTTTACAAAACATGTTTATATATTAAAAAAAATAGATTTATCAATGAGAAGATATTTCTTTATTAAAAATATACATTTTTTTCATTATAGCTATTCTAGTGATTATTTTTTTATTGATTATTATTCAACAAACTATGTTTCTAATAAATAAAAAACTTGTTTTGTTGTCAAAAAAAAAAATTGCATGGATAAGAAAATATAATTTTGATAAAATAAAAATAATATGTTTCCTCCATAAATGTATTTGCTGCTCTTTTTTTTCTAAGAATATCTATTTTTATTATTATATAATTAAAAAAAAGATAAATTATAAGAAAATAAAGTTATTAAACTTGGCTATATCTATGATAGGAGCCTTCTCGGATTAAACGAGTTGACTCAAATCATTTCAAAATATCATTATTTTAATTATAAAAAAAATAAAATAATATAACTTTAAAATGCATATTTTTTGGGACAACTAAATCACATATGATCAACTTTCACATAATTTAATATAATTCAATTTAAAATATAATTTATGTTATAGGTGGAATAGACAGCATTATATTAACTATAATCAAATCAAGTTTAATAATACACCATCAAAAAGTTTATTAGGCAACTAACTAGTTGCTTCTAAAATCCATTAATAAAGTAATTATGATGCACTTATTTCTTTTTTGTTAACTTATTGCAAAGATTAACATTCACTTGGCTGGCCTAATTAACATTCAATATATATATATATATATATATATATATATATATATATATATATATATAGATAGATAGATAGATAGATAGATAGATAGATAGATAGATACATCTTCTATGTTAATATTTCAAAAATATTAATTTTATAGCCTATTGAATTTTGCATCATAAAAACCTCTAATGAATTAGGGCATTCCTCATTCTATCAAGCCAACCTCTCAAATTAAAAAATATCACTTCTTCCTCAATCATTTAGAGTGAGTGTACAAGCGATTTTGCCAGCATGATGCACTGAGTTTTTTTTATTCATGTAGAAAATTGAATGATTTTAGGTGTGTTGTATTTTGTTATTTTAATATTTAATCAGTAAAATTATAATTGATAAAATCTGTTACAAACAAGTTTTTTCTCCATCAAAAAGTAATTGAATATTGCTACTGTCAAAACTCTTTTGATAAAATCTGTTAGAAATTTTTTTTTTCTATGTAGAAAACTAATTGTAAAATTTATTGCTCATATTATATTAAAAATATTTTAGAATAATAATAAATAGGTCATATATATATACATATATATATATATATATATATATATATATATATATATATATATATATATAGTCTCACATATTGATACGGAAAAAAAATATAAATAATCATTATCATTATTTTGAATGTCTTAACTATAATAATAAGAAATATTAAGACCTAACAATATTAAAAAAAAAAAAGCAACTAAAAACTAAATAAATGACAAAATTAAAAAAATATTATTAGATTTTAAAAAATTATTTGAACTGAAGCATAAAAAAATAAAAAATATCATTTTTGAAATTATCACAAATAAAAATTAAAATGTAAACATTAAAAAAATAACCTTAATAACAGTGGAAATAATAAAAATTGATTAGACTATAACTTTTTTTACTTTCATATTATTATATCAAAAGTATTTTAGAACAATGATATTAATTTTATTTTTTCAAAAAAACTTAGGTTATATATATATATATATATATTAAGGCTCACACATTAAATAAATATCAAAATATATAATTAGTATGATATATTTAAAATAAAATAAAACTTACAAATAATCATTATTATTATTTTGAAAGTTTTATATATAATAATTAGAAAATTCAATACCTAAAAATATTAACAAAAAAACAATTATTATATTTAAATAAATTGTGTAACTTGAAAAATAAAAATAAAACTAACATTATTTTTTAAATGATTACCAATACAAATTAAAATTTAATCATTAAAAAAATTCTTAATAACAGTGGAATAAAAAAAATATAAACAAAAACTAAGAGCATATACATATAAACATGGACAGAAATAAGAATTATGTAAGAAATATATATATATATATATATATATATATATATATATATATATATATATATATATAAAAGGGTTTTTCTTCAAATAGTAAGAAATATAAGCTGGCCCAGACACCCGGTTATAAAAGAAAAAATTATAAGTGGGAAAAAGAAATAGGAAAAAAAAACAGTGGTTTCGGGGATTATTCATGGGGCATGTAAGCTGTTTTTTACACTCTGGTTATCAAAAAATAATGTATACGTAGGGAAAAAAACAGGGAAAAAATATAAATAAAAACATAGGTCCAGATATATATATATATATATATATATATATATATATATATATGGACCTATGTGCAGGAAAAAAAATTACGGTGCCCTTAAGCTAGCTTGAACACTCAGGTTATAAAAAAACAAAAAAAGAAGTATAATTGAAAAAAAAAAAACAGGAAGAAATTTTTTATAAAAAAAATGGGTTCAAAGATTATTAATAGTGTGCGTAAGCTAGCCTAGACACCTCGTTAGGAAAAAAAAAAGTAGTTCGGTTTATAATAAAAAGAAATCACTTTTTCAAACAGTAATGAGAAAAAAATTGTAGTGCCCATATATTGACCCGAACACCCCGGTCATGAAAAAAACTAGGAAAAAATATGTTAAAAAAAGTAGATCCGGAGATTATTCGTGTACACGTAAGGTGCTACTGATACCCCGGTTAAAAAAAAACACAAAAAAAGAAGCCTGGTTAAAAAAATTCTGACTTTGACACCCCAGTTATAAAAAAATGAAAAAAATGTCCCAATTTATTTAAAAAAAAGACAAAGAGACCAGTTATATATAAAAAAAAAGTTTATGGGGAAAATACCTTTTTAAACAGTAATGAGAAAAAAAATGAATGCTATCCACGTTAATATATATATATATATATATATATATATATATATATATATATATATATATATATAATTCAGTGATAAGAGTTTGGGATTAAAAGATATTTTCTCTTTGTAATCTCAAGTTCGGTATATATATATATATATATATATATATATATATAATTCAGTGATAAGAGTTTGGGATTAAAAGATATTTTCTCTTTGTAATCTCAAGTTCGGCCCAATAATTGTTAATCTGATGGTTACTGAAGACTTATATAGTCGTTAACTTCAATACTCGTAATATTAGTCGAGATAGATACAAAATGACCGCTATCCACGTTAATATATATATATATATATATATATATATATATATATATATATATATATATATATATATTAACTAAAATAATAAAACGCGTCCCGGTTTTACTGTGCTAATCCACAATAAAATCACTATTAATATATATTTTAGTTAATGATGAATGAGATGCTGAGATGACTGAGTTAGTTTAAGGCGTGTGAGATTAAGATTTTGATCCGAGGAGGGCATAGGTTTGAATCTCACTCTCAATATATTTTTATTTTACTTTATATCTCATATTAACAATAAGCTAAAATGTGTGGGGAAATCACTGTAGCTCCCAACATATTTTACTGTGGATTTCAACAGTGCTTTTTTTTTACTCTTCCGGATTTCTTGTTTTTTTTATTCCTTTTTTTTTTCTTTTTTTCTTTTTTACTTCCGGATTATCTTTCTTTCTTTTTTTTTTCATTTTATTTGTTTCTTGTTTTTTTTTTATTACCTTTTTTTTGGTTTATGTTAATTTTTTTTTTCTAATTATTTTTTTTTCATATTTTTCTATGAAATATTTTTTTTGTAGTACTTTTTTTTTTCGACTTATATATATTTATTTTTTATAATTAGAGTGTTTAACTAGCTTAAACGCACCATGATTAATTCTCGGATCTAATTTTTTAGTAGCGTTTTTTTCCTGGTTTTTTTTCTTGATTATATTTTTTTTTCATTTTTTTCCATTAATTTTTTTTTTGGTTATATTTTTATAATATTTTTTATTTTTTCACTTATATATATATGATCGAGGTGTCTGGGCTAACTTAAATGCACCATGATTAATCGTCGGATCCAATTTTTTTATAGTTTTTTTTGTTTTTTTCCTGATTATGTTTTTTTATTATTATTTTTAACTTTTCTCTTTTTCTACTTATTTTTTTTTGTTTTTTATGATTGGGGTATCCTGGCTAGCTTAAGCGGGCCACAATTCATCATCGGATCCAAATTTTTTTGTTATAACCAGTGTGTCCAAACCAGCTTATATGTACCGACATTAATCCTCGGACCCATTTTTTTTAATAACCAGGGCCTACGAGCCAGCTTATGTACACCACAACTAATTTTCAAACCCAATTTGTTTTTAAAACAATATGGATTTGCTAAAGTGCTTTCATGCTTATATATTTTTTTTTCTTTAACTTATATATTTTTTTATAATCATACTCTCTGAGTCAGCTTATGCTTTTATTTTTTATTTTTTTTACTTATATATTTTTTTTATAACCAAGATCTCCGTGCCACTTTAGGCGCACGATAACTAATCCCCGGACCAAATTTTTTTTATAATCAAGGAGTCCAGGCCACCTTACGTGCACCACAACTAATCCCCCGATCAATTTATTATTTTTTCTAAATTTTTTTCCTTATATTTTTTTTGTTCACTTATACATTTTTTTTCCTTATCACCGGACCAATTTTTTTTATAACTGATGTCTCTGAGTCAGCTTAAACACACCATGATTAATTCCTAGATCAAATTTATTTTTTTAAGCAATATGGATTGTAAATGGTGTGGAGAAAACACCATAGCTCCCCACATATAGTATTGTTGATTACAATAGTGCTTTCCCAGTATAATGTTTTTTCCCCTAATTGCTACTTCTTCTTCTTTTTACCTTTTCTTTTCTTTTCTTTCCTTATTATGTTTATTTTTTCATTTTTTATCTTATTATGTTTTTTTTCCCAAAATATTTTTTTGCCCATTATACTTTTTTATATATTTTTTTCCTTTTCCACTTATATATTTTTTTTGTTTTTTTTTTTTAACCGGGGTGTTTTAAGCGCACTACGATTAATTCACATATCCAATTTTTTTGATAACCAGGGTGTTCAGATCAACTTATGTGTACCATGACAATCCCTGAACCCATATTTTTTTTCTAAAGTTTTTCCAGCTGATACTTTTTTTTTCTTATACTTTTATTTTATTCACTTATTTATTTTTTTACAACCGAAATTTCCAGACCAGATTAAGCACACCACGACTAATTCCTACGCCAAATTTTTTTTAAAAAAATATAAATTGCTATAGTGCTTTCACTCTTATACATTTTTTTTTCACTCATATATTTTTTTTTATAGCCATGGTCTCTCAGTCAACTTAAACTTATATATCCCTATAAGACAAAATCCAAAATTTGACTATAGGGGTGTATTGATAATTTACTAATTTTTAATTATATTTTCTGTAACAGTGTTGTAGGCGCGTCTTCGGGCACGACGTCAATTTTAGAGCTCATACACATTTCGGATAGCTCGTGCGGCATCATTGAATTTCTAAAAATAAATAATAGTTTTTTATATATTCATTTTATTATGTAAAATGTGTTTAAAATAATATCATGGTATCAGAGGTATTTTCATTTTTTTTTTCATTTATGTGCACAGTACAATAATTATAATACCCTTAAATAACACAAAAACCAAGAATTGTTAGTGGGGGCGTCCTGATAATTTTACTTTTTTAGTGCACAGTAAAATAACTTTTGTATCCTCAAATAAGACAAAATAAAAGAGTCACATGTGATAGTGTTTCAAATATTTCACGTTTAACTATACATGCATAGAAAAGAGTTGCACTTTTATTTTACATCACCAAAGTTAAACTTACTATATTTTTTAATGCAAGTTGCATTTAATAAAAATTAAAATTAAAATTAAAAATCTAAACAAAGAGTAAAGGTGTATAGATACAAATTAAAAATTTTAAACTATCTTAGAAGGATTGAAAAAATCAAGGGATCGAAACTAAATTAAAAAAAATAAAAGAATAAAAACTAAAATACAAAATATAAAATTATATATTAAACCTAGATAAAAAAAAATTTAATCCCTATGGAAGAGTGCGGGTTTACGGCTCGTTCATCCTATAACTGCAGATCAACTTATCCAACTCTTAAAATTCAAAACCAAGCCCTTCTTCTTCTGAATGTGAAAATCATGTAGGCTCATGCGGTGCAATCAAAAAAGCCCAAATGTTAAAATGTTTTTTATTTAGAAATATATTTTTTTTAAAATATTTTTTGTTAAAAATATATTAAAATGATAATTGTTTTTTTTAAATTACTTTTTAACATCAACACATGAAGATGATATAAAAACATTAGAAAATACAATGTTTGGACAATGTTAGTTTTCTCTCTGTATTTATTCAATTATACTTTTATATTTTTTTTCAGGGTTTTATTTTTATTAGGTTCCGTTCTGAAATTTTAATTTATGTTGATGATAATTTTAAAATTAATATTGCTCAATTTTTCATTTTTTTTTATGTTTTTTGTTATTTTATCTGTTTTTCGGATCAGATAATTTTATGATTTTATTGTTTGCACAACAATAATGATAATTTTAGTGATTCTTTTTAATTATTTTTTTGTTAAAATGTTTTGATTTTTTTTTATTTTTAAGGCAATTTAATGATTTTAATTATTTGTATAGTAATGTTGATAAAAATTTTAACTGTTATAGTAATGAAAATGACAGTAACGTAGGGATGAATTTTCAATTTATATTTTCGTCTTTTTATGGATAAAAATTAACTACTTATTTTTGTTATTTAATTATTGCAGGTCTTTTCACAATTTATATTTTATTTTTAAATGTGTTTTAAATTGAATTATAAAATGAACTAATATTAATACAATGAATACAATAATTCAAATATCTGAATTTTCTTATTGTTTTAATGATGATGATAATTTTATGTTGGTTATTTCGTTAAAACCTATTAAAAAATAAATTTATATTTATTTAAAATTCATATATTTTATAAAAAAACATGAATTTTATAGGATTTTATTATAAATTTATTATTTTACTCAAATTTATATTATAATAAAAAAATTTTATATAATTAATATTTTCTCACATTTAAAAAAATATAATTTCGACTGACGGGAGACGCTGGAAATGGCTAGGGTGTGTTGTTTATATATATATATATATATATATATATATATATATATATATATTTTGTTGACAACTGCATAAATGCACGTGCAGTCATAAGGTGATGGAGTCGGAGAACTGAACTGAAGAATGCAGATACGGTGGGACAACCGTATAGGGTCCTGATGAGCTTAGCTAAGATATAGGTGTTTCGAAATGGGGGTACTACTTAGCTAAGATAGATACGGATGTACTGCATAAAATTCGAGAGGATCATGGACCGTCGGTGGACTATGATAAAATTAATAATAATAATAAAAAAAGTGAAATGAAAACAGCCGTAGTGGATTATTCAATTAATATAAAGCAACATTTCTATATATGGAAAGAGTTAAAACGTGGTGATTTTAATAAAGCGAGAGGAGGAAAGGTCCCACTCTCACCCGTAGGCAGCGGCATCTGCTTGCAGGGGAATATTTCCATGTGACAGTGAGGTCGTCGGTGGCACGATCATCACTCATTACTTCTTGTTTTTAAAATCAATGTTTTAAATTCTTTGGTCCAAAGATCATGGAGAGAAAATCTTCACATGAAATGAAATGATTTAATTCCTCTTGAATTCAAATTTTATTAAACATAAATTTCTTTTATCTTTTCATCATTTTTTTTGTTGTAATTCTTATGTTGTATTAGGAAATTTTGGTATTTTACAATATATAAAATATTATTTAATATTAAAAATTTACGTGTTTTGTTCTTGTAGATATGTGTGGTTGTGTTTCTCTTTTCGAACAATAAATTCGACGGTGTCCAATGGTCAAACACCAGTTTTTTCGATGGTATTTACTGAATTGATCTAGTTTTTTTTATTATCTAATTAAAATATACTATGTTTTTTTTTTTGCTTAGTTGGTTTTATACCTTGCTTTATTTTTTTTTTCTATGTAGCACAATATTTTTTTTTTAACAAATAAAAAAAATTCTCAGCCTCCAACATAACATAGACCTGCAAATCTAGATTACTAATCATGTGTTTTTGTAATGCAATCTCATAATTTTGAAACTTGTGTTTGGGTTTTAAAAAATATTATATTTGATTGATTATCTTTTTAATTATTTCGACCTAAACATATTTTATTTTTTAAAATATAGTAAAAGTATACTAGTAAATATATAAATTATTTATAAATATACATGAGTTTAATGACTTTACACTCTCCATGAAAGTGGCAAATGATACCAAGATTGTCATAGCATAACTTTCTATAAACATAAGGAAAGTTTGATATATTTAACTCTAAATATGTTGACTATAGGTCAAGTAATCTTCACATAATATATAATTGATTTAGACTAATTATTATCTTTGAATCATGATTTATAATTATAATTGATAGCTTGTAATAAAAAAAAATATTTTTTATAGTGGAAAAAAGGTAAAAGATGGATTTTTTTTTAAAATAAATATTCTTATTTCTTAATTATATTATAGGATTTTTTTTATTAAGTATTATTAAGATTTATAGCTTTTTTTTAATGAAATGATTTTATGTTCAATATTTATATGGTTTTCTAATTTTTTTATATAAAGAGTTGTAGTAGCATTTTGAAAACCAAAACTTCGATGGATATAAATTAAATATTTTAAATGTCTTTTTATAGTTATGATGTTTTTGATATTTGAAAGTTTTGAGTTGTAACAAAACTTATTGTCCTTTGTTTTCTGATTGTATCAATTGGGATTGGAACCTAACAGCTCTTGGTGGTTAGTTATTGTGTGTTATTGAGAAACCATGACTGGAAAAGGTTATAAAATACGATGTGCTTATGTAAAAAAGGGAAAGGGGGTTCTCATATGGGAAACAAATTTCAAGAACTAGTAATAAAACACATGTAAAAACAAATTACATGCAAAGGTGGGAACCTATAATAATTGTGAGAAAAATGATGGCCATAAACTCATACATAATTTTAAAAATCATTTTCCAAGGTGAAAGTTGAAAAAGAGACATTCTCTTAATCGAGATAAGTATCACAAAAATCTAGAATTTCATACAAAACTTTGAATTCATAGGAACCTTGTTAACAAAGGATATTATTGATTCGTTGCACAAGGTAAAGAGGATTTTTTTAGTATAAGAGAGTTTGAATACAAATAAGGGTGAAATTGATCACCATCAAACTTATAAGGTGATTTTCTATTTGGTTAGAACAATTATACAGGATGTGAGATAAGCAAGGTAAATAAACAATCAATTATGGAGAGAATGTGAAGAATAATATGAAAAAATCACATCTTTTCTTTCATACACACTTAAACTTTTTACTAGTAATTCCACATGCTGAGGTAAGGTGGGAGGTTTGTTGATGAATACATTAATGATTTCTACGAGTTACTGATGAGGAGATATGTGAGATATATTATAAAATTAACTCAATAGAAAACATATGTGAGAACTCTAAAGGATCAAAAAGAGAATGATGACCATAAATCTATGGATAATAATGAAAGAATAGTTCTCAAAGCAAGATACTTAAAAAGTCAATCTCTTGATTAAGATGAGTGTTCATAAAAACTTTGCAAGTAAAGAAGCTTATTCATTAGCTACAAGATGCAAAGATGATTTCTTAATTTAAAAAAGTTTTGATGCAAATAAAGGTGAAGAGAATCACTATCAAAATTACAAAGCAAGCTTATGCATAGTGGGAATAGTTGAAGAAAGTGTGAGATAAGCATGGCCAATGAAAATCTAGGTAAATCATTGAAGCAACTCATATTACCATGATATTTTTAAAATATTATCCTCAAACTTTGTTTTCTAATCACAATTTTCTATGCTAAAACTAATGACCAATCATCCACCTATTAATAGAAGAAAAAAAATAAAAAAGCTTATGTGTGTAAACTTGGGTTGTCAAATCCACATGTCTGACTTTTATTTTGATGACCTAGGGCACTAAGTTGTTTCTTTTATTTTTATAATTTCATCATTCAATGTTATCATTATATATATATATATATATTGGAATTTAAGGGGTGTTTGGGAGTGCAATTAAGAAACGTTTAAGAAATATAGTTTTTTATTTTTATCTTTTAGACCTCAGTTTATGAGAAAAATTGTTTCCTTGCATAAAAAATAATATCATAATATGTTTTAGTCTCAATAACTATAATTAATAAAATATTAACTAGAAATATTTTAGAAATAATGCTTTGGAGCAAAATAAGTCATGTAATTATAACAACTTTGATAATTATTTTTGCGCTAAGAATGATCTTTACTCTAGATTTATTATTCAAATATTTAATAAATATTAAAAAATATTAATAAATTAAATATATTCATTTGAAAATTTTTCATAACTAATCAATTAATTACCAAACATGTATAAGAAACCATCACAAGCAATAAGGGAAACTATAAAAGTAGCTTCAATCAAATTTGTTGCAGCCCTCTAAATTCTCAAGATTTTGAGAGCAAAACTATGAGTTTAAAATGAAATTCCTTCATAACATAGATAAACTTGTGAGTCTTTCCATTAATTTGTTATCGAATGCTAGATTAGCCACAATTTGTTTTGTATTGGAGGTCTGTTGTTATAAATAATAACCACTAGAGATTTATATAATTATTAATTTTATACATAATGAGTTAGCTGGATTAACCACAACTTGTCTCATGTTCGAGGTTTGTGATTGCAAATATAATAGTCACTAAAGATTTATATAATTGTTAATTTTATAGACAATGAGATTAGTTGGATTAGCCGCAACTTGTTTTATATTTGAGGTCTGTGGTTGCAAATATAATAACCACTAGAGATTTATATAATTGTTAATTTTATAAACAATGAGATTAACTGGATTAGCAGCAACTTGTTTTATGTTCGAGGTATGTGGTCACAAATATAATAACTAATAAAAATTTATATAATTATTAATTTTATAGACAATGAGATTAGCTGGATTAGCCGCAACTTGTTTTATGTTCAAGGTTTGTGGTTGCAAATATAATAGCCACTAGAGATTTATATAATTGTTAATTTTATAAAAAATGAGATTAGCTAGATTAGCCGCATCTTGTTTCATGTTCAAGGTCTGTGGTTACGAATATAATAACCACTAAAAAATTATATAATTATTAATTTTATAGACAATGAAATTAGTTGGATTAGCCACAACTTGTTTTATGTTCAAAGTCTATGGTTGTAAATATAGTAGCTACTAGAAATTTATATAATTATTAATTTTATAAACTATAAAATTAATTGAGATACGCACAAACTGTTCGGATATCCAATTTAATAAAATAAAAAATTAACATTCCAAAAACTCCTCGGGTTGGTGGGAAATTTGGCAAAAACCCTAACCAAGAACAGTCTAACCTGTCCAAATGTAATTCAGTGTTTGCCTTCGCAGCCATCATTGACTTGTCAACCTTCACACTCCATCGGGTGGATAAAATTTGGTCACACTTCATTGATTAAAAAAATGAAGGCCACCAACATTGCAGTCGTGAAAGGGAGAGAAAGGATGTCTGCTGTCAATATCAGGAGAGTAGGTTTCATCTAAATGACCAAAGTACCCTCACCAACCCCCGAACCCACCAACTTTCATGTAATTTTCCAGCGCCATCGGTTCCTAACGTTCACCAACCCCAACGACGATGTTGACATCGTGAAGTCATTCATTCAAGGGAAAGTATTGCTTGCCAGTTTGGCACTTACTTTTAATAAAGCACTTTTAAAAATGTTTAGATTGTTTTTTATTATAATTTTTTAAAAATATTTTAATATGTTAATATAAAATAATTTTTTAAATATTTATAAAATATTAATTTAATATATTTTCAAATAAAAAATACTATAAAAATCAATTTAAACCATATTTTCCAACTAGTATAAACTTTGACTCAATTCTAATAACTATTTTTTAAAAATAATTTTTATATGAATATATACACACACGTTAAAATAATAAAAAATTTTAAAAATTAAAAATATATCTTTTTAAAATATATAGTTGAATTGGAATACTAAATAATATCTTCCCACCAACCAAGCATTTATCTTGTCCAATAGTCAAATCTTAAGCGAAGAAAGCTTGCAAATATTTCAATCCAAAGCTGAGTTTTTGGCTTCCGTTTATTTATATAATACACGTGTGATGTGATTTGCATTTTATTTTAATTATAAATTTAAATATACTTAATTAATTAAAGCACACCATAATCTTGCATAGGATCTACTTAAAAACCATCTCCTAAAATATAAATTATAAAAACTATAATCTATAGCTTTTTCTTTTTTTTTTTTACAAAAAGTACACGCAATACACATTGTCTATACAAGTGTCCATATTTTTTAAAATATTTTTAATTTAGAAATGTATTGAAATAATATATATATTTAAAAAAAATTATTTTTGATATCAGCACATTAAAATATTTAAAAATACTAAAAAATTAAGCATATTTTCCCCCACTTATATATTTTTTTATAATAAGGATGTCATTTTTTTTATAACTGGGATGTCTAGGCCATCTTACGCGCACCACGATTAATCTTCATATCTATTTTTTTTATTCATATTAATAGGAATGAGTTGTCCAGCAAGTTTTTTGTCTTAAGGATTTCTCATCTCTGGCCTCCTATTTTTAAATAAAATTAAAAACCCATGGGGATTGATTGAAATCAAGCTACTAATATTAATTAGCATTAATCAAACTAAAAAAGGATTTGATTGATAAGCCTATTTTTCTTGTTAATATGCAATGAATATAATGTATAACATACTATTGCAAATATTAATTTCCATCATTTATGATTTTAAAAAAATCATAATACAAAAATATAAAAATAAGTTAAAGTTATTTTAAGTATTAGAAGTATGTTTGGTGAGAGTTATTTTTTAGTCTAAAAATAAGTTAAACCAAATATGTAAGTTTTAATGACTTGCCAAACAATATATTAGGTTTGGAAAGTTCCTAGACCCGATATACTTTAGCTCAACAAATTTGAGTTTTATCACATAGATAAACCCCCAAGAATATTGGGTCTTAAAGCTTTCCAAATCCATGTTGATTCAACACATTATTAGACTTAAGTATATCAGAATTGATAACTTAACAAACCTATATTAATTTGATCTTAACACATGGATAAACTTAAAAATATTAGATGTAACAACTCACTAGTCTCATATTGATTTGAGCTCAACATATTGAGTTGAACTCAAGCATCACTATTAGAATTAATTATTTTACCAAAAAACACCCTAGACGAGAATCTTCCAATTATAAACCATTCAATAGTAATTTGTTTTTCATCGATGGTTCCATCAATATTGAGTCTACCAATAGAAACACATATTGTATATATATCGATAAAAAAATCATTTGTAATTACATTGCTATCATTCTGTTAGTATAGTCATCGGTAATAATGATATCTTGAGTAATTTCTGTTCAACTTTATGGAAAATCTTGACAAGATGTTCTGTTAGTATAACCAATAGTAATAGTGGCATTTTGAGTAATTTCAGTTAAACCCTCTGGAAAATAACGACAGATTGTTCTATCGATACAATCATCGGTAAAAGTGGCATTTTGAGTAATTTTTGACCAACTCTCTGAAAAATATCAACAAAAATTTTCATCATTACTATTTTTTTCATAAAAATAAATTGAAAAATAATTTCAATAATATAAAAATAAATAAAAAATAAAAATATATTTTGAATTAGATTAAATTAATTTAAAATTCAAATATTTATTACAAATTATTAAATTTTTAACATTCAAAAATCAAATACAATAAATCTAAAACACAGACAATGTTGAATGTTGAAGAAGGAGGGATGTAAGAAAAGGAGCAAATGGACCACCTTATTGTGATTGCTCAACGTAGTGAGCAATCTCAGCCTGAAGTCCTATCGTCTCGTTAAGAAGTTCAGGTGTATAATCACGCTTGGAACTCTAGATTTTGCATGAATGAAACTGATTTGAAGGACATCACAACAATCAAAAGACTACAGTTTGATGTAACCATATTATTTGATAGTTTCACCCATATTTACCTAATTTTTTTGTATATGTTTTGAGTATAAAATATCTTGGTATTCTTTGTTTTATGTTTTGAAGGCATTTTTGGATAAAAGATGCATAAAGGAGGTAATTGGAGTAGATTGACAGATTTGACCTCTAGTCTATATTTTGTGTAAAGCAAAAGCTTTAGAGATCAAAATTTAGTGATTCCAGTGGAATTCAAAAGCTAACATTCATATCTTTCTGCAAAGCTAAAGAAAAATAATAAAATAAAGAAGAGCATGGAAATCATAGCCTTTAAAGTAATATATCGCAATCTGCCAATGTCGATCTTTGTCCATTCCAACTTAAATATTTGGAGCTATAAAAATCCAATTGATGCAAACCCAATAGTATTAGATTCCAAACTCAAATTCCTATCACTGATCCAAATTTTAGCTAAAAAATATATCTTATTAGTGATATATGATTTTTACAAGATGACAACTAAATTTTACCAACTTTGGGAAGAACTATTTTGTAAAATAGAAACTAGGCTTTCTAAGCATATATATAGGTGGAGAGGCATCAGGGAATCATTTGGCCAACAGAAAAGAAAACACAAATCTTCCTCCTCCAAACATGAAATCATGTATTCTTCCATCTTTTTAATTAGTTGTTCAACAAACATGCAATGCTAAACTTTTTTTTCTTGGTTGTAAGGACATAGAAACCTTCGGGTTTCAAGAACTGTGAGATATATTCTACTTTTATTTTTCAGTTTATATAATGAATATGTTTGTTCTCTTATGCTTATGTTTCCTATTATTGTTTATTTAATTCCTAAGAATGGACTCTAAGTTATTATATACAATCTATTGTTAATTTTGATATTAAAACTGAAGTTGTGGTATATGAACTTGTGAAACAATTGAGTTAATACTTATGACGGATCTATGTTATTAATATTAAGGAGAACATTCAATCAAATTAAACATAGATTGCAGACAATTATGTTTCTTAATTGATCAATTTATCTAGTTCTTAAGGCTGTTTTTGAATTAAATTACTAGTGCAAACACTATAGTTATTTGATGGTTAGAGTAAGTTATACAATGGATCCATTTACTAACCAATGTTAAAAAAAGATAAACTTTAAAATATAAATTGATGTTTTGTTTCCATGATTAGTTTTTATTTCTGTAGGTGGATGTTGACTTGTGACCAAGATTTGTTTTATTGATTAATTTCAATTTTATAAAATTTTAACTTAATTTGCTTTAGCTTAGCCTATACAACTTCCAACCCCCCTAATTGCATAGCACATATAGCATGAAAATTTGAACTAAAATGTCCTTATGGGATCGACCCCTTACTTGCTCTATACTGTGTGATTTGTTTTAAGTTAGGGTAATTAATTTATGTGACCAAGACATTGCCATATGGTTTGATCGCAAATTCTCAGTTGTAACGTTAGAAAGTCTATATACCCAATTTATATTAGGTCTATTTAATGTTCTTGCCTCCAACCACACATTCAAATTAAAATCTGGATGAGTCATAGGATCATCCTTGTATATCTCTTTCAAACTACTATTATTTATTTTCTATAAAAAATTAAAAAAATATATTCAATAAAATAACACTTAAGAACTTTGTTTTGAAGATTACCAATGTCGTATGAATTGATAAGCATGACTGTACACAAACTATGACTGCACTCCTTGTTGGTTGTTTCAATTCTGTACATATGTCTCTATAGAAAGCTCTATCAATAATGGATTATATCCAAGATTCGTAGCTTGCAAGAAAAAAAATGTTGTTAGCTATAAATTACAAACATTAAGAAGAAAAATTATAACAAAAAATAATGTAATAAATAAAAAATTACCATCCATTTTTCATGCAAAATGAATGATAGAGTTGTTAGTGTGGGTGGTAATGAAACGTAGAAAACACCAGTTTTGGTTCTGTAAACCAGAATGTGAGCATCATGTGAAATGCTTGAACACCATGTGCTCATTGTCATCTGCTCATCTTGCCTTTAAGATGTATGGTGACTTGAACTCCTTTTAGATCGGCATGTTTTTATTGTCTAGAAGCTTTCTTACTTGCGCATATTGTTTTTTTTTTTTGTTTTGCATCTTGTACCAAAAATCATGCAACCTATATGGTACAAATGAAAAATAAAATTATGGTATTTTTAATTTTTTTTATCCACATCGCTAAAATTACCTAGTCACGACGTGATTCTCCTACACCCTTCTACAATATCATCATTAACATCCTCCTAATTAGATATGTTTTTTGAAAGTAAACATACAAGATCATAAGATTTCATTAAGAGTTCTACCCATTTTAATTGATGTATTTTATCTTTTTTATTAAGTTTGTCAAGAAAGAATAGTTAATTTAGTTGACTATTGATATAAGGTATGATAACGAAACGAACTAATGATAATGCTTTATCATCTTATGACTACTAAATTGTGTCTTATTATTGGTTATCAAGATTTGAGAAAGTCCATATCAATATATGATATTATTCCAAGTATTTTTTTTAGTGGTAATCTTTGATAAGGCTTTTACTTTAACTCATTTAGTAAAAAAAATCAACAACTACTAGGATGAGTTGTCTTTCGTTTGTGGCCTTATGAAATGTACCTAAGATCTTTATTCTCCATAGGGGAAAAAGCCATGAAGAGGTTATGATAATTATTTTTGTAGATGGATGATGGGATATTGAGGCAAATCTTTAACAATGATCATATTTTTTTACTAAATTTATAGCATCATGAACTATGGTTATCTAGTGTAAAATGATATTGTAGTTTAAACAGTAAGAGCTTAAAAACATGTATTTAGGTAGCATATACCCTCATGTATCTCTTTAAAATACATAAACACTCTCTTCTAGTGATAAAAATTTCAGCAATTGAGTTAAGGTAGATCTTCGATACAAACCATTATCAAAGGAACAATACCCATTGCTCTCCTAGTAAGAAGAATTATTTATTTCTATTTAGAGTTCTATAATCTTTCTCAGGCCACGTTTGTTTCCCGGAATTCACTTTCCGGGAAACCACTTTCCAAACTTTCCGGTGTTTGTTTGTCTTCCGGAAAGTTGGTCAACGGAAAACACTTTCCGGTCAATGGAAAACACTTTCCAGTCAAAGAAGAAACACTTTCCGGAAGTTGTGAAAAATTTATAAATGTCATTATTTGCTGATTATATGAAATTTGATCCTCAAACTTTTGATTGCTATATATAATTTGTTTTGAATATTTATTTCAATTCCATCTCCTAAAATTTAATTTTTATATTAATTTTGATTCTTATTTTTATAATTGCTATTTGCTTTTTTCTTATCATTTTTTTATTGAAATTTTTTATCTATCAAATTTGGTCCTCATTTTTTTTATTGTTACTTATTTTATTTGAAATAATTTATGAAATGTTAATTATTATTATTTTAATTTAAACACCTTTTATTTTTTTTTTAAAAAAAATTAGATTTGATCTCTATTATTTTGATTATTATTTATTTTATTTGAGATAATTTATGAAATTATATTTTTTTTCAATTTCATTCTCATTCAACTTTTTAATTTGTAAGATTTGTTCCTCATTATTTTAATAAACTTGAAAAAAAAAATTAATTTATTAATAAATTATTTTCCAGATCATTTTCCATAACATAAACAAACACTGAAAAATATTTTCCAATTCAATTTCCATAACACTGCCAAACATCGGAATTCACTTTCCAGGAATTCACTTTCTCCGGAATTCACTTTCCAAAAGGAAACCACTTTTCAGCAAACAAACGGGGCCTCAATATCTATAAGAACATCGATATTTTTATTCCTCAACACTCATTTTTTCTAAAATCTCAACCTAGATGCCCACAAGAAGATTTACAAGATGATGTCCTAAAATATGATATGATTAGGAATAAGTTTATTTAGTGTTTGAATAATGGTTAATCATGTGTTCATATTCATATTTTCATATCTGTATCCCAAAAAAGTATATGATTGATGGTATAACTTTGGATACCTGCAAAATAATTTTTTTTAGTGGGGTTTGGAGACCTTCTAATGGAAGAATCATCAACTTTTAAGTATGGAAATGTAATAAAAAGAAGATAGAGATTTAAATTTCAAAAACAAGGATGTTTGTTCTTATTTTGGTACGATAAATGCTGTAAAAATTGAGGTATAATTGCTTGAAAAGTAAAAACTATAAAGTCTCCACTTAAGTGGTTTAGAGGGTGTTTAAAATCTATGAACTTGTCTTTTTGATGGAGTGAAGAGTTATTTGGTCATGATGAAATTAATAAGTAATAAAAATACTTTACATATCATTATTGAGGGATGAATATCTTATATAGATTATTAATGAGGTGAAAATATGGTAAGCTATTGGAAGAGTTTTTACACATATATAGATGTTGGGCGATGATTATTTTTGACAAAGACAATTCATGGTAGTTGGCTTAAAACAAAATCTTATGATCTTAATATCAATCTTTAATAATCTATAGATTAATTGGGTTTGACGTGTAGAGACTAGGAAAGAAAAAATTATTAATTTACGGACCAATATTGTTTTAGGCTCAACATATGACTGAACCTAAGCATGTAAGGTCTAGCAACTTGTCAAACTCATGTTGACTTATGTTTAGTACATGATTGAACCCACGTATAATAAGCTTGACAACTTGCCATACCCATTTGAATTAGGCTCAAATTATAGTTAGACCCAAGTATATTGAGTTTGAAAAGTTGTTAGACTCATATTGATTAGGGCTTAACATATGGCTATACCTAAGAATATTGGACATGTAACTCACTAGACCTATATTTAGTTGGACCTAACTCATGATAAGACCCAAACATATTTGATGTGGCAACTTACCAAACCTACATTAACTTAGACTTAACACATGACTAAACCTAAATATATATAAGTATGACAACTTGCTAATCGCATATTAACTTGGTTCAACACATAAGTGAACCTAAATATATTGAGGTTAATAACTTGCTAGATGTACACTATCTTGAGTTCAATATATGGATAAACTCATATATATTGGGTCTGACTGTTTTTAGACCCATGTTACTTTGAACTTAACACATAGCTAAACCTAAATATATTGAGTTTGTCCACTTGTTAATCCCATGGTAACTTGGATTAAGCATATGATTGAGCCTAAATATATAAGGTATGTTAAGTTCCCATACCTATATTATTTTAGGCTCAGCATATGAGTGAATCCAAGTATATTGAATTTGGGAATTTGTTAGCTTTATGTTAACTTGAGCTCATTGTATGACTAAATCCAAGTATTTTGGCCTGATTACTTGCCATACCTACATTGCCTTTGACTAAGCACATGACCAAATTCAATTATATTGAATTTGATAATTTATTAGACCCATATTTACTTGGGCTATCACCTTATTATAGGTTTATGATTTTTCACAAAGTATTAAAATATTGAGTCAAAAAGTCTAACTCTCTCTCTCTCTCTCACACACACACACACACACACAATCACAACAATATTGTATGAATACTAGATTTAATAACGATGTTGGTTTGTAATGATCCTTGATGAGATTTCTTTAGGATCACAAGAAAAGTTTTTCATATAAAGAGTTAAAGGATTTGATGATAAGGAAGACATAATCAAAAGGGCTTTCTTAGAACTTTCAATAAGTGAGAAGTAAACAAACATTTCAATTCATGAATGTGTTATTAATTTACCATAAAGTTGACAATTGAAATTTTGATATATAACTGTGACCGAACCTTTCATGAGACACATAAACACATTACGACCTAGATCCTCAAAATGTCAAATTTCTAAATCTAGCCCTCAACATGTTTACTCTAGTTCCTATTTATATGTTATTCTTTTAATATGTTTAGTACATGTCATGCCATGTATTCCATGGAATGGCAAAACAAAAACCTGATCCCTTTTAATGTGTTATGATCCATTGGAGTTTTTAAAACTGGAGTGGATTGGAAATATTAGGTTTGGCTAAATCAGATATTAAATTTATCCACAAGCTGAACTTACATTGCTGATATTCACGAGTTGAACTTAATTATAACTAAGACTTGAACTTAATAAATGAATCCCAAACCTGCTATAAATCGTAATAAATAATTTAGGCTTAGTGCTTCAATTAGATTATAGATTGGAAAAAAGGACAGAACATATAAAAATAAATTAAATTTGTTGGTATAAAGCATATACATGTTGAATGATATCAATTTCTTAAATTTTTTTACCTGTTATCATATGTAGTGTGCACGATATCTAACTTTGATATGATGAATCAAGTTAAATTATATAAATATTATAGATGGATGATTTTTTTTTAACGCTTAGTGATTTTGATGAAAAATTAAATCAAACTAATATAAATTATGAATGCAAATAACATATTTGAATTAATATATTTGTAAAATTGAGCCTTTAAAATCACATCAAAATCCAAGTATATATATAGTAATTTTTTTGGGTGATGTTTTTATTTTTAGTAAATATCAATGGAGTCAAATCTCTAACATGTCATTAATTACAACTAAGCCATGCTTAAAAATAACTTTAGTGGCTTGCATGGTCACCACCTCTTACGATCCTGCCACCTCACACCACATTCACTGAAACGAATAAAAACCCCAAAACAGTAATTTCCCACTTCTCTTCCTCCCTTTATAAGCCTACCACAGGAATGTCCTCCTCTCTTTGCCAGCCACAAAAGCTTCCACTCTCTGCGAAGTGTAAATCCATTCCCTCCCTCGAACATGGATCCAGTATCTGCGTGGGGAAACTCCTCCCTCCAAACAGTTGACCCAGAAATCCACGACTTAATCGAGAAGGAAAAGCGCCGCCAATGCAGAGGAATCGAACTGATCGCGTCAGAAAACTTCACTTCTTTCGCCGTTATTGAGGCTCTAGGCAGCGCTCTCACCAACAAGTACTCTGAGGGAATGCCAGGTAACCGTTACTACGGCGGTAATGAATATATTGATGAGATTGAAAATCTCTGCAGAGCTCGGGCCCTGCAAGCTTTTCATTTAGACCCCACTAAATGGGGTGTAAATGTCCAGCCATATTCTGGTTCCCCTGCAAACTTCGCTGCTTACACAGCAGTTCTCCAGCCCCATGACAGAATCATGGGCTTGGATTTGCCTTCAGGGGGGCATTTGACCCATGGGTATTACACATCTGGGGGTAAAAAGATTTCAGCTACCAGTATTTATTTTGAGAGTTTGCCATACAAGGTGAACTCGCAAACTGGGTTTCTTGATTATGATAGATTGGAGGAAAAGGCTTTGGATTTTAGGCCTAAGCTTATTATTTGTGGTGGAAGTGCTTATCCTAGAGACTGGGATTATAAGAGGTTTAGATCTGTTGCTGATAAGTGTGGTGCTCTTTTGCTTTGTGACATGGCTCACATCAGTGGCCTTGTTGCTGCTCAGGTATGTATTGCCTTTTCGGTTTTTGGCTGTTGGATCTGTATTTCCATGTGACTAACCTGTTGTGCTAGATTTGATCGTGTTTTGTTCCGGTTATTTGGAGAAGATTAAGTTCTGAAAGACTTGTTCTGAGTTCGGTGTTTCTTGAGCTGCATTTTAAAATTCTGATCTGGATTCTTTTGTGGTGTTTCAACATGATTTAATATAATTCAGTTTCAGATCTGGCTTTGGCATGATGCGGTGCCATATGTATTTTATGAATCTACTAGATTGGTTGGCATTTTGATTAATTATGGGATTGGTTTTGTAGATTTTTTGCTTGTCTGTCTTTTCCTTGCAGTTTGTTAATGCATGCAAGCTGAAAGCTTTTAAAAGATCACGGTTTAAAATCTAAAATATTTGCATCTGCTTGCAGAAGATGTTAAAGGAAATATGTTCTTAATGATCATGGAGTCAATTCCTATCTAATTAAGCATCTAATTTGATCTAAGGAATTAGATTCGAGCCTGTTGTTTATTTAGGTGATGAGAGCTATTTTGAACTAGTGAAATTCTTGGATATGGAGATGTGTACGCATATATAAATGCTTGAACCTTAACATTAAATGTTAAAGCTAATGCCATGCAATGTTTATGAATTCAACCTCTTTGTAATTATCATTCAAGTTTAGTTTAAAATGTGCTGTAGATTTTTAGGTTCTGCTCTGATAATCCTAGAAATAACTTTGCATTATTTATATGCAAGCAATTCTGTTGCAGTTGAAATATTGGTGCTGTCACTTTTTCTTCTTTTAACATATTCAATGTAAAATGTCTAGACCCGGTCTAAAGCCTTACTGTTTGGTTGTAGGAAGCTGCCAACCCGTTTGAGTACTGTGACATAGTCACCACCACTACCCACAAAAGTTTGAGGGGTCCCAGGGCTGGTATGATCTTCTACCGCAAGGGCCCAAAACCACCGAAGAAGGGTCAGCCAGAGGATGCGGTTTATGACTTTGAAGACAAGATCAACTTTGCAGTTTTCCCATCACTCCAGGGTGGTCCTCACAACCACCAGATTGGTGCTCTGGCTGTTGCATTGAAACAGGCCCAAAGCCCTGGGTTCAAGGCCTATGCCAAGCAAGTCAAGGCCAATGCAGTTGCCCTTGGAAACTACTTGATGAGCAAGGGATACAAGCTTGTTACTGAAGGCACCGAGAACCACCTTGTTCTGTGGGATCTTAGGCCCCTTGGGTTGACAGGTAAGGAATTGAATTGTTAAGTTTCTGGGTCATGCATGTTGGTTTCAACTGATGTGAAATTTGATCCTTCATATAATGTTCATCCAGGCAACAAGGTTGAAAAAGTCTGCGACCTTGCAAACATCACTGTGAACAAGAACGCTGTGTTTGGTGACAGCAGTGCTTTGGCACCTGGCGGAGTGAGAATCGGTAAGAACTTCCGCTATGGATGCATTATCTAGATAATGATGATATTGGAAAATTTGAAATGAGAACCCTCTGCCTCAATTAGATTTGAGTTATTAATTGGAGCTTTTTGTTGCAGGTGCCCCTGCCATGACTTCTAGAGGTCTGGTTGAGAAGGATTTCGAGCAGATTGCAGAGTTCCTCCACCGCGCTGTGACCATCACACTGAACATCCAAAAGGAACATGGAAAGCTCCTGAAGGACTTCAATAAGGGTCTGGTGAACAGCAAGGAAATTGAGGCACTGAAGGCTGATGTTGAACAGTTCTCAGGTTCCTTTGAGATGCCTGGCTTTCTGATGTCTGAGATGAAGTATAAGGATTGGTTCCAGCTATTCAATTACCATTAGCTTTTCTGGTCTTGGCAAATGCCATTCTCCCCTGGAAAGAAAAAGCTTCCATCCTTGCCTGCTTTTGTTCGTTAGCTGTCATTTTTTCATTTGATTTTAATTTGTCAAGTTTACGCTGGTTCGCTTGTTTTTCTTTTTATTATTTAACTTTTTGAGTTGCATGGTCCTCGTGCCATTCGAGCTGTGAAAATGTTTCACAATCTCAATGACTTGATGATCTATTATGATGTATCTGATTCTCCAACCAATAAATCAATGAATCACAGCATTATAAGCTTATGTGCAAGTGATGATTGGGAATGGTTATCTGTGCCTTTGAATTATCTATGCCCACTCCACCGTCAAGTTTATTTGGGAGTTTCATCTCAAGGAAGCACGATATAGAGAAATACAGAGATGTAGCTTGCAACTCCAGCCCTTTTAACTACACACACACACACACACGATTATTATCTCTTTCCATTCCGGCCATAACTTTTCATATTAGTTAAAAAAAAAAAAAATAAATATTATTTTTATCTTGGTTTAATTCTGGTATGTTCTGAATTTTTTAGCCAAATACCGGCTGAAATGTACTAGTTTCATTTCGCCTATTCCATTTCTGTTAGATAATATTTTTTTAAATAAAAAATAATTTTATAATATCAATCATATCTCTTAATTTGATCGTTAGATTGAGATGAAATTTTAAGAAAAATCTCGACATATTTATATATATTATGTTAAAATTTCATAGTAATCAGAGAAGATATTGACTTTGTGAGATTGATGATGACATTCTATACATGTTTATAATTTTATTAAAAAAAATTATTTTATTATGTTTTTTTAAATTAAATTCTACCCTTCTAAATAATTTTATTGTTGAATTTAAACTAATTTTTTTAAATTACTACATATCTCTCCTTGAATCAGCACTTGAAAATAATCCAAAACCAAAACATTTCGTTTGAATTTTTTTTTAAAAATCAACTGAAACTGACAGCTTGGCCTTCAACTATATCTTCGATCCAGTTCTCTCTTTTCAGTTTGATACTCCTTTTTCCACCGTTATACTCTCTCTGTCATGGGGGGATACCATAATCAATATCACGATGGACAAATTTCTGTACTGAAATGGAATCCTCATCTTTCTCAACACGACGGCCGATGGTCGTGCGTGACAATCTCGTCCACCTCTTACCAGCATGACTTCGCACAAATTAAGCCGCCACCATAGCCACATTTTGGAGTCATCACCCCTCACTCTCAACAATTTCAGGTATGGTACATTCATTCTATTAATTTGATGTTCTTTTGTGCTATTTCTTTTTTTATTTATTTTGGTTTTATTACGTTTTAGAGCTTATGTTTTTAAAGCTAATTTAGATTTTGTTGAATTAAGTATATATGTTATATTAATTAGTTGTAAAATATTTCTTAAGTTACTTTAGGGTTTTGTTGAATAAATTATGTTAATTAACTATAAAATATATAAATTGAATTGATGAATTAGTTTTTTTTTGTCAATTATAGTAGGGTCAAGGTTTTTTTTTGTTAGTTTAGAGTTTTGATGAATTAACTATATATATATATATATATATATATATATTGTTAAATAGCTTTATATTACACCAATTGAGTTGATAAATTATGTTATTTAGGGAGAAAATCGATGACTTAAGGTTTTGTTGATTATGTTAGGTTTTAAGGTTTTATGGATTAAAATTTTATTGAAATTTTTATCTTAATTAATTTATGATACTGATAAATTAAGGTCCAGTCTTATCGTATAGTTTCATAGAATATCTTATAGTATTAGATTCCTATGCTTTTATGATTGTGCTATTTTCAATATCAACAATGATTTCAATTGTAATGGAGAAAAATAATGAGTTTCTAACTAATAGATTAGATATATCTCTTATTGAGCCAAGAAGATTTATGTGGTTGTGTTAGATGGAAATTGAAAAAAACTAAAGTTGACTTTACTTGGAGGATGCAAGTTGGGATGCGTTCAATTTATCATGTTAATGTACTCATTTCTAAGTGATGGCTGCTTGAATTCAATGTTTGGGTTGACCATAAAAAATGGGTTGCAAATTTTAAAACTCTACTTGAATAATAGATCTAGATAAGAAAATACTTATAGTATGAAGTTCACTTGGGTTCTAAGTTAGACTCAAAGGAGCATATAACCATCAATCGTTTTTGGTTTAGTTTTTGTGGTCATACAATGATCCTAACATTAACATCAAAATTCTTGGATATAAAAGCTCAATTAGGTATGAAAGTTGCTCCATATTGTTGTTGCATGTCGTTGCGCAGCATCTCGAGAGGATTTTTTTGTCTCGTTAGGGAGTTGAGGAGTCACCACCTGACTGTTGAGGGTCGCTAGGAAAACCCAGTTGCACTGGTCTGGTCAGAGATTCAAGGGTAGGGACTGATTGTGTAAAGGAAAGATATTTACACCCCTAGTACGTCTTACTTGAGGTAAGTTGCATCGTATATTTTGATGTGATTTTGAACATTTTGATGGGTCATATTTATTCATGTGAATAAATCTAACTTTTGAAATTTTATTATGAGCTCGTGAACCCAAATAAAATATCAGGAAAAAGATCCATGTAGATGTCTTAAAAGAATCATCTATCGTGGATGAGCTTTCTGCAAAAAAAAGTTCCAATTTAAAAAAAAATCGGTCACCGCTCGGAATAACTCTAGGAATTTCTTTGGTCATTTCTAGATATTTAAATATTAGCCTGCTTGTAGTAATCATTAATCCTCATGAACTAATTTCGGGGTTTATTGATTTAAAAAAATGGTCATCGCTCAGAATAACTAGGAATTTTTTGATTGTTTCTAGATATTTAAATATTAGCCTACTTGTAGGTCCGATATTTATTATCTGAATTTAACCATTAATCTCCATGAACTAATTTCACGATTTATTTCAATATAAGCCAAATTCTCAAGATTTAATAAACTTGTTATTAAATCTAAGATAATTTTTTTGGAAAGCTTTGACATATGCAAATAAAACATATTTTTTATAGTTTTATATTCTTTTTTTCTTAACAAAGCAACATAAATAAATGAACAAATAAAACACAACACACACATTCTCTTTTTCATTCATTTTTCCTTACATTTTACAAATAATAATTAAAAAAACAATAAAATTCAAATAAACAAATAAACATAAACAATATTACAAAAGACCTTAGGAACAGTTCTGGATAGTGGTGGCAGCGGCAGGAGCACTGGTTACGCGTCAGCCCACGCGCCACGGTCGATGAAGACACAAGACAGGGGGTGTGTGAATCAACCTCTTCCCTCCACTTTCCCACAGGTGTGGCCTTCACAACGAGCTGCAAAACAACTCAAAACACACAAACACACAACCAACACTTCTTCCTCTCTGATCCGTTCTTTTCTCTAGGTCTTAAATCTGCTCTTCAATCTAACTGAATCTGGTGGCTTTCAGTGTTAGGGGAGGATCTGGAGCAGGAGAGGAGAAGAGAAGAGATGGAGGCTAGCCGAGAGAGATAGCCACTGTGGATGGCCGATCTGTTGGGGAAATGTTGCTGTTAGTGGTTGTGGCTATGGCTGTAGGTCATCGGAGAGAAAAGAAGCTGACTGGTCGCTTGTGTGGAGACGCAGGGAAACTGTTGATGAAGAGGAGAAAAAGAGTGGAGTTGCTGTGGTGGCTTGCTGAGAGGAGGCTGGTCGGGAGGAAAGGAGGAAGAAAGGATGAGGGGTGGGGGCTGTAGTGGGTGGCTAGGAGAGGAAGAAGGATGGTTGGAAAAGGGAAGGGAGGCTGACGGGGCTGAGGTGTAGAAGAGGAAGGGGAAGGGAGTTGGTGGCTGCAGCTTGGTGAAAGAGAGACAGACTAAAAAAGGGTTGACGGGAGGGGAGGCTGGCAATAGGGAAGTGGAGAGGAAAGAAGGGGCTGGCGGCTGCAGCCCCTTAGAGAGGGAAAAAAAAATTAAGGTTAGGGCCTTTTTTTTAGGGTTTTTGTGTGTATTTTTTTGGTCCCCTCATTTGGCTCAAACCAACTCTATATATAGAGTTTTTTCTAATCAAAATTTCAAAAGCAGCCTTAAACTTGCACATCTTTTTTAATTTGGTCCTTGATTTTTGATTTGTATGATTTGACCCTCAATTGATCATTAAACTCTCAATTTCTTTCAATCTTGCCCTTGTACCAAGATATTTTTGATTTTTGTCTTTTTTGATAGTTTTGTTTTTTTCCCCGAAATATAAAAATAAATGGGTCAAAAATTGGGTAGCAACAGATGCCCCTTCTTTACAACACTTACTATTTAAAGTCTTGTCAAAGACTTTAAACAGTAAGCGTTGTAAAGAAAAAAAAATAATGGAAATGGTCTCATTATAACGAGTGACTTACCCGGGTGAATATGATGAAAATAGTCTCATTATGACTGGTGACCTACCTGGATGGAATATGGAGATGATCTCATTATGACGAGTGACCTACCGAGATGAAAAATGGTGAAGAGGGTTTCGTTATAACGAGTGACCTATCCGGATGGAATACAATGAAGAGAGTCTTTTTATGATGAATGACTTACCCGGATGGAATATGGAGATGGTCTCATTATGACGGGTGACCTACCGGGATGAAAGATGATGAAGAGGATCTCATTATAACGGGTGACCTACCCGGATGAAATATAGTGAAGAGGGTCTCTTTATGATGAATGACTTACTAGGATGGAATATGAAGATAGTCTTATTATAACGGGTGACCTACCCGGATAGAACATGGTTAAGAGGGTCTCATTATAATGGGTGACATACCTAGATGGAAGATAGAGATAGTCTTATTATAACGGGTGACCTACCTAAATGAAAGACGGTGAATGTCTCATTATGACGGGTGAGCTACCTGGATGAAAGATGGTGAAGGGTGCCTAATTATGATGGTTGACCTACCCGGATAGAAGATGAAGATAGTCTCATTATGACAGGTGACCTACCAGATGGAAGATGAAAAAAAGGGTCTCAATACGACGAGTGACCTACCCGGGTAAAATTGGTGAAGATGGTCTCATTATGACGGGTGACCTACCTGAATAGAAGATGGAGATGGTCTCATTATGACGGGTGACCTGCCCGGGTGAAAGATTGTGAAGATGGGGATGTAATGCATGATGATGCATGTATACTTATATAAGAAATATAGGTTCTTTTTCTCTGATGCCCCATTGTCATAGGATGCCTTTGCCAAATCTCCAAAGCTTTGCTGACTTCTTTGATTATATGGCTCATTGAAGTTTTTCATATGTCATTCATCCTCTCAACGTAAACGCATTATTTATTTTGGGATATCTGCGATGATCTTTGCTTTCATTGTGTATCAAGTCTGACCTTGCCCCCAAGTATGATATTGCTTGATTCATCGTAAAGGAGTGTAACAAGTCATCTATTTTCTTGGATTTTCTCAATAATAGTTCTTTGATCTATGTTCTACTAATAATCATTGTGAGGCTTGCTACTATTGACCACATCTTTGACCGTCAATCATCACAGATTTTTTCATCAATTGAATCGTATTTCTTCTAGCATATGTCATCATCAACATTCATGCGATGAATTGTCAAGTCATTTAGAAATGCACCCAAAACTCATCATTGCATGTTGAATGTTATCCTCAATAAATTTCTCTTAGCTCACAAGAAGAGATGTAATGTTATCATCACCCACATTCATGCGATGAATTACGCCTTGAATTGATGCAAATATTCGGTTATGTCATCCGAAACTCTTCATTATAGACTCAATTTCTTCTGAACAAATTCTTCTTAGTCCATTTAAAGAATTATAAAGTTGTCATTAACGAGGTTTTTTCTGTCTCCCAAATTCATACGGTGAACTGATCCTTGAGTTGACGGGCTTCAAAATAAATTATTCCTCAGTCAATCTGGGTGGCATGCATCATCTTTAACATTTATCAAAATGCACCCATGTAATGTGGGTAAGCCGATATTTCAAAATCTGAAGAAGCCCTTCAAATGCAATGTTATTCTCAATCGCTGTTGGAGCTTTTTAAACCATCGTCCTCAATTATGCAATATTGCCTTGAGATAAATTTGTTGGTGCTCATTGATGAATTTCACTAAATCATTATTTGCTTGTGTTTTTTTGCCCCCAAGCTAATGTGAAATTGTTTGCAAGAACTACCTCTTGGCCTCTGATTGCCGGGCTTTCCAATTATAATCAACAACTGTCAATGTCAAGGATTATTCAAATTCGGTCAATATTTTCCTTGTTTGTAAATCTTTTTTGTTCTGAAATTAAGTCACTAATTTCAAAGATCATGTGCATCCAAAGTCTAATCGTTAAAATAAAATCAAAGATGTCATTTGTTGAAAATCAAATTCATTTGGTCAAATACCCAACACACGATATTCAATGCATGCAGACCTGTAATTATCTTGTATTTTGCAAATAGTAATTGACCCATTGTGAAATTGAAATCGTTTTTTTATGGGTTTTTTATGTTTCAATTCTGATCTCTGATTTTGGGCATGTTATTTAATGGTATATGATGAGTTGACCATTTGTGGTTTTCAAACAATTAGAGAGACGAGTGAAGACCTGAGGTTCAATTGGAAATTTATCTCGTTTTTCAACACTTTATCAATATGCATAACAGCTCGTAACTTTGTTCGTGAAATTATAACCCTTATGAAAAAACTTTAACAATTTTGTGAGCATCACTTATCAGTTAAAATTGCTTGCTTGATCAAGAAGGGCTTTTAAAAGCATGTAATGAGGCTATGGTTCATTGTTATAAAAGAAATGGTCATTCTTAGGCTCAAAAAGGTATTTAAGGGTTTCAAAGACCAAGGATCACTATTAGCTAGTCATTATCTCTCTTTCTCTTCATTTATAGAAGAAATGACAAAAAACATTAATTATCTTAACGTGATTTTTTATCAATTAACCAATGCTCTAAGAAGCTCCATAACCATCATTCCTTTAATTGACAATTTCAAACTTTGAGGAAAATACTAAAAACTCAAACCATCATTTGCCATCTAATGTTATTCCATCTTTTGTTGCGTTTAATAGAGTCTAACAAAGCAATTATGTAAGATCTTCGTTTGATAAATAACTTATATTGAAGACTCGATAATCTCAATAATATTTTTGCCCACATGAGGTTCAACCACAGATACCAACAGACATGGTATAGTTCAATATCCTCTTTTATATATAATTTGTCCTTGGCTTCGACTCTTGGTTTTTTTCTAATGTTTTCTCTCAATTTACTTGTTCTCCAATGTTGGGTTTTTGTTCTTAGCATCAGCCGTTCTGTTGATTCTAATGTATCACTGTCTTCTCAAACTATAAATCTCTCATTTGTCCCTAGTGTGGGGTGCGATCCATGTCAGGTTTTTTCAAAGAAATATCCTATCAGGCTCAAATTAGAATTAACAAGGGATATGTATTTCAAGAATAGTGTACGAAATAAACAAAGATGACCTTTTGTCATTTCAAGCAAAGTTGATTATAGCTGATAAATTTTGATCTCGTCCAATGCAATGATTTGGATGTGCAAGAGTCATTCACGGGTCCATAACTACCTAATCCATGATATGTCAATATGCATACTGATAAAGGTTAGTTCTATGATGTGGTTCAAAAACTCGGTGTATGGGCTCATAAAAATTGTTTGGTCACTTGGTATTTATTACCATGTCATTTAACAAAAGTTGGGTCAATTCTTCGATCAAAATACTTCTAATTTTTAGGAATGATAAGCTTTATATTCTGCATGTTTGAATTTGATCAAAATATTTTGTTAAAAATAAGAATGTTAAACATCTCTTGGTTTCAAAACAACAAAAAGACAAGAAAAACACATGCTTCAATGAAATGATGATTTAGCCCCAAAACAAAGTGATAGCCGACATGACACTTTTCTCTGACTTTTCAAACAATCATTTCTATTTTGTCACTTCTCATTGATCTTTGTTATGCTTGTGAAGATTTATTGCTGACACCGTCGATGATAACATCCTCCACAAAAGTTGACTTGCATTTTGCCGATTAACTTCCATACTTGATTACTGAAATTCTTGCAATTATTTATCTCCATTACCCAGATTATGTCGTATAAGGAATGCATAAAATTTTCAATGTTTTACTCCACCACGCTCCTCATTGGATATAAAGAGTGAATCGAGCTAGGAAGCACTCTAGACAAACCACCAAAGTGCGCAAAATATGAGCAATTTCATCATACAACATGTATACTTTTTTTGCGGTAATTTCACTTCGTTGAACAATTTAATATTGTGTTTTCTCACTTGAGATATTTTATCTTTGTTTTAAAATATAGAATCGTGTACAAAATAACATGGTCTTCTGTGCGTTGTGGAAACCCCTTGATTCATTAATGTCACAACTCCTCCACATGATAAGGAGAGACATCAAATGATACTTAAATGAATTGACAACTTCTTTGACTGATGCTTGATTTTTGAAAGTGGATTCATATATGAATTACCTGCACTCCTTAAAAGGAAACCTGAATTTTCCACAATCTCCATTGATGAATGCCTTAACACTTTGTATATGATATTTGAGCATATATGCCTTAACTGATTTCAATGGAGAGCAGAGAACTTTTTTGTTGGCTTAACACTTTGCAAATGATATCTGAGCATATATGCTTTAATTGATTTCAATGGAGAGCAGAGAACTTTGTTGTTGGCTTGTGGAAAAACACGAATGATATTTCTGTATTGGTGTGAGTTCTTTTCAGCAATGTCAAATGTCAATGGCTATTGACCCTTCAGAGGATGACAGATTGAAGGATTTTTATTTTAAAATTATGGGAATGCATGTTGAAATGTATATCATTTGCTTTTTGGTTTTTTTAGGCTCGCCCTTCAAGGAGTGATACATGATCGTGACAATTGCATGCTAAACAAAAATTTTGATTTTTGCTTATACTCTACAATAAAAATTTCTTAGGTAATGACTATTGTGCTGCCCATAAGTATTGAATTCAAGATGCTTCGAGTAGAGTTTGCCTTAATGCCAAAACAAAATGGAGAGAGCATACACCCTAACGATTGGTTATAATCTTTGGGCAACAAATAGTGAGTTTGCTACTTTAATCTCTAAACAGGATCTCTTGTTGTCCCATTAATCACCCATGTGAAGACAATATGGGGCCCAACAGGTAATGAGATGATACGTATACAAATCATTATCAGTCTAAACACTCAGTGAAAAGTTGAAGTTTACACAAATTTAAACCTCGACTTAAGTCATAAGGTAAGCTGTTAGTCCCCCACTTAACTCAAATAAATTAACAATGCATGGACATATGAAAAAAAATACAAAAACATAACTAAAAATAAACACATGTAAAAATTCAAACACATTAAAATTGATAAAAAGACATCAAAATAAACAAAACCTAGTCCAATATTTTTTAGAAAAAAATATCTTCCCTAGCGAGTTGTCATTCTGTCACACGTTGTCGTGCAATGTCCCTCTCTCGTTAGGGAGTTGAGGAGTCGCCACCTAATTGTTGAAGGTCGCTAGAAAAATTTGATTGCACTAATCTGGTAAGAGATTCAAGGGTAGGGGTCTGGTTGCGTAAAAAGAAGGTATTCACACCTCTAGTACGTCTTACCTAAGGTAAGCTGCATCATGTATTTTGATGTAATTTTGAACGTTTTATTCATGAAATTTTATTATGAGCACGTGAACCCAAATAAAATATCAGGAAAAAGATCCATGTAGATTTCTTAAAAGGATCATCTATCATGAATGAGTTTTCCGCAAAAAAATATTCCGATTTAAAAAAGAATCGGTCTCTGCTTAGAATAATATTTTTAGATATTTAAATGCTAGCTTACTTATATGTTCGATATTTATTATCTAAATTTTACCATTAATCCTCGTGAACTAATTTCATGGTTTATTGATTCAAAAAATTGGTCATCAGTCAGAATAACTGTGAGAATTTTTTTATCGTTTCTAGTTATTTATATGTTAGCCTACAAGTAGATCTGATATTTATTATCTAAATTTAACTATTATCCTCATGAACTAATTTCATGATTTATATTAATATAATCCAAATTCTTAATATTTAATAAACTTGTTATTAAATCTAAGATAATTTTTCTGGAAAGCTTTGTCATATGCAGCGGGTGGCTTGGAGAGGGACGACTGGAAAAGGGAAGGGAAGCTGATGAGACTGAGGTGTAGGAGAGGAAAGGGAAGGGAGCTTGTGGCTGCAGCTTGGTGAACGAGAGGCGGATGGAAAAGGGGTTGATGGGAAGAGAGGTTAAGGAAGTAGAGAGAGGAAAATAAGAGAAGGTAGGGGCTGCAGCTGCCCCCAAAAGGGAGCTCCCTTTAGAAAAAATAAAATCAAGGTTAGGGTTTTTTTTTGGGTTTTAGGGTTATTGTGTGTATTTTTTTTGGTCCCCTCATTTGGCTCAAACCAACTCTATTTATAGAGTTTTTTCTAGCCAAAATTTTAAAAGCAGTTTTAAACTCTCAATTGACCATTAAACTCTCAATTTCTTTCAATCTTACCCTTGTATCAAGATATTTTTTGATTTTTATCTTTTTCCAAAACATAAAAATAAGAGGGTAAAAAATTGAGTAGCAACAAATGTCCTCTTTACAATGCATACACTATTTAAAATCTTGTCAAAGACTTTAAATAGTTGGCATTGTAAAGAAAAAAAGAATGGTGATATGGTCTCATTATGACAGGTGACCTACCCGGATGAATATGGTGAAGATGGTCTTATTATGACGGGTGACCTACCTGGGTGAAATTGATGCAAATGGTCTCATTATGACAGGTGACCTCCCCGGATGGAATATGATGAAGAGGGTCTCATTATAACTAGTGACCTACCAGGAAGGAATATGATGAAAAAAGGTTTCTTTATGTCTGGTGACCTACCCGGATGGAAGATGGATATGATCTCATTATGATAAATGACCTACCCGAATGGAATATGGTGAAAAATGATCTCATTATGACGGGTGACCTACCCGGATAGAAGATGGAGATGATCTCATTATGAGACCCTCTTCACAATCTTCCATTTGGGTAGCATAATGAGACCATCTCCATCTTACATCTAGGTAGGTCACCCGTCATAATGAGACCCTCTTCATCATATTCCATCCGGATAGATCACCCATCATAATGAGATTCTTTATACCAATTTCACCCAGGTAGGTCACACGTCATAATGAGACCCTCTTCACCATCTTCCATTCAGGTAGGTCACTCGTCATAATGTGACCCTCTTCACTATCTTCCATCTGGGTAGGTCACTCGTCATAAGGAGACCATCTCCACCATTCTCTTTTTCTTTACAACGCTTACTATTTAAAATCTTTTATAAGACTTTAGTCGTAAGCTTTGTAAAGAGGAGGCATCTGTTGTTAACTATTTTTTGACCCATTTATTTTTATGTTTCAGAAAAAAAAAAATTAAAAAACATCTTGGTACAAGGGCAAAATTGAACAAATTGAAAGTTTAACGGTCAATTGAGGGTCAAATAACACAAATTGAAAACCAATGACCAAATTAAAAAAGACACGCAAGGTTAAGAATGCTTTTGAAATTTATGTTAGAAAGAAACTCTATAAATAAAGTTGGTTAGAGCTAAAATAAGAGGACTAAAATATACACACCCAACAAAACCCTAAAACCTAAGAAACCAAAAACTCTAATTTTTCTCTCTAAGAGGCTGCAAGTGCCAGCCCCTTCTTTAGGCTGCTGCAACCCCTCCCCCATTTTTCACCCCCACATTTTTCTATCCTCCCACGCTCTCCTTTCCCCCTCCTCCCCATTCTCTTTTCCATGGTTTTCTTCCCTGTTAGCCCTTCCCCCCAGCATACCAACTCTCTCTCGGTCGGCAGTACAGCCCCACTCTCCTCTCCCCCACCATAACAGCCTCGCCGACCAGCGTACCTTCACAGACCAACCCACAACCAGTTTTTCCTCTCCTCAGCCTCCTTGTCAGATCTGAGCCCCAACCAACCAACCTCTCCGTCGGTTGTTTCCCTGCGCCTCCACACAGGCGACTAGCCAGCCTTTCCCTTTACCATTCTTTTTCCCCTTTGACAACACATTTCCACCGTCCACGACAACCCTTCATCTCCTAGTCCTGTCAGCTTCCTTTCTCTCCGATGACCGACAACCCTTGACAGTGGCCTTTCCCCCAACAGATCAGCCATCCATGATGGCTATCTCTCTCAGCCAACCTCCATCTTATCTCTTCTCTTCTCCTCTCCTACTCCAGATCCTCCCCTAATGCTGGAAGCCACTTGATTCAGTTAGATTGAAGAGCAAATTTGAGACCTAGAGAAAAGAACAAATCTGAGAGGAAGAAGCATTGGTTGTGTGTTTTGTATTGCTTTGCAAGTCACCGTGAAGGGCACCAATGACAGGAAAGTGAAGGGAAGAGGCTGATCCACACACCCCGTCTTATGTCTTCACTGGTTGCGGCGCGTGGTTCCACATGCTACCAGCGACGGTGGCGTGGGCTGATGCGCCACCAGAGCTCTTGCTGCTACCGTCACTATTCCAGAACTATTCCTAAGGTGGTTTTTTTATATTTTTTTTATGTGTTTATCTAAATTTTTATTGTTTTTTTAATTATTATTGGTAGAATGTAATAAAAAAAGAAAGGAAAAAAAGAATGTGTGCTTGTTGTATTTTATTTGTCCATTCAATGATTTTGTTTTGTTAAGAAAAAAGAATATAAAAAAAATATGTTTTATTTGCATAAGGCCAAAACAATTTCCAAAATTTCATATTAGATTTAATAACAAGTTTATTAAATCTAGAGAATTTAGCTCATATTAAAATAAATCGTAAAATTAGTTCATGAGGATTAATGATTAAATTCAGATAATAAATGTCGGACCTACATGTAGGCTAATATTTAAATATCTAGAAATGACCAAAGAAATTATCAGATTTATTCTAAGTGGTGACCGATTCTTTTGAATTAGAACATTTTTGACGATGCATAAATTGCGGAAAACTCAACCACTCATCCACGATAGATGATCCTTTTAAGGCATTTACATGGATCTTATTCCTGATATTTTATTTGGGCTCACGAGCTCATAATAAAATTTTAAAAGCTAGATTTATTCACATGAATAAATACAGTCCATCTAAACGTTGAAAATCAAATCAAAATACACAATACAACTTACCTCAACTAAGGCGTACTAGTCCCCTACTTTTGAATCTCTGATCATACCAGTGCAACCGGGTTTTCCTAGCGACCCTCAATAGTCAGGTGGTGACTCCTCAACTTCTTACAAGACAAAACCCCTCCCGGGACGCCGAGTAGCAACGTGCAACAACTGTTATTGAAAATATGAGTTAAGTGATGAAGATGATCATCATGTTGATGTATTTAAGAAAAATAAAAAGATGACTTAGTTAAGCCACCAAACTAATTAATGAAACCTCCCATTCATAAATTTAAAACTAAAACTTGTATGCAATTTCAATGTATTAATAAATCAAGATGTAAATGATATTTGCATGAGTATCAGTAGAGGTCCAATTCATTTGAGATCTCAAAATTGAAAGAGTTAAGGACATGGCAAAACCACTAGTTTCAAAAGGTCATTAATATAATGAGTATCTCATTGGTAAAGTGATATCAACAATTATAAAAATAAATATAAGTATGCAAATTTTAAATATTTAAGGTACTACATGTAAGGATAATGAGCATCATGTCTCAAGTTACAGGTTGCATGTAGCCAAACAAGAAATATTGTACCAATTATTTGGTAAGCACTAGGAGTCCTTCCAAATATTGTTTAGAATTCTATTAGCTATTAAAAACTAAATCCAAGTACATTTATTAAATGGGATCATAAATGGCAATAAAGAAATATGTAGAAGAGTATTTTGGGCATTTATACCTTTAATTGATAAGTTGAAATAATTTTGTTCTTTTAATAATATTAACAATACTTACCTTCTAGGCAATTATAAGAAAAATGTATTTATTACAGTTGCTTATGACATGAATAACGAGGTTTATCATGCTTTAGTTAAAGAAGTGATAAAGAATACCAAGTGATAGTTTTAATTTTTTTTTTTGTCATTAACAACCACACATGATTATATATAATATCAAATAGACATGCGATGACAATGAATTCAATGACATGGATATATCCTAAGTTAATGGGGTGTCACCATTATTGTTCATGATACTTTGACAATAACAAATGTTCTCTTAAAAAATGTCGTATAAGATGTGTAAGAACCTTTAAAAGAGGGTTTTTTGGATCATTTAAATTATATTGTTTGATTCATTTTCCAAATAACAATAACATATAAACTCCTTGACAAACCTCTACAAATCCCTATGACGATGAGGTTATAATTATCAACCTTGACCAATCTTGTTTGAAACGAGGAAATACTATTTTTTTATATCTTTAGAAAATAAATATATCCACTGAAGTCCTAATTTAAGTTAAAATAACTTTGGCTAGGATCACATCATATTATTAGGGCAAGTATTTGAAAAATGAGAATGACTAGAGAGCTTGAAAAGATGAGCATCCTTTTGTAATTAAGACCATGGAACAGAGAAACCCAACAACCTCAAAAAAGAGTTTGGGGTTAAAGTATATGATTTTCCTACAACTTTAGTAAACAATTTTTTTTGAAAAAACCCAACAACAAAAAACATTTGTTGATAAAAGTTGACAAGTAGGTTGATCAAAAAACTTGAAAAAGGAAGGAAAATTCCATCTCGATGATAATATAGTATACGAGGAACAAAAGTGATCTTAGACCCTCAAACACCATTTTAAGAATAATATATTTTGTTTGTTTCGCCTTGGAACCCAGCTCTCATTATGTGCCTTCACAAATCCATTTCGATCATGCACATATGACAAGGATGGTAAATAATTCTCTCAAAACATAAGGATATGCTTATGAGAACCAAGAAAAATGAATAATTTTGTACTCTTTTGAACACATTGAAAGTCACAAATCTTCAATTGAATATTAGAGCCAACATAAAACATGCCACATCCTAAATCCATCGTCATGATAAAATACCCTTCAAAGATTTTAAGGGTTGTGTAAACCTTGTTGGTTGACATAATATTAGGAATTATCAAGTTTTAAAAAAGACTAGGTCAATTGGTCAAATTGTTTTTAAGGAAAATACCCTAAAATAAACAACCAAAGTATGTGTCATAAATGCTTGACAAAGTACACAATGTCAATAAAAGACTACAAACTTAAAGTCATTTCTAATTAGGGTGGTATTCGTCATTGACTTAATTATTAATGAAAAGATATTAAGGTTGTTTAACATTTAAGATTTGCGAATAACTCGTATGGACTTGCTCGGGTAAACTAGAAAAGAAGCTAGCAAGAATTACCTTTTAAAAAGTTATGACCTTCAACAAACTAAGAGAAGAAATTATAGAAAGAAATAGCCTATATTTTGAAAAGTTCTACATATATAGTGTATCCCTAACCTTGAAATAATATTGATGTTAGGATTCATCAACCAAATAAAGGTCATCAAATCTCACACTAGTGAATGAAAAGAGATGGGTAAGTGTGGAAAGAAAGGACCTATATTTTGAGAAGCTCTACATATAGTTTATCCATAACCTTGAAATAATATTGATGTCAATATTCATCAACCAAATAAAAAGCATCAAATTTCACACAGCTGAACAAAAATCAAGAGATGGGTAGGCCACCCAAGAAAATAGACTATTTTTTGCAATATATTGCGATGTTGTGGTTACACAAATTAATTATCCTAACTTAAAACTCACAAGATAATATAGATCAAACAAGGAATCGATCCCATGAGGAAGGTTTAGTTCAAATTTTCATGCAAATGGGGTGTTGGATGATGATTATCTAGACTATGACAAAATTACACAACCAAGTAAAATGAATTAAAACTGATTTTTTTTAATAAAACAAACCTTAGTTGCAAGTAAATATCTACCTAAAAAAATTAGAACTGATCCTTGAAACTAAACTTAAATTTATAATTTGAACTTTTATATTTTCTTAACGTTAGTTAGTTAACAAATCCACCTAACCTAAACCAATAAACAATCACAGTGTTCACACTAATAATTTAGTTTAATGACATCCTTAGGAACTAGATAAATTGATTAATCTATACAACAGAACTAGTCGCAATTCATATTGATTTGTTCAAATGTTCTCTCTAAGATTAATAATGTAAATCTACCACAATTAGGTGAGGCCTCAAGATATAATTTATATTATTCTTTAACATATCTCATCTAGTGACCCACACTACCATGTACTTGAATTTTATCAAATAAAATGGTAGTGAGATTCAAATTGATGACCAATAGGTCAACAAAACTCTGATACTATGTCAAGGAATAATCTCACTTAAAAACTTAAGTTATGAGATGAGGTCCCAAGATATAATTTATATTATTCTCTAACAATATGCTCCTTGAGGTAAAGTTTTTTTTTCTTCCTCCCTACTCCCTTTGTAGGATCCTATAGTTTCCATTACATTATTGTATGCTGAATTTCTTTTAACATTGATAATTTTCAGGCCTATGTGAGTTAAAACATCTCCCTCCAAAAGCTGGATATTAGCCATAACAATCTCAATTGTTCTTTGCATTTGAGCAATTGCTAGAAGGCAGTTTATCATTAAGTGCTTTCGTTTTTTCAAATAATTATTTAAAATAGTTTGTAGTTGTGCTAGATTACAAATACATGCATACAAAGAGTAAGGATAGTGACAACAGAAACATACCACCAATAAAGCGCTCTCTCCTATCATCTGTTGGAGGTCTGACAAGTTTACTAGTATAATTCAATCACCTAAAAATCATATATTTGTAAAAACTCAATTGCAAATATAAGTAGAAAAGAGAAATATCATATGACATCAACAAAATTAATTTACCATATCCCTGGCCCTATGAGAATGGCAAAGTGACGATGATTGTTAGATTCTTCATTCCTTAGGTTCTACGAATTTCTCAACAATTTTACTGTCCAAGCAAAGTATTTATAACTAAAAAACACATGAAAAGAACCCAAAAAAATACATGAAAAAGAAGATGGGTAGTATTTTCAAATTTGATTTTGGATAAATAGCAGTGATAAAGTAGTGTTTATTTATGAAAAGCTAACAACTCCTTAAGAAAATAAGGCAAGGCAAAAATCACTCTTAACCAAATTGCTTATTTCAATCAAATAAGAACCCTACAATTCAAGGAAGCAGCATGATATGTTTAACTCAGCTAGGTTTTCTTCAAATACTATCAAAAGTAAAACTTTAAAGTAAAAATCAAGAAAAATGAAAAGAAACTAACCCTCAAAACCTCGGCCTACACCAAAGCAACAATCAACTTTAAAGCAAGGAATGTGTTGCGGAAGTTATTTATGAAATCATTTTACTAAAATATGCTATTTATTTTATTACCATTTTTTATGTTTAAATTGACAAAATAACACTTATAAGAGTTGTGTTATCAGTTCTCATTCCCTTTATTACCAGAGCATACATTTAGAGTTCAAAGGAAGAGAAAAATGTCAACCAACATAATTCCCTATAGCGACACCAACAACAAAACAACAATGTTGGTTCAATAACGATAGCTATGAATGATAATTTTACTAGTATGGGATAGCTACAATAGCATTCTGTGAATCCAAAAGAGAAAAATCATCTTCATTACTAAAAACCCAATTCTTCATTGTTAAATTAGGAGAGTGGTTTATTATATTTTTCAAAATCATGTCCTCTAAGACAGGAAATCCACCATGCAGGGATAAAATGTAAAGATTTTGCAATTAATTGTAAAATCTTCCGAGTAATCATGATTTTGCAATTAACGAAAACAGCAGATCAGTTTTGCATTTTTGCTTACAAATTGAAACAAAAGCATTACAGCAAGTAAAACCTATCAAGAAACACGGTGATCTTACCACTTCAATCAATTTTGCTCACTTTTGGTTCCATTGATCATATTTTTTTAATCTGCTTAGGTCTTTAAATAGGGAATTCAATTGCCTGCCATGGACAGAGCTTTAAAACATAAATAAAAATTCAAATTTCTTGAAGGAAAAGGAGAAAACAATTTCTAGAATATAAACCCCGTTAAATTAAAAGTGAAATTAAAATCTTGCCAGGATATAAAACCCAATCAATAAAAGGGCTTCTTATTCTCTAAACTCTAATTCTTTAAGAAGTAGATAAAAGAAAACACTCACCATGAAATGTAAAAGATCCAAAGAAAATTCTCCAATCCCTTAATAAATTCCAGAAATCACAAGTTACATCGGGCAGAAAATAGAAGAGCACATCAAAAAGAGAAAAGAGACAGCTTACATGAAAATGACTATAATATAAAAAACAAAATCATAAAAAATTATAAAGCCCTTAAAGACTACCCATAATAAAGCAAATTTACAGACAAGAAGAACAAATTATTTATTTATGGCGATAGAGGGAGAGAGGATACCTGCAGCGAACTTGAATGACATGAAGACTCTCTCTTTGATCGAAATTGAAATTCCTTGTTATTAAATGAAGAATCAAACCTTCTAACATAGAGTCTGAACGGCTAAAAGTGCACTATTGCCTCTACTTGCTAGAGCGAGAGCGAGAGATTTTCTTTTGAGATTGAAAAATGTTGAGATAGAGAGAGGGGCTGTATTTATTACGGAGATTTCAATAATAATAATAATAATATGACCGTTGCAATTGCTGAACGACAAGGCACTTGGTTTCTCTTGCTTTGACTGAATTCGGTTTTTTAAACTACGACATCGTATGGGTGCAATAGTAAAAATAATAAAATGTCTTTGAGACATTGAATATATGTCGAGGAGCAATTTTGATTTTTCACTTTTGAATGCTTGGTAAAATTACTTAAATGCTATCGAAGTAAAAGAAAAAAAATTCTTTTGGCTTTTTTTTTTCTTTTTTTTTTGTTTTCTTTTTTCTATTTAATATGTTAATAAAAATTAAATAATATAAATTTTTTTAAAAAATATTATCATCCATGCATTTTATGTTATGTGTGCAAAGCTAGCAATGGTCAAAATAACCATTTCACCATGCACTCTCCCATGACCTTTTCCTCCCGGCATAATGAGTGTTGGTAAAAATTAGGTGATTAGTTGTTCGGTTGGGCTCTTTTGTTTTTCTTTTCTCTCCACCTCTAAATTCAAAATTAATCCTTTTTATTTATGTTTATGTCTTTTTTTTTTTTCAACTTCAATCCCTTTTTATCCTTCGATTTTTTATTTTTATCTTTAGTACTTTTGTAAAACTTTTACCTATGTTTGATTTAGCCCTTCATATCCAATTTGCATGTATTATTATTTTTTATATTTAGTCATTATTCTTTTAATTTTTAATTTTTTTTCCTTGGCTTTTTATAAAACTTTTATTGGTTTTTAATTTCACCCTTAAATAGAAGTTTATGATGTATTTTTTTAATTTGATTTCTATTCTTTTTTATTTTATTACAGTTTTTTTCTTTTCAATTTAACCCTCCAATCAAAAATGCTTATTTCCCCTCTTATTTATTTTTTATTGTGATTTTCACCCTTGTTTTTTAACCCTTAATTCAATTTAACCCTTGTTTTTTTTTTAATTACCATTTTTTTTTAGATCTCTTTGTCTAATTATTTTTTTTCTATTTATTTATTTAGCGTTTGATTTGTTAAGGATTTTGCTTTACTATTTTTTATTTATAATGCTTTCAATCAAATTACCTGGATTGAGGGTTTGAAAAATTAATACGAGTTAATATTTTTATCTTTTCTGATTTCATAATCTAATATTAGTTTTTTTTTTAAAATGTCTTTGTGTTATTTTGTTAAAAATATTTTCTCTTTGGTTGTCCAAATCTCATAACCTAACTTAGTGGTTTTGTTGGTTAACTCATATTGACTTATCTCTTATTACACAAGTTACGTGTATATCACACTATCTTGGATTGATTCGAGTTATTTATTTTAAATTTATATTTTCTGAGATATTTTTTCAAGGTATCATGATTTTATATATATATTGCCTATTGTTTTATCCAATCAGTGAGCAAAATCAACATGTATTTTGTGTAGGCCTGATTTGCAAAGACATTCTAGACCTCTCAACAATTTTAAGAAATTAGGCTTGAGGATATGGTAAGGCCTAGATTCTCCTAGAACTTGTAATGCAATGCCCTAGTTTTTGCTAGGCCAGCACTCTAAATCAATTCAATATTGGAAATGATATGAAATTGGATGTATTGCTTGTGTTACACTGTTAGGTTCACTTGACTATCCCGCTCTTAAAATAACAGAAGAATAATAGATGCAAAAACGCTCAACATCAAATAATTTAATGCAAATGATGAAATTGAAGAAAAAAACTTGAGTCCACCTAGAATTACTTGACTAATGTGCAACTTATGACATGAGATACAGAGTAAAAAATATTAAACTTTCAAAATAAGCACTAAGCAAAATCAAAGTTAAATAAAAAAACTAAGTAAGAAAATACAGGATAACCTAAGTTAATTTGATTAACTCACACTTGAGATAACCTAGAAGAAGAAAAAGTAAAAAAATTACATAAATCAAGCGTCAATAATTTAATATTAAATGATATAATTACATATAAAAAATAATTTAAATAGCTCTAATATTGATCCAAAATATTTTTTTTTTATATATAAAAAGAGTCATTAGCTTGTGTTTTGTTAGAGTGAGAATTTTTTTTCTCGTTTCAACATATATATTTTTTGATTTGTATTTTTTTTATTTAGTTTTGATCCTTTTATTTATTACGTCATTTGGCCAAATGACTAGTATATTTTTTCACTGTAGATAATTTGACATAATTTTTCCACCCATTATCTATGTATGATTTTATATATTTTTTTATTTATGTGATATTAGATCGAAAATATCATATATAAAAAAGTTATAAAAGTCAATTTTTAACAAAAATAACATTGACTAATGAATTATTTAGATTATTATTCTCATTATTATTATTATTATCATCATGATTATTAAATTGTTATAATTTGTATTAAAACTATTATTATAATAATTATTATAAATAATTAATATTCTAATTATTATTGTAAATAGTATCACAGCCACCATCATTATCGTTATAAAAATAAATTTATTTTTTTTTATAAAGATTTACTCTTTATAATATTATATTAAAAGTATTTTGGAACATTGAAATTAAATTAATTTGATATTTTTTCAAAAACTCTTAGCTTATTATATATATATATATATATATATATTAAAGTGTTAATACTAAACAAACATCAAAAAATATAATTAGACTTACATATTTTTAAGAGAAAATCTTAAAAATAATAACTGTCATTATTTTAAATACCTTATTTGAATAAAATTATTATTTAAAAAATTATATAATCAAAATTTTTTTATTCTGATTATTTTGGTTAGATGTATAGCATCATAAAAGAAATTTGGAACCACTAATATGTTTTTCCATGTTAAAAAATTTGGTTTTAACTGTGGCGAATCGCAAGGCAAGTGACTCGTATATTTTTTCTTTATAGATAATTTGACTCAATTTTTTCAATCGTTTTGTTTATGTGTAGCTTTGTATATTTTTTTTATTTATGTGACATTAGATATGAAATATCATACATAAAAAATCCACAAAAGTTAATCTTTAACAAAAACAACATTGAGTAATGAATTATTTGGATTATTATTCTCATTGTTATTATCAAATTATCACAATTATTATAATTTCTATTATAACCATTGTTATAACCTAATTTTGGGTTATTCCCCAAAATTTACTCAAAATAAAATAAAAATAAAAAAGATAATATAAAAGGGGGTTGGCGTCGGTAGAAAAATCACGGTGCAAATTTTGAACATTTTTGAAGCCGCATCGTATCTCTTTTGTGCCCAAAAATATAAGATAATGCAAATTCAAGGTAAGAATTAAGTCGAAAATCATAATTATATTTTTTATAGACTAATTTGATTTATTATGTTTGAAAATTAATTTAGGGTCCAATTGAAGAATTTAATTAAGTGCACAGACTTAATTATGCTTTAAATTGGTCAAATTAATTTTATTAAGGGCTTAATTGATGAAAAATCAAATTCTTGAGTTTAATTTGGGCTCAATTGAGAAGATTGAAATTTTTGTAGACCCAATTGAATTTTTTCCAAGCCAATTGTGCAAAGTTAGGGATCAAATTGAAAATAATTAAGAGTTTATTGGTTAATTAAGGATCAAATCGCACAAATAAGAAACCAATTACCAAAATAAAAAAGACGCGTAAAGCCAAGGTTGTTGTTGAAATTCCAACATGGATAAAATTTCACAAAATTAAAAGTTCAAAGGCAATTAGGGGTGCAATTAGAGCAATTACAAATTGAAGGACCAAATTGCAGTTCCACCTTCTCCCAAAACTGCCGATACACACACTCTAGCCGCATGCCTTTATCTTCCCTGCCTGCCGATAACCACCTATACGCCGTTGTCAACAGGCCACCTGTACATACCAGCGCCAACAACCATGCTTTCAAGCACGCTATTGCAGAGGCAAGCCACCGTTGCTATACCTATAAATGGAAGAAAAAACCATGCATCGAAAGGGAGAAAAGAAATGAGCAAAAATTTTATGTAACTGAAAAGAGAGAAACTAGAGAAAAAACATGGGGAAGAGGACAAAGAGATAGAGGAGAATAATGGGGAAGAGTGATCAAATTAGAAGAAGCAAAAATTTACATCAGGGAAGAAGGAAAGGAGAATTTATGTAGAGAGAATCGGGAAAAAGGACTAAACCGAGGGAGGAAAACCATAGAGAAAAAGGAGCAGAATGGCTACCTACTGAAGGGGAAAACCCAAAAAATCACGTAGAGGGAAAGTTGCAGTAGAAATTTTGCAAGAAAAAAGGCAAGCAAAATAAAAAAATATAACACATAAATAACACACACAACTACAACCCACCATCTTCACTAGCACCGACGTCCCTCTCTCTCTCTCTGTTGACAATTCTCTCTCTCTAAAACCAGTCTCGATTGGCAGCTCTCTCTTTCCTTCCTTCTGACATCAACTCCAGCCAGCAAGCCAACCACCATCCTCATCTTCTTCCCCAACACCGCCAACCTCATCGTAACTTCTGCAAAAGCAACCATCGTCAATGACGTAGGAGCAGAGGCAACAACAAACATAGCATAGGTCAGCCACTTCAGGAGCTCCTCCCGGCTACAACAGGCCACCATTTTCGACACCACCACCACAGGAACAACCACCTTGGTCTCCTCTACCCGGAGGCAATATCCAGGTAAGCCTCTCGTCATGGTCGGTTGACCACCAAGTTCCTGTTCATGTAACAGTGTAGTGAGTTAATTCACTGCGCTATTCATTTGAATTAGTTTCTTCTTCTTCTTCTTCTTATATTATTTAGATTTTTGGGCTAGGCTGCTCTCGACTTAGCCCAACCCAGCAGAGTTGGGTCTTTGGCCTAACCTGGTTAAGCTGGCCCAAGCTTGACCCAAAATCTTTTAATTTTTATTTTTATTTAAAAGAAAAAACAAAAAAGTGTTTTTTTCATGCATACAGTCGGATTCCAAAGGTTTTTAATCATAATTTTTGTAAAAAAAATATAAATTGCATCTTTCTCATATTTTAAAAAGAAAATTAGATATCGTAATCGGTTTATGATTATCCGTTGAAATTTGGCCAAAATATAAAAAAAATTAATAATTATTTTGTTTTAACTATTGAGGTGTGAAACTACATTGTAAAATACAACCGCAGATAAAAAGTTTTTTTTACTATGGTGTAAAATTACATTGTAAAGTATACCCGTAAAAAAAACAAAGGATTTTTTTAACTACGGTATAAAATTATATTGTAAAGTATATCCGTAGATAAGAAAAAAAGGTTTTTACTTGTGGTGTAAAACTACATTGTAAAGTATACCTGTAAACAAAAAAAATATTTTTTGAAACTACAGTGTAAAAATTTTTAACTTAGAAAAAAATCAAACAACGATGCAACTTACCTTAGGTAGGGTGCACTAGGGGTGATGCGTCTTTCCCTTACACAACAAGTCCTCTTACCTAGACTCTCACGGATAAATAGGTTTTCTAGTTACCATAATACTAGGTGACTACTGCTGATAACTACAATTGTAATTTTTATGACTATAAAACATATCTCATTTCACCATGCATCGTTGTCTCCCTAAACATTGGATAAATAAATTTTAATTATTATTGACAATGTTATGCTACCACCATCATTATTGTTATAAAAATATATATTTTTTTATTTTTTAAGATTTATCCTTTATAGTATTATATTAAAAGTATTCCAGAACACAGATATTAAATTAATTTGATATTTTTTCAACAAAAATTTGATATATATATATATATATATACACTTTAAGGTGTTAATACTAAAAAAAATCCAAATATATAGCTTCACCTATTTTTAAGAAAAAAATATCTTTAAAATAATTATTATCATTATTTTAAACGCCTTATCCATAATAAAATGAATATATAGGTAAATTAAATAATCAAAAGTTTTGTAAACTGATTATTTTACTCAGATGTATAATATCATAAAAAAATCTAGGACTATTAATATTTTCATACATGCAAAAAATTTTGGCTCTAGTTGCGGCGAAGTCCAAGGCAAGTCGCTGGTATATTTTATCATTGGAGAAAATTCAGCCCATTTTTTCACCTATTTTCTCTATGTGTGGCTTCATATATTTTTTTTACATGATATTATATCTGAAATACCATACATAAGAAAACCACAAAGTCAGTTTTTAAACAGGAGAAAAATCAATAAAAATGAAAATAAATGAAAAAATAAAAATAAATATTATTAGCTCAAGAAAATCATTTCAGTTGAAGAATCAATAAAAATAATAAAAAATAACAAAGAAAAAATATAAAAAATATTAATTTTTAAATAATCACAAATATAAATTACAATTTAAGGACTAAATTAAAAAAAACAGACAATCTCTTAAAAATAGCAAATGATAAAAATAAAAAATAAAAACTAAGAGCATATATATTTAAACATGGATACAAATACAGACTATTTCATAAATATAAAAAAAAACAAGGAATAAAAAGAAAATAAAAAAATTTGAAGTATAAGGACCGAAATGAAAACAAAATATATGATTAATTTCAAATGAAGGAAAAAATTGAGAACAATCCAAACTTCTATACTAAAAATATGAAGGGATTTGAAAGCAATCCTAAAATTAAAAGAATAATGACTAAAATAAAACCGATTTATATAATCAAAACAAATCAAAATTTATACCACAGAAATAAGGATCATACCAACCAATCAATAGATAAGAGATTGAAATAAAACCACCACAAACAAAAGATACTACCATATGCTTTAGTCTGCAGGAGAGAGAAAAGAAAAAAAAGAACAACCTACCACTGTCATGTCTCCAGCCACCTTTCGCCACCAGGTGCCATGCCACGAGTAAAAGGACATGGTGTTGCATCCTCTAAGATGTCAGACGAACATTTTTAACCACTGTATGACTTTGCACGAGCCGCTTAAAAGTTGCATGAGGCAAACAACTATTTTTATGTCTAATCAACGCACCAACAATATTAGTAACAAATAATAATAATAAAAATATTGAATTACCTAAATACTCATACAACGAACTCTTGGATTTTATGCTATGTGGGGGTATATTTATATTTATATATTTTTTAAAAATATAAAATTCCAATAACATCCCTATCAACAATTTGTGGTTTTATTTGAGGATATTATAATTATTTTATTCTGCAAAAAAATAAAAAATACCCTTGAGTAGGCAATATATTTTTATTTGTATTGAGAGGTAAAATAATATTTTAACCATAAAAAAATACCTAGAAAAGTAAAAACACCTATAAACATTCTGGTAATGTTAACTGCTCTCGTGAAAAAGTAAAAAATATCCCTGAGTCAAAGGCTAAAATTGAAGCACATTGAAGGGTAATACAATAATTATACTATTACAATCCATAATAATTTGTATGTAATGATACAATAATTTGCCGATTTGTTTTAGCTTATTTTTTAATATCTTATGCAAGGGTGGAAATAATTTCATGTATTTGAAGGAATTAAGTGGGTTTTTACTGTTTAGAGGACTATATATGGTATTTGTTATATTTTTGTTTATAGTAGCAATGTTTTACTAAATTTTTAACTATAAAACCTCTATTTCTCATAAACAAAATTTAATATTTCAAGATAAGTGATCATAATTAACGTAATGAGGAATTTAGAGGTTGAATTTAATACTCCCAACCATGTCTTCAAAAATTAAATTTTGCGTTAAAAATAAATAATTAATGGACGATGTTTGGCCCCCACTATACAAAGTAATCAAACTCAACCCTAGCTAAAATTATATTTGTTTTGGTCAGTTGATTTGTAGCTAGATAATATGATATGGTTTGCTCGTATGTTGCACTAAGCTTTTTTTATGTAGCAAACTAATTGTTTGTTGTGCATATTTTCATTGGTTAACTAAATAATTAATAAGCAAAATTATAATCGATAAAATCCATCAGAAATGAATTATTTGCTTTTTTACATTGAAGTGATTGAATGTTGTGTATATTTTATTTGTTTAGTGAATTATTTTACCAGAAAATCATAAACGTGCAAGAAATAATTTAATTGTTGGTTGTGTTTTAATTGTTTATCTAAAGATTGCAATCAAATAAATTCATTAAAGATTAGCCTATACAGTGATGCTTAAGAAAAAAATACAAAATAATTAGCATACACAGTATCAAAAGAACACCTAAGAGACTATTAATGTTAATTGTATCAAAATACAAAAATTTTAAGTAGCTAGTATTTTTTATAATTTTTTAAAAATATCTTTTGTCCAAATCTAATGATTTTTTTTGCATTGAAAAAAACTATGGTTTCGACAGTGATAAAGCATGGTTAATTGGATAATATTATTTATAATTTTAAAAAAACATTATTTATTACATGCACAACAAAAAAATCAGCATGAGCGGTGTCAAAAAAACACCTAAGAGACTGTTAATGCTCATTATAGGGAAATACAAACATTGTTGAAAAAAAATTGCATGCGCAACAAAATAATTAGCATGAATAACATCAAAAGAACACATAAGCTTAATTGTATGAAAAGAACACATAAGGAGTGGAATGCACTCTTACAATCAACAGCAAAATGAGTGTCGCACCCCTCCACGAGAGCGTGGCATCATGCGACCCTCCCCGTGAGCGAGGGAATTGAATGTCAGGGGTCTATCTTTATTTTTATGGGAAAGAGAGTCGCCACCTAGTATTATGGTTACTAAGAAACCTTAAACTGGTCTTTCAAAGATTCTAAGGCAAAGAACTAGTTGCGTAAAGGGAAGGTTTTAGCACCCCTAATACGCCATACCTAAGGTAAGCTGCTTGACGTTTTAGTTTGCTTATGATTTATTGTGGTTTTGATCCTTCAAAGAATGGGTTGGTTAAAATGATGATGGTGTATTATCTCCACCGTATATTTTGGATATTAATTCCTTAGGATTTATTTATCCAAACACCAACAATAAATAATAGCAAATTATCCCCGTCGAATATTTTAGATATTAAACCTTTAGGGTTTATTTATCCAAACACCAACAGTGAATAATAAGAAATTATCCCCGTCAAATATTTTGGATATTAACCCCTTTTGGATTTATTTATCCAAACACCAATAGTGAATGATAGCAAATTATCCCTGCTAAATATTTTGGATATTAAACCCTTTTAGGAATTGTTTCTCTAAAAATCAACGGTGAATAATGAATTCCCAAAAATAAGATTTTGATATTTTTGGAATATTGGCCAATACCCTTTGGATTTTTACAAACATGTTGTAAAATCCAAAAACACGAGAAATGATTTTTCTTTGTTAAATCCATGCTAAAACACATTTTTCTCTTCAAACTCCAAGATAATATATATTTTTTGAAACAAAAAGAATTTTCAAAAATATGCTAGTGTATTGGCCGTATGCATAAAACCACATTTTGTTTAAAAATAATATTTTTTTATTTTGCAAAATTTATATTTTTGTATTTTATTTATTTTATTTTATCATTTTTTGTTATTTTTTTATTTAATGGTGGGTTGGTTGCCATTAATTATATATCTGGGCTTTAAGCCTATTTAATCTTGGGTTGGGCTTCCATCCGGGTGGGCTGGAAGCCCTGCTATTTTTGCAATTATGCCCGACCCAAACAGCCCAATGGAGAATGAATTAAATCACTCCCCGCTGCATGCAGAGAAGAAGAAGATGATGAATAGTGAATTTTTAGAGTGTGATGAATGGTGTACCTGTTAACACCTTTGGATAGAGGATGTCGAGGTGGTTTTTCTGGTTATGGTGGCGTTGGAAATGGTGGTCTTTGGTGGCCGAAATGGACGTCGGAGGATCATTGCCTTACGTTGTTGTTGCGGCTTTGCACCTGCCAACCTTGCTAGGGACCGTGGTTTGGGTTGCCGGTGGAGGGGGAACTTCTGAGGAGGTCGAGATGATGCGTGGTGGCCAGAGTTGATGGCTGTTGGAGGAGATAGAGAGAGACACCAGAGTACCTAGTTTTAGTGAGAAGCAGTCGACTGAAACGAGAGAGAAGGGAGGGAAAGAGTTGACGACGCCGGGGCTAGTGAAGAATATTACTAGCGTTTTTTTACGTAAAATTCACTCCTAATTCTCTACTTTTTCTCTTATTCAATCGTTCTTGCTCCCTCACCACTGTCTTTTTTTCTCTCGTTCTTTTTTGCTCTCTCCCCCCTCTGTTTCCCGCCTCTCTGTTCATTTCTCTCCTTTTTTTTCCTTTTTTTTCCCCTGATGCATGCTACAGCCATTTGTATTTATAGAGGGAAAAATATAGCCGTTGGGCATGCACAATGCATTGCCTCTGCTTTTGCATTATTTGCAGCAGCTGTAGAGGTGCAGCGTTGTGCTCTGCACTGTTCAGGTGTCAGAACAATGTAGGCACATGCAAGTTTGGGGGAGAATGCGATTTGGTCCCTGAATTTGCAATTGTTCCGATGCACCCCCAATTGGCTTTAAAACTTATGATTTTATGCAATTATACCCTCGTTAAAATATCAATATTAGCCTTAACTCTGCACGTCTTTTTTATTTTGGTCCTTGATTTTTAATTTGCACGATTTAAAACCCTCAATCGACCATTAAACCCTCAATTTATTCAATTTGGTCCCTAATTTCGCATAATTGGCTTAAATAAATTCAAATTGGTCTCTGAAAATTCCATTCTCATCAATTGAGTCCGAATTAAATTCAAGAACTTGATTTCTCATTGACTAAGCCCTTAATAAAATCAATTTGACCAATTTAAAGTAAAATTAAGTCATTGCGCTTAATTAAATTCTTCGATTAGACCCTAAATTAATCCTCAAATATAATTACACTTGTAATTGGCCGATGATTAAATCAAATTGGCATTTAAAAATTTAATTATATCTTTTGATTTAATTTTTAAGCAGATTTTTCCAAAAATAAATTACGTTAACCTTAAATCTGTATTTTCCTTCATTTCTGGGCACAAAAGAGGTATGATCGAGCTCTTGAAACGCCAATAATTTATGCCTTGATTTTCTTACCGACAACGGCCCTCTTTTATTTTATTTTTTGTATTTTTGGATAGTTTTGGGGAATGATCCAAAATTGGGTTATGACAATGAGTATCGCTGAACAGTATTTTACAACCTCATGTAGCTGTATGTATTTTTTTTGGATCAAATAATTTTTGTGTTCAAAAAATATGATTCCGACCGCGACAAAGAATGGGTAAGTGCCTAGTATTATCGATAATTTAAAAAAAAATGTTTCTTGCATGCGCAACAGAACAATTAGTTATTTGTAATTTAAAAAATATCATTTTTTTTGGATCAAATGAATTTTTTGTGTTGAAAAAATAGGGTTCCAATTGCAAGAAAGTGCGGGTAAGTGTCTAGTATTATTTATAACTTAAAAAAAAAATTCTTGCATGCGCAACAGAATAATTAGTTATTTATAATTTAAAAAAAAATATCTTTTTTTGGATCAAATGATTTTTTTATATTGAAAAAAATATGATTTCGACTGCAACATAGCGTGGGTAAGTGGCTAGTATCATATATAATTTCAAAAAAAAAAATTCTTGCATGCACAACAAAATAATTAGATATTTATAATTTTTAAAAATATCTGTTTTTCATATCAAATAATTTTTTTTCGTTGAAAAAAAATGGTCCAGACCACGACAAAGTGCAGGCAAGTGGTTAGTATTATTGATAACTTCAAAAAAACAATTCTTGCATGCTCGACAAAACAATTAATTATATATATATATATATATTTTAAAATGATCTTTTTTTTGGATCAAATGATAGTTTTGTGTTGAAAAAAAATATGATTTTGGCAGTTACAAAGCACGGGTAAGTGGCTAGTATTATGTATAATTTAAAAAAAATCTTGCATGCATAGCAAAACAATTAGTTATTCATAATTTTTTTCAGATCAAATAATTTTTTTGTGTTGAAAAAAATATGACTTCAACCATGAAAAAGCGCTGATAAATAGCTAGTATTATCAATAATTTCAAAAACAAAAATATTTCTTGCATGTACAGCAAAATAATTAGTTAATTATGTATGTATATATATAAAAAAAAAACAGTCCCTTTTGCATTAGGCACCCCAACAACACTGTTCATGCTAATTAATTAGCATGAACAGTAACTCAAAAGAATGCCTATAAGGAAGTTGCTATGAAAACAACCCCTTCTGTATTTTGCAGGACAACAACACTGCTAAGTAAAAAATGGCAAGAGAAAGTGAAATACATTGTTCAATCCACAATGAAATAATTGTGGTGAACAATGACTTTACTACCCATTTAGCTATAGGTATAATGCAGAGAAGAAATTGCTTTACCCTCTCTATAGATTCTTTCCCTTTCATTTTCAATGAAATAAAAAAAATAGAAAAACATTCACCATAAACAATTACTTTTTGTTAAGACTGAGACACACACATCAAATGTTGCTACAGTTAAAAACAAAAACACATGTTAATTACTTGGCATGACATGTCATAGGCAAAACAAAAAGCATTGTTCATGCTCATTAATTGTAGCATGAAAAGTGGCAGGAGAAGGAAAAAGAGGCAATGAGTTGCACTATTCCAATCCACAATGAATTCAGTGTGGATAAACAGTGCAATCATGTCCTCATTTAGCTTTTAGGATAATTCTTGCAAAATAGTTTTTGACTTCAAAATACTTTTTTAGCAACTCATCAGTAATATTAAGAGAGAAAAATAATAATTAGTATATGTGAAAAGAGCTTGTAAATATATGAAATATATCAAATTGGTTTCCATCTGGAGAAGATTCTCCAAACAGAGCTCAACAACCAGGAATTTACCTACTATCTAAGCATGGAATCTCTCACGCTATATAGATATGTGTCTATGTGTCATGACTCTATTTTTGAATCCATGACTAGAACATAGGCATAATTCCCCTGTAAAATAGCAATTTGATTAATTTTCAAGGTGATGATTCTGTGACATGTGCTCAACATGTTGTGATGGACTTGCAAAAGCATATCCTCCCATATATTATAGTGCGTGGTTTTTTTAAGATTAATCAACTTTATGGAATTAATTTTTATCATGAATTAATTGTTGTATTAGTTAACTAATGGAGGAACAGGATCCATATAGTCCACTTACATGTTTAACAGATGACACAAACACTGTAGGATGTTTCCTCGTTAGTTGTCCATTCTATAGATGAGGTCCATGTAATTGGTGGACTGGTGTTTGAAAGAGATGATTTATGTTTTCGTATATTAAGACACATGTCTCCCACTAGTTTTAGAGGTTTTAGTATCAAGTAAAAGTGGTTATCCAATAATTTTAAGGCCCCTCCACATGATGCAAATGGTGCAATTGATTATGTATTCTCGAGCATATATAATGCATATGTTTGGAAGCACATATTCATTTATTTGAATGGAAATGTAGAGTCAATAAACTTTCTAACATTTTTTGAAGACTTTCAATCCACTTTAACTATATCTAGAGGTTAGTTATGCTTGTATATCTATACCGCTAACTATGTAAAGCATGCATGAAAAAAGAGAGACAAATAGTCAGTTGCTTACTATTCCTATAGATATAATTACTTGAAATATTTCCAATTAATACTTTTGTAAAATTTTAATTATTTTTAAAATATTAACTAATATTTCGACGTAAATACATCTAGCTTTAGTAATGGAAGCATATTAATATTGTTTATTGAGATAATGGATTAATATAATGTTTGATGTTGAAATTGGGAGGTAACTTTCAATAACAACTTGATAATAATAAATTTTAATAAACTATACTTTATGTGTTTTCATGTTAGATAATGTTTGTCTAGATATTTTATTGTAAATCCTACCCGTCTTAATGAGTTCTATTAGTATAAATCAAATGTAAAATAACCTTATTAGGTATGCATTACAAAATTATTTTTATTTGTGGTATCATTTTTTGGTGTCAATTTGTTTTTTCTAATATATGTATTTTATATCTTAATAGGTCATATGGATGCCTTGCACTTAATAATTTCTTTAATATTGTATGATGGAGAAAATTAATGGTTAGTAGTTTTTGTTACTCATTTTTAGACCGACGTGTTGGAAATGGCAGATATTTCTTTTGAACTAAATGCAGGAGTTTAACTCATGGCTACTGGATGATGGACAAAATTAGAGAATAAAAATGATTTGTGATCCTCGTCTTTGCTACCTTATGTTTTTCTTATCCTCCTCATATGCTATCAAAATCTTTATAATTCTTAGATTAATTAGGAATCTTTATAATGATTAAGTCATTCTTTCTCTAGTATTTAAAGTTGGATAAATCCCTCAGACTTTGCATTGATTTTGTTTTTGTCGTAATTTTGTTTTAAATTTTTCTTCCAACTTAGGTTTTGATCTGACTTGATTGCATGCAATAGTTGATCATCCCAACTATATTCATTCATTCATGGCATGCTCAGGAATTGATCTAAACCTCATTTGAATCCTAAAGCCCACTGTTCTCATGTCAGATTCTCAGTCGAATGGGGATGGTCGGCATTGTTAATTTTCAAAACAGATTAGGAGATATTTTTGACCAAGTAGATTGTAGGAAGATTCTGTTCTTCAAAATGATTTTTTCTTGCTTTAGATCCTTCATGAAAGTTGTATTCCTATACGTATAGATGGATTTGGATTTTTGAATTTCCTAATTTTGATATTGAATGCTCAAGATATTCCTTTTGAATGTTTAGTGTTGCTTGGTTTTTGACTAAATAGATTAGATTCTGTTTTTCAAAAAAACTTTTTTCTCATGTGGGATCTGTTATGAAAGTTGTATCCCTATTAGTATAAATGAATTTGGATGTTTGAATCACCTGATTTTGATATCAAAAGCTCGAGATGAATCCAATTGAATGACTAGTTTTGCTTGGTTTGTGACCAAGCAAATTCCGGCAGATTCTGTTCTTCAAAATGATTTTTTCTCGTGTTGAATCCTTCATAAAAATTGTATTTCTATATGTAGAGATGACTTTGGATTTTTGAATCTCCTGATTATGATATCAAAAGCTCAAGATATACATGTTTAAATGTCTAGCCCTCCTTGATTTTTGACCAAGCAGATTGCAAACAAAGTCTATTCTTCAAAATGATTTTCTCTTGTCTTGAATCCTTCATAAAATTTGCAGTCATGTATGTATAGATTAATTTGAATTTTTTAATCTCTTGATTTTAATATTGAAAGCTCAAGATATTTCATTTGAAATCTTGCGTTAAACAAGAAAATCTTGTCGCAAGAATGATTTTGACCTGTGATTTGCAGGTATTATACGAGAGACCCAATTTAATGTTTCAAAGATTTTATCAGGATAATCATATACCAATTTTAAATATGATAAAGTTAATTAGTCTTGTTGGAAAAAACAAGGGGCAGTTTAAGAAATGTCACAATAATTTATGTTGTTTGATTATCATGCAGGAATTTTTTTTTATTTTCACGAAACTAGGGGTGCTCTATTTTTTTTACCATAGGTTTAAGGTTGGAAAAATCCCTCATACTTTGCACTAAAAAAATGATTTTGCTTCTGCCACAAATTCAGTTCATCAAAATAGTTTTTGACCAAGTAGATTGCGGGCCGATTCTATGCATCAAAATGATTTTTATCATTTTAGGTCCTTCATGGAACTTGTATTTTGGTATATATAAATGAATTTGGGTTTTTGAATCGCCTAATTTTGATATTAGAAGGTCAAGATATTCCGCTTGAATGTCTATTGTAAAAGTATTAAATCCTATCACAATAGGTATTGTTCATCTTCACTTTGAGAAACAACCCCCGCTTGCAAATTCTTTCCTTTTTCTTTACAATTTCCCGTTGGTTTTCATGATTCTCAATTTCCTATTATGTTGATATATATATATATATATATATATATATATATATCCCTCTCCCACTGACCTAAAGATGGAGAAAAAAGAGGAGGAGGAGAAGAAAATAAAAGAGAAATGAAGGAAAAAAGAGAGAGCAAGAGGACAAGAGAGGCGACTCATATAACAAAAAAAAACCCACCTCTTTCCAACCAATTTTTCTCCTTCCACCCAACCTTTCCTCTCAACCATTAACCTCCAGTAGCCCCTCTTCCAATTAGACTTTCTCCTATCAACCACCATTAACTTCGATAGCACTTTTCATTGTCTCTAAAAACAGTGACCATCGTTTATACAGGAGCTTAACATCATTATCTCCGGTTGGAAGCTGCCAAGTAAGTCCATGCATTCCCCTCTATTTTGCATAGTCACTATGTTGCCTTTATATTTACTGTTCAAGTGAATTATAATTCACTTGAACGATAACTAAGGAGGCATGCATGAGGCAGCTCACATATGCCTCTTTGTTTGCCTATCAGGGTCACTAGTTTGGGTTAGTGATCCGACTCTCTCTTTTTTATTTCCTTCCAAAAAATATAAAAAAGAAAGAGGGGTATGCATTTTTGGTATATATTTTAAGGTCTATATTTTTTTTATTTGGAAAAATACCAAACTTGTTTTTAATGTACCTAGTTTTCGACGTGATACGACAAATATACATGTATACCAAAAAAAAAATGTCATGCATATAGCCAATACGCTAACATATATTGAAAATTATTTTTTTAAATAAAAAAATATTCAGAGTTTTATAAAAATAAATATGTTTTAGCATGAATTTTGTTAATAGAAAAATTCCAAAGAAATCTTATTCTATAACATGTTTGTAAATTCGAAAGGGTGTAGGATATTATTCTAAAAAAAAATCTTATTTTTTTGGAAGGGGGTTGTTTATATATTATTATTCACTAATAATATTTGGGTAAAGAAATCCCCAAAAAAGTTAATACCCAAAATATTATTGGAAGTAATTCACTATTATTTACAGTCAATATTTTGGTAAAGAAACCATAAGTGGTAAATATCCAAAATACTTTTCTAGAAATAATAAGTTGTTATTATGTATTCAATGAATCTTTGAAAGAAACCTTGAATATAATTAGAGACATTTCAATTTTTTACTCCATGATTTACAAGCCATGAAAGCATGAAACACAAAGGTTATAATAGGCTATTAAAGTGCTCTTAAATTTCCTTAGATTTCTAATTTTTTGTTCCTCTTAGCGATTTACAAGTAGCAAACACTTGAATTACTAAAGGGAAAAAATGAGCATGTTGAATCTCCTTAGATTCTATCATAGTTGTATCTTAGTTCATAGGTTGTAAATTTATCAAACACAAATTTCAAGAGATTTGCATCTGTTCTCCTTGGCACTGTATGGACATATCCAAAGGTATGATCTATTTAGCCAAAGGTAATTCCTTTTAGACTTTGAATCCAAGTCCATTCATCATAGCAAACCTATTCTAAGAATAATGAAACCAACAACATAACAATCATAAGGAAAACCAAAACACCAAATAACTTACCTCAGGTAGGACGTACTAGGGGTGCTAATACTTTTCATTTATGTAACTAGTCTCTTGCCTTAGAATCTCTAAAAGACCTCATAGGTTTTATAATAACCATAATACTAGATGGTCACTCCCTTTTTCACAAAACTAAAAAAAACCTAAAACAATCCCCTCACCTGGGGAGGGTCGCCATGATGTTACGTTTTTAGGGAGGGTGCAACAGTAGTGGTCCTAATGCACTGTTTTGATATTGTTAGATAGTATGCCTTGATCAGATAATATGAAAGTTTGGATTGTCTCAGCACATCCTATATTATATTAATGCAAATAATGAATTATATATTGCCTACTATTAAAGTAAAAGGAAATTCATTGGTGATTCATGTAACTTATCTAAAATTTTAGCATGCTAGGAGAAATTGAATATTTAGAGAGGATTATTCGACAAATTTATTTAAAGAGCTACATGAGATTGAATATATAAACTTTCATGTAAATGTAGGACTAAATATAATAAGATTTGAATGAGTAAAAAAATTATACAATCCTGCCTATGCCACCAATTAGGACTAATATAAAGTTTATAACATAATGAAGTTAATTGGATAAGTTTAGAGGTTTAGGTTAAAAAGAGGCAAATTTTTCATAATGAAACTTGGTTATTGTTCAATCTATTTCTTAAGTTGCAAAAGGGACTTGTATTTTTTTTCTTATTAGATGAAAAATATATATTTATACCTTTCCAATGACATGGTAGACTTACAAATTCATCCAAATAAGAAATAATGACATGTTTGAGGTTGGGTTTGAAACCATATATGGGTTGTAATTCCAATACCATATTATTTTACACTATCAAGTATAACTTCTAATTTGATTATTTGGTCGGGCTGCAATTTTATAAGTAACCTCTTTACATATTGCTTTAGCATTAATTAAAATTTCAAATCAATTGGAGTTTAGAAAAGCTTGAGGAATTACTTATTGACTAGTTAAAGGGATTATTTCCATTTTGGCCAAATTTACTCTTCTTTCTCCTTATATAAATGGTGGTGTATATGAAAGGAAGAGAGAAAGCCAACCATCATCACATTCTTGTCTTAATATATATTTCTATGGAAATTGATGGATACTAATGTTCTTGTGAAGAAAGTAAGAGATTAAAACCCCAAACACTTAATACTAAGCCTAATAAATCATCAAGAGAGAGGGCAAGAGAGGGTGACAATTGAGAGAGAGTGAAGAAAATAAAGATTAGAGGTGAAAATTTTGTTTTAGAGGATTGAAATTGATATCAACATAATAGGTAAAGGTTGTTAAAGCCACCCATTCTACCTTGATTTTATTTTAGTAAGACTTAGGATTTAATTTTCAAAGATTGTAAATTATGCTCTTGAAGGATTGTGTGGTAATTGAGAAATTATGTCGAAATAATATAATTGAAGTGTAATACAGTAAGAATTGCTTGAATTACGAATGATCAAAGAAAAAAAAGGTGTTCATGCTTATGGGGGTTTCAACCAAATTACATATTTTAAATTTATATGGAAGTGTTACAAATGATTTAATATGAATGAATTCATGTATTTGCAATTGATTAAGGTGAACATGTTATAATGTAGATGAAATGGTTGTGTAATATCTATATGTGATTGTGTGAAATTAAATAATAATAATAATGTAGATATTGAGGAATTCTAAGGATTTTGAAAAGAGAAAGATCAATGTTTCAAGGTTGGTAGAGACAACCATGGGAGTAAAGAAGTGAAAACATGTAAAATTATATAATTGTTGTCGAATGACATGTGATTAGTACATGTTAATTGGTGATGATGAATTGAGATGATGAAATCTTGTGCTAACTGTAATAAGATTCTTGACATGTGATTTTGACATGAAAGTGGATAATGCTAAGCTTTATGCTTAAAACTTTGAAAAATAGTCTTTGATGATGTTTTAATGTATGAAAACAACTAGTTTACATATCAAACTTGTTCTCTATATATTGTTGGAATTTTGACAATTTGGATCATTCAAGTTATATATATTGTTGGAATTTTGACAATTTGGATCATTTAAGTTATAACTGAATTTAAAACTTGAAAATGATTGATTTTGGAATATATTTTTTTTCATGTAAGTTATAGATATGAATATTAAATGTCAAATAAAACTAGTCTAGAATAATTCTAAGATATTTAACTCCAAATATAAGCTATACACTTAGGAAAAATCTAGACTTAACTAAACCTTGATAAATTTTAGGTGCTAGTATAATGGTTGATGTTGGGGTTGAAAATGATAGAATTGGGTGTTTTGTTTGTTCATCAAAGTTGTAGATTAGTGTTGAGGATGCAATGCATGATGATACATGTATACTTACCTGAGAAATATAGATCCCCTTTCTCTGATACCCCATTATCATAGGATGTCTTTGCCAAATCTTCAAAGTTTTTCAGCCTTCTGTGATTAGATGGCTCATTGAAGTTTATCATATGTCATTCATCCACTCGACGTAAGCGCATTGCTTATTTTATGCTATCTGCGATGATCTCTACTTTCATTGTTTATCAAGTCTGACCTTGCCCCAAGTGTGGTGTTGCTTGATTCATCGTGAAGAAGTGTAATAAGTCATCCATTTTCTTGGATTCTCTCAATAACAGTTCTTTGATTTGTATGTTCTGCTAACAATCATTGCGAGGCTTGCTATTATTGACCTTATCTTTGATCGTTAATCATCATGGAGTTTTTCATCAATTAAATCATATTTCTTCTAGCATATGTCATCATCAACTTCATGTGATGGATTGTCAAGTCATTTAGAAATGCACCCAAAACTCATCATTGCATGTTGAATGTTATTCTTAATAAATTTCTCTCAGTTCGCGAGAAGAGATGTAATGTTATTATCACCCATGTCCATGCGATGAATTATGCCTTGAATAGATGCAACTATTTGGTCACGTCATCCGAAACTCTTCATTGTAGACTTAATTTCTTCTGAACAAATTCTTCTTAGCCCATGTAAAGAATTATAATGTTGTCATTAACGAGGTTTTTTTTGTCTCCCATATTCATGCGGTGAACTGATCCTTGAGTCGATGGGCTTCAAAACAAATTATTCCTTATCAATCTGGGTGACATGCATCATCTTTATCATTTATCAAATTACACCCATGCGATAACATATTTTTGGAGACAACCAAATATGCTAGTAAGCCGATATTTCAAAATCTGAAGATGCCCTTCAAATGCAATGTTATTCTCAATCGTTGTTGGAGCATTTTAAATCATCGTTCTCTATTAAGCAATATTGCCCTGAGATAAATCTGTTGGTGCTCATTGATGAATTTCATTAAATCATTATTTGCTTGTGTTTCTTTGCCCCCAAGCTGATGTGAAATTGTTTGCAAGAACTACCACGTGGCCTCTAACTGCTGGGCTTTCCAAGAGTTATCAATGTGAAGGATTCTTCAAATTTGGTCAATATTTTCTCTATTTATAAATCTTTCTTGTTCTGAAATTAAGTCACTAATTTCAAAGATCATGTGCATCCAAAGTCTAATCATTAAAATAAAATCAAAGAGATGTCATTTGTTGAAAATCAAATTCATTTGGTCAAATACCCAACACATGATATTCAATGCATGCAGACCTGTAATTATCTTGTATTTTGCAAATAGTAATTGACCCATTGTGAGATTGAAATCGTTTCTTTATGGGTTTTTTGTGTTTCAATTTTGATATCTGATTTTGGGCATGTCATTTAATGGTATATGACGAGGTGACCATATGTGGTTTTCAAACAATTAGAGTGTCGAGTAAAGACTTAAGGTTCAATTGAAAAATTGTCTCATTTTTCAGCACTTACTTTATCAGTATGCATAACAACTCGTAACTAAGTTCATGAAATTATGACCCTTATGGAAAAATTCTAACAATTTTGAGAGCATTACTTATTAGTTAAAATTGCTTGCTTGATCAAAAAAGGCTTTTAAAAGCATGTAAAGAGGCTATGGTTCATTGCTATAAAAGAAAATGACATTTGTGGGCTCAAAAAGGTATTTATGGATTTCAAAGACCAAGGATCACCATTACCTAGTCATTACCTCTCTTTCATGAACTAATTTCGTGATTTATTTTAATATAATCCAAATTCTCAAGATTTAATAAACTTGTTATTAAATTTAAGATAATTTTTCTGCAAAGCATTGGCATATGCAAATAAAACATTTTTTTTATATAGTTTTATACTCTCTTTTTTTCTTAACAAAGCAACATAAATAAATGAACAAATAAAACACAACACACACATTCTCTTTTTCATTTGTTTTTCCTTACATTTTACAAATAATAATTAAAAAACAATAAAAAATCGAATAAACAAATAAACATAAAAAAATATTACAAAAGACCTCGGGAATAGTTCTAGACAGTGGTGGCAATGGTAGGAGCACTAGTGGCGAGTCATCTCACGCGCTGCCGATGAAGACACAGGACAAGGTGTGTGTAGATCAGCCTCTTCCCTTCACTTTCCCGCTGGTGGTGGCCTTCACGACGACCTGTAAAACAACACAAAACACACAACCAACGTTTCTTCCTCTTGGATTTGTTCTTTTCTCTAGGTCTCAAATATGCTCTTCAATCTAACTGAATTTGGTGGCTTCCAGCGTTAGGGGAGGATCTGGAGCAGGAGAGGAGAAGAGATGGAGGCTGGCCGAGAGAGATAGCCACCGTGGATAGCAGATCTGTTGGGGAAAGGCCGCTGTTAGTGGTTGGGGCTGTGGTTATAGGTCATCGAAGAGAAAGGAAGCTGACAGGATTAGGAGATGGAGATTGTCGTGAACAGTGGAAATGATGTTGTCAACAGGGAAAGAGAATGGAAAGGGGAAGGTTGGCTGGTCACCTGAGAGGAGGCTGGCTGGGAGGAAAGGAAGAAGAAAGGATGAGGGCTGCAGCTGGTGGATGGAGAGGAAGAGGGATGGTTGGAAAAGGGAAGGGAGACTGACGGGGCTGAGGTGTAGGAGAGGAAGAGGAAAAGAGCTTGTGGTTACAGCTTGGTGAAGAAGGAGAGACGAGTGGAAAAGGGGTTGACGGGAGGGGAGGTGGCCAGAGAGAAGTGGAGAGGAAGGAAGGAAAATGAGAGGAAGAAGGGGGTTGCAGCCCTTTTGAGAGAAGAAATTAGGATTAGGGATTTTTTTGGGTTTTAAGGTTTTTGTGTGTGTATTTTTTTGTCCCCTCATTTGGCTCAAACCAACTCTATTTATAGAGTTTTTTCTAGTTAAAATTTCAAAAGCAACCTTAAACGTATATAATTTTTTTAATTTGGTACTTAATTTTTAATTTGTGCGATTTAACCATTGATTGACCATTAAACTCTCAATTTCTTTCAATATTGCCCTTGTGCCAAGATATTTTTTTATTTTTATCTTTTTTGTTTTTTTCTTTAAACATAAAAATAAGTGGGTAAAAAATTGGGTAGCAACAGATGCCCCCTCTTTACAACGCTTACTATTTAAAGTCTTGTCAAAGACTTTAAATAGTAAGCGTTGTAAAGAAAAAGAGAATGGTGGAGATAGCCTCATTATAACGGGTGACCTACCCGGGTAAATATGGTGAATATGGTCTCATTATGTCGGGTGACCTACCCGGATGGAAGATTGATATGATCTCATTATGATGGGTGACCTACCAGAATATAATATGATGAAGAGGGTCTCATTATGATGGGTGACCTACCTAGATGGAATATGAAGATGATCTTATTATGACGGGTGATCTACCCGGATAGAAGATGATGAAGAGAGTCTCATTATGACAGGTGACCTACCCTAAAGAAATATGATGAAGAGGGTCTCTTCATGATGGGTGACCTACTGGATGGAATATGAAGATGGTCTCATTATGACGGGTGACCTACCCAGATACAAGATGGAGAAAAAGGTCTTTTCATGATGGGTGACCTACTGGATGGAATATGAAAATGGTCTCATTATGATGGGTGACTTACCCGGATAGAAGATAGAGAGGGTCTTATTATGACAGGTGACCTACCTGGGTGAAATTGGTGAAGATGGTCTCATTATGATGGGTGACCTACCCGAATGGAAGATGAAGATGGTCTCATTATGATGGGTGACCTGCCCGGGTGAAAGATGGTGAAAAGGGTCTCATTATGATGGGTGACCTACTAGGGTGAAAGATGGTTAAGAGGGTCCCATTATGACGGGTGATGTACTAAGGTGAAAGATGGTGAAGATGGGGATACAATGCATGATGATGCATGTATACTTACTTGAGAATTATAGGTCCCCTTTCTCTGATGCCCCATTATCATAGGATGCCTTTGTCAAATCTCCAAAGCTTTTTTGGCTTCTCTAATTAGATGACTCATTGAAGTTTGTCATATGTTATTCATCCATTCAACATAAGTGCATTGCTTATTCTGGGCTATCTGCGATGATCTTTGCTTTCATTGTTTATCAAGTCTGACCTTGCCCCCAAGTGTGGTCTTGCTTTATTCATCATGAAGGAGTGTAACAAGTCATCCATTTTCTTGGATTCTCTCAATAATAGTTCTTTGATTTGTGTGTTCTGCTAACAATCATTGCGAGGCTTGCTACTATTGACCTCATAATTGATCGTCAATCATCATGGAGTTTTTCATCAATTGAATTATATTTCTTCTAACATATGTCACCATCAACATTCATGCGATGGATTGTCAAGTCATTTAGAAATGCACCCAAAACTCATCATTGCATGTTGAATGTTATTCTTAATAAATTTCTCTCAGCTCACGAGAAGAGATGTAATGTTATCATCATTCATATTTATGCGATGAATTGTGCCTTGAATTGATGCAACTATTCAGTCATGTCATCTGAAACTTTTCATTGTAAACTCAATTTCTTCTGAACAAATTCTTCTTAGTCCATTCAAAGAATTATAATGTTGTCATTAACGAGGTTTTTTCTGTCTCCCATATTCATGTGGTGAACTCATTCTTGAGTAAATGAGCTTCAAAACAAATTATTCTTTAGTTAATCTGGGCGGCATGCATCATCTTTAACATTTATCAAAATACATCAATGCGATAACATCTTTTTAGAGACAACCAACTGTTGGTATGCCGATATTTCAAAATCTAAAGATGCCCTACAAATGCAATGTTATTCTCAATCGCTGTTGGAGCATTTTAAATCATCATTCTCTATCAAGCTATATTGCCCTGAGATAAATATGTTGGTGCTCATTTATGAATTTCATTGAATCATTATTTGCTTGTGTTTTTTTGCCCCCAAGCTGATGTGAAATTGTTTGCAAGAACTACCTGGTGGCCTCTGACTAATGGGTTTTCCAATGACAATCAAGAGCCATCAATGTCAACGATTCTTCAAATTCAGTCAATATTTTCTCTATTTATAAATCTTTTTTTTTTCTGAAATTAAATCACTAATTTCAAAGATCATGTTCATATAAAGTCTAATCATTAAAATAAAATCAAAGATATGTCACTTGTTGAAAATCAAATTCATTTGGTCAAATACCCAACACACGATATTCAATGCATGCAGACCTGTAATTATCTTATATTTTGCAAATAGGAGTTGACCCATTGTGAGATTGAAATCGTTTTTTATGAGTTTTTTGTGTTTCAATTCTGATCTCTGATTTTAGGCATGTCATTTAATGGTATATGACGAGGTGACCATTTGTGGTTTTCAAACAATTAGAGTGTTGAGTAAAGACCTGAGGTTCAATTAAAAAATTGTCTCATTTTTCAGCACTTACTTTATCAATATGCATAACAACTCGTAACTTAGTTTGTAAAATTATAACTCTTATGGAAAAACTCTAACAATTTTTAGAGTGTTACTTATTAGTTAAAATTGCTTGCTTAATCAAGAAAGACTTTTAAAAGCATGTAACGAGGCTATGGTTCATTGCTATAAAAGAAAATGATATTTATGGGCTCAAAAAGGTATTTAAGGGTTTCAAAGATCAAGGATCACCATTAGTTAGTCATTATCTCCCTTTCTTTTGTTGTGTTTGTAGAAGAAATGACATAAAAATACATTAGTTATCTTAACGTGTTTTTTTTTTTTTTATGTATCGACTAATGCTCTAAGAAGGTCTATAACCATATCATTCCTTTAATTGAAAATTTCAAACTTAGAGGAAAATACTAAAAACTCAAACCATCATTTGTCATCTAATGTTATTCCATCTTTTGTTGCGTTCAATAGAGTCTAACAAAATAATCATGCAAGATATTAGTTTGATGAATAACTTATCTTTAAGACTCGATAATCTCAATAACAGTTTTGCCCACATGAGGCTCGACCACAAATACCAACAGACATGGTATAGTTCAATATTCTTTTTTTTAACGTGTCCTTAGAGTCGACTCTTGGTTTTTTCTCATGTTTTCTCTCAATTTAATTGTTCTCCAATGTTAGGTTTTCGTTCTTAGCATCCCCTTTTCTGTTGATTCTAATGCTATCACTATCCTCTCAAATTATAAATCTCTCATTCATCCCTAATGTGAGGGTGTGATCCATGTCATGTTTTTTCACAGAAATATCCTATCAAATTTAAATTGAGATTAACAAGGGATATATATATTTCAAAAATAGTGAAGGAAATAAACAAAGATGGTCTGTTGTCATTTTAAGCAAAGTTGGTTATAACTAATCAATTTTGACCTCATCCAATGTAATGATTTAGACGTGCAAGAGTCATGATTCACAGGTCCATAACTACCGAATCCATGACATGTCAATATGCATATCGATAAAGGTTAGTTCTATGATGTGGTTCAAAAACATGGTGTATGGCCTCAAAATAATTGTTTGGTCACTTAGTATTGGTTACCATGTCACTTAACAAAAATTAAGTTAATTCTGCAATCAAAATACTTCTAATATTCAGGAATAATAAGCTTTAAATTCTGCATGTTTGAGTTTGATCAAAATATTTTGTCAAAAATAAGAATGTTAAACATCTCTTGATTTCAAAATAATAGAAAGACAAGAAAAACACATGTTTCAATGAAATGATGATTTAGCCCTAAAACAAAGTGATAGCTGATGAAATTCCATAAGAAAATTATTGATGATGTGACACTTTTCTCAAACTTTTCAAACAATCATTTTTGCCTTGTCACTTCTCATTGATCTTTGTTATGCTTGTGAAGATTTATTGCTGACACCGTTGATGATAACATCCTCCACAAAACTTGACTTGTGTTTTGCCGATTAACTTCCAAACTTAGTTACCATAAAATTTTCAATGTTTTGCTCCACCGTGCTCCTCATTGGACATAAAGAGTGAATTGAGCTAGGAAGTATTGTAGACAAACCACCAAAGCGCGCAAATCATGAATATTTTCATCATACGACGAAAAGATTTTTTTTGCGGTAATTTCAGTTCTTCGAACAATGTAATCTTCTAGTGCACATGCTTTGATCTCTCAGACACTTGATTAGAATCAATAATATCATATTGTTTTTTCTCACTAGAGATATTTTATCTTTGCTTTAAAAGATAGAATCGTGCACAAAATAACATGGTCTTTTGTGCGTATTGGAATAAAACCCCTTCATTAATTAACGCCACAACAACTCCACATGATCAAGAGAGAAATCAAATGATACTTAAATAGATTGACAACTTCTTTGACTGATGCTTGCTTTCTGAAAATAGATTCGTATATGAACTACCTATACTCCTTAAAAGGAAACCTGAATTTTCCACAATCTCCATCGATGAATGTATTAACACTTTGCAGATGATATCTGAGCATATATCTCAACTGATTTCAATAAAAAACAGAGAACTTTATTGTTAGCTTGTAGAAAAACACGAATGATGTTTCTATATTGGTGTGAGTTCTTCTCAGTAATGTCAAATGTTAATGACTCTTGACCCTTTGGAGGATGACAGATTGAGAGACCCATATTTTAAAATTGTGGGAATACATGTTGAAATGTATATGCATGTTTTTTTTTTTGTGTTTTTTAAGGCTCGCCATTTAAGGAGTGATACGTGGTCGTGATAATTGGATGATAAACAACAATTTTGATTTTTGCTTATACTCTACAATGAAAATTTCTTAAGTAACAACCATTGTGTCACCCATAAATCTTGTATTCAAGATGCTTCAAGTAGGGTTTGCCTTAATGCCAAAATAAAATGAAGGGAGCATACACCCTAATACAACACACACACACACACACACTAATCATCATGAACTAATTTCACGGTTTATCAATTCAAAAAATTAGTCATCGCTCAGAATAACTCTAAGAATTTTTTGATCATTTCTAGATATTTAAATGTTAGTCTACTTGTAAGTCCAATAATTATTATCTGAATTTAATCATTAATTCTCATGAACTAATTTCGCGATTTATTTCAATATAAACCAAATTCTCAAGATTTAATAAATTTGTAATTAAATCTAAGATAATTTTTTTGGAAAGCTTTAGCATATGCAACGGGTGGTTTGGAAAGGAAGAACGATGGCTAGAAAAGGCAAGGGAGGCTGACGAGGCTGAGGTGTAAGAGATGAAAGCGAAGGGAGCTCGTGGCTGCAATTTGGTGAAGGGGAGATGGGTGGAAAAGGGGTTGACAGGAGGGGAGGCTAGCCGGAGGGAAGTGGAAAGGAAGGAGGGGGTTGTAGCCCCTTAGAGAAAAAAATTAGGGTTAGGGCTTTTTGGGTTTTAGGATTTTTGTTTGTATTTTTATTGGTCCCCTTATTTCGCTCAAACAAACTCTATTTATAGAGTTTTTTCTAGTTAAAATTTCAAAACAGCTTTAAACTTGTGTCTTTTTTAATTTGGTCCTGAATTTTTTATTTGTGTGATTTGACCCTCAATTGCGCATTAAACTCTAAATTTCTTTCAATCTTGCCCTTGTACTAAGATATTTTTTATTTGTTTTTTTTGATATTTTTTTTTTGAAATATGAAAATAAAAAGGGTAAAAAACTGTGTATCAACAGATGCTTACGACTAAAGTTTTGTCAAAGACTTTAAATAGTAAGTATTGTAAAGAAAAAAAAGAATGGTGGAGATGGTCTCATTATAACGAGTGACATACCCGTGTGAATATGGTGAAGATGGTCTCATTATGATGGGTGACCTACTCGGATGAAAAATTGTGAGGACAATCTCATTATGACGAGTGGCCTACCCAGATGAAATTGGCGAAGAGGGTCTCATTATGATAGGTTACCTACTCGGAGGGAATACGATAAAAAAGGTATCATTATGACAGGTGACCTACCCAGATGGAAGATGGAGATATTCTCATTATGGCGGGTGACCTACCTAAAATATCGTGTGTTGAGTATTTGACCAAATGAATTTGATCTTTCAACAAATATCATATGTAGGTCACCCGTTATAATGAAACCCTCCTCTCCTTCTTCCATTCGAGTAGGTCATCCCTCATAATGAAACCCTCTTCACCATCTTCCATATGGGTAGATCACTCGTCATAATGAGAACATCTCCACCATTCTCTATTTTTTTACATCGTTTAATATTTAATGTCTTTTACAAGACTTTAATCATAAACATTGTAAAAATAGGCATCTGTTGTTACAAATTTTTTGGCTCACTTATTTTTATGTTTTGGAAAAAAACAAAAATATAAAGAAAAACAAAAATCCAAAAATATCATGGTACAAGGGCAAATTTGAACAAATTGAGAATTTAACAATCAATTGAGGGTCAAATAACACAAATCAAAAACCAAAAACCAAAATAAAAAAGACACACAGGCTTAAGGATGCTTTTGAAATTTAAATTAGAAAAAAACTATAAATAGAGTTGGTTAGAGCCAAAATAAGAGGACCAAAAAAATATACACCCAACAAAACCAAAAACCCTAATTTTTCTCTCTAAGGGGCTGCAGCCGCCGGCCCCTCCTTTGGGCAACTGCAAGCCCTTCCCCATTTTTCACCCCCACGTTTTCCTCTCCTCCTCCCACGCTCTGCCTTCCCCTTCCTACCCATTCTCTCTTCCATGGTTTTCTTCCTCGTCAGCCCCTTCCCCCTAGCAGACCAGCTCTCTCTCTCAGTTAGCAATACAGCCACCACAACAGCCCCTCTCCTTTCTTCAGCCTTTTTGTCATATCTGAGCCCCGACTAACCAGCCTCTTCGTTGGTCGTTTCCCTACACCTCCACACAGAGGACCAGCCAGCCTTTCCCTTTCCCATTCTCTTTCTCTTTTGACAGCATATTTCCACAATCCACGGCAACCTCTATCTCCTAGTCCTGTCAGCTTCCTTTCTCTTTGATGACCGACAGCCAAAGCCATAGCCCCAACCACTGACAACAACCTTTCCCCCAACAGATCGGTCATCCACAATGGCTATCTCTCTTAGCCACACTCCATCTTTTCTCCTCTCTTCTCTTCTCTTCTCCTCTCCTACTCCAGATCCTCCCCTAATGCTGGAAGCTACTTGATTCAATTAGATCTAAGAGCAAACTTGAGACCTGAAGAAAAGAACATATCCGAGAGGAAAAATCATTGGTTGTGTTTGTGTGTTTTGCAGGTCGTCGTGATGGCCACCACCAGTGGGAAAGTGAAGGGAAGAGGCTGATCCACACACCCCTTGTTTTGTGTCTTCATCGATGGCACATGGGCTGATATGCCACCAGAGGTTCTATTGTTGCCGCCACTATTCTAAAACTATTCCTAAGGTCATTTTTTTGTATTTTTTTTATGTTTATGTGTTTATCTGAATTTTTAATTTTTTTAATTATTATTGATAGAATGTAATAAAAAAAAAAGGAAAAAGAATATAAAACTTGATAAAAAAAAAAATGTTTTATTTGCATAAGACCAAAGTGTTTTCTGAAAATTTATCTTAAATTTAATAAAAAGTTTATTAAATCTTAAGAAAATTCAGATTTATTCTGAGCGGTGACCAATTTTTTGAATTGATCTACATTGAAGTAAATCGTGAAAATAGTTCATGAGGATTAATGATTAAATTCAAATAGTAAATGTCGGACCTACAAGTAGGATAACATTTAAATATCTAAAAAGGATAAAAAAATTCTCATAATTATTCTGAGAGATGACTATTTTTTTTGAATCAGCCTATATTCAAATAAATCACGAAATTAGTTCATGAGGATTAATGGTTAAATTCAGATAGTAAATATCATACTTACAAGTAGGATAATACTTAAATATCTAGAAATGATTAAAGAAATTCCCATAATTATTCTAGGCGGAGACTAATTTTTTTATTAGCCTATATTAAAATAAATCGTGAAATTAGTTCATGAGGATTAATGGTTAAATTCAGATAGTAAATATCAGACTTACAAGTAAGCAAATATTTAAATATCTAGAAATCACTAAAAAAGTTCTTAGAGTTATTCTGAGCGGTGACCGATTCTTTTGAATCAAAATATTTTTTACGATGCATAAATTGCAGAAAACTCAACCACTCATCCACGATAAATGATTCTTTTAAGACAACAACCCCAAAAAAAAGTTTGGGGTATATGATTTTCCTACAACTTTAGTAAACAAAAAATTACGAAAAAATCCAATAAGAAAAAAACATGTGTTGATAAAAGCTGATAAGTTGGTTGATCAAAAAACTAGAAAAAGATAGGAAAATTCCATCTCAATGATAACATAGTATACATGGAACAAAAGTAATCTTAAACCCCTTAAAAACCCTCAAACACCATTTTAAGCATGATATATTTTGTTTGTTTGATAGCCTTAGAACTGAGCTCTCATTATGTGCCTTGACAAATCCATTCCGATCATGCAAATATGACAAGGATAGTAAATAATTCTCTCAAAACATAAGGATATGCTTGTGAGAACCAAGAAAAATGAATAACCTTATACTCTTATGAGCACATTGGAAGTGACAAATCTTCAATTGAATATTAGAGCCAACATAAAACATGCCACATCCTAAATCCATTGCCATGATAAAATACCCTTCAAAGATTTTAAGTGTTGTGTAAACCTTGTTAGTTGACATAATATTAGGAATTATCAAGTTTTAAAAAAGACAAGGTCAATTAGTCAAATTATTTTTAAGCAAAATACCCTAAAATAAACAACCAAAGTAGGTGTCATAAATGCTTGATAAAGTACACAATGTTAATAAAAGACTACAAACTTGAAGTCATTTCTAATTAGGGTGGTATTCGTCATTGACTTAATTTTTAATGAAAAAAAGATATTAAGGTTGTTTAACATTAAGATTTGAGAATAACTCGTATGGACTTGCTCAGGTAAACTAGAAGAAGCTCGCAAGAATTACCATTTTAAATGTAATGACCTTCATCAAACTAAGAGAAAAAATTATAGAAAAAAATAGCCTATATTTTGAAAAGTTATATATATATAGTCTATTAAATCTCACATAAAAGAACAAACATAGATGGGTAGGTGTGGAAAGAAACGACTTATATTTTGAGAAGCTCAACATATAGTTTATCAATAACCTTGAAATAATATTGATGTCAAGATTCATCAACCAAATAAAAAGCATCAAATTTCACACAAGTGAAAAAAAATCAAGATCACCCAAAACAATAGACTATTTTTTAAGATGGGCAAGTCATCCATTAAAATAAAACACTTTCTTAAATGGGTAGGTCACTCATGTAAATAGACCAGCTTTGGACATAAAAGGTTACTCAAAAAAATAAACTATTTTTTGCAATATATTGCAATATCACGGTCACACAAATTAATTACCCTAACTTAAAACTCATATGATAATATAGAGAAAATAAAAAATTGATCCCACAAGGAAGGTTTAATTCATATTTTCATGCAAATGGGGTGTTGGGGGGGGGGGGGTTGATGATTATCTAGACTAAGACAAAATTAAACATTCAAGGTAGGGGACTGGTTGCGTAAAGAGAAGGTATTCACACCCCTAGTATGCTTTACCTGAGGTAAGCTGCATCGTGTATTTTGATATGATTTTGAACCTTTTGATGAGCCATATTTATTCATGTGAATAAATCTAACTTTTGAAATTTTATAATGAACTTGTGAACCCAAATAAAATATTAAAAAAAAGATCCATGTAGATGCCATAAAAGAATCATCTATCGTGGATGAGTTTTCCACAATAAATATTCCAATTTAAAAATGAACCAGTTACTGCTCAGAATAACTCTGGGAATTTCTTTAGTCATTTTTAGATATTTAAATGCTAGGCTACTTGTAGGTTCGACATTTACTATCTGAATTTAACCATTAATCCTCATGAACTAATTTCACGGTTTATCGATTCAAAAAATTAGTCATCACTCATAATAACTTTAGGAATGTTTTGATCGTTTTTAGATATTTAAATATTAGCCTACTTATTAATAAGTCAAATTCTCAAGATTTAATAATTTTGTTCTTAAATCTAAAATAATTTTTCTGGAAAGCTTTGGCATATGCAGCGGGTGGCTTCGAGAGGAAGAGGGACGGCTGAAAAAGAGAAGGAAGGCTGACAGGGCTGAGGTGTAAAGAAGTAAAGGGAAGGAAGCTCGTGGCTGCAGCTTGGTGAAGGAGAGACAGACAGAAAAGGGTTTGACGGGAGGAGAGGTTGGCCGGAGGGGAGTGGAGGAGGAAAATGATAGGAAGGAAGGGGCTGCAGCTGCCCTCATTTAAGGCTGGCGACTCCTCTTAGAGAACAAAATTAGGGTTATGGCTTTTTTTGGGTTTTAGAGTCTTTGTATGTATTTTTTTGTCCTCATTTGGCTCAAACCAACTCTATTTATAGAGTTTTTTCTAGCTAAAATTTCAAAAATAGCCTTATAAACTTACGCGCCTTTTTTAATTTGGTCCTTGATTTTTGATTTGTGCGATTTGACCCTCAATTGACCATTAAACTCAATTTCTTTCAATCTTGCCCTTGTACCAAGATATTTTTTATTTTTTTCTTTTTTGATAGTTTTTCCTAGACATAAAAATTAAAGGGTAAAAAATTAGGTAGCAACAGATGTCCTCTTTTTAAATAGTAAACGTTGTAAAGAAAAAAAATGGTGGAGATGATCTCATTATAACAGGTGATCTACCCGGATGAATTTGGTAAAGATGGTCTTATTATGACAAGTGACCTACCCTGATAAAATATGATGAAGAGGATCTCATTATGATGGGTGACCTATCCGGATGAAAAATGAAGATGGTCTCATTATGATGGGTGGCCTACCCGAATGGAAGATGATGAAGAGGGTCTCATTATGAAGAGTGACTTACCTAGATGAAAGATCGAGATGATCTCATTATGAGACCCTCTTCACCATCTTCCTTTCGGGTAGGCCACCTATTATAATGAGATATGATGAAGAGGATCTCATTATGATGGGTGACCTATCCGGATGAAAAATGAAGATGGTCTCATTATGATGGGTGGCCTACCCGAATGGAAGATGATGAAGAGGGTCTCATTATGAAGAGTGACTTACCTAGATGAAAGATCGAGATGATCTCATTATGAGACCCTCTTCACCATCTTCCATTCGGGTAGGCCACCTATCATAATGAGACCATCTTCATCTTCTATCCCGGTAGGTCACCCTAGACCCTCTTCATCATATTTCATCCGGGTAGGTCACTCGTCATAATAAGACCATCTGCACCATCTTCCATCTAGGTAGATCACCCGTCATAATGAGACCCTCTTCACTATTTTCCATCCGGATAGGTCATCATAATGAGACCATCTCCACCATTTTTTTTCTTTACAACGCTAACTATTTAAAGTTAATTTAAAGTCTTTTACCTCTTTTTTGACCGACTTATTTTTATGTTTTGAAAAAAAAAATCAAAAAAGACAAATCCAAAAATATCTTGGTATAAGGATAAAATTGAATAAATTGAGAATTTAACAGTCAATTGAGGGTCAAATAACACAAATCAGAAACCAAAGACCAAAATAAAAAAGACACAAGCTTAAGGATGTTTTTGAAATTTAGGTAAGAAAAAAACTTTATAAATAGAGTTGGTTAGAGCCAAAATAAGAGGACCAAAATATTATACACGCCCAACAAAACCCTAAAACCTAAAAAACCAAAACCCTTAATTTCTCTCTATAAGGGGCTACAGCTGACAACCCCTCCTTTGGGTAGCTGCAGCTCCTTTCCCATTTTCACCCTCACGTTTTTCTCTCCTCCCACGCTCTCCCTTCCCCTTCCTCCCCATTCTTTCTTCCATGGTTTTCTTCCCCATCAGCCCTCCCCCCCAGCAGACCAGCTCTCTCTCGATCAGCAATACAACCACCACAGCAGCCCCACTCTCCTCTCCCCCACCATAACAGCCTCATCGGCCAGCGTACCTTCATAGACTTAAGCCACGACCAACCAACCTCTCTGTCAGTTGTTTCCCTGTGCCTCCACACAGACGACTAGCCAGCCTTTCCTTTTCCATTCTCTTTCCCTTTTGACAACACATTTCCACCATCCATAACAGCCTCCATCTCCTAGTCTTGTCAGCTTCTTTTCTCTTTGATGACCAACGGCCACAGCCCTAACCCATGCCCTAGCCATTAGCTGTAACTTTTCCCCAAACAAATCGGCCATCCACAATAACTATCTCTCTCAGCCAGGCTCCATCTCTTCTCTTCTCTTCTCCTAATCCAGATCCTCCTTTAATGCTAGAAGCCACTTGATTCAGTTAGATTGAAGAGCAGATTTGACTCTTAGCCAGGCTCCATCTCTTCTCTTCTCCTCTCCTAATCCAGATCCTCCTTTAATGTTGGAAGCCACTTGATTCAGGTAGATTAAAGAGCAGATTTGAGACCTAGAGAAAAGAACATATCCGAGAGGAAGAAGCATTGGTTATGTGTTTGTGTTTGGTGTTGTTTTGTAGGTCGCCATGAAGGCCACCACCAGTGGGAAAGTGAAGGGAAGATACACCCCTTGTCTTGTGTCTTCATCGGTGGTTGCACGTGGTTCTATGCGCCACTAGCGACAGTGATGCGTGGGTTGACGCACCACTAAAGCTCCTGCTGCTACCACTATTCTAGAACTGTTCTTGAGATTTTTTTTTGTATTTTTTATGTTTGTGTTTATATACATTTTTATTGTTTTTTAATTATTATTGGTAGAATGTAATAAAAAAAGAAAGAAAAAAGAGAATGTGTGTGTATTGTATTTTATTTATCCGTTCAATTATACTGTTTTGTTAAGAAAAAATAATATAAAACTTGATAAAAAAAATATGTTTTATTTGCATAAAGCCAAAGCGTTTCACCAAAATTAATCTCAAATTTAATAACAAGTTTATTAAATCTTGAGAAATTGGCTCATATTACAATAAATCACGAAATTAGTTCATAAGGATTAATGGTTAAATTCAGTTAGTAAATGTCAGACCTACAAGTAGCCTAATATTTAAATATGTATAAACAATCAAAAAATTCTCAAAATCATTCTGAGCGGTGACTGATTATTAGGGCAAGTATTAGAAAAATGAGAATGACTAGAGATCTCGAAAAGATGAGCATCTTTTTGTAATTAAGACCATGTAAAAGTGAAACCCATCAACCCCAAAAAAGAGTTTGGGGTTCAAGTATATGATTTTCCTACAACTTTAGTAAACAAAAAATTATGAAAAACCCCAACAACAAAACATGTGTTGATAAAAGCTGACAAGTTGGTTGATAAAAAAACTAGAAAAAGGAAGGAAAATTTCATCTCGATGATAACATAGTATACAAGGAACAAAAGTGATCTTAGACCCTTGAAAAACCCTCAAACACCATTTTAAGCATGATATATTTTGTTTGTTGGAACCTAGCTCTCATTGCGTTCCTTGACAAATCCATTCCGATGATGCAAATATGACAAGGATGGTAAATAATTCTCTCAAAACATAAGGATATGCTTATGAGAACTAAGAAAAATGAATAACTTTGTACTCTTCTGAACACATTGAAAATCACAAATCTTCAATTGAATATTAGAGCCAACATAAAACATGCCACATCTTAAATCCATCACCATGATAAGGGTTGTGTAAACCTTGTTAGTTGACATAATATTAGGAATTATCAAGTTTTAAAAAAGACAAGGTCAATTGGTCAAATTGTTTTTAAGGAAAATACCCTAAAATAAACAACCAAAGAATGTGTCATAAATGCTTGACAAAGTACACAATGTCAATAAAAGACTACAAACTTAAAGTCATTTCTAATTAGGGTGGTATTCGTCATTAACTTAATTATTAATGAAAAAGGGATATTAAGGTTGTTTAACATTTAAGATTCAAGAATAACTCCCATGGACTTGCTCGAGTAAACTAGAAAAGAAGCTAGCAAGAATTACCTTTTTAAAAGTAATGACCTTCAACAAACTAAGAGAAGAAATTATAGAAATAAATAGCCTATATTTTGAAAAGTTCTACATATATAGTATATCCCTAACCTAGATAGAATATTGATGTTAAGATTCATCAGCCAAATAAAGGTCATCAAATCTCACACAAGTGAACGAAAAGATATGGGTAGGTGTGGAAAGAAAGGAACCTATATTTTGAGAAGCTTTTATCTTCTTAAATGGGTAGGTCACCCATGTAAATAGACCAGCTTTGGACATGAGAGATTACCCGAAAAAGTAAACTATTTTTTGCAATATATTGCAATGTCGTGGTCACACAAATTAATTACCCTAATTTAAAACTCACAAGATAATATAGAGCAAGTATGATCCTATAGTTTCCATTACATTATTGTATGCTGAATTTTTTTTACATTGATAATTTTCAGGCCTATGTGAGTTAAAACATCTCCCTCCAAGAGCTGGATATCAGCCACAACAATCTCAATTGTTCTTTGCCTTCGAGCAATTGCTAGAAGGCAGTTTATCATTAAGTGCTCTCGTTCTTTCAAATAATTATTTAATATAGTTTGAAGTTGTGCTAGATTACAAATACATGCATAAAAAGAGAAAGGATAGTGACAACAAAAACATACCACCAATAAATTGTATATAAAGCGCTCTCTCCTATAATCTGTTGGCGGTCTGACAAGTTTACTACTATAATTCAATCACCTAAAAATCATATATTTGTAAAAACTCAATTGCAAAGATAAGTAGAAAAGAGAAATATCATATCACATCAACAAAATTAATTTACAATATCCCTGCCCCTATGAGAATGGCAAAGTGATGATGATTGTTAGATTCTTCATTCCTTAGGTGCTATGAATTTCTCAACGATTTTACTGTCAAAGCAAAGTATTTATAACTAAAAATTACATGAAAAGAACCCAAAAAATAAATGAAAAAGAAGATGGGCAATATTTTTCAAATTTAATGTTGGATAAATAGCAGTGATAAAGCAGTGTTTATTTATGAAAAGCTAACTCTTTCAGAAAATAAGGCAAGGCATAAATCACTCTCAACCGAACTGCTTATTTCAATCAAATAAGAACCCTACAATTAAAGGAAGCAGCATGATATGTTTATCTCAGCTGGGTTTTCTTCAAATAATATCAAAAGTAAAACTTTAAAGTAACAATAAACAAAAACAAAAAGAAACTAACCCTCAAAACCCTGGCCTACACCAAAGCAACAATCAACTTTAAAGCAAGGATTGTGCTGCGAAAGTTATTTATGAAATCATTTTACTAAAATATACTATTTATTTTATTACCATTTTTTATGTTTACATAGACAAAATAACACTTAGAAGAGTTGCGTTATCAGTTCTCATTCCCTTTATTACCAAAGTATACATTTAGAATTCAAAGGAAGAGAAAAATGTCAACCAACATAATTCCCTGTAGCGACACCAACAACAATACAACAATGTTGGTTCAATAACGATAGCTATGAATGATAATTTTACTAGTATGGGATAGCTACAACAGCATTCAGTGAGTCCAAAGGAGAAAAAACATCTTCATTACTAAAAACCCAATTCTTCATTTAAAATAGTTTGTAGTTGTGCTAGATTACAAATGCATGCATACAAAGAGTAAGGATAGTGACAACAGAAACATACCACCAATAAAGCGCTCTCTCCTATAATCTGTTGGAGGTCTGACAAGTTTACTAGTATAATTCAATCACCTAAAAATCATATATTTGTAAAAACTCAATTGCAAATATAAGTAGAAAAAAGAAATATCATATGACATCAACAAAATTAATTTACCATATCCCTGGCCCTATGAGAATGGCAAAGTGACGATGATTGTTAGATTCTTCATTCCTTAGGTTCTACGAATTTCTCAACGATTTTACTGTCCAAGCAAAGTATTTATAACTAAAAAACACATGAAAAGAACCCAAAAAATACATGAAAAAGAAGATGGGTAGTATTTTCAAATTTGATTTTGGATAAATAGCAGTGATAAAGCAGTGTTTATTTATGAAAAGCTAACAACTCCTTAAGAAAATAAGGCAAGGCAAAAATCACTCTTAACCGAACTGCTTATTTCAATCAAATAAGAACCCTACAATTCAAGGAAGCAGCATGATATGTTTAACTCAGCTAGGTTTTCTTCAAATACTATCAAAAGTAAAACTTTAAAGTAAAAATCAAGAAAAATGAAAAGAAACTAACCCTCAAAACCTCGGCCTACACCAAAGCAACAATCAACTTTAAAGCAAGGAATGTGCTGCGGAAGTTATTTATGAAATCATTTTACTAAAATATGCTATTTATTTTATTACCATTTTTTATGTTTACATTGACAAAATAACACTTAGAAGAGTTGTGTTATCAGTTCTCATTCCCTTTATTACCAGAGCATACATTTAGAGTTCCGAGGAAGAGAAAAATGTCAACCAACATAATTCCCTATAGCGACACCAACAACAAAACAACAATGTTGGTTCAATAACGATAGCTATGAATGATAATTTTACTAGTATGGGATAGCTACAACAGCATTCTGTGAATCCAAAAGAGAAAAATCATCTTCATTACTAAAAACCCAATTCTTCATTGTTAAATTAGGAGAGTGGTTTATTATATTTTTCAAAATCATGTCCTCTAAGACAGGAAAGCCAACATGCAGGGATAAAATGTAAAGATTTTGCAATTAATTGTAAAATATTCCGAGTAATCATGATTTTACAATTAACGAAAACAGCAGATCAGTTTTGCATTTTTGCTTACAAATTGAAACAAAAGCATTACAGCAAGTAAAACCTATCAAGAAACAAGGTGATCTTACCACTTCAATCAATTTTGCTCACTTTTGGTTCCATTGATCATATTTTTTTAATCTACTTAGGTCTTTTAATAGGGAATTCAATTGCCTGCCATGGACAGAGCTTTAAAACATAAATAAAAATTCAAATTTCTTGAAGGAAAAGGAGAAAACAATTTCTAGAATACAAACCCGATTAAATTAAAAGTGAAATTAAAATCTTGCCAAGATATAAAACCCAATCAATAAAAGGGCTTCTTATTCTCTAAACTCTAATTCTTTAAGAAGTAGATAAAAGAAAACACTCACCATGAAATCTAAAAGATCCAAAGAAAATTCTCCATTCCCTTAATAAATTCAAGAAATCATAAGTTACATCGGGCAGAAAATAGAAGAGCACATCAAACAGAGAAATGAGACAGCTTACATGAAAATAACTATAATATAAAAAACAAAACCATAAAAAGTTATAAAGCCCTCAAAGACTAGCCATAATAAAGCAAATTTACAGACAAGAAGAACAAATTATTTATTTATAGCGAGAGAGGGAGAGAGCATACCTGCAGCGAACTTGAATGGCATGAAGAGAGTCTTTGATCGAAATTGAAACTCCCTTGTTATCACATGAAGAATCAAACCTTCTTACAGAGTCTGAACGGCTAAAAGTGAACTACTGCCTCTACTTGCTAGAGCGAGAGAGATAGATTTTCTTTTGAGATTGAAAAATATTGAGGTATAGAGAGGGGGGCTGTATTTATTACGGAGAATACAGTAATAATAATAATAATATGACCGTTGCAATTGCTGAACGACAAGGCACTTGGTTTCTCTTGCTTTGACTGCATTAGGTTTTTTAAACGACGACATCGTTTGTGTGCAATGGTAAAAACAATAAAATGTCTTTGGAGACATTGAATATATGTCGAGGAGCAATGGTGATTTATAAAAGCCAAGGAAAAGAAATAAAATAGTAAAAGCATAATGCCTGTCGAGGAGCAATTGTTTTTCTTCTCTAAACTCAAAATTAGTCCTTCATATCCAATTTTTCAAGTATTAATTTTTTATATTTAATCATTATTCTTTTAATTTTTATTTCTTTTCCTTGGTTTTTTATAAAACTTTTATTGGTTTTTAATTTCACAATTGAATCGAAGTTTATGATGTATTTTTTATTTTATTCATATTCTTTTTATTAGAGTTTTTCTTTTCTTTTAACCCTCTAATAAAAGATTCTTATTTCCCCTCTAATTTATTTTTTATTGTGATTTTCACCCTTGCTTTTTTTAACACTTAATTCAATTTAACCTTCTTTTTTTAATTACTATTTTATTTTAGATCTCCTTGTCTAATTATTATTTTTTTTTTGTCAATTTCTTTCTTTATTTGGCATTTGATTTGTTGGGGATTTTAATTTCCTATCTTTTGTTTATGATGTTTTCAATCTAATAACCTGGATTTAGGGTTTGAAAAATTAGTACGGGTATATTTTTTTCTTTTATGATTTCATAGTCTAACATTATTTCTTTTTTTAAAATGTCTCTATGTTTTTTTTTTTAAATGATTTTCTCTTTGGTTGTCCAAATATCATGACCTAACCTATTGGTTTTGTTGGTTTACCATATTGACTTATCTCTTATTACACAAGTTACGTGCCTATCACATTATTTTGGATTGATTCGAGTTGTTTTTTTTTTTAATTTTATATTTCTAGAAATATTTTTTTCAAAATGTCATGATTTTATATATATTGCCTATTATTTTATCAAAATAAGATCAATTTATTAAATATCATTAAGTATATAAAAATAGTTTTATATATTATAATACTAGATTAAAAAATTCTCTTACTGATTGAAAATCCACTCCTAGAATCATAATCGTATTGATAACTTTACGTGAAAGATTTCATCAGATCAATGAGCAAAATGAACATATATTTAGTGTAGGCCTGATTTGCAAAGACATTCTAGACCTTTAAACCATTTTAAGAAATTAGGTTTGAGAATATGGTAAGGCCTAGATTCTGCTAGGACTTGTAATACATTGCCCTAGTTTTTGCTAGGCCAGCACTCTGAATCAATTCAATATTGGAAATGATAAGAAACTGGATGTATTGCTCGTGTTACACTTTTAGTACGACTAATATTTTTTAACACTAAAAAATAATATTTAAGTCATGATAATTGATAAATTACGTTAAATTTAGTAGACCACAATTTCTAATATGAGACTGAAACAAATGAAAATAAATTGTAAATTTTAGAATCTAATAACTTAATGTCAAACATAGAAAAAAATAAAAAAAATAATATTAAAGAAGAAACCCTAGTGAATTCGAGTTAATTTGACAAATCCATAACCTTTGATATAAAATCAGGTTACAAATAATATTTCAAAATATAACTTGATAAAAAAATATTCAATAAAAAAAATTAACCCGGGTTAATTTTACCAATATCTTCACAGAATAACCAAATATAAATAAAAGTGTAAGCAATGAAAAAAACTCATGGGTAAATAATCAAATGGAAAAAAATGAGTCAACTTGAATAACTTGGCATTGACAGCATGAGATTCGAATAAAAAAAAAATTAGACTTACAAAAGAGTGACCTAACAAAAAAATCCCAAAGTTATATAAAAAAATATTGAGAAAAAAAAATTTAGTTTGGTTCACTTGACCATCCAACTCTCAAAATAACAGAAGAATAATAGATGCAAAAAAGCTCAAGGTCAAATAATTTAATACAAATAATGAAATTGAAGGGAAAAAACTCGAGTCCACTTAGGATTACTTGACTAACATGCAACTTATAACATGAGATTGAGATTAAAAAAATTAGACTTTCAAAATAAATACTTAGCAAAATCAAAGTTAAATAAAAAAACTAAGTAAGAAAATATAAGATAACCTAGGTTAATTTGATTGACTTGCACTCGAGATAACTTAGAAGAAGAAAAAGGTGAAAAAATCATATAAATCAAGCATCAATAATTTAACATTTAGTGATATAATTATAGAAAAATACAAATACTTTAGAAATAAATTGAGAAAAAAAAAAGAGTTAACCATGATTAACTTCATTAACCTATTATCTAATATATGAGATTTGGACAACACAACAAAAACTAAAGTGGAATAAATAATGAAGTTTGAAGTTTAATAATAAAATGTCAAATTATAAAAAAAAAAAAAAAGGATCAATTTTCAATATAAAATTGCCTTGGTGGAAGACAATCATGAAAAAAAAAACAAGGTAAAATATCCAACCATGAATTAATTAAAAACCCAAACAATATAGACCAAATTTGGTATAAAAAATACAATAATAATAATTATAGAATGAATTGAAAGAAAAAAAAAACTAAGAAAATGATTAAGAAAAAATAAAATACAAAGAAAAGGAACAAAATTGGATATAAAATCAAATCAAATTAAATGTTTATGGACAAAATTGAAAAAAGAGATAAATAAGAATAGGATATGAATATAACAATCAAAAGAATAAGAACAAGAAATAAATTAAAAAAAAACAAATGCAATAAAACTATAATGGATGATATTGCAAAACAATAATAATTCAAAACATAGAAATAGAGCAATCGAAAGTAGAAGAATTAAATGATACTGAATAATCTAAGTATGAAATTGAAAAATATCAAACGCCAAATAAAGAATAATAAAAAAAAGACCAAAATTGATCAAATCATAAACCGAAAGATATAATTATATTTTGAAGGTTAGATTGGAATTTCTAGAAAATCAGAGAGAAAAAAGAGGAGAAACAAAAAAAAAATTGTTGCTCAATTGAACCTCCTCCATTAGCACACTCTACATTGTCGAAAAAACGATTTGGCACTTCCAACATAGTTGAAGAAGTAGGTTTTCGGTAATTAGAAAGTTTTTTTTTCTTATTAGGGATGTAATTGTAACCTTTCAAAAGCTTTATGTTTTGGAAAGGATGGAGAGAGTCCCCTTTCAAAAGCTTTATGTTTCTTGCTCCAAAGAGGAAAATAATTATGTAATTATATTAAAAGAAAATTTATGAACCAAATTGCTCATGACCAATTTTACAATGATTAACACACCAAGAACATTGCTAGAATAAATATAAAGATGAATTTATGAGCATATTAAATATCTTTTAATATTGTTTGAAATAGCTCTGATATTGATCCAAAACATTTTTTAATATATAAAAAAACAAGTCATTAGCTTGTGTTCTGTCACAGTGAGAATTTTTTCTTGCCTCGTTTTAACATATGTATTTTATTATTTTGTATTTGGTTTTATTTAGTTTTGAAACTTCTATTTATTCTATCATTTTGGTCAAGTGGCTCGTATATTTTTTTATTTTAGATAATTTAACCTAATTTTTCCACCTGTTTTATTTACGTATGACTTTATATAGTTTTTATTTATGTGATATTAGATCTAAAATATAATACATAAAAAAGTTATAAAAGTCAATTTTTAACCAAAATAACATTGACTAATGAATTGTTTGGAGTATTATTATTATTATTATTATTATTATTATTATTTTAGTATTAAATTGTCACAATTATTATTATAACTATTATTATTATTATTATTATTATTATTATTATTATTGTAAATTATTATTATTATTATTATTATTGGCAATAGTATCGCAGCCACCATCATTATCATTATAAACAAAAATTCATTTTTTTATTTTTAAAGATTTATTCTTTATATTATTATATTAAAAGTATTTCAAAACATTGAAATTAAATTAATTTGATATATATATATATATAAAGTGTTAATATTAAACAGATATCAAAAAATATAATTAGCCTTACATATTTTTTAGAAAAAATACCTTAAAAATAATCACTATCATTATATTAAATACCTTATTTATAATAAAATTATTGTTTAAAAAATTATATCATCAAAAGCTTTTTATGCTGATTGTTTTGCTCATATGTATAGCATCATAAAAGAAATCTAGATCCATTAATATTTTTACATATTAAAAAATTTGATTTCGACAGCGGAGAAACGTAAGGCAAGTGATTCATTTATTTTTTTCTTTATAGATGATTTGACCCAATTTTTCCAACCGTTTTGTTTATGTGTAGCTCTGTATATTTTTTGTTTATGTGATATTAGATCTGAAATATCATACATAAAAAGCTACAAAAGTCAATATTTAACAAAAATAACATTGACTAATGAATTATTTGGATTATTATTCTAATTGTTATTATCATGATTATCAAATTATCACAATTATTATAATTTCTATTATAACCAATATTATAAACAAATAATATTATAATTATTATTGATAATATTATTGTTGCCACCATCATTATTGCTATAAAAATATATTATTATTTTATTATTTTTTAAGATTTATTCTTTATAGTAATATATTAAAATTATTCCAAAATATTGAGATTATATTGATTTGATATTTTTTTTCAAAAAAAAAATAGTTTATTTATATATATATATTTGAAGGTGTTAATATTAAAGAACATTCAAATATTTAATTAGCCTCATATATTTTTAAGAAAAATATCTTTCAAATTATCATTATCATTATTTTAAACGCCTTATCCATAATAAACTGAATATATAGATAAATTAAATAATAAAAAATTTTACAGACTGATTATTTCACTCAGATATAGTATCATAAAAAATTCTAGACTATTTATATATTTTTACATGTTAAAAAAATTGGCTCTAGTTGCGGCTAAGTGCAGGGCAAGTCACTGGTATATTATATTACTATAGAAAATTCAGCCCATTTTTTCCACCTATTTTCCTTATGTGTTGCTTCGTATATTTTTTGTTTACATGATATTAGTTCTGAATTACCATACATAAAAAAAATCGTAAAGTCAGTTTTTAAATAACAGAAAAATCAACAAAAAATAAAATAAATGAAAAATAAAAATAAATATTATGACCTCAAGAAAATCATTTTAATTTAAGAATCAATAAAAATAAAAAAAGGGAAAAAATAAAAAAAAATATCAATTTTTAAATAATCATAAACACATTAAAATTTAAGGATGAAATTAAAAGAGCAAACAATCCCTTTAAAATAGCAAATAATAAAAAATAAAAATAAAAACTAAGAGCATATACATTTAAACATGGATACAAATAGGGACTATTTCATAAATATATAAAAATATAAGGAATTAAAATAAAATAAAAATTCAAAGTATAAGGACCGAAATGAAAATAAAATATATGATTAATTTCAAATCAAGGGAAAAATTGAAAACAATCCAAACTTCTATACCAAAAATATTAAGAGATTTAAAATCAATCCCAAAATTAAAAGAACAATGACTAAAATAAAATCATTTTATATAATCAATTTCAATTTAAGAATAAAATTGAAAGAAATCAAAACTTATATCATAGAAATAAAACCATCAATAGATAAGAGATTGAAATAAAACCATCATAAACAAACCATACTTCCATATATTTTAGTCTGCAGGAGAGAGAAAAGTGAAAAAAAGATCAACCTACAACTATCATGTCTCTAGTAACCTTTCGACACCACGTGCCATCTCATGAGTAAGAGGACATGGTGTTGCATCCTCTGACATGTCAGATGGATATTGTTAACCATTATATGACATTGCATGCACCGCCTAAAAGGTATGTGAGATAGACAACCTTTGGCATGTCTGATTGACGCACCAACAATATTAGTAACAAATAATAATAATAATAATAATAATAATAATAATATTGAATTACCTAAACATTCATAAAACCAACTCTTAGATTTTATATTATATGGGGGTATATATGTATTTATACATTTTTAAAAATATGAAATTCCAATAACATCCCTATCGGCAACCAATTAATAGATAATGTACCGAAATGAAACCACCATAAACAAAGGAGACGCTCGTATACTTTAGTCCGTAAGAGAGAGAAAAGGAAAAAAAATATCAACCTACCACTGTTATGCCTCTAATCACCTTTTGGCGCCACGCCATCCCATGAGTAAGATGACATGGTGTTGCATCCTCCGAGATGTCGGATGAATATTTTTAAACACTATGATATTGCACGCGCCGTCTAAAAGGGGCTTGAGGCAGACAACCGGTGGCATGTCTGATCGACACACCAATAAAATTAGTAACAAATAATAATAATAATAATAATACCTAAATACTCATACAACCAACTCTTGGATTTTGTGCTATATAGGGGTAGATCCGTATTTATATATTTTTTAAAAATAAAAAATTCTAGTAACATTCCTGTCAACAACTCTTGGTTTTTGTCTTATTTGAGGATATTATGGGTACTTTATTATGAAAAATATAAAAAAAATACCCTCGAGTAGGCAATACATTTTTGTTTGTACTGAGGTGTAAAATAGTATTTCAACTATGCAAAATACCTGGAAAAGTAAAAACACCCTTAAACATTCTGGTAATGTCAACTGCTCCCGTGAAAAAGTCAAAAATACCTTCGAGTCGAAGGCTAAAATTGAAGCTCACTGAGAGGTAAAATAATAATTATATTATTTCAATTCATAGTAATTTGTATGTAATGATACAATAATCTATCGATCTGTTTTAGCCTCTCTTTTTTTTAATAACCTATGCAAAGGTGGACATAATTTCATGTACTTGAAGGAATTAAGTGGGCTTTTATTGTTTAAAGGACTATATATGTTATTTGTTATATTTTTCTTTATAATAGCAATGTTTTACTAAATTTTTAACTATAAAAACTCTTTTTCTCATAAACAAAATTTAATATTTCATGAGAAGTGATCATAAAAGGTTGAATTTAATACTCCCAACCATGGATTCAAAAATTAAAATTTGAGTTAAAAATAAATAATTAATGGACGGTGTTTGGCCCCCACTATACAAAGTACTCAAACTCATTCCTAGCTAAAATTATATTTGTTTTGGGTAGTCGATTTGTAGCTAGATAATATGAGATGTTTTGTTCGTGCTTTGCACTAGGCTTTTTTTATGTAGCAAACTAATTGATTGTTGTGTATGTTTTTATTGGTTAGCTAAATAATTAATCAGCAAAATTGTAATCGATAAAATCCGTCAGAAATGAGTTATTTGCTTTTTACATTGAAGTGAATGAATGTTGTGTATATTTTAATATGTTTAGTGAATTATTTCACCAACAAATCATAAAATTGCAATTGATTAAATACAACACAAATAAGTGATTAGCTTTTTTGAAAAAAATAATTTGATTGGTGGTTATGTTTTAATTGTTTATGCAATCAAATAAATTCATTGATGCTTGAGATTATAAGATTAGCCTATACAGTGATACTTGAGAAAAAAAATACAAAGTAATTAGCATGCTCAGTATCAAAAGAATACCTAAGAGACTATTGATGCTAATTGTATCAAAACACAAACATCATAAGTGGCTAGTATTATTTATAATTTTTAAAAAATATCTTTTTTTCTAGGTCTAATGATTTTTTTGCGTCGAAAAAAACTATGGTTACGGCCGCGATAAAGCGCTGGTAATTGGATAGTATTATTTATAATTTTAAAAACATTATTTATTGCATGTGCAACAAAACAATCAGCATGAACAATGTCAAAAGAACACCTAAGAGATTGTTCATACTCATTATAGCGAAATACAAACATTGTTGAAAAAAATTGCGTGTAACAAAACAATTAGTATAAACAACATCAAAAGAACACCAAAGCCTGATTTTATGAAAAGAACACATAAGAGGGTGTGAAATGCACTATTACAATTAACAGCAAAATGAATATGGCTGAACAGTGATTTCACAACCTCATGTATTTTTTTCGAATCAAATGATTTTTTTACGTTGAAAAAAATATGATTCTAATTGCAAAAAAGCTCGTGTAAGTGGCTAGTATTATTGATAATTTCAAAAAAATATTTCTTGCATACGCAACAAAACAATTAGCTATTTATAATTGTAAAAAATATCTTTTTTTGGATCAAATGATTTTTTGTGTTGAAAAAAATAAGGTTTTAGACGCAACAAAGTGCGGGTAACTGGCTAGTATTAGTTATAATTAAAAAAAAAATCTTGCAAGCACAATAAAAAAATTAGTTATTTATAATTTAAAAAAATTCTTTTTTTGGATCAAATGATATTTTTGTGTTGAAAACAATATAATTTCGTCCACGAAAAAGTGCGAGAAAGTAGCTAGTATCATATATAATTTCAAAAAACATATTTCTTGCATGCACACCAAAATAATTAGTTATTTATAATTTAAAAAAAATATCTTTTTTTCCAGATCAAATATTTTTTTTTTTTGCATTGAAAAAAATATGGTTCCGACCATGAAAAAGCATGGGTAAGTGGTTTGTATTATTGATAATTTAAAAAAAAATGTTTCTTGCATGCGTTATAAAACAATTAATTATTTATAATTTTTTTTAAAATATCTTTTTTTGGATCAAATGATAATTTTTTGTTGAAAAAAATATGATTCTTGCAGCGACAAAGCACAGGTAAGTGGCTAGTATTATGTATAATTTCAAAAAAAAAAATCTTGCATGCATAGCAAAACAATTAGTTATTTATAATTTAAAAAATTGTCTTTTTTTCAAATCAAATAATTTTTTTATGTTGAAAAAAATATGATTCCAGCCACGAAAAAGCACTGGCAAATAGCTAGTATTATCAATAATTTCATAAAAAAATATTTCTTACATGCACAGCAAAATGATTAGTTAATTATGTATGTATGATAAAAAAAAACAACCCTTTTTGCATTAGGCACCCCAACAACATTGTTCATGCCAATTTAATTAGCAGGAACAATAACTCAAAAGAATGTCTATAAGGAAATTGCTATGAAAACAATCCCTTCTGCATTTGGCACAACAACAACACTTTTAAGTAAAAAATGGCAAAAGAAAGTGAAATGCATAGTTCAAATCCACAGTGAAATAATTATGGTGAATAGTGACTTCACTACCCATTTAGCTATAGCTATAATGTAGAGAAGAAATTGCTTTGCCCTCTCTAGAGCTCCTTTCCCTTTCATTTTCAGTGAAATTAAAAAAAACTAGAAGCACATTCACCATAAACAATTACTTTCTGTTAAGACTGAGACACACACGTCAGATGTTGCAATAGTTAAAAACAAAAACACATGCTAGTTGTCGCGACAGAGATTTTTTTCGCGCTTCGCGCCCCGCCGTCCCCCGTGGTTTTGGGGAGACAACGGGGCGCGGTGAAAAATGGAGGTTGTTTATAGTCGTAAAAATTACAACTATAATTATTAGGAGTTGCCACCTAGTATTAAGGTTACTAGGAACCTAGTGGTCTGCGAGAGTCTTGGGTAAGAGGACTTGTTGTGCAAGGGGAAGACGCGTCAGCCCCAATGCACCCTATCTAAGGTAAGCTGCATTGTTGTTTGATTGTTTTCCTTAAGTTTATTTTTTTTACACTGCATTTAAAAAGGAAATATATACTTTTTTTATCCGCGGGTGTACTTTACGATGTAATTTTACACCGCAGTTAAAAACCTTTTTTTTTACCTACGAATGTACTTTACATTGTAATTTTACATCGTAGTTAAAAATTATTTTTATCTGCCAGTGTACTTTACAAGGTAAATTTACACCGCGAGAACTAAAAAAAAATAATTATTAAATTGTTTTTGACATTTTGGCCGAATGCCAATGGATAATCGTAAACTGGTTACGATATCCAAGTTTCGTTCAAAATATGTGAAAGATGCAACATATTTTTTTTATGAAAAATATGCATGGAAAAACCTTGGAATTCGGCCGTATGCACGAAAACAAACACATTTTTTGTTTTTTTTTTTTTTAAATGTATTTTTTGTTTTTTTAAAACAAATAAAAAAATTAAATAAAAAAAATGGAGCCAAAGGTTAAAGCCTACAGATTTTCTTTATTTCGTTTTCTTTTAAAAAAAAACGCAAATCCGTAAACTGAAATTTACGTGAACAGTGACGTGAACAGTACTTATCGGCCGACCACGACGAGAGGGTCAGCTGCTACTGCCGTTGGATAGAGAACGTCGAGGTGGTTCTCCCTGTCGTTGTGGCGTCGAAAATGGTGACCCGTGATGGCCGGAAGAAGCTTCCAAAGCTGCTGACCTGTTGCTGTCTTCCTCTGCTGCCTCATGCTGCTGCCGCTGTGAAGGTCACCGGAGCTGGAGAAGAATGTTGGGTGGTGGCTGGAAACGCAAGCTGAGGAGGAGCTGCTGATGTGGTGGGCGACGGGAGATGAGGGAAAGATGCTGGACGCGCTGGTTTTTGGAGAGAGAGAGGACGATGTCGGGGAGAGAGAAAGCTACCTGCAACGGCTGCTGCTGGCTGTTTTTTTCTAAGAGAGAGGACTGCTGACGGGAGAAAGAAGGGGGAGAGAGGGGGAGGAGAGAGAGAGAGAGAGAGGCTGGAGTGACACCCTTATGTGTAGAGTTGTTTATGGTATAAAAAAATATCTCTATAAGACTAACAAGGTTAACATGACAACCTTACTATAGGGTGTGTAGGGACATATTTGGGAAGCCTTCCTCTACCCTGCCATTTTCCAGTTTTTTTCTTTCGGTTTTCTAGCCCTGTGACAGTGTTTTCTTCCCAGTTTTCAGCCCGTCCCCAAGTTTTCACGGTGACAGTGTAGTTTTTTCAGTTTCCCCCCTCCCCCTTCTCATTTTTTCTGCTCTTATTTATAGCCATAGAAGGCATGGTGCACGACATGGGGGTGATGTCCAGGGCATGGCTGAGGAATGGTATTGCAGAGGGAGCGGGCTGAAGGAATGGTTGCAGCATGGCTGCTGGAATGGGCAGCCATGGCTGTTGGCAGAAGTTTGGTGAGTTTTTTTTTTTTTAAATAAATAAGTTGTGACAAAAAAGATTTTTTGATGAAAAAAAAAACAGGAAGAAAGATATTTTTATCTTTAATTTTGGCTTCCGAATTCACCCAAAAAGTTTCCTCGCCGAAAATTCTGATCGTCTCAATTTAACCCAAATTAGGCTTTCAAAATTAATTTCTCAGTACTCAAGCCCTTAATAAAATTAATTCAACCCATTTTAAGTATAATTAAGCCCTTGCGCTTAATTAAATCCTTCAATTGGGCTCTCAAATAATTCGAAAGAGTTTCGTCATCGAAAATCCTGATTTTCTCAATTGAACCCAGATTCGGCTTCGAAACTTAATTTCTTACTAATTAGGCCCTTAATAAAATTAACTTGACCCATTTAAAGTATAATTAAGCTCTTGCGCTAAATTAAATCCTTCAATTGGGCTTTCAATTAATTTCGAAGAGTTTCGTCATCGAAAATTCTGATTTTGTCAATTGAACCCAAATTCGGCTTCCAAACTTAATTTCTCACTAATTAAGAGCTTAATAAAATTAATTTGACCCATTTAAAGTATAAATAAGCTCTTGCGCTGAATTAAATCCTTCAATTGGGCTTTCAATTAATTTCGAAGAGTTTCGTCACCGAAAATTCTAATTTTCTCAATTGAACCCACATTCGGCTTCGAAACTTAATTTCTCACTAATTAAGACCTTAAGAAAATTAATTTGACCCATTTAAAGTATAATTAAGCTCTTGCGCTAAATTAAATCCTTCAATTGGGCTCTTAATTAATTCCGAAGCATAATTACACTTTACATCGGCCAACGATTAAATCAAATTGACCCATAAAAATATAATTATGTCTTCCAACTTAATTTTTATGCAGATTTATCCAATAATAAATTATCTTCGCCTCGAATCTGCATTTTCCTTCGTATTTGGGCACAAAAAGAAGTACGATCGGGCTTCCTAAAACGTCCAAAAATTTCCACGTTAATTTTTCTGCCGACACCAGCCTCTTTTATTTTATTTTACTTATTTTTTGGTATATTTTGGGGAATCACCCAAAAATTAGGTGATGACAGTTGCCCCCCTCTTTACAATGCTTACGACTAAAGTCTTGTAAAAGACTTTAAATAGTAAGCGTTCTAAAGAAAAAAGAAAATGGATTTATCAAACCAAGAAATGGTCAATCCATCCAAAATGAGAATGAGGGCTATAAAGCGCACTCAGAAAGGAATGGTAAGATAGTGCTAGAAAGCGCACTACCTAAGAATTGGGGCCTAAGGAGGACACTAAAAAAGGATGGAAAATGGTGATGTTTGTGAAAAATTGTTTTCATCTAAGATTTTTGAAATTTCAAAGTCATTCCAAACATAAAAACCATTTTGATGTTTGTTTAAACAAACTTGTTCTCGAAAGAATTCAAGTGATCTCATTGTCGGGTTTTGTGTTGATTTTGACAAGAACGTGAAATGATACTTGTTTGCATGTCTTGTATTTCAAAAAGGCTTTGATCAAGTTTGGTGAAGCATTTGTAAGGACCATTTCGAATGGAAAAGCATTGCCTATCGATCCAGATTACTTGTATTTGATCAGAAAGGGCTTTATCAGGCTTGTAGCGTAGGCTCAGGCTACTGGCTACGAAGAAAAGATATTTGCAGGCTCAAAAAGTGTTTAAGGGTTTTCTAGACTATGGATCACTTAGTGCTCACTCTTAGAACTCTTTTTAGTCCTCATGAATGATTTTCATGACATGCCCCCCAGCATTTTGTTTGAGGTTTTTACGTAGACATGCCCCCCAGTATTTTGTTTGGGCCTTTTATCATGTTGACTCGATTTGTACTAAAACTCCTTTTATGTTTATGGCCCACAATTTTCTTTGGGTATCTCTTGACATGCCCTCCGGTATTTGTTTAGACTCTTGAGAATGGGTTTTTAGCAAGGCCATCATATTGACTTGACATGCCCCCAAGAATTTTGTTTGGGTTTTTATTGTGACATGCCCCCAGAATTTTTGGATTTTTATGTTGGGTCTTTAGTACTACTAAATTATTGAATTGATTTGCTAGTGTACTAAAAACCTTTTTATGTTTATGCCCCTCAGCTTTTTTTTTGGGGATTTTTTTTTATCATTGAGGACTACTTTGTAATTGAGAGTTCTCTCTTCGCACTTGCCCCCTAGTGTAAGGTGTGATCATAGTCGGGGTTAATTATCATGAAAAATAATTATACGGCTCAAATGGGGACTGCAATGGATATTTAAGATTTTGTGAAGGCATATCAAAGATGGCCTCTCTTCATTTCAAAAACATGTATTCGAGATCGGTAGACTTTGCTTTTCCATGCGAAATGTTATTTTTGATTTGTTATAGGGTTATTTGTTTAGCTAAGAAATTAGCTTATTATGTGGTTTTTTTTTTTTTGATATGAGATCACCCTTCAATGAAATCCTTTAAATTCCCAGAACACATTTGTTAAACAAATAACAAGATTGACATTTATTTTTGTACTAGACTTTGATTTGCCAAAAATCTTGATGAAATCATGAGATCATGTATAATTTGAATTAAAGGGGATAAGGTGTGCTTATGTTATAAAAAGGCAAGAGCATGCTATAAAACACAAGAAAATACATGATCTTATTGGAGAGAAAAGTTTGTTTAACAAAAGGTCTTGTAGCATTACAAGCAAAATTGAGAATGTGACATGCGGACATGACCAAAACAAAAGGCAACCATGGAAGCAGACTTCATCTTCCAATACATGTGCACTCTTTTTCATAAGCTTTTGCAGAGGTTACTTTGATGGAGCAAACATTTGGTGCCTTATCTTCGCGAAGTTCAATTGGGTGTAGGAGTTGGATTTTCTTCGAATGTAATCCATCCTACTTTAATCAGTTGCATGAGCCTCTTCTTGAAGGCACCACAAGTGTGAATGCTATGCCCCACAGCACCAGCATGGTATTCGCAAGTGAGGTCGTGTTTGTACCAAGCAGGGTAAGGCGGCTGCAAAGGTGTCTGAGGTTCCGAAGCTACTTGCCCAATGCTTACCAACTTTTGATACATCTCATTTAAAGGCAATGGTAGCGAAGGTAGCTATTCTTGGGTTTTCTGGTAATTTCTTTTTGGGAAATTTTTAGGTGAATCTTTGGCTTGAAGATTAATGTTGGCAATTTCAGATGAAGGGTTATGATAATTTTGAAATTGGTTTTTCATACCCTTGTAGTCATCTTCAAAATGCTCAACTACTTTTCTTTTGCCTTCAAAGCCATTTTTCTCCACAGGTACAAAAATTCTCCCATTTCGGATTCCCTGCTCTATTCGCTCTGCCACGGCTACTGCATCTGTGAATTGTTGTGCCGAGCTACCCATTACATGTTCGTAATAGGGTGCTCTTAGCGTATTGGCGAATAATATCACCATCTCTTTATCTAGAAGTGGAGGTTGTACTTGTGCAGCGAGATCTCTCCATCTCTGAGCATATTCCCTTATGCTTTCTCAGTTCATCTTTTCTAAGTTGGACAAACTCGTTCTGTCAGGAGCAATGTCCATGTTATATTTATTTTGCTTAATGAAAGCATCTACCAGATCTTTCCAGCTACGAATCCTGGTATTGTCTAGTCTCATGTACCAATTCAAAGATGTCCCACTCAAACTGTCTTGGAAAAAATGCATAAGCAATTTTTCATCATGCACTACTTCTGCTATTTTGTTATAGTATGATTTTAGGTGAGTGACGGGGCACTGTGTCCCAGTGTACTTGATAAAATCAGGAACACGAAATTTTTTTGGTATCATAACATTCGGGACTAGACACATTTCAGCAGCTTGTATTGGATCATATATGTTCAATCCTTCAATGACCCTTATTCTGGCCTCCAACATCGCCATTTTATCTTGATTGATACCCTCTGATGTTGGTATAACGGTTGGGGTTGCGGCAGGTGTTGGCACCGCTGTTTGTATTTGACCTTAATCCTTTCTCCTGTCACCTCTTCATGGTGATTCATCGTTTCTGTTTGAGCAACTGCGGGTCTAGTTGAAGGACCCTCGCCAGAGGCATTCCTTAGTGCTTGCTCGAGTAAGCTGGTAAGATTAGCCACGCTAGCTTTAAGAGAATCCAGTTCTTCTTGAAAATGAGCATCACGGCGTGCACGCTCTTCATCCTCCATATTTCTCTGACGAAGTCGAGTGTTAGGAGCTCTTCGGGGACCTATATTTTGACCTGATGATAAAATGTTATGTACAGTGATGGATGTGTGTGCATGTGGATGTAAATGTATGTACATACATGACAGGTGAATTATCAGAGGATTTGTACCCAAAAGACAAGTTCTAGGTCATTACATGAAGGGTAAGCTTCTACCTGGTCTCAAAGGGTCTATGAACTGCCCAGTGACCGCCTCACGTGAAGGTGGTATGAGGATTTACAAGAAATGGTTGGGGCACTATGTGACCGCCATTATCAAGTAAACACACAGGTCATAATTGGACGTTTCACGAATATGAACCCCGACTGAAAGTCATGAGGCAGACCGCTAATCCCCACCTATCCTAAATTTGGGTTTATTCAGGAAATTAAAATGCATGATGACATTAATTTGAATCTAATCATATGCGTGAATTGAAAATAAAATGCATGATAAAGTAGTAAAAATGCATGGTAAAATATGAATTAAAAAAATAACAATCAAACAACAAAGCTCAGTCCAACAAAATCCCCAGTGGAGTCGCCATTTGTCGTGACGGCGATTTTTTTCGCGCTTCGCGCCCCGCCGTCCCCCGTGGTTTAGGGGAGACAACGGCGCACGGTGAAAAATGGAGGTTGTTTATAGTCGTAAAAATTACAACTATAATTATTAGGAGTCGCCACCTAGTATTAAGGTTACTAGGAACCTAGTGGTCTGCGAGAGTCTTGGGTAAGGGGACTTGTTGTGCAAAGGGAAGACGCGTCACCCCCAATGCACCCTACCTAAGGTGAACTGCATTGTTGTTTGATTGTTTTTCTTAAGTTTATTTTTTTTTACACTGCATTTAAAAAGGAAATATATATTTTTTTTGTCCGCGGGTGTACTTTACGATGTAATTTTACACCGCAGTTAAAAACCTTTTTTTTTTACCTACGAATGTACTTTACATTGTAATTTTACATCGTAGTTAAAAATTCTTTTTATCTGCCAGTGTACTTTACAAGGTAAATTTACACCGCAAGAACTAAAACAAAATAATTATTAAATTGTTTTTGACATTTTGGCCGAATGCCATTGGATAATCGTAAACTGGTTATGATATCCAAGTTTCGTTCAAAATATGTGAAAGATGCAACATATTTTTTTTTATGAAAAATATGCATGGAAAAACCTTGGAATTCGGCCGTATGCACGAAAACAAACACATTTTTTGTTTTGTTTTTTTAAAAAAAAATTAAAAAAATGGAGCAGGAGCTGGGCTGGGCCGATAACAGCCCAGCCCACAGATTTTCTTTATTTCGTTTTCTTTTTTAGAAAAAAAAACGCAAAACACGTAAACTGAAATTTACGTGAACAATGACGTGAACAGTACTTATCGGCCGACCACGACGAGAGGGTCAGCTGCTATTGTCGTTGGGTAGAGGACGTCGAGGTGGTTCTCCCTGTCATTGTGGCGTTGAAAATGGTGACCCGTGATGACCTGTTGCTGTCTTCCTCTGCTGCCTCGTGCTGCTGCCGCTGTGAAGGTCACCGGAGCTGGAGAAGAATGTTGGGTGGTGGCTGGAAATGCAAGCTGAGGAGGAGCTGCTAATGTGGTGGGCGATGGGAGCTGAGGGAAACATGTTGGACGTGCTGGTTTTTGGAGAGAGAGAGGACGCCGTCGGGGAGAGAGAAAGCTACCTGCAACGGTTGCTGCTGGCTGTTTTTTTTTAAGAGAGAGGACTGCTGACGGGAGAAAGAAGGGGGGGAGAGGGGGAGGCAGCGGCGCTGCCACACGAAGAATCGAAGGAGACAAAGGGGCAGCTAGTTGTCAGTGCAAGTTTTTTTCTGCTGTGTTCGTCCCCTGTTTCCCAGTTTTTACCCCATTTTTTCTGCCAATTCTCCTCTGTTTTCCCCTCAATCCCTCACTGTCAACTTATTTCCTCTACCCTGCCATTTTCCAGTTTTTTTCTTTCGGTTTTCTAGCCCTGTGACAGTGTTTTCTTCCCAGTTTTCAGCCCGTCCCCAAGTTTTCACGGTGACAGTGTAGTTTTTCAGTTTCCCCCCTCCCCCTTCTCATTTTTTCTGCTCTTATTTATAGCCATAGAAGGCATGGTGCACGGCATGGGGGTGATGTCCAGGGCATGGCTGAGGAATGGTATTGCAGAGGGAGCGAGCATGGCTGCTAGAATGGCCAGCCATGGCTGTCGGCAGAAGTTTGGTGGGTTTTTTTTTTTTTTGAAATAAATAAGTTGTGACAAAAAAGATTTTTTTGATGGGAAAAACCAGGAAGAAAGATATTTTTATCTTTAATTTTGGCTTCCGAATTCACCCAAAAAGTTTCGTCGCCGAAAATTCTGATCGTCTCAATTTAACCCAAATTAGGCTTTCAAAATTAATTCCTCAGTACTCAAGCCCTTAATAAAATTAATTCAACCCATTTTAAGTATAATTAAGCCCTTGCGCTTAATTAAATCCTTCAATTGGGCTCTCAAATAATTCGAAAGAGTTTCGTCACCGAAAATCCTGATTTTCTCAATTGAACCCAGATTCGGCTTCGAAACTTAATTTCTTACTAATTAGGCCCTTAATAAAATTAACTTGACCCATTTAAAGTATAATTAAGCTCTTGTGCTAAATTAAATCCTTCAATTGGGCTTTCAATTAATTTCAAAGAGTTTCGTCACCGAAAATTCTAATTTTCTCAATTGAACCCAGATTCGGCTTCGAAACTTAATTTCTCACTAATTAAGACCTTAAGAAAATTAATTTGACCCATTTAAAGTATAATTAAGCTCTTGCGCTAAATTAAATCCCTCAATTGGGCTCTTAATTAATTCCGAAGCATAATTACACTTTACATCGGCCAACGATTAAATCAAATTGACCCATAAAAATATAATTACATCTTCCAACTTAATTTTTATGCTGATTTATCCAATAATAAATTATCTTCGCCTCGAATCTACATTTTCCTTCGTATTTGGGCACAGAAAGAAGTACGATCGGGCTTCCTAAAACGTCCAAAAATTTCCACGTTAATTTTTCTGCCGACACCAGCCTCTTTTATTTTATTTTACTTATTTTTTGGTATATTTTGGGGAATCATCCAAAAATTGGGTGATGACACTAGTTACTTGGCATGACCTGTCGTAGGCAAAACAAAAGGCATTGATCATGCTCATTGGTTTTAGCATGAATAGTAGCAGGAGAAGGGAAAAGAGTCAGTAAGTTGCACTGTTCCAATCCACAATGGATTCAATGTGGATGAAGTTGTCATTTAACTTTTAGGATAATTTTTGCAAAATAGTTTTTGACTTCGAAATACCTTTTTAGCAACTCATCAATAATATTAAGAGAGAGATAAATAATTATTATATGTGAAAAGAGCTTGTAAATATATGAAATATTAATAAAATTGGTTTCCATCTGGAGAAGATTCTCTAAACAGGGCTCAACAACTAGCAATTAACCTGCTGTCTAAGCATGGAATCTCTCACACTATAAAGATACGTGTCTATGTGTCTTGACTTTATTTTTTAATCTATGACCAGCACATAGACATAATTCCCCTATAAAATAGCAATTTGATTAATTTTCAAGGTGATGATTATGTGACATGTCCTTAATATGTAGTGATGGACTTGTAAAAGCATATCTTCCCATATATTATAGTGCGTGGTTTTTTAAGATTAATCAACTTTATGAATTAATTTTTATCGTGAATTGATTGTTGTATTAGTTAACTAATGGAGGAACAAGATCCATACAGTCCACTTACATGTTTGAGAGATGACACTCACACTATAGGATGTTTCCTTATTAGTTGTCCATTCTATAGATGAGGTCCATGTAATTGGTGGACGGGTGGTTGAAATAGATGATTTATGTTTCTATATATTAAGACACATGTCTCCCACTAGTTTTAGAGGTTTTAGTATCAAGTTAAAGTGGTTATCTAATAATTTTAAGGATACCTCCACATGATGCAAATGGTGCAATTGATTATATATTCTCGAGCATAAATAATGCATATGTTTGGAAGCACATAGTCATATATTTGAATGGAAATGTAGAGTCAATATACTCTCTAACATTTTTTGAAGATTTTCAATCCACTCTAACTATATCTAGAGGTTAGTTATGCTTGTATATCTATACCGCCAACTGTGTAAAGCATGCATGAAAGAAAAGAGACAAATAGTCAGTTGCTTACTATTCCTATAGATATAATTACTTGAAATATTTCCAATTAATACTCTTTTAAAATTTTAATTATTTTTAAAATATTAACTAATAGTTTCAACACAAATACATCTAGCTTTAGTAATGGAAGCATATTAATATTGTTTATTGAGAAAATGGATTAATCTAATGTTTGATGTTGAAATTAAGAGGTAACTTTCAATAACAACTTAATAATAATAAATTTTAATAAACTATACTTTATGCCTTTTCATGCTAGATAATGTTTGTCTAGATAGTTTATTGTAAATCCTACCCGTGTTAATGAGTTCTATTAGTATAAATCAAATGTAAAATAGCCTTATTAGGTATGCGTTACAAAAAAAAATTTATTTGCGATATCATGTTTTGGTGTTAATTTTTTTTCTAATATATGTATTTTATATCTTAATAGGTCATATGGATGCCTTACACCGGGACTTGATATTAATAATTTCTTTAATATTCTAGGATGGAGAAAATTTATGGTTAGTAGTTTTTGTTACTCATTTTTAGACTCACGTGTTGGAAATAACAAATATTTCTTTTGAACCAAATGTAGGAGTTTAGCTCATGGTTACTAGATGATGGATAAAATTAGAGAATAAAAATGTTTTGTGATCCTCGTCTTTGCTCCCTTATGTTTTACTTATCCTCCTCATTTGCTATCAAAATTTTATAATTCTTAGATTAATTAGGAATCTTTATAATGATTAAGTCATTCTTTCTTTATTTAGTCTTTAAAGTTGGATAAATCCCTCAGACTTTGCATTGATTTTGTTGTTGTCGTAATTTTGTTTTAAATTTTTCTTCCAACTTAGACTTTGAATCTAACTTGATTTTATGCAATAGTTGATCATCCCAACTATATTCTGTCATTTATGGCATGCTCAAGAATTGATATAAACCTTTATTGAATCCTAAATCCCACTATTCTCATGTCAGATTCTCATTCGAATGGGGATGCTCGGCATTGTCAATTTTCAAAATAGATTAGGAGATATTTTTGACCAACCAGATTGTATGAAGATTCTGTTCTTCAAAATAATTTTTTCTTAATTCGGATCCTTCATGAAAGTTGTATTCCTATACATATAGATAGATTTAGATTTTTGAATTGCCTGATTTTGATATTGAAAGCTTAAGATATTCCTTTTGGATGTTTAGTGTTGCTTGGTTTTTGACCAAACACATTAGATTATGTTTTTCAAAACAATTTTTTTCTCATGTTGGATATTTTATGAAAGTTGTGTCCCTATTAGTATAAATGAATTTGAATTTTTGAATCACCTGATTTTGATATTAAAAGCTCGAGATGAATCCATTTAAATGACTAGTTTTGCTTGGTTTTTGACCAAGCAAATTCCAGCAAATTCCAGCAAATTCTATTCTTCAAAATAATTTTTTCTTGTGTTGAATCTTTCATGAAAATTATATTCCTATACGTAGAGATGACTTTAGATTTTTGAATCGCATGATTATGATATCGAAAGCTCAAGATATATCTGTTTGAATGTCTAGTCCTTAGTTTTTGACCAAGCATATTGCAAACAAAATATATTCTTCAAAATGATTTTCTCTTGTGTTGAATCCTTCATCAAATTTGTAGTCATGTATGTATAGATTAATTTGAATTTTTTAATCTCTTGATTTTAATATTGAAAGCTCAAGCTATTTCATTTGATGTCTAGCGTTAAACAAGAAAATCTTGTCGCAAAAATGATTCTGACCTATGATGTGCAGGTCTTATGCGAGAGACCCAATTTAATGTTTCAAGGATTTTATCAGGATAATCATATACTAATTTTAAATATGATAAAGTTAATTAGTCTCGTTGGAAAAAATAAGGGGCGGTTTAGGAAATGTCACAATAATTTATGTTGTTTGACTATCGTGCATGATTATTTTTTATTTCTTTTCACAGAACCAGCGGTGCTGTATTTTTTACCATAGGTTTAAGGTTGGACAAATCCCTCATACTTTGCACTAAAAAAAATGATTTTGCTTCTGCTGCAAATTCAATTCTTTAAAATAGTTTTTGACCAAGTAGATTGTGGGCCGATTTTGTGCATCAAAATGATTTTTGTCATGAAACTTGTATTTTGGTGTATATATAAATGAATTTGGGTTTTTGAATAGCCTAATTTCAATATTAGAAGGTCAAGATATTCCGCTTAAATGTCTATTGTAAAAATAGAAAATCTTATCGCAATAGGTATTGTTCATTGTCACTTAGAGAAACAACCCGCGCTTGCAAATTCTATTGTCAACTATTAAGGTAGAAGGAAATTGATTGGTGATTCACGTAGCTTATCTAAAATTTTAGCATACTTAGAGAAATTGAATATTTAGATAGCATTATTCGACAAATTGATTTAAAGAGCTACATGAGATTGAATATATAAACTTTCATGTAAATGTAGGACTAAAGATAATAAGATTTGAATGAGTAAAAATCAATGATACAATCCTGCCTATGCCACCAATTAGGACTAATATAAGGTTTATAATGAAGTTAATGGGATAAGTTTAGAGGTTTGGGTTAAAAATAAGCAAATTTGTCATATTGGAACTTGGTTATTGTTCAATCTATTTCTTAAGCTGCAAAAGGGAGTTGTATTTTTTTTCTTATTAGATGAAAAATAAATATTTATGTTTTTCCAATGACATATGGTAGACTTATAAATTCATCCAAATAAGAAATAATGACATGTTTAAGGTTGGGTTTAAAGTCATAAATGGGTTGAAATTCCAATATCATATTATTTTTCACTATCAAGTATAACTTCTAATTTGATTATTTGGTTAGGCTGCAATTTTATAAGTAACCTCTTTACATATTGCTTTAGCATTAATTAAAATTTCAAATCAATTGGAGTTTAGAAAAGCTTTAGGAATTACTTATTGACTCGTTAAAGGGATTATTTTCATTTTGGCAAAATTTACTCTTCTTTCTCCTTATATAAACGGTGGTGTATAGGAAAGGAAGAGAGAAAGCCAACTATCATTACATTCTTGTCTTAATATATATTTCTATGGAAATTGATGGAAACTAATGTTCTTCTGAAGAAAACAAGAGATTAAAACCCCAAACACTTAATACTAACCCTAATAAATCATCAAGACAGAGGGCTTGAGAGAGTGTGACGATTAAGAGAGAGTGAAGAAAATAAAGATTAGAGGTAAAAAAAAATTTTTTTAGAGGATTGAAATTGATATCAACATAATAGGTAAAGGTTGTTAAAGCCACCCAATCTAACTTGATTTATTTTAGTAAGACTTAATATTTAATTTTTGAAAATTGTAAATTAAAGTTCTTGAAGGATTGTGTGGGAATTGAGAAATTATGTTGAAATAATATAATTGAAGTGTAATACAGTAAGAATTGCTTGAATTACGAATGATCAAAGAAAAAAAAGGTGTTCATGCTTATGGGGGTTTCAACCAAATTACATATTTTAAATTTATATGAAAGTGTTATAAATGATTTAATATGAATGAATTCATGTATTTGCAATTGATTAAGTTGAACATGTTATAATGTAGTTAAAATGGTTGTGTAATGTCTATATGTGATTATGTTAAATTAAATAATAATAATAATGTAGAGATTGATGAATTCTAAGGATTTAGAAAAGAAAAAAGTCAATGTTTTAAGGTTGATAGAGCTGACCATGGGAGTAAAGAAATGAAAACATGTAAAATTATATAATTGTTGTCTAATGACATGTGATTTGTAAATGTTAAATGGTGATGATGAATTGAGATAATGAAATATTGTGTTCACTGTAATAAGATTCTTGACATGTGATTTTGACATGAAAGTGGACAATGCTAAGCTTTATGCTTAAAGCTTTGAAAAATAGTCTTTGATGATATTTTAATGTATGAAAACAGCTAGTTTACATATCAAACTTGCTTTCTATGTGTTGTTGGAATTTTGACAATTTGCATTATTCAAGTTATAATTGAATTTAAAACTTGAAAATGATTAATTTTGGATTAGATTTTTTTCATGTAAGTTATAGATATGAATATTAAATGTCAAATAAACCTAGTCTAGATTAATTCTAAGATATTTAACTCCAAATATAAGCTATAAACTTAGGAAAAATCTAGAAATTGGAACATTAACACCCCCCCACCCAAACCATATTTTGATTGTTCCTTAACTATGTCAACTATACTTGGACTATTAGCTAATCATTGCTGGTGATGACATCATTTTCCCCAACATTGTTAGATAATCATAGGATTAAAATCTATCATATGTCCCCCACTTCTAAAATTTGACCAATGTATTTTTTTCTATTATAATACTAAAATAAAATAAGACATTATATTATATTATATTATTATATTATAATGACATGAGTGATGAGATAATTATTGGATTGGATATGCATTCAAGATTTGAAAAATAATGTGTAAATGCATAATGTATGTTATAACTCATTTCTGGGTTAATCCTAAAATTTTATTTTATATATATAATAAAAATAAAAACAAGATGGCGAGAAATCAAGCTAGGAAGTTCATTAAAGTTAGAAACTCGATCATACCCTTATTATGCCAAAAAATTGAAGAAAAATACAAATTAAAAGCCAAAGTAAATTATTATCAAACAAATCTACATATAAATCAAAAAAAGTTTAGTAATCAATTGGAGTCAAATTGCATAAATCCAAAATCAATAATCAAAATATAAAAAACACTTCAATTCAGGGCTACCATTGAAGTTTAGGGGGTTAAAATTATATAAAATTAAAAGTTTGAAGTCAATTAAGAGCATAAATAGAACAATTATAAAATAAGAGACCAAATCATAAGAATAACGAATAAATTTAATTTCAAAAAAATATTTTCAAAGTCAATTAAGAGCATAAATAGAACAATTATAAAATAAGAGACTAAATCATAAGAATAATAAATAAATTTAATTTCAAAAAGAAATTTATGTTATGTTAATTGTTTATTAATTTTTATTAATTATGATTGAAGATTATATAACTTGTTTGAGGCTAAAAATTTGATTATATAAATTGTGTTTTTCTTTTGCAAGGAGTTTGATAGATGAAAAAAAGTCAAAAAACTACATTCGTAAATATTTTTTTATCGAAGTCACAAATATTAAATGTGAAATGAGTAAAAAAATTTTTTTTTTCACATATCATATGATTTGATCACATTTGCTGAGGGGTGTTTGGTATTGCATTTTAAAAGTATTTTTGAAAATTTTTATTTTTATTTTTATTTTTAAATTAAAAAATTAGTGTTTTTGGATCATTTTGATATGTCGATGTCAAAAATAATTTTTAAAATATAAAAAATATAATATTTTAATATATTTTTAAATAAAAAATATTTTAAAAAACAGTAATGCATCTCTAATTATGTTTTTCTATTTTTTATCTTCTGTTTTTTTCAGTGCGATTAGTTCCAAAAAAACTCCAAATTGCGTGACCTATAATAAACTGGCCCAATGACCTGTCATCCAAACAGGCAGCCCTTGATATGAACCCCTGGTTCAGTCACTCGCCCTCTTCATTTCCATTTCCCTCCAATCAATTCACTTCAAACACATGAATTCCCGACAACAAGAGGCTAACAACAACAGCAACATAAATTGTTGTCCAATCCTAGATTGGGACCAGCCTCTGACAGATCAAGAACTTGAAGCCATTGATGCAATCGAAGCCTCATTTCAATCCTCCACACCATCTTCATCTTCATCAACTAGTACTGCAGCAACTCCTTCCTCTATCATAATCAAGAAACGACACTCAAGTCCACAAAAGGATCAAGAACCTCCAAAAACTCGACGCCAATTGCCCAATTCTATTTTCTCTCTCTCCAAACCTTTTTCTCTTTCCCCTTGTCAAGGTAACTTTTATAGGCACGTCTTTTCTTCTCCTGTTTTGTTTTACTCTCATTTTAATTGAATTTCGTTTTCTTTCTCAAACCCGTTTTTCGGTTTCTGTAAAAAATTATGGGCTTTGATTTCTTAAGTTATTATGTTTATTGTTAGTATTTTTGCAGTCAATTCTTGTAAGGTTCGTGTGATAGTTAAGGTTTAATAAGAAATAAATAGAATTTAGTATTTAGAAATGATGCAGTACTTCATTTTTGGCAGCTGATAATTATGTTAGTAATGATTTCAATGGGGGTTATGTTGATATAATTTTACCAAATTTCTGTTTACATATTATCATATGTCATGCTCTAACTAAATAATATATGGAAGCTCTCTCTTCTATGAGCATTGCTTATGAATTGTCACTGCGGTCCATAATTTTGTACAAAGCTTTAAACTTTTCCGTAAGCTTTAACTAAAACCTTTTTTTCTTTTTTAGCTTCAACTGGAACTCAAGTTGATTTTATTGTGGGACGGCAATAAGTTTGTTGTGCTTTGTGTAAGCAGGTAATGTGAAGATGAGATATCCGGCAATGAAGTTTGGGGGTCAAATTTTGTATAGCAAAACTTCTATAGAGGTAGAAAAAGCTGCAAGGGAGCTTTTACAGAGTCTTGAAGCTAAAAAGGGAGAAATGGATCGAGTTATCATTGGTTTTGATATTGAGTGGAAGCCCTCATTTACGAAAGGTTTGTTTGTTACTCATTTTGGTAGTTGTTTTCATCAATTTTAGCTGGGTTTGTCAAAATAAGTTCATGGATCATGTTTTTTAAGTCCTGATAAACCTATGATAATGCTTTGTGCTGCCATAACAAGCACTCCGAGCTGGCAGTGTCGTAAATATTCTGTTTTGGAAGATGGGAATTGCAAGATAAAACGGACATTTTCATACACTCTACAGAAGCATTTTCACTTTTAATTTTAGATTTATTCTGGGAACAATTGAATTTTCCTGTTTTTCTTTCCGTTTTCTTTTAAACATCCTTGTCACTGATTTTGTGTGTTTTCTCTCTCTCAATTATGCTTATTCAATTATGATTCATCAAATCCACAGGAACATCTTGTTGTTTAATGTTTTCTCCTGCAGCTTCCTTGGAGTCGGAGGAAATCTTTGGGAATGTGAACTTCAATTACAAACTAATTAGGCTTATTGATTATTGTATGCTTAAATTTATACTCATATGGACTTTATAGTTGTAGACTATGTATGTTTACTATTCCATTTGTCACTTCCTCTTTTGCTTGATGGAAATTTATCTCTTATTCATATGCTGCAATCTTGTTCTTTGTTGATGCTCAATTTCCATCATGGATTGTAGCTTGGTGTAAACACGAAACATAAAATTCATAACCAACCAGGCTACTGTTATGTTGCAGCATGACATCATATAAATGCAGTTGACAGTTGCTCTTTCATTTCAACCTTGTGTTGTGTAACGCATTTTCTTCTAACCAGAGTATTATTACTTAGAATATTAGTTTTTCTTTCTTGATTTCCCAGTGCTTCTGGAAGAGAAAAGTATGGCTCCATAGCATTTTGTTGCTGTACTTTGACTAAATGTAATGAAAAATGAATCAAAATCATGTTCTCTGTAAACGTGTTCCTTCCTTCCCATGCCGCTTTTCCCTTCATGAAATTGATTTTTCTTGGATAATCTTGGACTCTGCAGGCGTGTTGCCTGGAAAGGCTGCAGTTATGCAGATATGTGCGAGCAATAGTCTGTGTCATGTGATGCATATTTTTCATTCTGGAATCACTCGAAGTCTGCAGTTTCTTCTAGAGGATTCTACAGTTGTAAAAGTTAGTGAGATCTCTTGCACTTGCTTATGTATGTTCTTTTACATTTAGTCCCCCCCCACCCACCTTTTTTTTAATGACAGATTTAATTCTCTACATTGAATGTGTGGCATATGTGCAGGCTGGAATTGGCATAGGTGGTGACCGTGTTAAGGTTTTTAGAGATTATAATGTCTCAGTTAAATCAGTGGAGGACCTTTCTTATCTTGCAAATCAAAAGCTTGGTGGAGAACCTAAAACTTGGGGTCTTCAAGCACTGGCAGAGACTCTTGTTTGCAAAGAGGTATCTATTACATTTCGCTGGATGCCTACTTAGTATTCTTTTGAGTAGTATATTTTCAAGTGTATTCCTCTTTGATTATGTTTGTTTTACAATTTTATCAAATCACTGGACTCTCCTAGACCATCAACAGTATTAAAAATTGGGAGTGCAAATTGATGCCCACACTGTGCTATGGCTGTGGTGGATCAGCCTATTATCGTGATAAATCAAACCTTGTTTTTATAGGTCAGCAAACACAGATCCTATGCATTTCTAGTAGAAATTTTTGTTGCCTTTGCCGCAAGGGGAAAAAAATGAAACAGAAAGGAAAAGTTTTGATTGTATTTCTTGAGCAGAGTCTACGCAACGCAACACTAAAGATTTAAGAACTTAAGGGCATTGTACCCTGTCTAGAATACACATATATGCTAAAAGCTTAAGGCATTTTGCATTGTCTGGATTCTATCTTGAGTCTTTTAAAATTTTGAGATCAACAGAGGTTGTTCCTAAAATTCTTTAAAGACCAGAAATGGGAACTCACCTCTGTGAGATTTTGGTACTCTTCTTAAATTCTTCTACAGTGCATCTTGATGCAAATAGTTTTAAATTATGTGCTTATATTAGTTTTGGTGTAGAGCACATGTCATGTCTGCATCATTAGGAGGGTTAGAGATGAACAATTAATTTATCCTCATCAGTCGTTTCCTAATATCTGTGCTGTGTTACCAAATACCATGGAAGCCCTAAGCTAAATGTTTCCCAATCACCCACCTAGGTGGTATTTGTGGAGTAGAGTTGGATAAATGGAAACTTGATAAGCAGAAGCATTGCTCAAAGAGGACTCAATCTCAAGCAGAGGTGAGCCTTGGGTGATTCCTGTTAGGTTGTGGGATTTGTCGCCAATTTGCTCTAGTTTCCTGACTTTGTGGCACTGCTCTGTTTTTCTTATCATTCGTGTTTTGGATGGAGCAGAATGCTACAACTTTCAAGTTCTGATTCTCGTTGTGAAGTTTTTAGCGGATGGGATGGTTTTCTTGCGTCCTTGTAATATGATGTTTTTGAAGCTAGTTAGGGCATTTCACTGACTAATATCAGAGAGAATGGAACATTCCTTTGTTTGGAGATTTCCATCTTCATCTTTGTTGTTTGTAAGGAATCTTAAGTTCTCTGAATGTTACATGTACATTCTTCTTTCATCCATATACTTGTTCTTCAAATACAAAAGTCATGGTGTTACCCTAGTTCTATAGGTCTCCCCGTTTTCTCATTTTTGTTTTTACCTCTTCTGGTCTTCTATTTTCCCCATTTTACCTTGGTTATGGGTTTTTTTTTTCTGGTTGACATTGATTCAATACCACTTTCTCATGGTCATATACAAGCGCTTCATATACAATGTAGTTTACTTGCCATTTAATTTTCATGATTGCTGTGTTTCTCAGAAACTCTAAAAAAGTTGAAATTTTGCAGCTTCAAAAGCCCAACAAAATCAGACTTGGAAACTGGGAAGTTGATGTTCTATCAAAAGAACAGCTACAATATGCTGCTACTGATGCTTTTGCTTCTTGGCAACTATATCAAGTAAAAATCCGTGAATCTTCTTCCACATTTACTGCTGTCGTTGGTGATGTTGCTGACATCAATTTTCTTGTTGTGAACAGGTTTTGAAGAGCCTCCCAAATGCAAAGGATGCTACTGACTCTCTAAGTACGGAACTGAAAGTTGAATCAACATAATGGTATGTATACAACTGTACAAATGACCGCATTTCGTTTAGTTCTTTTGGAATATTTTGCACCATTATTTGTTTATAATGAAGAAATATTCTCTCATCCCATTTTTCCTTACCAGTCCCAGTTAATAAGCTTAATTCCTGGAATGATTGCATCCTTTCTATCTTTACTTCAACTGGATGGGACCTCCATCCGCATCTAGCTGGGCTTTGGAGTGGAAAACATTGGCCATATCTTGGAAAGATTACAATAAAAGGAAGTGCATTGATGGGGCAAGAGGTGTTATATTCTCTACTTGGACCACCAAATTACACAGTGCAAACTGTTTTTAAAAAGCATATCTTGATGATGTGTCTTAATCATGGACCATGGACCCCCGAATTTCCCGGTTGAAATCAAAGGGAAAATCCAACACCTCACATGCCTAGCATATGGCGTTGAAGAGACAAGATACTGGAAACCCTTTGTCCATTTCTTTCTCTTGTTGACACAGGGAAAAAAGCAGAGTTATCAAATTCATCAGTAAAGATTTGTAAAATGTCACAAAAAACAAGGTTCCAGCAGTAAAGATGGATTAATCTGTTACTTTACTAAGGTAATGGTGTCGTTTATTATTATTTTCTTCACATTTCGTTTTAATCTTATATAACCACTCTATTTCCGACAGCAAGGATGATCTGTCTCTTATTTCCAAGTGTAGCTGTCATTTGTCTTCTTTCAAATTATACATTTTGATTTTTTGTGTCGCCATTTCAGCAGTATTGAAGATGAATTTTTTGTGCCGTTTCTTGTACCACACTGCAAGTTTTCTTGTTTCTTACCTCCTCCAAGGGGAATAATGTATGGTCACTCCTAGTATAAACGAGAACCTGGTTAATTTCCACTTGATGGGACCAGATTGTTCTGTTTTTATTTCTTTTGGATCATGAGAAAATCATAGAGCTTCACCTCAAAATCCCCACTCAAGATTTGGATTTGACACCTTAAATTGAATGACATTGACATAACTGTAGGTTTTGCTCTTGTAAAAGACATTACGATCCATGTATATAATGTATATACATGGCAGAACGGAGGCAAAACCTAGTCTGAGATTGGTAAATTTAGAATTCAAACAATTTTTTAAAAAGAATTATTTTCATGTTGGTTTTGGATAACCTCATAACTTCACAGGCCATCAAATAAATTTAGCAATCTAAATTTTTGGGACATGACCAAATTTAATGACAGATTTAGAATTAAAGCTGAATTCCCACAAAATTGAGTTCATAAATTTTAGATTTTGACGATTGCATTGGTAATTCTCTTCATCCACAAAGTTGTCACCTTCTTGAATCTTTTTTTTTTTTTTTAATTTAAAGAAACTCCATCTTCTTTAGGTTTTTTTTTTTATTGGTTAAGCGAGTAAAATTCTAGCTGATCTCGATTCTTATAAAATGATTATATCTTGACTTGAACTCGAGATCTCCAATACAAATCTAAATTTTTGGGACATGACTAAATTTAATGACAAATTTAGAATCAAAGCTGAAATCCCACAAAATTGAGCTCATAAATTTTGATTGCATTAAGAATTCTCTTCATCGACAAAGTTGTCACCTTCTTTAATCATTTTTTTTTTAATTTAAGAAAACTTCGTCTTCTTTAGGTACTTTTTTCCTTGGTTAAGCAAATAAACTTTTAATTGTCCCAAATTTTTATATAATAATTATATTTTAATTTAAATTCGAGATCTTCAATACAGATCTTAAATTTTTTATCACAACATCCCATCACGATACTTTAAGACTTTATTCACACCCTCAACAATAATTCAGAATTTGATTTTCATAAAACGGGTGGAAGGCCATGAAACCCTATCAGCTTCGAGTTCAAATAATGTGGACGGGAGACAAAGCGCATCTAAAATGGAATTATTTATATGCTCTTTACGGCGAATGGAATTGTGATACAAAAAGTCAAGATGTCATGTGCCCTTTTCTCACGAATTTCTTACTTGCTAATTATAGATTGAAGGCCTATAATAAATGAAGGGCCATGGTGTCTCTCTCTCCTTCTCTCTCTACCACTTAAGTTTTCAATTCGATCTTAGGGAAAAATAGGAAGGCATAATTAGTTTTTTATTTGAAAATTTAGTTGTAGTTGTTTTTTAAAGTATTTTTTATTTAAAAATATATTAAAAAAATATTTTTTTTATTTTTAAAAAAATATTTTTGATATCAGTACATCAAAATGATTTAAAAAATACTGAAAAATTTACTTTAAAGTAAAAAATAAAAATAATTTTTTAAATTTTTTTTCATAAATACTTTTCATAAGCAATCCCAAACACCCCCTTATAATTAAAATTAAATTGAAATTGAAAGAACAACTCAAAAATCTCAAGGGTTTTTTAAAAAATTGAGTTTTTTTTTATTTTTCATTATTTGCTCTTTTGATTTGGAACTTGATTTGGTTTATATTTTAGTTTTTAATTTAAGAGAGAAAAGTGTCATTGAAAAATACTTAAAGGGGAGAGAGAGTGATTGATTTTCCAGATTTTTGGGGACAAAAAGTGTCTAATTTGGTGCTGAAGTTTCTTAAGATTTAATATAGCTGGAAAATGAGATGATTGATGTTGATGTGTTTTTAAGATTTAATATAGCTGGAAAATATAGATTGGGGTTTAAAATTTTTTATATTTATTTTTGTGTTTTTGGATGAGTATTTATGACTTAATAATTGGTTACAAAAAATTTAAAGGCTTATTTTTTAAAAATATTTTTGAAAAACAAAATATTTTTTAATTTTAATAAAAAATTAGTGTTTTTATATTATTTTCATGTACTGGTATAAAAAAATATTTTAGTATATTTTTTAATGAGAAATATTTTTAAAAATAATCGTAATTTTACTCTCAAACATATATTAAAAATATTTAATATGTGATAATAAATTAAAAAGAGAGGTTTTGTAGGTCCAAAAAGCCCTGATTTTTTTTTTTATCACTCTAGAATGATAATATCTAGGCAAACAAATCGTCCAATTTTTATATATATATATATAGAAAATTAATAAGAGAAGAAGAAGTTATACTAGAAAATAATTTTTTTAATCATTATACTTGATTTTTTAAATCAATATATATTAAATAAAAAATTGAAGGGATTCTAGTTGCACAAGATGAAATAAATCTATATTTATTTTTTGGCTTTCAACTTAATTTTTACTAAATAAATGCATCAAATTTTATTTTACAATTAATTTTTTTTTACCATGGAAAAAACACATTGACAATATATCGTTATTAAAAAAAAACACATCTCCCATACGTATGGCATCTTTTTATACCCTTTTTACAATAATTTTGATTAACTATCGACCCCACCAAAGTTATACCTTAGCAGTTAATATCACTTCAATCTCTTAATAAAACCTCAATTTCTGTTAAGTAATGTTAAAAGAATTATTTATAAGATATTTTTTTGTATTTAATATTAATGTGAAGTAATATAATTTTAAAAAATAAAATAAAAAGTTAAAGACAATGAATTAGCAAATTTACAAGCAAGCAATTGATAAAATTAATTAAAGATGAGTTATTTTTTTTCTGTAACTACCTGATTAATTATTGACTTGTTTTAATTGTTTGACTAAATATATAATTAGCAGATGATAAAATTACAATTGATAAAATCTACCAAGTATAAGTTAATTGTTTCAGCAGCAAACAAATTGATTGTTGAGTCTGTTTTAATTGCTTGGCTAATTATTCAAGTGGTATCATGTTTATTTTTTAAGACAACATAGAAAATATGCATGAAATATATGGTGAAAGTAAAATTGTAATTGATAAAATCCACTAAAGATGAGTCATTTGCTTTTAGCAGTAAACTGATTGATTTTTTAGTCTGTTTTTACTATTTGACTAATTATTCAACACCCATAGCCACAAAATTTTACACTATAAATTAACAAAACTATCATTAAAGACAATATTGAATCACATTTTTTTTCAAATTATTAATCCTGAATATTATATTTGAAATACTATATATAGAGATGTTGCAAAACTTAATTTTTAAAAAATATACATCGAATGAGAAATTATGTGAATAATTATTCTCATTGTTATTATTATGATTGTAGGCAAGACCAAAAACAATATTAGCATCATAAATAAAATTATTTGATTCAAAGAATAAATAAAATAATTAAAGGACAACATCAAAGCACAAAAGTAAAATTAGTATTATTATCATTATGAGTATAATTATTATATTCATTTGGATTATAATAAAATTATTAAATTGTTCCAAAGAATAAAAAAAAAATCAACAAAAGAGCAAGCAAATTTTTTTTAAAAAAAAAAACTCAATTACTAAGATTATTATTATTATTATTATTGTGCAAACAATGAAAACCATAAAATTATCTTGAAGAATAAATAAAAATAAACAAAATAAATTATAAAATAAAAATAATTATAATTATCATAAAAAAGAATAAATAAAAATAATAATTAAAAAAGTAAGAAAGGGAAAAAATAATAAATATCAATTTTAAAATGATTATCAACATATATTAAAATATCAGGACTAAATTGAATAAAAAAAACCCAATAAAAGAGAAAATTATAGAAATTACAAACAAAAACTAAGAGTATAGATACATAAACACAAACAAAAAATATAGTTTGCCCAAAATTAAAGAAATTGAAAACAAAAAAAAAATATAAAGAATAATGGCGAAATGAAAATAAAATATATAATAAATTTCAATTGAAGGATAAAATTGAAATACATTAAAATCTCAATACCGAAATAATTATAAAAATGAAAAAAAATTAAATAAATACAAAATAAAAAAAACAAAACCCCAATAAGAGAGAAAATGATTAAAAAAAAAAACTAAGAATATAGTTATATAAATAGAAAAAAACACCGACTACCGTAGAAGGACTAAGAGAATTAAAGGAACTAAAACAAAAACTAAAACTAAAAGAATATAGTCAAAATCAATAACGCAATATGTGGTTAATTTCAATTGAAGGATAAAATTAGAAAAAAATAAAAGCTTGAAACCAAAAAAATTAATAGAATTAAAAACAAACCAAAAAAACTAAAAATATTTAACAAAAGAGCAAATAAAAAAATGACTAAAAAAAATAAATATTATTAGTATTATAAATATAATTATGATAATCAATTTTGTTATTATTGATATTTTTAATATTATTTTATGATTTATTGTTATTTTAAGCACCACAACCATTATAGTAAATTATTACTATTATTATTATTATTATTATTATCATTAGTAGTGTAATTGTTATTATTATAATTATAACAATTAAAATTAAAATTACAATTACTATCACTACTTAAATAATGAAAATTATTAAATTAAAAAAAGCCAAAAACTTTAATAAAAAACAAGCAAGAAAACAATAAAATAAAATAATCACTGAAATTATTACTATTATTGCATAAATAATAAAAACTATACAATCATCTCAAACCAAGCATTTATGATTTTTTATGATATGGAAGCTCATGTGAAGGGTAATATTCTCCATGTTAGTGCTCCAAGCACGAACCCAATTGTCCATATATTTTAATTTCCCTTCTTTTCTAGCACTCGTAAATTTCCAAGTCAAAGGAAGCAGACTGCTTGGCCAAAGTTGAACGACTAGTAGGCTTCTAGAAGTGATTCAATTGCAGGCCACTTAAAACAAATAAAATATTTTTTTAATTTTTTCAAAATAAGAAAGCTATAGAGAGAGCAAATGGTCAACTAAAAAACGTGTTCTTATAGGTCGATATGCATATCGATATGCTAGTAATAGAATAAACGCTCAAGATTAGGAGTCGTGGGTGCACATTAGAGTATAGCCATTGGGGGGCCTTATTTTACATAAATAAATAAATAAATATAAAATTGTAAATTAAAAATAATAGAGTCAAACTAATTCTTATAATGAGAAAGTCAAACTATTCTGCCTGCCTAACAAATTCCAGCCCTTAAATTTGTTTTTTGTAGCATTGAGGTAGCCATAGAACGCGGACACAATTCATTGAAGACAAATTATGAGACAAAGTTCGTAGTTTTACTAACATTAAATTACAAATATGAGAACAAAAAATAAAATAAAAAAGTCAAACATTTTCGTTGAATTTTCAAAAGAAAGTTCCCCATATTTTCTTCTTCTTGAGTGATTATTATGTTTGTCACTGTATTTTAAAAATATTTTTTAAAAAATTAAAAAAAATTATTTTTATTTTTTATTTAAATTAAATAATTTTTGGGTGTTTTCAGATTATTTCGATATCAAAAATTATTTTTGAAAAATAAAAAAAATATTATTTTGATATATTTTTATAACAGAAAATACATTAAAATTAACTTTAATTATATTTCCTTATAGTCACGATATCTCAGAAAATCTCCGATTGCATAGCATTTTTTCTTTCTTTCACATTCAATGTTAAGATTGGATCGAATTTCAATGATTAGCAATAAAATTAAGTCTTTGTCTTTGGATTTTCATAAGAAAATGTCGGTGGATTTCCAAAGGAATTGTGATAGGTGGGCAAGTCGGAGATGGAGTTCATTGGCCTCTCCACTCTTTAAATATTAGAAAATGACCCACGTCTTCGATCGTAATTTTGAGTTTGGAAATGTTGTTAAAATTATTTTTTTATTGAAAAATATATTAAAATAATATTATTTTATTTTTTAAAAATAATTTTTGATATTAGCATATAAAAATAATCTAGAAACACAAAAAAATTATAATTTAAAATAAAAAATATATTTTTTTAAAATATATTTTAAAAAATATTTTTCAAACGTATTTCCAAGCATCCTCTTCGAGACAATGAATTTTACAACAGGAGTATAATTAATTCATTTTACCTCAATATCCAACTAAAAATGTGTTTCCATACCCTGTTTTTCTATTCAATCAATAATAATTTTATTTTTATTTTTTTTTCGATTAAATTTATGAATTCTATTCCTATTTTCGACTCAATCTATGATACCTTTTTTACCATTCACTTTCCGTGCTGCTTATATTTATAAATTTTGCTAAAAAAACATCTCACCCTTGTTGTCTTATTGTCATTTGTCTCTCGAGCCAGGACCAACCCAAACGACCACACCTGGCCTGGCCTGGTTAAGTCTTTTTCCTTCTCCTTTTATAATTTTCAACACACTAATCAATACGCAACGTTTTGTGAAGTTTTGATATGTTATAATATGGCTTTGTGCGCTGTCTATGAACACGATTTTTTTTTTATGCTTTACTGATAGATTCCCTGCAAATACAAAATTTTATACAACGTGGGCACTACATCTCTAACCAATTGTCGTATTGCATCACACACCATATTTTATGCAAATCGGACGTTTCTTTTCTTGATCAGTAGCTATTTGTAGCCAATGTGTCACATTCATGATATGCTAAGACTTTTTTTATTATTATGATAGAAAACCTTATTTTTGGAAAGCGTATTTTATATGTTCAGGTGAATGAGTAAAATCTCGGTTATTCTAAATTTTTATAAGAGATACATCCCTTAACTCGAACTCGAGTCCTGCTATGCAGATTATAAACTCTCTACTATCATATCACACAATTTAAAGACGACATGCAAGACATTAAAAACAATGCTAGGCACTAATCTTTTTCCAAGCAATTCTCCGTATTCTGAAGTAAGCTATCATGATATAGATCTATAAATATATTGGATCATTAATGAATCATATCGAATATTTCAAATGCACTATATATTTTCTATCAATTCTGTATACATTATTTCTCTCATGCACTAATTTAAATATTAAAAAATCTCTTATTCTGACTTATTTTTTCAAAAATAATTGATGCAAGACATAATACTCAACCCAATCCCACACATCTTGGCATAGGATTGTAACCCATGAAAAATCAAATCCTTGTATGAAATGTTTTAATGACCTAGTGACATTGTTTTCAAAAACAAATTGTCATTAGTAACCCATCCTTGTTCTAAGCCATTTCCATTTTCATCATGATGCAAACTTTCCATTGCATATGAATCCATTTTATAAATGATTTTTATCTCTTTTGCTTATGTAATTTGTTAGTTTCAACACTTGAAAGCATGCATTATGAAGGATGAAATATCAATATATATATGCTCTCAATTTCAAATTGTTTCTAACAATTTGTATATTTCCAACACTTCAATATCCTTAATTTGCATCGACAAATATCTTCATGTTAAATTAATAATTTTATCTAATTTAACAAAATTATGATTAGATTTTTCCTTTTTGCTGTTTAGGCCAAGCCTAAAAGGATACACCAAACTTAGCCTAACTAGATTTCTTCTTTTACCTCCCACCTTTCTCAACACATTTTTTAGTATGCACACACTAAATATTTTTCAAGTTTTGAGGGGTCACAATATGATATTGTGCTTCAACTATGAGCACAAAAAGTTTTATGCTTTATTGACATATTCTCTACAAGCAAAAACTTTTATGTTAGGTGGACATTGCATTTCTAGCCTATATCACAATGGAACATGCACCATAATTAATACAAATCATATATCTTTTTTCTCAATTACAACTATTTCTAGCCAATATGTTACTAACATTCACCAACCTCTTCTCTAATGATATTGCAAGAAACTATAGTCAAAGATGGACACTAATATTTTCACCAATTAAATATTAAACAATTCTTCATATTTTAATGTGAGCTGACGTGACCCGAATCTATAAATACATTGATTCACCAAGTAAACAAGTGTTGTGAAATTCACTACAAAGTGTTTTCTTCATTCTCTCATATATTGTTACTACTATACGCATACTAACCTAACAATTAAGCTTAGGCACAAAACTCAATTCAAGCCTAAACATCTTGGCTTATAATTGAAGTTATGTGAAGTTTTGAAAAATTTCATCAGCTGTTAATGCTATTATAGAATAGCTAAAAGATATTGCGGATTCAAACAGTAATAAATAATGACTTTCACTATTTATCTAGACTCGGAGACATTGTGAATTTGAATAATGAAATTACTATTTTGCCTCTCCATTTACTGTGTTTTTTAGCTTTGGGTCCAGGAGTATTTTTGATTTTGTCTTTTTATGCATAATAAAATAACCATAATACCCACATAAAAGACAAAAATCCACAATTACTTCTAGAGGTATTTCTATTTTTTTTCCTTTTTCTGCATAATAAAATAACCATAATACCCATATTTGTTTGTCTTATATGGGGGCATAAAGATTATTGCATATTTTTAAAAAATAGATAAATACAACAATACCCTCATATAAGACAAAAATGCACAGTACATGTTGGGGGCAATATGGTCATTGTATATTTTTTTAAATTGCAAAATACATAAATAATCCCATATAAGACAAAATTCATGAGTTGTCTATAAGGGTGTGGCGGTAATTTAATATTTTTTTTAATTATATTAACTGTTGAGTAACTGTTTTTTTTATAGATTTTGATTTGTTTCAATTTTGTTATTCAATTGAAATTGATTATATATTATAGTTTCATTTTAGTCTTCCATCTTTTAATTTCCCGATTAGTTTGAAATCTTTAATATTTTCGGTATCATAGTTTTGATTTGTTTTAATTGTATCATTTCATTCAAATTGATTATATATTTTAGTTTCATTCCGGTCCTCAATATTTTAATTTTTTATTTTGTGTTAAATTCTTTAATTTTTTTGGTACCGAAGTTTATATATGTTTCAATTTTATCCTTTAAATAAAATTTATTATATGTGTTTTTTATTTCAGTCCTTATACTTTTAATCTTGAATTTTATTTAATTCTTTTATTTTCTTATAAATATTTTTTTTTGTTATATATGTTTTTTTATTTCTTAAATGATTTATATTTTTGTCTATGTTTATATATACATGCTCTTAGTTTTTGTTTCCAACTTTTATTATTTGCACTACTATTAGGGTTTTTTTTTCAATGTTTAAATTTTAATTTGTGTTGGTGATCATTTGAAAAATAATATTTATTATTTTTTCTCTTTTTTATTTATTCTTGAAGTCAAATAATTTTTTAAAATATAATAATATTTATTTTTTGTTTTTTAAATGATTTTTTGTTAATATTGGTAGGTTTTGAAATTTCTAATTATTATATATAAGGCATTAAAAAAATGATAATAATTATTTTTGAGTTTTTTTCTTATAATATGTGAGACTGATTATATATTTTGATATTTATTTAATATTAGCGTCTTAAATTATATATATATATATAGAGAGAGAGAGAGAGAGAGAGTGAGATATAAATGACCTTGAATTTTTTGAAAAAAAAATTACTATCCGTGTTCAAAATACTTTTAATATAATAAATCTTATAAAATAAAAAATGTTGTCATGAATAAAAAAATAAATCTTAAAAATAAATATTCTAAAGAATAATATCATGATTTAATTTCTTTTTCTACCAATAATTATGGTGTCATCGATAGTATGGACAATAATAATTAAAATATAAATTATTCATAATAATATTAATAATAAAAATTATAGTAATTATGATAATTTAACAATCATGATAATAGCAATATAATAATAATAAAAAACAATTCACTAGTTCATGTTATTTTTCTTAAAAATTTACTTTTGTAGCTTTTTATATATGATATTTCAAATATAATATTACATGAATAAAAAATATACGAAGTTACACTTAGAAAAAAAAAAGATGGAAAATTTTGGTCAAATTATTTCCAAATTAAAAAAATATGAGTCACTTGCCTTGCGTTTGGCCACAAATAAAACAAAATTTTATAACATGTTAAAAAATATTAATGGCTTATGATTTTTTTAATAATGTTATATATTAGAGAGAAATAATCAATCTATAAGACTTTCAATTATTTAATTATTTAATTTATTAATTTGATTATAAATCATACATTTAAAATAACTATATATTCTGATATTTGTTCAATATTAACGTCTTAAAAAAATATAACAAATAACTAACAACTGAAGATTAACTATACATGCATAAGAGAGAGTTTTACTTTCATTTTACACCATCAAATGTGAACTTACTCTATTTTTTAATCAAAACTACATTTAATACAAAGATAAACTATAATAAAAATTAAAGTCAAAACTAAGAGTATAGATACATAAATACAAATAAATTATTTAGAATTATACCAAAATTATTGAAAAAAAAATGGATCTAAACTAAATAAAAGAATTATTTATTTTTTTCCTTGCAACACTATTATTTTTTTTTAATTTAATCTTTCGGTTAAAATTATTTACATTTTTTTTTTATTTTGATATATATACTCTTAATTCTTTATTTTAATTCCTTTATTTTTTTATATATTTTTTAATAATCCATATTTTATTCCATGTTTATATATATACGCTCTTAATTTTGGTTCTTAATTCTAATTATCTCCTCTCTCTTTTTGTTATATTTCTTAGAAAAATTTAATCATTAGATTTTAGGTTGTTTTGGTTAAAAAATTACTTTTACAATATTTTTATGTATAATATTTCATATCTAATATTATGTAAACAAAAAAGCACACAACAAATAAACAAAATAAGTAGATAAATTTGCTCAAGCTATATACAATTAAAAAATATATGAACCAATTCCCCTACGTCAGAACTATAATGTTCTTTTTAAACAAAAAAACTCATTTTTAATAGATGTTATCTATTACAATTAAAATAATTGAATATTAAAATAATGAGTTACAACACGTAAAAAATCAATCAATTTTCTATATAGAAAAAAGTCTAGCACAGCGTGTGGCAAGTTACCTTGTGTATTCTAATTTCCATATATATGTATGTATGTATCTATGGCAATGTATTATGCTTGGACTCTTCTCATTTATATGTTAAATTTCCTCTCCTATTTTCGGCAAACTACGTCATGAACATAGAAACAAACAATTTCATAGATGCGATGACGGCTAAAAATTCAATTATATCAACTTTAAATGAATGCAGCTAGGCAGTGTGCCCACTTCTCATAGTTGATATGATCCATTTAAGATATTTTCACCAATATATTCATGGTGGGTTTGCTCTAAAATTGTTCGGATAATTCAGGCAATTATTAGACAACGGCTTGCTCTTTAAATGTTAATAGGAGTGTAGATGAGGTTAATTTTAAAAGAATTTTTTTATTGAAAAATATATTAAAATGATATTTTTATTTTTTAATTTTATATATTTAAAAAGAATTATATGCTTTTATTTTTTATATAATATTATATGCCTTTAATTTGAAGTTATAAAACATTTAATGCATAAAATTATTTTGTTTTTAAAATAGTCATTAAATCATTAAATAAAAGCTATATAAATGTACAACAACATCTTCAATATCTATTATTTTATTAGCTCCAAATTTTTTCTTCCAATAAATAAAACTATATAAAATAATTTTATTTTGTTACAAGTAGTGCAAACTCGTGAGACTATGCGAGGTGGATAGATAACATATTGTCAACCAGAAATGACAAACAACACTTTCTTGATTTGTTGTATTATAATTTTTATAGATGATACATATCGTCTTAAAAAAATGACTTGATTATATCTCAATTTATTTACTTCAAATTATTTTAATAAAATAATTTTTTGGTGTTTCTATTCATATTTTTCTAATCTCCTACAATTTAAGTCCCTGTTTAGATGAGCGGTGCTAACCGTGTTTAATCAAAATTTAATTTTTTTTTCAATTGAAATGATTTTTTTATGTGTTTTTAGATCATTTTGATGTGCTGATGTTAAAAAAAAATTAAAAATAAAAAATATCATTTTGATGTATTTCGGCATGAAAAGCACTTTGAAAAGCAACAGCAACCACACTCCCAAACACCCCCTAAGACAATACCAACTATGAAGAGTGTTATATCATCAATGGACAAAGCCTTACTAGATTAGGTGACCTTAACAAACCATTTTGCTTCCAAGTAACAAACTTCAACAAATGGAGGAAAATCCTTTGTTTTTTTCTTACTCTATTGAATCCTAGCTACATATTTACTATAACTATTTTTTTGCGTTTTCCGTTTATATTTAAAATAATATCTTTTTAATCTCTAACAATTTAAAACAATACCATGGAGAATACTAATGTTATCAATGGAAAAAATTCCACTAAACTAGATGACCTTAACAAACCATTTTGCTTCCATGTACTCTATTGAATCATCTTAGTTATGTATAGACTAGAAGAATTATAAGAAAAACTAAGAAAGAAAATTTAAGGGAAAAAGAGTTAGCTCAATATGGGAAATATAATAATCACTATCGCAATTATTTACTAAATAGTCTTTTCGATGAGCATTATAGTTATTATGATTATGGTTTTATTTTTGTCTAGAATATTTGGAAGGTGCTCCATAAAAAACATGATATTGAGGAAAATGGTTCCAAAAAATATGTTTATAGCTTATTTTTCAGGCTCAAAATGAATGAAGAAAAACTATGAAACCTATGAACTACAAGTGATTGCTTATGATATCAACAAGTAGATGAACAAATGCAAGTTTTAAACATCATTGACAAGTTACTTAGATCTTGAAAAGACTTTTCCAAAGTTTTGAGCCACACAAAAAAACTCCTCTTTTATGATATAAATATTGATAGTCATAATTTAAATATTATAAAATTTCTTGTATTTTTCAATATTTATTAAAAATAAATTTTTATGCTTTTTTAGTTCTTGGTATGGCAAAACAATATTTAGGTATTTTAACAAATTTACTGATAATTAAATTAAAAAACAACAATAAATTATATATATATATATATATATATTTTCTATTACATTCTCTCATTATTTTCTTTTTCCTTCAATCATCTTTCATGCATTAAAATTAAAGTTTTCGAATTGAAATTAAATTGATTTTTAATATTAAAGACAAATCTCCAAAGTTTTGGATAAAGAGTGATAAATGAAATAATGGCTATCTATTGAAATAATTAAGCGCGGTAAGCTCCCTCATTTAAGACGCATAATTAAGGCCACCGACGAGTGTAGACTCATTCATTGCTGCGGAAATCAACTTGGATTTCGCAAGCTGAATACAACAAAAACAAGCTTTCACTCTCACTACATTAAATTTTTATTTGTCATTGTTTTTATAAAATATTTTAAAAATATTTAAAAAAAAATTAAATATTCATGGAGTTTTTATATTACTTTAATATGTTAATGTAAAAAGAATTTCTAAAAGAATTAAAAATATATTATTTTAATATATTTAAAAAAACAACTTCAATTATTCTCGTAAATATAACTCCATGACTATTTGAGAGAATGGTTAAAATTGATTTTGAAACTGCATTCCGTTCAAAAATACATTATAAATCAGTGTGTCTAATATTGGTTTGAGTTAATTTGAAGGTTTTTTATTTTATTTTTATCATTTATCTTAATGTACTTACTAAGCTTAAAGTATTGATTTTGAAAATGCATTTCATTCAAAAAAAATATTAAAATGATATTTTTTATTATTTTTTAAAAATAATTTTTAACATTAACATGTAATATATATATAGTTTAAAATAAAATAAAATATATTTTTTTTGAAAAAAATATTTTCAAAACACGTTGCAAAATATTAAGTTAAAAATAGCATAGATTGCACCGTTTGATCCTCAACAAAGGACAAAATAAATAAATCTAAACGATGGCTATAAGCTTAAATACTCCTTGTCGGCACCAACCTGTCAGACAAGAACAACATTAATTTATTTAACCACGTGGATTCTGTTTCTGTAACTCCTTTGGTAATTGTTTCCGGGAATAATTGAGGTTATTTTTAATTTTTATTTATTTAAAAATATATTAAAATAATATTTATTTTTTATTTTTTTGAAATTATTTTAATATCAATATATATTAAAATGATCTAAAAATAGTGAATTTTTTTAAATTAAAATAAAATAAAAATGTAAAAATATTTTTTAAATACAATGTTAAACACTTCATCTTTAAAGTAAATCCAAGCTTAAATATTCTCATAAGCTAACCAATCTTTATTCATTCTAAATTACTAAAATCAATGAAACAAAAGAAATTATCTGCCCTATAAAAAAAATAATAATAAAAAAGAGTAGAAAGATTACAAAATGAAAAAAATTCTTTTTGATTTTTAGAAAAATCCAAAAAATACCTTGAAATTCACTCCATTAAGAAAACATAATTCAAAATGTTCATGTGAACAATGTAATGGTGTTTTTGCCTCTCCATAAGAAAACATAAGGACATTAAAATCTTTTCATTTAGCCTATTTTTTATTTTTAAATTTACCAAACACAAATATATTTTTTCTATGTTTTTCAATTTGGAATTTATTGTTTTTATTTCTATTTTTTTTTGTCTTTTTTACACAAGTTATTGCTCTTTAAATTAGACTATTTAATTATAGCATATGATTTTTATTTTCTTATGCCTATTTAGAGCCTCATTTTTTTTTTCATTTTCATCATTGGATTAGCTAAATAAAACAACAAAAGACTCGTTTATATAGAACATTAGGGGTGCTTGGGATGCATCTACGACCTTTAAACAATGTAAATTGTAACCAAATGTGGTTGATGTAAGTTGTTCGACACTCTCATTCCTTAAAAAAGATTTGGGGTTCAACCTTTGCTCTTGTATAGAGTCACCATTTTGGTCAACACTTTACCTCTTATGGGCCGACCCGGTGCAAGCAAGTGCGAGCAAGGATTAGTTTGGGTTATGAATATGGTTTAAAGATGCTTTCCCTAGCTGGGAATCGCCCAGGATCACCTCTTTGTTCATACAAAAAAAAAAATAGTATATTTTATCTCACAACATATCTATATATATTTGTTGTTGAAAGTGTCATCATATTTATTCCTTTTAGTGTAGCACAATTTATTGATAGGTTGGTTTGTTATTGGTGGACCTTTTATATTTTTCATTCTTTTTTCTTCCAAATGTACAATTGAATCCTTTTGGATATTGGTATTTCAAATTTAGTTTCTAATAATTTGATTTCTTATTTTTGGTCTTGGGTTTTTCTTAGAAATTTTATTTATTTTCAATTTCAAATCATAATTTACCAAATATTATTCTTCAATTCAATCTTTATTTTGTAATTTATTTATTGATATTCAATCTAATCATTCAACTCAAATCAATAGTATTATGTTTTTCAATTTGGAATTTATTGTTTTTATTTCTAATTTTTTGTCCTTTTTACAGAAGTTATTGTTATTTCAATTACACTATTTAATTATAACATATGATTTTTATTTTGTTATGCTTATTTAGAGCCTCTTTTTTTTTTTTCATTTTCACCATTGGATTAATTTTTTATATTTTGATATTCATTTTTTTTAATTGTTATTTTAAAAATATTTTTTTATAATTTTTATTTTTTTTCAATAATGATTGATTGATAATTGAATTTTATATTTATTTTTTTCAAATTGGGTGTAATGAGTCTAATGACTTGAATCATAAATTTGAAAAGTTAACATGTTCTATTTTCTTAGAAAAAAAAACTTTATAATTCCTTTAATTTTTCTTACATGGTTATTCCAATTATCTATGAGATATTTCGAGTTGACATAATCAAATTAGCATGGTTACAAGCTTATCATAATTGATTTTTTTTATATTTTTCTTAAATTATAACAAACTTTGATATAGTTTGCTCATGAGTACATCATAGATCTCTCTAGCTAATACAAGAGTAATGACCTAATGAAGTGAATCAACAAATTAAAAATAAATAAATTACTCATTACTATTCTAAATTGCTGAAATTCACAAGTTGATAATATGTATGAAAATTAATTGACCACAATAATCTGAATTTAATTCATTGATATTATTTTTAAAAGTAATTTAATCTAAAAATATATGAAGATATTTTTTATTTTTTAAATATTATTTTTTATATTAATAAATAAAAATAATTTAAAACACTAATTTTTTATTTAAAATAGAGTGGCAAACATTCCTTTAAGCACTCTGTCATGTCTAGCAGGGTAATAATGTCCGAGTAAAATTCGAAGGAAAAAGAAAACCCAGATCCCGAACCTGAACATGTCTAGCACGCTAGTAATGTCCGAGTGGGAGTGAGTTTTTTCTACAGACCAAGTTAGCTGGCACGTTCGATAATTATAACAACAACAATAATAATTGCAATTCATGGATATTTCTTGTAATTAAAACCTGAAAATAAGGGCAGTGTCTGGAATCCCAATTTTATTTATTTATTTATTTATTTATTTTAAATATTTTGCCCCCCTTTCCATCTGTAAGCGAGTACAGAGAGAGAGAGAGAACGCGGTATCCAGCCAACACCAACCCCACTCCCTTCCTCCTCCCTTTATAGTCTTCTACCTCCACGCCTCAGAAATTCAGGGCTCTACCTCAAAGGCCAGCTCTCGCTTTGTTTTCTCTACCCGACAACACGCACACATTGAGCCCTTTTCTCTCCCTTAAAACATATGCAGCAGCACCGCCATTGTTGATTTGTTTTGCTGTTGGTTTCTCGGTTGATAACAAGATTGGTCACTTCTTGATTTCTTTCTTCAACACAAACAAATCAATGGCTTCTCCACCAGACACGAGCAAGACCCTTAAGCTAGAGCGTTACAATAGTTACCTTCGCAGGCTACATACCACAAAAGTGATAAATGCCTCTTCAAAACATCTCTTCCGTGCTACGCTTCTTATTGCTCTTGTCTTGATTCTTTTTTTTACCCTTAATTACCCTCCATTTTCTGGTAATAATCCCAATCGTGCCCACCTCCACCACCGCAACTTCCTTTCCGCTTCCCTTTTCACCTCCTCAGCCGGCGGTGCTGCCTGGGAGAAGCAAGTCCGCCACTCCTCCACTCCAAAAAAGCCAAATGGGTTATCAGTTTTAGTAACTGGGGCAGCTGGTTTTGTTGGCTCCCATTGTTCGATTGCTCTGAAGAAAAGAGGTGATGGGGTTCTTGGTTTAGACAACTTCAATAGTTACTATGACCCTTCACTTAAGAGAGCAAGACAAAAGCTTTTATTGAAAAATCAAGTTTTCATTGTTGAAGGTGACCTGAATGATGCCTCATTACTGACAAAGCTTTTTGACATTATTCCTTTCACGCATATTCTCCATCTCGCAGCACAAGCTGGGGTTCGCTATGCCATGCAAAACCCACAATCCTACGTGAGTTCAAACATTGCAGGCTTTGTCAATCTTCTTGAAGTTGCAAAAACTGCAAATCCCCAGCCTGCTATTGTTTGGGCATCATCGAGCTCAGTTTATGGGTTAAACAGTAAAGTTCCTTTCTCTGAATCGGATAGAACAGACCAACCTGCAAGTCTTTATGCAGCTACCAAGAAAGCAGGAGAAGAAATTGCACATACTTATAATCATATTTATGGTCTTTCTCTCACTGGATTAAGATTCTTTACAGTCTATGGTCCATGGGGTAGACCTGACATGGCTTATTTCTTTTTCACGAAGGATATCTTGCAAGGCAAACCAATTGATGTGTATCAAACTCAAGATAAGAAGGAAGTGGCCCGTGACTTCACTTATATCGATGATGTCGTCAAAGGGTGTCTAGGGGCTTTGGACACGGCGGAGAAAAGCACAGGAAGTGGTGGCAAAAAGAAAGGACCTGCCCAATTGAGAGTTTACAATCTCGGCAACACCTCGCCGGTTCCTGTTGCGAAATTGGTGTCGATATTAGAAGGGTTATTGAGCACGAAAGCAAAGAAACATGTGATCAAGATGCCAAGAAACGGGGATGTGCCTTACACACATGCGAATGTCACTCTGGCATTCAGGGATTTTGGATACAAACCTACCACAGATTTAGCATCTGGTTTGAGAAAATTTGTCAAGTGGTATGTCGATTATCATGGGATTCAGACAAGGGTGGAGAAGGAGAGTGATATCAAAACTGGGCATCCCGAGGAATCAGCTTAAGTTCCATGATCATCGCCATCATCACATGGCCTGGTCTTCTCTTTTTCTTTTTTGATTTTTGTTAATTGAATGAATTCTACTCTCTCCTTTTCTCCTTCTGGTCAAAGTATTGTTCTGGCCAGCTGCTGTTGATGCTGTAGTATATAGAAATAGATTCGATACAAAAAGAAAAGATTGAAGAGAGTGAAAAGGGGGGGTGGACAAGGTGTAGATCTGTGGATTTGGTGTAATAACTTGGCTTGAGGCTGCTCAAAAGGGGATGCAGATCTCAGCCATTAGATTCATATGAAAGGAATTCGAGATCAATGATCACATCAAGATTCTTTTTTTATTTTCAATTATTTTGATGCTTTATTGCCTTGCATTTCTTTGTTTGGTCATAATAAGGTGTGTTCTTTTTAAAATGCAAGTGGATGAGATCATTTTTTTTTTTTTTTATTGCATCAAGGAGACCTTTACAAGCTTGCAGAGCATCATCATGAATAAAGGGGGCAAGCTTGTCCCTGCCACTTAATTGTCTAATTCGATCACAAAGATAAGTACATATACAGTGGTTATATCTATAATCCTATATAATATTATAATTTAATAAAATATATAGGTTGTGAGTGTGTTTTTATAATGTGAATTATTGTTGTGAAATTATATTTTTACCCTTGAGTGTTTATAAAAAAGCCTCAAAAGGGGTGGTGTTTTGGTTTTTTCACTGGCTTAGTCGTAGGGTATATTAGTTTTTTTTTTTTTATATAAATAATTTGTAAAGTAAAAATATATTTTTACTCTCAAGATTAATAATAGGGTTATTGACAAATTATTTTTTAAAACTTGTCATAGGCTTTTAAAGATTAAAAATACTTCTTTGCCTATGAATAAAAGTTGGTGGGCAGCCAATCTTTTTGGTGCCTGTGTTGGCCAAGCGATTATATTGTTATTTGGCCAAATTTTAATTATTTTTTTGTATTTTAAATGAATTTTTTTTATATTTTAAAATTATTTTGATGTAATGATGTGAAAAATATTTTTTAAAAAATAAAAAATATATATTATTTTGATGTGTTTCTAAAAGAAAAATATTTGAAAAAACAACCGCAATCACACTCTCCAACACTCTCTTATACGTGATTTTCGTGTCATTTAAGTGGGCATAAACACTTTATTTGTCTTTGAAATTATTTATGTAAAAATTTTTTATTGAGATAACATGTAGATCTATTATTGTTTTTAAAAAAATATTACAACTCACTCGCACATTATAGGTTAAATAGGTAGTCTTTATATTAACTCATGTAACATTATATATATATATATATATATATATATATATAACTTAAAAATACAAATAAAAACATTAATATTTTGATTCATATAATAAGTTTTAGGGAAGGTGATGTGCAGAACCCAGATATATTATGAATCAAAGATTAAGGAAAATATAATTTCTAAAAATGGTCCAACAAAGGTCTTATTTTTATCTTTTATTGTTGAATAATAAATCAATAATATTGGCTTCTCTAAAAACAAAGAATTACAATCCTTTAAATTGGTTTGAAACCAACCCTTGCAAGGAAATAAATAATAATCAACTTCCTTATACATATAGAAAGAAAAATAACCAAATCAAATATTAAATATAAAAATCAAAAACTAAAAATAAAAATTATAAAACTGACAAAATAGCATCTTGTAAGTATAATTTGAAGATCTTACTTTCTAGAAAAAAATTAAGCTTGGTCTAATTATAATAATAATAAAATTATATTTTTGTTACATAAGCCAATTAAGGGCCTGTTTGGGAGTGCGGTTGCGATTGTTTTTTAAAATATTTTTCGTTTAGAAATGCATAAAATGATATTTTTTTTATTTTTTAAAAATCATTTTTGACATCAGCATGTCAAAATGATCTAAAAATATATATTTTTTTAATTTAAAGTAAACAATAAAAATAAAAAAAAATTAAATTTTTTTCATAAGCACTTTCCGATCGCAATATCAAACAGCCCCTAACACTTTTAAGAGAGTCTTGTTGATGTATCATATAATAGGCACACACTTTCTCTAGGTCATTCACTATGTGATTTATCTTACTAATTCATGACAATATGCTAACATTGATTATTAGATAGTTTTCCTTAACTGCTTGTATTAGCTTAAATTCTAGAAAAGAAGATAATAGTCATGATTTGAATTTAGAACATATTATATCGGATTATCATGGTCATACTTGCCTTGATACAAATTATAGGTAACTGATATAACTTAAAGACAAGTTTTATTCATCAAGTAAGCATCATAACCAAAAAAGAAACAAAAAATAAAAAGAAATCAAACTTGATAAAAAAACACAAAAACTTAAAAATTTCAAACCAAAAACAGATAAAACACAAGCGAGATGAAAAACACAAATAAATACTAAATTAGATCAATTTTCAAACGAAGAAAAACATGAAAAATATTCACAATTGTGCATACATCAAGAATCATATGATTTGAGTTTCATCCAAACTCCATGATTTGACAAAAATAAAATTGTAAATTTAAGATCAATACCCCTAAACAAGTGTTGTTGATACATAACTGGCACATCCCTTCTTTAAACTTTATTAATCCCATTTTTTATCATTTTTTCTTCATACTATTGGTTTATCTTTCATTTCATATGTATATAATAGATTATGTTCCTATATTTAATATATGTTGTTATGAAAAGAAACCTCAAAATGATTTTGACTACATAGTTTGATGATATTTTATTATTAGTATAATGTCATTAGTATGAATGCTATGAAGTTTAGGTTGAATAATTGTATTTATTTTGATTTAATCTATTGATATGTGATTTGCCAAGACTATTATCTTAATTTTTTCTTTGACATGATGCTAAATTTAATAAAAGCTTTTGTGCATATTAAAGATGATGGAAAAACAAATGCTAAAATCAATTTAGGTATTTTTCCAGACATGGTCTTTTCTTATTATTTAAATTTGATGTTTTTAAGGGTTATTTTGTAATTATTCTTTGTTCTCTCGTATAATTTTATTCTCTTGTATTTAATATTTGAGATTTCACCTACACACAAGGTATTTTTTTTTTTAATATTAAGTGAACCAGTTTCTATTTAAAAAAAAAAAAATAAATCTTTCATTATTTTTTTTTAAATCATATGGACAAGTGTCTAAAAGAAATAATCATGTTTGAAGTTTTAATAAAACATGAAAAATACATAAATGATTGCATCAATAAAAAAAATGTAGTTTTTAATATTTTACATGCACTATGGATTTAATAACAAGCTTATTAAAACCAAATAAACTTAGCCTAAATTCCAAGAACATGAAAAATATTATGTTAATTTATTTTAAGACCAAGGGTTATGAAATTATATATAAGATGTATTTTTAATATTAAAAATAACAAAATGCAAAAATATTTTTAGCTCTAGAATAATAAAGCTTAACCCATATAGTCATCATCCACTCTACAAAGGTAGATTGACTTTAACCATTAGATAGATAAATGGTTAGAAAAACACGATAATACTTTAGTAATAATATGAAAAATAAATAATGTGGTTACCTTAGGTAAGGTATATTATGGGTGATATTGTTGTTCTTATACACAACTAGTGCTCTTATGCACACTTGAAACACACGTTAAGCTTCTTGGTGATGAAAATACCAAATGATGACTCCAATTTTTTTTTTATTGATAATGGATAAAATTTTGTTTTCCATCCATACACATGAAATTCTATTTAATCAATTAAGTTTAATTATATAAACCAGGTCCTCTTTTAGTAACTTATATTGTTTGGATGATTTATTTATGATCATATAAGATTAGAGGCAATGGTTAGGTAATATATATATGATATGCTTAGACATAGAGTTGTTACCTAATTGATTTAAGAGACACATAAAGATATTATTGATAAGCTAAGTTATCTATCTAATTTAATATATTTTAATTTATTGAGTTACTAAAGGTCATATAATTAAATAAGATTTTATTTCACTAGGAGATCTAAGTGAGATTTCTTGAATTAATAGTGGTAGGAAATCAAATTACGATTAAAACTGTATCTAAATTTGGTTATAAATATTCATGTAAGAAACTGATACTTGTTATCTTTATTTGGATGTGTTGATACATTACCATGATTAACACACACACACACAAACACTTAATACTAATAAATTCATTGTACAAAATGTTTTGTACTAATACTAAAATATAAGAATTGTTCTCAAACAAGAAATAAGTTATTATTCCTCTTATTTTGAAGATGATGATGTTGATGATAAAGTTAGAATTGAATATCAACACTGTGATGATGATGATGATGATGAATATTTTACATATGTTATGTTAGCCGACATGTCACTTGAACTTTAAATGTATAATGGGAATATGAATGCCTATATAATAATTATATATCTCAAAGATTTTTTTAATGCGATTAGTAAAATTAGGAGGTATAAGACCTTTAAAGAATCATTTCACTATAAGATGCTAGAGAGTTCCATGATGAACATAAATATACTGAGAATGATTGGTTATTCTAGAAGTTAGATTAAATAAACTTTGTTATGGACCATGATTTAAACATTGAGCTGGTCTTACAGTCTAAACATTCAATCCCATTATAGAAATCAAGAAAGAAAATGGTATTTATTATTAATATTATGGTAATGAAACACACTATAAAGGATTACAAGACTATTTTCCACCCATAAAGGCAAAAAAGCTTGTTGAGGCTTTTGTTTTTAGTGCATTTATGATTGAATAAAGGTAAAATGGATCAAGGTGTTGAAAATGAAGAAAGGTTTGTTGCATTAACTTTGTAAAATGGCTTAATACTAGAACTTGATAATTGTTATTTTATTTTAATAGTAAGTTTGTTGAAAACATTTGTACTTTAAGTAACAAGATTTAACTTGATAAACCTAGTCGCTATTACTATTAGTAATAAAACTAAAGGAGATCGGCCGTCCACTGTAAATTACTATTCACTAGATATTTGTTTTGCTGTTTTGCGACTACGTGAGCTTAATTTTTTTTCCCATTTGGATGAGCAGTGTAATAACAAAATTGCCCCTCAAAAAAGACAAAAAACGGTGCCAAGGTTGAGGGGTTACATGATAATTGCACATTTTTTGTTCGGTCCAGTCCGGTTTCATCTGCTTGGTTTATTCATTTTTTAATATTTCATTGCATAGTGCATTAACCGTTTTGTCCCTTGAAAAGGACAAATATCATACCTGGCAGGGAGGGGCGATTTGGTAATTAACCAATTTTTTATTTTTTTTTGGCCGTTTACTGTTGGCGCGTCTCCGGATGCCACGTCCGTTTCCACGCTCACGCGTGTTTCGGATGGCGCGTGCGGCTTACTCCGACGTCCAAAAATACCCAATCGGCTTTTATGATGATTTTCTAGCATGCTCTCTTCACCTGGTGCGGCATGTGTGGCTATATGGTGTTCGAAGACATGCCAATCGTCATTTGAATTCCCCTCATTTCTCTCTTCTGCCTGTCCAAACTGATGTCAAAGCAACTATTTCTTGTCAAATTTTCTTTCAGTCCCCGAATGTCTGAATTTGGTTTTCTAGTCCTTATTGCTATTATATAGGCTTTGATTTGTTTCAATTTCATCCTTCAATTAAAATTGATTATATATTGTAGTTTCAATTAGGTCCTCATTCTTTCAATTTTGCAAATTGGCCTAGAATCCTTAATATTTTTTGTTTTAAAATTTTGATTTATTTGAATTTTATTCTTCCATGCAAATTTATTATAAATCCTTGATATTTTCGGTGTCAAAGTTTGATTTCTTTCAATTTTATCCTTCCATGCAAATTAATTATGGATTTCAGTTTCGTTTCGGTCGCAATTCTTTTAATTAATGGTTCTGTTTTAAATTATTTAATTTCTTTTTTTGGATTTATTTCAATTTTATCCTTTAAATTAAATTTATTACATATGTTTTTTCTTTAATTTTATCCCTTATATACATATTTCTTACATCGATCCTATTTTTGTTCATGTTTATATGTATATGTTCTTAGTTTTTCTTTTCAATTTTTCTTTATTTTCAAAGTTATTAAGTTTTTCTATTTAATGTCCAAATTTTAACTTTTACTGTTTGTTCATTATTGACTGGATATATGAGGCTAGGTATATATTTTTATATTTTTTTAATATTTACATCCTAATATATATATATATATATATATATATATATATATATATAAATGACCTATTTATTCTCTGAAAATAAAATCATAATTTATGATAAGTGTTGATGCGACCATATTATTTGATAGTTTTATCCATATTTACCTAGTGTTTTGCATATGTTTTGTGTATTAAATGCCTTGATATTCTTTGTTTTATGTTTTGAAGGTATTTTTGGATGAAAGATGCAAAAAGGAGGCAATTGAAGCTGATTGACAGATTTGACCTTCAGTCGATGTTTTGTGCAGAGCGGAAGCTCTAGACATCGAAATGAAGTGATTCCAGTGGAACTAAAAAGCTAGCATCCATACCTTTCTGGAAATGTAATGCAAGAAAAATAAAAGGAGAAAGATCATGGAAATCACATCCTGAAAAGTCAAATCTCGCATTCTGCCAGTGTTGACCTTTTTCCATTCAGAATTTAATATCTGGAGCTACAGAAGTCCAATTGATGCAAACTCAATTGTAATGGATTCCTAATTCAAATACCTATCCACACTCCAAATTGCAGCAAAAAAAAATGTCATATGAGGGATATATGATTTTTCAAAAATGACAACTAAATTCTACCAGCAAACAGGTTTCGTGAAGAAACGAGTCCAAATTACATTCTGAAGCATCTAAACCGACATCCAAGTTTGTGAAGAAACGAGTCCAAATTACATTCTGAAGCATCTAAACCGACATCCAAGTTTTTATATCAGCAATTTAGCTCCTCTAAGTCAGAGTTTGAAGATTTCATGCAAGGCTATTTCTCCTTTTTGGGAAAAATAGTTATTGAAGTACTTAAATGTAAATTGTCAACTTAAGGAAGGATTATTTTGTAAAATATATACTAGGGTTTCTTAGCATATAAGAAGAAAAGAGGGAGAGCTAAAGAGGCAGCAGCCAACAGAGAATAAACACAAATTCTCTCCTTTACAAACCAAAAAAATCATGTTCTCTTCAATCTTTAGAAGTAGTTGTTCAATAGTTATGCAAGGCTAAGCTCTTTTCTTGGTTGCAAGGACACAAACACCTTCGGATTTCAAGAACCGTGAGATTTATTCTTCCTTCTATTTTCAGTTTATGTTATGAATGAGTATGATTGTTTTCCTATGCATATTTCCTATGATTGTTGTTGATGATTGCTAGAGCGGACTCTAAGATATTATTGTGAACAATCTATTGCTAAGTTTAATATCAAAATCGGAGTTGTGATATATGAACTCGTGAAGCAACTAAGCTTGATAATTGTGGCGGAACTACGTTATTGAACTTAGGGAAAACATTTGAACAAATTGACACAAGTTGCGGACAACTTGTATGTTAATCTTGATGAAATTATCTAGCTCTTAAAGCTACAATTAAATTAAATCATTAGTGCGGACACTTTCATTGTTTGTTGGTTAGGATTTGTTATACGGTGGATCCGTTAATTAATCAAGTTAAGAAAAGATAAAATTTCATAACATAAATTATATTTTTTGTTTCAAGGATCGATTCTAATTTTCGTAGTTGGATGTGTGCTTGCGATCAAGGTTTGTTTTCTTGGTAAGTTTTGGTTTTAATTGATTTTGTTTGCTAGTTTAATTGCTGCCATAGTTTAGATAATCACAAACCAAACCCCTCCAATCACATAATGTACAACATAAAAATCTGACTTGAAACTTCCTTGTGGGATCGACCCCTTGCTTGCTCTATACTATCTTGTGTGTTTTAAGCTAGGGTAATTAATTTGTGCGACCGCGACATTGCAACAAATTTTGGTGCCGTTGCCGGGGAAGTAATTTTAGTTGATTGTTGTGCTTGTACTATTATTTTTATCTGCTGTGATTCAGAAAAAAAAAAACTGAATTTTTGCTTGCGACGATACTGTTCACTTGCAGAAGCAGTACTGTTCAAAACAAAGTTTTTGGTGGAATTAGGTATCTATCTTTTGTTTCCTGAAGGAAAAGGAAGTTATGAATAGGACTAGTGATAAATCACTAGTTCCACTCTATTGAGGCCAAATTCTATTGTTTTCTAGTGTTTTTAGGCAGTTTTAGTTTTTTATCGTATTATTTTCGTATAATTTGCATTGTTTTCGATCTCTTGTGTGGTTACTTTCTTTTGAGTTTTCTTAGTAATTTATGCCTGTGACCCGTTCTACTAATCAAATTCAAATGCAGATTGATCTTGAAATAGAAAGCACTTTACGCAAGTTGAGAAAGGAAGCTCGCCTCAACACCATGGCTATTGCACGACAACAAACACTCAAGGAGCTTGTTGCTCCTAATGTGGAAAATCAACCATTGTGCATAAACATTGACAATAATGTAAACTTTGAGCTCAAATCTGGTTTTATAAATTTGATACCAACATTTAATGGTCTTGCAGGAGAAGATCCTCATACTCATCTCAAGGAGTTCCATATGGTTTGTGTTGGCATGAAACCGAATGGAGTTGATGAAGAACAAGTTAAGTTGAAAGCTTTCCCGTTCTCTTTGAAGAGGGCAGCAAAGGCATGGCTTTTCTCCATTCTCCTTGGATCTATTAGAACTTGGAATGCTATGAAGAAGATTTTCCAGCTTCTTGAGTTGCTAATATAAGAAAAGAAATATGTGAGATTCGACAATCTCATGGAGAGACACTTTCCGAGTATTGGGAAAGATTTGAGCAACTATGTATTTAATGCCCTCATCATCAAATACTAGATCAGCTGCTGATTCAATATTTCTATGAAGGATTGATGTCTACTGACCGTAGTATCATTGATGCTGCAAGTGGAGGCGTATTGGTGGATAAGACACCCGAGACTGCACGCCAATTGATCTCAAACATGGCAACCAACTCAAAATAGTTTGGCACTTGTGGAGACTTCTCCAACAAACGAGTAAATGAGGTAAGTATTTCTAACCTTGAAAATAAAGTTAATGATCTTACTTCTCTTGTGCGTTCTTTGGCTTGTGGAAATGTGCAGCAGGTGAAAGTTTGTAGCATATGCTCCTTACAAGGACATGCTTCGGAGATGTGCCCAACAATGCAAGAAGATTACATTGAACAAGCTCATGCAATTGATGGAGCATTCAACAGACAGCCCCAGTGTAAATATGATCCCTTTTCCAACACGTACAATCCCGGATGGAGAGATCATCCCAACTTATGCTACAGCAACCCATCCCAACAAGGCAATCAAGGCCGATAGTTCCATCCCCATGGATTTCATCCCGAACAAGATTATCAAGCAAGACAACCCGCTCCATTCCCAAACTCCAATGTTATGGGGTCGTCATCCAATGATGATCTTCGTGAGATGATGAAAACTTTGGTTTCTAATATTGTTACCTTACAACAAAATATCATGTCTTTTCAACAGGAAACAAGGTCAAGTATTCACAACTTGGAAAAGCAAATGGGGCAAGTAGCTTCAAGTGTAAGGAAATTGAAAGCACAAATAAATGGAAAGTTTCCCTCCCAAACATTGAATCTAAAAGAGAATGTTAGTGCTATCATGCTGCGAAGTGGGAAAGAACTTGAAGAGAAAAAGTTGAAACAAATTGAGATGGAGGAGGAGGAAGAGATAGAAATTGAACTGAGTACGAAGAAAGAACATCATCCTCCTCTACAAACTGAAACAAAGACCAACACTCCAAAGGTAACTTCTCACTCAATTAATTCCAGTTTTAAAATAATTCCACCCTTTCCTGTGAGTTCTTCTAGGTCAAAGAAAGAAGACAAAGAGAAAAAGATCTTAGAGGTTTTCAAGAAAGTGGAATTGAGCATTCCTTTGCTTGATGCTATCAAGCAAATTCCCAAGTATGCAAAATTCTTGAAGGAGTTGTGTACTATCAAGAGAGCTTTTAAACTGAAAGGCCATGAAATGGTAAGTATGGGTGAAGTTGAATATGCTATTGTTCAAAAAAATTTGCCTTTGAAACAAAAAGACCCAGGTGCGTTTACTATCCCATGTATTATTGGTAATGCTAGTTTCAAAAGAGCTTTATGTGATTTAGGTGCATCCATTAGTGTTATACCCAAACATGTTTATGATTCTCTTAGTCTTAAGCCTTTGAATAAAACTAGCATTATAATACAACTTGCAAATCGTAGTTTTGTTTACCCACTTGGTGTGATAGAAGATGTCCTAGTCAAGATTGATAGTTTGGTTATTCCATGTGATTTTTATATTCTTGATATGGAACATGATTCTTGTGATTCATCAACCAGCACTCCTATATTGTTTGGGAGACCATTCTTGAAAACCACCAACACAAAGATTGATTGTGGTAAGGATACCTTGTCTATGGAGGTAGGAGTTGAAAAAATTGAATTCAATTTTCATGATGCAATGAAATATCCTTATAGCAATGTTTATTCTATCACATGCTATGATCAAATTGATAAGTGTGTGCAGCAAGTTTGTGATTTTGATTGCGAAGACGGATTAAGCATAGCTTTGAGCTATGGCTATGATTTCACCAAGATAAAAGAGAAAGAGAGGCAAGTGTGTGTTCCCCAAAACGTGCACGAATCAATATTGGCCTTACAAGCTTTGCAAACCGTTCCCCATGGTAATGTCTTTGTTGATTTAGTACTCTCACATAAAAAGCTTTTGTCATCTATTTTACAGGCCCCCTAGTTAGAATTAAAACTTTTGCCCGATAATTTGAAATATGTATTCATTAGTGACAACAATACACTTCCCATTATCATAGCAAAATGTTTGACAGGTATGCAAGAGGAAAAACTTGTGAAGTTGTTGTGTGATCACAAGATGGCCATTGGATGGACTTTAGCCGACATCAAGGGCATTTGTCCCTGAATATGTATGCATCACATACTATTGGAGGACAACACAAAACCAACAAGGGAAATACAAAGGAGGTTAAACCCGCCTATGATGGAGGTAGTGAAAGCTAAAATTTTGAAACTGTTAGATGTAAGAGTCATTTACCCCATCACTGACAGTAAATGGGTCGCGCCAATCCATGTGGTGCCCAAAAAGACCGGAATCACGGTGGTAAAAAAAAAATGATGAGCACATTCCTACTCGCATCTTGAGTGGATGGAGAATGTGTGTTGATTACAGAAAGCTCAATCTTTCTACATGCAAAGATCATTTCCCATTACCATTCATGGATCAAATGCTTGAACGCTTAACAGGTAAGTCTTTTTATTGCTTTCTTGATGGATATAGTGGATACAATCAGATTGTTATTAATCCTGAGGATCAAGAAAAGACTACATTCACATGTTCATTTGGTACATATGCATATAGGAGAATGCCTTTTGGTCTCTATAATGCTCATGCAACTTTTCAAAGATGCATGATGAGTATTTTTTCTGACTATGTTGAAAGAATAATCAAGGTTTTTATGGATGATTTCACGTTGTATGGTGATTCTTTTGATAAATGTCTAGAAAGTTTATCTTTAATCTTGAAAAGGTGTATTGAAACTAACCTTGTCTTGAACTATGAAAAGTGTTACTTTATGGTAGAACAAGGAATAGTTCTTGGACATGTTGTGTCTTCACGTGGATTAGAGGTTGATAAAGTTAAGATATATGTTATTTCATCATTTCCTTACCCCTCATGCGTGAGGGAAGTTCATTCTTTTCTTGGCCATGCAAGTTTCTATTGACACTTTATCAAAGACTTCTCGAAGATTACAGCACCCTTGTGCAAACTATTATCCAAGGAAGTGGATTTTGTGTTTGATCAAGCATGTAAAGATGCCCATGATGAGCTTAAGAGACGTGTCACATCTGCCACTATCATCCAACCACCAAATTGGGATGAACCTTTTGAGATAATGTGTGATGCGAGTGACTATGCGGTAGGAGCTGTGCTTGGCAAAGAATTGGGAAGAATTTGCATGTTATCGCCTTTTGATTCATACATTGTCTGTAATATTTTAGTAATGGATATGAGATTGAAGAGCAAGCTTATGGTAGAACATATTCATTGATTGAATTTGAGAGATTTAAACACATAAACCCTAAACACATGAGTGTTGGAGTGTATATCAATGAGAGGACCTATCACTTTGGCATGGCATATATTTCTTTTAAATCCCAAATAGTAATTGAGTTTTGAAGTTTGCATGTAAACAAATTCATGAAGATTTATGTTCTTTATCCTTCTCGATTGTATTCTTATTTATAATGCTTAAATTCTTGGATATTGATGGGAGACTAAAAAATTGATCATGGTTATTCTTTTTAATATTTGGTTGCCATGTTTGAGATCAATTGGTGTGCAGTCTCGGGTGTCTTATCCACCAATGCGCCTCCACTTGCAGCATCAATGATACTACGGTCAGTAGACATCAATCCTTCAAAGAAATATTGAATGAGCAGCTGATCTGGTATTTGATGATGAGGGCATTGAATACATAGTTGCTCAAATCTTTCCCAATACTCGGAAAGTGTCTCTCCATGAGATTGTCGAATCCCACATATTTCTTTCCTTATATTGGTAACTCGAGATGCTGGAAAATCTTCTTCATAGTATTCCAAGTTCCAATAGATCCTGGGAGAATGGAGAAAAGCCATGCCTTTGCTGCCCCCTTCAAAGAGAACGGGAAAGCTTTCAACTTAACTTGTTCTTCATCAACTCCATTCGGTTTCATGCCAACACAAACCATATGGAACTCCTTGAGATGAGTATGAGGATCTTCTCCTGCAAGACCATTAAATGTTGGTAACAAATTTATAAAACCAGATTTGAGCTCAAAGTTTACATTATTGTCAATGTTTATGCACAATGGTTGATTTTCCACGTTAGGAGCAGCAAGCTCCTTGAGTGTTTGTTGTCGTGCAATAGCCATGGTGTTGAGGCGAGCTTCCTTTCTCAACCTGCGTAAAGTGCTTTCTATTTCAAGATCAATCTATACTTGAATTTGATTAGTAGAACGGGTCACAGGCATAAATTGCTAAGAAAACTCAAAAGAAAGTAACCACACAAGAGATCGAAAACAATGTAAATTGTACGAAAATACTACGATAAAAAACTAAATTGTTTGTTGCATAAAATAAATCGCTCATCTGTGTTAAAATTCAATAACTGTAATTTTACTGTTTGCTAATTAAAGAATTCATGAAACAAATAAAACATACATAACAATCAATCAGTATGTTAGACAGAGCACATGACTCATTTCAACATAATTTTTTTGATTCCAACTGTGCAATCTACCGATACAATAATTATCAAAATAATTTTAACAGTAGCAACATTAAATCACTTTTAGGTAGAAAAAAACCTTTTTAACATATTCTATTAATTATAATTTTACTAATTAAATATTAAAATAACTAGTTACAACGCATATAAAATCATTCAATATCCTATATAGAGAAAAGCCTAGATAAAGTATTCAAAATAATGATAATGATTATTTTTAAGTTTTTTTCTTATACATATGTAAGACTAATTATATATTTTAATATTTATTTAATACTATCGCCTAAAAATATATAGGGAGAGAGAGAGAGAAAATGACCTCTTTTGAAAAGAAAAAATTAATATCAATATTCTAAAATACATTTAATTTAATAATATGATGAATAAATTTTATAAAATAAAAAATATTTTGGTTTTTAATTTTAATTTTTTGCTCTTTTTTTTAGTTTATTTCTTAAAAACAAAATTACAATATTTTTATTTATAATATTTTAGATATAATATTACTGGGAAAAAAGACAACGCAAAAACTGATAGGTAGACAAATATACCTAGGTTATCTGCAATTAAAAAATATACTGATATCAAAAATATTTTTATTTTTTATTTGAAATTAATTTTTTTAGTGTTTTAAGATCATTTTCACATGTTGATGTTAAAAATAAATTTTAAAAATAAAAAAAAAATATTTTCGAAAAAACTTCAACCAACTTTCCAAAAAAAACAATAAGTTCAATAACAATGATGTATCCTACAACATGAAAAAATTTCTTACGCGTTGAAGATTATAGTAGGATTCATCAGTTAGCATGGGGGAGCAATTTAATTACTCTTCAAAATATTCATAAAAATTAAATTAAATAAAGTTTGCTTTTGATTTCAAATTTTAAAAATTAAAAAAATAAAGGAGCAACAACTAGAATTGAAACAATCAATCCGAGTTATTGGGCTCACGCAAATTGCAAATCATAAACTAAAAGCCCACTAAATCAAATCCTGTAAAAACAGTAATAGCTTTACTAAATCCCATTAATTAAAATTAGACTTATTATTTTTAACAAATTTAAGACAATTAAACAAAATTTATCAATTTAGATTTTTACTCTATTCAATTTGGCTTTTTTAAAAACTTAAACTAACTAAAAAATTGGATCATGAAGTTTTAAGAATGACCTTCAGGATGAATTTAATAAAAAAAAAACACTTAAATAATTCTTAATATTATTTTTTGTATTAGAAAAATTTATCTAGATTAATACATACTCTAGGTATAAATTGACTAGTTTGTCAAATGCTAGTTAGCTAGGATTGTATCTCTCTCTTACAATCCTCTTTGCTACCTATCTAGTGGAGCTTAGAAGTAGAGGAAATTAAATAGGAATTTGGATAAAGTTTATTAGAAAATAATATAAATTATATTTTGGAGTTTTACCTACAAGTTTAAGTTTTCAGGTGAAATAGTTCTTTAACATGATATCAATGCCTTATTGACCATGTGGTCACGAGTTCGAATTTTACAACTTTCATCCTACTTGATAAAAATTAAATACAAGGTAATATGATCATGTGCAAGTTTCAAGCCCAAAATTTTTTTACTTGATGGGATGTGTTAGAGAATAATATAAATCATATTCTATGATCTCACCTATAAACTTAAGTTTTTAGGTGAGATCGTTCCTTAACAAAATTATTGCAATGTCAACAATAGTTATTAAACCATATCGATTAAATATTTTAGCAATTGACACTGATTATTGTAGATTTTAATAAAAAAAAAACAAGTATTTAAAATGTAGAGGTTTTAGATGTTGAAATGTAAATTGCTTCGGATTTAATAATAACAAAGATTAAAATACCATATTTATCTAATACGAAGAAGCTAATGCTTAATTAAATAAAAAATAATAATAATAATAATTAATCCATTTAAAAGAGTGCACACTTTATGGTTGAAATTGCGAATTTCAGGCTACAGGAGGAATGACACTGATTTGACGCCAAAGTTGAACTCGTTTGTTGGGCAGGTAGCCTTCTTTCACCTCGTGCAAATGTTCCCTAAATGATTGGACCTTCAATAGACATCAAAGATGAAAAAGTGGTCTAAAAATATTCAGTTTGCAATATGTGTATTAGTTTTTGAGTTTGAATAGCACCATGTATTCTTTTGTGTAATAATTAAGATAGTTAAAATTTTAATTGTTTATCTAGATTCATAAAATATTTTTTTTTATGATAGGGTTTTCTTGCATCTAAACTTTTAGTAAGAACCTAGAACATGTAAAAAAAATTTCGCTCATCTATATCCATAAAACATGTTTTTTTGATAACGAGGTTTCCTCGCATCCAAAGATTTGTTGTAAAAATTTGAGATAAATAGAGTTTTACTCACTCATTTAGACCCACAAAATATATTTAAAAAAAATAAGTTTTTTTGTATAAAAAAAATGAAAGAGTGATGAAAGTAATATAGTGCCTATTTGGCTGGCAGCCAAACCGGCGTTTAAGCCAAAAATCAATTTTTTTTTTATTTTAAATGAATATGTTTTGGTGTTTTTAGATCATTTTGATGTGATGATGTCAAAAATAATTTTTAAAAAATAAAAAAAATATCATTTTAATACATTTCGGCATGAAAAGCACTTTTAAAAGCTACCACAACCGTACTCCCAAATACCCCGATAATTATGTAAAGTAGGCAGTGGACTGATCTAGAAGTAAAAATACAAGAAGATAAACAAGAGGTAGTGGCTTTGCTCTGTGTATTTGTAATCTAATGGAAGCAATGGATAATTGCATGACCACCATTGTAATGCAAAATAAGAGGGACTTGCCAACTACCTTACTCGCACAACCACGCATATTGTTTACTCCTTTTGGATGTCTATGTCTATAGTTTCAATGATGGGTGCTCACCGACACTTCCATCCATCACGGGAGATTTGATTCAGGTATCTAATTATTAATGAATTAAAAAATACTAAAACAAGCACCTTTTCACTTTTTTAAAAAAAAAATTATTCATATTAAGTATATTGGATATACATTTTTATAATTTATTTTCTTTTGTTTTATATAAAGTTTTTTTAGTCTCGTGACTCAAGTCACGAGTTTTGCAGGTTAACTATATTGATTTGGTTTATTTTTTTTTTATCTATTTTATTACTTTTATTTTTAGTTTTAGCTTTCAATATTAAATTGATTGTGAGTTATATTTTATAAGTTTTTTATTTGTTTTCTATAAAAATATCTTAGTCTTCTAACTTGAATGTGACAAATCAAGATCAAATTGGTTTTTTTTTTCTTCTATTTGTTTTTTAATCTAACCCTTTAAAATTAGGTTGAGTGGGAATTGAAATTTTTCATATTTCTCATTGCCTTTCTATAAGATTATCACAATTTTATGATTTGTGTAGTGGGTTTGGCATAGCAACTTGATTTTTTATACTTTTCGTGGTTGAGTTTTTTTTTTAATCTTTCAATATAAGATTTATTTTAAACGTGATTTGTTTTTTATGAGATTATCCTAATCCAAGTCACAAATTCTACTTATATGACATAGTCACCTTCACAAATTCAAAGATAATATAAATGATAAATAAAAATATAGTTTAACTAAAACAAATCAGGATATCTTTTATTAAAATGATGACATTATATTAACTTCTGTATACTTGAGTTAATTTATTAAAACTATTATAATTTATTAATAAAAGATATCTCTTTCTAAAAGTAAAAACACAAAAAACTTCATTTCATTTCACTTATAAGCAGCATGATATGATCCAATTATAAAGGATGAATTATGATTATTTAATGTAATACATAAATACTTTTTACTTGTAAAATACATATATTTTATTGCTAATTATTGTGAAGCAAAACCTATGTGATATAAGATTGTTGTACCTTATAATATACACAAAATATCATCTTATGCCTCAATAAGGAAAACAAGTAGAATTCGAATTGTGAGTTGCATATTGTGTACCTTGCAAACGCGCACCTTCATCTCAGGCTATTTTTAGTATTTTTAATGTGCATTTTAATTGTTTATTATTTTTATATTTGGTAATACCAAATTGCCCCTCAACTTAAATTGTAATGAAGTCTCTTTAAAAAACATTCCTGCACATTTACGATGGAGCTCATGGCAGTAGCCATGCATGCAGGGCCACCTCAAGGAGCGATGGGGCAATTCGCTTAATGAACTTTCATTGGTTTGCTGAGTTAACTTATAGCTTATTAAAATTAACCCTGAAAGATGCAGTTCAGTTATCCTACCCTAGATTTGCTCCTTAAATAGTTCAAATCTCATGAGGACCACTGGAAACTAGTAATTAATTGTTTATTTCAGAACCCATAAAATTAGTCATAGAATTAATCGAGATGCGCATTAAACTAAACTGACCTGAACATATACATAATAAAAAAAAATCAATTAATTAACCTCCACAGTATATTGGATAATTAAATAACTCCTAGGATCTGGTTCGTAAGTCTCCCAGGCAAATTTGTTTTCTTGCAATTTTTTGCAGAAATCCACAGCACAACCAAAAAAGACTTGACAGAAAGAAAAACATAAGAGAACCATTTGGCCCTCAAACCCGAGCTTTCCAGTCTCTCCCTCCTCTTTGCTCCTTTCCTAAACCAACCCTGCCTAGACACAATTTGAAGTGTAGCAATGCCAACCTCGCTTTATCAATAGCACATGCACAAAACATTAACAGCCACTAAGGGAGTGTTTAAAAATGTATTGAAAGTTGATTTTCAAAATGTTTTTTTTGCGCAAATATATATTAAAAGTTATTCTAAGCAATTTTTTTTTTTTTTGAAAAACACGGTTTCAAAATCAAGCTCTAAGACCATGCCTCACTCTCTAACTATGAAAACTTAATATGAACAGATGTAGCTCCAGTCGGTGGACTAATTAATAACATTACCGGCACATGGTAGTCCCAAGAGAACAAGATAATATCACAAGATAAAAAAAAATATTCAAGGAAAAAAAAAAAAAAGCAATTTCAATTCTTACTAGTAACAACTTGCTATAGAAGCAAAGCCATTTGAGCAGCCTGTAAAGCTGAAACTCAATAACTTCAATAATCTGGATTCCCACCATAATTGCTATTGTAAGGTTGTGGTTGTCTCCTGTCAGTGGCATAACTCACACGAATGTTTCTTCCTCCCAATTCCTGCAACATCAGTACGCAGCATTCAGTATATCATTCAGGAATCAGGGCATTAAACTCCATCAAAAACTTATATTTCTGACCTGGCCATCCATTGCTGACAATGCTGCACTGGCAGATTCAGTGCTTTCATAATTAACAAACCCAAATCCTCGAGACCTCCCAGTGTCTCTATCAGTGATAACTCTAGCTGTAAAGCAAACCCAGATTGTTAATCACTACACTGACCACACCAGCACACCCAGGCAAGCAAAGATTGTTTTGCAACAGCTACAAATATAAACTTTGGATAGTAAGAATATCACAGATTCCACTGTTGAAACTCTATATATCCAACAAAAAACACTTCATCTTTCTAAAAATATCATAAGTAGAGTCAGATACAGAAAACTGACATGGAGTATAATGTATTTTTGGAATTTCATAATCGAGCTGGACTAGACCACTGTTGTTTCGCAAGTAAACATACATTGGCACCAATTCACATCTTTGAGCTTAAGTAAACATCCATTAGCACCAACCCACAGGTTACGGGACAACTCCAAGAAATTATTGATACTTGTCACTCCAAGGGAGGATGAACAGTAGTTAACAATTACCATTTTACCAATGAGGTTACAGTTAAAGCAGGCAAATATTTGCAATCCTCAAACCACCAATTTGAATGATAACAAATTGAAATGTCGAATATTAATTTCAAAGATACATCAAATGAGAACCAACCTCAGCCATCATTTGACAGCAGGTTACCGAGAGAAAGAAATCGTGTTCATGTTTATTTCAACAGTACCTCTTGCTAAATAATAAAAGATTCAACTATACATGCAAAAACTTACCATCAGTCACTTCCCCATAGCCAGAAAATGCATCCTTAAGGGTTTGATCATCAGTTGACCATGAAAGCCCTAAAAAACAGACAATATAGACAACAACAGAGCATTAATGCAATACATGTACGAATTTCCAACATTCAAGCTGCATTTATTCATCAATATTAGAATTAAAACAGCATCTAAACATCAATACCTCCAACAAAAAGCTTTGATGAAGACATGCAGCGAAAAGAGTTCAACATAGATGTCATTGGAACTTGCCCATTTTGAGAAATTGACTGCCTAACTAGGCTCCCAAACTTGTTACAGAATGCCATTTCAACTATGGACTAAACCAAAACCACATCATTGCATCAATATCGAGCATTAACTATATTCAACCAAAAAAACTCAAACATAGCAAGCGAATCACAATCATGCAACATCTTAAAGCAACATTCAAAAACAAGTTAGTCTAAAATTAAAAAAAAAGGGCAAATTTTTAGATTCCTTGTTTATTAAGAGATCAAAAAGATAACTTTGATTAAAACCCAAGCCTTGACAAGCACAAAACATATTGTTCAGAGCACAAAAAACCCTCATAAAGCTAAAGTAGAGGATTCAATCTGAAAGATCGTTTGACCCTCCACTCACACCACACACACTCCATAAGCAGCCCCAGTAAGAAACAGAGAACAACAAAGAACTCTAAAAAGTTATCATTAATAATCTAAATAATAATTAACAAACAAATGAAATAAAAAAAAATCAAATTATATGAACAGGATAAATAACCAATCATGTGGCAAAGAAAACAGTACAGAATAGAGCCCAAAACCAAGAAATCACAAAGAAAATCTAAAAAGAAAAAAAAAAAGCCTCAACCCCATTAAAGTGAAACACTTTATTAAACACAAAAACATCCGAGGCCAAAACAGAACGAGCAAAACTTCAATTCAAGAAATCAAACTATAATCCCCAAAAAAACATAAAGAAAGATAACTATTCACATAAAAGCACCAGCATAGCAGTCCATTTAATAAATGAAGTGAAGGGAAACAAAAGAGAGATCAAAATATTGGGTTTAAGCAAAGAGGGTAAAGATTATACCTTTGAAGAAAAATGAGGGGGGGGAAGGAGGGTTTTGGCCTTGGATATAGTGAAACAAAGAAAACGGCTAGGGTTCAAGAAAGTGATTGCTGAGTGGCACTTGTAAATTTGTCTTGCTTGCTTTATAGAGTTGAGAATTTGATATCACGCTATTTCAGATTATACGTTTGGATAGATTGTTTTTTTTTTTTTGGTTTTTTGTTTTTTGGATTGTCCTATCATTAATGTACACGTTAAAATAGTGAAGGGGTAGGAATAAATTTTTTTAAGGAAAAAAAAATATATTAAAAAAATATATTTTTATTTTTTAAAATTTATTTTTGATAATAATATATAAAAAATATGAAAAATACTAAAACAAATAATTTGATGATAATTTACTTAAAAAAGTGAAGTTAGTGAGTATAGAGTAGGAAAAGATAATGCTAGTAATTAATATTTTGTAGTATCTCTTCGTATTTTTCATGTTTATTTTGTTATGGTTTGAAAGATTTCTAATTCAAATATTATATGCTTCCTTGGATATAAATGAGAAAAGGTAATGATATGTTTTTTTTTTTGTTTGGTTAGATGGTGCATTAATGAATGAATAATACGAGACTTAGTATCTTATATTATAGGGTTTAAATTGTTATCTAGGTTTTGAATTCTTATGATCATTGTATTTATGTTTATCTTCATTTTCAAGTTAAGAAAATATTTAAATTCCATGCATTTTAGCCATGCCTCTCTAAAGTTAAAAATATTTTTTATTTATTTAATATTTTATGTAAGTTTTATTAATCATTGTTGTCATTGTGGTATAGTCGTACAAACATTTTATATTATATGTCTTTATTTTTTAAAAGAAGATAATATTAATTACATTGATTGCATGTTGAGTTTTATAACTTGTTTATAAAACTCAGTAATATTTTACTCATATTAAAAGACTATTATGAGTCCATATTCTAAAACCCTTTTTAAAAAAATTATAAAAAAAACATGTCAAAAATAAATATTTTGTTATTCACTCACAATATTTGAAATAAATAAACTCATCACGAGTTATTATCTAAAATGTTAATGAGGAGTAAATTTTTGGTCTCTCTTATTTTCAAAAACATATTTAACGATAAGCTTTTATTACATAAACAACATGTTTAACGGTAACTTCTTCTAGGATTTAGGCTAAGAGCCTAATAAAGACCCGCTCAATTATTATTTGACATGACTTAATAGACTATTAATAGCAACAAGTTATGATCAAGAGTAAATAACAATTGACGTATCTATTTAGAACATATAGGCTTGAACCCACTCATACACTCAGGGTTTAAGTCATTAGAGTAAACTCATTTTCATCCGTATAGATAAACCATTGGTATTAGGCATAAATTATTAAGAATTAAAAAAAAATAACAATACAACTTATCATAGATAATATGTTTTAGGGTGATAATATTTTCTCTTTAGCATAATCAATCCTTTACCATAGAACTTTAAAGATCAATTAGAGTTTTTTAGTGATCATAATATTAGGTAACAACTTTTTTATATACCATAAGACTTTTTCCTCTCTGAAACAAAATATAAGCCTTTCCTTTTCTTACAAAAGAGGGTGAGTTGTAGTGATGTCACTGCAACAATGTCTACAACATATATATCTTGACTTACCATTATACATGTCGCTTATATCTTTCCAATTATTAATTGATTATCACAAAAGGTATAAATTGTTGGAATTAGTTTTGTCTAATATGAGAGATACTTTAAGAAATGATAAAGTCACTCGACTTCATCTTTAACTTTTTCGAGAGCAATAAACTCTTATTTTATAATAAATATTGTGATATAAGTTTACCTAGAGTATTTCTGTAGCATAACTACTCTATCAAGTGCAAAGATGTATTCACTAATAGATTTTAAATTCTTAATGTCAGATATAATTTACATCCCTATACCCTTCTAGTATCATTAACCAATATAAAGTTACTAATTATTCAAGTTGTACCTCAAATATTTGAGTGTCTTATTTATTGTTTTCCAATTATCTATGCTTGGATTACTAATATATTTACTTAGTTTCCTATTATATGCATTGTATAGTCTTATGGAGTTCATAGTATCTATCAAACTTTTAATTATCCAATTATATTACAATTGAAGTATTCCCTTGCCTTTATTTTTTATATGGATGTAAATGTATGTCTACTGGTGTTTTAATATTGATATTATCACTTTAAAAAACTTGTTGAGATTTTTATCAACATTATTAGACTAGAGAAATACCGATCCATTAGATGTCTTTGTAATTTTTATTCATAGTATGACATCATTACTGTCTAAGTATTTATTGTCAAACTTATTAATTAACATTTGTCTTTGTAGATTTTATCATGCAATCATTATGGTCTAAAATTAGCATATCATCTACAAAAAGACATTCAATGATATATTCTTTATTTGTTTTTTTCATATATATATACATTTATCAATTTTATTGATTTTAAACTCATTTGACAACATAACTTTATCAATTTTTTCATGTAATTGTTTAGGTACTTATTTCAAACCATATAATGACTTGAGAAACTTATAAACTTTCTTTTCTTAACTTTTAATAACAAATCTCTTAGGTTATAAATCTTTTTGTCAAGGTCACCATTTAAAAAATCCGTATTTATTTTTATTTTATGTATTTTAAGCTTGTTAATAATTATGATCACTATTAATATTCATATATAAATTATTCTCAATATTGGTGAATATGTGTCTTAAAAATCCATTTTTTTTGGATCTTTTAATAATAAGCCTTGCTTTAATTTATTTTTTTAATAATTTCATAAACCTTCATGTTAGAGATTCATTTATAATCTAATGGTTTGCTTTCAAGCGAAAGACTCATTAGTTCTCATACATGATTATGCATAATGAACTCAATTTTTCTGTTGATCGTCTCCTTCTAAAAGAAAGGTTTTTTTTAACAAAAGAAATTGACTTAATATAACTTCAAGGTTCATTTTATTAACATTTAGAAAATTAAAACCAAATATTTTGAATGTTTTATGCCTCTTACTCTTTCAATGATTAACTCTATCATATTTTAGTTGATGATGATTACTTGATCTAACTTTAATTGTTCACTTAAATCAACAATTTTGTTTTGATTCCTTAAATGAAAACACATTTTCAAATAATATAGTATTTCTTAATTACATTATTGTGTATATATATATATATCGTCAATACTTGTATTGGGTATTAAAAAAACTCAATATCCACTACTATTGTATGTTTATCTAATAAAAATATAATGTATATTTTTATATTCTATTGATACTTTTGGGATCAACATAACCACTATTATAAGACATCCATACACTTTTTAGTATTGGTGGGAATGTTTTCTATCTTTTTCACGATTCATATGATATCTCCTCTATTTTTATGGGGTACTATGTTAAGTGTTTAATATAGAATTAAAATGCCCACCCTTCTAAATTTATCAACACAACTTGCATAATTTCTTTTAGTATTTATTTTTTAACAATTAATTTTTATGTGAATATGAAGTGATAGTATGATAGATTATTCTCATTTTTTATGCTTATTCTTAATATAGTTCTTGAAGTTTTCCTAAATGTTGTTATTTTTGAAGTCTTTGAAAGATGGTGTATTTGTTTAATAACTACATTAACTTAGAATGACTTATTTAAAACCATCACTTCAGCATAAGTAGCGTGTAATATGAGTTAAAACTCTTAAACATGACTTATCACAATCCTTGAATTAATTGTCTTGAAATCCATAAATTTATCTATTATGATTTTTTTTTAAATCCCACATCATCAATCATCAATATTGTACTTTTCATCCAAAATTTCCTATAATGCCTTGCAATTATGATTTAACTATACATGTTATATAATATATTTTTCAATCCATTTACTATATAACTTCTACATATGAAATTGTTATGATTTGATGCATTTATTATTATCATAATAATGAGATTCAAATTCATTATCTATCGGTCTTAATGTTTCTTTAGAGAAGAACCTAGATATGCAACTGCTAACCTACTTGTAGTTTTTTCATTTACCACCTGAAATTAACCATTAATCCTCAGAATTAATTTCACGATTGAACGATTCATAAAAAATCGAACACCGCTCAGAATAATCCTGATAATTTTAGTGGTTATTCCCGAATATGTAAATGTTAGCCTACACGTAAATCCAACAATTACTACCTAAAATTAACCACTAATTCCCATGAATCAATTTTACGATTTGTTTTAATATTAGCTAAATTTGCAAGATTTAATAAACTTGTTATTAAATCTAAGATAATTTTTGGGAAAACACTTTGGTCGTTGCAAATAAAAGCACACATTTTTTTATTTCACTTTATATTATTTTTTCTTAACAAAACATACATAAAGTTGAGTAAACACAACACACACACACACACACACACACATTCTCTTTTTTCTTTTTCATTATACTTTTACAAATAAAATACAACTCACACACACATTATCTTTTTCCATTTTCTTTTCCATTATATTTCACAAATAACAATTAAACAACAATAAAAATTCAAATAAATACATAAATATAAAGAAAATTACATAAACTTCAAGAACACACAGTGGCAGCAGCAGTGGGAACACTGGTGGCGCGTCAGTATATCAAAATGATATTTTTTTAATTTTTTAAAAATTATTTTGACATCAAAACATGAAATGATCTAAAAACACTAAAAAAAATATTAATTTAAAGTAAAAAATAAAAATAAAATTTTTTTTTTTTCTAAAATGCTTTTGAAACACAGTGCCAAACAGGGCCATTGTTAGTTTGCTAAGTTTTCTAAGATATATTATTGCTTATCGTTCTTAAATATCATAAGTTTGATGAAATTTATTTTGAATTTTTGACTTATGTGTTTTGTAATAAAATAAATAATGACTTATTTAACGAGTTCATTTTATATTTTATTAATTTTATTGTTCAGTTGAAAATTTTAGTAAATTTACAGGAATTTGAAGTTATATAGATAAGTGTACAATAAAAATAGATTGAATAAGTTCGAGTTAAATTAGTGATAAATTCTTTATTAGTTTACATAATGAATCAATAGATGTTGTTAACAATATTCAATTAAGGTTTGATATAAGTAATAGATGATCATTTATAAATGTTTTGAAATTCATATAAAGGGTTGCATAAGAGGAATTATTGTAATGAGATGGAGAGTTTAATCCAATAAACATTAGTGAAGACAATATTAGATATCGATTTAAAAGGTGTAAAAATAAAAAACCTCTCGATCCATATGTTATAACAATGCAGCTTCTAAATAAAGAGTTTATGGAGAAATACCTATGTTGGTTTACATATGGATAATCTTATGTTCCTTATAAGACCATGATAGAAAAGATGGTTAGGTCAACTTATAATTTTAGCAATATGTATAAAGCTGTAGATGATAATAGCACTCCTTATATGAATATGGTTATGGATGTAATGAGAATAAGTTAGGGTTATACAGGTAAATGTCCACTCATATATGAAAAACTTAATGTAAATACGACTAGATTTTTTAATATTTTGAAATATTCTAACAAATCATTATAAGATGGATGCATAAATCTTAATAAATATTATTAGTTAATGCACAAGTTCTCACCATTAAGTTGGATCATAGATTGAGTGAGGTTGGTTATGATAGAAATATCAAATGGAATAGAAACATTTTACATGTAGGGAATAAACTGAAAGAGAAACTTTTATACTACTAAATCCATGATGAAATCACTCAACCTAGGATATAATAAATTGACCATGTGTCCAAACTCCTACATGTTGTATCACTTTGAAAATACAGAGTCAATTAATTGCAAAACATGTGGCATGTTTGTTATAAACCTTAAAAACTTGTAGGATAAGAGCCTTTGTTGCATATATAAAACTTATATACTTCCTAATCACACCTAGACTACAAAGATCATTCATGTATCTGAAGATTGTTAAGCTTATAACATGATATCATTCATATTATATAATGGATAGAGTGATGACACACCATTTCAATAGTAAAGCCTAGAAACTTTTTAATAGGTTGTATCATTAGTTTTCAGATCATTTGTTGCTTTGTATTCTTATTGACTTGTGATATTCATAATTTACAATTTGTCATTAGGCATGTGTATGAGATCAAAGTTCATATTTTTATCTATAGTTATAATATAAATGTTTGTTTTTAATTGTTGATTGATAAGTTAAAGCATTTGTGGTCATTTAGGACTTTGACTATGATGTATGGAGGATATAAAAAAATTCTCTTGTCATAGGACTTTTTTCAAGTTATCAAGACATAGGTCTAATAAATCTCTAAAGAAAGAAAAATCATTCATAAAATTTTACAAATATCTTTCACCATGTCATTAAATATCCCTATCATGCACCTCTAAAATGTACAAGGTAGATTACATATATCATATAACATTTGTTTATAAATAAATATTTTAAAAAGATAAGTAAAAGTTGTGTTTTCAAGGTAATCTCGATTTGGTTACTTACAAAATAACCATAAAGGAAGAAATAAAAGGCATGCTCTACCACTCTTTCTAGTATTTGGTTTTTAAAAGGAAAATGGAAATGGTGTTTGTAGGTGAAAATGTTTAACTTCCTATAATCAATATAAACACTTCATCCAATAGTTGTATGTGTGTAGATAAGTTCATTCTTTTTATATTTTGCCATTGTAACTATATAGACTTGCAATACAACCTGAATTGAACTTACTCATTTACTATCTACAATGGAATATATTATATCAATATTGAAAAGTTTTAGTACTTGAATTTTAACCACATCTTTTATGATTGGATTGAGATGGTGTTGTGATTGGTGGGAAGGTTTAGAATTCTCAAGGTAAATTTTATGAGTATGGATAAAGTAATTAATTTCTTTTATGTCAATTATACTCCATCCAATTATAGACTTATAAGCACTTAATAATTTCATCAATTTTGACTTTTGAACTTTCTTTAAGGTAAAATAAATAACATAGCAAAAAAATGTCTCATCTTTTTTTTAAGAATGCATATTTGAGATTTATAGGAAAAGGCATTTAGTCTATTTTAAAAGGTTATAGATAGGATGAAAAAAATCTTTTTTTTAATAGATGAAGCTTCTTAAAAATGACTCCACCCATTTATGGTGATGACTTTAGTAGAATAAAGAATGGAACATAAGTATTTTATATCAGGGTCTAGACAAGCTTTATGAAGGTACATAAGGCCTGTCTATACTTGGTTATTCTAAGATGATAGAAAGAATTAATCTTTAATAATGGTTTCAATCATATTGATTTAATACTTCTTATACTTCTTCTCATTACCGTCATCATCAGCATCAAAATTTAATTAGTTTTTAATGTTAAAAAATTCAATTTAACAGTCATATTTCTATAAAAAAGTTTCAAAATCTCATTCCTATAATTTATTACAACATCAAATGTAACAAGAAATAGTCAACCAAGAATGATTGGAATATAGGTTGGCAATAGGTTTGTTGTCTAACATAACAAAGTTTATAGGAAAGTACAATTTACCTACTTGAACAAATAAATCCTTAATTATTCTTTAAGTTATCATGCAATCTTATTAATTAGTTATAAACTCATTTAGCTAGGCTTTAGTCCATCAAATTATAATTGTTTAAAGAGTGAGTATAGGAGAAGACTCACACTGACTTCTAAATAAAGCAAGGGTTTTCCCATTTTACACTTTCTTATTAAATATATAAATTGTTGGATATCTTAGGTCTTTGTATTTGGGTGGGGGTGTTAGTTTTCAAAATGAAAGGTACATTCTTTATCAAGAAAGCTCTCTTTTATAAATTTAATTTTCTTTTCACAATACATACATATTTCAAGAGCTTTACATAAATAGAAACTTGTTTGATGGCAGCCAATAAAGATATGCTGATATGTACCTATTTGAACAACATAAAAAATTTATCTTGTTTGGATGAGACTTTAGTCCTTTTCAATATTTGTAAGGATTAGGTATAAACATGATCATGTTTATTGGTTACCTTTTCAATGTCATCGAGTAAGTCTTTCATAAATCATATTGACACTCCAACTTATTTACCACTCTAAAAAGTTGTAATTTCCTTGAAATGCTCTAAATTAAAAGATGATGCTTCGTAACTATATTTTCCTATAGGATTGAGTTGTTTTTTAAATGATAATTTCCTTTTTTTTGGTACAACACACTTACCCAGCTAGATAACCTGGTCAAATAGGCTCTAATGTTAGAAAAAAGCTTAAATTTTTAGGTATTGTTATTAGTTTAAACTTGAATGCATTTGTTCAATTAATGTTCTATGGTTCTCATATGTAAAAGCTAATAAACATTAATAGATTGGTTCCCTTAGACAGCAAAGCTATGATTGAAGTTTTAGGATACATACCTTTAATAGGCATTAACAAGTGGCCCTTAATGATTGTGAAAAAGTTATTTATGATTTTATAGAGCTTGTTTGTATCTTTGAACATGTTGTGATGTGTTGTTTGAATTATCCATCCTTCAACTAAAATTTATATGATTTTTGAATCCTAAATTATATATGTCTAAGTAAAGGTCAAATGATTTTTATTTTTATTTTGACATCAAATTCACTTGTATTTGATTTTAGACAAGAAGAAATACTTAGAATGCTGGAATGGTAAGACAATCATAAATGTATGACCAAGATAACTACAAACCTAAGACATAACGTAGGAATTTTGAAGTACAGGGCAAGGATGGTGGAAACATCATTTATTTTTTGTACTTAAAGATACTTTATTTTTCTAGTGAGTTGGGTTACCCTATTATAAAAGTCATTATGTTTTTTTAAGTGATAAATACCCCTTCCCCTAGGATTGGTTTGTGGTTTGTATTTTTAGTAGGGTAAAAAACATTCCAAGTTTAGAAATGATCTGCTACAAGTACAAAAACATCCAAGGTTTTTTCATTTTTTAATAAAAAAATACCATTACAAATTGGTGTTTGTCAAGTGTAAGATCTCCATAAAAGAAATTGAATAGTTGTCAAGGGTCAAATACATGGTGTTGAATGGAATTTCTCATATCTTTAAATCTTTCCCAACTTTGATAAATTAACTCATTTTTAGTTGAAAATAGTTTTTATTTTCTTTTATTTTGTAGTCTAATGCATTATGATTTTTTTGATTTTTTTTTTTTGCATAACAATCCAAAAAGGTGATGGATTAGGGATATTTTAAATTATTTTTCTACGACAAATCATATTAGCAATGTCTACATAAAATTGTTTTGTATTAAAAAATGTTTTTGATCTGATCATAATTAACTAAAATATAATCGTTGTGCCTGTTTTACTGTGGTGTACTGTTCACCAAGAGACATTGCTGTAGACTGGATATTTGATCCGGTGCATCGCGCGAGCATCCACCTTTTTTTTTTCCTGGTTGTGAACAGTGTATTAGCGGTTTTGCCCCCTGAAAACAACAAAAACATGATGCCTGGACAAGGGGTTGTTTTGGTTTTTCAACCTTTTGCGCACAGTGCATCGACAGAAACAGCCCCTGAAAACGACAAGAATGTATACAGTAAACGGGGCTAGGATGTATTTTCCCTCTAGGTTTTTTCGTGAATATTAGTGACATCAGGGGTGCATACGTAATTAGCCAATATTTTATTATTTATTCCGGAGGAACTGTACGACGCGCCAGCGGCGTTCTAGGAGAACGCGCCCTTGAGGCGGCGCGTGAGACCTCTTACGGAGGTCAAAAATTCACTTTCGCCATGTCAAGCGGTGTGCCTCCATGTCCTCTATCGTCCGGTGTGGCGCGTTTATGTAATAGAACTTCCGATGAGCTGTGGAGGACGATGTTTGGAGAAAGCTCATTTTGGTCCCTCATGTTTAAATTTTGGTTTTATTACTAATTTCTTTGATTGAAAGTTTAATTGTTTTCAATTCTGTCCTTCAATTAAAATTGATTATATAAGGCATTTTTCATTTTAGTCCTTATTTTTTTTATTTTTGATTTCTTTTTGGTTTCTTTTATTTTTTCTGTACGGTTGTTTTCATTTCTTTTAATTTGGTCCTCCAATTAAAATTGGCTATTTTGACAACTTTTTATTTCAGTCTCTCTTCTTCTAATTTTTTTGAATCTATTACACAGTAATTATCATTATTTGTTTCTTTATTTATTTTGGTCCTAAGATTGTTTTTTTCTTTTCAATTTGATCCTTCAATTAGAATTAATATTTATTTTTCATTTCGGTCCTTATTCTTTTTTTTTATTTTATACTAATTCATTTGTTTTTTTAAATTGTTTGCTGATATTTATTTTTTATTCATATTCATGCATTTATACTTTTAGTTTTTTTTTTTTTTTTTTTTATATTCAGGTTTTATTTTTAATCGGTTCAATCCTGAAATTTTAATTTATGTTGATAATAATTTGAAAATTAATATTGCATATTTTTTTCCCTTTATTCTTTTTTTTTCCTGTTATTTTTATTTGTTATCTGGATTAGATAATTTTTACGATTTTACTATTTGCGCAATCATAATGATAATTTTAATAATTATTTTTTAATTGTGATTGTTTATTAAAATCTTTTGCTTCTTTTTTAACGATTTTTCATGGCAATCTAATTATTTTAATTGTTTTAACAATAATATGGATAATAATTTTAACTGTTATAGTAATGATAATGACAATAACATAAGAATAGATTTACAATTTATATTTTTGTCCTTTTGTAAATAGAATATTAACTACTCATTTTTTTATTTAATTATTGGAGGTTTTTTTATATTAATTTTTTTTTAATTTTTAGGCAATGTTTATTTTTTATTCGTATATATACATCTATGCTTTGAGAGTTTTTTTTTTTAGTTTTTGTTTTTTTATATTTTTTTAAGTCGGTTCAATCCTTAAATTTGAATTTATATTGATAATCATTTCAAAATTAATATTGCTTCCTTTTTCCCTTTATTCAATTTTTTTTCTATTATTTTGATTTGTTCTTTGGATTAAATAATTTTTAGGATTTTGCAAGGCGATTTAATTATTTTAATTATTTTGACAGTAATGTTGATAATAATTTTAACTGTTATAGTAATAATAATGATAATAACATAAGAATAGATTTTTAATTTATGTTTTCGTTTTTTTGTTGATAGAAAATTAACTACTTATTTTATACTGGTTATTTCATTGAAACCTACTAAACAAATAAATATATCCATTTACAATTCATATATTTTATATAAAACTTACACTTCATAAAAATTCTATATAGATTTATTATGTTGTCTAAATTTATGTTATAATAAAAAAATCACACATAGTCTTTCATTTTTTTCCTTTCATTATTAACACAAATAATAATAATAATAATAATAATAATTTAATTGTTTCTCTTCCTTACTTTTTTGTTAATGTTTTTTATGTTTTTTTTCCTCATGATAATTTGATAATTTTTATTATTTTGACAGTAATAACAATGATAATTTTTATTTTTATTTTATTTTTTTGTTTGATGTTTTGTTGTTTGTTTAATCTTTCATAATAATAATAATAATAATAATAATAATAATTATTTTTTTCTTGCTTGCCATTTGGTTTATGTTTTTTTTTTCAGTATAATTTGATAATTTTTATTGTTTTGATAACAATAGCAACAATAAATATTACTCGCTTTTTCCCTTTATTTAATTTTTTTGTTATTTTTATTTGCTCTTTGAATTAGATGATTTTTATGATTTTACCATTTACGTAATAATAACGATAATTTTAATTATTAATTTTTTATTTTTTTCTTATAAAAATATTGTGCGTTTTTTTAATGATTTTTCAGGTCAATTTAATTATTTTTATAATAATACTGATAATAATTTTAACTATTATAACAATGATAATGACAATAATATGAGAATAAATTTTCAATTTATATTTTTATTTTTTCATCGATAGAAGATTAACTATTTATATTTGTTATTTAATTATTGCAGATTTTTATTTGATATTAATTCATTTAGTTTTTTTTTTAATTATTGGATAATTTTTATTTTTTATTCGTATCTATGCATCTATTTAAATTAAATTATTAAACGAACTAATCTTAATGCAGCGACTTTAATAATTCAAATATCTATATTTTTTTTATTTTTTTTTAATGATGATGATAAATTAATGCTGGTTATTTAGTTAAAAAAGTGCTAAACAGATAAATTTATACCGATTTAAACTTCATATATTTTATAAAAAAATTGAACTTTACAGGATTTCTGCACAAATTTATTATTTTAGCTAAATTTATAATATAATTAAAAAATAAACATAATTAATATTTTTTATATAAATTATAGACAATTAAAGAATATTTATTTATGTGTTTTGAACCTGAAAAGACATTAATAAAAAACCAAATTAATATAAAAAAATTAAAAAAATATTTGAATATATTTTTAAAATTACTATGCACAATAAAAAAAAAAAACTTGAAAGATTTGAAGGAAGTATAGGTAAGAAAAATACTTTGGAAAGACCATAAACTAGAAAGACATGAAAAAGAGCTAATGAAATCACCTCAAAACTCTGAGATGACTCAAAACTCTCTCTTCCTCTCTCCAGCACACAAGTGAGTGAGTCGCAGGTTTATATTTACTAGCAGAACCTAATTCCTCTCTTCATTCCTCTTCTCTCTTAGCTCTCCCTTCTTTCTGTCTCGAGTGTAACGTCCATTCAAGTATGAAAGAAACCCCCTTTCTCTCTATTAAACAAGAGAACAGTACGGAAAAACTAAGACACTCATGAGAAAAGTAAAAAAAAATCAAATCTTGTTATGGTTTTCAGTTCAAGAAATTCTAAAAAGAAAGGGAAAGATTCTGTTCCTGTACAATAATAATGCTTTGTTTGTTGTAGCGGAAAAGGTAATCTGATTGATGGATTGATTTTGAGACAACCTTTTGTTTTTCTTGGTCAGGTCTGAACTGTGCAAGGTTTTTTTTTTTTTTTTTTTCAAGTTTACTCTTCGAATCAAGCTTTCTTTTTGGCTTTTGATTGATACCCATTTATACTGTAGGTACTAAAAAGGAAAGGGTTTCTCTTAAATTCTCTTTATTCTTTATATATTCGACAAGTTTCTTTTCTTTTTGTTGGGTTCCTTGGAGCTGAATTTAAGGGTTTTTTTGGGGATTTGAGAACTGGATTCTATGTCCTTATTGGGAAGTTTGAATGTCGGTGTGTTTGATTAGGGTTTTACTGGATCGTGATTGGGGACTTATTGAGTTTCTTTATTTTGGACTAATTAGGGTTTTGATTCAAGAGCACAGCAGGAAATGAGCTGTCTTTCAAGTGATTGGAGTTGTGGGTTGGACAATTTGTTCTTGTCACAAATTGAGATTGCATATAGTGGTATTGTTGAGCATTGCTTGATTTTGGGCATGGATGAAGATTGCACGTTTAGGATTGTTTGGCAGTGATCAAGAATTGTTTCTTCTACTTTATTGGAAGGTAAAGGTTCCTGGGATTAGCTGTTTTGTGCTTGATCTTGAACTTCGGAATGATTTGTGTATTACGGTTTGGCTTCAAGGGAAAGGAGGTGATGGTTCTTTGTTGGTACAGAAGGCAACCCAGAAGATCAGATTGTAGTGAACAATTTTCATTTCTCAAAAAACCTTTTGGTTTGACATAATCCAAGTATAGCTCTTATCAAGAATGATAAATTCTTGAAGTTCTTGCAACCAAGTTTTTCCTGGACTATTGCAGTATAGTGTACTATAATAGCAGATTCGATCAAGTGGATTAGTTTTGAGATTTGTTATTGAAGTTAACATTTTTTTGGATGATAAAGTACTTTATTGAAATTAATTTCCAGTGAATTTTGTCTCACCGGCGTGTGCATTGCGGTGAAAGGCATTGGTGGGTTTGGAACCTGTGGCTATTGGATGTGATATAGAAGTTCATGGAGAAGTGTTGAAGCTGGAAATGAATGTGGGGAAATGTTGCATGGACAGGAGCATAGTTACCGGTCCATTTTCTTTTTAGAACAGTGCTACTGGAAAGTAATTCAATCATTTTCTTCCTTGAAAGGCGTTGTTTTGTGTTTTGGGATTCTGTTCAATGTCGCGTTGCTTTCCATTTCCACCACCAGGATATGAAAAGAAGACCAGGAGTGATGATGTTGACCTACTAAAAAAGGTTAGCATTCCTTTTACTGAATTACATTGCAAATTTGGTACGATTTTTATTAGAGCCATCAAAAGTAATTCAACTCTTATTTTCATCGAGTCAAACAATCCACATTACAACCATTTTGGTGTTCCGTTGGTATTAAATACTTTCTATAAGTCTTTGCTGTCATGTCTTAACTTTAAATACTCTTCGACTTGTCACTTAATAGTTTTAACTGAGAATTTAGAAACAACATTCCTTTCCAAATGAAGCACATTCATTTTCATAGGCTTTCATCAAACAAAGATTAGATTTAACTGTATGTGAACAAAGAGTTTATCATTTCTTTGGATGCTAAAAAGTCAATTTGGTTGAAATGACTGACATTTATCTGATATAGATAGTTCTGGTTTCGTGCTTCTGATAAAATGCTTAAAATGCATGATTCATGGTTTTCTTTGTTGTTTTAAGCTCCCTTTGTATTTTTTTTAGATTAGATATCGTTATGTGTAGACCAGATTGATTTATTGGTTCATGGGTTATTTGTAATCTATTGATCTGTATGGTCGTTGCCATCTCAGTTATGTTATTTGAGTATTAAGCATCCACAATATGGCATTTGCAGAAACTTCTTAAATAAGAAATTAGTAAGAAGTGTTCATATCTTCATGTATGAATCTGACCCCTGATTTTTTGTGATCGTTTATGAGAATTTTGTCTTTGTATTATCAGCCCAGATTTTTCTCATAATATATGGAAAAGACTATAGAAATGAGTTCCAAATTTGAACCAAGCTCTTCAATATATTGTAGTGAAGGAAAGTTTTGTTGTCAAAAGCTTGACACTTATAATTTATTCATTTCCCATCAGATGTTCACTTGCCATGAGTCAGAAAATAGATGAGATATGCTAACCTTGGAGAGCTTTAATTAATTGAAAGCCTTGTCTATTTTTCTATCTTTTTTTAGTTCCATAAATTTGAATGAATGAGAATTATACATGGTTCATTTATTTATTAGGTTGATCAATTTCTATGTTCTCTTAAATAGTTAGCTCAATTTACCAAAGCTGGCTGCTTGTAAAATCCTTTGTGGTCATGTTTGTTGATGAGACTAGATTTGCAGTATGCATGTTACAGTCAGTAATTCATATTACATTTTCCTCTTAGGTTTAAATGGATAATAATGTTTCAGGGTGTGGCGAGACCAAATGGCATGGAAAACAAATGCATCATAAGTTGTCATGTCTTGTAATATTTCAGTTGAATTTAACACCTAATGAGAAACTAATGAATAATAAGAGGAACTGCGATCAGTTGCTCTAGAAAATTTCTGCTTACCTTCAGCTACTGGATGTGTTTGTTCATCCCAAGGTGTGTGGAGATGGGCAGAGTCTGACTGTCTTAAATAGAGAGTTCAGATAGTGTTCACTCTATTTTGCTATTGGTCCTCAAGTTTGTGGTTATATCCTTGGTGAAAGTCCTGTTTCTCTGAATCTTAAATGAATGGGAACCAGTTCATAATAATTTTACAAGCAGAAAACATGTAATCAATATAAGATAAGAACACACACTTTCTGGTGTTGGCTCCAATTAAAATGTTTCATTATTGTCTGCTTTTTGTTCACCCTTGGAAGCACAATGAACTGCCTTAAATAAAGGATTCAAGGGAGGGTCGTTAACCATCATGTGCTTGCTGTTTGAGTTCATGGGTAAATCTTTGGTTTTTAAACTCCTGTTATAATGAATTCTCTGTGTAGGTTTTCATTAGTTGTGTTTTATCTATATTTCTACTTGAAATTAGGAGAGATGAAGCTTGTGGTATGGGACTACAAGTGAGTCCATTTTGCTGGCCACTTTTACTGACAAGTGCAAGGAAAAATTTATGGTGTACAGGGAGGGAGTAGCTAGTGGCATCTCTTCTGGGCCAACTTTAAAGAAAGAGAGACACATAGAGGACATAGAAAATAAGCACATCTCCACCCAGGCTTTCTCTCTCCTTTTTGTTTCCTCTTTTTTTGGAAAGTGAGTCTAGAAGAGTAACTAATAGGATGTCATGATTTACCACCTAATCACCATAAAATTACTCCAAGTGTGAGGCTAAAAAAAAGATGGGCTTGCAAAATTTGAAAGAAAAAGAACTATGTACTTGCTATTTTATATATTTTTTGGCCCTCCTTCACTTTAGTTTAGGAGATGAATAGGGCTACTGAGCATGATTGTCAAAATCACGATTTTGACACGACACGGAAGAGGCTTCTGAAACTCAGATCGTAAAATCGTACCTAAATTTTTCCGTACAAAAATTATAAAATCACAACTAAAATCATGTAAGTAGAAAAATCATAAAATCGTAAATAAAATATTTCCGAATAAAATACATCATAATTATGGCTATAAAACTTCATTAGTTAAGGTTCATACATAATTTAAAATAACTTAAAAATAGATTACAAAACAATTATGTCCATAGAATTTCATTAGGTAAAAACTAACAAATTTAAAACAAATATTCTGTTGGCGTGCTATGTAAACTAAAATCAACCTCATCAGTCATTATCGTCATCTTTCTCGCTATTTTTAATACATTTATCAAAAGTGTTACTATTGAAAAATATTATTAGTACTACTACTGGTACCAACACCCCAACATCAATAATGATGAATGTACCAATAATATTAATAATATTTTTAATAGTAACACTTTAAAAATATCAAAAAAACTTAATTTAAAGTAAAAAATAAAAATAAAAAATTTATTTTTTTTTAAAAATTCAAGTATAAATTTTAAAGTTAATATTTAAATTAATACATGATAATCAATAAATATTTTTCTCTAATAATTGTTTTGTGTGTATTGGTTTTTTTAATTTGTTTTTTTTATTAAAAGAGAGAATTAAGAAAATCAGTACACACTGATTTTCTTAATTTGTTTTTTATTGAGAGAGAGGGGGGGTGGATGGCTAGGCTAGGCCTAGCTTGTAGATCAGTAGATGGTAGCGGGGGGTAAGGGGCTAGCTTTGCAGAAAAGAAGGCAAAAAAGCCTGGAGGCCGGTTTTTGTAGGTAGAAAATTTGGGATTGTAAAATCGGACCGATTCAGACCGATTTTTGCGTTTTTTATCTGATTTTAACTAGGCTAGATTTTTCTACTCGATTTGACATGTTTTGTTAAGTTGATTTTGCGAGTTAACTCGCGAGTTTAACAACCATGCTACTGAGTGCATCAGGAACTTCAAATGAAGGTTGTCAAAATCATGATTTTGACACCACACGGAATTGGTTTTTGAACTCAGATCATAAAATCAGATCGTAAAACCATACATAAAATATTTCCGTATAAAAATTGTAAAATTGCAACTAAAATAATGTTTATAGAAAAATCATAAAATCATAAGTAAAATATTTCCGAATATAATACAACACAATTATAGCCATAAAATTTTATTAGTTAAGATTCATACATGATTTAAAATAAATTAAAATACATTACAAAACAACTATGTCCGTAGAATTTCATTAAGTAAAAACTAACAAATTTAAAACAATATAATAATTTTTCAACATTACCTCCTCAAAACTAAGTCACGTCTCAGCGCAACAAGTTATACAAATAGATCTTCATAAATTTACAAGTTGGTAACCCATGCCTTGGCTAACACCATATGTACTCTAACAAAAATGAAAAACAAGTTCTAACATGAAGAAGAATAGGCAAAATAATGATCCCATCGACATATAAAAACACTATGTCCCAAATGTAGACACAACCAAAGTGGGATCTGAAAAGGGCAATTTGTTGACAATGTCCTCCATAATTTTCTAACCCAAAAGCAGCCCTTGAACCTACTGCTTTCACCACTACCCTAACACCTCATAATTCTCTTAACACGGACGAATATTCTAAAAAGTGATTTTGAAAAAAATGAAATTTTTTTGTTTATATTTTTTATTTTAAATTAGATTTTTTTTATATTTTGAGATTATTTTAATAGGATCATATCAAAAATATTTTTTTAAAAATAAAAAAATATCATTATAATATATTTTCAAATAAAAAAACATTTTAAAAACCAATATCACCAAAAGCTTAACCATATAAAAGGTTGTTGTTATTCCAGGTTTCAATGGATGGATCCCCTTCTCACGTTCCTCTTTCTTCTTTGTCATCACACTCTTTGTCCAAAATATGCAAAAAAAAAAAAAAAAAAATCAAGTTAGGCAGCATGTGTTCGGTTCCCCACAATGATTTGGAACCAGAGCTACAAGACATGAAGTTTGATCTCCTGATAAGGGATTTTGAGACAGCGGGCCAGGGAGAGAGAGAGAGAGAGCAATTCATGGAGTTATGCATGGCCATGAAAAGAAGAGGCATGGTTGGATAAGAACGTAGTAAGGCCATGCATTTGCAGAGTCATAGACAAGTTGTCGTTAAAACCAGTTAATTAACACAGATCAACCAAGATCGTAAAATCAGACCGATCTGGTCTGATTTTACGATTCTGATTGATTTTAACGAGTTTGCTCTATTTTAACGGGGTCTGATTTTTCGACCTGATTTCACCGGGTTTGTTCTTTTGACTCGTAAAATCGTACAAATTATGATTTTGACAACAATGCTCCAGATTAAGCAGCTTCTAATTATGTTTATCACAAGTCATTGTTGCTGAGTCGAAAGATCACATGTCGAGATCTGTCTCATGCAGATTTGCAGCAACGTAGCTTCTGAGATTCATTTATGCTAGGCAAATTATTTTGATGAATGAATGGGCTGAAAATTCAGCTTGTTTTTCTTGTAGATTTTTCCTGGGGATAGATGCTGCAAGTCCTTTTTATATTTTCTTAACAGTTTGATTCTGCTTCATAAATTATTTTCTTGCTCATATTTTGTTCTGGCAGCCATTTATATCACATCAAGTTCTATAGTCTTCCTATTTTAGTTTTGATATCTGAGGTGCATTGAGATTTTTGATTTTGAGAATACCTGTTTGGAAACATAAGGTTACAAATAGGGGGGCTAGATTGCAGATAAGTGTACTTTGCTTCAAGTATCAGGGATCATGTCCATTGTACTACTATGACATTACTCATGTTCTCCATGATCTTTTATGTTTGGGGTTGTAATGGTATTATTTCATCCGATGGTTTCAGACTTTTGAGTATATGGAAAGAAATGGAAAGATGCTGCTGTAACTCAATTTTCAAACTGCTTTCTAGGTGTAGTGGAAAGGACGGAAATATCTTTGCCTGGGAGAGTAGGTTTCTATTTTAGTTGGAAACGATGGTTAGAATTTTGAACTAGTATTTGTAAAGTTCCCCTTCCTTGGCTGCAACATTGTAGAGGTCTTGGCAGAAGGAAATGTTATCTGGATTATTTTTGGTATTTTTGTCCATAGGGCTTTAGTTTGCCCATGGGAGTTTCTCATCTCTTTCTTACCTCTTTTCTTTTATGCTTTTTACCATTTGGAAGTTGGCTGATAGATGGTATGAGCTATAATTTAGGCACACATTGGCTACGTTGCTTTGGGCTTGTTTCTTGGATAATGCTTAGGGCAGGCCTCTACATCAAAGTTTTGATTTGGCTTCTGAGCATTTTGTTCTCAAGTTTTGGGTAGTAAAAGGGCTAAATATTTTTACATGATTTGCCTACGTCATAGATTCTCTCTAATTCTCTTAGTTGAATGGTTTCTTATTACTTTCCATAACTTTCAGGAGGACAGGGGGAAGAAGAACAAGGAGAAGAAAGATGAGATAAGAGAAGACAAAGAAAAGAGGGAGAAAGATAGGAGTGATGGAAAGCAGAGGGACAAGAAAGACAGAAAGGAAAAGCATAGAGAGAAAAGGAAGAAGGATAGAGATAAGGATAAAGACAAAAGTAGCGCCTCAGATGAAAAGAGACTTGCAGGACACGCTAAGCTTCACAATGGAGGAGATAAAACCTCAGATGAAAGAAAACTTAATGTGCAATCTAAGCATGTCGTTGGAGATAAAGCCTTGGATGGAAGGAGATTTCGAGAGAGATCTGAGGGCAATGGAGGAGAAATATGTACTCAGAAGGGAAAGGAAAACGATGTGGATAAGAATAGTATCTCTGGTGAGAAGAAATTTGCTGGTCAATTTTCAGGTTACAATGGACAGAAACTAATTCAGAGCAACAGTAATTTATCTCACTGCCCTAAGGATACTAAATTTGTACAGCAGCTGGGCAAGAGAGCCAGAGATGAAGACCAAAACCAGTCCTTTGAGAAGTTCCCTGGTACAGATGCAAAAAAGGACAAGGGAATGGTCAGACTGGTGGCAAAAAGCCCTTGCGGTTGGGTTGAAGGAATAGAAAAGAACAAGAGAGATGATGATAGAAAGTTGGATGGGCAAGCAATCAGGGATGAGGCAATATTTACTGGTAGTGCTCAAAGCCTTTCTGCAACATTTCAGGCAGGGACTGTTGGAACGCCAACACCACTGGAGAAAGACATTGAGAAGAAGATGGAAGGGAAAGATAACACTAAACAGAAGGAAACCAATGATAAACATGAGGATCAAAGCAAGGAAAAAGATAAAAAAGGCAAAGAGAAGGATAAAATCAGGGATAAGAAGAAGAAAAAGGAGAAAGAAAAGGAGAAAAGGGAACGTAAGAAAAAAGAGCCAGATAAATTGAAGGAAAGCAATATGGCTAACCTTATTGGTAACCATACTGTAAAAGCCCCCCATCTTTCCAGGGAGAGCTTTAATAGTGCTGTTGATGAAGTAAATATCAAGAAACGAAAGGACTCGGACACAAATGGATTTTTGCATGGTGAGTCAAATTGAAATAACTTTTACTGAAACCTTGTCAAAAAATGTGCCTTTAACGGATTTTAGTGGGTTTCTCGTATTCTTCAAGGTGTAGATTTTTAGTTTTGGTATTGATTGACCAGAAATGTTATCCCAGATATTAACAAATTGTGATGCAAGTCCAAATTCCACATGCTTTGATAAGCTAACGCATCTGCTTCCTTTTCGTTTTCCATGGCAGCAAATGATGTTAGGCCCAATAAGTTGCCAAGACCTACTTCCTTTCCTCAATCTGCTGAGAATGGAAGAATGTTGGGAACTTGTGAAAATCACGCCTCAGCAATACGAGTTAAACAGGAGGCTGTCAATTTCGGTAAGGTAGATAGTAAAGAACAGAAGATAAATGGTTTGATAGAAGCTCTAGCTCCACCCATCAGCTCAACAACCCATCTTTTATCAGTCTCTTTAACAAAGTCTTTAACAAAACCATCACAATCAACTGCACAAACTGATCAAATAGCGGAAGTGTGTAGGAAACAACCCCATCCAGATTCCAAGTACCTGCATGAGGTGCTTACAGTACCCAAAATGGAAGACTGGTCCGATTTCGAGAACCAAGAATGGCTATTTCAGAGTACTTATTCCCAAACAAAGAAGCCCCAGGTTGAGGTTTCTGAGGTCGATGAGAAACGAGAGGTGTGGTCAGAAGCTATACAAATTGAAGCGGATGATGTTTATGCACTGCCATACGTTATTCCCTATTGATGATTTGTTCTGTTGGACATGGTTGACCATCCTCAGCATCTAATGTGATGGACCCTCCTCCATAGGACCACACAGAGGATAGGTATAGCAGCCTCTAGGCCCCGGGTTGGTATTTGATTCTCAAGTTGCATTTTTATGATTTGTTGGAGTAACTGCCTATTTGTCGAGACGGTGGGGATGTGTATTCTTTTACTGCATGTTTTGAAAAGGTGGTGAATGCAAATGATCTCGGACCCTTCATTGCATGCTAGGGTGAGCACAGATACAAGGGTGTTGCTGAAGGGCAGATTTTGCCTAAAGCCTAGCTCTTTTTAGTTGAAAATGTGAAAGAAAATGGCTGTGGTCTTGGCAGCACCACAAATTTTGATATGTAACATACAAGGCTTATTTATAGAAAATGTACGAAGAAAAGTTAGAATTCATTCATCGACAACTTGTTACTGGTTTTGATATTTCATTTTCGTCATGTAGCCTTCAGTTTTATCCTAGACAAGGCTTTTCTTCTCTTTTAGCGATCCCGTTTTAGCTCCCTAGCTGGGTTTTGTTAATACTGTAGTTCGGCGAAGCTGAAGCGAGGAAACTAGCCTGTAGCTTCAGTTGGACTGTAATAACTCTAAACAATCAAAACCCAACTAACCCCTCATCCTTCATAATCATATTTTTATCCCCTTCTCATTTTCCCATATTTTCCATTTGTCTAAGTATCTATTTTTTCTTTGAACAAGTTCAAATGTATTAAGAAAAAAAGGGGGAATTTTACAATGGACCTGACAGCTCAGATGAGGCCGAGCCTTGAAAGCAGGTAAGTGGCCGTCCACTTTGGAAAGAAGAAAAAACAAAAGCTGGGCTGCGAGCTAACATACTAGCCTGGACCGATAAAGAGGAAACTATCAAAACAAGAAAAAAGAAAAAACTGAACCCAAGGCCCTCCGCCTCAAAGAAGAGGCCTTGCTGAAAACCAGCACGAGCCTAGCCCTGAAGGCCTGTCAGAGAAAACCCACGGGAGAAGAAGAGCAGCCCTCAGCCTGCCTTTTAACAGCTAACATGAGCCCAACTTGGAGGCCTGAAACTGCCACGCGCCCTAAACCTTCGTGCTCAGGCCCTTACTAGCCACCAACTAACACGCAGCCAAAATTGGCCTAGGGAGGGGGGACGTGGGAGCAATCACCATCTGCATGGCTACGATAGCCTTGCAGAGGCTTCCAACTACCCTTGAGACTCACCTAGCCAAATCAAACATTCCATCAAGCTCTGATCCTCTCAGGGATGTGGCCTTTGAACTCCATCAATAGCAGCCTGATTTGAGTGATGGCTTCACGAGAGAGGAGCCCTGCAGGTTTATTCTTATTTTGAAAGATTCTGCCATTTCTCTCCGTCCACAGGAAGTACACCACGATGGCTAACGAGTGCCTGGCTAGAGTGTCAGCAACTCCTCTCCTTTTAGTGAATTTCCTACCTGCCCAAGCAAGTAATTCAACCCATCTCTTTATTGGCCAGTGGGTTTGAGCCAGACCAGTGACGTTATTCCAAACGATGGTGGAGTAGGGGCACTTGAAAAAGAGATGCTCATGAGTTTCTACTTCAGTTTCACAAAGGACACAGTTCCTGCTACTCGTGCTTCTCCCCTTCTCCCCATCTGAGGCCTATCCATTGTCGAGAGCCTCCCCATGGAAGCCAACCACAGCGTTAGGGAGTACCGAGGAACATGCCCAGGGTACCAAATCATACCGTAGAGGTGGTGCTGGGTCTTCTTCTTCCTTAGGTAGTTCCATGCTGAGGCAATTGTGAACTTCCCTGAGCTATGCCCCTTCCAGACTATGGTATCCCTAGCATTCGGTTTTGGCTGGAAAGTGATTGAGCTCCAGACTCGTTGCATGGTTTGGTGACCTGTAGAGAAGGACCAGTTACCATTAGTTATGATAGCTTCCACCTTTGCGTGCCAAGGCAGGCCTGAGGTGGCAATGATGCGAGGGGAGAACTTGTCATAGATCCTCTCGCCATCTGGCAGCCAATAATCATACCATAAGGAGGTCTCAGCCCCGTCCCCAATTTTGCTGGTGAATAACCCTGTTGGTTATTATCGATTCTACAAACCCTTTACTCCATTTCCTGCTCTCCATTATCTTCCTCCAAGTCCAGGATGCACGAGTAGGGGTTTTAACCTCCCATAAGCTCTGACTCTTTAGGAGAACTACTCGAACCCAAGAAGGCCAAATAGAATTCTCGTTCGAAACAATGCGCCAAATATGCTTAAGAATGGCAACCCTGTTCCAGTCCTGGGATCTCTTTATGCCCAAACCCCCCTCCTTTAGGGGGTAACAAATGCGATCCCAGTAGACCTTAGCCCCATTCTTCTCCAGAGTAGTCCCCTTCCATAAGAACCGAGCCATGATTTGCTTTATTCTTCGGAGGGCTGCTACTGGGAGGATAAAGAGGTTGAGCCAGTAGACTTGCATGGAGAAAATGGTTGATTTGATGAGCTGTAATCTGCCGGCGTAGCTTAGCGTGGCTGAGGTCCAAAGTTGGATTCGAGCAGTAATTTTCTCTACCAAGAGATTGCAATCTGCATTCATTAGCCTCTTACTGAACAAAGGAACACCTAAATAGGTAACCGGGGGGTTCTTTAGCTGGAAACCAAGCAAACCCTGAATCTACACTTGCACCTCTTGGCTTATACCTGTGATAAAAAGAGAGCTTTTTTCTCTGTTAATACTAAGCCCTGATTGCTTCATGAAGGCATCTAAAGTCTGCTTGAGGATCCTCACCGAGTTCACATCTGCATGATAGAACATAAGGAGATCATCAGCAAAACAAATATGAGTAATGTTATTAGGCTTACACCTCTAGTGGAATTGAAAATCTGGCCTCCTGGTTGCCTCTTTAATCTGCCCACTGAGCCCCTCCATGGCCAATACAAAAAGATAGGGAGAAAGCGGATCACCCTGCCTGATTCCTTTAGATGCTCTAAACCAGCCCTAGAGCTCCCCATTTATATTAATGGAGAAAAAAGAGGTAGTTATACAAGCCTTGATCCAGTTCACCATAACCTCCGGGATGCCTATCTCCTGAAGCCCCTCAATAATATACTCCCACCTAACAGTGTCAAAAGCCTTCCTGAGGTCAATTTTAAGAGCGCACCGCTTGGGACCTTTTGAAAGGTGATAATTATGCATAAGCTCTTGAGAGAGAAGGACAACATCTGTGATGTTTCTGCCAGGGATGAACGCTGTTTGGGCAGGCCCTATTACAAACTCCAGGGCTATCTTCAGGCGACGGACTAGAACTTTGGAGATGGTTTTGTAGATGACATTGCAGCACGAGATGAGTCTGTAGTCATCTAGTGATCTGGCATTCTGAGCTTTTGGGATTAAGGCTAGGGTTGTGGCATTTACACATTTAGGCATGTGTTTGTCCGAAAGAAAAACCTAATGGCATCTGTGAAGTCATCTCCTACAATGAGCCAGCTTTCCTCGTAGAAAATAGCCGAAAACCCAATCGGTCCAGGCGCTTTATTATCGGGAATAGAGAAAAGCGCATTTTTTATCTCTTCATTTGTAATGGGGGAGGTGATGTCCAGCTTCATGGCTTCTGGGATTGAGACGGGGAACTGCCCTACGCTGGACACATCTTCTGCATTCCCTCTAGCTGTCATTAGGTCCTTGTAGCAGGCAATCGCTACCCTCCCCAAGCCCTGTTGGTCGTGAATAACATTCCCCTTTCTATCTTCTAAGCTTGTAATTTTGTTTCTCATTCTTCTATGCACCAGAGTTCTGTGGAAAAAAGAGGTGTTTTTATCCCCTAGAGTTAGCCATTGAATTATGGAACTTTGCCTGTAAAAAGATTCTTCTTCTTTGTAGAGTTTCTGGTAAGAACAGGCAGCTTGCCTTTCTAACATCTTAGCCTCAACTGAGTTACGGTCGTTATCTAGCCTTCCCTGCGCCATGTCCCAATTCAACTTGGCCTATAACACACTACAAGAAAAGGGTGCCATTAGCAACGGCAAAATTCCGTTGCTAAATTTGCATCCTGATATTGTTTAGCAACGGATATTCCATTGCTAAACGAATTGTAAAAAAAAAAAAAAAAAAGGATTGCAACGGATATTCCGTTGCAAGTTTATTTGCAACGGATTTTCCGTTGCAAGTGCAACGGAATTTCCGTTGCAATTGCAACATTTGCAACGGCTAATCCAAAACTTCAAAACAAAATCGATTGAAGAAAACAAATGGGAAAATAAGTACCTATTCTGCTGGCTCGGTGTCATTTGCATCATATCGAGCTAGTATGGTACGAAATGTTACTGTTCAACACTTGTAATTTAATTTGTTTAATATTTTTGTTGCTTATTTTTTTTTTTCATGTTTATAGCAAGAACAGGCCGGGGGGAAAGAACTTCCCTGGGATGAGATCTTTTCTGCTTTGCATCAAAAATCAAATGAGACCAGCACATTTGTAGATAACCGGTCTAAAACATTGGTGGTAAGTACTTATATATATATATATATATATATATATATATATATATATATGAAATATCATTCATATTCAAATTAATATATTTTGACATGGACTTGTCTGTTTGCAGGAAAAATATAGAAATGAGATGGTTGCAAGATATGGACCTGATCAGGACAATCATCCCTCTTTTGATGGAGCAGCTTGGTGTGAGGCTTTAGGGGGAGTAAGCAAGGGTCGAGTATATGGTGCACCCCGTATGCCTAAATCTAAAGTTGATGTGAGTTCTTCTTCACATACCTACTCAGTAAATTCATCATATCCAAGTACAACTACTAGACGGTATCAAGAGCAATTGGATGAAAGTCGTGAGGTTATTAATGAAATGAGAACTCATATTTCTTCCATTCAAAATTGTCTTAAGCTCTTGGTAGGACATATGGGTCTAAGTATGCCAACACTTGTGGCTCCATCGATGCCATCACCTATGACTCCGTCGATGCCATCACCTATGGCTTCGTCGATGCCATCACCTACAATGGCACCAGTATATCGACCTCGACCTCAACCTCAAATGCCATATAATGGTCCATCTTCCTCTTATCAACAACATCGTAGATCATTTCCGCCTTAAACAAATGGGAAAATATGTATTTTTAAGTTCCATGTTTATTTACTTAGTCATGTAAATATAATCGAATTTGTAGTGTATTAAGGTTCCACATTTATTTACTTAGTCATTTAAATGTAATCGAATCAGTTGTGTATTAAGAATTTTAATTTATAATAATTTTTATTTCCACCATATTTATGTTATTTTAAATATTAATAATATTTCAATATTTGCTAGTGCTTTTAAAATATTTAGTTGTAATTAATTAAAATTAAAATATATTAAAAATAGATTTTAAATATATTAAAATTTAAATTATATTCAGTCCGTTGCAATTGCAACGGACTAGTCGTTGCAAAATGTGTATTTGCAATGGAAGAAATTGCAACGGATTATCCGTTGCAAATTCACTTGCAACGGATATTCCGTTACAAGCTTAATTTATGACCACGTTTTTCTAACGGATTGTGTCCGTTGCAAATGCCGTTGCTAATTAATATTAGCAACGGCTTTCCTTGTTATTTGCAACGGATCAATCCGTTGCAAATTGGCCTGTTTTTAGTAGTGACACTCGACTAAAGATATTAGCAACGGCTTTCCTTGTTATTTGCAACGGATCAATCCGTTGCAAATTGGCCTGTTTTTTAGTAGTGACACTCGACTAGAGACGTGGCTTCTGTTTTCCTTGTGCCATTTCTTCAAACTGGCTTTGACTAATTGAAGCTTGGTAGTGAGCTTGAACATAGGGGATCCATGCACTGGTCGCTGCCAGGCTTCAACTACTAGCGGGAGAAAATCCTCCCTGTCTGTCCAGAGGTTGAGAAATTTAAAGCTTGGACGAGGGTGGGACAGGGCTGAACTGAGCTGCATGGCCATTGAGGAATGGCCTGAGACACTTTTTGTCTGAAAATGAGCTTTAGCCTCCGGCCATCTGTTAGCAAAAGCATTATTCCCAATAACCCAGTCTAGCTTCTTCATAATCATGCTCTCATCTGTTTGCCCATTATGCCAAGTATATTTTATCCCTTTGAAAGGGACTGGATGAAGATCGGTTTGTTGCAGGCAAATCCCAAATTCCTGCTTGTGCTTATTCCAGTGTGTATCTCCCCCCTAGCTGTCCGTGACTTTCAAGGTTGCTTTGAAGTCCCCCATTAGAATCCACGGATGCAAATGAAAACCCCCACTTTGATGCCTCAAGTAATCCCAAATGTCCTGCCTCGCTGCTGGGGTATTGTGACCATACCAGAATGTAATTGTGATGTTGAAATGCTGATGGATAACGAGGACTCTGCAGGTTATCCATTGCTTGGTAGTATGGCAGCATTGCACATCGTAAATTGCAGGGTCCCACCCAATGATAATTCTAGCCGTATGATTCCCAGTAGCATTGGAGATGAATCTCCATTTGTTTAAATCTAGGCCAGCCTGCAAGCTATCCATCCTTGCGAGCTGAATCTTAGTTTCTACCAAACTAAACAAACTTAGCTTATTGTTCTTAATCCATTCACGAACAAATTTTTGTTTTTTGAAGCCACTAATGCCTCTAATATTCCAGCATCCTATTTTAACCATTAACATGAATTAAAAAAAATATCTACAAATTGAAAGGGAAAACATAACTATGGGAGAACCTTCAGAGGCGTGATGCCTCTTTTTTCCCCTTGCCTCCTTTCTTCTTTCTAACTTTGGTGAAGGCCGTAGGGGATGTGTCCCTGTTGCCTGGGTTATCTCCATAGACAGCGTTAGTCTCACTGCTCACTTCTTCATCCTGTGATGACTGGCTTTGTAGCGAGGCTATCTCATTTATCGAGCATAAAGGAAGGATGCTCTCATGCATTTTGCCCTTTCTGACCCTAACCTCCTCATCATCTATCGTGTGAAGGTCCTTCTGGTCCTTCTTCATCATCCAATTGTCCTCCCTGTCTTCGTGGGGAGCATGATCAGTAGCTCTTGCCAGAATGTTGGGAGTCACTTTGGGTTGCTCCGGGATAGGCTACGGCTGCACACGAGTGGGCTTACTGCTCGTCTCTGGAAGCGTCTTTGCGAAATCTTTCTCAGGACCCTTGTGCGAGATCCTATTCCCTCTCGCAGTCTCATCTTCTAGAGCTTTAGGGCATACATGTCCAAAAAGCTTGCATTTTTCACACCTTGGGGGTCTCCATCGTACTCCACAGCTAGGTGCATCGGCTCTTTGGTGAAGGGGGTGTTAATACTAAACTGGTTAACAAATGGCAATGCAGCATCAATCTCCACACACTCTTGCGTAGTCCAGTCTCGTGCAACAGAAAGTTTGCTCATCACAGGACAAAGGTCTGCCCACTTGACGGGCGACAGCACTGAGCCCTTTCCTGGACCATAAAAAAGAAGGGGAGGCCATGGATACGGATCCACACTGGCAACTTTGAGATGAGATTTTTGTCGAAGACAAATTGAGGATGCCATTGCTGCAAGATCATCGTTTTACCACCGAACATCCATGGTCCTCTTTCCAAAATCACTAGCATTTGGTCTTCAATTTTGAATCTAAACAACCAAAAGCCGTTTGCAGTCGTCATTACAGACTCAAGCCCTCCAGACTTCCAAACTCTGTTGGTTACTGTATTCACCGTGTGGTAGTTCATCCTAAAGCCAGGGAAAAACCCCACCATGCACTTGTTCCACTGCTCTACATTTTCTTTGAGCATGTCCTCCGTCAGTTCACGTTGGTCTCCTTCTTCAGCTCTTGAGATGGGGTCTAGGGTGAATCTGGTACTAGCGTTAGTAACCTTGACCCTGTCTGCCCATGTAGTATGCTGGGGTTGGGGTGTCTAGGAGGTGTGAGGTTTGGTTGAGGGGTGGTGTTTATTTTTTCCTTTGTCGGCGGCCATTTCAGGAAGGCAAGATAAAGCCTAGTGGGAACAGTAAGAAACTAAGGGGTTAGAGTAGCTCTCTTGTCCACTGGGTTCAAAGGGGTGGTCTGAAAATAGTCTGTGGTGGCTGCTAGTGGGCAGGTTGGTTACAAGGTTTTGTGGGTGAGTATTCAGAGTAAAAAAAGGCTAGGAGGTTTGATTAGTGTTACCTTTGCAGTATGCTACAAAGGTTACAAGGAAGAGGTGTCAGCGTTGGGAGAGGTAAAGGTTTGGTTGGGATTTCTTTGTCGCCGATGACTGCACCGACGAGGCTGTTGATGGCTGCGGGAAGGTTTTAGGTTTTTGGGAGCATCTCTCTCTACTTTCTCTCACTAAAAAATCACATAATGCCCCCTATTAATTCTTGAGTCCCTCCAAACATATAAGATTTTGTTTTAGTTTTTTCCATCCTTAGTACTATTTTGTTTATTTCTTTTAATCCATCTTATTTGTGAATCAATTTTTTAAAAAATATTTCTATATGAAAATCTACACTCTTCTCTTCTAGTTAAAACTTCATTTTTGGAATTTTGAACCATGTACCTAAATCTAAAATAGTTTAGGATGTTTCATCCTTATTTGAGATATTTTTTTCTAAGTTTCTTCTTTGATTTAAGTGATTCTCCCTAACACTTTTATCACTGGAATCCTCATATCTTCAAGTTTTTTTTTCACTTTGATCTAAGATCATCATTAGTTTCACTTTTAGAATCAAGTCTTCTTGAATCTTTAGAGGAGTTTAGGACAATACCCGAGAGGAGTTTATCTCTTATTCCTTAACAAGGAGACATGTTACATGTCATGAATTTTGGACAAATATAGAGGTATAACCAATTTATAAGTCAATTATGTCAAATCAATTTAATAATCTCAAAAAATCTATTTTATCTTATCACCAACTTTTTCTTCATGCCAAATCTCAACAAATGCTTATACGGGGCTATCTTTAAAAACACATTGTCACCAATTTCAAACTCAAGAGGTCTATACACATTTCTTTATCTATCTTCAATGTCCTTCATCTTGTCTCTTATAACTATGATATCACGTGAAGTAATCTAAACTGATTTCAATCCAAACAATCTTTTTTTGCCAATCTTTTCCCAACGCATTTGCTTATGACACCTTTTATCATATAAAGCTTCCTAAAAAGTCATTTCCTTTATTTCATGATAGCTATTATTGTAAGTGAATTTTGTAAGTGGAAACTTATCCTCTTATTTACCTCTAAAGTCTAAAACATATGCTCTTAGAAAAATTTTCAATGTCTAAATTGTCCTCTTAGACTACCCATCCATTTGCGAATCAAAAGCAAATTTTAAATTCAATTTTATACATAAAACATGTTAAATTCTAGGTTATAAATGAGAAGTAAACCTATTGTCTTTATCTAAACAATTGACAAACGAACCCGTAAAGTCTTATTATTTCTATCATATACAAGTTTGTTTATTCATCCACTGAATTTGTCATCTTTATAGTTAGAAATAATGCTATCTTGGTAATATCATAGCAATTGGTTGCTATTCTAGGGATAAGAATATTGATTAAAAAAAAATTGAAATAGCAAGATGGTCTAAACCAGACAAAAAACAAGTATTGACTTTCCTTTTATATAGGTAAGAGGTGATGACGTATAAATAGAATAGATTGATCTAAATTAGGATCCCTTGATGATAGATATTACCACTTGTATATTAGCAACATCAACTTAATTTAAGAAAAGAGAATCAACAAGCCATTTATAGAATTTTAGTCCTCAACAAGTAGAGGTACCATTAACATAAATATTTAAAGAGAAGAGATAGTTAGATAAACCCCCGCCTAGAACAGTAGTAGTTACATCTAATCCATATTTTGTCTTGCTGTCCTAGAATAGATTGTAAGGTTGTTGAAAAAAATGATGGTTGAAGCATCTTATTCAACCCTTAGACAAGTGAGAGTAGTCATTTTAGTTCACTGGATCAAAAGGATAAGAGAGATATGTTGTACCACCTTCATAGGAAGAGAGGATGTTAAGTTACCAGGGCATTGGTTGAGAAAAGTATAATAGGTGATAACTTAGATGTTAGTGCCAGTAAAGTCTCGTGTTGACTATACAACTCAGTTGTTAGTTAAGAGTGTCCACTTCTAGTGGTAAACTATGAAATAAAGAAGGTATGAGGAGACACTTATATGGAGAGACTTTAATGAGGAGCTTGAGAAGAGATACTACTCATATCAACATGAGAAAGACAAGAAATAAGAGTTTTTAGACTTATAACATGAAGAAATGGATGTCTTGAAGTATGAGAGGAGATTTTAAGATTTATCTATTTTTCTTTCTTATCTTCCCTTAAAGTGTTATCGTTTATAAAGGTTTTTAGATGAGTTTCGACATTAGTTGAAGATGGTACTAATAGCCTTGCCATTTTAGTTAATCTATGAACCGATACATATTGCTTTAAGGATAGAGAGTGATATGGGATATACCAAGATAAGAAAGTGAATAGAGTTAGGTAGTGGGGATCAGAGAAGAGACCTTATATACTCCACTAGTAAACTCTTCTAACCATAGGGAAAACGGATAGTCTCTAAGGCAGTTTCACAGTAAGGAGAGTCTTACTGATAAGGGATAATGTAGGGGTTTTAGGTAGATTGAAAGTAGGGAATCCTCTAGAGGTTCAGCTCAATAGAGAAGTAGCACTATAAAAGGGTCTTCTAAAAAAAAATCTATCCATTATATGAGAGGTGTGGCTTAAGAAACCCCAAAGATTATTCAACAAATTTAGGTAAATGTTTAGGGAAAGGATGTTTTTAAATTAGGGATATAAGCCACAGGAAAAGAGATTGTCCTCATAGAAGTGTAGGAAGTACACAAAGTCAAAAAAAATATTATACAAATTCAACAACATTCGATCACTATTAATCGACCAACGAGGCCTACCCAGTTTAGGATGAGTGTTATTTGAGGTCAACCTAAGTTCTAGGAAGAAGGGACTGATGGTAAGGGTTTTCCATGTCTTAGGAGGATATAAGAGTTGTACCTAATATGGTGCCAAGGTGCATTATAATTAAAGTCGATGCAAGTTTATGCTTTAATTGATCTTAGAGCTAGTCATTATTCTATAGCATATCAAATTATATATAAATTACATGTATTGCCTAGTAAATTAAACATAGGGGTAACAATTAATATTTCTTAATGAGTATATAGACATTGATAACGTGTATAGAAGGGTGAAATTATATATTAAAGGGTTAGAATTAAGGGTAAATCAAATGCCTTTAGAATTATGTAATTATGGTATGAGCTTGAGAATGGATTGGTTAAGTAAATATAGAACATAAACGAGTTATTTCACTAAAACGATGATAATTCAAGATATAGGTGGAAAAATGTAGTATTTAAGGAAAATAGAAATATAGTTCCAAGTTGTTTAAATTATGTAATAACAATTGAGAAATTAATTAGGAAGGCATGTCTAGTCTTTTTAGCCCACGTGAAGGAAATAGAAAAGAGTGTAGAACTAGCCAATATTCTTATTACAAGGGAATACTTGGTTGTGTTCTCAAAGAATTACCTAGATTATCTCATTAAAGAGATTAAAGTTTCCATTGATAACTTCCTAGGAATCAGTCTTATAGTGCAATCCCCATATAGGATGACACCTATAGAATTGGATGAATTAGAGTTCAATTGCAAGAGATATTGAATAAGGGATTCATTCTATCTAAAAATTATCCTTAAGGAGCTCCAGTATTCTTCATAAAAAAGAAGGATGATAGTTTTCGTTTAGACATTGACTAACGCTAATTAAAACAGGTAAGTAAAGAGAATAAATACTTAGTTCCGCGGATATTGATTTGTGTGATTAATTGAAGGGTCTTAGGGCCTTTTTTAAGATAGATTTAAAGTCTTAATATCACTAGTTGAGGATTAAGGATAAGGATATACAAGAAACTTCTTTTAGAACTCATTGTGGATATTATGAGTTTTTAGTCTTGCCATTTTGGTTGACAAATGCTCTAGTATTGTTTATGGATTTGATGAATAGGGTATTACAAATATATTTATTTAATTGTGTGGTGGGATTCATTGATGATATATTAGTGTATTCAAGTTATTATATGGAACACAAACAACATTTAAAAAGTGTGTTACAAGCTCTAAGAGAGCATAAATTGTATTCTAAATTAAATAAATGTGAATTTTGGCTTAAAATGGTGGTATTTTTTTGAACATATCATTTTAGTAGAAGGATTATTTTTAGATCCAAGAAAGGTGGAGCAATTAAAAATTGGTAAAGGCTGATAAATATAATGGAATTTAATAGTTTTTTTTTTTGGGATTGGGAGGGTAATAGAAGGACTTATTGAAGGATTTTTCACAATAAGATCTCATCTAACCTATTTAACTTGCAAAGAAGTTAAGTTTGTTTGTTCAAAGAAATGTGATGAGAGCTTTTAAAACTTGAAGAGAAGGTTGATATTACCCTCAATATTGTTTTTTCCTTCAAGGGTAAAAGGATTTGTTATATATAGTGATGCTTCTCAAAGGGGACTAGGGTGTGCATCAATGCATAAAGTATATTACCCTGTACTTGATATGGAACTTGTAGAGGTGGTGTTTTACAAATCATTTGGAGAAACTATGCAATGAGCTATTTGTATAGGTCAAAATTCAAAATATTTACAAATAATAAGAGCTTAGAATATTTGATGTAAGAAACAGAGTTAAACATGCAATAAAAGATATGGGTGGAATTGATAAAAGACTATAATTGTGTTATCAAGAGTAGTCTGGGAAAAACAAATATAATGATTGATGTTTTAAGCTGAAAAAGAAAAGTAGTGGTAAGTAATATGAAGAATCAAATATAAGAGTTGGCAAAGTTGAAGAGGATGTGATTATAATTAATTATAGAACTAGAACGGTGATTATTGACTCAGATAAAAATCTACTATATATTGCAAGATAAAGTAATAGAGGCTTAATTAGCGGATGAAAAAGTGAAGAAATTAAAGGAAAAGATAGGCAAAGGCATTGAAACACTTTTTTGAATATTCTTAGATGGGTAGGTAATAATAGGCTAACAGGTTTACCTACTAAAAAATAAATCTTTTAAAGAAGAGTGCTAAGAGACTCTCATAAATCTTGTTTTACATCTTACCCTAGAAGTACCAAGATGTATAAGGACTTAAAAAGTATTATTGGTGGCCTAACATGAAAAAAGAAATAGCAAAAATTTTGTTAAATTGTGGGATTTATTAATAGGTGAAGGCTAAACATCAGAGCCTAGCAGGTGAGTTACAACCTTTATCAATTCCTGAGTGGAAATGGGAACACATCACCATTGATTTTTTGTTAGGGTTTCTTAAGGGCAAAAAAGGTAATGATGTTGTCTAGGTGATTATAGACTAACTGATAAAGTTCATTTTGGTTTTACCCATGAAAATGATAGATTCAATGGATAACTTAGCCAAGTTGTGTAAAAAATAGGTTGTAAAGCTACATAGTGTATCAATGTCAATCATTTCGGACAAGGATCTAAGGTTTACATTACGATTATAATCAAGCTTACAGTAGGCTTTAGGAACAAAAGTGAACTTAAGTATTACATTTCTTTCTTAGACTAATGGTCGGTCTAATAGGATTATTCAGACTCTTGAAGATCTTTAGAGAACATGTGTATTAGAATTAAGAGGTAATTAGAGAGATATTCTTCCATTAGTAAAATTTATGAATAATAGCTACCAAGCCATTATTGGTATGCCCTCGTACGAAGCATTGCATGAGAGAAAATACTCCAATCTATTAGAATGAAGTTAGAGAAAAGAAGTTACCGAGTCTTGAAATGGTTCAAATAACTATTGAAAAGGTAATGGTATAATTAGGAAAAGAATAAAGAAAGCACAAGATAAACAAAAAAAACATTTATGAATAATTAAAGAAGATCTTTAGAGTTTTAGGAGTAAAATAAGGTATTTTTTAAAGTGACATCATCGAAGGGTATCATTCAATTTGGGATAAAAGGAAAACTAGCTTTAAGATACATTGAACCTTTAAAGATCATGAGAAGAATCTGACATATAGCTTATGGATTGAAATTGACCACATAATTGGATAAGATCTATAATGTGTTTCATGTATCATTTGTAAAAAGTGAAAGTAAACCCATCAAAGGTCTTACCATAATTATCTATTAAAGTCAAAGAAGATTTAGCTTTGGAAACCAAGCTTATCAAGATTCTGGATTAGAGTGAAAAAAGTTAAAGAACAAGATATTTCTATTAGTTATTAGGACGAGTGTAACGAATAAGCTCTCAAATTGAGGAAAAAACATGGGAAAGGGAAACAAAGATGAAAAAGAAGTACCTGTAATTGTTTAAGGATACAAGTATGAGTCTAAATTTCATGGGAAAAACCCTAATATAGATTGAATGTGCAAATTAAAGAAATAGCTTAAATTAAGAAAAATAAATAAGATATATATATATATATATATATATATATCGGGGTAAGGATATGAAAATTAACTCGAAAAATATTATTTATAAATATTTAGGGTGAGAACTTGTAAAACTGATACAATTTAAGAATTTCATCAAATTCTAAAGAAAGTATATAAGGAGATCTTAACAAGTAAACATAAAAATTGAGATTGATAATTACAATAGAGCATGGAATATACACCTTTAAATTTTTCAAAAAGTAAAACAAATAAATAAATAAAAGTGGAAAAAATGTTTGGAAAATAAAAAAAATCAAAATATGAATAACATTTGAATGGAAATGAATTGTGAAGAAATAAAGTTGTTGAGATATAAATTATTAAATCTCAATATCACTTGTTAAAAATTAATATTAAAATATACCGAGACTAGAAAATAATATTTGATAATCATAAAAAATATTATTCAAAGGACATAATGGGAGAGTGACAAATTGTACCATTTATTTATGCCTGGTTATGGTTGACCATGAAAGGAGAAAAAAGAAGGGAACACTTTATTTTTTCTTAAAAACCCTAGAGGCAAACAAGAGTAAAAAGAGAGTTAGTGATGTTAAAGTATTAAACAATAAAATCCTTTAAGATTTAGAGTGTTCTTTAGAGGAAATTTGGGAGATTAAGTATTTAAACTATAAAATTATTTAAGATTTGTTTGTTCGTGAGAGGAAATTTAAGGGATAAAACAATGAAGGAGGTGATGAAGCATTATTTGAATTCTTGACTTGACAATATATGTGTTTATGAATTTAAAGTGATGAAAATGCATAAAAGATAACCAAGAAAAGAGAAGAAGGGTGTGATTAATAAGCTATTAGAAATGAGGCAGAATAATTTTAAAATTGTTTTGACAACAACATAATGTATATAACATGGCAAAAGAATTGATTTTTCATAAGGATGAATTAAATCGTGATGTAGGAGTGTTTATGAATTCATTGATGAAACTACATAGTTTATTAACTTGGAATTTGAGGAAGTAAAACATGAAAATGGAGGGATTCAAAGTTACTCTCTTTATAAAACTCGTAGCCTTAATTGTAAGATATTTAAGGAAATTTACCTTTCTTGATTTGCAACTTTATAGGTTCAGATATAGGTTAATAATTGAGAGAGGGTAAAGGCAGACCGTGTAAGACAATTACCACTCACTCAAAAATGGGCAGTTTAGATGGCTTTCAAGGTAAAATTGGGGTTTTTTTTTCTTTTCAATAGACTTATATCCTCATGTCATAAACTTCCTAGGGAATAAATCAAAATTTAAATGAAACTTTATAATGTAGTTATAAACAAAACACCAAACAATGCTCAAATTATGAAATCATGCCAATTTTGATGTAGGTTGCATTTTGTTAAAGAACATAAGAAAAAGGATTTAATGAGAGTGTAAGGCATATATTTAAAGAAATAGAGATAATAATAAATGAAATGGTTAAAGAGGAGTTATATATATATATATATATATATATATATATATATATATATATATATATATATATAATTTAGAATAAATAAATGCTCATAAGTAATAATATAATATGCATCTTGGTGCATAGGGAGCCATAAGACCTAGTTACTAGTCGGGACTACCAGTTAGTCTTTTGCAATAAGTAGTTTCCAAAACCTTACACCTTTATATTTATCATTAAAGTTTTTAAGTATGTTACTAACTAAACTTGGTAGTTATGTATACAAAGTGATTTCGGTAGCCTATGTTTATGTAAAAACAAATTGATGTGTGTGGAATGTTGGAAGACATTGATTAACTATTTTAGGTTTTGGATGGTTAATGATATCAATAGGATTTCATTGTTACCAGCATTTTAGACAAATTTGATTATTTATTCGGGTTTTGGATAACTAACAATGTCAATGAGTTTCTATTATTACTATCATTTCAGATAAATTTGATTCGCTATTTAGGTTTTGGATAGTTAATGGTATCAATGAGGTTTCTATAAGTACCAATATTTTTTAATTTGATTAGCCAATCTCAAATAATTGGAGCAATTATTGATGTTAGCAAAGATTTTTAACATCAACAAAGTTTCTACCAATTAAGAGAAAGTAATACAGAGATTAATTATTTTGATGTCGAAAATAGTTAATGATATAAATGAATCGCATTAATAATGACAATCACCTCTAGTTTGGTTAATTATATGGATATGGAAGTTAATGATATTAAAGGTTTTGACACTGGTAATTTAATTGTTAAACCATTTATGGATAAGATTTGATTAACTATTTCAGGGAAAGAATAGTTAATGATATCAATTAGTCATATTGATATTGACATTTTGATATACCTTCTTAGTATTAAGAAACTCATGATTCTAAAAGAAGTCATTAGCAATGATAATTATTTCCAAACAAATGGGACAAGTTAATATTATCAAATAGAAATTACCTTGTTATAATTTGAGAAATTATGTTAAACAAATAAATTATTTTGTATTGCATGGATACCTTTAAATGAAATTATTTTATGTAATTGGTTAGGATATATATATATATATATATATATATATATATATATATATATATATATATATATGAGGAGTATGATGAGTCTTGTATTTCAATTGAAATGTTTAAGAAGTCATTGTTTTGCATTATTAAAATCCTTTTCATTATTTCAATTCATATATGCATGTTATTTGTCATTTTAGGTATATCGGGTTCACGCTAGGAATAAACTTAATTAGTCATCTTTTGTTATTTTAGCATGAAAAATATTTTGTAATCTAATATACATATTTGCAAAGAAAAATTATATAAATTATAGATTCAAATGTATGACTTAATCTAGTGTTTAAGATTCTAAGTAATCATCGAGCTATACATGTTGTTAAGTATAAATTTTTTACTTGAATCATACTATATGTTGTTAGTATAATTGAGTTAGTTTGTGTAATGAAATTCTATAAAAACTTCTATAATGTCTTGTTATTATTTAATTTATATTCAATTCTAATAAAAATATAAAGTGTTGAGTTGATGATGATAAATTGTTTGTGATCCAGGATTATTGAACCAAGTTATGAAATAATAAAATTATAAGTATAATGAAATTTAATAGATAACCTAGGACCTCTCGATATAGAAGAGACTCTGCTAGAATTTAAGTAAAAATCTCGATACAAGTAAAAAACAAATTCTTGAAATTCTCAATTACATGCATATGTTGTTATGAAAATTAGGACTATTATAATTAATATATCTATAATTACCTATATTGCATCATTCCTATTATTTCCTTTAGGTATACCAAAAACAAAATCCATTATAATGTTTTCATTTCCACTAGGGTATTAAAAGTGGTTGTAATGGACTTACAAGTTTTTAATATTCTATATTTACTTGTTGGCATACCTCATATTTAGCCACCAATAATAATATTTCAAATCATGATACATATGGGTGCTTTCAGGACGCATAATAAACTTAGAATTATAGGCATTATTAGTACTTCATTTTTTAGATTTATATTCTTTGGAAAATATATTTGTTTGGCCATCATCATCTCACCTTCTAAAACTCAAAAGGGTTGAGATGATATATCCTAAAAATATCACTTTATTAAGCAAAACTCACATCCAAACAGTTTAGAGGTTATACACAATAATGAGAATTTTATCCTAAATTTCACAATATTTTAGAAATTTATCAAAAAAGAAAAATTAAGTTTATGGATTGACCTTTTATGGTGTTTGGTGTGTCTATAATCTACTTGAACCAAAGTTAGAGGACCTTTAGAACAATAGCAACATGTGTACCACGCACCACCACCTATATCAGTACATGGATTCATGTGTTGTTGTTATTGGAGGAGAGTGAGATAATGGATCTCATGTTTATATGTCTCTTCTTTGCTCCTACACTAAAAGTGATTTCCCTAAAGTTTTGGTCCTTTTGTTTTTCTCCTTTTTCTTCACTGCTAGTTTTTTCATATATTATTCTCTACTATGATAGATTATTACAAGTTTGTCATTAAGATTGTCTAGTGTTATGATGGTCATCATGGGTTATTGATCATGTAAAATGTTGTTCCTTAATCCTTAATTAGGTTGGAAAGATGAATTTGCTTCTATAAAGGTGGCCTTATTGTTGGGTTAGACAATGATAGGTAATGGGTGTTTAACTAGTCTTTGAGAGTGAAGTTGTCATTAATGCTGTTGATATCTCTTTAATGTGATAAAGATAAAATAATTGGCTCTAAGGAAATGTAGGTGGTAGGTCTGCTACTATAATGGAGAAGAGAAGAGCAAACAATATTAAAGAAGTATGAGAAAAGGCTTTATATGATAGAGAATGTAGAGAATATTTTTTTTCTTTTGTTTTTATTTATTTATAGGTGTTTGATTGTGTTTATATATATATATATATATATATATATATATATATATATATATATATATATATATATATATATGATTTAATTAATCCCCTCTCTTTAATGTGTATAACTACCTATTTGTAGGCGAAATAAATGTTTTTTTTCCTTCCAAATGTTTGGTCACCATGTCACTTAACTTAATTTTGATAATTTATTTGTCTTTTGCATTTTTATCCCTGCTATCCATTTATTATATCTTTTATATTTTCTTATTGTTTTGAGTATTTGTTTTCTTTTTAAAAGAAAAATGTCTACATTTATTCAACGAGAAGTATTAATTAATAATTTTGAAATAGACACATTAATGGCTAAATGTGTTGAAATTAAGTTTTTGAATTTTGAATTCTTTTGAAAAGATACTGAAAATGCTAAAAATTATGCAAATACATAAAAAAAAATAAGAATCCTATAAAATCCATTCCCAAAGCAATTCAAGAAAATATTTTAATATAGAGAGTAAGTGTGATAGACCATCATTTATTAGTATATTAAATGATTTTTTTAAGTTCAATGCTTGTTTTAATGACGACCTAAACCTATAAGGGTCTCTAAACATAAATTCACACTAAAGCCATGGGTCTAAGCCTAAGTGATAGGCATGCAACCTAGCATTAAGGCAATGTGATAGGTCTAGGTGCTAGGTGTGCACATGACACTGATGGGTCCAAACATGTCATTTGAGCTTAAGTATGGACTTGGTACTTATGGGCTCAAACAAGTGTGCACTTCATACCATTTGAGTTTAAACAACATGTTAGGCTCATGGCATGATCCAATGCCTTCTCAACCTTGCTTTGAGGCCTAGACCCAACACCTAATCCTTTACAATTTTTTATCTGACCCAAATCTTTTTGTTTATATGTTTTTTAATTAACACTTTTTGGTGTACAAGAGTTTCTTATAACCTACTACATTTTTATTTCATTCATATATGTGCAAGGAATATTTGACCTTCATTAATGTTTGTGTTATGAATATTTGTCCTTCATTAATATTTGTATAAGGGATATTTATCCTTCATTATACATATTGAAGAGATAGTTATCCTTCATTAATATTATAAAGATTAAATGACTTTTCAACCCCCTAGTTCAAGTAAAAAGACATGTTTTTTTGTTCATAAGTTACAAATACCATTTGAACCGCCAATATAAAGGATTCATAATTTTTACTCTCAACATATGCAAATCATGCTTTTAGAATTTAATGCTCTTTTACACATATATTATATTTTTTCTCTATAAAAATATTTATTTAAACATATAAGGGTCCTCAAATCCGTAATAAAAAATAGTTTTACTAATGTTAAGATTCTTACATCAAGCCACCACTTTTCTATTCTATGGAGAATGGATCCAACATCATGTACACTTGATAAATATTTTGTCCAACTACCAAAAAACTATATTCCCAAGCATATTGAGTTTTAAGACATCATTAATTAGAGATATTTTTAAGGAACTAATGAAAAAGTTATTAGTTCTTTTAGAACTTATTTTTTATATTTACAAGTCACCCTATGATAAATACTTAAGACATATCTTAGCAAAGATGCATGATGGATATCCCCACCATCACAAGCACTTCTGTCTTGCAAGACCATTAACAATTTATTAATCAAGTATAACTTCTCACTTAGACAATGTTGGCAACCCAAGGGAAAAATCAAATTTTGCCACTCCAACAAATCTTATCATCCTTAACAACATCTTTTACCGAAAACCACTGTCACTAGTTGCTCCTATATCTTATAAGTAGTTACACTGCCTTTATGAATCTAACCAGGGTAGCATTTAAGAGAGTGTTTTGCCCTAACATTCACAAAGTCCCTTAAGGATCATTCATGCCACTGTGATATCCATGCATAAAGTTGGTAATCAAGACATATTCCTTTTTATTATTGCAAGATCAACATAAGTTACTAATTTCATTATTCCTCGACATACTCTTTAAGTTTCATAAAACCTAGTATGACTAAGAGACAGTTGATATTTGAGTGTATTTAGGAAAATGTCTATAACACCTACTAGGTGCAAGGTTCTCTCTTGTTTAGATGATTGTTAAATACTTGTATCCTTTAGGAGTATATCTTTATAAAAATTATCTTGAACAAGGTTTGTCTAACGAATAGTCTTCTTATACCTGAAATTGATAAACTAGTAGTCTTCACAATGAGTTTTAAATTCCTAAGCTTATTGGATGCTAACTCTAGGTACCTTTAAATCCCTATACACCCAAATAAAGAGAAAGAAACATCATTCATAACTAAAAGAGAGATGCTTTATTACAAGGTAATGTCTTTTAGATTAAAGAATATTAGGGTCACCTGCTTGCAAATGATAATTAAAGTGTTCAAGCACCAATTAAGAAAGATTATGAAAGAGTATGTGATTGATATGCTAATGAAAAGCATAATATTTGAGCAATATCTTGTAGACCTAAAAGAGTTCTATTTTTATAATGAATCAATATCAAAAGAAGTTTAATGTCCCTATGAAAAAAACAAGGTTTTGGGGTTCTTCAAAAGTAGTAGAGAGACAAAGCCTAACCATATCATAATACCAACAAACTAGCCTTTTCGACAAGTCCTCCAAACATGACTTATTTAGGTGTTTAACTAGGTAATCACTAGAGCTCTATTAGTTTGGCCTATGATACATACTTAAATCAGTTATAAAGGGGCACAAGTTATTACATTATATTGCTGGTATGTATTAAATATATATAAATAAAACAAGAGATCATAAAAGATAAATTAAAATTAAAATAATATGGAAAAAATTAATATATGGAAACAACCACAAGGTTTTTTTTTTATTATTAAATTTGTGCTTTTGCTTAAAATAATTGATTCAAATATAATTGTACGTTTAATGAATTAAAATACTCTAAGGGATATAATTTTTTCTTTTTGCAAATTATCTATTTTTTTTCTTGAATAAAAGATTTATAGAAGATATATATATATTTAAATTTAAAATTTTGAAAGTAAAAATAGTTTTCTTACAAAAAATCATGATAATAAATATTGAGATATGATATTTCATAATTATCATAATAATGATCAATTTTACATATCTAATTTCATTCAATTATTAAAAAAAAAATAACATAAATAACTTCATGTATTCTTGTATTAAATTGGTTATTATATGAGTATTGGTTATATTGATATTCACAAGTATTATTTTTACTCAAATATTTATATTAACTTTTCTATAAAAATAAAATATTTGAAAATATAACAAAATTATTATATTTGTATGTTATAAATTGTATAAACTCTCTCCCATACTTATACACAAAATATAGTTGTTTTTGTTTTTAAAAGTGATTTTTACTTAGAAATTTATTAAAATTATATATTTTTATTTTTAAAATTTTATTTTTAATATTTATAAATTAAAATTAAAATGACCTAAAAATATAAAAAATAATTTTTTTAAGAAATACTTTTTAAGTGATTCCAAACAGTACTTACATATTTATATACTTCATATATTGCTCGTCTCATTCTCTCGCGTGTAACTTCCGTAGAGACTCAAACGAAATAAAAGAAACCCCTCTTTCACTCACTCGTTCTTAACAAGAACAGCAGCAGCAGCAGCAAAGACAGGGAAAACTCAGACAGACAGATACATGAAAAAAATCAAATCTTGTTATTGTTTCACTTCACGAAATTCTATAAAGAAAGGGAAAGATCTTGTTCCTCTACAATAATAATGTCCTGTTTGTTGTAGCGGACAAGGTAATCCGATTGATAGATTGATTTCAGACAACTCCTTTTTTCTTGGTCTGAATTGTGTATGGTTTGTTTTCTTCAAGTCTATTCTATGAATCAAGCTTTCTTTTTGGGTTTTGATTGATACCCATTTTCAATTAGGTACTAAAACGGAAAGGGTTTCTCTTATATTCCCTTTATTCTTTATATATTCTACAAGTTTCTTTGTTCTTTTTTTTCGTGATTTTTTTTACCGGAGCTTTTTAAAGGGTTTTTGGGGTTTGAGAACTGGATTTTGAGTGCTTATTGGGAACTTTGTACTGGTCTGTTTTTGTAGGGTTTTTCTGGATCGTAATTGGGAACTTATTGAATTACCTGATTTTGGACTATTTAGGGTTTTGATTCAAGAGCAAAGCACGAAATGAGCTGTCTTTCAAGTGATTGGAGTGGTGGATTGGACAATTTTTGCTCGTCATTAATTTGAAATTTTTCCTAGTGATACTGTTGAGCATTGCTTGTTTGGGCATGGAAGAGGATTGTGCGTTTAGGATTGTCTGATAGAGATCAAGAATCAGTTTTGTTTTTGTACTTAAGGGCAAAGATTTCTGGGTTTTGGATGTTTTGTGCTTGATCTTGAACTTGGGAATGGTTTGTGTATTAGAGTTTGGTTTTAAGGGAAAGGAGGTGACAGTTCTTTGTTGGCACAGAAGGCAACACAGAAAATCAGATTGTGGCGGATAATTTCATTTCACAAGAAGCCTTTGGTTTAACATAATTTAAGTAAAGTTCTTCAAGAACTCGAACTCTTACAACTGAGTTTTTGTTGAATTATTGCAGTATAGTGTAGTATACTAGCAGACTCATCAAGCGGATTGGTTTAGGGCTTTTTTTATAGAAGTTAATTGTTTTGAACGGTAAAGTGCTGTATTCCCGTGTCATTGAAATTAATTTCCTGTGAATTCTGTCTCACCAGTGTGTGCATTACGGTGAAGGGCATTGGTGGGTTTGGAACTTGTGGCTATTGGATGTGATTAGGTGTTCATGGAGAAGTGTTGAACCTGGAAATGAATGTGGGGACATGGTGCATGGAGAGGAGCATAGTTACTGGTCCATTCCCTTTCTGGAACTGTGCTGCTGGAAAGTAATTGAATCATTTTCTTTGTTGAAAGGTGTTGCTGTTTTGTGTTTTGGGATTCTGTTCAATGTCGCGTTGCTTTCCATTCCCACCACCAGGATATGAAAAGAAGGCCAGGAGTGATGATTTTGACCTACTAAAAAAGGTTAATACACTTGCCTTTACTGAATCACATTGCATAATTGGCTTGATATTTATTAGTGCCGTTAAAAGGAGTTATTTTCTGATTTACATTTAATTAAAACAATCCCAATGACAACCAATTTGATTTTCTATTGTTATCAAATACTTCCTAGAAGTCTTTACTGGTTTGTCTTAGTTTCACATTACTTTTAGATTTGTCACATAATTAGTTTTAAATGGGGACACGTAAACATTATTCATTTCCAAATGAAGCACATTTATTTTTGTAGGCTTCGCTTAGACAAAGATAAGAACTTAGTTGTGTGTGAATAAAGAGTTATGCTGTTAGTTTGGGTGCTAAAAGATCATGGTGGATGAGATGACAAAGTGGCATTAGCTGTTACTGCAATAGATAGTTTTATGCTTCTGATAAATTGATTGATTTTTGGTTTTATTCTTTAATCTCTCTGACTGTTGCCTTCTCAGTTATGTTATGGGAGTATAATGCATCCTGAGTAAGGCATTTTGTTAAAATTTAGAGCTGGTGTTTTTTCATTAATGAGTCTAATACCAGATTCTTTTGTTGTTCTCTACGTGAATTATTTATTTGTATTATTAGCTCAGATGAGCATATAAATTTATAGAAAGACTATAAAAATGGGTTCCAAAGGTATAGAAAGCTCTTCTATATAGTTCTGTTAAGGAAAGCTTTGTTCCCAAAAAGTCAAAAACTTTGGAAGTTACCTTCTTATTTGTCAATCAGATTTTCAACTTCCATGAGTGAGAAAACTATCATCTATGCATGAGTTTGCTAACGTTGTAGAGCCCTAATTAATTGAAAGCCTTTATTCTCAGTTCTGTCATTAATTTGAATGGATGACAAATGGTACATGTCGTTTTTTTAGTTGACGAATTCTGTATCTTGTTGAATAGTTAGTTCAATTTACAAAAGCTGGTTGCTTGTGAAATCCTATGTGGTGGTTTTTGCTTATTGCTGTACACTTGTTATGTTCAGGAATTCACATTAAGTGTTCATTTTCAGGCCTAGGTGGATAAATAGTTTTATGTTGTGGAATATCAAACAGCATGAGAAAAAATACAGTGCAAGTTGGAATGTGTTGCAGCTGTTGGGTTGAGTTTAATACCTACTGGGAAACTAGCATGAAATAATCAGAGCAGGACCCATTTGTGGAAAAAGATTGGGCAAGTCAAAGGGTTCTGTAATTAACATTTGGAAATGTGATATTCGAGCTAATTTTTACTCAGAGAAAGAAAGGCATAGGACAACTTAGATATTGGGTCCTGTAGTAATGGAGGACACCAAGGACAGGTTGAACATACTACTGACAACTAATGTAGACAGAGTGGAATGAGTATACCAGTATTCTTCCCCAAAATGAAAATGGATATTATTCCCTACTCTTATTCAAAAAAAGAAAAGGAAAGATGGGGAGAAACTTGAGATATGACTTTTTAAATGTTCAAGTATGTGACAGCTGTAACATAGCCTTTCCAACTTCTCAATTGAAAACTACCCTGTATGATATGTATAGGGTCTTACCACGTTGTAATTATCTCTCAACTTCTTATTGCTAATGAAATCAAACTTGTTTTGTTTGAGAACTCTAGGATTTTTGGTTTAAAAACACTTGTATTTGCCTTTTTCCCCTCAAGCATCAATGGAATATTGATGTTCCGGTTTCATCAAGATGCAAGGTGCATCTTGTACGAATATCGAGGGCAGGATAGAAAAATTTATGCCTTTCGTATCTATGATTCCTTAAAATTCTTTTTCTCAGTCACATCTACTGAGATCCGTCAAGGGATTGAAGTGTCAATGAAACTTTGTTATTCATGTTGGCTGCATAAATCCTGTTATTCATGTTGGCTGCATAAATCCTGTACAAAGATGAAAGACAGTATATAAAATTTCAAGAGTTTAACATCTAGAATTCCTTAGAAGTCATTTTCATGGCCAGTCCATTGAGAGCCCTCTAGGGATTGAAGAATTTTAATATTTATCCTAAACTTATTGTATGGCATTTTCTTTTCAAATTATTAGGTATTTATTTTATAGATTATTGAACTGCCATTAAAGAAAACTTGTGGAGGTAGAGAAGTACAGTACATATTTGATTCTTAAATCCTAAACTAGAAAATATTTTTTTGATTTTCCTGATGAGGAGATGAGGGTGGTATTAAACAGGGATTGAAGAATTTAAATATTAAATTGGGACTGAAAAATTAAATAGGGATTGGAGAATTCTAATATTACACACATCTAAGAATTCTAATAGTTCTACTGTATTAAATAGGGATTGAAGAATTCTAATATTTATCCTAAACTTATTGTATGGCATTTTCTTTTCAAATTATTAGGTATTTATTTTATAGATTATTGAACTGCCATTAAAGATAACTTGTGGAGGTAGAGAAATACAGTACATATTTGATTCTTAAATCCTGAACTAGAAAATATTTTTTTGATTTTCCTGATGAGGAGATGTGTGTAATACAAAATCTTGTTGGCATCACTGACTAGGGTGGTATTAACAGGTTTTACAAAGTTTTGTTTTCTTATGGTCTGGTTATTGATAGTAGATTTCTCTTTCAGGATATGCGGATTAAGTACCAGCAGTTTCCTTAAAACTTTTCTACTGAACTTCAATTTTTGGATACATTTGTTTGTTCTGAGTGTTTGGAGATGGGCAGTGCGTAAATGTGTCTTAAGTGGACAGTTTGGAGGGTGATTGTTTACTATTTTGATACCAGTGTTTTAGTTCATATGTAAATCTTGGTTTAAGTCTTTGCTCTGTTAATCCTATATGGAGAATGAGTTAGTAATTTCCTATTTCTATAATAATAGTAATAAAGATTATTACAAGCTGAAACTAAGCAATAAAAATGGGATCAGAACATACACCTTCTGGTGTTGGCTCCAATTAAAGTGTTCATGTAGTGTCTACTTTTTGCTAGAATCTATTCACCCAGGAAAATGTGATGAATTAACCTGCCTCAAACAAGAGATTCAGGGATTGTTTGTTAACTCGTTAGCTCTTGGTGCTTGAGCTCTTAAGTTAATCTTTGGTTTGTTGCTATTCCTGTTTCAGTGATTCCCATTGAAATGGATGAATTAATTGCATGTATCTACAAGCTCTATTGAAGATTAGGGGAGATGAGGTCTGCAGGGGTCTTAGTGAATTTAGCTGGCCTCTTTTACCTTGTCACATTTATGTCTAAAATGAAAATGGGCTAGCAAACCTAAAAAAAAAAAACTATGTTTTTTGCTGTTTTATTTTTGTTTGGCATTCATCACTCTCTTCTGGAGATGCACAGGCTTCTGAATTCATCAAGAACTCAAATTTCAGCAATTTATATGTTTCCATGCAAATGCTTTAATTTATATGTACCATGAGTCATTGTTGCTGATGAATTGAAAGATCAAATGTGGAGATTTGTCTCTTGCAGCAATGCTCCTTAGATTTGCCTCTGCTTGAGGAATTGTTTCGATGGATGAACGGGTTGATTTTTATACCTTTGTTTTTCTTATAGAGTTTCTAGAGTAATTTTTGTGTTTATATATCAGTACACGATGCTACTCCATAATTGTAGTTTATTTTCTTGCTCATATTTGGCTCTGTGGCCATTTATATCACTTTAAGTTTTATGATCTTCCTATTTTTGTTCCTATATTTAGGGTGCATAGAGATTTTTGTATTTCTACAATACCTGTTTCAACATTTAAGGTTGCAGATATTGGAGCTAGATTCCAGATATCAGGGATCCTGTTTGTTGTATAAGCATGGCATAGGCATGCTCTCAATGAGCTTTTATGTTTGGGATTGTAATGGTTTCTTCGTCTGATGGTTTCACTCTTGGTGTTCAGAAAGAAAAAGAAAGATGCTGTTATAACTATATTTAAGCTACTTTTGCACATGAAAAGGATGAAAATATCTTTGCCTAGGAGTATAGGGTTTCTGTTTGGGGCAGATAGGGTTATTAGACTTTTGAGCCTGTATTTCATAAGGTTCCCTTTCCTTGATGCAACTTTGTGGAGGTCTTGGCAGAAAGAAATGTTGGGTTGATTGTTTCTGGTATTTCTGTATATAAGGCTCTGGCTTGCTCATGGGCGTTTCTTATCTCTTTCATCTTTCTGATCTGTTCGTGTAATGCTTTTTATCATGTTGAAGTTGGCAACTGATAATAGGTACATGCCATCATTTGGGGACACAAGAGTTACCAGACATTCTGCTTATTTCATGGATAAAACTTAGGGCAGGCTTCAACTTCAAAGTTTTGATTTGTCTTGTTTGCATTTTATTCTCAAGTTTTTTGGTAGTGAAAGGGTATATATATTTTACATGATATGACTTTGTAATGGGTTACAGTATAATCAATGAAGATAGCCTGTCTCTGATTCTCTTCAGTTGAATAATTTATTTACTTTCCGAACTTTTCAGGAGGACAAAGAGAAGAAGAACAAGGAGAAGAAAGATAAAGAAAGGAGACAAGATAAAGAAAAGGAGGAGAAAGATAGGAGTGATGGAAAGCATAGGGATAAAAAAGACAAAAAGGCAAGGCATAGAGAGAAAAAGGAGAAGGATAGAGATAAGGATAAAGACAAAAGTAGTGCCTCAGATGAAAAGAGACTTCTGGGGCAAGCTATGCTTAACAATGGAGGAGACAGAGCCTCAGATGAAAGAAAACTTCCTGGGCAATCTAATGGTGGAGAGTTGTGCACAAAGAAGAGGAAGGAAAGGGATTATGATAAAAGTAGTGTCTCTGGCAACAAGAAAAATCCAGGACAATTTTCAGGTTATAACGGTCAGAAGCTCATTCAAACCACCAATGTGTCTCACCAACTTGAAGAGTCACAACAGCCGGGCAAGAGGGCCAGAGAGGAAGACAGAAAGCAGTTCTTTGAGAAGTTCACTGGTACAGATGCAAAAAGAGATGAGGGAATGGTTAGAATGGTGGCAAAGGTCCCTGGCAATTGGGTTGAAGGAAAAGAAAAGAACAATAGAGATGACGATAGAAAGGATGGGCAAGGAAACAGAGACGAGGCAAGATTTTCTGCTAGTCCTAAGAGACTTTCCAAGGCTAAAATTGATGGAATGCCAATATCAATGGAGAAAGACAATGAGAAGAAGATGGAAGGGAAAGATAAGACCAAACAAAAGGAAAGCGAGGATAAACGCAAAAATAGAGAGAGAAAAAGCAAAGAGAAGGATAAAGTCAAGGATAACGAGAAGAAAAAAGAGGAGAAAGCTAAGGAGAAAAACGAGCATAAGATGAAAGAGCCAGCTAAATTAAAGGAAAACAATATGTTTGACCTTGTACATGACCATACTGTTAAAAGCTCACATCTTCTCAAGGAGAGCACTAATAGTGTTGTTGGTGATATAAATATCAAGAAACAAAAGGACTCCAACGCAAATGGACTTTTGCATGGTAAGTCAAATTCAAATGTAATTGTTAAATTTTGTTAACAAATGTGCTTCTAACCAGCTTTTTGTGAATCCATCACATTCTTAAAGGATTGACCAGATACTTTTTCACCGAGATTAATCTATTATGTCTAGCAAGTCCAAACTACGTTGTGTTTTTATCAGCTAATGCATTTTGCTTCCTTTTGATTTCTGTTTCAGCTGATGATATTAAGCCTAATAAGTTGCCAAGACCTACTTCTTCCTTGCCTGTATCAGTTGAGAATGGAAGAATGTTGGGAACTTGCCAAATTCCCACCTCAGTTATACAAGGTAGGCAGGAGGCTGTAAATAGCGATAAGGTGGATAGTAAAGAACAGAAGATAAATGGTTTGATAGAAGCTCTAGCTCCACCCATCACCACCACGACCCATTTGCTATCAGACTCTTTAACAAAACCTTCACATTCAACTGCACAAACTGATCAAATAGCTGGAGTGTCTAGGAAACAACCCCATCCAGATTCCAAGTACCTGCTTGAGGTGCTCACAGTACCCAAAATGGAAGAGCGGTTGGATTTTGAGGACCAAGAATGGCTATTTCAGAGTACTAATTTCCCAGCAAAGAAGCTCCAGGATGGGTTTTCAGGGGTTGACGAGACACAACAGGTTTGGTCAGAAGCTCTGCAGATTGAGTCGGCTGATGTTTATGCACTGCCATACGTTATTCCCTATTGATGATTTATTCAGTTGGATATGGTTGACAATCCTGCACCGTCTAATGTAATAGAACCTCCATAGGACCACTCTGGAGAGAGGAATAGCAGCATCTGGGCCTGGGTTGGTTATTTGATTCTCAAGCTGCTTTTTTCTGATTCATTGGACAGTGTGGTCTGCAACTGCCTCGTTTTAGAGAGTAGTGGTGTGCATTCGTCAACTGCCTGACGTTGGAAAGTCGGTGAATGCAAATGATATCGGAAATCATTGTATACTGGAGGGTGGGCATTTCCTCCTGACACAGAATCACTAATTCTTTCAGAAATTGCAACTGAGCAGGGTTACTTGGTAGAGAAAATGCATACATAAGCTTGTGCAATTTTACCTTGTTTGCCTAAAGCCTAGTTCTTTCTAGTTGAAAATGTAAAAGAAAATGGCTGTGGTCTTGGCAACTCCACGAAAATTTTGATTTGTAACATACAAGGCTTATTTACAGGAAATGTCAGATAGAAGAAAAGGTAGTGGCATTCATTGATCCACCTCTCGTTACTGTTTCATATTCTTCATCATGTTTTACAACCTATGATGCTCACTGAGAAGGCATTTTTTGGTCATCTGGATTACATCCCCCATCTCACTTTGTTTCTATTGGTTCAAGTCTGTGAATATTTGTAGTATTTAACATGAATACACCGTGGTCATGATATCCACCGTTAGCTTAGAAATTTTTCTCAATGACTACTCGATTATTGTTTGGTTTATGTAGAGGAATACTAACATTTTTGGTGAAGTAGAGTCGCCTGCACACTGCGGAATGTAAAACTGGCAGAAGGTTTTAATAATTTTGCACATAAGAACAGGTTGGGGTTTAGAAACAATAATTCTCTATCAAGATTATAATCTAGCTACCTTGCAGTCTCAAGTGGTTCAAAATAACAAAATTGAGGGGGTGGGGGGGGGGGGGTGGATTTGGCACTCTCAATATCCTAAGAACAACACTGCTAATATATGTATAAATTTCATAGTCAAATTTGAAACTAAATCATATGATCATACATGCTAATAAGAGTTTCCTTAATAGCCTATTTGGAACTAAATTAACAAAAACACTAAAATGCTCACAAGAATCACCATGCACACTCAAATAACACTACTAGTTTCAATATTGAAAAATGGTTTTACCCTTGTTGGAAACATTATATGCCTTAGTTTTGGGGCAAGCTAGTCTTTTTAAATGGTATATTAGCTATTAAAGGATTGTTAGGAGGTATATGTCATGCCTCCAAGTCAAAAATAAAAATATAATTGTTGGATAAGAGTATTTGTCTATCTTCTTTTTTTAACATTAAAAAGATATTTTTGCCATTGACATCTAGGACAATATAAGTATTTAGAGGTGTTGATATTTATTTTTCGTAGTGTTATTTCTATTAATTCTAAATTCATAAAGTGCATTTTGGTCTTTTGCATTGAATAATCAGTTTTAAAATTCAAAAAGTTGTGGATAGCATATTTCAGTAGCCAAACTTGCCCTTTCTTCATCTTGTTGGAAATACCACCATGTTCTCTTCCTAGTAGTGCGACTAGTGAAGACTTAGGATAGGTGTTTTATCATCAGTGGTAAAAACGTTTCATTCTTATCTCTCCTCTCCTTAAAAGAACGCATTGTTCCTCTTTGGTTTTGGTTTTTGAGTTCCATTCCTTATTCTTTTATTTTTAATTTTTATTCTTGGTCCTTTTATAAAAATTTTGCTTGTTTTAAACTTATTCCTTCAAATGCAATTTTCAAATAATAGGTTTTTCCTTAGCCCTTATGTTAAAGTTTTATTAGTTCTCAATTTCATCAATCAATAAAATCTTATGATGTTATTTTTCTAGTTTGATCCCTTTTTTTTCCTTTTCAATTTAACTCTCAAATAAGAAAAAAATGGTTAGCCTCTAATCTATTTTGATTTCATCTTTATATTTTTAATTACAATTTTTTTTTTGTTTTAGATACTTATACATAATTGAGTTTTCTTCTTAGTGTCAACATTTAGCATTTGATTAGTTAACAATTGAGTTTTGTGGTTTTTTAATTTATAATGCTTACAATTTAATGAATCAGGTCGCTAGTTTGAAATGTTAATATGGGTTGATATATTTTCTTAGCTCATTTTCTTCTTTTTCTTATTTATGTTGCTTGGTTCAAGTTGCTAGTTTGAAATGTTGAAGTTAATGTTTTATAATATTTGGTTCAGGATCGTTGGTAAAATCTGAGTTTACTAGTTTTATCATAGATTCAAGGATAAAAAACTAGTTGTGACTAGAAGAATCGATTTTTTGCAACTTGTGCATCGTGGAATAAAAAAATATTCCAATTAAAAATTGATTACTTCTGGATATTTAAATATTAGCCTACTTCTAGGTCTAATAGTTATATAAGAAATTTTACCATTAATTCTCATGAATTAAAATTGTGAATAATTAAAATATTATGCTTTATTATTCTCTTAGATTTTCTTTCTCTAAGTGTGTGTGTGTGTGTGTGTCATGAAACTCCTATATCATATATACAAATCCCACTCTCAATGCATCCAAAAAAGAAAAATAATAAAAAAGAGATACATAAAAAAGATATCATTAAAGAGAGAAGAACAAAAAATCAGAGGAAAACTATAGATATATTTAACCAAAAAAGAGGATAAAAACTAGAGAAAAAAAGAAGCAGAAACATAAAGGACTATCTAATATAAATAATGATATTGTCACCATCAAACTTCCTTCTAGCATAGTAGCAAATACCAGGTAAACTTTATTGCTACCATTCTGCACGTTAATTACTTGCTCATTGTTGCAACATGTATAAATTATTCACAACTGCTTGACATGAAAAGTCACCACCAATTACGAGGTGTTGGAGGTATGTAGGCATGTGTTAATTAATTTATGCATTCTAATTAATTATATCTAGCTTGGTCTCCAAGTTATGTTGTCAACCAAGTTAGGAAAGGCTTGGCCAAGTATAAGTCAAAAACATTTATGGCGTTAGAGTCATTAACGTTTATATTCATCAATACCAGTATTGAGCATATACATAATATTCATTAACATAAAAGTCAAAATTATTAGTATTAGAATGTGAAATTACTTGTATTTAAAATATTTAGTGACAACAGAATCACAAATATCCTACCTTTCTTCATATAATTCTTACCAAACGCTAAAGGTTGAAGTAATTTTTGGTTTAATATTTATCAACACCAAAGTTGGAAGTATTAGTAGTTAAATGTTTAGTAACATCAGAGTTAGGAATATTATATTCGGGTCATTAATATCCCAAAACAACAATAATTTAAGAAAAAATAGCAATATTATTTATCTTAGATATGATGTATAAGGGATGATAATATCCCCTTTCACATAATCAATCTCATGCCATAGAATTTTTGTTGAGTAGTTAGGGTTTTTAGTTACCATAATATAATGTGATGACTCTTTAAACCAGACATTTTCCTTTTAAGAATAAGATGAGATATATCTACTCTTCTCTAGTTTTTTTTTTTTAAATATCACGATGTCGGGTGCAACAAATATTATTTTTATTATTTAAATATTGTTATGATTTGTTTGTTGATGTTTCTAAATATTTAGGTGATGTTTGTTAGATGAATTTTCATAAAATGAAGTAATTTAAAATCTATCAAATATGGTAGTAAGATTATGATATTTTTTTTTGTGTTGGTTGATCCATGTTTCTAGGTTTCTAGGTTTTGGTTAATTCTTATTTAAGGTTTAGAAAAACATTTTAAATCTAAATTGTACAAATATGTAAGTTGTTTTAAGTTGGCAATTTAGATGTTTGGAATCTATTACATGACTTTGATGTTTTGATATTATTTGTTAGTAGTTTTATTTAAATATGTTTGGTTATGGAAGTGAGACTTGGTAGAATGAAGAAAACATGTTTAGAAGTGAAAAGTGTCAGTTTTGGGGGCTTGACAATGTGCTGAGTTTACGGGTTATTTCTAGGTTTATTGGTTAGTTTTATTGGGAAGAAAATTATCTTAGCTCTAAGATTTGGACTAATGTTTGCCTAATATTTTTCATTAGAGCATTCATTCGCCTCAATTAGTTAATAATTTGGGATTTAATTGCATCAATAACAAGTTTTTTGAGGTTTTGATCCAAGGATTTTGATTTTGAATTTGAATTGAAGCCTATCTTTGACAAAACTATAATTATTGTGTGATAATTATAGTAGATGGATATTTAGATTATACTTCCTAGAATGATTTCGAATAAAACCCTACCCTTGATTGCATGAAAAAAAATTGGATTAAGATTTGTGTTTGTTGGGTTCTTCTTTCATGTTCTTCCTAATTTGAGTGTTTTATTTGTTTGTCTATGAAATTTAAATGTTTTGTGTTAATTTTTAACTTTGATTTTATGTCATTTTGATCCATTGTTTTGATTTAGCTTTTTTTTTGTCAAACTTTGTTTTTGTTCAATTCATTGTTGAATTAGTGTCTTGTAATCGACTTGTTTGATTTTATTTTAGGTAAAATACTTGAAGTTTTGTTTGTTCGTGTAATGTTTTTGCTAAGAAATTTTTATCTTATAAGTCTGTGTGACAAATACACCCTTAAATCTATTTTGACAGTTTTTTAGGAAAAGAAAAAATAGTTTCGCCAAACATAGCCTTACAAAAATAATTAATAGAAAACCAAAAAATTAATTTTTGCTTGTTGTTTATGGCCTAATCCTTACAAAGATTTTCTTTTTATTTATAAAAAGAAGAAATATATAGTCTTATCATTATTTATAAAAATTGTATTTTTTCTTTGCATTTTTTTTGGTAATTTACAATAAGTTTGTGATATTCCTTAAGAATTTGGCCAATATCTTGATAACCCTATAGATGTTAATTTCAAAAAATTAATGATAATTGTATAAATAATGGACCAAATAGTAGATTTGTATTTAAATATCAAGAATTAATTAGAAAGTTCTTAGAATTATTTTGGATATTTACTCATTTTAATTAGGAGTACTTCTTCTCCAAAATATATGAATTGTGAAAAATACTTTTATCTTATAGAATAGGTGAACCATGTCGAGTCATTTTCATTAATTCTCCTATAAGATTTTACTTGGGCATACAAGTCAATAAAAATTTTGAAATGCCGGATTTATTCATGAGCATAAATCTTTGTTCTGAGTCATAAAAAACAACTAATTAGGGATCCATCATTACTTTTAGATTGTGTTTAGACCACACAATACAGTTTATATCAGGTAAAATGCGCTAAGAGTATTATTAAATCTCTTAGTTACAATTATTCTTTTATCCTAGAATTTGACATAAAACTAGGCAACTTGGATCTTTTAGTAATAATGAACCAAATAATTAGATAAAGACTCATTAATCTTGACACCACAACACCACATGCATGTTTAAAATAATAAGTATTAAGATCATGGATAGATCATAAAAAAAGTTTATCAATATATTTTCAACCATTTGATATTTTTTTGCTTTCTTGCAAGTGAAAAGGTTATGTATTCTTAAGCTTCCACTTTTAATTTATTGTAACTCCATGATGTTATTTCTAACAACTTGTTAATTTAAAGTTTTTTAAATGCTTAATTAACATGAGGATAATACTTCAGCCTTTTCCTTATAAATATTTTTTTCTTTTATCTATCAAATTAATTGACGGTACTCAACTTGTTTATTGATATTAAAATATGTTTTTTGGGGGAGATAGAATATAAAATTCCAATTTATTAAAGAAGAAAAAAAGAAAAATTAGGTGAGGTCCTAGAATATGATTTATATTATTCTCTAATATATTTCCTTAAGTGAAAATCCTTTAGGTTTCAAACTTGCACGTGCTTACACTACCTTATACTTAATTTTTACCAAATAAAATGAGAGTAATGAGATTTGATCTTGTAGCCGCTAGGTCAATATGATTTTGATATTATGTTAAGGAACCATCTCATCTAAATATTTAAATTATTAAATAAAATCTAAAAATATAATTTATATTATTCTTTAATCATGACAACAAATACACGTGAAAAAAAAATACGAGGGGTTGTCAAATGGGACAGTAGAAACTAGGAAATTGATTCGCAAATTATCCAAAAGAAATACCACCCAGCAAGCTGAATATGCTTCCCAACTATTAATAACTATTAAAATAATCGAAATATAAATTAATATTAATATAACAATGCAAATTATCCCAACTGTACAGTAAAAAAAAAAAAACTCTTTTATAATATAAAATTTATAATTACATTAAAGAATAACCTGCAATTACAATCACTAAATAAGACAAAAGAACAACACTGAAATCTAAGATAGGCTTGTCTTACAAATAACAACAACCTCGACCAGACACTGCATAAAAGATGAGGTGGGCCTCTATCCCAGCCAAGTTGCCGGTTGTTTCGATCGTGAATTAAGAGAACTGACCGAGAAATCGACTCCTTCTATTCCATTAGATCGATCATGGAAGATATTTCACTGTCAGGAGGTTGCACGTTCACACATGCTTACATTCCACGCCACTAATGAAGTTGATGTTCCTGTTTTTCCCTCTTCTCCAAAATTATATACAGAGCAATTATTTTGATTTTGTTCAGCCACACGCAAAGCAAGTCAAAATTTCGTCCATGTGGTGTGGATTGTTCAAGGGGAACCAGAAGGACTACAGATAAGGATGCTCATCAGACTCCAGCCATCAAATTAAATGTTCATCTCTACCACAGAAATCAGGGAGCAAGACCGCAAAAGAAAACAACAGGAGGAAAGGAGCACCGCAGGAATACAATGAGTCAAGATTCTCTATATGGAACTTTTTGCAGAAAAAGATGGTGGGGGGGGAGTAGAGCAACATGTGGCCTTTAATGGAGGATAAGCTTGAGTTACATATATCCATGCTTTTCAAAAGCATTCCCCATAAAACCTGACAACTATAATTTTACATGAATTTCAAAACTCTGCAAACAGAAAACACAATAAATTAAAAAGAAAAAATAAAAAAAAAGATGGGAATGCGGGGAGGAAAATAAAATGAAGGAAATATTATATGATATTAGAAACTATTTTGCTTCAGTGGCGGAAATAACACTAATAAGAGCAAGTCATGGCAGTGAACTTTATGTACAGCATAAATGCCTAGCAAGTATGGTTCGCATAACAGTCGTGTAAACAACTCTTCAATTTCCAATCTCATAGAACTGTTTGCTTAGTATGCTGCTGCTCTAACTTTATTGCAGCTTATAGCAATGCTAACCAGACAGTTCTTCATAAGCATCTAGACAAGGAACGTGTAAAAGACAAGTATATACAAAGTAAAACAAAACCTATCTAAAGTTCTTCAGATAATCCCTCCCTTTGTCTTCTCATTCGAGCTGCCCATGACATGCTCCCACCAGCATCCTTGTTCATGCTTCTTCTCTTCAACTCTGATAGCTGAGACTGCCAGCTATTCTTCCACTTGGTTTTCTCTTCCATTTCCTGATTGCAAAAAGAATCCCAATAAGCATAATAAGATGTCATGCAACAGCAGCCTAATGCCCAAACTAATCTGCTGTTGGTGCTTTTTTTAATACATTAGTACCCAGATAACAAAGGTGAAAGGCAAACGCAAAAGATCTATGTAAACTATCTTATGGACATCTTCCTTGTCTACCGAGCAACAAAGTGATTTAACCTCATCAAAGATTCTAAAAGCAATGTTTTTATTCAATATAACGATCAAATTGAAATACTTGGATACAAAAACAACAATTCTCACGAGGGAGTGGGGCCAAAAATGCCAGCGAAAAACAAGAACTTAGAAGTGTTAATTAAGTGAAGATCTAAACGGAAAACGATTGAAGAAATTAAAAATTCATTCTCTGTTTCTTAGAAAATCAATTCCAACATGAAGAAAGCTTCTACTGAACTCTGTCAACATATAAACAGAAATTGACTAACACAAAAACACATAATTTCAAAGTCCCCGCTTTTCTTCTTCAAAAACAAATCTTGGGCAAATTTCATACCTTTCTTTCAAGGCCAACTAGCACAAACTAGATAATAATTAAAGAACATCACCAAAACCCAATCTCATTAAGAGAAAAATATCATTTACCCAGATTAAAACACACCAAACTAATCCCAAAATAACCTATGATTTATCAAAGAAGAAAATATCAAAACCCAATTTCATCTCCAAAGAATTGAAAGGAAAAAAAACACTCATACCCACTTCAAATAGAGCACGCTCTAAGATTTTAAAAAAAAAATCCAACAAAAAGTAATTGTATAAGCATATAAAATAAAAATAAAAAAAATACCTCATCGTTTTGATAAGGATATCGTCTCCTAGCAGAGAAAGCTAAATGAAGACCTTTAGCCATATCACGATCATAAATCTCTCTCATCCTAGGATCGGATAAAGTCTCATAAGCCTCCTGAACCCGAATAAATCTCCGGGTATACTCTTCGACCCGATCCGGCGGTGAAACATCCGGATGGTACTTTCTTGCCAATTGCTTGTACGCTTGTTTTATCTCCGGCAATGTCCCGGATTCTGTTATACCAAGTAACTCATAAAAGCTCATCTGTCCCAATTCTGCGCTGGCTTTTCCATTTATTGTAGCTTTGGTTTTGAAAGACCCGATTGGGATTCTTGAAGCGGTTTGAACCCGGAGAATTGTACTCGGTTCGAGCTTCAACGGTGATTGATAGAAGCGAGTGGTTTCGCTCCCTGGGATCATTAATCCATAGCAACGCATCTCTCTCTAGTGATTTGTGTTTTTCGTGTTGACGACGATATGTAGACTTTGGGGTGGCTTCTTGTAGGAGAATTTAATTTTTTTTTTATTTGACAGCTTGTTTGGAATGGCGTGTTTGGTACTGAATTTTAAAAATATTTTTTTAGAAATAGAAATTATTTTTATTTTTTATTTTAAATTAAATATTTTTATATTATTTTTATATTTTAAAAAAATATTTTAATATATTTTTAAATAAAAAATATTTTTAATAAATAATCATGATCAAAACAAATTAAAATTAATATTCAAATGAGCTACAATCACTATAAATTTTATAAAAAAAAAAAATTAAATATCAATTTATTTTTTAGAAAATCAAATTATAAAAAAACTCATCAAACTCATCTAATTTTTTTTTTTAAAAAAAAAAAGAAATAAGATGTGGCAAAAGTATTTTGTTTATTTTGGTGGATTTAATGGGTAATAAGACTGAGATTTTTAAATTAATATTAATATATTGTTTAATATCACAATAGAATTTTTTAAGTTTTTTTATTAAAAATATAATGAAATAAAAAAAAATTATACGAGTATATAAAAATAATCTAAAAATACTTAAAAATAAATTTAAAAATTAAACTACCTGGTAATATTGAAAATAAAGTTTATGGGGATTAAATTAAAAATGAAATCAAGATTATTCAACATCTTCGAAGCTATGGTCTAACCGCAATGGGTCCACTACTAGTCACCATTTTATCTAAAATATATTTTGGACCGCCACTTGCATTAATTTAATAATCAATCATCACAGCTATTTCAGTTCATCAATGTCACGTATAAAACATGTGTGTTCAATTTAATTTAATGATAAATTCACTATTGTTGTTGTTGTTGTTGATCGGATAACATATACGATATAATATTCAACCTTTATAAATTATAATTATGTAATTATTATTTTACCCTTTTGTGCGTTAAATTTTAGATCTCGGTGGTATTTTTTAATTTTTTCATGGACTAGTTGATAGTCATTGGTTGTTTAGGAGTATTTATATCTTTTACAGGTATTTTTGCATAGTAAAATTATAGTTGATGTCAAAAATAAATTTAAAAAAATAAAAAATTATTATTTTGATATATTTCAAGATAAAAAAAATATATTTAAAAAAACAATATCAAACATACTTTTAAATAGACAAGAAATGTGTTTAACCTCTTTGGTATTAAAATTAATATCCAAATGAACTACAATCACTACAAATTTTATAAAAATAAATTAAATATCATTTCATTTCTAAAAAAATATTATTTAAAAAAACTCATCTATTTTTTTTTAAAAAAAAATGGTGGCTCTAATGGGTAATAAGACTGAGATTTTTAAATTAATATTAATATCTTATTTGATATTGTGATAGAATTTGTTTTTTTTAATTTTTTATTTAAAATATATCAAAATAATTTAATAAAAATATTGTATTTTGTATATTAATATATCAAAATATCTAAAAATTCCCGAAAATAAATTTGGTATGTTAGTGGCACTTTGAAAGTTAAACTTCCTGGTAATATTGGGGATTAATTTAAAAATGAAATCAAAGATTATTCAACATTGGAAGCAACAAAGACAAGTATGACTACGACTGCTGATGTAATATAATTTTATATACACCATTTTGTCAACAAAACATATTTTGGACCGCCACTTGCATTAATTTAATAAGCAATCATCACAGCTATTTCAGTTCATCTATGTAACGTATAAACATGTGTGGCAATTTAATTTAATGATAAATTCACTATTATTATTATTATTATTATTTTGATAATCGATGAATCCGATCTATCTTGCGTGTATCACAATTAATTTTTAAATTCATTAAATATCTTGCAAACCCACTAAACAGATAAAATATTGTAAGAGTGATAGAATAAATGGTAAAGCTTAAACCTAGATAATTGAAAAGAAGAAGTGTTACACTGAATGCTTGTTTGGCATTGTATTCCAACCGTTTTTTGCCGAAATTTGAATTTTTTTTTCATTTTAAATAAATTTTTTTTGTATTTTTATATCATTTTAATATGCTAATATCAAAAATAATTTTTAAAAAATAAAAAAATATTATTTTAATAAATTTTTAAATAAAAAATATTTTAAAAAATAATTATAACCACACTCCCACCGCTAGACCAATAAACAGCTGGCATGTGCATTCCAATGTTCAACCTTTCAAATAATTTTTTATATATATAAAGGGAGGGGGCCGACAAAATTAGCTCGTGACCCATATATATAAATATATAGAAACAAGATTCAACAAAACGATGACACTTTAGTGCTTTACATTTCTAGGTGCTCTAGCCTCAGGTTTGCGTCAACAGAAATTAATCTACAGGTATGTTGCTATGGATTGTTCTGCTGCTATAGCCTCAGGTTTGCGTCCACAGAAATAAAAAAAAAAAAAGATTTTGATTGGGAGGGCTTTTTAGACTTTTTATTTTAGTGTATGTGTTTTTTCTAAATTCTCAACACAGTAAAAATACTCTTTTGCACATAGAGGATGTTTGAGAGTACTTATCAAAAATATTTATGAAAAAATTTGAATTTTTTTATTTTTATTTTTATTTTTTACTTTAAATGAAATTTTTTTGGTGTTTTTATATCATTTTGATGTGCTAATGTCAGAATTAATTTTTAAAAAATAAAAAAATATTTTGATGTATTTCTAAACGAAAAAATATTTTTAAAAACAACCACAACTACACTCCCAAACAGACACTTAGAATCAACAAAATTGTAATCTTGATTTCATGACTTTTCACTATATTCATAATAGTAAAATTACTATTTTATCTCAAAAAAAAATATTGAATTGTTGGGCAATAATATTTTTGATTTTTCTATTTTTTTATGTATATGAAAAGAACATATTTAATCTTCAGAGTATATTTTGGTATTTTTCATATGAATGTTTTATGTAGTTAAGACGGGTTTGTGATGTATAAAGCATATGATATTGATTTTCAAAATATTTTTTTTATTAAAAATACATTAAAATAATATTTTATTTATTTCTTAGAAATTATTTTTAACAACATTATATCAAACAAATTTAATTTGAAACAAAGATTAAAAATTAAAAATTATTTTTTTTTTGAAAAATACTTTAAACGAATCCAACGTTTAAAAGCCATGATCAAAACATTCCTCAGCTGTTCGAGTGTTTGATAAATCCTTGCAGGCAGAACGGAGACCCTATCCTTCTGTATTGTGACCAAATTTACACTCATGAACCATTTGATATTGAGCAACATGCAGAAACGATTGGCTTCTTCTCTGATTCAAACTGAATCCACCAGTATCTGCTTTCCAATAAAAACACAGCAAAAAGTAGACAGAAACAGCACTCGGCACAGGTAGATGAAAGTATGAGTAACTGATTAAATTGAAAACTAAAACTGAAAAAACTGATCCGATTAAACCAATTATAAAAATCTGAAAAATATCTAGTTTGGTTCTATATCGGTTTTGTAAAGCAAAAACCGAATACACTGAATCGAACCGGTTGAGTTAAAAAACTTGCTATAAATATAAACTTTCATTTCTCTTCTAATTTCAAAACCCTAGCAACAGCAGCCACCCCTCCCCCCGCAACCAACCTATGCAAGGCAACAACCATCCTCTCCCTCCCAACACAATTGTGTGTAAAATTTACTATTTTATTATGTATTTTTACTTCTTCGAGTATTTTTATTCCTAGATTTTTTCTAAGTTGTTGTAAAGTTTACATCTTTAAGTGTTTTGATTTTTCTCATATTGGAAATCAATTGTTAATGTTTATATCTTTTGAGTTCAAGAATATTGATTTTTCCTGTCTTAATTAGGAAATGTTTATTAAAAAAACTTGATAAACACTATATTAACATTAACAATTTAATATATTAATATTTGTATTAGTAGCAAAAAAATTAAAAATACTTTCAGGTCATATAAGAAAATTAATCTTTATTAATATTAATTGCAAGCTCATCAGAAAATTCAAAAAAACAAATTTGATTTCCCTAATTTTTTATCATAAAAACCAAACCGAAAACGATCGATTTTTACTAGGTTCAATTCGGTTTGGTTATTTTTTTTTAAAAATATATTTAAGTTTAGTTGTTTTTTTTAAAAAAAAAGAACCGAACTGAAAATATCCACCTCTATGTAGATATGAAAACAACACAAACGCACACAAATGCTTGTATCATCCCACCAAAGATACCCATTGCTTCAGCTTTCATGCCATCCTATCAAGAAACAGGAATCAAGAAAAACAAAAAGGAGGATATGGGGAGGGAAACACACAGAGGCTTCATTTATTACATTGGATGACTAATTTACGCCCTTAAAACAAATAGGGATAGCTAAATCATTGGAGCACAATAAACAAACAGACAGTTTGCCCCAGTCCAAACCAGCCATGACGGGAAAAATAAATAAATCACTAACCTATCTCATCATATCCCACGGTAGGAAAACTAATCCTTCTGGTTTACACCCATTTTCCACTCTCACCGGCCAACTCGCCTGTATCTCCTGAAATTAACATTGACAAGTACAGTTCAAAGGGACACAGACCAAAGAGTTGAATAAATCCACCACGGCCAACACTGCTAATAGCATCATTGCATCCCCCCCTCTGTGTTACCCATTCTCTTCCTCTATGATTTTCACAACCACCCCCCAACCAACCAAAAAGGGAAAATCGAAAGGAAACTTATGAATTAATCAGCATTCTGATGCACTCAGAAGACTATTTGGTAATTAATAATCAAATAAAAGTGGATCTGAAGAGCAGAAAGGACGCAAGAGAGAGAGCACATCTAAGCACAGTTATAATTTCAAACTTGGGTTAAATCATTTTGGTCAAACTTAAAGTTCCTGGTTTCAATCACTAGAGAAAGCAGTTGAAATATTTAGAATCATCTGCGTGGAAGACACAAGCATTAGTGAAGCTTTATCACGAAACCGAACTCATCCTAACAGATGAATAGAAATTACCTGTGGAAAAAAAATCTGCATTTCACTGAGATTTAGTCAGCCAGTCTGTTCATGTACAGCATTGTGCAACTGTAATGTTATTCATCCCAGCAACTCAGGTTTCACTTGATCTCAAAAGTAGCTTCGCTAACACAGACACCTTTGGAATAAGAAAAGAAAGGGAAAAGAAAAAAGATGGGAAAAGGAATAAGACACCGGGTTTTAAAACATGCTGGCCCAAGTTACACAAGTATTGACTACAGACACATCCATCCAATTGAATTTACTATTAAGTCTAAAAATTCCATGACTGGAGGAAAGCTCAACAGATAGCTGTCCCAATGTACTGACAGCATACCTTATTACATCAGTAAATACCAACAATCCTTTCATTGGTGTCAGCAGCTCCAACAGAAACATCATGTATAACCTGCACATATTTGGGGTATGGCAGCCCACCACACCATCAAACATAAATAAATGTTTAACCCATTATCAACCTACCTACTACACACACTCTTTAAGCTTTCATCTAGAAAAAAAATGAAGGAGATGAAAACTGTGGATAGAGATGGGCAGACCTAAATCATGACGGATGGATATGAAAACCAGAACAATAGTAAGCTTTCGCTCGGTCACACGCTGGGCATGCTTATGATCCAAAAACCATTAGCACAGCAAATTAACTAAGTACATGCTGCTGTATTATGTAATAAGAGCATAGTTTCTACCACTCCATCAAAGGGCCTAAGACCTCATTAAGATTTAAAATTAACAAAGATATATGTGAAATTGTATATATATCATGTCGAATTTAAAAGGAACAAGAAAAAAGCAAATGGAAAATATAAATAATTTCTCAAATAGACATTTTTATCAAAACAAAATCACAGTTAACAATAGAGGTAGTAATAGTCCAACATACATCTAGCAGTAATAGAAGCTTTGCTATAAAGATTGAATGGTTGATGCAGATGACAGCAGAACACCATTTGAAACATAATCCCTATCATGGTCAGCTCAGCCTTAATGACTAGTTCCAATTTGTTACAAGTGAACCTGCAAAAGATAAACAAACACACAAGTGCACATATTTATGAGCCAAAGCTGGCAGAAAAACCCAACCATCAAAAAACATCAAGAAATCTTCGCTAAGAATCGCCCTTCATGAGCAGGAATTAAGTTCATGCATCTCTGAAAGCTTCTCGAATAGGAGCACAAAAAAAAAGGGCCTTCTGTGAAATACAGCTTCTCTTCCAAGCATTATATGCTGTCCTCAAACATTAACTTCAGTTCTCTTGCACTCTTCAAATTCTATAAACCAGGCAAGGATAATATTAAGCTAATTAATGGCCAACAACATTGAAAATATAATTTTTTTTTCCTCTGGCATTAGTTGCCATTACCATTTGAGTTCAGCTTTGGATGTTCAATTTTCAGCAACTATGGTTCTTCATTGCTTGAATTTGGCAAACCATCGCTCCCTGTTATCATGTCTTCCACCATTTCCTTTGAATCACAATTTTTACGTTTTAAATCCACCATTTCTTCATTCATAGAATATTTTTTTTCCACACTGGCATCTTCTGTTTTGTCTGATCTATGCTCATGACGAGTCTCATTTTCCCCTCTTCCAATATCATTCTCATCATTTGAATGACGATTGCATTCATCAGACTTTGACCTAGGGCGCTTCTTGTGTTTTGATTTATTTTCCTCTGAGCTTCTTGGAGATCTGCAGTGTTTACCTTCAGCAGATGGTGACCTCCGTCTAAGGTGGTGCTTAGACTTTTCATCTTTATTTTGATCTACCCTGTGACTGGACCGCCGCTTGCCTTCTGGAGATATTGACCTGGAGTGTCGTCTGTGCTTTGACTTACTCTCATCCCTACCTCTTGGGGATGACCTACTTCTGTGATGCTTCCCCTCCACAGATATTGATCTAGACCGCCCTCTACCTTGATGCTTTGTTTTTTTATCCCTGCTTTCATTTCCTCTCTCTTTGTAACGATGCTTATCATCAATAGATTTTGACCTGGACCTCCTATGACGGTGCTTCAACCTTGCATCCCCAGTTTTGTCTGCTTTCTCATTGGAATGGTGTTTAACTTCCACAGATTTTGACCGGGAGCGACTTCTATGCTCTGAGTCATCTTCATTTGAACTTTTAGGGGATGGCCTCCTTCTGTGGTGTTTAAGCTCCACAGATAATGACCTAGACCTCCTCTCATGCTGCTTTGACTTTTTATCTCGGATTTCATCCACTTTATCATTGACCTCTTCCACTGATTTGGATCTAGAGCGTGAGCACCTTCTGTATCTGAGCTTGCTATCTGGGTTGTTCCTCAAGGATGATCGACTTCTTTCATGATGCTTAGGTGATCTTGAACCACTGTCTGATGCTTTTCTTGATCGATGAGCTGAGCTTTCCTGGCGATGTTTTGGCGAGCCTGAATCAGCTCTGTAGGATTTTTTAGTTTGAGGGCTTGCACTCCTGTTCCTATTTCTCCTTGAAACAGGTGAATGATGATCACGCGATCTTTCCAATTCCCGCCTTCTAGTTCTATCACCATCATCTCTACTATCTCTATCTCTATATGATCGTCTTTCGTAATTATACCTCGAGTGATAGCGAAATCTCACAGGAGACCTAGATCTACGGTCTCTGTTGAAACGAGATGGAGGCGAGTAAGAAGGTGACCTCAATCTTCTTCGGTAATTAATTGGTGATCTTGACTTGGATTTGGACCTTGCTCGAGCCGGAGATGGTGACCTGCAAGAGGAAATAAACTCATAAGTGGAGGAAAAAACCACAAAGCAATGTCTTTCAGGTTTTAATTAGTGCCTAGTTTATTTGTTATACAAATTGAAATCAATCACCTAACAATTTCCAAAATCCCACGCTTTAACAAAAGATAAAATGTTTTGCATATGTTTAAATAACTACGGTAATAGCAATTGATAAGCCCCAAGTTGGGCTCTCCACCAACTCGGGCAACTCAGTTCTGACAAATGATTTTGCGAAAGCTGACGGATATTGGAGGGGAGAAAGAAAGAAAGCCATGATACTCTTAACCACGAAGACCTCGTGTTCCTTTCTTGTACCATGTTTCTCAAATATAAATAAAAGGGGATTATGAAAGACTCAATGCAGTATTTATCTAATCCAAAATCTTAATGTGAGGCAAAAGCAAAGAGTAGCAATACAAATTATCATCAGTGATATATTATAAAAGAAAGCGACAAGCTAATGTACTTGGATTCTGCTTTTGTTTCCCCTTCTCCAGTGACAAACCCATCATCTTTTAACTTCTTGCTTATTTCTGCAGCTTTAGCTGCTGCTAACTCTGTTGCTGACTTCATTGTTGCAGCTTTGTTAGCTGCCTGCTGTGCAGTCATTGTTTGCTGCATAAGCAAAGCCTGCTGAAATTGCATCTGTTGCATGGCAACTGCTTGCTGCATCATCATCGGCAGAGAGGATGAAGCAAAGGAAGAATTCAAAATAGGTTTCGGAGGAAGAGATTTAGCCATCTCAACATTCAAAGGCCGACCCCCAACATCCATATTGTTCAATGCTAAAGCAGCAGTTGCTTCTTCAGGTTTCAAGTATTCTATGTAAGCAGAGTGTTTTGAATCAGCAACAGTACATTCAACAACAGTGCCACAAAAGCTAAACAGTTGTTTCAGCTGTTCCACTGTCAGAAGCGGGCTGAGATTGCTAACATGGAGTGTTTTCTTCAGTGCATCCTCCTTCCGAGCTTTGTCAGGTGATCCTGGCAAAGGGAATAAATGCTCAGCAATGAGAACTTTGGACAAAAAAATGAAAGGGAAAAAAATACTTAAACCAATGTACAGCAAAAGTAAAATCAACAGCTTCAAGCAATGAGAAAAGAAAGGATCCATAGAAGTTATCTGATACATGCATGAGCAGCTAATAAGATGTGAGAATACCAGATGAATCTTTGGCTGACTGAGCTTGTGCTTGCAACTGAGCAGCATGAGCTTGAAGAGCTTTGGCAGCAACAATAGCCTGAGCAGCAGCCATTGCAGCTGCAGAAGGCGCCATAGGTACCTGACTAAGAGTCCCCATTGAGGTTGTTGGGGCTAACAAAGTCATCAGTAAGCTCTGTGGAGGGTGACTCAATTTGCAATCAGTTTTTGCGCACCGACCATAGAGGTACTCTCGACAAACTTCCCCAAGAGATGCTCCAACTCCAGGCAAAATAGCACCACCTGAAGCACTGGAAGCAATGCCTGGAGTCATTCCTAGTAATGCAGGGAATGCCCCTGAAACGCTGGCCGAGTAATTTGGCATGTTGGGCATGGTCTGGTTTACAAGGTTTGGAAATGTTGTTGCAGGAGCCATACCCAGCAACCCTCCAGTCGAAGTGCCTGTGTTGAATGACAACAATTCAAAACCTAAAAGTGTTAGAGATGAAAAGCAAGACTGAATATTTGAATAACAAGTCAGGAACAGTTCAAGGATATATTGGATGGTGAGATAACATGGCTTATAAGGAAAAGATAGACAAACTGTTTACCTTGATTTAAAATAATTAGCGGCTATTTAATCAGGAAAAACATCCTCCATTATCTTTAGTTACTTTAACAAACCACACAAGAAGATATCCCTGTTATACCTTCTCCTTCACTTCCATGCAAATGTCCATATGCATGCATAAACCAAATAAAGAATGTAGCACATTATCATACTAGATCAACAATCAAAAATTTCAGAAGCGCCAAGAGAATATCGCTCCAATTTAAACAAACACCCCCCCCCCCAAAAAAAAAATAATAATCAGACACTAAGAGTATACAAATCAAAAAATCAAAATTTGCAAAAATGAACAAGTAATATACATGCTGAAAACATTCCCAAGTGATTGAAAAATAGCAATAAACAAACTCATTACCGCAGACAACATTACCTAGAACACTATAAACAACATAAAGTTCACGTAGAAAACAAAAAAAAACAAAATCCATAACCATAAATATATATACCTGCGCTAAAGAAAACAGGGAATGGACTCCCCATAATAGCTTTCCCATTACACTCAATAGTGACCATGTAATTCCCTCTTTTCGGCACCACATATGTAACCGTATATGTCCCATCTCCCATATCCTTCACAATCCCTTCTTGCTCCGTCCCTCCAACTCCTACTCCTGGTGAAACCCTAACCTTAATCACCGCGCCTCCATTCGGAACTTTCCTCCCATCCGCATCCTTAGTGACAACCATAAACGTGGCAGGTGCACACGCGGTCCCTCCTGCAATGCCACCACCTGCTGCCGTGCACTTATTGGGGTCAACTGGTCCCACTGGTTTATTGGCCAAATCCTCCTCTGCAACTTCCTCCTCGGAATCTGAATCCGCCAGCTTTTCAGACTTTTCTGATAATGCATTGAAGGTCGCGTCGAATGCAGCTTTCGCTGCTGCTGTTTTTTCTGCCTCGCTTTTTAGTTTTGCTTCCTCTGCTTGCTTCATCCATATTGGTTTAGTAGCTGAGTTGTTGGTGGCGACGGAAGTGATGGTGGTGGTGTTCCGATCTGTCATCGTAAAACCCTAATTCGGGCGACAATTGTTTTTTTTTTTTTTTGGCTTTGGTGATAGCGTTGATGAGAACAAAGGAAAGGGTGTCGGAGGGAGTTTTTAAGAAAATTATATCTATATCTATATCTATATATCTATATATATATATATATAGATATATATATATATATATATATATATATATATATATATATATATATCAACCTTTCTATTTACTGTATTAAGATTAATAGAAAATAAACATGATGAAAGTAATATAAAAAAATGAAATGAAATGAGTTCTATGTTTACTAAAACTATGAACTTAATCTATATTATGAAAAATTTAAATTAGTCCATTTTAAAAATATATAAATTCAATTTATCTAAAAATTTAATTCAAAATATATTAAGCTTTTAACAATGTATTGTTTATTTGCAAATAATTCATTTTGGTCCTTGAAGTTTTATTTTGTGTGATTTAATCCTAATTAAAAGTCAATTCCTTTTGATTTTCGGTCAATGATGAAATTAAAAGAAAAGATATTGAAATTAAAAGGACGCCAAATTTGAGCGGTGTGTTAAAGACTATGAAAAATACATTTAAATCATTGACTTTTAAAAATAACACAATTTATACAATTTAGTTGTGTTATTTTAAAAAATCAATATTGACATACAAATTCATTTGTGTTATTTTTAAGTCCTTAATTAGAAAGAGGAGAGGGAGGAGAGTTGTCAAATTCTAGTGATGTAAAAAAAATTATTGCTCAATCCATTTTTAGCCACAAAAATAGATTTTCTCTGTGTCTATGGATTTCTAGAGATGTAGATATTCTATGATAGTTGTTTAGAGCCTCAATGTTACATGAAAAATCAAATATAATTCGAAAAAATTAAAACTAACCCGAATCAATTTTGGGTTTATGGACTACTTTTTGGGTATTTAAAGTTGACATATAGGGTTGTTTGGTATTACTATCGGGAAGTGCTTATGATAAAATTTGAAAAAAAAATTATTTTTATTTTTTATTTTAAATTAAAAAAAATAGTGTTTTTAGATCATTTTGATATGCTACTATAAAAAATATTTAAAAAAATAAAAAATATTATTTGATGTATTTCTAAATGAAAATTATTTTCTAAAACAATTACAATCACACTCCTAAATAGACATATAATGGTTTATGGGTGTTACGATGGTTTTTGTGAAGTGTTTTAGTAGTTGAAATATCTTTAAAGTTAGGGTTTATATCTAAGTGTTGTCCTAATTTTCTTGTCAGTACAGTGATGGGCAAAATCTATGTTAGCAAACGACATGTCATTTGCCTTTAAAGTTCTTTTAGTACATGGATTTTTTATATATAATTTTAGGCTAGGCATGCAGGCTAACTTCTCTCTTTTTTTTTCACTTTGAACCTAATTTTTATATAGTTTATAGTAGGACAAACTTTAAATAATTTTATTCAAAAATGTTTAAATAATTATTTGATTAAGACATAGTTTTCAAATAACATCAACTTAAGACACCTCGAGCATTACCAACCTATAAGTCCAACACACACACAAACACACATTTGATGTTTCACTGTGATCGGTCATTATAGATTTCAGTAGTGAAATTATCATTTTGAGTCTTTGATCGCAAAATTAACCTCGGTATTAGGGGTATTTTGTACATTTTCAATGGACTTTTGTGGGGGTGTTTTGGTATTTTAAATATTTATTTGTGCAGTGAAACTACCTATTTATCCCTGAGAGCTGATAAAAAGACAAGATCTGATGGGGTATTTTAGGTTTTTCACATAATTGTGCACTTGTGAAACCACTTAAAACCCTTATAAAAGACAAAAATGAAGGCATGTTGCTAGGGGCATGGTTATACTTTCATGTCCATTTTTTTAATAGTTATTGTTAGGTCAATGGTGTTTTGGTAAGTTTACATTTTTTTTTAAAAAAAAATTGAAGCTACTGCATGCATATCCTATAGATACGCTATCAGTTTTTGCACGTATGAGCTTGTAAGGCGACGCGTGTGGTGTTTATAAGTGGTGGAAAATGTCTTATCATCATGCCACCCGGTGGGGCATCATGTCCTCTTCTTCCTGGTGCAACTCGTGTAGTATGAAGGCGATCATGAAATCGTCGGTCGATGATTTTTTTCTTCTTTTCTCTCTCCTGTGGTTAGAAAATACATGACAAACTTTTATGTTTTTGGATGTTTTATTTCAGTCACTGGTTTTTTATTTTGTTTTTCTTCCTGATTTTTTCAATGGAAATTTTAATTGTTTTCAATTGTGCTCTTCAATTGAAATTGATCATAAATATTATTTTTCATTTCAATCCTTATTCTTTTAATTTTTTGTTTATTTTTTTGTTTCTTTATTTTTTTCGATCTACAGGTTTTAAGTTGTTTCAATTCTGTCCTCTAATTGAAATTGATCATATATTGTACTTTTCATTTCGGTCCTTATTCTTTTAATTTTTTTAAACAATCACACTGTATTTTTTAAAATAAAAATCCCTTTATTTTTTTATGTCAAGGTTTTGATTTGTTGCAATTTTTTTTCTTTCAATTGGAATTATATATATATATATATATATATATATATATATATATATATATATATATATATATATATATATATATATATATATATATATTATTTTGACCTTTATTCTTTTAATTTTTATCTAGTATTAATTTCTTTGATTTTTCGGTCCTTCTTGGACAATGCTTATTTTTTATCAGTATTTATGCATTTATGCTTTTTTAAACAATCACATTGCATTATATCTTCCATACAATCTCCTCTTATTATAGACAAACTAATTATCTTTTTTTTTTTTTATCTATTTCTAAATAGTAAAAAATATATTCAATTTCTATTAATTAGAAATTTATTTTTTGTTCAATTGTAAATTTCTAATTAAGAACAATACTTAGTAGAATTGGATATGATCTTGTATCAATTGCAAAATATCTACTTTATTTTTTTTTTTGTAACAACACTTCCTTAAAAAAAGTTTGGATTCGACTAGCGAAGAAAGGGAAAGTTAAAAAAATCCTTTTATTTTTTCCGGTCCTAAAATTTTAATTTGTTATAATTTTATTATTTAATTAATATTTTTTATATATTTTAATATTTATTTTTTTAATTTTTATTTAGTATTAATTCTTTTAAGATTTCGGCCCTTATTAGAGTCATTATATATCTATATACCTATCTCTCTCTGTATATATATAAGTTTTACTTAAAACACGAATGCCCACGAAAATAAAGACAACAGTAGTTTGCCGTCTCTAAGACAGTATAATGCCGTTAACCGACCAAACGACCACCGTTTATACTTGAAAGATGTAAGAAAAAATAACTTTACCGTCTATATCGTTGCTGTACAGGTACTGTAGTAATAAAAAAAATCATTTGAAAAGCGCTTCTTATATCGTTGCTGTATTTGTACTGGAGTAATAGAAAAAATCATTTGAAAAGCGCTTCTTATATCGTTGCTGTACTTGTACTGTAGTAATAAGAGTGTGTTTGGGAGAGCTGTTGCTGTAGATTTTGAAAGTGTGTTTCGTGCCGAAATACATTAAAATGATCTAAAAACACTAACCGTATGTTTTTAAAATTCAAAAAAAAAAAAAAATAGACCAAAAGCACCCAAAAACGCTTTTGGGTGGCTTCCCAAACACCCCCCAAAAAAATTCATTTGAAAAGCGCTTCTTATATCGTTGCTGTACTTGTACTGTAGTAATAAAAAAAATTCATTTGAAAAGCGCTTCTTTTGATATTACTTCACTTTCTCTCTTAATTTTCCGAGAAAATCTCCCTTCAGAAAGCTTTCAAGATAAGCATCTCCACAATTCTTCAATACCCATTTCAAGGTAAGTGCTGTTAATTGCTATGCCTTTTGGAGCTTAGTTTGTTGTTTTCTTGATCTGGATAGATTTGTTTTGGTTCATGTTAGACAGTTTGTAGGTGGTAGTCTTGGAATCTTGATTAAGTTAAGAAGCGTTAGTGGAGATTCTTTTATAGGTTTTGGTAGTTTTTGTAAAGTTTTTGGTTCATCTAATGCTGCCATCAAAAAGAAAGAAATGGACAGAAGTAGAAGAGAAAACCCTAATAGAGAAATATGGAGAGATGGTCTCTGATGGGACCCTTGCAAAAATGAAAACTAGAGAGAAGAAATATAAACCAATTGCTTTGTATGTGAACTCTGTGCACCATGTACATGATCCGATGGCATACCCTTGGCAATGGACATGGAAAGATGTGTCCACTAAGGTGCAGAACATGAGGCACCAATACATGCTTGTTAAGCAAAAGATTAAGAAACCTGAGTTTTCTTCTATGGAGAATTCAGGCTGTGGTGGTGGGGAGTGTGGCAATGAGGATGAGTTTGATTGGTTTGAAGGGCTTACACACTGGTCAAATTTTTTGCGTTACAAGGAGGTTTTTGGGGATCTTCCAGTTGCTTATGGGACGAATGGTAGTAATTGTAGTGATTTGATGGGAGTCTTGAATGAGGATAGAGAGAATGGTGGGGGTTTGCTAGGGGGTGTCAGGGGAATGGACATGGCAGAGTTTGGCCAAATAGGTAATTCGGTAGATGGGGATTTTGCTGGGATTGATGGGGGTGAGAATGGGGTGCTGGGTTTGGGGTTTGATTATGAAGGGGAAGACGCAGAGGAGAATTGCAATGGTAATGATCGGGTGAGGGAGGATGGAGATGATGGTTTCATGTATGAAGAACCAGACCCAAACGTGTCTAATTTGAGAAAGAAGAGGAAGGCTCAGAAGGGATTAAGGAAGAGGGTATTTGGGTTTCTATCAAACCAGTTGGGACAGTTGAGGGACATGGAGGCTCGGTTTGAGCAACGTGAGCTGGAGAGAGAGCGTGAGAGGCAGAAAAGAGAGAGCATTCAGGCGGAGAGGGAGCGGGAATGGGAGCGGAAGTTGGAAGAAAGGGAAAAGGAGAAGGAGGAGATGGAAAAGGCTAGGGAAAAGTTAATGAGGCAGAGGATTCAAGAATGGGAAGCTATGGGGAAGGAGAATGAAGAGAGAGAAATAAGAAGAGAGGAGGACATGATTCAAGAGAGGGAATGGGAAGAGCGGATGAACAGGAAAAGGTCAGGATGGAAGAAGAGCATTGATGAGATGTTGAATCAGCACCAAGCAGAAATGGGACAGATCCAGTCCCGTTTTCTTCATGAGCAACAAAACCTTACCGGCCAGTTGCTTGGAATTGTTTCACAATGGACTGCTCCAACTGGGCTCTCTGATCATACAGGTGCTAGCAACCATTATCTTTCACAAATGATGCAGAATTTGCACCATGTAAATGGTATGGTTCATGGGGACAATAGGGTCAATGGAGATACTCAGGATGACCATTTTATTGTTGATGGATGATTCCTTTTCTGTAAAACCATCATCCTCTTGTTGAGCTGGGATAAAAAGGAACGTTTCTGCATGTGCATGTTTACTTCAATGACAATTGTATAGGTCAGAATTGCTAGTCATTTTGTCTTGTTCTTTTGATAGAAATGCTTGTATATTTATTTTTTTAGTGCAAGATTTTAGTCACTAAGGGATAGTTTATTGTTTGTTTTCAATTTTGTTGTAACTATATTTGATAAAAATAATAAATCAACTTCTCTGGAATATGGTAGCTGTGTTTGTTCTTCAAGCCAAGTTGTTAGTTTCTTGCTCCGCACCCCATTCCCTGCTTGCATTAAATTCCTTTGTTGTGCCTGCCTGGATACCAGTTAGCGTGAGTATCTCAATTTCATAATCTAGTTCTACATATAGCCTTCCTGCAGCAAAGATGTCATTTATAAGTTAGTATTGGCCTGGTAGCTTGACGACCAACCGCCCTGGACTTGGAAGAGATTGTATCTGCTTGGAAATGTTCATTGATGCTAGTTGTCAATAATTTGAAGACTTGGCATCTGAAACTCCCCATCAATTTTACCTGAACCAATGGATAACTTTTATGTATCTGTTTACCACATGAACATGTGCAAATTTCCTTAACCTCTCCTGATCCGTTTCCTGTATCTGTCATCCCTTTCACAACACTTATGTTATATCCCGTGTCTTCATTTCTTGTCAGAAATTGATCAATCTGACTCTGATTTGGAACGGCTGCTCATGGAAATTACCTGGTCAGGTGCCAGATGAACAGATCCCTTGCACAAGTCTTGGCTACAAAAAAATCCTTATTGAGGCTCACAAGGGCAGTCCCAAATAGAAAGGGATGAAAATTGAGGATTAAGAGCGGCTTAGAACTTGAATTCATGCTCAACTAATGTACCAGGAAAATTCTTAGCTTAGTTGTAGGGACCACTAAATTATTCATAATTAGTTTTGAACCTCCTCTAAACATGCTTAATTTGGTTTCAATGATCTCCTCGGAAGTTGAAACAGTTTCATGAAGGGGCATGATTCTGTCTCCAGTCTAGGCATTTGTCACGGGATCGTTCATGATATGGTAGTACTGAGGCAAGTTGTTGTATTTGCTAGGTTAATGAAGAGAAGTATCAAATCAGATCCCATAAAAATAACGCTAGTAAAACAAATATTCATTATCTATACACGAATTTAAAGGAAATGGTATTCCATTGCACTTATATTTTGTTTGTCCTATTGAATTCACTCTTCATCATTGATTTCATCTTACTACTAAATCTGAATCTTGATAATATAAACTTAAATCTTTTGTGTTTGGTTGTGGAATCTTATTACTATTATGTATCTGCATCGTATTGGCAAATAAAAAAGAAGGCTTTGGTTTGAGTATGCATTTTGTGGGACAACTAGCCTTTTGAAGGACATCTAGTCGTTTCATTTTATGTTTGTATGTACATAGATGTGATGCATAACTGGTAATGAATCATTTGAATCATCGAAATATTTCATTGCTTGTCTGGCAATACATTCTGCTATGTCTCTACTAACATTTTCATAGTAGAACTCTAACTAGTGGATCTACAACTGGATTGCAGTGGGATAAATAGGCCAAAATAAGCGACTATTGAAACTATGATCCGATTTATACGATAGATGCAGTTGTTTATTGTAACTATTTTGCTTATATCTAAGACCATACTCTGTCCTTAACACTACTTTGGCATCCGAAACGCGCCCATCAACGTTTTTGAATCAGCTTATCTTCTCTTGCATGTCCCTGTCTGCAATATGAACATACATACAACACGAGTTTCCTTAATCTCTCCTGATCTGTTTCCTGCATCTTTCATCCTTTTAATTGATCTTATGCCATTTTATGCGTCTGACTATGATTTAGAACCGCTGCAATCTGATTCTCAGATCCATCGTCTGATCTGGATTATGATGCTGAAACCTGTTTTGCTGTTGCATAATAAGCAATGGCGTATTCTTCAAGTGCATGCGCAAATTTCCGGTGATGCCACCCAACCACAAAGGATGTAAAGAACTAAATTGATGGAACCATCTTTTAGGTGGTCAAGTGATGTGCTTTCGAGACTAAAATGTTTGTTCCCTTGTGGTTTCAAGATTGAGCCCTTAATTGTTAATATGTTAACCTTCGAGGTTTATATGGTCTTTAATTTCATAACTCGTGAAATTAGTTAAGGTACACATAAGCCAATCTGAACAATTATATTAATAAAAAAAATAATAAATTGATGGACAACGGTTCCTCTGGGATTTTACTCGTGGAAGAGTGGTCTCAAATGAGTGTGCCTCAAATGAGTCTTGCATGCAAAGTGGGCTCCATGTGGGTTCCATAAGATATAGCTGAAATTAAAATAATATATTTTTATTATTTTTAAAAAGATAATTTATCATTAAAACATTAAAATAATATAAAAACATTAAAAAAATTAATTTTTTAAAAATAAAATAAATTTATTTTCAAAAAATATTTTTAAAATATGATCTCATAAGAATATTTAGCTTCATCGAAACATGAAGTTTCATGCTGGTATGTATTTAGCTAGAGAGGTAGCCTCTTTTAATTACTATCAATATTTATCACATGTGTCCATTTGAGAGTGTGATTGAAATTGTTTTTTAAAGTACTTTTCGTTCAGAAATGTATTAAAATGATTTTTTTAAAAAAATTATTTTTTGACATCAATATATCAAAAAGATCTAAAAACACTAAAAATTTTTAATTTAAAATAAAAAAATAAAAAAAAATCAATTTTTTTCAAAAATACTTTTCAACAATGGATTATTTGAAGTTGATTTAGCGATTTGTTTCCTATTTTATATAGAGTTTTCCATGTAAATTTATTGTTTTTTGTGTGCTCTTGAAAATACCATATTAAAAAAAGACATACACAAAAAAATAAAAAAAAAATATGATAAATAAGAGCACATTACACAAAAGACAAGAAACATATAGTCAATAATAAACAAGAAAGTAAATAGAAATAAAATATAGAAATAAACAATAGAAATTACACCCAATAAAACATGACAAATGACAAGTTTTTCATATCACATTTGGCTAAAACCCATTAAACAAATCTAATACAATTCCAAAAGAACAAACAACAAATATGAGTGAGCAACAAAAACCAACTAAAAAACTAAATAACAAAGAAAAAAAAGTAGTAGATAAAATATTAAAGACTAAAGAGGGTTATGGCAATGAAGAAAAAATATATACAAATTTTTTTATCAGAGCTACAAGCAACCAAGAGGAACTTAAAAGATCATATCCAAAAACAAATTATAAAATATACTATAATAATAATAATAATAAGCAAATGAGCACAATGCATAAAGGATAAAAAAAGGACTAGAGAATAGAAAAAATAAAAAAAATAAAAGAGAACCAAAAATAGAAAACCATGAAACCACATAAAAATAATAATATTTTTTTATAGTAATTATACCTAATAACCCACTCACAAACTTACTCAAATAACTCCATGAATTCTCAAACCAATTTTTTTTTTATATAAGAAAATCTATCCCTGGAAAACATATTTTAAAGATTTAGGTGAGTGAATAAAACCCTAATTATTTTAGATTTTTATACGAAGTGTGCATCTTGAATCAAACTCAAGATCTACAAACCAAGAAAGACAATGCAAATCCATAACAAAAAACTATAAGGAATGACCAAACCATCAAACACTAATAAAAACTTACTATCAAAGTCAAAGCACATACACTCGACCAATTGACCCTTACAAAATTGATTCCTGTTTATCAAAGTCTTATAAAAAATATATGTAAAATTACATGTAATCAAGATTAGTATAAAAAAATCTACTACTCATCCCCCGATCTAATTAAATACTAGTATATTAAATTAAAAAAAATGGTTTCCTATAATATTTTAATATGGTGTATGCTATAATTTTTTTTTTTTAAAGAAACAATGATAAAAAAAGATAACTATAAATATTTTACAGAGATAACTATAAATAAAAAGAGATAACTATAAATAAAAAAATATTATTTAAAATTGTGTATTTTCTTTTTACTTTATGGAAAGGAATGAGTAAGCCTAGCATATTTTTAAAATAAAAGATAAACTACAAGTATGATTTGTTTTAATTTTACCTCCATTAATAAAATTATTTTATCATGTTTATGATATAAAGCATGTGATTGGTGAATGCATGGATCAGCTTGAATGGTAGAAACCCATGTAAGTAAATTGAAATGGCAAATATGTAATATTATTTTGATGAGTTATAAATTTTGATATCTGATTGGTACAAATCTTACCAATATTGAGAGCTTGAAAATAATTATTGATTTTATTATTTCAATATTAATTTGAGATTATATTATATTTTTTTTTAACTTTTTCTCATCTCTTATTGCTAAAATTATGGTTGAAGAATTTGTTAAAGGAATTGTTTGCATGACTTATCTAGGATCATCAATGATGAAAATTTAGTTATCATTTTTTTAATTATTTTTTTTTCCATTTCATCTTTCAATATTAAATTTTTTAAGGATTAAATTTCTTTTCTTCTTCTTTAGGGTTGTTTCAATAGTTCTAAAAGGATGTGACATGATAACAAAGAATTTGAGATTTGTTTTCCAAATCTTGAATTCAAGTTAGAGCATGTTTATTTTATAAGAACTTAGTACATCCGGGGTTTCACTCGTTAATCCGGACCCACAAAGAGTATCTAAAAAGAGATGGAATTTTCTCAAATAAAAAAAAAGTTATTTCAATACCATGTGACAAGTCATAAGTTTGACGGGTTAACTCAAACTGATATAAGCTAAAATTTTTTGTTTGATTTATTTATTGAAATTGTCTATTTTCTTATTATATTATAAACCAACTGAATTTATTAGCTTAAATCAAGTGATAAATAAGTCTCAATTTTTTTATTTTTTTTTAAAAGAAGCTACTATCGTCTAAGCGAGAAAAAAAAAAAAAAAAACAGGTCCATGCCATAGCCTAATATGGACACCAATCTAAGTTATTTCTAAAATCTATCACCATCCAATCAAAAATAAAAAAGTGAACTAGCTAGAATAAGCATGGCTACATACGACAACAACTGAATCTACATATATGTTGATTAAACAAGCACTTTATAATTAATGCTGAAAATTGCTGTTATATTATTTTTTAATGTTAATAAATTATATTTTAAAATCTTATTTAATAACTTAAATTTTTAGATAAAATAATTATTTGACACGATATCAGAGTCTTATAGTCATAAATTCAATTTTAACCATCTTAATTTTATTTAATAAAAATTAATCACAAAATAGTATAAATCTATACAAGTTTTAAGCTCAAAATTTTTTTATTTGAAAAGAAGTGCTAGAAAATAATACAAATTATATTTTAAAATTTCACTTACCAATTTAAATTTAAATAAAATGATTTATTGACAATTGATTTATTCATAGCTGACATATATCTTATCATAGAAATATTGCATCGATACTTTAATATTAAGAGGGTGTTTGGGAGTGCTTTTCAAAAGCATTTTTGAAAAAAATTAAATTTTTTTTATTTTTATTTTTCATTTTAAATGAATTTTTTTTGGTGTTTTTAGATCATTTTGATGTGCTAATGTCAAAAATAATTTTTTAAAAATAAAAATATCATTTTGATGCATTTCTAAACAAAAAACACTTTAAAAAACAACAACAACTACACTCTCAAACAGGCCCTAAATGCAATTCTGAAATTTAACGAAGCATCTTTATGTTATAAACATACATTTCAATTTATTCTCTTTTTGACTACTTGAAATCCTGTTAAGCCATCTTCCATCTTCCTAACTTGTGTAGGATACGATTATAATCAAGTTTATTGGTGCTTTGTTTTATCAATTAGAGCAAAATATTTCGGTTTCAAAATGTTTCGATACATCGTTTCAGAATTGTTCTGTTTATATATATATATATTAATCCAAAAAAATAATTTAGTTCAAATCCAAAAATAATATTATTTAGAATTGAGCAATTTAATCTAAAAAAACACAATAAAATAAATTTTTTGAACAAAATTATGAACATATATAATGTTGTGAGAACACCATCAATAATCTCGCAACATCATTTACATTCTCTGATTGTTCTGAAATTTTAACATAATATATATAAATATGTTAAGAGACTCCTCATAAAATATAATCTAAATCTAACAATTAGATTAAGAGATATTATTGATATTGTAAAATTATTTATTATTTAAAAAAAAATACTATTTGGCCGAAACAAAATGGGCAGAACGAAACCAGAATGTTTCAGCTAGTATTTGGCTGAAAAATCCGGAATGGACCATAATTTAAACCGAGATAATAATGACACCGTTTTATCTTGTTTTTGTAATTAATACGAAACGTTTCGGCTATTTCAACCGAAACGAAATAAAACCAACAATCCTAGTTACAATAACAAGTACATGAGCTAGCACAGACACACACACATATTTTATCATTTCCTTAAGAAGCAAGCAATGTGCAAAAAGGGAAGTTATAGCATGCTCATGTAAGTTTACATATCTCACAAGAATGTTAGCTCTTTCATTTATTGAAAATAGGGAATTGTTTCATGTCAGCCTCAGGCATACATAAAATTCATGGACTTCATCACCAAACCCACAAGGATGTTGAACTCTTTCATTTACTGAGTTTTAATCAACGACTCATTGTGTATGGTGAACAGGTGATTCCCCTATACATATCAGGACGCCAACAACTCAGTAAGCTTGTCAGTCGGGAGCCTGAATAATCTTCTCAAAGATCCCCCAAACCACTGCATCAAAATGATCAGGAAGTGGCACAATTTCCATGAATTTATCCTTTGTTAGACCCAATTTCTTGCAACCAATGCACAGCCCCATTACAAAATATCCCTCGATAAGCCTTGCCAAAGGCAGTAGCATTACCGATATTAGGAGCTTTTCTCAATGTATTAGTTTTCAATGTAAGAACTTCAACCATAATTTGCTAAGAACCATTAGCAGTAGTGCAGCTAGAAACTACAAATTTATAATCATCAATAAAAGAATCATAACCAAGTCCAGCAAAGAAATGATAACTATGACAAAGACAGGGTTTTGTCACACGACCAACTTTTCATAGTCAACAAATGAGCAAATTATTCCATTGCAAGATCACAGAATTCAAATAAAGAAGGTGGGACTGCACCTTATTACTCCAGGATATTCAAGCTCCCATGCTGCATTATCCTCATCACCACCACTAGCTGCTTCGAAGTCGACAGATTGAGGAGCCCTCGTTGAGAGAAGTCTGTGGCATTTAGAGTTGACTTGTGTGATTTCAAAAATTCCAGATTCGAGATTGACGAACGCCATAACTTGCTTGCACACTTGAATCATATAAGAGACTTAAAAGGCAAGTAGGTGAGTAAATCATCGATGATGTCCTGAGGGAGTTTGGACATGGCTTCTGTTCAACTAGATTTTGGTTCTATTTTTGGGGTTCCAACTATAAATTTGAAACTTAGCTGCTATTATTTTGCAGCCATGTTTCATTGGCAGTCAAGTTGAACAATTAATATTCATAATAAAAGAAATGTCAGAGCAACCCATCTTTGGTTGAATATTTCGTCTCAATTGACCTCTGAGAGTCATTAAATACTGGTAAATGATTTTTCCTTTATGTAATGCTTACACTATTTTTAATTCTAGCTACATATGTGCACATGGATACTATCAATGGCCAAAATAAACAAGTCTGATCAAAAAGTTAACCTTCTAATTCAATTTCAAAGCGCTGAAATATGTAGAACCATGGCAGAACTTGATGATATTTAAGTAGAAAGTCTTTGCTGGATTTTGTTGCGGAATAAAGGATATAACTTGGATTTCTACAAGATTTATTTTCAAGAATCATTAGGAAGCTAAGAGATGACAAAAAGTTCTCATCCCCTGGAATTTCTTGAGGATTTGGGACAGTCACTGTTGTCTTCCTGGTGATTTTCTAACACAATCCGACATGCATAAAGCACCAAACCTCAATACAAACAGAAAAATTAACAAAAACAAAGCAAGCTCTTTAAATTTTTACCTGGGCTTTAGCTCCTCTTGCCTCAAAATGTTATGAACTCCAACATTACCATTCCCATTATGCTTGGCATCCGCTCACGCCGAAGTAGACAAAAACCCAAAATTTAACAAATTAATCATTCTAACAGAACAACAACAAAGAAAGAAATTAATGAAATAAACACCAATGGATTGTCAACTCCCGAAGCAAGACTACCAAGAAATAATTTTTCATGAATCCACTAGTTTATCTAAACATGTCGTCAATCAAACGGTGTTAACATGCAAAACAAGGACTTGATGAACAAAATCTTTCACCTGAAGAAGATGGTTCCAAGCATCGCTTCTCCTCAGCTTCTTCTAACATGAACCCATCGTAATCATATTCTTACACAACCTAAACGAAGCCACTCACATCATCAGCAAATCAGAACGCATTTTGCGAAAAAGGAACAGAAAAAACCCCAGGACTCACATAGAAAAAGCAGTACAAATCGTTAAACCTCAAAAAGCAAGATGAATGGAGTAATGGAACCCACAAATCCTAATGACCCACAAACTACGTGACCCTACCGGACCCAGATAATGATACAAGCAAATCTCAAATAATAGAGAGCCCACAAAAGCCAAGAACCCAAAGACTAAAAGACAAGACAGACCGACCCCACCCAATCCAATCCAACCCACTTACCTCCATCTATGGGGTCTCTCTCTCCTCTCTTCTCTGTCTACTCACATCCACTGCACGCGCACGTGTGCTTCTCGTGCGGCTCCGTGCGTAAGTACGATTGACAAAAAGTTTCACCCGTGTCAGACACCTTTGCCACGTCACCGCCGGCAATAAAAGGAGGGAAGGTTTCAGAGTTTTAGTGACCGTTGGAACCCTCCGCCGCCTCAACAAACAAATAAATAACGATACAGATATTATGGCTTTAGCTTTGCAATTGCGCCTATTTTTAATTTTCCTTCTTTCTTCAGGAGTACTGCTAATTTCTCTTTCTTTCTTTCCAAGAAAGAAAGTAAGTTTCTGTCTTTAAATTTCCTGTTTGATCGTCAAGTAAGTAAATCTCTGGCACAAACCCTAATCTGCCGTAAAAGAAAGATTTGGTCCTCCTCCATTCTCTTAGCATTCTTCTCTTCCAACTCACACATCAATGGCAATGTCATCACAAAACCCAGAAACACAAACACTTGAACTACCAGAGGGTTTTCGGTTCCGCCCTGATGATCAGGAATTGGTCCGCTTCTATCTTTACCCAAAAATCATTAACCCTAATATCTTCACCACCTTCAATGTTCCCGTTAGAGATTGCCATCTCTATGGCAGCCAAGCCAGAGATCCTTGGCAAATCTGGGACTCCTTCCCCAAACGCCATGGCGAAGATCTATTCTTCTTCACCCAGCTTACCAAGAAAGGCAGGTACGTTGTTCGCAAGATCAGTGGTGGCCCTGGAAAATGGCATCAGGATGATAAAGACCCTCCTTTCGATGTCTCCATCGACCCCAACTGCAAAGTCACTGTCATCAGAAAGGTGTTCACCTACGACAATCCTAAATCTGACCACAATGGCTCATGGCTCTTGTTTGAGTACAGCCTGCCATCACTTTCTCAACTAACTGTCTTATGTCAATTGAGAAAGAAAGAAGCCCACAACCCCGAGACAGTCAATCTACAACAATCAACAACAAAAAAGAGGAAAAGGGTTGTTTACATTGAAAGTGATGATGATGCAAGAAACATCATACTGCAAAAGCCCAGGATTGATGGATTAGACCATCAGCAGGAACATATCATGGGTTTCGATGGGTTAGTAGATATTGCATCTCAAGTGGAAAATCAGCAGCAGCACTTCCATCTTGAACCACTCTTTGATAATGGGCTGGATTTCAGCTTTTTTGAGTCTTTTTCTTGTGAGGATGTGCAGGACTTTGGAATTTACCTGATGGCTACTGATTCAGGTAGTGTATCGTCCACTAGCAATGTTGCATCACCAACTGTATCTACGTTCAATCCTGCAGAGAACTCGCAGTCAGTTGAGGTTGTGTCCGTCGACGGGGACGCTGCTTTAGCATTAGATCATGATTTCTGTCTTCAGCTGCTTGATTCAAGTGGTCGTTCCTGTGACGAGGCAGATGGGTTTCCAGCAACTAAAGCAACAGCACAGACTAGCGCATATTGGACTCAGGCTACACCAAACCTAGATGAATCCTTCACTTCTGATGCTCTTGATTATTATCTTGAACATGGAGTTTGCGATTCCAGCCCTGCCAATTGGCCAGGGTCATTTTCTCAAATGCTGCTAGAAGAACATACATGCCTGATTCAAGAAAAAGAGATTCAGATGGTTTCAAATCCTTCCTTCGTGGAGAGAAATTCTTGATAGCATGTTTCTCTCTCTTTTCTTTTCTTTTTTCTTCTATTTTTCACTTCATTTGGGTCTCTTCTTTATTGACCATAGGCTGTTCGTATCTAGTTTTGTGATGGTGTCCTGATGCATTAACCATGAGTTTATGTATTGTCAGCTTTAACTGTACAAGTTTAATTGTTAAATGGCTGTAAAAGGTATTTTTTTTTATTGTTCTATTATCACTCTCATTAACTTGTTCTTGCTGTCCCTTTGAGAGTTCTGTGGAATTCTGCTGAGATCAAATCTGCTGAAAGTTATTGCATCCTTTCCAACTAGGTCTGCATGCAATACGGGTGACTTCTTTATAATGTGTATAAAACACGAATGAAATGCTTGAATAAACAATCAAACAAAGTAGTGGCAATTGTTAATTTCTCTATCTTTAGTCTTTGCAAGAGTTGAAGAATGAATACAGCCTGAATTAAAAACTCTCTCTGTGTAGTGATGAATGACAAAACAGATATCCAGAAACCTTGCATAAGATTATAATTTAAATGGGGATTGCTCTGCCCTCAAGATTTGGAACATAGCCAGCCAACCACCATCACCTATGTTGCGAAGGCTTTTTTTTTTTTGCAGCCCGTGGTGAAAGTAGAGTATTTTATAGTTGTAAAATTATAACTATAATAATTAAAATTTTCCTTATTTAATCTAAAATAAGTTTAAGAACTTGATTTTTCATTGATTAATTTGATAAATTTAAAATATAATTAAGTCATTGTATTGAATTACATCCTTTAATTGAACCATAAATTTATTCTTAAACATAATTATAGTTTATATTGACCTATAAAAAAAATATAATTATTCATTTCATCTTAATTTTTATGTAGATTTATCTAATAATAAATTATTTTAGACTTGAATTTATATTTTCCTTTTTTTTAGGTACAAAAAAGGCACGATCGGGTTTTTGAAAATATCTAAATTCTTCATCTTGATTTTTTATCGATACTAACCTTTTTTATTTTATTTTTATTATTTTATTTTATTTTATTTTATTTTAGGGAATATACCAAAAATATATTATGGCAACCTAACTCAAAACCCACCAACCAAACAAGCTAAGAAACCATCATACACAGTTCAAAGAGAGAAACCATGAGCTTAATACTTACTAGGTTTTCGAATCCATGAAATTTAGTAGCTATACAAGTAAGAAGAACTAGTAGGGTGGGAACAGTCTGTCGAACGGAATGATTTAAATTGAAAAAACAGTTGGAGAATCTCCCTATCATTTTCCTACAACCCCAACAATTGTTTGACCCTCCAAACCCTGTTGGTTCATCTTCAACCTCATCTACTTCCCTCCTGTCCTCAACCCCCACTATTATGCCCCTCTGGTATTCGCTTGGACAAACCCCCTCCTGACTATGTTAAACTCAACACTATGCCAGTTATAAACGCAATTCTTCAATATCTTCTATTGCTGGTGTCTGCAGGGATGAACATGAAATATGGCTATCTGGTTTCTCTTGCAGAGTCAAATCTGAATCTGTCTTTGAACCTGAGTTGCTGGCTGTTCGAGATGCATTAAAGCTGGTTTGGGATAAAGGGCTCAAAAAAGTTTTTTTAGAATCTGTTTCGGAGGCTGTGGTCAACAAAATTCTTAATCAAGTCATCCGTCAACCAAAGAATCAGTTTGAGGCTGTCATCTTACAATGTCAAGCGTATGTATAAATCGGTGTTGAGATTGTTTCATCCAGCATACTCTCAGAGAAGGCAACTTTGCAGCTGAAGCATTAATAAAGATACGAATTTCTGAATCGTTTGAAATGCAAGTGTGGAAACACCCTCCAAAATCAATATACTTGATTCTATTGGCTGATAAGATCGTAATGGAAGTTCCCCGACATGGTGCTTTGGATCAAAATCAGCTAGGTTATTTGAAAGTCCTGATATTGGTGCTTGCTTGAAACTGTAACTTTTTTTCATTATTATTATTTCTGGTCTATTGGGGCTGTAAAACGAGAACTATACATTGAGAGAGTTCTAGGATTATGGGTTTAAGTTGTTGTATTGCTTAAGGAAACTTGTACAGGTCATTCACATTTGTATGAATTACTTGTACAAGTTATTAATCAATTTCCCCGACATAAAACCTTCTTTTTCCCAGCCCCTTACAATCGATTCATTTACTTTCTCTCATGTTATTATTTGTTGATGTTTGTAACCTAGATGACAATAACTGAATCTTCTTCTTCGAGATATAATAAACTACCGCTAAGAAGATTTGCTAGAGTATCCGTACCAAACCCAAAGTACTTGGACTGAGGATTGCCATGTAAAGACAGGCAGGGAGAAGGACTGGGTCAAGGGCACGAAGTTTGTCTGCTTAGGAATAGGTCAAGAAGTTATTATTTGAATTTCAATAATGTGTATCTAGCATGTTGCCAGTAGCCGTGAGCTGAGCTCCTAATCTCTAGAGATATGATCTCAGAATATAGAGTGGTTGTTATTTATATTCGTGTATTTAAATCCTTTCAAGCTAATTAATAAGCAACTTATTCTCCAACGAAATAACTTTGTGGTTAAATCTCGCCCAAAGCAGAATAATTCTTGCATTAAGGCATTTATACATTCACAGGCTGATAGGGACCTATTATTGGTATCAGAGTCATGGGAACAAACAAGGAGAGGATTGAAAGTTTAGAAGCTAGTTTGGGTGGGCTACAAAACAATTTCAGCTGCATGGAGACTAGTGTTACTGACAAGTTACAACATATCGAGAGTGTTATCAGCAAACTCTCGAAAATCTTCATGGCCAAACAAACCACCTCAGATAACAATGCTTCTGACCCCATATCCAACTCTCCTAATGGACGATTTTGTTCCATAAGAGAGGAGACACGAGGAACCTTATAAGGAGGAAGACCATTGTTGTCGTCTAAATTAGCTAGCCTAGAGTTCCCTTGATTTTCTGGAGATAACCCCATAGAATGGTTCACAAGAGTGGACCGATTCTTTGAATTTCAAGGCACCACCGAGTTCCAAAAAGTATCTCTAGCTTTGTTTCATCCACCAGGCTAGGCAAATCAATGGTGGCAGTGGTTGCGCAGGTCATATAAAGAGGAGGGAAGGGAGGTGACATGGGACATCTTTCAAGATGAGCTATAGGCATGGTTTGGTCCTACTGAATGTGAGGAATTCAATGAAGCATTATCAAAAATCAAACACGGGAGGGATCTTTGTGGGAGTATTAGAGGGGGTTTGATCGACTACGCAATCAGGTGCATGGCTGGCCACAAAAAGCATTGGTTAGGACATTCATAGGGGACCTCAAACAAGAAATAGTTGACGACATAAGGATGTTCAAACCATAATCATTGAAAGAAGCCAAAAATCTTGCCCAAATGAGAGATGAGTAGCTGACCCATCAAAGACGGGCCATATTACATGTTAGTTGGCCAATTGCAGACTACCAACCACAAACAAAATTCAAAACAACCCCACCTTTGAAAAGGCTATCATGGGATGAAATGCAGAAGAGAAGAGGATATGGCCTATGTTTTAACTATGAGGAAAAATTCACACCTGGTCACAAGTATAGGGGACCCCAACTCCTACTATTAGAATGCTGCTGTGATTATGCTGATGCAGACAACACCGAAAGCTTAGTGGAATTCCAACTTGAAATATCACTTCATGCACTCTACATATGGAAAACATATAAAACAATGCGGGCGCTAGTAAAAATTAGGCCCTGTGAGATGGTGGTTCTTATTGACAGTGGATCAACTCATAATTTTATCAGTGGAAAAATGGCTAATATGTTGCAATTACCCGTAGTCATCTTTCAATGTCAGGCTAGCAAATGGTGATCCCTTAAAATGTCAAGGAAGATTTGAAATGTTCACATTGCACTCCAAGGTATTCTATTTATCCTTACATTATATGTCTTACCATTTGTTGGGTTGGATTTAGTCTTAGGAGTGCATTGGATAGAACAATTGAGCACGATGGTATTTAATTGAAAGCAGCTAACAATGGAATTTCAATGGCGCAACCAAACTCACATCTTGTAGGGAATGGATACATCAATTCAAAAAACATCAATGAAGGATATGGACAAGAACTTGCGACAAGGAGGTTCTATGTTTAATATTTGCCTTCAGTCCTCGACTACACCCACATCACAAAGGGTAAATCTGGATATAAAAAATCTATTTGAAAAGTTAAATGATTTGTTCTAGGAGCTAACCCAACTTCCCGCCACTAGATAAATAGATCATCACATCATATTAAAGGAGGGAACTGAGCCCATTAACGTGCGACCCTAAATGTATGCCTATTTTTAAAAAGTTGAAATTGAAAAACAAGTTCATGACATGTTAAAATTGGCACTAATAAAATCTAGTAGAGTCAATTTTCATCTTCTATTTTAGTTTATTTATTATGGTTGTGATGAGGATGATGTTTGAGGTTTTGTAGACCCCATTGAATTAAATGTTATGTTATATGTCAAAAAATTGGAATATGCCAGTACAAGGGAAGTTCTGCCGAAATTTTGATAGAATATTAGTGAAAACTTTTATATATATATATATATATATATGTAATTAATTACATCTTCTTTTCTTGGTGAATGTGTATTAATAAGATTACTTGTTTGTCTTCTACAGAACAGGACGTTACGATTTCTCACCTTAACACTTGGTTCATTTGAGAATTAAGTTTTATTATTTTATTCATTAAGGTTTCCATGGAGTCATTCTAATTTCACAACTAGGTTAAAAATTTGGCTTGTTAGCTCGAATAGACTTGATTAAATAATATATATTGAATAGTTTTACGATTCAATATTTTGTTTTTGAAGAATCAAGGTTCATGTTTTTTTATTTTGGTTTCCATTCGATCATCTCATTTTCATTTAATTATTTCATTGCTAACAAGTAAAATCATAGGGACCTTTTAAGAATATTGAAAAGATAGATTTCCTGTGCACTAACTGTGTTTGTTTTTTGGCATTAAATCATTGTCTACTTTTCTCATTTGTTGGTGATATCCTTGTTAATAATCATATCATTAAAGTAATATATATATATATATATATATATATATATATATATATATATATATATATATATATATATATATATATATAGGTATTTAAAACCAAGTTGAATCAATTAGATAGGTATTTAAAACACACACACACACACACACACACACACATATCACCTTAACATTATATATCTATATCTATATCTATATCTATATCTATATATCTATATCTATATCTATATCTATATCTATATCTATATATATATATATATATATATATTAGAAAAATATTCGCCGAACTTACAACGAAACGTGAACCGCCTATCTAATATCATACTGAATCGTTTTATTTGAAAATGAATATAGAACTTTAATCTATATCCCTTCCACATATTCATCTTCATTTTCTTTCTTTATTAGTTTCAATATATAATAATATATTTTTTAAAAAAACACAATAATCTTCTTGATTCTAGATGAAAATTTTCTCAAACTAATAATAATATATTTTTATTAACATAGCTCGTGTTAGATCTTAATATACTAAGCGTATTTATCCAAATAAATTTTCACCTATAAATATAATAATATAAAAATTTTATTATATATTTTAACATCAATACTTTGAAATCATAAAAAATTATTAATTTTTTTAAAATCAAAATACTTTAAGAAACCATTTAAAAATAAAAATAAAAACCATAACTATTTTTAGTCGGTAACACCACCCCAACAGATAGGCTTTAGAAGCCCAAAACTTGTAAAAGCCGAATAAACAAAAATGTTGTGTTGCGTTGTTTCAAACGGTCGAAAATAATTTGAAATTTTCTTTCCTCCCCTCTCACGGACATAAAGACTCCGTATAAATGAAGGTTTTGCGATGACTTAAGAAATATAATTTTCCATCTTCCGAAGCCCAAATCGGTATGATGCTTCTTCTGAAACTATGAAAGAAAACGTTGTTAGTGATTTTGTATGTTGGGGCGGGGACATTCAGGTATCTTTTCTTCTCACAAAGACAGCGTATCTTTGATTGTTTCAAATTGTATCAATTGCTGTTCTTTTTTCTTTTATTGGTTCTGTGTGGTGATTTTTTCATTATGATTTATTTTTCTCTCAATGCATTTCTTTCTATGCACTGACTATCGATTAACTTTAGATTATCTGGTAGTCTTCTTGGATATACAGGCATCGATGTCCTGTATATTTTGCAACCGGTGATCTTGAATGCTAGGTCGGTATATTTTGTTCTGTATGGTCTTATCTGGGTGTGCTGGTTTCTTTTTCTTTATGAATTAATTAATCTAGAATGAAAACTTTCTTCTTCCTCATTTTTTTTTTAATTTTTTCCTCGACTTGGTGTTTTCTTTTATTTGATGGTGGTAGTGATTTGAGCTATTGTTTGGTTTTTGCAGATTGATGAGCATGTTCAGAGAGAGATAATGAACAACAGGTCATTGAAGCATCCCAATATAATCAGATTCAAAGAGGTATCATGTATTTCATCTTATTAGATTATGAAATCTAAAAGAGTTTCGAGTGACTAGGTCTTTTTACTCAATATAAAGACCAATTTAGAAGGTCTTGGTACTTCTCTCAAGCTTTAGAAACTTTGAAAGAATCTGAATTGATATGGAAGTTCAATTTTCATTTTTGTGATCCAATTTTTTTCATTTAATAGGAGGCTTAGATATATGAGATTGCACTTGGACCTGCACTTTCCAAGCCTAGATTGCTTAATCTACATTCTGCCTCTAAGAAACTCATTCATGATGTCAAGAATTATAAGAACTTGAAGATTTTTAATCTTGGAAAGGATTTTCAAGTCCAAACTCCAATTTACCCGTAGATATCAATTTTGAAAACCAGAGCCTTGCCTTAGCTTTTCGATTAGTCTTTACATTTTTGCAGGTTATATAAAAGGTGAATTCATTGTGCAAGTTTTGCTAACACCAACTCATTTAGCCATAGTAATGGAATATGCAGCTGCTGGAGAACTTTTTCAGAGAATATGCAATGCTGGTAGATTCAGTGAAGATGAGGTACATATAGTGTAAAACCAAACACTGTCATGAATTTTCTCATCTTCTCAAATACCCTCACAAATGGATACTTGGTGGGTCTCATGAATTTGAATATCAAGATTAGTTCTTTCATTATTGAACTTCGCTGTATGAAAGCAGTTGCTAATATTCATGATGCCTTTCTTTCAGTGTTCTATTATTAGAAGGTGTCATTCCTTCATGACTTTTATGAAATCTATTTTCACTTTCGGCAAGTATCCTCTCCTTCCCTTCTATTCTTTTGTTTCTTGTTGCTAGCTGAGGCATGCATCATGTCATGCAGAAAATGTCATGCTAACTTTCAAAGTTCTACTGTGCCATTCTTTCATATCTTTTATGAATTTAATTTATAAAACTCAGTGTTTTTCTTTCAATAATGTTAAGATATCTTTATTTTTCAGTTTATTTATGCAGTGCTCTGTTTGTTCCTTTTAGAATAGCAGCAAGGAGACAATGACAGTAATTGGTTTATAGCAGTATTTAGTCTTCTTTTCACGCATTGCTTTTGCTAATATTAGTCCTAAATTAATGGTCTTACTAATATGAACATACTTGAGAATACTAGGAACATGGACCGACATTTCCTTTGGTCCCTAAAGTAAAAAATTCGAGTTTTCATGCCAAAAATGAACAGCTCTTTCTCATGATCATGTCATTTGGTTTATCAGATTCTCTCAAATAAGCATTTTCTGATTATGATTCTGATCACGTATTTAATCTAACATCATCTACACTTGGGATGGAAACCAAAATGCGTTGTAGAAACTGATGATACCCAATATCCCACATCATCTTTCTTGCATGGTACGTTAAGGTGAAATTGCAATGATATATTTTTATGAACTGAAATCATATTTGTATATCCATATGATTTTAGGCATTTGCGAGAAGACATTCTGTACTTGTGTCGTGTGATAAATGTTTTTGTCATAAATTCTGTGAATTGATAATCTAGCTTTTGTACTATACAGTTGCGCCTTGTATTGCGATTCATTTGAGGCATTTCTCTGACAAAGTATTCAAATTCATTTAAGCCATACTAATAACATGAAGACATGATTATAGCAATCTAATCTCCTCTGCTTTGTAATCTAAGGTAAGATAACAATTGAAAAGGAAAAAATCAAGATAATATTCAAGATCAACCTCTTTGGTTTCAATCAATATTTTGTCAATGTGTATTCTTATAAAAAAAACCACATGAAAACTCATAGCATCCTTGCAGCTGTTACAAAATTAAAAAGATTTTAGCAATGTTCTTGTATCTAGCTGTCCCAATAATTACTGTTAGAAAGATTCATGGTGTGATGCCACATCCTATCAGTATGCCCTTCTCAAGATTATCTTCCACCTTGAACGTGTAAACTCGGAATATTACAACTACTGCTTTCTCCTTTACAGCATGCCCCTCTCAAGATTATCTTCCACCTTGAACGTGTAAACTTGGAGTATTACAACTACCGTTTTCTCCTTTACAGCATGCCCCTCTCAAGATTATCTTGCACCTTGAACGTGTAAACTCAGAATATCCTGAAGAGAAGCGATGAAGCCTTTAATAACTGTCCCATACATGACAAGTGGAAAACTTTATTGAATTCGATGCGGTCTTGGATGCATTCAACAGGATCGTTCATCCATAGCTACAAGGTTGGGTTTCATAGATGTTGAAAATAAACTATTAGCTTGTCTAGATGCCATTTGCTAACTAGCGTCTTGATTTTTGTTGGGGAGAGTATCCTGTCCCTGCTCCTGGTGGGTCTTTCCTTCTCAGGTGATGCTGCTGATGAGGCTGGGCAACACCACGAGGCATAGGGATGTTACCAGGATTCATTCCACCACCCATCCCTGCCTGAGATGCGTGATTATAAGCCGCCATGCCCTGAGTTTGCATTCTCTGCATGCCCATAGCCATTGGTCGAGGTGTAGATCTGTTGTTAACTCCATGAGCACCTGGTATGCCTCCAAAAACCTCATGTCCAGATGATACTGGCTGTGGAGGTTGAAGGCTAGTCATTCCTTCAAAATCTGTATTGGTATCTACTGGACGAGTAGGATAATTGATGACTTTGTCTCCAGGTTAAGAGGGAACTAGGGCATTCCGTCTAGGGAGAGGTTCACTTCGAAAATAATCATGCTCTAGAGCTTGTGCAGCTGTTATACACTTTCGAGGATCATATTCTAGCATCTTAGAAAGAATGTCAAATGGAGCACCTATTGGAGAGAGGTACAAGACTATGTAGCCCAGTATTCTCATAGTTGTGCCCTTGAATATGCTCCACGTCATTGTGCCAATGTGGAAGGCTTGCTAGTGTTGGATGGCCTTAAATATCTTGTCAAGTTGATCGAGCTGGAAAGGATTTGGTGTTGATTTGGCTTCTACCCCTTGAAAATATGGCTTCAAAGTAAGAACAGCAAAAATGAATCCAACAGCCCACATGTCATAGCACTTGTGTAGTGCTTAGCCCTAAGAAGGAACTCAGGTGCACGAGACCAAATGGTTACCACACACCATTATCAGATAATGCCTTCAAGGGAGCTTGATATATCCTTGTAAGTCCAGAATCAACAATTTTAACAACCCCATGTTCCTCTCACTCACTCATAACTAAGATATTTGATGGCTTTAGATCTCTATGTATGATCCAGTTACTATGCAGATAGTTCAGTCCAATGAGTAGCTGTCAGAGCAATGATTTAACAGGGTATTGGTTGATCAAATTGTTGTCCTTGTCTCTATGATGCCTGATGATCTCATAAAGGTCATGTTCAGCATAATCGAAAGCATCACCTTGAGTGCTGATTTTCAGAACTTTTGTGAGCATGAAAATGGTTGTTTGATAACCAAAGACTAGGCTATCACCCAATGTATTTTTTACCCAGGTCTTGCAAAAGGTACCAAGGCTACACGGTGATGTATTGGGTATTGCTGCACACATTTTCTGAGCTAATTGATAAAAGTAGTCTTATAACCTATGACCAAAGGCTTGATAGTGTTCTAACATTTAGTTTAAGGTCCGTGACTTCTAGATTGCTGTTTAATTCTGATACGAATAATATGCATTGTGCCTTTCTTCCATGTTTACCAGCTCCACTACTTCGAGATTGTTGTTTACTGTTGCTATGAAACAATATACATCATGCCTTTCTTCCACATTTACTAGCTCTAGCTCTTCTAGATATTTATTTAACTCTGATACTGTGATTTTTGATGTAAAGGCCCTAAGCAGGGGCTTATTAATTGTCTAATGTTTTTCTTTTAGAGTTCCTTTGACCCGTGGACTAAAGGGGTTATATTGCTAGTTGAGTTGATTTTTGAAAAGTTGGTGCCAAGTTAGTCGTCAATTGAAAAATATAAATTGGTTTTGTATGTTTTACCATTTTGGCAGTTTATTTTTTTTTTGTCGAAAGTTCAAATGTCATTCTTCCAGTGCATATCGGTGAGGATCTTCAATGAATATAGAGCCATGTATCTAATCACAACTTTGCTGCAATTTTACTAGGACTCAGGGGCAAGGAAAATGATGGCTAATGGGATCCCGGATTTCCTACAAAGGTAAAAAAGTTGACTCTCCTCCTACTACTCTTAGTCCTCCCATGTGTAATTCCTACTTTTATTTCATTAGCACCCTCAAAACTAAAATTTCAAGATATAAATATTGTGGAGCAAACTAAATTTCTTTTGTTATTTGCTTTTTAAATTGCACACTTCTCTATAATTAAATGGTTATGTGCTTGTGATTTCTCAGTATATTGACAAGAGTTGGTCTCACTGTCAACTATCCAATGATGCAAGAAAATCAGAAGAGAAACAGTTTTGGATTTGAGGTATGCATGTGCATTAATTTTGTAATTTGCAATTGATGAATTTATTGAAAGGAGGGAAAGGAAAGGAGTGTGATTATGAAGACTTGTATTAAATTGAGGGAACTATCAAAATATAAGTCCGTTTTTGCAACACAGTGGCTGCAATTTTAAAGACCTATATTAGGTGTGGATTTCATTGTATACATTGACTATCCAGCTAGTACTACAGGTTTGTTTGTCTTACATTTAATTTAAGGTTGCAATATCTTATGTTGTAGTTTATTTGGTCAGACATCCTTTTATTTTGGATCATAATAAGGAGATATGGACAATCATTGGTTTATTGCAGTTTTAGTTTATTTGGTATAGTAAGTTGACTCTCCTCCACCTCCAACTGCTCTTAGACCTCCCAAGTGCATATCTTACTTTTAGAATTTCTTTTCTAATCTTTAACCTAAACTGTCACTTTTAAAATACCTTGGGAAAAGTTGGTGCTTTGGATCAGAATGGAATGTAATTTATAACCTCATTAGAATTGCTAAACATTGTTCTAGTTTTGACAAAAAAATAAAATAATTTTTTTTTGTAAGGTTGGCTTTAATTGAACAAGAATAATCCCTTATAATTGCTATTTTGCTCGGCATTGAAGTTAGGCATGGGGACTAAAAAAAGATATTGTGCTACTTTGCTCAGCAAACAGTTAATGTTTCTGCTATGGTCCTGAATTCAACTTAACAAAGAAATGGTATCAAAGATGGATGGTCATGAAGTTATAGAGCAAATTGGAAGAGGAACTTTTGGAGCCGCATTTCTTGTTCTTCATAAATTGAGAACAAAAGGTATGGAGTTTCTCTGCCAAATCTTCTTTGCAGTCAAATTTTCCTCAGCTGTTATGTTGTTTCTGTTTGCACTTCAAAAGGAGGGGTCAATAGAAGAAAACTCTCCCCTACAAGTTAAGGAAAGGGATAGCTTGATGGACTCAATTTGAATCCTGTCTTTTTAAACAGAAATAAAAAAGAGAGAAGAAGAAGAAGATACTTGGGAAGGGTATAAGGGACTAAAATTGATCATTGTTTACTTAATCTTATGCAATAGGAATAAAGGATCAGTCACTTGTTTATTAAGTGTTACTGTTACAGAATGAATATGTTTTTTCCGTATAAAGCTGTTTCATAAATCTGACATGACATATGATCCAGCTTAGCCAAGTTATCATGGAAGATTTTATTGTTAGAAAATTATCGTGGAAAAAATAATATGTGAATCAAAATCTATTTTCCATGTGAAATGTCTCATGAGACTTGGATCACTAATCTAAACATGATCACATATTATCTGAATACAAACCATACTCAATATTCACTTACTGAATGTATCTCAAATGTAGTGTTTGATCCTTTTCAGAGTATGGAAGAGTTTTTGGCTCTCCTTGAAAGTCAAATTCCTTAGAAAAGCATATGAACACTTTTGTTCGCTCTCTCTTCTTCTCAATTTATAGAATTTTCAGAACACTTTTGTCATCCAAGGAGTTTTTTGAATGATGTGTTGTATTAAAAAAAACTAAAATTGCTTAGACATTTACTGTGGATCCTCTCATATTTGGCTGTGGATTTGCATAGTCAAATTACCATTTTGCCCCTGCCAACATGAAATTTATAACTTGGTATGAAGGTAAATGTTGCTTTTGAGATGATCAAGTTGTCAATTTGAAGTCCATAAGGGTATTTAGATCATTTGACTTTTTCATTAGAGAATAAAATAACTAAACTACTATTAAAAGCTAAATTAATTCATTTTTAATGTGAGGGGCTTTTCATACATGTCAATATTTTTTACACAATAAGATACCCAGATGACCCTTAAAATTAAATCTTTTTAAAGTTACTATCATATAAGTTTTTGGTAATTGGCAAGTTGATTTAGGGGTATTTAAGTCTTTTAACTAAATTATAATATTAATATAAAGTTGTTGGCGCACCCGCATTGATGCCCTTTCAGTAGCGCAAATAGTGTCTTCTAATAGTTGAACACAACATTTTAGGGTAGCAATCCAAGCGTATTGTCATTTGATTGTATTAAATCTAATTTTTTTTTCAATTTATCCATTGACATTTGATGCAATTATATATATCAAATTTGGTCCTCATTCTTTTGTTTGTTATTTGTTTTTTTCTTATACTTTTCTTGATTGATATTTTTTCAATTTCATCCCTTAACATTTGAAGTTATTTTCTTTTATATTAGAGGAATCATTGGCTTGCGCTCCGTCGCAGTGAGAAATAATTTTTACCTTGTTTCAATATATTTAATTTTTTTTTGTATTTGGTTTTTAATTTTTAATTTTTTAGTTTAGTTTCAATCCCTTTATTTTTTGTGCATCATATGCTTTTAATTGTGGCCAAATTTGCTAATTTTTTCAATTGCATTGGTGTTTTCATCCATCACTACTAGTTGGGGAACATTTTTACCTTTAGTGTTGATGGTTAGTTGTGTTGCGGATGGGATTGCCTCAATTTTATTTGCCTCTTAGTTGAAGTTTTCATGTTATGGTTCCTGGAATGATCAACTTCATTTTTATTTTCCCTTCCAGTTTAGTTATTGTTTTTATTTGTTTTTCAGATATGTTTGCCCTTTTTTATGATGTCGTCCAAGTATAGCCCTTGGAACTTTTTTCCTTGCTTTATTTTTTCATTATCTGTTAATTCTGGGGTTATTCTAATTTGAGAATTTTAGAAGGAGAAGATGGCTGACAATAGCAAGTTATTTTCTATATCCATAGAGGCTAGCACTTTTATTTACAACTGATTGCTTTTGGAATTTGTGTGAGTCAAATTGGCTAGGTTGCTTAATTGTTTTTCACTGATAGCATTATTGCTCCTCAAATAAGTCTACAACCAAGCTTTGTGAACAGTAGTTATGTAGTGAGTACTTTAGCACTCTTCAATTAGTGTGGTCATGACAGTAGTGGGAGAAGTAAGTGATTCACAGGAAATGAAACAGTGGACAGTGGCAACAATATTCTTATCGCCATCGGCTACTTTTTCTAGTTATGAATTTTGTTGTAGATCAATCCATAGTGGTGGTTGAGATGTTGTGGGGTTGTACTGTATCTTTCTTTATTATGAAGTTTTATCTTATTATTGTTTAAATCTTTTTTGCTTTCTGGGCTTTTGTTTATGCTAAAAATGTATGCATTCACTGCTTCTTTGGTTGTTGGTTTGGCGCTCTAATGTTTCCGGTAAACCACCCTTTGGATTTAAAGTTTATCCTTTTGTTTCGTTTTGGGTTGATATAAAATATGTAAAGGAGACAAAAATAGGATTTTATTAAGAGGTTTGTGGTGTTTTTGCTAGGTTTTGAAATTGGATTTTGTTGTTGTTGGTTTCATTAGGTTTTAAGGAGTACAACTGAGTTTATCTTGATTTACAAGAATAAATTGAATTGTTCTTGGTTTTTCATTTCCACGCCCATCAATTCATTTGACATTCAAATAATTTATTTAGTTAATATATGGACTAATAGTGGGGCTTTTTATTTGAGTAGGTCTTTGAAACTATAATGATGCAAGAATCAACAAGACATGGAGGATTGACTGCAGAATTTAAGGAGATGAAAGCTTAAGTTGAAATTGTAAGTTACACTATAGTAAGATCCTTTCTTTTTAATGGTCCTTGTTAATAACATAATTTAATATCCTGAATTATGGTTGTAAAGTTGGAGCCAATTGTAGTCCAATCCCTCAAACGAGTCATTGTAAGTTAAAACATAGGGAAAAAAACAATTATTTTCTCTTACTTTTACAATCATCAATCTATCCCTTATATATAAGATAGGAACTCTATATAAAACATAGAGATTTATCATGCTCAGATTATTACAAAGATAATCAACCCAAGCTCTATTTAGAGCTTTTGTGAAATTTTCCCTCAATTGTTCTCTAGTCTTCACATATTCCTTGGAAATCGAACCTTGTTGTATTTTTTTTCACGGATAAAATGACAGTCAATTTCAATGTGCTTAGTTTGTTCAAGAAAAATAGGATTAGTTACAATATGAAGACCAATTTCATTATCACACTATAATTTTGCTGGTACTGAAGCTTTGAGGTCTACTTCAATTAAGAGTTGATATATCCATATTATTTCACACATAGACTATGCCATGGCTCTATACTCTGATTCTACATTCGATCGAGACATGACATTTTGCTTTTTACTTTTACATGAAACCAAATTGCTTTTAACGAAGACACAATAACTTGTTGTGGATCTTCTGTCTACCTTGGAACCTACCCAAGCTTCATATGAAAACTTTTAATATGAGTGTGTCCATGTTTAGTTCTTCTATCTAAACATTTTTGTATCTCATTTAAGTTCTCAACTAATAGGAACATTTAAAGTGCATATCAATCCGCTTTTACTTTTTGTATATATAAAATGCATGTCCATTTCTACTTGTTTAGTTCTGTCATGTTGCATTGGATTATGAGCTACCTAAACACAAATTTATTGTCACAATACAACGTCATTGGCGCATCCCCCTTGATCCTTAAATCTTCAGGGCCATTGCTCTAAACTCTACTTCTAGACTTGATTTTGACACAACATTATGCTTCTTTTTTCTCCATTTCACAAATTTTCCTCCTAGGAGAGTACAATAACATGAATTTGACCTTTTATACTTTAAAGCACCAGCATAACTTGCATTTGTATAACATTCAAATTTCATATTCTCATGTTTTTTTTTTTAGAATTCCTTTGCAAGGTGTAGACTTTAAATATCTAATAGTTTAGCAACATTGTTTTTATCTTCAGTCAAATTTAATCTCCATTGTTTATGTTGCTTATTTTTGTGTTTGCCATGTCAAGAATTTCATGACTTATAAATTTTAGAGATTAGACTAGTTTGCTTTGCTTTTTTTTTCTTTTTTAATATAGTGTTTTCTTATATCCTTTTCATTCTTCTCTTTATTTTTTTTATTTTTTTATGATTTTCCTTCTATTGTGTTAGGTCTCAAAAATTCTAGTTTCAATTTCAGCCTTTATCATTTCTAATATGTAAATTATTTATCAATCTATAAATATTTTTTATAATGTTTTGAAAAATTTAAAAAGGAAAAGGCAACAATGCCATTGGTGGCTTAGAATTAGGCATAAATGAATGAAGGGTATTATAATAATTGTATAAAATTTGTAAATATAAATAAAAAAGAGAGAGAGGGAGAGAGGTATGAAATTTAAGAGAGAATCGGGAGGAGAGAAAGAAAGGAGAAGAAGAATACGAGAAAAGAAGTGGAAGAAATAAGTTGTTAAGATAATGTTTATGTTTTAGTATATATATAAATGTTGTTGTTATAAAATAACATAAATTGTATTCTAGGGTCTCACCTAAAGCCTGAGCTTTTAGGTGAGATGGTTTATTAACATGGTATCAGAGCCTTGTTGACCCAATGGTCACGAGTTTGAATCTTACCATCCCCATTCTATTTGATTTTTGGTGAGGCCCTATAATATAGTTTATATTATTCTCTAACACACCCCATCAAGTGAAAGCCCCTTTAGGCTTGAAACTTGCATAGACCCACATTATCTTGTGCTTGATTTTTATCAAATAGAATGGAGGTGGTGATATTCGAACTCGTGACCGCTGGGTCAACAAGGCTCTAATACTATGTTAAGGAACCATCTCACCTAAAAACTTAAGTTAATAGGTGAGGCCCCATAATATGATTTATATTATTTTCTAAGAGATGTTATTAGTTAAGTTTTGATTTTATTGATTATTAGGGTTTGAAAATTTTGTTTTGGGTTTAATTGATGAACTGATTTAGATGTGAAGGATTAATTATGTTTGGTAATGGTTTAATTGATTAGATTGTAGATGATTTTGACGCTAATTGATGTGTTAAGTGTTAAATAATGCTTGGACATTAGATTTCAACCTTTGCTAGAAATCTGGAAAGTATGTTGGTGATTAAAGATGATGAAATTTCAGTTTGATCCCTCATTTTATGAAAATTACAGTTTAGTCCCCAAAAGATGGAAAAATCATAGTTTGGTCCTTATAGTGAAATTTTATGAATTATTTATTTTGAATTAGATTTATGGAGAAACAATTAAATTTTAGGTTTTGTTAAAAATGGATAGTTTGATTCAAACTTATAGGATTATGAGGTAAACTCTTGGATAAATATATTATATTATTTTTCTTCTTGTAGGCAATTTTGAGTATGTCTCATTTCATATTTAGATAATTCTGATATTCCACCCACAGGATGTCTGTAGGATTTCATTCGATATCTAATTTTGAATTTTATTTGTGTTTTAGATAGGTGAGGGATAATTTGTTCTCTATCATCTAATTGTTACAGGCTTCTATGTCAGATGTGTAATCTTAGAGGTACAAGGCGAGGTTGAGAGAGAAACAAGCAATACATTGCAAATTCTTTCTTTTACCTTTATTGGGTTCTTTATGTTGGTTTGATTTTACATTTGTTGTCACATTATATGAAATGAACTAAGTTTTTTATTGCTTTTTTGATTTCTAGTTACTTTAGCGTGTACTCTGCATTTCCAGAAATTTGTACATGGCTCCCAATGATTGTTATTCCCCCCCATTCAAATATGTTTATAAGCCTAACTGATCCTTGCCTTAATAGGATGTGTTTTGGAGTGCAGTTGAACCATGTTTTTGAAAATTTTTTAATTCTTTATTTGCTTCAGAGCTTTAAATTATTATTTTTCATTTGGATTGTTTTGATACACTAATGTAAAAAAAAGATTTTTAAAAATGAAAAAAATATTGTTTTAGTGCATTTCCAAACAAAAAACACTTGAAAAAATAATCTCAATCACACTCCCAAACAATCTTTTACACTGTTTTTTTTCATCTCATTGAATTTCCCTTTTTGGTTTTCTAATTCTTTCATTTTCTTCTTCTTGCCAAATTTGTTTCCTAGCCTTGGGTTCCTAGCGATGTTGCTCTGTCCTTGTTAGTAGCTTATTAGGTTGTTTAATTTGCATATGTTTTTTTTCTTTTCATAATGTATGTTTCTTTGCCGATCTCTTTTTATTTGTATACCAGAGGTTCAATGTTAATTATTGAAGAGCTTTTCCCTTTTGGTTTTGCATGCATTTGACAGTTTCACTGTTCAAACATACTTCTTATCTTTCTAATAGCAATTGTCTGTGTTAGATTAATTATACTATCCATGTGTTGATGATTAATTGCTTCAGCACCGTGTACTTTTGCTTTATACTGATGCATGAGTTGACATGCCATGTGGTTGGTCCTTGACTATATTTGTGTCTCCCATCATTGTTCCAAACATTGTTGCTTCTTACTTTTACATTTCTCTTACATACATAAATGGTTTTATAGTCTAGACACATTGGATTTGTATAACTCTTAATTAGTATGGTGGAAGCATTTGTTTGTTTTCTTACAAAATGAGATGGCCTAAACAAAAACATCTTTTGCAAAATGTTATTTTGCAAGACTTAAATCTTCGTGTTTCTTTAACATTCTTTGTCAATTCAAGTTCAGAGTTTGTCATCACACCACCAATACTAAACAAACCTAGCAAGCCCTAAATTTTTTATTACTATAAACCCCGAGAAAAAAATATTGATGTAAATTACAAAATAAATAAATGGAAAATAATAGTGAAGGAATCCATGTACAGATTTAAATAAAACAAGAATTTGGAAATTTTGGATATATCATCCAAACGGTATTCAAGAGGTCATAGATTTAACTCGGAAATATTGGGGGTTTAGATTAAATTAAAGAAAATGAATTAGAAAAAGCTGAGGGGTGGAATTATAAGAAATGTAAAGAGGTGTGGCTTAATTATAAGGAAAGATGGGTAAAAATAATACATTTAAAAGAAACAGGGCCTAAGTGCAAATAAGAGAAATTAAGGGGTATAAATATCTCTGTCTTTTTCTCTTTAATGTCGACACCAATTTTTCAAGGTGGGAGGGATTTTTTTTAGTTTTTTCTTTCAAAATTAAGAAAAATTAGACAGAAAAAGAGAATTAAATGTTACCAAAACATTCATACATCAAAAACACAAGAATTAGGAGTATTATTGGAAGAAAAAAATGGGGGGGGGGGAAGGAGTGAAGGCCAACGAGAATCTAGAGAAAGGTTAGAATGCTAGTTGATTCGGAAAAAAATAGTAACGAAGGGACTAATTGGACATGTTAAAGGAAACGAAACAAATCATATTTGAAAATAGAAATTTATGAATTGTAACCTTGAATAAGGATAATTTACGTGAGTTGTCTGTATTTGCAGGAGGGACCACAGGTGTGGTGCAGCAATAATAATGAGGGATCACAAGTAGAGTGTCCATAATAGATAGGTGATCCATACCTACATTTTTTGATATGATTTCCATGATTTAATATGAGATTTATTCATAATGTGAATTAGTGCAAGTTGTGAAATGTAGATATATAAGTAAATATGTCTAATGCATACATGTCAAAGAAATAAGTTGCCTGGTTAAGGAAGATCAACTAATGTATACATTATGAAATGTAGGGAACTTGACATTGACTATCATGCATTATTTTGAGTTTTTCTTTTGAAAATAACTTCTTAAGTTTTCATGGAAAGGGTAATTTAAACAGTGATAAAAGTGTAATAAAGGGCAAACTTCATTGGAGCAAAAAAGAGCCCAATAAGAAACCAAAAGTCCCTCTATTAGTGTATGAGACAAATATATGCATTTCAATGAGGGTCGTATTCTATGGTTATAATTCTACCATATATGTTTTTTTTTCATTGAAAATAGATTTTTCAGCAAAGACATTTATGACCTCACCTCTAAGCCTTGCGATAATGATTACTCTGGCATTACTGCCTTTACCACAACAATGCTACTCATAGATCAAATTATTTCGTGTATTGGATTTCACTTGACTGTCTACGGCTCCATTCCGTATGAAAAATATATAAAGGATAGCGCGTGGAGCACATTCCATTTCAAAGCAGTCAAACAAATGCTCGAGGAAGACTACAATGAAAAGGGGGGACCTATGTTTCCACAAAAGAATCTCAGGTCAAAAAAACCACAGAAAAGAATATAAATTAAGGACCAATGTTGTTTCATTACTCGAGCTGGGTAGGTCAACCATTATAATTAGACCCTCATCTCCATCTTTCATCAGGGTAGGGTCACCCAGTAATGATATCTTCCTCCAATTTTATCCGGCTAGGTCACCCGTAATGAGACCATGTTCACCAATTTCTCCAGGTAGGTCACCTGTATTAATGAGACCCTCTTCACCATCTTCCATTTGGGTAAGTCACCCGTAATAGCGAGACCCTCTTCAACAATTCCATCCGGGTAGGTCACCCATAATAATGAGACCCTCATCACCAATTTCCATCCAAGTAAGTCACCTGTTATAATGAGACCCTCATCACCAATTTCCATCCGGGTAGGTCATTTGTAATAATGAGACCCTTTTCACCATCTTCCATCTAGGTAGGTCACTCCGTAATAATGAGACCCTCTTCATCATATTTCATCCGGGTAGGTCTCCCAGAACAACGAGACCCTTCTAACTATTCTAACCCGAGTAGGTCACCCAGAACAAGGAGACCCTCCTAACAGTTCTAACATGGGTAGGTCACCTAGAACAAAGAGACCCTCCTAACAATTCTAATATGGGTAGGTCACCCAGAACAATGAGACCATCCTAACTATTCTAACTTAAGTAGGTCACCAGTATAATGAAACCCATCTTAACAATCTAACTTAGGTAGGTCACCCAGTATAATGAGACCATCTAGACTATCTCATTTGGGTATAATGAGACCAACTTCATCATTTTTTCTTTACAATGCTTACTAGCTAAATTATTTTACAATACTTTAATTGTAAGCATTGCAAAGAAGTTGGCAACTGTCATAACCGGATTTTGAGTTATTCACCAAATCTACACAAAAATAAGGAAAAATAAAATAAAAAGGGTTGGTGTCGATAGAAAAAACAAGGCAGAAAGATGGGACGTTTTTGAGAGCTCGATCGTAACTCTTTTATTCCCAGAAATGAAGGACAATGCAGATTCAAGGTTAACGTAATTTTTTATCAGATAAATTTGCGTAGAAATTAAGGTAAAAGATATAAATGTGTTTTTAGGGGCCATTTGGATTTAATCATTGGCTAATTTAAAAGTGAAAATTAATCGCTGGCCAATTTAAAAGTGTAATGATACAATTGTACCGATTTTTATACCTGGAAACGAAGAAGAGCGCAGATTCAAAGCTAACGTAATTTATTATCGAATAAATCTGCGTAAAAATTAAATTGAAAGATATAATTATATTTTTATGTTCCAATTCGGTTTAATCATTGTCCAATTAAAAATGTAATTATGTTTGAGAATTAATTTAGGATCTAATTGAAGGGTTTAATTAAGTATAAGGGCTTAATTATACTTTAAATTGGTCAAATTAATTTTATTAAGGGCTTAGTCAATGAGAAATCAAGTTCTTGAATTTAATTTTGTTTCAATTGATGAGATTTGAATTTTTGGAATCGAATTGAATATTTGTAAGCCCAATTATTCGAAGAATGAATTAATTCACTCCCCCATATATGAAGAAGAATGTGAACAATGAATGTGGTGTTTTTGGAGTGTGATGAACTGTGTACCTGTTAATACCATTGTGTAAAGGAGATCGAGGTGGTTTATGTCATGGTGGCGTTGGACATGATGGCCTGTGGTGGCCGAAGGGAGCTTCGAAAGTTGATGGGATTCATTGCTGTCAACTGGGGTTAATCTTGTTACTTCGCCGGAGGAGGTGGCTGGGTTGCTGGCCTGCAGGGGAGGCTGCCGGTGATGATAAGGGTGGAGCTAGGTGGCTTGTTGGCAAGTCTTTGAGGAGAGAGAGAGGGTTGAAGGTGGCTGGTTTTAGAGAGATAAAGTTGACAGAGGGAGAGAGAAGGAAATTGCAGCTGTTGCTGCTATTGTGCGGGATGCCAGAGGTGGGGGAGGAGATGGGTGGCTGCCGCTATGTGTGTATGATGTCATTATGCAAATCTTTAGTGTGTCTTCGTCTTCTGTCAAATTTTCAAAACCTCTAATCTGTTCTTCTCCCCGGTTCTCCCATGGTTTCTTTTCCTCTGTCTGTCTCTTCTCCTTCCTGTTTTTCTTCTACATGCGAACGGACAATGCATTTATAGGGGAAGGAAGGAGACAACCCTCATGCACATTGCATGACGTTGCTGCCTCTGCCCTTTGCAGAGGGCTACAGAGGCGTGCCCTACACTGTTCAGGTGTCGGAACAGTGCAGGCACGTTACAGATCTTGTATTTTTTGAAAAGGTGAAAGTATGATTTGGTCTCTTAATTTGCAATTGTTCTAATTGCACCGCCAATTGGATTTAAACTTATAATTTTATACAATTGTACCCTGTCAAAGTTTCAATTTCAAACTTTAGCTTTGCGCGGCCTTTTTATTCTGGTCCTTAGTTTCTAATTTTTGTGTTTTATATCTTAATTGACCATTAAACTCTCATTTCGTTCAATTTGACCCCTGATTTTTTATTTATAGATGTTATATTTTAAAAGAGTTCATGTTTAAAAGGATTGGGTTGTTCACTCAACATTCTTATTGCTGTTCCACTTGGAACTAATAGAATTAAATTCTTGTTGAACAAGCCTGTAGTTTTTAACTTCGGTGCGCTTGTTGATGAGATAACTATCTACGCTATCAAATTTAGCAGCATTCTCCTCTTGTTTACCTATAAAATATGCCATAAATTAATGCGAATAATTTGGTGTCATGTCAGACGTTTCTAGCCTCCAATGTAGTTCCCCTTCTCGTATTCTACTCTGCAGAGTATCCTGAAACTCCAAATTGTCCAATTGCACAGCATGCATGCTTTCAATAACTGCTACCTAGCCATGATACGTATTCATATTTGAACCAGTACGAAGTTGCCTACTCTTCATCGTTCTGTTCATATTTGAACTCCACTCTTGAATATACGTATTCTCCATGTACTGGTAGCTGCCCTGCGGTGATTTATGCTAGCGGCTGTCTGTTTAAGCACAAGTTTATCCACCAACGGTAGTGATTTATGTACACAGATATCCGTCTACTCTGCCTGTATGGTAACCTCGCACAACAAACTGGGTTGTTCACTCAATATTCTTAATATTAGAATTACATTTCTTCCTACATTGAATATAATTAGGTTTGTCCTTAAAAACCGTGTTCGGATGTTTGACTTATTTTTCTATTACCTTATATCATTGATAGTTTACATTAGTGCTAAAAAATAATATAAATCATATTATAATGCTTTACATAACAACTTAAGCTTTTAAATGAGACGATTCCTTAATATTATATCAAAGTTTTGTTAACCCAGTGGACACGAGTTTGAACCTCACTAACCTCATTCTATTTAATAAAAATCAAGCATAAGGTAGCATGAATATGTATGCAAGTTTGAAGTCTAAAGGGTTATCATCTTCTACCCTTCCTTGTATAACTAGGAAATTTCCAAAACAAGGTGGATATCAATTATGGTGGACTGTTCGTCTTTGTCCTCATGTAATTTATGCATAGAATATAAAGGCCATATCTCCACATTCTGCTTGATTTATATTGTAATATACAGTTTGAAGTCTCTCCCACTTTGTTTCATATTTGAAGTTCACTCTGACATCGTACGTGGAATTTCTTACACTGGCACTTGCTTGGTGATTTGTTTATCTTAACAATTGTCTACTTGAGCATGTACTAGTAGTGATTTATCCAGACAGTTGTTTAAGCTCCTGTGTAGTCGTTCTTTAATTTGTCGCTGTTATTTGAATGTAAAGTCATACAGATCCATGGTGGATTGTCAAACCTTCTAATCTACTTGCTGGTTGACCTGTTAGTTCCAAGCATTTACAGATTAGCATAAGTTTCGTTCTTGGTTTTGAGACCCGACCAAATCTAAAGCTTGCACTGTGAACGGAGAATGTCAAATTGAAGCTGTAAGTTTAATTTGAGTGTTTTTAATAAAACAATTAATGTTGTTTTAAAATAATATAGAATTAAGGTAAGAATAAACAGTGATGGAAGGAGAAGGAATTAAGGAAAGAAAATTCTTCATTAAAGGTAGGTTTCCCAATGAAATTCTTTGCTTGGCACAGGTTCTGTTTCTGGAAACAGTTGTTGGACTATGCTATGTGTCAAGGAACTATCTAACCTAAAAGTTTAAGCTGATAGGTGAGGTCCTAGAATATGATTTTATATTATTCTCTAACACCCCTTCTCAAGTGAAAGCTCTTTGGGCTTGAAATTTGCACAAGCTTACATTACCTTGTGCTTGATTTTTTTCAAATAGAATGGAAATGGTGAGATTCGAACTCGTGACCGCTGGATCAACAAGGCTTTGATACCATATTAAAAAACCATCTTACCTAAAAGTTTAGGCTAATAGGTGAGGTCCCAGAATATGATTTTATATTATTCTCTAACACTATATTGCTTGTTATATCTATTTTTATTCTCTTGATACATTTATTAAACTTTTAAATTAATACATGTTTGGCATTTGAGCTATGCTTTCAAAGAATACTTTGACATAGTCAAAATAGAAATTCAGCGGTGTGTAGAAAATTGTATTTAGCTTGTCTTATACATTGACTGCAAGTATTGAATGCTGATATGAATTGTGGTTGTCATTCTAGCTACATCACTTATTGTTTGATTTTTCTGATTCTAAGAATGACCATTTTATATCTTTTTTATTCTTTTGATTGGGATTCACGAAAAGATTATCTATCAAATATATCTTTCGAGTAAAGTATATTCTTTTATTTATAACATTTGAAAAAGATATTTTATTGATAGTGATACACACATTCATCGTTGAGATCACTTGCATGGACTTCTGATATTTTATTTCAGAATACAAACCATGAACAGTGATTTATAAAAAAGAGGTGAACAACATGTTCATGGCAAGCGTTTACCTTTCCCTCCTCCATATCCAGAGCCATAACCTGACCCACTACCATAACCAGAGCCATAGCCGGAGCCAGAACCTCCTCCTCCTCCTCCTCCTCCCCCCCCGCCACCACCTCCTCCGCCACCTCCTCCACCCTTCCCACTCCCACTCCCACTCCCACTCCCGCTACCACTGCCACTGCCACTGCCGCTCCCACTCCCGCTGCCACCTCCACCGCCTCCACCACCACCTCCACCGCCGCCACCACCATTGCCCGAGCCGCTGCCAGAACCTGACCCACTTCCACTGCCGCTGCCGCTGCCGCTGCCACTGCCACCGCTGCTGCCACCACCTCCTCCACCACCTCCTCCACCGCCACCTCCTCCGCCTCCACCATGACCACCAGCACCATATCCTTGACCACCCCCGGATCCATACCCAGAACCATAACCCGACCCGTGTCCTGATCTAGAACCACCACCACCACCTCCTCCTCCCTTCCCTCCACCTCCACCTCCACCGACTGCTTGTAGTGTCCTAGCAGCAAAGGCGAGGTCTACAATAAGCAAGACCAGAAAAGCAGTCCCTAGCACTCTTGGACCTGCCATTTCCAGGTTATTCTCTCACGGTTCAATGTATCTGTATGTTTATGCTCGTCACTCACTATATGAGAAACCAGTATGGTTTGTTGAATGGAAATGCTTGAAGTGGTAACCCTATATATAGGCATTGTAAAGGTAGCAGGACAAAGTTTTTGAAAAGTTTGGCATTAATTGGAAAGGTTAGAGACATGGTTTTTGAAAAGTTTCTTCAACTTCTAGTACCTCGCACTTGTTAATCTTGACTATTATAGAAGGAACTTGTCCTTTAGCTGTGTTTTTTTTAGTGGAGGGCGTTGGTACTGTGGACTGTCTGTTTCTCTCCATATGCAATATTATCGGCATAGAATACAAGCTTTGTCCCCGCCTATTCTTTCTTTTGTTTTGAGTAAGAAACTTCTCATAATATTTGACTTCGGCAAAGTCATGCATTTCCCACTCTTTACCATTCTCTTCATATTTGAACTCCGCTTCTGTATACATGTATTTTCCAATGGGCTAATCTTGAACAACAAACTGGGTTGTTCACTCAATACATGGAATTAATTGAATTAAATTTCTTTTCCCACAATATCATACACACTCTCTATCATTGAATATAAATAGATCTGTCATTAGAAACCGTCTCCGGATGTCTGCTCTGGTGTGTGATAGCACACCATCCTTGCATCACTGCTAGCAGAATGTTAGGCCATCTGCGTGGTTGATATATTGAGCCATCTTCTATTGTTGCACAGATTGAATTTCAATTCCAGATTCACTGATTATCACTTCCATTGATGCCATGCTTTAGTAAGTTTATGTAAGAGTGCAAGTACATTTAACTTGGTTGGTTATTGGAGATCTGCTGTTCTGAACTATCTTTACTGATTACTAGAGCGGTTGGCCATGAAAAATATTTAGTTTTTTGTTACAAGTTTTGTTGAACAAGCCAATAGTTTCCAACTTCTATGCTATCAAATTTAGAAGCATTCTCCTCATGTTTTCCTATAAAATATGGCAAATATCTCACACGGATCTAGCTTCCAATGTACTTCCCCTTCCCATGTTCTACTCTGCAGAGTATCCTGAAAGTCTTAGGCCACAAACAATCACTTACCCACCTTCCAAACTGTCCAAATGCACAGCATGTTTGGTTTCCACAATAGCTACCTAGCCATCATATCCTCGTCAGTTTCTGACTTTTAAGCAATTGTGCATTCAAAATGCTTAAATTGATTAGGTGTATAATTCGTTATTTATTATGGCAACATTTGTCAACAATGTAGCAGATTGGATGTTAGAGAATACTTGGTCAACGCAATACCAGGAGGATAAGGTTGAACCAAATCTAAAAGATTAGCTCATGGTTACCATCGTGTGCATGCGCTCTTCAGCTCTTGATTACCTAGTCATTTACCAAAAGACTTTAAAGGATATGCGCAAATTATTTGTAGTATCATAAGTCATAAGACTTTAAAGGCCAATAACACTTTATATCATTAGGAGTTTATGTTAGATAAATATATATTTACTTATCAAATTATCATTATATTTAAAATAATAAAAAAAAAACCTTTGAATCTAAAAATTGCCACCCGTGCCACTGTTCTGCATTATGCAAAATAGTGGGTTGGCTGGGCCGGGGACGAAGCCCAGCCAGGAAAAAATGGGTGGGCCGTTTGGCCCACCAGGGGCTGGTAGTCCAACCCCAAATGATGGGCCTCTCGGCCCATCAGATCTGGACAAGTAGCCCACAAAAAATATAATAAAAAATACAAATTTTGCATAAAAAATATTTTTATTAAAAAAGATAAAAATGTGTTGTTTTTGTGCATACGGCCAATACGCTAACATATTTTGAACATTCCTTTTCCAAAAAATATTATTTTGAAGTTCAGAGAAAAAACATGTTTTAGCATAGATTTCGTAAAGACAAAAAATTTGTTTTCTCGTATTTCTGGATCTTACAGCATGTTTGTAAAATTCAAAGAATATTGGTCAATATTCCAAAAATATCAAAATCTTATTTTTGTTGATTCATATTATTCACTATTAAATCCAAAAGGGATTAATATCCAAAATATTCGCGGGGATAATTCGTTATTATTCACTGTTGATATTTAGATAAATAAATCCTAAAAGGGTTAATATCCAAAATATTGGCGGGGATAATTCATTATTATTCACTGTTGATATTTGGGTAAAGAAATCCTAAAAGGGTTATTATCCAAAATATTAGTGGGGATAATTCGTTATTTTTCACCGTAAATATTTGGATAAAGAAACCTTAAAGTAGTAAATATCCAAAATATTTTTATAAGAATAATACGCCCTCATCATTTAAGCAACATATTTTTTTTAAAAGATCAACACCATAACAATATTTTTATAAGAATTTCCCCGTTCACGGGGAGGGTCGTCGCGACGTTGTGCTCTCGTTGAGGGTGCGGCATATATGTATATGAAATTGTGAAACACGAGAATAAAAAAATACAAAATTTATGAAAAGAAAAGAAAAGCAAAAACAAAAAAAAAACAGTATAAAAAATTTAATTAAGAAGAAAATGGACTATAAGTACCCATTTCTTCCCTCAGCCATGTCTAGCTGAAATGAGAAGAAAGAGGGGTAGATAACCCAAATTTTTCTTCACAAAAACTAGGATTTAACACCCAAAAGATTGTAAACCCATAAAAGTCTTGAAATTCTAAAGTGGAGGAACACAATTTGGGGGAGGATTAACAAGAAGAAAGTGAAGAATTTGGGGAAGAAAAGAGTGGTTGATTCTTAACAAGGAGAAGAAGGCTAAGATTCTTCCAAAATTGTGAACTAAAGTCAAGATTTCATCCAAGTAAGGAGTTCTAATTCCAATTTCTATTAAATTTAACCTCAATTTGATTAGAAGTTCATAATTCTTCTTGAATTGAGAATTAGTGTTTTAATACAAAATATTAGGGAAATGCATAAATGAGTAGGGTTTTTATGAATAAAGGGAAAAACATGGTTGTGATTGATAAGGGAGCAAGGATTGAAGATGATTTGGTTATGTTTCCTCCATTTTTGCAAAACAGGGCAGATTCGTTGCCCTGTTGCTTAGGAGAATTTAGACCTAAAAAATACATAATTAAGGGAGGGTTCCTTCATAGAAGTTGTAGCTGGGAGTGTTATCTTTCCAAAGAATCCATCCCCATCTAATTTGGAGCTCTAGAACTCCAGATATGGGTAAACATCTGAGGAGAGGTCAAACTGTCACCTATGTTGATAGTTTCGGCTAAGTTGAGAAAATAACAAAGATTTAACCATGTTAAGGGTAGAAAATTGTTCCTTTCCCTTCATAAAATGTGTCTTGATTCTCAGGAAATAAAAGAAGAGAAATGGTGATTAAAAATTAAATTCATGATGTCCACTTGGACTATAAATGAGCCGAAAAGTTAAAGGATGATAATGAGGAATATAAGTGAGAAAGCAAAGATTTGGTAAAGAGAGATGAATATTATTATCATTTTTGTTGTTTTTGTGTGTAATATATGGATTAATATGAAAAAAAATGATGGGTGTTTGTGGTTTCAGGAGGAACCCGGGGTGGAGGGCAACAACAACAGAGAAACGCAAGGCGGACGTTCACAGCAGGTAGGTACTTGGTACCTATATCTCTTTTATCTAATAATTATTTTTGTTACTAATTATTGAACAATAAGATACGAATTGGTTCTTAGTGATGAGGGAAAGAAAATGGGTAAAAGAAAGGTTAGAGGATGGAAAAATGGATATATATGTGTATAGGAAGAAACAAGCTCATTGATATCGGCATTACCAATACGTTGGTGGTGAGATATAGACCTTGATTAGCTATTCGGTTTCAGAATAGTTAATGATATCGGCGAGTGACATCGATATCGGCATAATTTATAAACTTGATTAGCTATTTGGTTTCAGAATAGTTAATGATATCGGCGAGTGATGTCGATATCGGCAAAATTTATAAACTTGATTAGCTATTTGGTTTCAGAATAGTTAATGATATCAGTAGATGACGTCGATATCGGTATAATTTATAAACTTGATTAACCATTCAGTTTCGGAATAGTTAATGATATCGGCGAGTGACGTCGATATCGATATAATTTATAAACTTTACTAGCTATTCAGTTTTGGAATAGTTAATGATATCGGCGGGTGACGTCGATATCGACAAAATTAGACTTGATTAGCTTCAAAGATGAAAGCTAATATTGTTAAGAATCCTTGACATCGACATACTCTAAAACCTTCTAAGGTAATAACCGAACAAAGATTAACTATTTGGTTTTAAAAATAGTTAATGACACCAACGATTATGTTCGTGTCAGCATTTTCATGAAATTGATTAATTGATTTCAATTTGGGCAACTAGAGACACTATTGGAGGTCATTAGTGTCGGCTATAGTGTGTTCAATGTGAAAAAGGAGAAAGAAGTAGTCAAAAGAAATAAATTTTCTTTTATATAACCTTAAAAGGGTGTATATGGTTGTGTTAGAATCTCATACAATTTAAGTAGAATGAGGGATATGTTGTTTAAATTTTTTTGTAAGTTGCTAGTATTTACATAATTGTTTTACTCATATGGAAAATCTTTATTTTGCAGGATCCTCCCATTCTCGTCAAGAATACATTTTAGGCCCTTAATCCTTTTTGTATAAGTTAGGAACTTAGAAAGTTGTGATGTAATTTTGGTTATGCAGAAAAATATGTAAACTATATAGAATAGTATATTTATGAATTTTGGTTTTGAAATATTAAATTATGTTATGTTATATGTGTGTGTGAATTGACTCTTTTAATTCTTACCATATGTGTGTGATGTAGATGGAGTTTGGGAACGAATATGGTCCTGAACATATCCTGGAATGAATTTTGCGGTTGAATTGTATTAAACATGGATGGGATTGTGATGAGATATGATTCAAACTTCATGCAGGTTACATTGTCGATAACTTGGGATCTCCCGATATGGGGGAGACAAAATTTCGGCGAGAGAAAAAAAAATTATGCTCCAATTACCCTTTATAGGGGAAGGATTAACAAAGTTTTTGGGGTTGTTACAATAATAATTGTATAAACTTTGTAAATATAAATAAAAATAAAGAGAGAGAAAGAGAAGTAAAAAAAATAGAGAGAATTAGGAGGAGAGAAAGAAATGAGAAAAAGAAGAGAAAAGAGGGAAGGGAAAAGAAATAGAAGAAATAAGTTGTTAAGGTAATGTTTATATTTTAATATGTATAAATCTTGTTATTGGTTAAGATTTTGATTTTATTGATGATTGGGGTTTGAGGATTTTGTTTTGGGTTTCATTGATGAATTTATTGAGTTGTTAAAGATTAATTGTGTTTTGTAATGGTTTAATTGATTGGATTGTAGATGATATTGAGGCTAATTGATGTGTAAGGTGTAAGACAATGTTTGGAAATTATGAAAAACTTTTGCTCGAAATCTTGATAGTAGGCTAGCTATTGAAGATGATGAAATTTCAGTTTAGTTCCTCATTTTATGAAAATTTAGGAAAAAATCAGACTTTGGTCCTTGGAGTGAAATTCAAGATTATGGACAGAATTGAGGATGAATTATGGGCAAAATTTTCAGTATAGTTATGAATTTATGATGTTTTCAATTTACTCTTTTGATTTGATAAAATTACAATTTGACCCATACAAAATTTGAGAACTTTTCAGAATGGTCACTAAATGAAATATTAGTTTTTCATATTGGATTGGTGAATAATTGAGGCTTTTTTTTGTTAATTATTATCAATGTAAAATTATTTATTATGAATTAGATTTTAGGAGAAACCGTTAAATTTTTAGGTTTTGAGAAAAATGGATAGTTTGGTTTAAACATATAGGAATATGATTTAAACTATTGAAAAAATTTATTAAATATATTTTACTTCTTTTTAGTCAATTTTTAGTATGTCTCATTTTGTATTATAATAATCCTGATATTCTACCTAGGGGATATTAGTAGGATTTCCTTTGGTATTTGCTTGTAAATTGTTTTTGCTTTTGAGATAGGTGAGTGGATAATTTTTAATATGCATGAGAAATATTATAAATATTTGAATTGCTAGTATGAATTGGATTATGCTTATTGATAATATATATGTTGATTACCATTTTTGTTACGATAAAGCATCATTAATTGTTGAATCTACATTCTTGATATGAGGCAATATGTACTTGTGAATTGATAACTCCTCATTTGATTAATGTCAAGAGTTGAGCCTTAAGATATGAATATATTTATTTGATTATGATATAAACCTACGGTATTTCAGTGAAAATACTCATACTAACAAGGTAGTCTTAGTCTTTGTACACATCATATTTAAAATCCTAGTTGGTCAGAGGAGTCACCAACCTGTATAGACTGATCATCCCATAGCATGAAGCCTCATGCTCATTGCATTTTGATTTTTTAACAAGCTTTACCTTATAATATTCTTGTTATAATTTATTTTAGAAACCTTCTTGTAAGAGCTTAAAGCCGTATTCCGTAACATTTTTTTTATTCTTGTATTAGCTTGTAAATGTTTATTGTATATTTCTACTCGTTGAGTTGTTGAACTCACCTTCTCATTAATTATCATTTTAGGCTTGTAGCTTGTTAGCAGGTTATTTTTGTTGTACTCCAGAACTTGTTATTGTGGTTTTAATCAATGTTTTTTTCTTAGATCTAGTTAGTGCTCTACAATTATAACAATATCTATTTAACTCCTCTATTAAAACAATCAAATTATATTATAAGGTTATTTTCTTTATTAACATTGGTAAAAATATGATTAATTTATTTAAAAGATAAATTCATTTTTAAGTTTAGGTTCATATAGGTCTGGAACAATCTCGGAGGACCATGTCTATGTGCTGATCATGGATCCGGGAATCAGGTCACGACACTTTTCACTTTCACCCCTTATGATTTTGTGATATTTTAAGTTTGGTCCTCATTATCTTAATTTGTATTTATTTTATTTGATATATATTTTTCAATTTTCATCCTTCTTTTATTAAATTTTATGAGTATTCTTTTTTGTTTGAATTTTTCTTGTTAATATTTTGTCAATGGTTTGAGCCTTTAAAGTTATATATGTGGAGAGTTAAGCTTTTTTATTAAACTCAAGTTCATGATTTCACAAGTTAAAGCTTTAGATATTAGATCAAGTTTTGGAGGTTTGCTAAGATTATATTGCTCCCCCCATTTATATGTTCTTATTCTTTTTTCTTAGAAAATAGGTTTTTTTCTCTCTCCATACTTGACATTTCTTTCATCATTCTACACTTGGCTTATTTGTCACCATTTGTTTTCTTATCTTTATTTTTTTATAATATTTTTATTTAGTCTTTCCCTTTTTATTTTTTATTCTTTACACTCTTATCACTCTACATATGACTTATTTACACCTTTCTTGTTCCTATCTTAATTGTTTTTGTTGTGGGCTTTTAGCTTTTTCTTTACACTTTTATTTTTGAAAATTTATCACATAAAGATTAGGGAGATGGTACTTCATTGTAGCAATTGCAATATTGTCCTATTTTCTACTATGTTAAAAATCTTCTCTATATTTTATTATATGTTTTACTAGATGTCAAGAAATATGTAAATAACACCCGCACATTAATTAATTAGAGTTAAAAAAAAATTGATTTACAGCTTGGTGAGTTGAATGGACACATCAACATTTATTTTTGCAAATACAATTGATATGACTTGTGGCAAACCACGAGTCATATAACTAGTATATCCATATATTTAGAGTTTTTTGTTTAGTATTTTTCAATATATTTATTTTTATATATATTGTGGTGTTATTTAAAACTTGACCTAACCCATTAGTTTGATCTATGACCTGGGTGATTTAAGACCTAGGCTCAATCGTGTTTGAGAAGGAGAAATTCACTCCGGTGGCTCCCAAGTCGATCAACCTAAAGAAAAATCAATGAGGACTCCTTGATTTCTAAAATTATTTTCAATATAAAAAAATTAGGTTAACCCGGGTTAATCCAGTTAACTCACCTGACTTATGAATTGCCCACGTTAGTTTTAAAAACTATGACTATTAATTTATTGCTAATTAAGATTTATAGTTTGTCATCCAAGGAGTTTTTTCAATGATGTGTTGTATTAAAAAAACTAAAACTATTTACATCTATTGTGGACCCTCTCATATTTGGTTGTGGATCTGCATAGTCAAATTATCATTTTGCCCCTACCAACACAAAATTTATAACATGGATTGAACGTAAATGTTCCGTTTGAGAGGATTAAGTTGTCAATTCAAAGTTCATAAGGTTACCTAAATCATTTGGCTTTTCCATTAGAGAATAAAATAACTAAACTACCATTAAAAGCTAAATTAATTCAATTTTAATGTGAGGAGCTTTTCATACATGTCAACATTTTTTACACGATAAGATACCCGGATTACCCTTAAAATTAAATCTTTTTAAATTTACTATCATATAAGTTTTGTTTAATTGACAAGTTGATTTAGGAGTATTTAAGTCTTTTAACTAAATTATAATATTAATAAAAAGTTATTGGCTCACCCGTATTGATGCTTTTTAAGTAGCACAAATTCTAATAGTTGAACACAACATTCTAAGTAGCAATCCAAGCATATTGTCATTTGATTGTATTAAATTTGATTTATTGTTATTTTTCAATTTTATCCATTGACATTTGATGCAATTGATGTATATCAAATTTGGTCCTCATTCGTTTGTCTGTTATTTGTTTTTTTTCTAATACTTTTCTTTATTGATATATATATATATATATATATATATATATATATATATATATAGATAGATAGATAGATAGATAGATAGATAGATAGATAGAGTAAGGTGTTAATATTGAATAACTATCCAAATATATAATTATTTTTAAGAAAAAAAATCTTTAAAATAATTGTTATTATTATTTTAAATGTCGTATCCATAATAAAATGAATATATAAAAAAAAAATAATCAAAAGATTTGTAGGCTGATTATTTCGCTTAGATGTATAGAACCATAAAAAATCTAGGACCATTAACTTGTTTTTCACATGTTAAAAAATTTGCTTTTGATTGTGGCAAAATGCAGGGCAAGTCATTCGTATATTTTTTTCATTGTAGATAATTTGGTCCAATTTTTCCACCTGTTTTGTGTACGTGTGGCTTTGTATATTTTCTATTTACGTGATATTAGATCTAAAATATCATACATAAAAAAACCGTAAAAGTCAATTTTTAATAAAAAGAACATCAATTGATGAATTATTTTGATTGTTATTATTATGATTGCTAAATTATCACAATTACTATAGCTGTCATTATAACCATTATTGGTAATCCTATTGTTGTCACTGCCATTATTATTATAAAATAAAATTAAATTATTATTTTATTTTTTAAGATTTACTCTTCATATTATAGTATTAAAAGTATTTCAGAATACTGAGGTTAAATTAATTTGAGAATTTATATATATATAAAAAAACTTAGTTTATTTTTATATATATTTTAAGCTGATAATATTAAACATATATCAAATATATAAGTAGCCTCATATTTTTAAGCAAAAATACCTTTAAATAATCATTATCATTATTTTAAACACCTTATCCATAATAAAATGAATATATATATATATATATATATATATATATATATATATATATAAAACTAAATAATCATAAGGTGTGTAGGTTGATTATTTCTACTAGATATATATCATCATTAAAAAAATCTAGGACCATTAATAGTTTTTTTACATGTTAAAAAATTTGGTTCTGGTTGTAGTGAAGCGCATGGCAAGTCGCTCTTATATTTTTTCACTGTAGATAATTTGGCCCATTTTTTTTCCACCTGTTTTGTCTATGTTTGGTTTTGTATATTTTTTATGTGATATTAGATCTAAAATATCTTACATAAAATAGCCGCAAAAATAATTTTTAAAAATAAAAAAAAATATTAGCTTAAAAAATCATTTGACTTGAAGAATATATAAATAAATAAAGAAAAAGTGAAAAAATAATAAATATCAATTTTCAAATGATCACAAACTCAAATTCAAATTTAAGGACTACATTAAAAAACATGCAACCTTGGCAAAATAGATAATAATAAATATTAAAAACAAAAACTAAGACCATATACATATAAACATGGACTAGTTGAGAGTATATATATATTCAAAATATAAGGACCAAAATAAAAATAAAATATATAATTAATTTCAATCGAAGGATAAAATTGAAAAAATTCAAACTTCTCGAAAATATTAAGGGATTTAAAATCTATCCTAGAATTAAAAGAATAAGGACCGAAATAAAACGGAAAAATATAATCAATTTCAATTGAAGGACAAAATTAAAATAAATCAAAACTTATATCATAGAAATAAGGATCATACTAAACAATCAAAAGACCAGGAACTAAAATGAAAATACCATAAATAAGGGGGACTTCTGTGTATTTAGTCTAGAGAAGAGAGAAAAGGAAAACAATATCAACCGACCACCGTAACGTCTCTGGAAACTTTGGGACGTCATGCAAACCACCATGAGAAGAGGATATGGCAGGGCCTTTAGTGAGACGTCGGATGGATATTTTTTATAATCATACAACACTACACGCGCTCCCAAAAAAAAGCATGAGGCCTAAAACCATTGGTGTGTCAGTATGTCGTGCCACTAAAGTTAGAAGGCTACTAAATAACTATCATGAACAATGTTGAAATGTATTAATTGACTATGAACAAATGAACAGAAATTGCTTGGCTGTGAACAAATGTTGGAATGTCGTAATTGGCTACGAACAAATGAAAAATGCTGAAATGAAGTGCTGAAAAATCATACACCCGTGCTTCACTTTTGGGATAATTTGCTAGTTTCAATATATATAAGTTCTTTTTTTTGTATTTTAGTTTTTATTATTATTTTTTTATTTAGTTTTGATCCCTTGATGTTTTTGATCCTTCTAAGATAGTTCTAATTTTTTATATATATCTATACACTTCTGGTTATTAAAAAAATTTGTTTCTACCTATGGCAAAGTGTCAGGCGAATGACTCGTGTATTTTTTCATTGTAGATAATTTGCCAAATTTTTTCACCCGTTTTGTCTACGTGTGACTTAGTATATTTTTTGTTTATGTGATATTAAATTTGAAATATCATGCCCAAAAAAGCCACAAAATTCAACTTTTAAGAAAAATAGCATCAACTTAGTATATTTTTTGTTTATATGATATTAAATCTGAAATATCATGCACAAAAAAACCACAAAAGTCAACTTTTAAGAAAAATAACATCGATTTGTTGAATTATTTTAATTATTATTTTGATTATTATTATCATGATAGTTAAATTATCATACGTATTATAGCTTTCATTATAACAATCATTGTAAATAACTAATATTTTAATTATTATTGGTCATACTATCGCTGACACCATCATTATTGTTTGATTATTTAATAATATTTATTCTTAATATTATTATATTAAAAATATTTCAGAACAATGAAATTAAATTAATTTGAGTTAGTTTTAGAAAAAAACTGTCATTTATATATATATATATATATATATATATATATATATATATATATATATATCTATTTTAAGATGTTAATATTAAACAAATATCAAAATATATAATTAGTCTAACATATTTATAAGAAACAAAACCTTACAAATAATCATTATCTTTATTTTTAATGTCTTATCTATAATAATTAGAAATTTTACCACCTAAAATTATTAACAAAATAGCAATTAAAAAATAAAATAAATGACAAAACAAAAATAAATATTATTAGCGTAAAAATAATTATTTGACTTTAAGAATAGATACAAATAATAATAATAAAAAAGAACAAATGGAAAAAATAATAAATATTAATTTTTAAATGATCACCTACATAAATTAAAATTTGAAAAATACAGCCTTAACAAAAGAGAAAATAAATAAAATTAAAAACAAAAAATAAGAGCATATACATACAAACATGGATAAAAATAAGAACCATTTCAGAAATATATATATACATATATATATATATATATATATATATATATAAAGAATTAAAATAAAACCAAAGATTAAAAGTATAAATACCAAAATGAAAAATAAGATTTGTTTCAATTTTATCTTTAAAATAAAATGGAAATTGTTAACCCCGTTGAAATTTCAATATTTTTAAATTTTAAGAAACTTCTTAAAAAAAATATTACTAAATCAATACTTCGAAATCATAAAAATATATTAATTTAATATTATTTTAAAATCAAAATATTTTAAGAAACCATTTAAAAATAAAAATAAAAAGCATAACTATTTAAAAATAGCAGACGGTAAAAATGACAATGCTACTTATTTTGAATAAAAAAAAGCTCACCTTAATTTCTTAATACCACCCCAAGTAAAAGGCTTTCGAAGCCCAAGGCTTGTAAAAGCCGAATAAACAAAAACGCTGCGTTGCGTAGTTTAAAACGGTCGAAAATAATTTGAAATTTTCTTTTCACGCCTCTCACGGACATAAAGACTCCGTATAAATAAAGGTTTTGCGATGAATTAAGAAAAACAAGAAAGAAAACTTCCCATCTTCCGTAGCCCAAATCGGTATGATGCTTCTTCTGAAACTATGAAAGAAAACATTGCTAGTGATCTTGCATGTTAGGGCGGGGACATTCAGGTATCTTTTCTTCTCACAAAGACAGCATATCTTTGATTGTTTCAAATTCTATCAATTGTTGTGCTTTGTTCTTTTACTGGGTATGTGTGGTGATTTTTCCATTATGAATTATTTGTCCTTTTGTCTCAATGTATTTTCTTTCTATTCATTGATTATCTGTTAGTCTTCTATATTTTGCAACTGGTGATCTTGAATGCTAGGTCGGTAATCCTACTTATTACGGGTCAGGAAACTTTGGTGTTGCTAAGCTATTTAGAGAGATATTGGCTGGTGAACTCATTGCTGGTAAGTACAATGAAAGAGGCCAAAAGGTGATCTTTTTTCAACTTCATGTTTTCTTTCTCTCTGTAACTATGAAAGAAAAGGTTGTTAGTGATCTTGTATGTTGGGGTGGGGACATTCAGGTATCTTTTCTTCTCACAAAGACAGCATATCTTTAATTGTTTCAAATTCTATCACTTGTTGTGCGTTTTCTTTTATTGGGTCTGTGTGGTGATTTTTCCATTATGAATTAGTTTCCCTTTTGTCTCAATTTATTTCTTTCTATGCACTAATTATCTGGTAGTCTTCCTGAATAAGAGATTGGGGCATCGACGTCCTCTATATTTTGCAACTGGAGAAGAGCCCGCCATGTGTGGGACCTGTCATAAAGCTTCTTGAATTCTTGCTCACTAAAAAGGTCCTAACAGCTAGAGATATTGGAACCGGTTGCCTTCTTTACGTCTCCTTGTTGGATGATATTGGCATTGATTTACCCAAAGCACCAAATAACTTTGGCGAGGTTCATGGGAACCTGGTCTTGGTTCAGGGTCTGGACTTCGAGATCTTGAAGGAACTTCTGGAGAAGGTGGAAGATAAAACTTTCAGCAAAGCCATCTTTGACTGTGCCATGAAGACATCAACTCAAACCCTTCAGGGCAAGAAGTGTTGGCAACACAGGTGGTTGGAATTGATGCGTCTTCCAATTCTTTCTTATGTTTTTATTTACTTGTAAATAATTGCTCTTTGATTTTGGATAGTGATGGGGATATAACTCAGTTCTGCAAAGACGGAGAAATTCTCAGAGGATGGCGGGAACGGTAGGCTTAGATATGGTTTATCATCTATGCAGGGTTGGCGTGCAACCATGGAAGATGCGGTGAGTAGTTGATTCAACATTTGATTTATGTTAATACCCTAAGTTTTTAAATCTGTTACCAACATTGATCCTTTAATTGCCCATTGATTATTACAAAATATGAATAAACTGATGACATTATGTGGGGAAGTCTTAAAGATTTGATTACAGGATAATACTAATGATAAATTTGGCCAGGCAGGAATTTGTCTGTCTGGGATGCAAATACAATATGTGATGTAATTTTTCAAAGTTTGAGGAAGTAGCTGATTATAGTTCTTAAGAAAGTGATGTTATGGGTTCTTCGGTGCCAAATCATCTATAATTCATTTAAACTCAGTGATGATTATGAGAAAAGAACTCATGCAATAATGATGATTATGAGAAAAGAACCCATGCAGCCAAACTCAATCTGTTCAGAACTGAGACTTAGCGGAGTTAGGTTATCTGTGATGGAATGTACAAAATAAAATCTTCTGCCAAAAAAATTCCTATTTTATTTCCAATAATGCTCGTCTCATATGGGCTGGTTTTTAATTCTAAATGCATCCCTGTTTTTCTCTGCTTGTACCTAGGTCACTATGTTAGTAAACTTGACGTTTAGCAATTAGATCCCTGTCGCTCACTTCAATCCTGTAAGTAGTTGCGAAATTCTGTTCCAAGTTTCTTCACCAGCAGGTTCTCAAGAATGAAGCATATGCAGCAGGAGATATAGGAACTTCTATCCAGAAAGCATTTTTCAGGTTACTTGATTTTATTACTAAAGAGTTTTTTCTCTCCCATTCTAGAAGAGTATTTGAAGTGAGCAGTAAGGTGCTGATGTAATAATGTTGCCAAAATGGTTTAGTATGATCTGGTGTTATTCTCCACCCTCTATTCTTGAGTTTTGAACCTTGTTAGTATTTATAAATTAGTCATATCAATAATATATCTTACTAGCATTTTGATACAATTTTCGTAATGGTACTTTCTTCTTTGACTCTATTGCCTTGTAATTTTTTGATTGAAAATTTGTTCTTTGGGAAGTATGTTTGGCCATTTTAGGATTTATAGTTATCTAAATGCCCTCATTTTATTTTAAATGATACTGCAATTAATTTTAGGTGCATGCTCATGATTTATTCCTTGCATCCCACACAGAATGGACGAGATGATGCGTGACCAGAGAGGTTAGAGGGAATTGGCAGTAATGAACAACCTGATGATTGGGCGTTTGAAGAGGTCATAATTAAAGTTTTCCATGCCAATTCATATTTTAAACACATTGGTCATCTACCACGCATACTGCAATAATGGATCTTTCTGTATTTCATTGTATCATTGAATACTAATGGTTAAGAACTCATTTTACTCTCATGGTGCTCAGGGTCCTCACTCTGACTTCTCTGGACCAATTTGTGGCTGCACAGCCTGTGTTGTGATTATTAGAAACAATCATCTCATTGTTGCAAATGCTGGTGATTCTCGATGTGTGATTTCTAGAAAGGGTCAGGTATTTTTCAGTTAACAATAAATGATGATTTGATTTTTTTCCCCTGAAGACTAAAGATTGATTGTAGGGGAGGGCTTTTTGGGATTGTTAAAAAATCCTGCAACTTTACTTCTACCTCGGCTAATCATTAATTTAACTTTTCTCTAAGTATTAATTTGATGGGTAGTATCTTGATAAATGGAAAAAAAGGCATATAGTTGATATGGAAAAAAGCCATATGTAAATCTTTCAATGAATTTGCTCTTTTTGATGCAGGCGTATAGTTTGTCTAGAGATCACAAACCTGATCTTGAGGCTGAGAAAGAAAGGATTTTAAAAGCTGGTGGTTTCATACATGCAGGACGGGTCAACGACAGTTTAAATTTTGCAAGGGCTATAAGTACGTTCTTAACATTCCTGTGAACTCCTGATCTCAGTCCCTTATTCTTGAGTGTGGCTTGTATAGTCAAACTTAAGGTGAAACTGCAATGATATATTTTGATGAACTGAAATCATATTTGTATATCCATATGATTTTGTGCATTTGCGAGAAGACATCCTGTACTTGTGTCGTGTGATAAATTTTTTGGCATAAATTCTGTGAATTGATAATCTAGCTTTTGTACTATACAGTTGCGCCTTGTATTGCGATTCATTTCAGGCATTTTCTCTGACAAAGTATTCAAATTCATTTAAGCCATATTAATAACATGAAGACATGATTATAGCAATCTAATCTCCTCTGCTTTGTAATCTAAGGTAAGATAACAATTGAAAATGAAAAAAACAAGAGAATATTAGCAATGTTTTGTCAATGTGTATTCTTATAAAAAAAAAACCACATGAAAACTCATAGCATCCTTGCTGCTGTTACAAAATTAAAAAGATTTTAGCAATGTTCTTGTATCTAGCTGTCCCAATAATTACTGTTAGAAAGATTCGTGGTGTGATGCCACATCCTATCAGCATGCCCCTCTCAAGATTATCTTGCACCTTGAACGTGTAAACTCGGAATATCCTGAAGAGATGATGAAGCCTTCAATAACTGTCCCATACATGACAACTAGAAAACTTTATTGAATTCGTTGCGGTCTTGGATGCATTCAACAGGATCGTTCATCCATAGCTACAAGGTTGGGTTTCATAGATGTTGAAAATAAACTATTAGCCTGTCTAGATGCCATTTGCTAACTAGCGTCTTGATTTTTGTTAGGGAGTGTATCCAGTCCCCGCTCCTGACACGTCTTTCCTTCTCAGGTGATGCTGCTGATGGGGCTGGGCAATACCACGAGGCATAGGGATGTTACCAGGATTCATTCCACCACCCATCCCTGCCTGAGATGCGAGATTATATGCCGCCATGCCCTGAGTTTGCATTCTCTGCATGCCCATAGCCATTGGTCGAGTTGCAGATCTGTTGTTAACTCCATGAGCACCTGGTATGCCTTCAGAAACCGCATTTGAAGATGATATTGGCTGTGGAGGTTGAAGGCTAGTCGTTCCTTCAAAATCTGTATTTGTATCTACTGGACGAGTAGCATAATTGATGACTTTCTCTCAAGGTTGAGAGGGAACCAGGGCATTTCGTCCAGGGAGAGGTTCACTTCGAAAATAATCATGCTCTAGGGCTTGTGCAGCATTTATACCCTTTCGAGGATCATATTCTAGCATTATACAAAGAAGGTCAAATGCAGCACCTTTGAGAGAGAGGTACAACACTATGTAGCCCAGTACTCTCATACTTGTGCCCTTGGATATGCTCCACGTCATTGTGCCAATGTGGAAGGCTCGCAAGTGTTGGATTGCCTTAAATATCTTGTCAAGTTGATCGAGCTGGAAAGGATTTGTTGTTGATTTGGCTTCTGCCCCTTGAAAAAGTGGCTTCAAAGTAAGAAGTTCAACAAAAATGAATTCAACAGCCCACATGTCAATAGCACTTGTGTAGTGCCTAGCCCCAAGAAGCAACTTAGGTGCACGATACCAAATGATTACCACAACACCATTATCAGACAACGCCTTCAAGGGAGCTTGATATATCCTTGCAAGTCCAAAATCAGCAATTTTGACAACCCCATGTTCCTCGCCCTCACCCATAACTAAGATATTTGATGGCCTTAGATCTCTATGTATGATCCAGTTGCTGTGCAGATAGTTCATTCCATTGAGTAGCTGCCAGAGCAATGATTTAACAGTGTATTAGTTGATCAAATTGTTACCCTTGTCTCTGTGATGTCTGATGATCTCATAAAGGTCATGTTCAGCATAATCAAAAACCTCACCTTGAGTGCTGATTTTCAGAACTTTTGTGAGCATGAAAATGGTTGTTTGATAACCAGAGACTAGGTTATCACCCAATGTATTTTTTACTCAGGTCTTGCAAAAGGTACCAGGGTTACACGGTGATGTATCAGGTATTGCTGCACGCATTTTCTGAGCTAATTGATAAAAGTAGTCTTATAACCTATGACCAAAGGCTTGATAGTGTTCAGACTTTTAGTTTAAGGTCTGCGACTTCTAGATTGCTGTTCAATTTTGATATGAATAATATGCTGTGTCTTTCTTCAACGTTTACCAGCTCCACTTCTAGATTGTTGTTTGTTGTTGCTATGAAACAATATACATCATGCCTTTCTAGAGGCCCTAAAGAGGGGCTTATTAATTGTCTAATGTTTTTCTTTTAGAGTTCCCTTGACCCGTGGACTAAAGGGGTTATATTGCTAGTTGAGTTGATTTTTGAAAAGTTGGAGCCAAAGCTAGTCGTCAATTGGAAAATATAAATCGGTTTTGTATGATTTACCATTTTGGCAGTTTATTTTCTTTTTGGCCGAGGGTGTCTAATGTCATTCTTCTAGTTCATATCGGTGAGGATCTTCAAGGAATGCAAAGCCATGTATCTAATCACAACTTTGTTGCAATTTTACTAGGACTCAGTGGCAAGGAAAATGGTGGCTAATGGGATCCCGAGTTTCCTACAAAGGTAAAAAAGCTGACTCTCAGTCCTACTACTCTTAGTCCTCCCATGTGTACTTCCTACTTTTAGAATTTCATTAGCAGCCTCAAAACTGAAATTTCAAGATATAAATGTTGTGGAGCAAACTAGATTTCTTTTGTTGTTAGCTTTTTAAATTGCACACTTCTCTATAATTAAATGGTTATTTGCTTGTAATTTCTCAATATATTGACAAGAGCTTGTTGTATTGTCAACTATCTAACTATGCAAGAAAATCAGAAGAGAGACAGTTTTGGCATTGAAGTTAGGAATGGAGAACAAGCAAAGAAATTGTGCTACTTTGCTCAGCAAACAGTTAATATCTCTGTTGTGGTCCTGAATTCAACTTAAAAAAGAAATGGTATCAAAGATGGATGGTCATGAAGTTATAGAGGAAATTGTAAGAGGAACTTTTGGAGCTGCATTTCTTGTTCTTCATAAATTGAGAATAAAAGGTATGGAGTTTCTCTGCCAAATCTTCTTTGCAGTTAAATTTTCCTCAGCTGTAAGGTTGTTTCTGTTTGCACTTCAAAAGGAAAGGATGGACTCAATTTGAATCTTGTCTTGCTCTACTAAGAAACATAAATAAAAAAGAGAGAAGAAGAAGAAGATACTTGGGAAGGGTATAAGGGACTGAAATTGATCATTGTTTACTTAATATTATGCAGTAGGAATAAGGGATCAGTCACTTGTTTATTAAGTGTGATTCAGCTCTCATATTTCATATATTTCCTCCTGCTGTTATTGTTACAGAATGAATATGCTTTTCTGTATAAAGTTGTTTTCATAAATCTAACATGATAGACGATCCAACTTAGCCAAGTTATCTGAAAATTATTGTGGAAAAATAATGTGTATCAAAATCTATTTTCCATGTGAAATGTCTTATGATACTTGGATCACTAGTCTAAACATGATCACATATTATCTGAACACGAATCATACTTAATATCCACTTACTGAATGTATCTCAAATGTAGTGTTTGATCCTTTTCAGAGTATGGAAGAGTTTTTGGCTCTCCTTGAATGTCAAATTCCTTAGAAAAGCCTATGAACACTTCTGTTCTCTCTCTTCTTCTCAATTTATAGAATTTTCAGAATACTTCAAATTTCTTAGGTAATGCTTTAAGTAATGTTTGGTTATTGTCTCCCAAGTGCCAAAAGTAGTATCATCACTCTCTGCCTATGTTTCTCAGGAATCCTATGCATGCATTGTGACAAGTTATATTTGTTTCAATTGCACAAAAACTCTATTATCTTACGGTACATGTCCAGGTGACTTTGGACTTGCAAAATTATTGAACAAGGAGGATCATGCATCCACAGTAAGGGTTCAATTGCTGATCTGGTCCGATTATGCCAAGTTCCTATGTATTGCTAATTCTTCCATTGCTGTCATAACAAAGAGGATCGTTTGTTTTATCTGAACTTTCCTGGCAAATGTTGACAGCTGACTCATACTGCTTGTTATTTCAGTAAATTGCAGGCACTCCCAACTATATATGTGTCCAGAACTTCTTGCAAACATACCTTATGGATGCAAATCGGGCATTTGGTCTCTAGGTGATGAAAATCCTGCTGACACATTTGCTCTTAAGTTTTCCAACCTGGTAGCGAATCTCTTGAAATCACTTTTTCTATGATTTTATAGGTTCCTGCATGTTTGAGTCGAATGGACACATCAACATTTATTTTTGCAATATTTGGCATAAATGACTTGATTTATTTTATTAAATGCATGCATATGGTTTTTGAATTTATAATTAGGATCTGTTTAACAATTGCTTTTGAAAAGCTTGTGTATTGATGGGTTTTTTTGCCAAAACAATTGATCTGACTTTTGGCGAACTGTGAGTCAAATACATATAATAATAAAAATATATTGAAAAATACTAAACATAAAACTCTAAATATAGAGTTTGATCTATGACCCGGGTGATCTAAGACCTAGGATAAATCGAGTTTGAGAAGGAGAAATTCACTTTAGTGACTCCCAAGTTGATCAACCCAAAGAAAAATCAATGAGGACTTGTTGATTTCTAAATTTCTTTTCAAAATAAAAAAATTAAGTTGACCTGGGTTAATCTAGTTAACTCACATGACATATGAATTGCCCACATTAGTTTTAACGACTATGATTATTAATTTATAGCTAGTTAAGATTTATATTTTGTCACCCAAGGAGTGTTTTGAATGATGTGTCTTTTTGAAAAAAAAAAAAACTAAAACTACTTAGATATTTATTGTGGACCCTCTCATATTTGGTTGTTGATTTGCATAGTCAAATTACCATTTTGCCCCTGCTAACACAAAATTTATAACTTGGTGTGAAGGTTAATGTTCCTTTTGAGAGGATTAAGTTGTGAATTCAAAGTTCATAAGGGTATCTAGATCATTTGACTTTTTCATTAGAGAATAAAATAACTAAACTACCATAAAAGCTAAATTAAATCAATTTTAATGTGAGGGGCTTTTCATACATGTCAACATTTTTTACATGATAAGATACCCAGATTACCCTTAAAATTAAATCTTTTTAAAGTTACTATCATATAAGTTTTTGGTAATTGGCAAGTTGATTTAGGGGTATTTAAGCCTTTTAACTAAATTATAATATTAATAAAGAGTTTTGGCGCACCCGCTTTAGTGCCCTTTAAGCAACGTAAACAATGTCTTCTAATAGTTGAACTCAACATTCTAGTGTAGCAATCCAAGCGCCAAGCGTATTGTCATTTGATTGTATTAAATCTGATTTTTTTTTTCAATTTAATCCATTGACATTTGATTCAAATGATATATATATATATATATATTTGGTCCTCCTTGTTCTTATTTTTTCAGTCCTTCTATGATATTTCTTAATTTTTTATTTGTATTCATGCATCTATATTCTTAGTCTTGACTTTTTAATTTTTATTTTAATTTATTTTTATATTAAATGCAGCATGCATTAAAAAACATAATAAGTTTAGCTTTGATGGCATGAAATGAGAGTAAAACTATATCTTATACATGTATAATGAATCTTCTATTATTAGTGATTTGTTATCTTTGTTTTTTTGTATTTATTTTATCTATGTGTTGCTTGATATATTTTTAGTTTAAAGTGATTTTTATTTCAAAAGATATTAATTTATTTTTTAAGATTTATTCTTCACATTATTATATTAGAAGTATTTCAGAACAATGAGATTAAATTAATTTGACAATTTAAAAAAAAAACTTAGTTCATATATATATATATATATATATATATATATATCAAGGTGTTAATATTAAATAAATATCAAAATATATAATTATTCCTAAGAAAAAAATATCTTTAAAATAATTGTTATTATTATTTTAAACGTCTTATCCATAATAAAATGAATATATAAAAATACTAAATAATCAAAAGGTTTGGAGGCTGATTATTTTGCTTAGATGTAAAGCATCATAAAAAATCTAGGACCATTAACTTTTTCTTTACATGTTAAAAAATTTGGTTCTGGTTGCGGCAAAGTGCAGGGCAAGTGACTCCTATATTTTTTTATTGTAGATAATTTGACCCAATTCTTTTACGTGTGGCTTTGTTTATTTTCTGTTTATATGATATTAGATTTGAAATATCATATATAAAAAAGTTGTAAAAGTCAACTTTTAACAAAAACATCGACTAATGAATTATTTTTATTGTTATTACCATGATTGTTAAAATTATAACAATTACTATAGTATCATTATAGCTATTATTGTAAATAATTAATATTTTAATTATTATTGGTAATACTATCGTTGTCACCGTCACTATTGTTATTGAGCAAAATTCATTTTTTTTTAGTTTTTAAGATTTATTATTCATATTATTATATTAAAAGTATTTCAGAACACTGAGATTAAATTAATTTTGGAATTTATAAAAAAAAACTTAGTTTATTTTTATATATGTATTTTCAGCCAATAATATTAAATATATATTAAAAAATATAATTAGCCTCATATATTTTTAATAAAATAATACCTTCAAATAATCGTTATCATTATTTTAAATGCCTTATCCATAATAAAATGAATATATAAAAAAACTAAGTAATCACAAGGTTTGTAGATTGATTATTTCTAGTAGATATATAGCATCATAAAAAATTCTAGGACTATTAATAATGTTTTTTACATGTTAAAAAATTCGGTTCTCGCGGCAGCAAAGCGCATCCAAAGTCACTCGTATATTTTTTCACTGTAGATGATTTGACCTATTTTTCCACCTGTTTTGTCTAGGACTATTAATATTTTTTTTTACATATTAAAAGATTTGGTTCTAACGGTAGAGAAGCGTATCCCAAGTCACTCGTTTTACTATAGATGATTTGACCCATTTTTCCACCTATTTTGTCTATGTGTGGCTTCATATTTTTTTTTTATATATGATATTAGATCTAAAATATCTTCCATAAAAAAACCATAAAAGTCATTTTTAAAAATAAACAAAAAAATATTATTAGCTTTAAAAACTATTTCAATCGAAGGATAAAATTGAAAAAAATCCAAACTTCTAAAAAAATTAAGGGATTTAAAATCAATCCAAAAATTAAAAGAACAAGGACCAAAAATAAAACTAAAATATATATATCAAACTTAGTCCTTGTTCTTTTGTTTGTTATTTGTTTTTTTTCTTATACTTTTCTTGATTGATATTTTTTCAATTTCATCCCTTAAAGTTTGACTTTATTTTCTTTTATATTATAAGAGTCATTGACCTACACTTCACCGCAACGAGAAGTATTTTTTACCTTGTTTTAATCTATTTAATTTTTTGTTTTGAATTTGGTTTTTAATTTTTTGGTTTAGTTTTGATCCCTTTATTTTTTCAGTCCTTCTGTGATAGTTCTTAATTTTTCATTTGTATTAATGCATCTTTATTCTTAGTCTTGACTTTTTAATTTTTATTGTAATTTATTTTTATATTAAATGTAGGATGCATTAAAAAAACAGAATAAGTTTAGCTTTGATGGCATGAAATGAGAGTGAAACTATATCTTATACATGTATAATGGATCTTCTATTGTTAGTGATTTGTTATCTTTGTTTTTTTTTTGCATTTATTTTATCTATGTGTGGCTTGATATATTTTTAGTTTAAAGTGATTTTTATTTAAAAAGATATTAATTTATTTTTTAAGATTTATTCTTCACATTATTATATTAAAAGTATTTCAGAACACTGAGATTAAATTAATTTGAGAGTTTATATATATATATATATATATAGAGAGAGAGAGAGAGAGAGAGAGAGAGAGTAAGGTTTAATATTAAACAAATATACTGAAATGAAGTGCTAAAAAATATTAAAGCAAATCGACCAAAACAAATGAAAAGCACTGTTCTAATGCACAATTAATTGAGCGTGGATGAATAGTGGTTTAACGATCTATTTTAGCTTTCCTTTTAATTAGGTTGGATTTAATCTGCTCTCTTTTTTAAGTTCTTTTATAAAATTAATTAAAAAAAATACAACTCATCAATTTTATTTATATAGAATTATCCCAATCTCATGTCTCAGATCATTAGATTAGGTTTACTAGGGGTTGACTTAGGTTTTTTTTTTTGTTGACATTTTCTGCCTTTTATTTTGTAAGGTAAACATCTGGTTTGTTTGAGAATTAAGCTTCATGATTTTAATTGATTTGGTTTCAATAGAGTCATCCTAGTTTAACGAATAGATTGCAAATTTGAATTACTAGGTTGGACAAACTTGATTTTTTTTATTATTGTCATTTGACATTTTATTTTCTTACAATTAAAGTTCATATTTTTTTATGTTGTTTTCTATTCTCATTTAATTTTTGCATCTCATATCTCCAAACATGGATTTAGGATTTTTACCAAGGGTTGAGCCAAGTCTTTTTTTTCCACTTTTTCTTAAGTTACTTTATGTAAATCCCAGGAAATAAATATAGGTGTAAATTATAAACTAAATAAAAATAAATAAATAAATAAAAGTGAAAGAATTCACGAACAAATTTAAATAAAATGAGAATTCAAAGATTTTGGATATAGCATCCGGACCAAATTGTTGAGCTATCATAATTTTTAACTTATAATGAATTAAAAGAGAAATAAAATAGGTAGAGGGGGTGGAATTGAAATAAATATAAAGATTATGATTTAAATTATAAGAAGAGAAGATATGGGGTAAAAAAAATAATATATAAAGGTAATGGGGGCCTAACTACAATAAGAGAAATTGAGAGGTATAAATACCTCCTCTTTTCTCTTATGTCCAGTAGAATGAGGGGAAGAAAGGGAGGGAGATTTTAATATTTTTCTTACCTAATTGAAGAAGAATTTCAAAGTGAAAGTGAGATTAAGTGTTACCAAAACATTTAAACATAAAAAATACAAGGATTTGGAGTATTATTCGAGGAAGAAATTGGAGGGAAAAAAGGAGCATTGGGGTGGCAACATCTGGAAGAAAATGAAGGGAGGAGGATATTGTGATTTTACAAGCTATTAGGATCTTAAATCTTCCTTGGTATGGTGTTTTTTTATATACATATAGAAGATCCTAGACTTTATGGTTAAATTGCATGATTTTCTTTATTAGATTTGGGTTAGGGACTGTGTGTAATTGATGAATATGGCATGAAATCGGATGAAATAAGAGCTAATTAGCAAGACAAATGGAAAGGAAAAGAGGAGCCCCTAGGAAAGGCCATGGTTGGCCATTAAGGGCAGTAGTTTGGAGGGAAGATTATCTGTTTTTCAAAATAATTATTGTATATGTTGTGATGGGTGTGAATGTTTGTGTAATGAATTATTGAGCATGAAAAGAATGTGGGAAGTCTTGTTTTCCAAAGGCCAAGTTTTGGTCAAATGTATGTGATGCAGAAGTTAACAATTGGACAGATTCATCTCTTGATTTTCAGAGAGAATATGAGTAGGAAAACAAGGGAATTAGGATCGGTATGTATGAGCTGTAGTTTTGGATGTCTATCATCCAAGGAAATTGATTTTATTTATTTTAAATTTTATAACTCTAGTTAAGGGTCACCGAACGTGACTATGCAGGGCAGACATTACAAAACAGCAGGTCTGTCATTTTTGCGATGCATTTTGTGAATGTTGGGGGCAAAATTGGGTTCTCCTCTCTTTATAAGAGTTGTAAGATTGTATTTTATCTTTCCAACGAGATCAATTTTGTACAAAATAGAGTTCTGTAACTCCCGTTATAGCAAAAAATCTATATCCGACCTCAGCTGACAACTTTGAGAGGAAAAAAAGAAGAAGAAGAAGTGGGAGGTCAAAGCGATGTAGTTAGACACTTTAAAGGAAAAGAAACAAGTTATGTTAAAAAAATGGGTGTCTATAATGATATTTTGATTGGCAAAAGTTGTTATAAAAAAAAATGAAAGAAAAAGAATTTTAAAGGCAATGTGGATTGTTTCGGTGTGGTTATTGGGAAATATATCGCTGGCCATTAGGAAATGATTTATGAGAATTTCCTATCACTACATGAGGGACCACGAGTGTGGCACAACAACAACAACAACAAGGGACTACGAGCAAAGTATCCACAATAGGTAGGTGATTCGTGCCAACATAATTGATTTAATTTTCATAGTGAAAATGTGTGAATTATGTTTAAAGCTTTGGTCGAAGTTTGAAAATGTATGTTTTATCAGTAAGAATATTTAAGGCATGTGTGTCAGGGCAGTTTAATAATGTCATGAACAAAACATAGTGGTGGCTAGCCATACATTCAATGTATGTCAAGATCTCGGGGATGAGGGATCACTATGCAAAGACTAATATTGTCATAACCCAATTTTGGGTCATTCCCCAAAACTATCTAAAAATACGAAAAAAATAAAATAAAAGAGGGCCGGTGTCGGTGAGAAAATCAAGGCAGAAATCATTGGCATTTAAAGAGCTCGATCATACCTCTTTTGTGCCCGGAAATGAAAGAAAATGCAGATTCAAGGTTAACGTAATTTATTATTGGATAAATCTATGTAAAAATTAAGTTGAAAGATATAATTATATTTTTATGAGTCAATTCGATTTAATCGTTGGTCATTTTAAAAGTATAATTATATTTGAGAATTAATTTATGGTCCAATTGAAGGATTCAATTTAAGCGCGTTGACTTAATTATGTTTTAAATTGGTCAAATTAATTTTATCAAAGGTTTTGTCGGTGAGAAATCAAGTTCTCAAATTTAATTTGGGTTCAATCAAAGAGATTGGAATTTTCGGAGACTGATTTGAATTTTTTAAGCCAATTATGTGAAATCGCGGGCCAAATTGAACAAATTGAGAGTTTTAATGGTTGATTGGGGGTTAAATCGCAGAAATCAAAAATTGTGAACCAAAATAAAAAAGGGGCACGTAAAGTCAAGGATAATATTTAACATTCTAACCAGGGTATAATTGCGTAAAATCATGAGTTTAAATTCAATTGGGGTGCAACTAGGACAATTATAAAAAAAAGGAGGACCAAATCATATTTCTCCTCTTCTGTCTCTGCAAATTCATTAGCGTGTATTGTTCAATCACCGGAACAGTGCACGCATGCCACCTGCAAAGCCTCGTTACTGGGCAATACAGTGGCAGCAGCCCTTGGCTGCACGCCATGGGCAGCCGAAGGGCTGCTCCCTCTGCTATAAGTATCCAAGCAGAAACAGAGGAAGGGGGGGAGGAAATATGAGAGAAAGTGAGCATGGAGAAGAGAAAATCTGGAAAAGGCTGAGAGCGTGAAAAAAAAAACAGAGAGCAGAGAGTTTGTAGTTAGGTTATATATATATTAATGCTCTAATATTAAATAAATATCAAAATATATAATTAGGTTGACATATATAAAAGAAAATAAAACTTATAAATAATCATTATTATTATTTTGAATATTTTATCTATAATAATTAGAAAATTCAATACCTAAGAATATTAACAAAAAATAAATATTAATATATTTAAAGAAATTGCTTAACTTGAAGAATAAAAAAAAGGAAAATAATAATAAACATTATTTTTGAAATGATTACCAACACAAATTAAAATTTACCAACACATATATTATTTTTAATAACAATGAAATTAAAAAAAAAATTGAAACAATAACTAAGAGCATGTACATATAAACATGGACAAAAATAAGAATTATGTATGAAATATATAAAAAGAGGAATTTTTTTTCAAATAGTAATGAACAACGAAAACCACAATTGAAATAACTGTTTGAAATTGCGATCTCCTTTAGCTATTATATAAAATAATATTCATGGTACCCGTAAACTTACCCCGACACCCCAGTTATAAAAGTAAAAAAATTATAAGTGAAAAAAAACATAAAAAAAAATATTTAAAAAAATTAGGTCTGAGGATTATTTGTGGTGCGCATAAGCTATCACAGGCACCCCGGTTATAAAAGAAAAATGCATGTGGGAAAAAAAATTGTGTTGTGCGTAAGCTAGCCTGAACATCCCGATTATTAAAAAAAATTTATAAATGGAAAAAATATATAAAAAAAGTGGTTCCAAAGATAAAAAAAGTATACGTGAGAAAAAAAATTCGCGATGTATGTAAGCTGGTATGAACACTCCAGTTATAAAAGAACCAAAAAAAAAATGGGCCTAAAGATTAATTGTGGTGCGTGTAAACTAGCCCGGACATCTTGTTTTCAAAAAAAAAAAAAAGGAAGCCTGATTAAAAAGAAAAAAAGAAATCACCTTTTCAAACAATAATGAATAGTGACTTCACCGTTCATTATTGTTTAAAAGTGCAATTTTGTAGCTTGAGAGATTCAAGCTCTAGCTGTAGGAAAAGTCGCACGTCTTAACCATTCAGCCAAACAACTTCGTTGTGCTATTGTAGTATACAAATAATACTTATATTAGTAAGTACTTTCATTTCGTGGCTGGTAAGATTCAAACTCTCGCAGGAACCTTATTAGTGCACGTCTTAACCACTTGGTCAAAGTCACTTCATTGTCGTTCTAGTATACAAATAATATTTATTTTATTATATAGTTTTACTATTCCAATTTATAGTGCTTTTGAGTCTTGATGAATAGTTCAAAACACTGTTTAAACTCCCATTCTGTTTTAGCTTATATGAAAATGGTCTAAAAACACAAATTTTTTTATTAATTTAAAGTAAAAAATTAAAATTAATTTTTTTTTCAAAAATACTTTTGAAATGCAGTGCCAAACACCCTGTATATACACCGGCCAGAAGATATTTGTTAAAAATAAGCAAAATGATAAAAAAAATTAAATACACATGATAAAAAAATTAAATACACATGAAATATTTTTCTTTTTTCTTTAAAAATTGTTAGAGTTAGAAAACCATTTTTTTCAGCTTTCTAATTGTTTTTTATTTTTTAAAAAATGTGTTAAAAAAGTGAAAGTTCTTTTCGGGGAGAACCAAAAGAACATGATGGTACCACTTGAGCTACTTCAACGCTAATGTTCAGATCGGGTGTGTTTATATTAGTAATTAAAACTATTAATTTCACTATCACAATCCATAGTAAAATGAGTCTGGAGATTGCTACAATAAAAAAAACCCATTATGTCTTACCTATATTGTAATATAATAATATCTTTGTTTTTCAATAAAAAAACACAATAATCTTCTTAATTCTAGATGAAAATTTTCTCAAACTAATAATAATATATTTTTATTAATGTAACATGCGTCAGATATTAATATACTAAACTTATTTATCTAAATAACTTTTTGTTTAGAAATATAATATATTTATATTTATACATTTTAACATCAATATTTCGAAATCATAAAAAATATTAATTTTTTAATTTTTTAAAATCAAAATACTTTAAGAAACCATTTAAAAATAAAAATAAAATATATAACACCACCCCAACAAAAAGGCTTTCGAAGCCCAAAACATGTAAAAGCTGAATAAACAAAACGCTGCGTTGCGTTGTTTAAAACGGTCAAAAATAATTTGAATTTTTCTTTCCTTGCCTCTCACGGACATAAAGACTCCGTATAAATGAAGGTTTTCCGTATAAATGAAGGTTTTGCGATGAATTAAGAAAAATAAGAAAGAAAGCTTTCCATCTTCCGATTCCCAAATCGGTATGATGCTTCCTCTGAAACTATGAAAGAAAACGTTGTTAGTGATCTTGTTTGTTGGTACGGGGACATTCAGGTATCTTTTCTTCTTACAAAGACAGCATATCTTCGATTGTTTCAAATTCTATCAATTGTTGTGCTATTTTTCCTTTTGTCTCAATGTATTTCTTTTTATGCACTGATTACCTGGTAGTCTTCTTGGATAAGAGATTGGGGGCATCAATGTCCTCTACATTTTACAACTGGTGATCTTGAAAGCTAGGTCATTAATCCTACTTATTACGGGTCAGGAATCTTTGGTGTTGCCAGATAGATGAGATACTGACTGGTGAACTCATTGCTGTTAAGTACATTGAAAGAGGCCAAAAGGTGATCTTTTTTTTTTAACTTCATGTTTTCTTTCTCCCTCTCTCTGTATTTATTCATCTTCAAATTTCTTTGAGCACTGTTCTTTCTTTCTTTTTTCTGAGGTGAGTTGGATGATTGAATTTTGTACAGATGTTAAATATGTGTTGAAGACACGATTTTGTCTTGTAGATGTTACACTTGTAGATTTTGTTCTGTATGAAGACACGATTTTGTTTTGTAGATGTTACACTTGTAGATTTTGTTCTGTATAGTCTTATCTGGGTGTGCTGGTTTCTTTTTCTTTATCAATTAATTAATCTAGACTGGAAACTTTCTTCCTCTTCATTTTTTAAATTTTTTCCTCAACTTGGTTTTTTCTTTTATTTGATGGTGCTAGTGATTTGAGGTCTTGTTTGGTTTTTGCAGATTGATGAGCATGTTCAGAGAGAGATGATGAACCACAGGTCATTGAAGCATTCTAATATAATCATATTTAAAGAGGTATCATGTATTTCCTTCTTATTAGATTATGAAATGTAAAAGAGTTTCGAGTGACTAGGTCTTTTTCTCAATGTAAAGACCGATTTAGAAGGTCGTGGTACTTCTCTCAAGCTTTAGAAACTTTGAAAGAATCTGAATTGATATGGGAGTTCAGTTTTCATTGCTGCGATCCATTTTTTTTCATTTAAAAGGAGGCTTAGATATATGAGATTGCACTTGGACCTTCACTTTCCAAGCCTAGATTGCTTCATCTACATTCTCCCAATAAGAAACTCATTCTTGATGTCAAAATTATAAGAACTTGAAGATTTTTAATCTTGGAAAGGATTTTCAAGTCCAAACTCCAATTTACCCTTAGATATCAATTTTGAAAACCAGAGCCGTGCCTTAGCTTTTCAATTAGTGTTTACATTTTTGCAAGTTTTATAAAAGGTGAATTCATTGTGCAGGTTTTGCTAACACCAACTCTTTTAGCCATAGTGATGGAATATGCAGCTACTGGAGAACTTTTTGAGAGAATATGCAATGCTGGTAGATTCAGTGAAGATCAGGTATGTATAGTGTAGAACCAAACACTGTCATGAATTTTCTCATCTTCTCAAATACCCTCACAAATGGATACTTGGTGGGTCTCATGAATTTGAATATCAAGATTAGTTCTTTCATTATTGAACTTCGCTGTATGAAAGCAGTTGCTAATATTCATGATGCCTTTCTTTCAGAGTTCTATTATTGGAAGGTGTCATCCTTTCATCTCTTTTATGAAATCCATTTTTGCTTTTGGCAGGTATCCTCTCATTCCCTTCTATTCTTTTGTTTCTTGTTGCTAGCTGAGGCATTCATCATGTTTTGTAGAAAATGTCATGCTAACTTTCGGAGTTGTACTGTGCCATTTTTTCATCTCTTTTATGAATTCAATTGATAAAACTCACAGTGCCTTTCTTTCAATAAGGTTACTCTTTATTTTTTAGTTTATTTGTGTAGTGCTCTGTTTGTTCCATTAAGAATAGCAGCAAGGTGACGATGACAGTAATTGGTTTATAGTAGTATTTGGTATTCCTTTCATGCATTGTTTTTGCTAATATTTGTGCTAAATTATTGGTCTTACTAATATGAACATATGAGAGAATAGTAGGAACATGGACTGACATTTTCTTTGGTCCCTAAAGTAAAAAATACGAGTTTTCATGCCAAAAATGAACAGTTCTTTCTCATGATCATGTCATTCGATTTATCAGATTCTCTCAAATAAGCATTTTGTGATTGTGATTCTGATCACGTTTTAAATCTAACATCATCTACACATGGGATGGGAACCAAAATGCTTTGTAGAAACTGAAGATACCCAATATCCCACATCATCTTTCCTTTGCCCTCGCTCATAAAGCTTGTAAATTTCATTACATTTTTATTCAAGCAGGCGTTTTCAGGACAAAACCCACCATGAGAACACGAAACTAAGATGGGGAATACCTTTCGAGGAGGGGCAACTAGTTCTTTTTTGAAAAAATAAAACCAAATGAATAATCAAGTCATGAGTTAGAAACCAAATGGTGACTTACATCTAGATTCCTCTTTTTCTCTCCAGTTTTATGAGATTATAATTCCTTTCCCCATTTATTTGATATCTCTTACAGGGGTAGAATATGGACCTTGCCTTTTCATATTGGGGCCTGTTAGGAAACTGTTTATATTCAGGGCTGCTTTTATGCTTATATTTAATCTTATAAATGGAAAAACGATTCGCCATATTGATGACTAAATATATTTAGCTTATGTCATTGACTGTTGTGGAAGAGTTTGGATTAGATCCATCTTGCTGCCACCACGTTAAGGAGTGGAAGTGGAACATTAGAGGGCTAGTATTGACCATTCTTTCTTTCTTTCTTTTTTTGGAGTTTGTGCTTCTCTCACAAGCTTTCCTTCCTAATGTTTTTGAATTTCGATCAAATATCTCCTAATAGTTTTAGAAAAAGTAGATCATATGCTTAGGATATGTTGGGAACTCCATTAGTCTTATATTTGAATTAAGTTTGCATGGACTTGGAATTACCTATTAACATTTTATCAGTGAAAATTGGCGAGTGTTATTCAACATCCATCCTAAAACAATTCTCAGAAGATTTCACAATGTTGTATAGAATCATCATTGAATGAGGCTTAGCTTTATAACATATGCATGCATAATGGTGTACTTATCATGTCCTTGTAGCATGCCAACCTCAGCTCTGCATTTAAAAATATGCAGAATACAAACAGTGTTGCTTTTTGTGCACGTCACGTCTCACTTTAGGTGTGTTGTGTGAGATTATCTTTAGATTTGTCTTGTTGTCATTTTCTTGATCACGCAGTAAGAATTTAAGTAGTTCCTCATTTTTGGTTTGACTACTTGATTTGTGGTCTTGAAGCTGTGTTGGTGGATTTTTTTTTCCTTTTTATTTTGTCTTCTCATATTTCTTAAGCCATTTATTGAGATACAGAGCATGAATCATGAGAATGAGAAACTGCTTAAGGGTATTGATGTTATGAAGAGTATGTTGCATTCAGGTATCAATCAGTATAATTGATAGTCATCAACAACAAGTATACTGTTTAAGGGTCTTTTCTGTTATATGGTTGTGTTTGATCTTAGGGAAAATATAATCTGGAAATTTTACTATTTTTTTATTTGCCTTACTACTAATGATGGAGAAGTAAAACTAACTAAATTTATAATTTCAGAGAAATGCAACATGGCACGTTAAGGTGAAACTGCAATGATATTTTTTGATGAACTGAAATCATATTTGTATATCTATATGATTTTGGGCATTTGCAAGAAGACATCATGTACTTGTGTCGTGTAATAAATATTTTGTCTTAAGTTCTATGAATTGATAATCATACTTGTATTGTGATTCATTTCAGGCATTTTCTCTGACAAAGTATTTAAATTCATTTAAAGTCTTCCTTGATCAACAAAGCACCTTCTCTTAATACAAGACTTTTACCTCAAGGAAGTGCTGGTGTTTTAGATGGGAAAACAACCTTATTGTAGGGTGGTGGCACTCCCTCCCAACCTGGTTTTGATACAAGAGCTGAACTTATAGGTCAAACTCCTCAGCCTGTTGCTCCTGCTGTGCCTGCCATTCCTTCTCCACAGAAGCCACTCCCTCTTACTACCGGGTCAAATCCTGACGATCTTCTCAGAAAAACCATCTCTCTGCTGGAAGAATATTTCAGTGTTCAAATTCTAGATGAAGCACTGCAATTCGTGGAGGGGTTGAAAGATCCAGCTTTTCATCCTGAGGTTGCTAAAGAAGCTATTTCCCTTGCACTGGAGAAGAGCCCGCCATGTGTGGGACCTGTCATAAAGGTTCTTGAATTCTTGCTCACGAAAAAGGTCCTAACAGCTAGAGATATTGGAACCGGTTGCCTTCTTTACGGCTCCTTGTTGGATGATATTGGCATTGATGTACCCAAAGCACCAAATAACTTTGGCGAGGTTCTTGGGAACTTGGTCGTGGTTCATGGTCTGGACTTCGAGATCTTGAAGGAACTTCTGGAGAAGGTGGAAGATAACAGGTTCAGGAAAGCCATCTTTGACTGTGCCATAAAGACATCAACTCAAACCCTACAGGGCAAGAAGTGTTGGCAACACAGGTGGTTGGAATTGATGCGTCTTCCAATTCTTTCTTATGTTTTTATTTACTCGTAAATAATTGCTCTTTGATTTTGGATAGTGCTGGGGATACACCTCAGTTCTCCAAAGACGGAGAAATTCTCAGAGGATGGTGGGAACGGTAGGCTTAGATATGGTTTATCATCTATACCTCAGTTTTCCTTTTTATTTTGTCTTCTCATATTTCTTAAGCCATTTATTGAGGGGTAGTTATACGAACTGAAAATAACAGGTTCAGGAAAGCCATCTTTGACTGTGCCATGAAGAGCATCAATCCTGTTAGAAATAATGTTCAGGACTGCTGAGCTGGACTTTTATTTATTTTATTTTGATTTAGTCAATTCTGTTCCTATTCTCTTGTTCTTGCTGCTATTTCGCAGCTCTGTTATTTCCATTATCAATTGATCATGGCTTGAATGTAGGACCATGATCGTAGGAATTTGTTATGCATCAGCTCTATAAATTGAGCTGCAGTTATGAATAAAGTATTCAAGCTTTTTACTCATCAATCTCTTCTTAAACACAAGCATTATCCTTTGTTATTTTTGTTGTTCAGAATCACTGCAACAACGACAATTGGTATCAGAGCTTTTTGATTTAAAGGGATCTGTGTTATAACGGATGGAGACAGAAGTAAGCTTCTCATCAATTGCTCCACCAGTGTTCAATGGTGACAATTACCAGTTTTGGGCCATACGGATGGAGACATACTTAGAGGCTCTGGATTTGTGGGAGGCAGTGGAAGAAGATTATGAAATCCCTGCACTTCCAAACAATCCCACCATGGCGCAAGTCAAATCACAAAAGGAGAAGAAGACAAAAAAATCAAAGGCAAAGGCTTGCTTGTTTGCTGCAGTAGCATCCACCATTTTCACTCGAATCATGTCTCTAAAAACAGCAAAGGAGATATGGGAGTTTCTCAAGACTGAGTATGAAGGGGATGAAAGAATTCAAGGTATGCAAGTGTTGAACTTGATGCGTGATTTCGAGTTGCAAAAGATGAAGAAGACTGAATCCATCAAAGAGTACTCTGATAGGCTGCTTAATATTGCAAGCCGAATCAGTTTACTAGGCTCATTCCTGCCTGAGTCAAGAATTGTTCAAAAAATTCTTGTAACAATTCCTGAAATCTTTGAGGCTACAATCACATCCTTGGAAAATACCAAGGATATGTCAAAAATTACTTTGACAGAAATGCTAAATGCATTACAAGCTCAGGAGCAAAGGAGGATCATGAGACAGGAAGATGAGATTGAAGGAGCTCTATTCGTCAAGCATAGAGAAAAAGGAAAGAATTACAAGAAGAATGGAAGCAGTCAAGCATCATCAGGTGATTCCAGGAATTTCAACAGGAGCAACACTGGAAACAAAAAAGGACCTTTTCCTCCATGCCAGCATTGTAAAAGGAGATCACATCCACATTTTAAGTGTTGGAGAAGACCAGAAGCCAAGTGCAACAAATGCAATCAAATGGGGCACGAGGCTGTCATCTGCAAAAACAAAATTCAACAGCATGGTGAAGAAGCTCAAATTGCTGATCAAGAAGAAGAAGATCAATTGTTTGTGGCCACTTGCATTTCCAAAAATGACTCAAGTGAAAGCTGGCTCATTGATAGTGGTTGCACCAACCACATGACACATGACAGAAGTTTATTCAAGGAGCTGAAACAAACATCTTCAAAGGTTCGAATTGGAAATGGAGAATACCTTGCTGTTGAAGGAAAGGGAACCGTGGCAATCTTGACTTGCTTAGGTACTAAGTTCTTCTCTGATGTTTTGTATGTCCCTGGCATAAATCAAAATTTAGTCAGTGTTGGTCAGCTTATTGAGAAGGGTTATAAAGTAGTGTTTGAAAACAATTGTTGCTTGATCAAAGATATGAATGGTCATGATATTTTCAAAATAATCATGAAAGGGAAGAGTTTTGCTCTAAATCCATTGGAGGAGGAGCATACTGCTTTCCCAATTAAAGAAAATATCACAGATATTTGGCACAAGAGGCTCGGGCACTATCATCATAGAGGGTTGATGCTTATGAAATCCAATATGATGGCTAAGGATTTCCCAGCACTTGATGATCACATATCCAGCTGCAGAGCTTGTCACACTGGCAAGCTAAATAGGAAGCCCTTTCCAGAAGCCACATGGAGAGCAACAAGAAAGCTGCAATTGATTCATACTGACATTGCAGGACCACTAAGGACACCCTCTCTAAATGGGAGTCTGTATTATGCTATCTTCATTGACGATTACAGTCGAATATGCTGGATTTTCTTCTTGAAGCACAAGTCAGAGGTAGCACAGGTGTTCTGGAATTTCAAGGCCAAAGTTGAAAATGAAAGTAGCTGCAAAATTCAAGCCCTCAGATCAGACAATGGCAAGGAATACACTTCCAATGTCTTCAACATTTTTTGTGAGGAGGTAGGCATTCATCATCAGTTAACAACTCCGTATACTCCTCAGCAAAACGGAGTTAGTGAGAGGCGAAATAAGTTCATCTTGGAAATGACAAGATGCTTGCTACATGAGAAGAATTTACCAAAGAAATTCTGGGCAGAGGCGGCAAACACTGCTGTGTTCTTGCAAAACCGACTGCCTACAAGAGCCTTGAAGGATCAAACACCCTTTGAGGGATGGTATGGTTACAAACCATCTCTGAATTTTCTTAAGGTATTTGGATGTTTGTGCTTCACCCTTGTTCCACAGGTCAAGAGGGATAAACTTGACAAGAAAGCACTTCCAGGCATTTTTGTTGGCTACAGCTCAGTGTCAAAGGCTTATAAGATTTTCCAGCCACAAACTGGAAAAATCGTTATAAGCAGAGATATCCAATTCCTGGAAGATGAAGAATGGGACTGGAACGATGCAATCAAAGAAGATTTAGCCTCTCCAAAAGGCAATTATCTTCTTTCAGACACAGATGATCAAAGCATGGAAGATTGGGACATCAACATGACAGATGACACTCCTGTTAGAGGCACACGGTCACTCCTTGATGTGTATCAAAGGTGCAACATTGCTGTGTGTGAACCAGCAGACTTTGAAGAAGCCAAGCTAGATCAAAATTGGCTTGCTGCGATGAAGGAGGAGCTTCTCATGATCAAGAGAAACAATACGTGGGAGTTGGTTGACAGACCTCAAAACAGAAATGTAATCGGTGTAAAATGGGTGTATCGAACAAAACTCAACGCTGATGGCTCAGTCAATAAGCTCAAAGCCAGGCTAGTGGTGAAGGGTTATGCACAAATCTTTGGCGTGGACTACTCTGACACGTTTGCACCGGTAGCAAGACTTGACACTATCAGGCTGCTACTTGCCATTGCAGCACAACTGAATTGGAAGGTGTATCAAATGGACGTCAAGTCAGCGTTTTTAAATGGTATTTTGCAGGAAGAGATCTATACTGAGCAACCAGAAGGCTTTGCAAATGAAGGAGAGGAGGACAAAGTTTGTCTTCTTAAGAAGGCACTATATGGATTGAAGCAAGCTCCAAGAGCTTGGTACACCCGAATCGATGAACATTTGCAGCACTTGGGATTCACTAAAAGCCTCTCTGAATCGACTCTTTACATCAAGCAAAATGGTGATAACATCCTTATCATCTCACTTTACGTTGATGATTTGCTTGTAACAGGAAATAACAACAATAATGTGAAGATGTTCAAGCAAGAGATGATGAGTGTATTTGAGATGACAGATTTGGGTTTGATGTCTTTTTTTCTTGGAATGGAAGTTAAGCAAGCTGAACATGAAGTGTTCATATGTCAAGAGAAGTATGCCAAAGAAATCCTCAAAAAGTTCAAACTTGAAGATTGCAAAGCAGTAAGCACTCCTATGAATCAAAAGGAGAAGCTATGTAAAGAAGATGGAACCGAGAAGGTTGATCAAGCACAATTCAGAAAAATTGTGGGATGCTTGATGTATCTCACTGCAACTAGGCCTGATATTTTGAATGCTGTAAGTATCTTGTCTAGATTCATGCATTGTGCTAGTGAATTGCATTTCAAGGCTGCTAAAAGAGTGATAAGATATGTCAAAGGAACCTGCAATTTTGGCATAAGATACACAAGAAGTAGAGAGTTCAAACTGGTCGGGTACTCTGACAGTGATTGGGGAGGCTCAATTGATGACTTGAAGAGCACATCAGGCTACTGTTTCTCTTTAGGTTCTGGTGTGTTTTCATGGAATTCAAAAAAGCAAGAAACCGTAGCCCAATCCACTGCTGAAGCTGAGTTTGTTGCTGCAACAGCTGCTGTTAATCAAGCTTTGTGGCTGAGGAAAATTTTATCTGATCTTAACCTGGAGCAAAAGGAAAGCACAGAAATTCTAGTTGACAATCAAGCTGCCATTTCCATCTCTAATAATCCTGTGTTTCACGGGAAAACCAAGCACTTCAACATCAAATTGTTCTTTTTGAGAGAGGTGCAGAAAGATGGGAGCATCATTCTTATTTACTGCAAAACTGAAGAACAAGCAGCTGATATTTTCACCAAACCACTGCCAGTCAACAAATTCGAATTTCTGAGAACAAAGTTGGGAGTTTGCAGCTCCTAAACAAGGAGGAGTGTTAGAAATAATGTTCAGGACTGCTGAGCTGGACTTTTATTTATTTTATTTTGATTTAGTCAATTTTGTTCCTATTCTCTTGTTCTTGCTGCTATTTCGCAGCTCTGTTATTTCCATTATCAATTGATCATGGCTTGAATGTAGGACCATGATCGTAGGAATTTGTTATGCATCAGCTCTATAAATTGAGCTGCAGTTATGAATAAAGTATTCAAGCTTTTCACTCATCAATCTCTTCTTAAACACAAGCATTATCCTTTGTTATTTTTGTTGTTCAGAATCACTGCAACAACGACAAATCCAAACTCTTCAAGGAAAGTGGTGTTGGCAACACAAGTGGGTGGAATTGATGCGTCTTCCAATTTTTTCTTATGTTTTTATTTACTCGTAAATAATTGCTCTTTGATTTTGGATAGTGATAGGGATATACCTTAGTTCTCCAAAGACGGAGAAATTCTCAGAGGACGGCATTTGATTTATGTGAATATGCTAAGTTTTTAAATCTTATTACCAGCATTGATCCTTTAATTGCCCATTGATTATTACAAAACATGAACAAACTGATGACATTATGTGGGGATGTCTTAAAGATTTGATTACAGGAGAATACTAATGATAAATTTGGCCAGGCAGGAATTTGTCTGACTGGGATGCAAATACAATATGTGATTATGGTTCTTAAAAAAGTGATGTTATGGGTTCTTCGGTGCCAAATCATCTAGAATTCATTTAAATTTTCCTATTGTTTACCTGTATCAGTGCAAAAAGAATATATGATCATAAAAAATTGATTTTCTTTAATGTTCTTGGAAATGTATCAAGAGAAAGTTTTGTGCAAGAGTAATTGCTCTTCAAGTCCACAAACAGTTGATCATTGCACAAAAACTTGTTTAGTATGGGCATATCACTTCATTTATAAGGTGTCTTTATTGTGTGTTTGTATTCTGGAATATTACTGCAGTGGTCTTCTTTTGCATGCTAGCATGTGCTGTATAGTTTATTTTATCTTTTACATCATGGATATGATGTTAGCTATATGATTATTATTATTTGTGTTACTACCATGCTGCAATAACCGATTTGGATGCTACCAGTTCATTCTTTGGTGTTTATGATGGCCATGGAGGTAAGAATTGCAAGCTTCAGGTACATGTGAATGCTGTACATAATCACTGCTTTAACTAAAATGTGTTTTTCCTGAATCTACACCAAGTCTGATTTCATTGTCTTTTTGGCTGATCTCTGGTTATGCCCTTACATGAACAAAGTCAAAGTAATAGCAGCAATGTTCAACTCCAGTGAACAGAAGATTAGGCTCTTACCACTTTAAATCTTACTATTATTCGTATTTCAGACTTGTTTTAAGTATGTGATCTGCCAATGATGAGTGTGAGAAAAGAACCCATGCAGCCAAACTCAACCTGTTCAGAACCGAGACTTAGCGGAGTTAGGTTATCTGTGATGGAATGTGTATCCAGTAAACAATGGCTGTGTGTGTTGGGGGGGGGAGGGAAGGGGGGGTTGTACAGAATAAAATCTTCTGCCAAAAAAATTCCTATTTTATTTCCAATAATGCTCGTCTCATACAGGTTGGTTTTTAATTCTAAATGCATCATTGTTTTGCTTTGCTTGTACCTAGGTTAGTATGTTAGTATACTTGATGTTTAGAATTTAGATCCCTGTCGCTCACTTCAATCCTGTAACTTGCAGGTAAAGTAGTTGTGAAATTATGTTCCAAGTTTCTTCACCAGCAGGTTCTAAAGAATGAAGCATATGCAGCAGGAGATATAGGAACTTCTGTCCAGAAAGCATTTTTCAGGTTACTTGATTTTATTACTAAAGAGTTTTTTCTCTCCTTCTCTAGAGGAGTATTTGAAGTGAGCAGTAAGGTGCTGATGTAATAATGTTACCAAAGTGGTTTAGTATGATCTGGTGCTATTCTCCACCCTCTATTCTTGAGTTTGGAACCTTGTTAGTATTTATAAACTAGTCATATCAATAATATGTCTTACTAGCATTTTGATACAATTTTCGTAATGGTACTTCTCTCAAGCTTCAGAAACTTTGGAAGAATCTGAACTGTATGGAAGTTCAGTTTTCATTGCTTCGATCCAATTTTTTTCATTTAAAAGGAGGCTTAGATATATGAGATTCCACTTGGACCTGCACTTTCCAAGCCTAGATTGCTTAATCTACATTCTTCCAATAAGAAACTCATTCTTGATGTCAAGAATTATAAGAACTTGAAGATTTTTAATCTTAGAAAGGATTTTCAAGTCCAAACTCCAATTTACTCTTAGATATCAATTTTGAAAACCGGAGCCTTGCCTTAGCTTTTTGATTAGTCTTTACATTTTTGCAGGTTTTATAAAAGGTGAATTCATTGTGCAGGTTTTGCTAACACCAACTCATTTAGCCATAGTCATGGAATATGCAGCTGCTGGAGAACTTTTTGAGAGAATATGCAATGCTGGTAGATTCAGTGAAGATCAGGTATGTATAGTGTAGAACCAAACACTGTCATGAATTTTCTCATCTTCTCAAATACCCTCACAAATGGATACTTGGTGGGTCTCATGAATTTGAATATCAAGATTAGTTCTTTCATTATTGAACTTCGCTGTATGAAAGCAGTTGCTAATATTCATGATGCCTTTCTTTCAGAGTTCTATTATTGGAAGGTGTCATTCTTTCATGACTTTTATGAAATCCATTTTCGCTTTCGGCAAGTATCCTCTCCGTCCCTTCTATTCTTTTGTTTCTTGTTGCTAGCTAAGGCATGCATCATGTCATGCAGAAAATCTCATGCTAACTTTCAGAGTTCTACTGTGCCATTCTTTCATATCTTTTATGAATTTAATTGATAAAACTCAGTGTTTTTCTTTCAATAATTTTAGATATCTTTATTTTTCAGTTTATTTGTGTAGTGCTCTGTTTGTTCCGTTTAGAATAGCAGCAAGGAGATGATGACAGTAATTGGTTTATAGCAGTATTTGGTCTTCCTTTCAAGCATTGCTTTTGCTAATATTAGTCCTAAATTAATGGTCTTACTAATATGAAGATACTTGAGAATACTAGGAACATGGACTGACATTTCCTTTGGTCCCTAAAGTAAAAAATTCGAGTTTTCATGCCAAAAATGAACAGCTCTTTCTCATGATCATGTCATTTGGTTTATCAGATTCTCTCAAATAAGCATTTTTTGATTGTGATTCTGATCACGTATTTAATCTAACATCATCTACACTTGGGATGGAAACCAAAATGCTTTGTAGAAACTGATGATACCCAATATCCCACATCACCTTTCTTGCATGGTATGTTAAGGTGAAATTGCAATGATATATTTTGATGAACTGAAATCATATTTGTATATCCATATGATTTTGGGCATTTGAGAGAAGACATCCTGTACTTGTGTCGTGTGATAAATTTTTTTATCATAGTGAAAATTGATAGTCTTGCTTTTGTACTTTACAGTTGCACCTTGTATTGCAATTCATTTCAGGAATTTTCTCTGACAAGGTATTCAAATTCATTTAAGCCATATTAATAACATGAATACATGATTATAGAAATCTAATCTCCTCTGCTTTGTAATCTAAGGTAAGATAACAATTGAAAATGAAAAAAAACAAGAGAATATTAGCATTGTTTTTTCAATGTGTATTCTTATAAAAAAAAACCACATGAAAACTCATAGCATCCTTCCTGCTGTTACAAAATTAAAAAGATTTTAGCAATCTTCTTGTATCTAGTTGTCCCAATAATTACTGTTAGAAAGATTTGTGGTGTGATGCCACATCCTATCAGCATGCCCCTCTCAAGATTATCTTGCACCTTGAACGTGTAAACTCGGAATATCCTAAAGAGATGCGATGAAGCCTTCAATAACTGTCCCATACATGACAAGTGGAAAACTTTATTGAATTCGATGCGGTCTTGGATGCATTCAACAGGATCGTTCATCCATAGCTACAAGGTTGGGTTTCATAGATGTTGAAAATAAACTATTAGCCTGTCTAGATGCCATTTGCTAACTAGCGTCTTGATTTTTGTTGGGGAGAGTATCCAGTCCCCGCTCCTGGTGGATCTTTCCTTCTCAGGTGATGATGCTGATGAGGCTGGGCAACACCACGAGGCATAGGGATGTTACCAGGATTCATTCCACCACCCATCCCTGCCTGAGATGCGTGATTATAAGCCGCCATGCCCTGAGTTTGCATTCTCTGCATGCCCATAGCCATTGGTCGAGGTGCAGATCTGCTGTTAACTCTATGAGCACCTGGTATGCCTCCAAAAACCTCATGTCCAGATGATACTAGCTGTAGAGGTTGAAGGCTAGTCGTTCCTTCAAAATCTGTATTGGTATCTACTAGACGAGTAGGATAATTGATGACTTTGTCTCTAGGTTGAGAGGGAACCAGGGCATTCCGTCCAGGGAGAGGTTCACTTCGAAAATAATCATGCTTTAGAGCTTGTGCAACTGTTATACGCTTTCGAGGATCATATTCTAGCATCTTAGAAAGAATGTCAAATGGAGCACCTATTGGAGAGAGGTACAATACTATGTAGCCTAGTATTCTCATAGTTGTGCCCTTGGATATGCTCCACGTCATTGTGCCAATGTGGAAGGCTTGCTAGTGTTGGATGGCCTTAAATATCTTGTCAAGTTGATCGAGCTGGAAAGGATTTGGTGTTGATTTGGCTTCTGCCCCTTGAAAATGTGGCTTCAAAGTAAGAACAGCAAAAATGAATCCAACAGCCCACATGTCAATAGCACTTGTGTAGTGCTTAGCCCCAAGAAGGAACTCAGGTGCACGATACAAATGGTTACCACAACACCATTATCAGACAATGCCTTCAAGGGAGCTTGATATATCCTTGCAAGTCCAGAATCAGCAATTTTAACAACCCAATGTTCCTCTCACTCACCCATAACTAAGATATTTGATGGCTTTAGATCTTTATGTATGATCCAGTTACTGTGCAGATAGTTCAGTCCATTGAGTAGCTGCCAGAGCAATGATTTAACAGGGTATTGGTTGATCAAATTGTTACCCTTGTCTCTGTGATGCCTGATGATCTCATAAAGGTCATGTTCAGCATAATCCAAAGCATCACCTTGAGTGCTAATTTTTAGAACTTTTGTGAGCACGAAAATGGTTGTTTGATAACCAAAGACTAGGCTATCACCCATTGTATTTTTTACTCAGGTCTTGCAAAAGGTACCAGGGCTACACGGTGATGTATCAGGTATTGCTGCACATATTTCTGAACTAATTGATAAAAGTAGTCTTATAACCTATGACCAAAGGCTTGATAGTGTTCTGACATTTAGTTTAAGGTCCGTGACTTCTAGATTGCTGTTTAATTCTGATATAAATAATATGCATTGTGCCTTTCTTCCATGTTTACCAGCTCAACCACTTCGAGATTGTTGTTTGCTGTTGCTATGAAACAATATACATCATGCCTTTCTTCCATATTTACAAGCTCTAGCTCTTCTAGATATTTATTTAACTCTGATACTATGATTTTTGATATAGAGGCCTTAAGCAGGGGCTTATTAATTGTCTAATGTTTTTCTTTTAGAGTTCCTTTGACCTGTGGACTAAAGGGGTTATATTGCTAGTTGAGATGATTTTTGAAAAGTTGGAGCCAGGTTAATCGTGAATTGGAAAATATAAATTGGTTTTGTATGTTCTACCATTTTGGCAGTTTATTTTCTTTTTTTTTTTGTCGAAAGTTCGAATGTCATTCTTCCAGTTCATATCGGTGAGGATCTTCAAGGAATATAGAGCCATGTATCTAATCACAACTTTGCTGCAATTTTACTAGGACTCAGGGGCAAGGAAAATGGTAGCTAATGGGATCCCGGATTTCCTACAAAAGTAAAAAAGTTGACTCTCCTCTTACTACTCTTAGTCCTCCCATGTGTACTTCCTACTTTTAGAATTTCATTAGCACCCTCAAAACTGAAATTTCAAGATATAAATATTGTGGAGCAAACTAAATTTCTTTTGTTATTTGCTTTTTAAATTGCACACTTCTCTATAATTAAATGATTATTTGCTTGTGATTTCTCGGTATATTGACAAGAGCTTGTGATATTGTCAAATATCTAACTATGCAAGAAAATCAGAAGAGAAATAGTTTTGGATTTGAGGTATGCATGTGCATTAATTTTGTACAAGAATAATCAGAAGAGAAAGGTTGGCTTTAATTGAACAAGAATAATCCCTTATAATTGTTACTTTTCTCGGCATTGAAGTTAGGCATGGAGACTAAAAAAAGATATTGTGCTACTTTGCTCAGCAAATAGTTAATGTTTTTGTTGTGGTCCTGAATTCAACTTAACAAAGAAATGGTGTAAAGACCCGATTTTTTTTTTCCCAATGGTCAGAGAATTTGATTCCTCACATCATACAAATACAATCCAGACAATTCACACTTCGGTTAAAAGTGATTTTTTTTAAGACATACTATTATTTGCATAATAAGAAGTGCATAATACAATTGTACTTATATTTACATAAGTTTACATTCATATCCCTTCAGCAACTATAAGGGATTTACACAAAAGGATTTACTAAACATTATACATTTAATACATTGATTCATACAAAATACATTAAGAGCTAGCATGTATCTACATGGTTCCTTGTAAAAGTAGGTCCCCGGGTACCGGGTTCCCTAGACATCTCGTGGATGGGACGTCCCTGCTGCAGTACAAAACATTTAAGAGATTATAATTACTTGTTAATAATAGTAATAATAGTAATTGAAGAATTCGGTAGTTAAATGAAACTTTTATAATTATCTTTTCTTTATGTTCATAGTATATAAATGGCAATCACCATAAATCTTCACCCGGCTATCCTTTTTGGGCATCAATAGCCGAGGTTAACTTTTCACTCACCCCAGTCATCCTTTCGGTTAACATTAGCCGGAGCAAGATAATTATTTATCCCGGCCATCCCTTCAGATGCCATTAGCCGAAACTAGTTAATTATTTATCCCGACCATCCCTTCGGATGCCATTAGCCGAAGCTAATCAATTATTTATCCCGGCCATCCTTTCGGATGCCATTAGCCGAAGCTAATCAATTATTTATCCCGGCCATCCTTCGGATGTCATTAGCCGAAGCTAATCAATTATTTTTTCCGGCCATCCGTTCGGATGCCATTAGCCGAAGCTAATCAATTCTTTATCCCGGCTATCCTTTCGGATGCCATTAGCCGAAACTAATCAATTCTCATTTGATGATATCATATCGGTTTTATCATCACATGTAAAAATTCATATTAAGGTATTACATTGTTTACTGTACGTAAAAAGAAACGAAGCACAAGTAGCCTACCTGCTCCGCCTGTGGGTTGTTCTTGTCTTGATGGTGGTCCAATCCCGATTGCACCTCCTGCAACATCAATGGTCATACATCAATAGATTTGTATTTTGAATCACATTTGTCATCACACTTATTTCACAAATCAAATATTCACATGCATGTGTTTCCCCCTTTTTTTTTTTCCATCATCATCCTATGAATTTATTACTAGCATTTAATTCACCTCTGTATAGGTTTATGTCGGAAATTGGCAACGAAACTGATTCGCTATAGGCTGCCACTTAAGCAGCGAAACACCTTCGCGAAACTGGTTCGCGAGGACTGATTCGCGAGGACTGATTCGCGAGGACTGGTTAGCGAGGACTGCTTCGCGAGGACTGATTCGCGAGGACTGATTCGCGAGCACTGGTTCGCGAGGACTGATTCGCGATAACTGATTCGCGAGGACTGATTCGCGAGCACTGGTTCGCGAGGACTGATTCGCGAGCACTGGTTCGCGAGGACTGATTCGCGATAACTGGTTCGCGAACCTTGTTTCGCGCTGCAGATATCACCATTTCGGCACACAATCCTTCAACAATTTTTCAGTCAAAACACACACAAATCTCCAGCCAACACACACATAATTTCCAGCATATAAACCACACATAGAAACCATCAATTCCAGCCCATAATCAATCAACAAATTCCAGCAAAACACACACAAATTTCCAGCCAACACAAACATATTTTCCAGCATATAAACCACACATAGAAACCATCAATTTCAGCCCATAATCAATCAACAAATTCCAGCAAAGCACACACAAATTTCCAGCCAACACACACATAATTTCCAGAATATAAACCACACATAGAAACCATCAATTCCAGCCCATAATCAATCAACAAATTCCAGCAAAACACACACAAATTTCCAGCCAACACACACATATTTTCCAGCATATTAACCACACATAGAAACCATCAATTTCAGCCCATAATCAATCAACAAATTCCAGCAAAGCACACACAAATTTCCACCCAACACACACATATTTTCCAGCCAATACACACATATTTTCTAGCATATAAACACATGACTTTCCAGCACCTAATCACATGAATTTCCAGCACATAAACACATGAATTTCCAGCACATACCCATATGAATTTTCCTAGAGTTCTTTTCTTCATTTTGTTTCATGTTTTAAGAAGAAAAATGAAGAGAGTTTCATGCCTCTTACCTCTCTTATCTCACAATTTTCCTAGCAAGATTTGGAACTCTTCTTTCTCTTCTCTTGTTGCTTCTCTCCCTTCTTCTTCCCTCTCTTCCTCCTCTCGGCAATCTTCCACTTTTCACTCTAGATTTCAATTTCTCACACACAATCACAAGGTCTTCTCTACTAATTAGTTTTAAATGTTAGGTTATGAAGAGAAGAGATGAAGCATACGGGAAAGAAAGAAAAAATGCTTCATTCCCTCTTTCCTCGTATTTATATCTATGAAACAAGGTGGTTGTTTGGGGTTTAGGTTAGATGTGCCCTAATCCTTGTTTTGTTCCATCCAAAACCGGTTTTGCTCTTTTTCTTTTTTCTTTTTTTAAAACAGAATTTTGTCTTCATTTCTTATATATACATATATGTTTTTCTCTTGGGTGTTTACATTCTCCCCCTCTAAAATATGAATTTCGTCCTCGAAATTTAAGGGGTTTAACACTCCATACCTTATGGTTTAAATAAATTGGGATACTTTTTCCTCATCTCAGCCTCCCTTTCCCAAGTCTCCTATTCTATTTGAGCATTTCGCCATAAGATTCTGACGATGGGAATCTTTTTGTTCCGTAACACCTTCTCCCCCTGATCTAGTATCCTTATGGGCCTCATTTCCAATGTTAAGTCTTCCTTGACTTCTATTGGAATCTAGGGTAGAATTCGTGTGGGATCCACATCAGCCTTCCTTAATAGGGATACGTGGAACACATTATGGACCTTGGCTAATTGTGGGGGCAAGTCCACTTTGTAGGCTACTGGTCCTACTCGCTGCAAGATCTCGAAGGGTCCAATGTAGCGGGGAGTTACCTTCCCTTTCAATCCAAACCGTAACATATTCTTCCATGGGGCTACCTTCAGGAACACTTGGTCCCCCGTCCTGAACTCAAGGGGTCTTCTCCTCACATAGCATACTTCTTCTGTCTATCTTGTGCAGCTTTGATAAGATCCTTGATAACTCTCACTTTCTCCGTAGTGACTTGGACCAATTTCGCACCATATAACTTCCGATCCCCAATTTCCTCCCAACACAAAGGAGTTCTGCACCTCCTACCATACAAGGCTTCATATGGGGCCATCCCTATTGTGGCTTGATGACTATTGTTATACGTGAATTCCACCAATGCCATGTGTTCCTCCCAGTTTCCTTCAGATTCTAGTACACAGGCTCGTAATAAGTCTTCCAAGACTTGGATAACTCTTTTCGATTGGCCATCCGTTTGAGGGTGAAATGCAGTGCTCATATCCAATCTTGTCCCCAAGGCATGTTGTATGCTCGGCCAAAGTCGAGAGGTAAACCTAGGATCTCGATCCGATACAATGGACACTGGAATCCCATGTAGACGTACCACCTCATTTATGTAGATCTTGGCAAGTTTGTCTACTGAATCAGTCATCTTTATAAGCAAGAATAGTGCGGATTTCATCAATCGATCCACAACGACCCATATCGCGTCATTACCTTTCTTCCCTTTGGGAAATCCTGACACAAAATCCATGGTGATCATCTCCCACTTCCATTCTGGAATTTTTAATGGTTGTAAAGGTCCCGCAGGCCTTTGGTGTTCAACCTTAACTTGTTGGCATATACCACACTTTGACATATACTCTGCTATTTCCCTTTTTATATTAGGCCACCAATAGAGGTGCTTCAAGTCTTGATACATCTTAGTACTGCCAGGGTGCATGGAGAACTTGGACTCATGTGCTTCTTGTAGAACCATTCGTTTGATTGTTTTGTCATTAGGCACATACAATCGTTGTCCCATCATCAAAGTTCCATCATTCGCTATTCGAAATCTCTTTTCTACCCTGGCTTCCACACTCTTCCTAATCTTGAACCCCACCTTGTCATGAAATTGGGCTTGCAGTATCTGTTCCCGATACATTGGTCGCACCAATAATTGGGCCACTAACCCTCCTTCAGCATCAATGTTCAATTTTGTACCCATCTCTTTCAATTCTGCCAATTGTCGCTCCTTTCCCACTATTACCCTTCCTAGGGTGGCTTTATTTTTACGACTGAGGGCATCAGCCACCACGTTGGCTTTCCCCGGGTGATATTCTATAGTGCAATCATAATCTTTAATGAGCTCTATCCACCTTCTTTGTCGCATATTCAACTCCTTCTGTGACATCAGATACTTCAAGCTCTTATGATCAGTAAAAATTTGAATTCGAGACCCATACAAATAATGTCTCCATATCCTCAAGGCAAATACCACAGCAGCCAACTCCAGGTCATGCACTGGGTAGTTTACCTCATGAGTCTTTAATTGTCTTGAGGCATAGGCGATCACCTTCCCATGTTGCATCAGAACACACCCTAATCCCTTTCCTGAAGCATCACTATATACCACAAAACCCTCAGTTCCTGAAGGAAGGGTTAACACTGGAGCAGTGGTGAGTCTCCTCTTCAATTCTTGGAAGCTTTTTTTCACAATCTTCCGACCACACTCATTTCTTATTCTTCCTAGTTAGCTGGGTCAAAGGGGTTGCAATCAGAGAAAAATCTTCGATAAACCTTCGATAGTACCTTGCAAGTCCCAGGAAACTACGTATTTCGGTGACCGAAGTCGGTCTTGTCCATTTCAGGACTGCTTCAACTTTTTAGGGGTCTACAAAAATACCTTCGGCTGAGATGACTTGTCCTAGAAACGTTACTTTCTTCAGCCAAAATTCACATTTACCCATTTTTGCGTATAATTGGTGATCTCTCAAGGTTTGTAAAGTTTGCCTCAAATGTCCCTCATATTCCTCAAAAGAATTCGAGTACACCAATATATCATCAATGAATACCACTACAAACTTATCAAGGTATGGTTGGAAAACCTGATTCATTAAGTCCATGAAGAGGGCTGGGGCATTTGTCAACCCGAACGGTAACACCAAGAATTCATAATGTCCGTACCGAGTTTTAAAAGCAGTCTTTGCTACATCTGCTTCCTTAATCTTCATCTGATAATACCCTAATCTCAGATCTATCTTCGAAAATGCCCTCGCTCCCTTTAATTGATCAAACAAATTGTCTATCCGAGGTAATGGGTACTTGTTTTTCATTGTTACTTTGTTCAGTTGTCGATAATCAATACAAAGTCTATGGGTTCCATCTTTCTTTCTTACAAACAGGACTAGTGCTCCCCAAGGAGAATTACTGGGTCGTATAAACCCTTTGTCTAACATCGTAGTTGAGTCTTTAACTCATTCAGTTCTGCTGGAGCCATCCGGTAAGGTTGCTGAGCTATGGGTGGGACTCCAGGATAAGTGTCTATGGTCACCTCTACCTCACGCTCTGGGGGTAGTCCGGGTAATTCTTCGGGAAACACATCTGGGAATTCCTTTACCACAGGAATATCCTCTAGTCGTGGGCCTTCAACATCAGAGTTTAAAATGTATGCGAGGTATCCCATACACCCCTTTCTTAAAAGTTTTTTGGCTGTAACTCCCGATATTAGAGCAATCGGTTTGAGAATTTTCTCTCCTTCAAAAGTCTTTCTCTCACCCTTAGGATTTTGGAAAGTAATAGTTTTAGCATAGCAATCTATTAGAGCCTTGTATTTACTCAACCAATTCATACCTAGGATTAAGTCAAAATCATGCAACTCTAAGGGAATCAAGTCTACTTCTGTTTCACACCCTGATAGACTGACCCCTACATTTACATACACAATGTTTGTTTCAACCATGTTTCCCATTGGAGTTCCAATCAAGAATCCATTCTCTACTATTCCTACTCCCTTTCTTAGTTTAGTGACAATTCTATTACTAATGAATGAGTGGGTGGCGCCCGGATCAAATAACACATGCACATTAAAATCATTCAATAGTAGTGTACCTGCCACCACATCCGATGCAGCCCTAGCCTCCTCCTGTGTTAGGTGAAAGACACTCCCCGAGGTCCGATCATTTTGTGCTCTCAGTCTCCCTCGACTAGAGTTTGCTCCTGATTGAGAAGATCTCGCTGGCTCTGACTAGGTTGCCGATAGCTTTGAATCTGTCCGGGGTCTCTTTTAGGGCAGTCCCTCTTGAAATGACCCCTCCCACCACAGTAGTGACACCCTTGACTCAAATACTGGCAATTCCTCCACCTATGACCTTCTCCTCTGCACACAAAGCATCGCCCGGAAGAAACTAAGCAATCCCCAGGGTGTTTTTGTCCACACTTTATACAGAAAGGGTACTTAACACCCTTGCGGTCACCGGTCCCCGTTGCAGATTTTTCACTCGAGTGCGACTGTCCAATTATTACTCTCCCACTTGACTGTTGTCAGGGCGGAAACATCAAATTCCCCTTTTTCTTGTGCTGTTCAAACACTCCACTTTTTTCTTTCTTCGAAAGTGGTGGTCTGCCGCTGAAATAGCCCCCATCTCTCTTTTTGCCTATACTCAGCTGTCCCCCTTGACTTTCTTCAATGCATGCTTCTAGAGCTTGGGCAGCTTTAATCAACTCCCTCACAGTTTTAAACCGCAAGGCAATTAATCCTTGTCTCAAATCTTGTTGAAATCCATCTCTCAGCTTCTCAATCATATGTTCCTCTGTCGGCACATAATGGGGGGCGAACAATGAGAGATCATGGAACCTCCTTTCGTACTCTAATACTGACATATCACCCTGACTTAATGCTAAGAACTCTTGCTCTTTCACCTTGGGATGGTATTTGGAATAGAACTGATTTTCAAACTCTGTCTTGAAATCACTCCAAGTTAGTGTCTCGGTTACACGCCTCAACTGAACTGTTTCCCACCAGGTCATGGCCCTATCAGATAATAATTGGGCTGCACAATTTACCCTCAAACCCTCGGGTATGCTTATTTGAATCATGGTCTTTTCTTCCAGCTATCTCTGCATCTTGTTCCCCCGTATATAGTTCACAGCCCATTTCCCTCATACTCTTGACTAGTCATACCAGCGGCACAACGTTATCCGTGGTCATGCTAGTCATAGGGACTGCCTGTGGAATCTGCATGGTGGGAGTTGTCTGGGTCGCTAAACCCGCCATGCCCTCCATTACTGCTTTAATTATTTGTGCAAGGAGTCCCGGGTCTACATATTGTGGGGGTGCACCCGTTGGATTAATTGATGGTTGTGCTTCTGATCTTTCTGGCTGTTCTGCTGCAACTGGGGAACCTCTCTCTGTCTGTTTAGGCCTTCCGCTTTCCCCCGCTACCACAGTTTCCCCCTGCAGGGTTTCGGGTGATATTACTTGTCGCGACGGCGATTTTTTCGCGCTTCGTGCCCCGCCATCCCCCAGGGTTTGGGGAGAAAACGGCGCGCGGTTAAAAAAAATGGAGGGTTATTTCTATAGCCGTAAAATTTATGACTATAATTACAAGGAGTCGCCACCTAGTATTAAGGTCACTAGTAACCTAATGGTCTGCGAGAGTCTTGGGTAAGGGGACTTGTTGTGCAAGGGGAAGACGCGTCACCCCCAGTGCACCTTACCTAAGGTAAGCTGCATTGTTATTTGATTGTTTTTTTTTCTAAGTTAAAAATTTTTACACTACATTTTTTAAAAAAAATATTTTTTTTGTCTACGAGTGTACTTTACGATGTAATTTTACACTGCAATTAAAAACTCTTTTTTATATATCTATGGATGTATTTTACAATGTAATTTTACACCGCAATAAAAATCTTTTTATTTGCGGGTGTACTTTACAATATAAATTTACACCGTGAAATCTAAAACAAAATAATTATTAAATTATTTTTGACATTTTGGCCGAATGCCAATGGATAATTGCAAACTGGTTACGATATCCAATTTTTATTTAAAATATGTGAAAGATGCAACATATATTTTTTTTTCATGAAAAATATGCATGGAAAAACCATGGAATTCGGCCGTATGCACGGAAACAAAATATTTTATATTTTTGCTTTTTTTTAAAAAAAATGTATTTTTTTTGTAGTAATAATATTAGTTTTTTTTAAAAAAAAAATTATATATTTTTTTTGTCAATTTGTATTTTTTATTTTATTTTATTTATGGGCTGGGCTGCCAGCCATAGTGGGCTGACAGCCCGCCCTAAGTGGGCTGGGCTTTGGGCTGGAAGCCCAAATGTTATTGGGCTGGGCTGTCAATCCAGTGGGCTGACAGCCCGCCTTTATTTTGGGCCGGGCTTTTGGTCCTTGCGGGCCGAAAGCCCGAAATTCCTTAGGGACATGGGCCGGGCATGAAACCCGGCCCGCTCCCTCAGCTTGGCCCGCGTGAACAGTGGGACGCAAATTGCGTCCCACTGTTCACATGCAGCCGAAGAGAGGGAGACGATGAACAGTGCCTTGTTTTTGAATGTGACGAAAAGTGTACCTGTTAGTACCGTTGGGTAGAGGAGGTCGAGGTGATGATTCCTGTCGTGGTGGCGTCGTCAACGGTGGTCTGTGGTGGCCGGAGTGAGCTTCCAAAGTCGTCGGGTTTTATGATGTCGTTGCTGCAACCGTCGCCGTGACCTCGCCTGAGAGTGTGGATGGGTTTCTGGTGTGGAGGGGAAACTCACGGTGTCGATAAGGGTGGCTTTGGGTGGTTAAATGACAAGCAACGACGGAGAGAGAGAGAGCTCCACGGGGCTGTTAGAGAGAGAGAGAATTTGCAGTCCGAGAGGGAGAGAAAGAGAACAACGCTGAGAGAGATGAAGATGATAGTATTTTTACTGTGTGATTTTCCCTTGTTTCTCTTGTTTTATTTTGCTAAAAATCTCTGTGAATTTTCATAACTTCTTCCCTGTTTTTCACTGGTTCTTTCTCTCGGCCTTATGCCCGTTTTTTCTTCTTTTTTTTTTCTTCAATCTTCTCCCTATTTATAGGCTAACATTGCAACTTGCAGGTATGGGATTGATGTCCACAACATGGTGTTTTCAGTGGGTAAGTTGCAGGGTAAGGTGGCTTGCAGGGCATGGTTGCCGGCATGCCACAAGCATGGCTGCCGGCAGTGCCATGTCCAGTCAATTCAGGTCTGTTTTCTTCTTCTTCTTCTTCTTTTTTTTTTGAAAAATACACTAAAAAAATGATTCATCACAAAAAGTGTTTTTCGGCGGGAAGAATGATGTTTTTACCTTCAATTTTAGCTTCCAATTCCACCCAAAAAGTTTCGTCGCCGAAAATATTGATTTTCTCAATTTAAATCAGATTAGGCTTCCGAATTTAATTTCTCAGCAATCAAACCCTCAATTATATTAATTTGACCCATTTTAAGTGTAATTAAGCCCTTGCGATAAATTAAATCCTTCAATTGGGCTCTCAATTAATCACGAAGAGTTTCGTCACCGAAAATCTTAATTTTCTCAATTTAACCCAGATTAAGCTTCCAAATTTAATTTCTCAGCAATCAAACCCTCAATTATATTAATTTGGCCCATTTTAAGTGTAATTAAGCCCTTGCGCTAAATTAAATCCTTCAATTGGGCTCTCAATTAATCACGAAGAGTTTCGTCACCGAAAATCTTAATTTTCTCAATTTAACCTAGATTAAGCTTCCAAATTTAATTTCTCAGCAATCAAACCCTCAATTATATTAATTTGACCCATTTTAAGTGTAATTAAGCCCTTGCACTAAATTAAATCCTTCAATTGGGCTCTCAATTAATCATAAAGAGTTTCGTTGCTGAAAATCTTAATTTTCTCAATTTAACCTAGATTAAGCTTCCAAATTTAATTTCTCAGCAATCAAACCCTCAATTATATTAATTTGACCCATTTTAAGTGTAATTAAGCCCTTGCGCTAAATTAAATCCTTCAATTGGGCTCTCAATTAATCACGAAGAGTTTCGTCACCGAAAATCTTAATTTTCTCAATTTAACCTAGATTAAGCTTCCAAATTTAATTTCTCAGCAATCAAACCCTCAATTATATTAATTTGACCCATTTTAAGTGTAATTAAGCCCTTGCGCTAAATTAAATCCTTCAATTGGGCTCTCAATTAATCATAAAGAGTTTCGTTGCTGAAAATCTCGATTTTCTGAATTTAACCCAGATTAAGCTTCAAAACTTAATCTCCCACTAATTAGGCTCTTAATAAAATTAATTTGACCCATTTAAAGTATAATTAAGCTCTTGCGCTAAATTAAATCCTTCAATTGGGCTCTCAATTAATTTCGAAGCATAATTACACCTTACATCGGCCGACGATTAAATCAAATTGACCCATAAAAATATAATTATGTCTTAAGACCTAACTTTTATGCAGATTTATCCAATAATAAATTATCTTTGCCTCGAATCTGCATTTCCTTCATTTCTGGGCAAAAAAAGAAGTATGACCGGGCTTCCGAAAATGTCCAAAATTTTCACATTAATTTTTCTGCCGACACCATCGCCTTTTTATTTTATTTTATTTATTTATTGGTATATTTTGGGGAATCACCCCAAAATCGGGTGATGACATTACTGGCGCATGAGATGCCGTATCATCCAAGGGATCTTCGTCTTGCCAAACTTGGTCGCCTTGGTTTCCGCCCCTCCTTTCTAAGGAAGGCGGCTTAGTTCGTATCCCTTGTCGGGTGCGTACCATCCTGAAAGTCACCAAAACAATACAATTATCATCGATCCTCAGGATCAAGACCAGGGCTCTGATACCAACTGTAAAGACCCGAATTTTTTTTTTCCCAATGGTCAGAGAATTTGATTCATCACATCATACAAATACAATCCAGACAATTCACACTTCAGTTAAAAGTGATTTTTTTTTAAGACATACTATTATTTAAATAATAAGAAGTGCATAATACAATTGTACTTATATTTACATAAGTTTACATTCATATCCCTTCAGCAACTATAAGGGATTTACACAAAAGGATTTACTAAACATTATACATTTAATACATTGATTCATACAAAATACATTAAGAGCTAGCATGTATCTACATGGTTCCTTGCAAAAGTAGGTCCCCGGGTACCGGGTTCTCTAGACATCTCGTGGATGGGACGTCCCTGCTGCAGTACAAAACATTTAAGAGATTATAATTACTTGTTAATAATAGTAATAATAGTAATTGAAGAATTCGGCAGTTAAATGAAACTTTTATAATTATCTTTTCTTTATGTTCATAGTATATAAATGGCAATCACCATAAATCTTCACCCGGCTATCCTTTTTGGGCATCAGTAGCCGAGGTTAACTGTTCACTCACCCCAGTCATCCTTTCGGTTAACATTAGCCGAAGCAAGATAATTATTTATCCCGGCCATCCCTTCGGATGCCATTAGCCGAAACTAGTTAATTATTTATCCCGGCCATCCCTTCGGATGCCATTAGCCGAAGCTAATCAATTATTTATCCCGGCCATCCTTCGGATGCCATTAGCCGAAGCTAATCAATTATTTGTTCCGGCCATCCGTTCGGATGCCATTAGCCGAAGCTAATCAATTCTTTATCCCGGCTATCCTTTCGGATGCCATTAGCCGAAACTAATCAATTCTCATTTGATCATATCATATCGGTTTTATCATCACATGTAAATATTCATATTAAGGTATTACATTGTTTACTATACGTAAAAAGAAACGAAGCACAAGTAGCCTACCTGCTCCGCCTGTGGGTTGTTCTTGTCTTGATGGTGGTCCAATCCCGATTGCACCTCCTGCAACATCAATGGTCACACATCAATAGATTTGTATTTTGAATCACATTCGTCATCACACTTATTTCACAAATCAAATATTCACATGCATGTGTTTCCCCTTCTTTTTTTTTCCATCATCATCCTATGAATTTGTTACTAGCATTTAATTCACCTCTGTATAGGTTTATGTCAGAAATTGGCAACAAAACTGATTCGCTATAGGCTGCCACTTTGGCAGTGAAACACCTTCGCGAAACTGGTTCGCGAGGGCTGCTTCGCGAGGACTGGTTCGCGAGGACTGATTCGCGAGCACTGGTTCGCGAGGACTGATTCGCGATAACTGATTCGCGAGGACTGATTCGCGAGCACTGGTTCGCGAGGACTGATTCGCGATAACTGGTTCGCGAACACTGGTTCGCGAACCTGTTTCGTGAACCTTGTTTCGCGCTGCAGATATCACCATTTCGGCACACAATCCTTCAACAATTTTTCAGTCAAAACACACACAAATCTCCAGCCAACACACACATAATTTCCAGCATATAAACCACACATAGAAACCATCAATTCCAGCCCATAATCAATCAACAAATTCCAGCAAAACACACACAAATTTCCAGCCAACACACATATTTTCCAGCCAACACACACATATTTTCCAGCATGTAAACCACACATAGAAACCATCAATTTCAGCCCATAATCAATCAACAAATTCCAGCAAAGCACACACAAATTTCCAGCCAACACACACATAATTTCCAGCATATAAACCACACATAGAAACCATCAATTCCAGCCCATAATCAATCAACAAATTCCAGCAAAACACACACAAATTTCCAGCCAACACACACATATTTTCCAGCATATAAACCACACATAGAAACCATCAATTTCAGCCCATAATCAATCAACAAATTCCAGCAAAGCACACACAAATTTACAGCCAACACACACATATTTTTCAGCATATAAACACATGACTTTCCAGCACCTAATCACATGAATTTCCAGCACCTAATCACATGAATTTCCAGCACATAAACACGTGAATTTCCAGCACATACCCACGTGAATTTTCCTAGAGTTCTTTTCTTCATTTTGTTTCATGTTTTAAGAAGAAAAATGAAGAGAGTTTCATGCCTCTTACCTCTCTTATCTCACAATTTTCCTAGCAAGATTTGGAACTCTTCTTTCTCTTCTCTTGTTGCTTCTCTCCCTTCTTCTTCCCTCTCTTCCTCCTCTCGGCAATCTTCCACTTTTCACTCTAGATTTCAATTTCTCACACACAATCACAAGGTCTTCTCTACTAATTAGTTTTAAATGTTAGGTTATGAAGAGAAGAGATGAAGCATACGGGAAAGAAAGAAAAAATGCTTCATTCCCTCTTTCCTCTTTGTATTTATATCTATGAAACAAGGTGGTTGTTTGGGGTTTAGGTTAGTTGTGCCCTAATCCTTGTTTTGTTCCATCCAAAACCGGTTTTGCTCTTTTTCTTTTTCTTTTTTTTTAAAACAGAATTTTGTCTTCATTTCTTATATATACATATATGTTTTTCTCTTGGGTGTTTACAAATGGTATCAAAGATGGATGGTCATGAAGTTATAGAGCAAATTGGAAGAGGAACTTTTGGAGCCACATTTCTTGTTCTTCATAAATTGAGAATAAAAGGTATGGAGTTTCTCTGCCAAATCTTCTTTACAGTCAAATTTTCCTCAGCTGTTATGTTGTTTCTGTTTGCACTTCAAAAGGAGGGGTCGGTAGAAGAGAACTCTCCCTTACAAGTTAAGGAAAGAGATAGCCTGATGGACTCAATTTGAATCCTGTCTTGCTCTACTAAGAAACAGAAATAAAAAAAAAAGAGAAGAAGAAGAAGATACTTGGGAAGGGTATAACGGACTAAAATTGATCATTGTTTACTTAATCTTATGCAGTAGGAATACGGGATTTGTCACTTGTTTATTAAGTGTTACTGTTACAGAATGAATATGCTTTTTCCGTATAAAGCTGTTTCATAAATCTGACATGACATATGATCCAGCTTAGCCAAGTTATCTTGGAAGATTTTATTGTCATAAATTATCGTGGAAGATTTTATTGTCATAAATTATCGTGGAAAAAATAATATGCGTATCAAAATCTATTTTCCATGTGAAATGTCTCATGACACTTGGATCACTAATCTAAACATGATCACATATTACCTGAATACAAACCATACTCAATATTCACTTACTGAATGTATCTCAAACGTAGTGTTTGATCCTTTTTAGAGCATGGAAGAGTTTTTGGCTCTCCTTGAAAGTCAAATTCCTTAGAAAAGCATATGAACACTTTTGTTCTCTCTCTCTTCTTCTCAATTTATAGAATTTTCAGAACACTTTTGTCATCCAAGGAGTTTTTTGAATGATGTGTTGTATTAAAAAAAACTAAAACTGCTTAGACATTTACTATGGATACTCTCATATTTGGCTGTGGATTTGCATAGTCAAATTACCATTTTGCCCCTGCCAACATGAAATTTATAACTTGGTATGAAGGTAAATGTTCCTTTTGAGAGGATCAAGTTGTCAATTTAAAGTCCATAAGGGTATTTAGATCATTTGACTTTTTCATTAGAGAATAAAATAACTCAACTACCATTAAAAGCTAAATTAATTCATTTTTAATGTGAGGGGCTTTTCATACATTTCAATATTTTTTACACAATAAGATACCCAGATGACCCTTAAAATTAAATCTTTTCAAAGTTACTATCATATAAGTTTTTGGTAATTGGCAAGTTGATTTAGGGGTATTTAAGTCTTTTAACTAAATTATAATATTAATAAAAAGTTGTTGGCGCACCCGCATTGATACCCTTTCAATAGCGCAAACAGTGTCTTCTAATAGTTGAACACAACATTTTAGGGTAGCAATCCAAGCGTATTGTCATTTGATTGTATTAAATCTGATTTTTTTTTCAATTTATCCATTGCATTTGATGCAATTGATATATATCAAATTTGGTCCTCATTCTTTTGTTTGTTATTTGTTTTTTTCTTATACTTTTCTTTATTGATATTTTTTCAATTTCATCCCTTAACATTTGAAGTTATTTTCTTTTATATTAGATGAATCATTGGCTTGCGCTCCGCTGCAGTGAGAAATGATTTTTACCTTTTTTGAATATATTTAATTTTTTTTTTTAATTTTTAATTTTTTAGTTTAGTTTCGATCCCTTTATTTTTCAGTCCTTTTGGGATAGTTCTTAATTTTTTATTTGTATTAATGCATCTATATTCTTAATCTTGACTTTTTAATTTTCAATATAATTTATTTTTGTATTAAATGTAGCTTGTGTTAGAAAAATAGAATAAGTTTAGCTTTAGTGGCATAAAATGAGAGTAAAACTATCTCTTATGCATGTATGATGAATCTTTTGTTGTTAGTAATATGTTATCGTTATGTTTTTTTGCATTTGTTTTTATCTATGTGTGGCTTGATATTTTTTAGTTTAAAGTAATTTTTATTTAAAAATACATTAAAGCATTTTTTTATTTTTTAAATTCATATTATTTTATTAAAAGTATTTCAGAACAGTGTGATTTAATTAATTTCTCAGTATATTGATAAGAGCTTGTGGCATTGTCAACTATCTAACTATGCAAGAAACTCAGAAGAGAGACAATTTTGGATTTGAGGTATGCATGTGCATTAATTTTTTAATTTAAAATTGATGAATTTATTGAAAGGAAGGAAAGGAAAGGAGTGTGATTATGAAGAATTGTATTAAATTGAAGGAACTGTCATAATATAAGTTCGTGGATGTGACACAGTCATAGCAGTTTTAAAGACCTATATAAGGTGTGGATTTCATTGTATACGTTGACTATCTAGCTAGTATTATAGGTATGTTTGTCATACATTTTTATTGGTTTGGTTTGTGATTTATGTTTAGAATGCTCTACCCTATCATTCTCTACCCTATCTTTTTGTTTCTGTTTCTTCTAGTTGGTACTAATTTTACTTATAGGTTTTCTTTTCTTTGCAGGTGTTTTGTTTGTTCTCCTGTGTCTGGTTGCCCTTTGTTGATTTTCCTATGGGATGTTGCTTTCTTTTTGTTGTTTTTTTGGATTTAAAGGATGATTTTTTATTTTGTTGTGCATCGTACGCTGCTAATTATGGCCAAATTTGCTAATTCTTTCAATTGGGTTGGTGTTTTCATCCATCACTGCTAGTTGGGGACCATTTTTACCTTTAGTGTTGATGGTTAGTTGTGTTGTGGATGGAATTGCCTCAATTTTGTTTGCCTCTTAGTTGAAGATTTTCATGTTATGGTTCCTGGAATGATCAACTTCATGTTATTGTTTTTATTTTTTTTTTTAGATATGTTTGCCCTCTTTTATGATGTCGTCCAAGCATAGCCCTTGGAATTTTTTTCCTTGCTTTATTTTTTCATTATCTGTTAATTTTGGGGTTATTGTAATTTGAGGTTTTTAGGAGGAGAAGATGACTGACAATAGCAAGTTATTTTCTATATCCATAGAGGCTAGCACTTTTATTTACAATATTCTTATCGCCATCGGCTACTCCTTCTAGTTATGATTTTTGTTGGAGATCAATCCATAGTGGTGGTTGAGATGTTGTGGGGTTGTATTGTATCTTTCTTTATTATGAAGTTTTATCTTATCATTGTTTAAATCTTTTTTTCTTTCTGGGCTTTTGTTTATGCTAAAAATGTATGCATTCACTGCTTCTTTGGTTGTTGGTTTGGCGCTCTAATGTTTCCGGTAAACCACCGTTTGGGTTTAAAGTTTATCTTTTTGTTTCATTTTGGGTTGATATAAAATATGTAAGGGTGACAAAAATAGGATTTTATTAAGAGGTTTGTGGTGTTTTCGCTAGGTTTTGAAATTGGATTTTGTTGTTGGTGGTTTCATTAGGTTTTGAGTATAAGTGAGTTTATCTTGATTTGCAAGAATAAATTAAATTGTTCTTGGTTTTTCATTTCCACGCCCATCAATTCATTTGACATTCAAATAATTTCTTTAGTTAATATATGGACTAATAGTGGTGCTTGTTATTTGAGTAGGTCTTTGAAACTATAATGATGCAAGAATCAACAAGACATGGAGGATTGACTGCAGAATTTAAGGAGATGGAAGTTTAAGTTGAAATTTTAAGTTACACTATAGTAAGATCCTTTCTTTTTAATGGTCCTTGTTAATAACATAATTTAATATCCTGAATTATGGTTGTGAAGTTGGAGCTGATTGTAGTCCAATTCCTCAAACGAGTCATTGTAACTTAAAACATAGGAAAAAAAACAAATATTTTCTCTTACTTTTACAATCATCAATCTATCCTTTATATATAAGATAGGAACTCTATATAAAACATAGATATTTATCATGCCCAGATTATTACAAAGATAATCAACCTAAGCTCTATTTAGAGCTTTTGTGAAATTTTCCCTCAATTGTTCTCTAGTCTTCACATATTCCTTGGAAGTCAAACCTTGTTGTATTTTTTTCACGGATAAAATAACAGTCAATTTCAATGTGCTTAGTTTGTTCAAGAAAAATAGGATTAGTTACAATATGGAGAGCAGTTTCATTATCACACTATAATTTTGATGGTACTGAAGCCTTGAGGCCTACTTCAATTAAGAGTTGATATATCCATATTATTTCACACATAGACTATGCCATGGCTCTATACTCTGATTCTACATTCGATCGAGACATGATATTTTGCTTTTTACTTTTACAAGAAACCAAATTGCCTCTAACGAAGACACAATAACTTGTTGTGGATCTTCTATCTACCTTGGAACCTGCCCAAGCTTCATATGAAAACTTTCAATATGAGTGTGTCCATGTTTAGTTCTTCTATCTAGACATTTTTGTATCTCATTTAAGTTCTCGACTAATAGGAACATTTGGAGTGCATATCAATCCGCTTTTACTTTTTGTATATATAAAATGCATGTCCATTTCTACTTGTTTAGTTCTGTCGTGATGCATTGGATTATGAGCTACATAAACACAAATTTATTGTCATAGTACAACGTCATTGGCGCATCCCACTTGACCCTTAAAATCTTCAGGGCCATTTCTCTAAACTCTACTTCTAGACTTGATTTTGACACAACATTATGCTTCTTTTTTCTCCATTTCACAAATTTTCCTCCTAGGTGAGTACAATAACATGAAGTTGACCTTTTATACTTTAAAGCACTAGCATAACTTACATTTGTATAACATTCAAATTTCATATTCTCATGCTTCTTTTTAGAATTCCTTTGCAAGGTGTAGACTTTAAATATCTAATAGTTTAGCAACATTGTTTTTATCTTCAGTCAAATTTAATCTCCATTGTTTATGTTGCTTATTTTTGTGTTTGCCACGTCAAGAATTTCATGACTTATAAATTTTAGAGATTAGACTAGTTTGCTTTGCTTTTTTTCCTTTTTTAAGATAGTGTTTTCTTATATCCTTTTCATTATTTTCTTTATTTTTTTATTTTTTATGATTTTCCTTCTATTGGGTTAGGTCTCAAAAATTCTAGTTTCAATTTCAGCCTTTATCATTTCTAATATGTAAATTATTTATCAATCTATAAATATTTTTTATAGTGTTTTGAAAAATTTAAAAAAGAAAAAGGCAACAATGCCATTGGTGGCTTCAAATTAGGCATAAATGAATGAAGGGTATTATAATAATTGTATAAAATTTGTAAATATAAATAAAAAAGAGAGAGAGGGAGAGAGGTATGAAATTTAAGAGAGAGAATCGGGAGGAGAGAAAGAAAGGAGAAGAAGAAAAAGAGAAAAGAAGTGGAAGAAATAAGTTGTTAAGATAATATTTATGTTTTAGCATATATAAATATTGTTGTTATAGAATAACATAAATTGTATTCTAGGGTCTCACCTACAGCCCGAGCTTTTAGGTGAGATGGTTTCTTAACATGGTATCAGAGCCTTGTTGATCCAATAGTCACGAGTTTAAATCTTACCATCCCCATTCTATTTGATTTTTGGTGAGGCCCTAGAATACAATTTATATTATTCTCTAACACACCCCATCAAGTGAAAGCCCCTTTAGGCTTGAAACTTGCATAGACCCACATTATCTTGTGCTTGATTTTTATCAAATAGAATGGAGGTGGTGATATTCGAACTCGTGACCGCTGGGTCAACAAGGCTCTAATACTATGTTAAGGAACCATCTCACCTAAAAACTTAAGTTAATAGGTGAGGCCCCATAATATGATTTATATTATTTTCTAAGAGATGTTATTAGTTAAGTTTTGATTTTATTGATTATTAGGGTTTGAAAATTTTGTTTTGGGTTTAATTGATGAACTGATTTAGATGTGAAGGATTAATTATGTTTGGTAATGGTTTAATTGATTAGATTGTAGATGATTTTGACGCTAATTGATGTGTTAAGTGTTAAATAATGCTTGGACATTAGATTTCAACCTTTGCTAGAAATATGGAAAGTATGTTGGTGATTAAAGATGATGAAATTTCAGTCTGATCCCTCATTTTATGAAAATTACAGTTTAGTCCCCAAAAGATGGAAAAATCATAGTTTGGTCCTTATAGTGAAATTTTATGAATTATTTATTTTGAATTAGATTTATGGAGAAACAATTAAATTTTAGGTTTTGTTAAAAATGGATAGTTTGATTCAAACTTATAGGATTATGAGGTAAACTCTTGGATAAATATATTATATTATTTTTCTTCTTGTAGGCAATTTTGAGTATGTCTCATTTCATATTTAGATAATCCTGATATTCCACCCACGGGATGTCTGTAGGATTTCATTCGGTATCTACTTTTGAATTTTATTTGTTTTTTAGACAGGTGAGGGATAATTTGTTCTCTATCATCTAATGGTTAGAGGCTTCTATGTTAGATGTGTAATCTTAGAGGTACAAGGCGAGGTTGAGAGAGATACAAGCAATACGTTGCAAATTCTTTCTTTTACCTTTATTGGGTTCTTTATGTTGGTTTGATTTTACATTTGTTGTCAAATTATATTAAATGAACTAAGTTTTTTTATTGTTTTTTTTATTTCTAGTTACTTTAGCATGTACTCTGCATTTCCAGAAATCTGTACATGGCTCCCAATGATTGTTGTTTCCCCCCCCCTTCAAATTTGTTTATAAGCCTAACTGATCCTTGCCTTAATAGGATGTGTTTTGGAATGCAGTTGAACAATGTTTTTGAAAATTTTTGAATTCTTTATTTGCTTCAGAGCTTTAAATTATTATTTTTCATTTGGACTGTTTTGATACACTAATGTAAAAAAAGATTTTTCAAAATGAAAAAAAAAATTATTTTAGTGCATTTCCAAACAAAAAACACTTGAAAAAATAATCTTAATCACACTCCCAAACAGTCTTTTACACTGTTTTTTTTCATCTCATTGAATTTCCCTTTTAGGTTTTCTAATTCTATCATTTTCTTCTTCTTGCCAAATTTGTTTCCTAGCCTTGGGTTCCTTGCGATGTTGCTCTGTCCTTGTTAGTAGCTTATTAGGTTGTTTAATTTGCATATGTTTTTTTTCTTTTCATAATGTATGTTTCTTTGCCGATCTCTTTTTATTTGTATACCAGAGGTTCAATGTTAATTATTGAAGAGCTTTTCCCTTTTAGTTTTGCATGCATTTGATAGTTTCACTGCTCAAACATACTTCTTATCTTTCTAATAGTAATTGTCTGTGTTAGATTAATTATACTATCCATGCATTGATGATTAATTGCTTCAGCACCGTGTACTTTTGCTTTATACTGATGCATGAGTTGACATGCCATGTGGTTGGTCCTTGACTATAAGCATGTTTGGCTTAGCTTTTGCACCGCAAATTTGCTGCGGTGCAAAAATTTTTTTTTTTTTTTTTGAATAAAAATTAATTTTTTTTTGTGTGTTAGAGTACTTTTGCTTTATACTGATGCATGAGTTGACATGCCATGTGGTTGGTCCTTGACTATATTTGTGTCTCCCATCATTGTTCCAAACATTGTTGCTTCTTACTTTTACATTTCTCTTACATACATAAATGGTTTTATAGTCTAGACACATTGGATTTGTATAACTCTTAATTAGGGTCTGTTTGGGAGGGCGGTTGCGGTAACTTTTGAAAGTGCTTTTCGTGCCGAAATATATCAAAATGATGTTTTTTTATTTTTTTAAAAATCATTTTTGATATCATCACATCAAAATGATTTAAAACACCAAACCACCAGTTTTTAAAATGAAAAAAGAAAAAAGGCAAAACGCCGTTTTGGCCGCCCACCCAAACGGGGTCTTAGTATGGTGGAAGCATTTGTTTGTTTTCTTACAAAATGAGATGGCCTAAACAAAAACATCTTTTGCAAAATGTTATTTTGCAAGACTTAAATCTTTGTGTTTCTTTAACATTCTTTGTCAATTCAAGTTCAGAGTTTGTCATCACACCACAAATACTAAGCAAACCTAACAAGCCCTAAATCTTTTATTACTGTAAACCCCGAGAAAAAAATATTGATGTAAATTACAAACTAAATAAATGGAAAATAATAGTGAAGGAATCCATGTACAGATTTAAATAAAACAAGAATTTGGAAATTTTGGATATATCATCCGAACGGTATTCAAGAGGTCATAGATTTAACTCGGAAATATTGGGGGTTTAGATTAAATTAAAGAAAATAAATTAGAAAAAGCAGAGGGGTGGAATTATAAGAAATGTAAAGAGGTGTGGCTTAATTATAAGGAAAGATGGGTAAAAATAATACATTTAAAAGAAATAGGGCCTAAGTACAAATCAGAGAAATTAAGGGGTATAAATATCTGTCTTTTTCTCTTCAATGTTGGCACCAATTGTTCAAGGTGGGAGGGATTTTTTTAGTTTTTTCTTTCAAAATTAAGAAAAATTAGAAAGAAAAATAGAGATTAAGTGTTACCAAAACATTCATACATCAAAAACACAAGAATTAGGAGTATTATTGGAAGAAAAAATTGGGGGGGGGGGAGGAGTGAGGGCCAACAAGAATCTAGAGAAAGGTTAGAATGCTAGCTGATTCAGAAAAAAAATAGTCACAAAAGGACTAATTGGACATGTTAAAGGAAAAGAAACAAGTCATATTTGAAAATAGAAATTTATGAATTGTAACCTTGAATAAGGATAATTTACGTGAGTTGTTTGTATTTGCAGGTGGGACCACAGGTGTGGTGTAGCAATAATAATGAGGGATCACAAGTAGAGTGTCCACAATAGATAGGTGATCCATACCTACAGTTTTTTATATGATTTCCATGATTTAATATGAGATTTATGCATAATGTGAATTAGTGCAAGTTGTGAAATGTAGATATATAAGTAAATATGTCTAATGCATGCATGTCAAAGAAAACAGTTTATGACATAAGTTGCTTGGTTAAGGAAGATCAGCTAATGTAGACATTATGAAATGTACGGAACTTGACATTGACTATCATACATTATTTTGAGTTTTTCTTTTAAAAATAACTTCTTAAGTTTTCATGGAAAGGGTAATTTAAACAGTGATAAAAGTGTAATAAAGGGCAAACTTCAATGGAGCAAAAAAGAGCCCAATAAGAAACCAAAAGTCCCTCTATTAGTGTATGAGACAAATATATGCATTTCGATGAGGGTCGTATTCTATGGTTATAATTCTACCATATATGTTTTATTTCATTGAAAATAGATTTTTCAGCAAAGACATTTATGACCTCACCTCTATGCCTTGCAATAATGATTACTCTGGCATTACTACCTTTACCACAACAATGTTGCTCATAGATCAAATTATTTCATGTATTGGATTTCACTTGACTGTCTACGGCTCCATTCCGTGTGAAAAATGTATAAAGGATAGCGCGTGGAGCACATTCCATTTCAAAGCAGTCAAATAAATGCTCGAGGAAGACTACAATGAAAAGGGGGGACCTATGTTTCCACATAAAAGAATATAAATTAAGGACCAATGTTGTTTCATTACTCGAGCCGGATAGGTCACCCATTATAATGAGACCCTCATCTCCATCTTTCATCAGAGTAGGTCACCCAGTAATGATATCTTCCTCCAATTTTATCCGGGTAGGTCACCCGTAATGAGACCACGTTCACCAATTTCTCCGGGTAGGTCACCTGTAATAATGAGACCCTCTTAACCATCTTCCATTTGGGTAAGTCACCCGTAATAACGAGATCCTCTTCACCAATTCCATCCGGGTAGGTCACCCGTAATAATGAGACCCTCATCACCAATTTCCATCTGGGTAGGTCACCTGTAATAATGAGACCTTTTACACCATCTTCCATCTGGGTAGGTCACTCCGTAATAATGAGACCCTCTTCACCATCTTTCATCCGGGTAGGTCACACAGAACAACGAGACCCTTCTAACTATTCTAACCCGAGTAGGTCACCTAGAACAAGGGGACCCTCCTAACAATTCTAACCCGGAAGGTCACCTAGAACAAAGAGACCCTCCTAACAATTCTAATATGGGTAGGTCACCCAGAACAATGAGACCATCCTAACTATTCTAACTTAGGTAGGTCACCAATATAATGAAACCATTTTAACTATTCTAACTCATGTAGGTCACCTAGTATGAGACCCATCTTAACAATCTAACTTGGGTAGGTCACCCAGTATAATGAGACCATCTCGACTATCTCACTTGGGTATAACAAGACCAACTTCATCATTTTTTCTTTACAATGCTTACTAGCTAAAGTATTTTACAAGACTTTAATTGTAAGCATTTCAAAGAAGTGGGCAACTGTCATAACCTGATTTTGAGTTATTCGCCAAATCTACACAAAAATAAGGAAAAATAAAATAAAAAGGGTTGGTGTCGATAGAAAAATCAAGGTGGAAATTTTGGACGTTTTCGAGAGCTCGATCATAACTCTTTTATTCCCAGAAATGAAGGACAATGCAGATTCAAGGCTAACATAATTTTTTATCAAATAAATTTACGTAGAAATTAAGGTAAAAGATATAAATGTGTTTTTAGGGGCCATTTGGATTTAATCATTGGCTAATTTAAAAGTGCAAATTAATCGCTGGCCAATTTAAAACCGTAATGATACAATTGTACCGATTTTTATACTTGGAAACGAAGAAGAGCGCAGATTCAAAGCTACCGTAATTTATTATCGAATAAATCTGTGTAAAAATTAAATTGAAAGATATAATTATATTTTTATTTTCCAATTCGATTTAATCGTTGGCCAATTAAAAATGTAATTATGTTTGAGAATTAATTTAGGATCCAATTGAAGGGTTTAATTAAGTATAAGGGCTTAATTATACTTTAAATTGATCAAATTAATTTTATTAAGGGCTTAGTCAATGAGAAATCAAGTTCTTGAATTTAATTCTATTTCAATTGATGAGATTTGAATTTTTGGAGATTGAATTGAATATTTTTAAGCCCAATTATTCGAAGAATGAATTAATTCACTCCCCCGTGTATGAAGAAGAATGTGAACAATGAATGTGGTGTTTTTGGAGTGTGATGAACTGTGTACGTGTTAATACTGTTGTGTAAAGGAGATCGAGGTGGTTCATGTCATGGTGGCGTTGGAAATGGTGGCCGAAGGGAGCTTCTAAAGTTGATAGGATTCATTGCTGTCAACTGGGGTTAATCTTGTTACTTCGCCAAAGGAGGTGGCTGGGTTGCTGGCCTGGAGGGGAGGCTGTCGGTGATGATGAGGGTGGAGCTAGGTGGCTTGCTGGCAAGTCTTTGAGGAGAGAGAGAGGGTTGAAGGTGGCTGGTTTTAGAGAGATAAAGTTGACGGAGGGAGAGAGAAGGAAATTGCAGCTGTTGCTGCTATTGTGCGGGATGCTAGAGGTGGGGGAGGAGATGGGTGGCTGCCGCTATGTGTGTATGATGTTGTTCTGCAAATCCTTAGTGTGTCTTCGTCTTCTGTCAAATTTTCAAAACCTCTGCTCTGTTCTTCTCCCCGGTTCTCCCATGGTTTCTTTTCCTCTGTCTGTCTCTTTTCCGTCCTGTTTTTCTTCTACATGCGAACGGACAATGCATTTATAGGGGAAGGAAAGAGCAACCCTCATGCACATTGCATGAGGTTGCTGCCTCTGCACTTTGCAGAGGGCTGCAGAGGCGTGCCCTGCACTATTCAGGTGTCGGAACAGTGGAGGCACGCTACAGATCTTGTATTTTTTGAGAAGGTGAAAGGATGATTTGGTCTCTTAATTTGCAATTGTTCTAATTGCACCGCCAATTGGATTTAAACTTATGATTTTATACAATTGTACCCTGTCAAAGTTTCAATTTCAAACTTTAGCTTTGCGCGGCCTTTTTATTCTGGTCCTTAGTTTCTAATTTTTGTGTTTTAAACCTTAATTGACCATTAGACTATCATTTCGTTCAATTTGACCCCTGATTTTTTATTTATAGATGTTATTTTTTAAAAGAGTTCATGTTTAAAAGGATTGGGTTGTTCACTCAACATTCTTATTGCTGTTCCACTTGGAACTAATAGAATTAAATTCTTGTTGAACAAGCCTGTAGTTTTTAACTTCGGTGCGCTTGTTGATGAGATAACTATCTACGCTATCAAATTTAGCAGCATTCTCCTCTTGTTTTCCTATAAAATATGCCATAAATTAATGCGAATAATTTGGTGTCATGTCAGATGTTTCTAGCCTCCAATGTACTTCCCCTTCTCATATTCTACTCTGCAGAGTATCTTGAAACTCCAAATTGTCCAATTGCACAGCATGCATGCTTTCAATAACTGCTACCTAGCCATGATACGTATTCATATTTGAACCAGTACGAAGTTGCCTACTCTTTATCGTTCTGTTCATATTTGAACTCCACTCTTGAATATACGTATTCTCCATGTACTGGTAGCTGTCCTACGGTGATTTATGCTAGCGGCTGTCTGTTTAAGCACAAGTTTATCCACCAACGGTAGTGATTTATGTACACAGATATCCGTCTACTCTGCCTGTATGGTAACCATGGGCTAACCTCGCACAACAAACTGGGTTGTTCACTCAATATTCTTAATATTAGAATTACATTTCTTCCTACATTGAATATAATTAGGTTTGTCCTTAAAAACCGTGTTCGGATGTTTGACTTATTTTTCTATTACCTTATATCATTGATAGTTTACATGAGTGCTAAAAAATAATATAAATCATATTATAATACTTCATATAACAACTTAAGCTTTTAAATGAGACGATTCCTTAATATTATATCAGAGTTTTGTTAACCTAGTGGACACGAGTTTGAACCTCACTAACCTCATTCTATTTGATAAAAATCAAGCACAAAGTAATGTGGGCATACGTGCAAGTTTTAAGTGTAAAGGGTTATGATCTTCTAACCTTCCTTGTATAACTAGGAAATTTCCAAAACAAGGTGGATATCAATTATGGTGGACTGTTCGTCTTTTCCCTCATGTAATTTATGCATAGAATATAAAGGCCTTGTCTCCACATTCTGCTTGATTTATATTGTAATATACAGGGACCAATGGCATGTCTCTCCCACTTTGTTTCATATTTGAAGTTCACTCTGACATCGTACGTGGAATTTCTTACACTGGCACTTGCTTGGTGATTTGTTTATCTTAACAATTGTCTCGTTAACCAGCGAGATGCTGCGTGTGGGGTCAAGGTTTTATCTTAACAATTGTCTCCTTGAGCATGTCCTATAGTAGTGATTTATCCAGACAGTTGTTTAAGCTCCTGTGTAGACGTTCTTTAATTTGTCGCTGGTATTTGAATGTAAAGTCATACAGATGCATGGTGGATTGTCAAACCTTCTAATCTACTTGCACGTTGACCTGTTAGTTCCAAGCATTTACAGATTAGCATAAGTTCCGTTCTTGGTTTTGAGACCCGACCAAATCTAAGGCTTGCACTGTGAACTGAGAATGTCAAATTGAAGCTGTAAGTTTAATTTGAGTGTTTTTAATAAAACAATTAATGTTGTTTTAAAATAATATAGAATTAAGGTAAGAATAAACAGTGATGGAAGGAGAAGGAATTAAGGAAAGAAAATTCTTCATTAAAGGTAGGTTTCCCAATGAAATTGTTTGCTTGGTACAGGTTTTGTTTCTGGAAACAGTTGTTGGACTATGCTATGTGTTAAGGAACCATCTAACCTAAAAACTTAAGCTGATAGGTGAGGTCCCAGAATATGATTTTATATTATTCTCTAACACCCCCATTCAAGTGAAAGCTCTTTGGGCTTGAAACTTGCATAAGCTTGCATTACATTGTGCTTGATTTTTTTCAAATAGAATGGAGGTGGTGAGATTCTAACTCGTGATCGCTGGGTCAACAAGGCTCTAATACCATGTTAAGAAACCATCTCACCTAAAAACTTAAGCTGATAGGTGAGGCCCCATAATATGATTTTATATTATTCTCTAATACTATGTTGCTTGTCATATCTATTTTTATCTTCTAGATACATTTATTAAACTTTTAAATTAATACATGTTTGGCATTTGAGCTATGCTTTCAAAGAATACTTTGACATGGTTCAAATAGAAATTCAGCAGTGTGTAGAAAATTGTATTTAGCTTGTCTTATACTTTGACTGCAAGTATTGAATGCTGATATGAATTGTGGATGTCATTCTAGCTAAATCACTTATTGTTAGATTTTTCTGATTCGATATCAGTTGTTAGATATTTCTCATTCCAAGAATGACCATTTTATATCTTTTTTATTCTTTTGATTAAGATTCACGAAAAGATTATATTTCAAATATATTTTTCGAGTAAAGTATATTCTTTTATTTATAACATTTGAAAAAGATATTTTATTGATAGTGATACACACATTCATTGTTGAGATCACTTGCATGGACTTCTGATATTTTATTTCAGAATACAAACCATGAACAGTGATTTATAAAAAAAGAGGTGAACAACATGTTCATGGCACGCGTTTACCTTTCCCTCCTCCATATCCAGAGCCATAACCTGACCCACTACCATAACCAGAGCCGTAGCCGGAGCCAGAACCTCCTCCTCCTCCCCCCCCGCCACCACCTCCTCCACCCCTCCCACTCCCGCTCCCGCTCCCGCTGCCACTGCCGCTACCGCTCCCACTCCCGCTCCCGCTACCGCTACCACCTCCACCGCCTCCACCACCACCGCCACCGCCGCCGCCACCATTGCCCGAGCCGCTGCCAGAACCTGACCCACTTCCACTGCCGCTGCCGCTGCCACTGCCACCGTTGCTGCCACCACCTCCTCCACCACCTCCTCCACCGCCACCTCCTCCGCCTCCACCATGACCACCAGCACCATATCCTTGACCACCCCCGGATCCATACCCAGAACCATAACCCGACCCGTGTCCTGATCTAGAACCACCACCACCACCTCCTCCTCCCTTCCCTCCACCTCCACCTCCACCGACTGCCTGTAGTGTCCTAGCAGCAAAGGCGAGGTCTACAATAAGCAAGACCAGAAAAGCAGTCCCTAGCACTCTTGGACCTGCCATTTCCAGGTTATTCTCTCTCGGTTCAATGTATCTGTATGTTTATGCTCGTCACTCACTCTATGAGAAACCAGTATGGTTTGTTGAATGGAAATGCTTGAAGTGGTAACCCTATATATAGGCATTGTAAAGGTATAACAGGACAAAGTTTTTGAAAAGTTTGGCATTCATTGGAAAGGTTACGAGACATGGTTTTTGAAAAGTTTCTTCAACTTCTAGTACCTCGCACTTGTTCATCTTGACTATTATAGAAGGAACTTGAGCTTTAGCTGTGTTTTTTTTAGTGGAGGGCGTTGGTACTGTGGACTGTCTGTTTCTCTCCGTATGCAATTTTATTTTGTCCCCGCCTATTCTTTCTTTTGTTTTGAGTAAGAAACTTCTCATAATATTTGACTTCGGCAAAGTCATGCATTTCCCACTCTTTACCATTCTCTTCATATTTGAACTCCGCTTCTGTATACATGTATTTTCCAATGGGCTAACCTTGAACAACAAACTGGGTTGTTCACTCAATACATGGAATTAATTGAATTAAATTTCTTTTCCCACAATATCATACACACTTTCTATCATTGAATATAAATAAATCTTGCATCACTGCTAGCAGAATGTTAGGCCATCTGCGTGGTTGATATATTGAGCCATCTTCTATTGTTGCACAGATTGAATTTCAATTCCAGATTCACTGATTATCACTTCCATTGATGCCATGCTTTAGTAAGTTTATGTAAGAGTGCAAGTACATTTAACTTGGTTGGTTATTGGAGATCTGCTGTTCTGAACTATCTTTACTGATTACTAGAGCGGTTGGCCATGAAAAATATTTAGTTTTTTGTTACAAGTTTTGTTGAACAAGCCAATAGTTTCCAACTTCTATGCTATCAAATTTAGAAGCATTCTCCTCATGTTTTCCTATAAAATATGGCAAATATCTCACACGGATCTAGCTTCCAATGTACTTCCCCTTCCCATGTTCTACTCTGCAGAGTATCCTGAAAGTCTTAGGCCACAAACAATCACTTACCCACCTTCCAAACTGTCCAAATGCACAGCATGTTTGGTTTCCACAATAGCTACCTAGCCATCATATCCTCGTCAGTTTCTGACTTTTAAGCAATTGTGCATTCAAAATGCTTGAATTGATTAGGTGTATAATTCGTTATTTATTATGGCAACATTTGTCAACAATGTAGCAGATTGGATGTTAGAGAATACTTGGTCAACGCAATACCAGGAAGATAAGGTTGAACCAAATCTAAAAGATTAGCTCATGGTTACTATAAGTAGAGAATAAAAAATGTTTTTATCAATTGATAAAGTTGGTTTGGTAGAGTTTTGGTGATACGGAAGAAGTGAAAGTCATTATCATGTTTTTAGTGTCAACCATCGTGTGCATGCGCTCTTCAGCTCTTGATTACCTAGTCATTTACCAAAAGACTTTAAAGGATATGCGCAAATTATTTGTAGTATCATAAGTCATAAGACTTTAAAGGCCAATAACACTTTATATCATTAGGAGTTTATGTTAGATAAATATATATTTACTTATCAAATTATCATTATATTTAAAATAATAATAATAAAAAAACCTTTGAATCTAAAAATTGCCACCCGTGCCACTGTTCTACATTATGCAAAATAGTGGGTTGGCTGGGCCGGGGACGAAGCCCAGACAGGAAAAAATGGGTGGGCCGTTTGGCCCACCAGGGGCTGGTAGTCCAACCCCAAATGATGGGCCTCTCGGCCCAGATCTGGACAAGTAGCCCACAAAAAATATAATAAAAAATACAAATTTTGCATAAAAAATATTTTTATTAAAAAAGATAAAAATGTGTTGTTTTTGTGCATACGGTCAATACGCTAACATATTTTGAACATTCCTTTTCCAAAAAATATTATTTTGAAGTTCAGAGAAAAAATATGTTTTAGCATAGATTTCGTAAAGACAAAAAATTTGTTTTCTCGTATTTCTGGATCTTACAGCATGTTTGTAAAATTCAAAGAATGTTGGTCAATATTCCAAAAATATCAAAATCTTATTTTTGTTGATTCATATTATTCACTATTAAATCCAAAAGGGATTAATATCCAAAATATTCACGGGGATAATTCGTTATTATTCACTGTTGATATTTAGATAAATAAATCCTAAAAGGATTAATATCCAAAATATTGACGGGATAATTCATTATTATTCACTGTTGATATTTGGGTAAAGAAATCCTAAAAGGGTTATTATCCAAAATATTAGTGGGGATAATTCATTATTTTTCACCGTAAATATTTGGATAAAGAAACTTTAAAGTAGTAAATATCCAAAATATTTTTATAAGAATAATACGCCCTCATCATTTAAGCAACATATTTTTTTTAAAAGATCAACACCATAACAATATTTTTATAAGAATTTCCCCGCTCACGGGGAGGGTTGCCGCGACATTTTGCTCTCGTTGAGGGTACGGCATATATGTATATGAAATTGTGAAACACGAGAATAAAAAAATACAAAATTTATGAAAAGAAAAGAAAAGCAAAAAAAAAAAAACAATATCAAAAATTTAATTAAGAAGAAAATGGACTATAAGTACCCATTTCTTCCCTCAGCCATGTCTAGCTGAAATGAGAAGAAAGAGGGGTAGATAACCCAAATTTTTCTTCACAAAAACTAGGATTTAACACCCAAAAGATTGTAAACCCATAAAAGTCTTGAAATTCTAAAGTGGAGGAACATAATTTGGGGGAGGATTAACAAGAAGAAAGTGAAGAATTTGGGGAAGAAAAGAGTGGTTGATTCTTAACAAGGAGAAGAAGGCTAAGATTCTTCCAAAATTATGAAGTAAAGTCAAGATTTCATCCAAGTAAGGAGTTCTAATTCCAATTTCTATTAAATTTAACCTCAATTTGATTAGAAGTTCATAATTCTTCTTGAATTGGGAATTAGAGTTTTAATACAAAATATTAGGGAAATGCATAAATGAGTAGGGTTTTTATGAATAAAGGGAAAAACATGGTTGTGATTGATAAGGGAGCAAGGATTGAAGATGATTTGGTTATGTTTCCTCCATTTTTGCAAAACAGGGCAGATTCGTTGCCCTGTTGCTTAGGAGAATTTAGACCTAAAAAATACATAATTAAGGGAGGGTTCCTTCATAGAAGTTGTAGCTGGGAGTGTTATCTTTCCAAAGAATCCATCCCCATCTAATTTGGAGCTCTAGAACTCCAGATATGGGTAAACATCTGAGGAGAGGTCAAGCTGTCACCTGTGTTGACAGTTTCGGCTAAGTTGAGAAAATAACAAAGATTTAACCATTTTAAGGGTATAAAATTGTTCCTTTCCCTTCATAAAATGTGTCTTGATTCTCAGGAAATAAAAGAAGAGAAATGGTGATTAAAAATTAAATTCATGATGTCCACTTGGACTATAAATGAGCCGAAAAGTTAAAGGATGATAATGAGGAATATAAGTGAGAAAGCAAAGATTTGGTAAAGAGAGATGAATATTATTATCATTTTTGTTGTTGTTGTGTGTAATATATGGATTAATATGAAAAAAAATGATGGGTGTTTGTGGTTTCAGGAGGAACCTGGGGTGGAGGGCAACAACTACAGAGAAACGCAAGCCGGACGTTCACAGCAGGTAGGTACTTGGTACCTATATCTCTTTTATCTAATAATTATTTTTGTTACTAATTATTGAACAATAAGATACGAATTGGTGCTTAGTGATGAGGGAAAGAAAATGGGTAAAAGAAAGGTAAGAGGATGGAAAAATGGATATATATGTGTATAGGAAGAAACAAGCTCATTGATATCGGCATTACCGATACGTTGGTGGTGAGATATAGACCTTGATTAGCTATTCGGTTTCAGAATAGTTAATGATATCGGCGGGTGACATCGATATCGGCATAATTTATAAACTTGATTAGCTATTCGGGTTCAGAATAGTTAATGATATCGGCGAGTGATGTCGATATCGGCAAAATTTATAAACTTGATTAGCTATTTGGTTTCAGAATAGTTAATGATATCAGTAGATGACGTCGATATCGGCATAATTTATAAACTTGATTAACCATTCAGTTTCGGAATAGTTAATGATATCGGCGAGTGACGTCGATATCGACATAATTTATAAACTTTACTAGCTATTCGGTTTTGGAATAGTTAATGATATCGGCGGGTGACGTCGATATCGACAAAATTAGACTTGATTAGCTTCAAAGATGAAAGCTAATATTGTCAAGAATCCTTGACATCGACATACTCTAAAACCTTCTAAGGTAATAACCGAACAAAGATTAACTATTTGGTTTTAAAAATAGTTAATGACACCAACGATTATGTTCGTGTCAGCATTTTCATGAAATTGATTAATTGATTTCAATTTGGGCAACTAGAGACACTATTGGAGGTCATTAGTGTCGGCTATAGTGTGTTCAATGTGAAAAAGGAGAAAGAAGTAGTCAAAAGAAATAAATTTTCTTTTATATAACCTTAAAAGGGTGTATATGGTTGTGTTAGAATCTCATACAATTTAAGTAGAATGAGGGATATGTTATTTAAATTTTTTTGTAAGTTGCTAGTATTTACATAATTGTTTTACTCATATGGAAAATCTTTATTTTGCAGGATCCTCCCATTCTCGTCAAGAATACATTTTAGGCCCTTAATCCTTTTTGTATAAGTTAGGAACTTAGAAAGTTGTGATGTAATTTTGGTTATGCAGAAAAATATGTAAACTGTATAGAATAGTATATTTATGAATTTTGGTTCTGAAATATTAAATTATGTTATGTTATATGTGTGTGTGAATTGACTCTTTTAATTCTTACCATATGTGTGTGATGTAGATGGAGTTTGGGAACGAATATGGTCCTGAACATATCCTGGAATGAACTTTGCGGTTGAATTGTATTAAACATGGATGGGATTGTGATGACATATGATTCAAACTTCATGCAGGTTACATTGTCGATAACTTGGGATCTCCCGATATGGGGGAGACAAAATTTCGGCGAGAGAAAAAAAAATTATGCTCCAATTACCCTTTATAGGGGAAGGATTAACAAAGTTTTTGGGGTTGTTACAATAATAATTGTATAAACTTTGTAAATATAAATAAAAATAAAGAGAGAGAAAGAGAAGTAAAAAAAATAGAGAGAATTAGGAGGAGAGAAAGAAATGAGAAGAAGAAGAGAAAAGAGGGAAGGGAAAAGAAATAGAAGAAATAAGTTGTTAAGGTAATGTTTATATTTTAATATGTATAAATCTTGTTATTAGTTAAGATTTTGATTTTATTGATGATTGGGGTTTGAGGATTTTGTTTTGGGTTTCATTGATGAATTTATTGAGTTGTTAAAGATTAATTGTGTTTTGTAATGGTTTAATTGATTGGATTGTAGATGATATTGAGGCTAATTGATGTGTAAGGTGTAAGACAACGTTTGGAAATTATGAAAAACTTTTGCTCGAAATCTTGATAGTAGGCTAGCTATTGAAGATGATGAAATTTCAGTTTAGTTCCTCATTTTATGAAAATTATAGTTTAATCATAACACTTTGGAAAAAATCAGACTTTGGTCCTTGGAGCGAAATTCAAGATTATGGACAGAATTGAGGATGAATTATGGGCAAAATTTTCAGTATAGTTATGAATTTATGATGTTTTCAATTTACTCTTTTGATTTGACAAAATTACAATTTGACCCATACAAAATTTGAGAACTTTTCAGAATGGTCACTAAATGAAATATTAGTTTTTCATATTGGATTGGTGAATAATTGAGGCTTTTTTTTTTGTTAATTATTATCAATGTAAAATTATTTATTATGAATTAGATTTTAGGAGAAACCGTTAAATTTCTAGGTTTTGAGAAAAATGGATAGTTTGGTTTAAACATATAGGAATATGATTTAAACTATTGGATAAATTTATTAAATATATTTTACTTCTTTTTAGTCAATTTTTAGTATGTCTCATTTTGTATTATAATAATCCTGATATTCTACCTAGGGGATATTAGTAGGATTTCCTTTGGTATTTGCTTGTAAATTGTTTTTGCTTTTGAAATAGGTGAGTGGATAATTTTTAATATACATGAGAAATATTATAAATATTTGAATTGCTAGTATGAATTGGATTATGCTTATTGATAATATATATGTTGATTACCATTTTTGTCACGATAAAGCATCATTAATTGTTGAATCTATATTCTTGATATGAGGCAATATGTACTTGTGAATTGATAACTCCTCATTTGATTAATGTCAGGAGTTGAGCCTTAAGATATGAATATATTTATTTGATTATGATATAAACCTACGGTATTTCAGTCAAAATACTCATACTAACAAGGTAGTCTTAGTCTTTGTACACATCATATTTAAAATCCTAGTTGGTCAGAGGAGTCACCAACCTGTATGGACTGATCATCCCATAACATGAAGCCTCATGCTCATTGCATTTTGATTTTTTAACAAGCTTTACCTTATAATATTCTTGTTATAATTTATTTTAGAAACCTTCTTGTAAGAGCTTAAAGTCGTATTCCGTAACATTTTTTTTATTCTTGTATTAGCTTGTAAATGTTTATTGTATATTTCTACTCGTTGAGTTGTTGAACTCACCTTCTCATTAATTATCATTTTAGGCTTGTAGCTTGTTAGCAGGTTATTTTTGTTGTACTCCAGAACTTGTTATTGTGGTTTTAATCAATGTTTTTTTCTTAGATCTAGTTAATGCTCTACAATTATAACAATATCTATTTAACTCCTCTATTAAAACAATCAAATTATATTATAAGGTTATTTTCTTTATTAACATTGGTAAAAATATGATTAATTTATTTAAAAGATAAATTCATTTTTAAGTTTAGGTTCATATAGGTCTGGAACAATCTCGGAGGACCATGTCTATGTGTTGATCATGGATCCAGGAATCAGGTCACGACACTTTTCACTTTCACCCCTTATGATTTTGTGATATTTTAAGTTTGGTCCTCATTATCTTAATTTCTATTTATTATATTTGATATATATTTTTCAATTTTCATCCTTCTTTTATTAAATTTTATGAGTATTCTTTTTTGTTTGAATTTTTCTTGTTAATATTTTGTCAATGGTTTGATCCTTTAAAGTTATATATGTGGAGAGTTAAGCTTTTTTATTAAACTCAAGTTCATGATTTCACAAGTTAAAGTTTTAGATATTAGATCAAGTTTTGGAGGTTTGCTAAGATTATATTGCTCCCCCCATTTATATGTTCTTATTCTTTTTTCTTAGAAAATAGGTTTTTTTCTCTCTCCATACTTGACATTTCTTTCATCATTCTACACTTGGCTTATTTGTCACCATTTGTTTTCTTATCTTTATTTTTTTATAATATTTTTATTTAGTCTTTCCCTTTTTAGTTTTTATTCTTTGCACTCTTATCACTCTACATATGACTTATTTACACCTTTCTTGTTCCTATGTTAATTTTTTTTGTTGTGGGCTTTTAGCTTTTTCTTTACACTTTTATTTTTGAAAATTTATCACACAAAGATTAGGGAGATGGTACTTCATTGTAGCAATTGCAATATTGTCCTATTTTCTACTATGTTAAAAATCTTCTCTATATTTTATTATATGTTTTACTAGATGTCAAGAAATATGTAAATAACACCTGCACATTCATTAATTAGAGTTAAAAAAAAATTGATTTACAGTTTGGTGAGTTGAATGGACACATCAACATTTATTTTTGCAAATACAATTGATCTGACTTGTGGCAAACCACGAGTCAAATAACTAGTATATCCATATATTTAGAGTTTTTTGTTTAGTATTTTTCAATATATTTATTTTTATATATATTATGGTGTTATTTAAAACTTGACCTAACCCATTAGTCTGATCTATGACCTGGGTGATCTAAGACCTAGGCTCAATCGTGTTTGAGAAGGAGAAATTCACTCCGGTGGCTCCCAAGTCGATCAACCTAAAGAAAAATCAATGAGGACTCCTTGATTTCTAAAATTATTTTCAATATAAAAAAATTAGGTTGACCCGGGTTAATCCAGTTAACTCACCTGACTTATGAATTGCCCACGTTAGTTTTAAAAACTATGACTATTAATTTATAGCTAATTAAGATTTATAGTTTGTCATCCAAGGAGTTTTTTCAATGATGTGTTGTATTAAAAAAACTAAAACTACTTACATTTATTGTGGACCCTCTCATATTTGGTTGTGGATCTGCATAGTCAAATTATCATTTTGCCCTTACCAACAAAAAATTTATAACATGGATTGAACGTAAATGTTCCATTTGAGAGGATTAAGTTGTCAATTCAAAGTTCATAAAGTTACCTAGATCATTTGGCTTTTTCATTAGAGAATTAAAAAAAACTAAAATACCATTAAAAGATAAATTAATTCAATTTTAATGTGAGGGGCTTTTCATACATGTCAACATTTTTTACACGATAAGATACCAGATTACCCTTAAAATTAAATCTTTTTAAATTTACTATCATATAAATTTTTGGTAATTGGCAAGTTGATTTAGGAGTATTTAAGTCTTTTAACTAAATTATAATATTAATAAAAAGTTGTTGGCCCACCCGTATTGATGCTCTTTGAGTAGCACAAAAAGTGTCTTCTAATAGTTGAACACAACATTCTAGGTAGCAATCCAAGCATATTGTTATTTGATTGTATTAAATTTGATTTATTATTTTTTTTTCAATTTTATCCATTGACATTTGATGCAATTGATATATATCAAATTTGGTCCTCATTCGTTTGTCTGTTATTTGTTTTTTTCTAATACTTTTCTTTATATATATATATATATATATAGATAGATAGATAGATAGAGTAAGGTGTTAATATTGAATAACTATCCAAATATATAATTATTTTTAAGAAAAAAAATCTTTAAAATAATTGTTATTATTATTTTAAATGTCTTATCCATAATAAAATAAATATATAAAAAAAACTAAATAATCAAAAGATTTGTAGGCTGATTATTTCGTTTAGATGTATAGAATCATAAAAAATCTAGGACCATTAACTTGTTTTTTACATGTTAAAAAATTTGCTTTTGATTGTGGCAAAATGTAGGGCAAGTCATTCGTATATTTTTTTCATTGTAGATAATTTGGTCCAATTTTTCCACCTGTTTTGTGTACGTGTGGCTTTGTATATTTTCTATTTACGTGATATTAGATCTAAAATATCATACATAAAAAAAACCGTAAAAGTCAATTTTTAATAAAAAGAACATCAATTGATGAATTATTTTGATTGTTATTATTATGATTGTTAAATCATCACAATTACTATAGCTGTCATTATAACCATTATTGGTAATCCTATTGTTGTCACTGCCATTATTATTATAAAAGAAAATTAAATTATTATTTTATTTTTTAAGATTTACTCTTCATATTATAGTATTAAAAGTATTTCAGAATACTGAGGTTAAATTAATTTGAGAATTTATATATATAAAAAAAAACTTAGTTTATTTTTATATATATTTTAAGCTGATAATATTAAACATATATCAAATATATAAGTAGCCTCATATATTTTTAAGCAAAAATACCTTTAAATAATCATTATCATTATTTTAAACACCTTATCCATAATAAAATGAATATATATATATATATATATATATATATATAAAACTAAATAATCACAAGGTGTGTAGGTTGATTATTTCTATTAGATATATATCATCATTAAAAAATGTAGGACCATTAATAGTTTTTTTACATGTTAAGAAATTTGGTTCTGGCTGCAGTAAAGCGCATGGGAAGTCGCTCTTATATTTTTTAACTGTAGATAATTTGGCACATTTTTTTTACCTGTTTTGTCTATATTTAACTTTGTATATTTTTTATGTGATATTAGATCTAAAATATCTTACATAAAATAGCTGCAAAAGTCATTTTTAAAAATAAAAAAAATTATTAGCTTAAAAAATCATTTGACTTGAAGAATAAATAATGAAAAAATCATTTGACTTGAAGAATAAATAAATAAGAAAAGAAAAAAGTGGAAAAATAATAAATATCAATTTTCAATGATCACAAACTCAAATTCAAATTTAAGGACTACATTAAAAAAATCATGCAACCTTGGCAAAATAGATAATAATAAATATTAAAAACAAAAACTAAAACTATATACATATAAACATGGACTAGTTGAGATATATATATAAATTCAAAATATAAGGACCGAAATGAAAACAAAATATATGATTAATTTCAATCGACAGATAAAATTGATAAAGTCCAAACTTCTCAAAAATATTAAGGGATTTAAAATCTATACTAGAATTAAAAAAATAAGGACCAAAATAAAACAGAAAAATATAATCAATTTCAATTGAAGGACAAAATTAAAATAAATAAAAAATAATATCACAGAAATAAGGATCATACCAAACAATCAAAAGACCAGGAACTTAAATGAAAACACCATAAACAAGGGGGACTTCTGTGTATTTTGTTTGGAGGAGAGAGAAAAGGGAAAACAATATCAACCGACCACCATAACGTCTCTGGAAACTTTGGGACGTCACACACACCACCATGAGAAGAGGATATGACAATGCTTTTAGTGATACATCAGATGGATATTTTTTATAACTGTACGACACCACAAGCGCCCCTAAAAAAAAGTGTGGGGCCTAAAACCATTGGTGTGTCAGTCCGTCGCGCCACTAAACTTAGAAGGCTACTAAATAATTAGCATGAACAATGTTGAAATGTATTAATTGACTATGAACAAATGAACAATGTTGAAATGTATTACAAGAAATTGCTTGGCTGTGAACAAATGTTGGAATGTCGTAATTGGCTACGAACAAATGAAAAATGCTGAAATGAAGTGCTGAAAAATCATACACCTGTGCTTCACTTTTGGGATAATTTGCTAGTTTCAATATATATAAGTTCTTTTTTTTGTATTTTAGTTTTTATTATTATTATTTTATTTAGTTTTGATCCCTTGATATTTTTGATCCTTCTGAGATAGTTCTAATTTTTTTTATGTATCTATACACTTCTGGTTATTAAAAAAATTTGTTTCTACCTACGGCAAAGTGTCAGGCGAATGACTCATGTATTTTTTCATTGTAGATAATTTTGCCGAATTTTTTCACCTGTTTTGTCTACGTGTGACTTAGTATATTTTTTTTTGTGTGATATTAAATTTGAAATATCATGCCCAAAAAAGCCATAAAAGTCAACTTTTAAGAAAAATAACATCGACTTAGTATTTTTTTTGTTTGTATGATATTAAATCTGAAATATCATGCACAAAAAAACCCGTAAAAGTCAACTTTTAAGAAAAATAACATCGACTGATGAATTATTTTAATTATTATTATCATGATTATTAAATTATCATAATTATTATAGCTGTCATTATAACAATCATTGTAAACAATTAGTATTTTAATTATTATTGGTCATACTATTGCTGACATCATCATTATTGTTTGAAAAAAAAATTATTTTTTTATTTAATAATATTTATTCTTAATATTATTATATTAAAAGTATTTCAGAACAATGAGATTAAATTAATTTGAGTTAGTTTTAGAAAAAAACTGTCATTTATATATATATATATATATATATATATATATATATATATATATATATATATATATATATATATATATATATATATTAAGGTGTTAATATTAAATAAATATCAAAATATATAATTAGTCTAACATATTTATAAGAAACAAAACCTTACAAATAATCATTATCTTTATTTTTAATGCCTTATCTATAATAATTAGAAATTTTACCACCTAAAATTATTAACAAAATAGCAATTAAAAAATAAAATAAATGACAAAACAAAAATAAATATTATTAGCGTAAAAATAATTATTTGACTTTAAGAATAGATACAAATAATAATAAAAAAAAAGAACAAATGGAAAAAATAATAAATATTAATTTTTAAATGATCACCTACATAAATTAAAATTTAAAAAATACAGCCTTAACAAAAGAGAAAATAATAAAAATTAAAAACAAAAAATAAGAGCATATATATACAAACATGGATAAAAATAAGAACCATTTCAGAAATATATATATACATATATATATATATATATATATAAAGAATTAAAATAAAACCAAAGATTAAAAGTATAAATACCAAAATGAAAAATAAGATTTGTTTCAATTTTATCTTTAAAATAAAATGGAAATTGTTAACCCCGTTGAAATTTCAATATTTTTAAATTTTAAGAAACTTCTTAAAAAAAATATTACTAAATCAATACTTCGAAATCATAAAAATATATTAATTTAATATTATTTTAAAATCAAAATATTTTAAGAAACCATTTAAAAATAAAAATAAAAAGCATAACTATTTAAAAATAGCAGACGGTAAAAATGACAATGCTACTTATTTTGAATAAAAAAAAGCTCACCTTAATTTCTTAATACCACCCCAAGTAAAAGGCTTTCGAAGCCCAAGGCTTGTAAAAGCCGAATAAACAAAAACGCTGCGTTGCGTTGTTTAAAACGGTCGAAAATAATTTGAAATTTTCTTTTCACGCCTCTCACGGACATAAAGACTCCGTATAAATAAAGGTTTTGCGATGAATTAAGAAAAACAAGAAAGAAAACTTTCCATCTTCCGTAGCCCAAATCGGTATGATGCTTCTTCTGAAACTATGAAAGAAAACATTGCTAGTGATCTTGCATGTTAGGGCGGGGACATTCAGGTATCTTTTCTTCTCACAAAGACAGCATATCTTTGATTGTTTCAAATTCTATCAATTGTTGTGCTTTGTTCTTTTACTGGGTATGTGTGGTGATTTTTCCATTATGAATTATTTGTCCTTTTGTCTCAATGTATTTTCTTTCTATTCATTGATTATCTGTTAGTCTTCTATATTTTGCAACTGGTGATGTTGAATGCTAGGTCGGTAATCCTACTTATTACGGGTCAGGAAACTTTGGTGTTGCTATGCTATTTAGAGAGATATTGGCTGGTGAACTCATTGCTGGCAAGTACATTGAAAGAGGCCAAAAGGTGATCTTTTTTCAATTTCATGTTTTCTCTCTCTCTGTAACTATGAAAGAAAAGGTTGTTAGTGATCTTGTATGTTGGGGTGGGGACATTCAGGTATCTTTTCTTCTCACAAAGACAGCATATCTTTAATTGTTTCAAATTCTATCACTTGTTGTGCGTTTTCTTTTATTGGGTCTGTGTGGTGATTTTTCCATTATGAATTATTTTCCCTTTTGTCTCAATTTATTTCTTTCTATGCACTAATTATCTGGTAGTCTTCCTGAATAAGAGATTGGGGCATCGACGTCCTCTATATTTTACAACTGGAGAAGAGCCCGCCATGTGTGGGACCTGTCATAAAGGTTCTTGAATTCTTGCTCACTAAAAAGGTCCTAACAGCTAGAGATATTGGAACCGGTTGCCTTCTTTACGTCTCCTTGTTGGATGATATTGGCATTGATTTACCCAAAGCACCAAATAACTTTGGCGAGGTTCATGGGAACCTGGTCGTGGTTCAGGGTCTGGACTTCGAGATCTTGAAGGAACTTCTGGAGAAGGTGGAAGATAAAACTTTCAGCAAAGCCATCTTTGACTGTGCCATGAAGACATCAACTCAAACCCTTCAGGGCAAGAAGTGTTGGCAACACAGGTGGTTGGAATTGATGCGTCTTCCAATTCTTTCTTATGTTTTTATTTACTTGTAAATAATTGCTCTTTGATTTTGGATAGTGATGGGGATATAACTCAGTTCTGCAAAGACGGAGAAATTCTCAGAGGATGGCGGGAACGGTAGGCTTAGATATGGTTTATCATCTATGCAGGGTTGGCGTGCAACCATGGAAGATGCGGTGAGTAGTTGATTCAACATTTGATTTATGTTAATACCCTAAGTTTTTAAATCTGTTACCAACATTGATCCTTTAATTGCCCATTGATTATTACAAAATATGAATAAACTGATGACATTATATGGGGAAGTCTTAAAGATTTGATTACAGGATAATACTAATGATAAATTTGGCCATGCAGGAATTTGTCTGTCTGGGATGCAAATACAATATGTGATGTAATTTTTCAAAGTTTGAGGAAGTAGCTGATTAAAGTTCTTAAAAAAGTGATGTTATGGGTTCTTCGGTGCCAAATCATCTAGAATTCATTTAAATTTTCCTATTGTTTACCTGTATCAGTGCAAAAAGAATATATGATCACAAAAAAATTGATTTTCTTTAATGTTCTTGGAAATGTTTCAAGAGAAAGTTTTGTGGAAGAGTAATTACTCTTCAATTCCACAAACTGTTGATCATTGCACAAAAACTTGTTTACTATGAGCATATCACTTCATTTATAAGGTGTCTTTATTGTGTGTTTGTATTCTGGAATATTGCTGCAGTGGTCTTCTTTTGCATGCTAGCATGTGCTGTATAGTTTATTTTATCTTTTACATCATGGATATGATGTTAGCTATATGATTATTATTTTTTGTGTTACTACCATGCTGCAATAACCGATTTGGATGCTACCACTTCATTCTTTGGTGTTTATGATGGCCATGGAGGTAAGAATTGCATGTTTCAGGTACATGTGAATGCTGTACATAATCACTGCTTTAATTAAAATGTGTTTTTCCTGAATCTGCACCATGTCTGATTTCATTGTATTTTTGGCTGATCTCTGGTTATGCCCTTACATGAACAAAGTCAAAGTAATAGTAGCAATGTTCAACTCCAGTGAACAGAAGATTAGGCTCTTACCACTTTAAATCTAAATATTATTCCTTTTTCAGACTTGTTTTAAGTTTGTGATCTGCCAATGATGATTATGAGAAAAGAACCCATGCAGCCAAACTCAATCTGTTCAGAACTGAGACTTAGCGGAGTTAGGTTATCTGTGATGGAATGTACAAAATAAAATCTTCTGCCAAAAAAATTCCTATTTTATTTCCAATAATGCTCGTCTCATATGGGTTGGTTTTTAATTCTAAATGCATCCTTGTTTTGCTCTGCTTGTACCTAGTTCAGTATGTTAGTATACTTGACTTTTGGAATTTAGATCCCTGTTGCTCACTTCAATCCTGTAAGTAGTTGCGAAATTCTGTTCTAAGTTTCTTCACCAGCAGGTTCTCAAGAATGAAGCATATGCAGCAGGAGATATAGGAACCTCTGTCCAGAAAGCATTTTTCAGTTTTTTCTCTCCCCCTCTAGAGGAGTATTTGAAGTGAGCAATAAGGTGCTGATGTAATAATGTTGCTAAAGTGGTTTCGTATGATCTGGTGTTATTCTCTACCCTCTATTCTTGAGTTTGGAACCTTGTTAGTATTTATAAACTAGTCATATCAATAATATGTCTTACTAGCATTTTGATACAATTTTCGTAATGATACTTTCTTCTTTGACTCTATTGCCTTGTAATTTTTTGATTGAAAATTTGTTCTTTGGGAAGTATGTTTGGCCATTTTAGGATTTATAGTTATCTAAATGCCCTCATTTTATTTTAAATGATACTGCAATTAATTTTAGGTGCATGCTCATGATTTATTCCTTGCATCCCACACAGAATGGACGAGATGATGCGTGACCAGAGAGGTTGGAGGGAATTGGCAGTAATGAACAACCTGATGATTGGGCGTTTGAAGAGGTCACAATTAAGTTTTCCATGCCAATTCATATTTTAAACACATTGGTCATCTACCACGCATACTGCAATAATGGATCTTTCTGTATTTCTTTGTATCATCGAATACTAATGGTTAAGAACTCATTTTACTCTTATGGTGCTCAGGGTCCTCACTCTGACTTCTCTGGACCAACTTGTGGTTGCACACCTTGTGTTGTGATTATTAGAAACAATCAACTCATTGTTGCAAATGCTGGTGATTCTCGATGTGTGATTTCTAGAAAGGGTCAGGTATTTTTCAGTTAAGTAGAAATGATGGTTTGATTTTTTTTCCCCTGAAGACTAAAGATTGATTGTAGGGGAGGGCTTTTTGGGATTGTTAAAAAATCCTGCAACTTTACTTCTACCTCAGCTAATCATCAATTGAACTTTTCTCTTAAGTATTAATTTGATGGGTAGTATCTTGATAAATGGACATAAAGGCATATAGGTGATATGGAAAAAAGACGTGTAAATCTTTCAATGAACTTTGCTTTTTGATGCAGGCGTACAGTTTGTCTAGAGATCACAAACCTGATCTTGAGATTGAGAAATAAAGGATTTTAAAAGCTGGTGGTTTCATACATGCAGGACGGGTCAACGACATTTTAAATGTTGCAAGGGCTATAGGTACGTTCCTAACATTCCTGTGAACTCCTGATCTCAGTCCCTTATTCTTGACTGTGGCTTGTATAGTCAAACTCTGGCTCTCTGCCTCTGGATTTCCACATGAGAAGTGATTAGATGCCAATGAGCACAAAACTCAAGCTTTTTTGTTTTCCATATTGAAAAGCAATGAGTATGCGTTGCACTTACAAAAGCATGTTTGCATCTGTTAGCATGATCTGGATATGATGATAGCATGATCCGGATAAAATAGTCTTCATATACAACAAGTATTCTATAGAAATCCGGCTGTAAATAGTGCTGTTTTAATAGGTTACTTATCTTTCCATATTTAGCCTAAAATTGTAGAAACTGATGATACCCAATATCCCACATCATCTTTTCTTGCTTGGTACGTTAAGGTGAAACTGCAATGATATATTTTGATGAACTGAAATCATATTTGTATATCCATATGATTTTGTGCATTTGCGAGAAGACATCCTGTACTTGTGTCATGTGATAATTTTTTTGGCATAAATTCTGTGAATTGATAATGTAGCTTTTGTACTATAAAGTTGCGCCTTGTATTGCGATTCATTTCAGGCATTTTCTCTGACAAAGTATTCAACTTCATTTAAGCCATATTAATAACATGAAGACATGATTATAGCAATCTAAGCTCCTCTACTTTGTAATCTAAGGTAAGATAACAATTGAAAATGAAAAAAACAAGAGAATATTCAAGATCATTCTCTTCGATTTCAATCAATATTTTGTCAATGTGTATTCTTATAAAAAAACCACATGAAAACTTATAGCATCCTTGCAGCTGTTACAAAATTAAAAAGATTTTAGCAATGTTCTTGTATCTAGCTGTCCCAATAATTACTGTTAGAAAGATTCGTGGTGTGATGCCACATCCTATCAGCATGCCCCTCTCAAGATTATCTTGCACCTTGAACGTGTAAACACGGAATATCCTGAAGAGATGATGAAGCCTTCAATAACTAGTCATATCAATAATATATCTTACTAGCATTTGGTGTTATTCTCCTCCCTCTATTCTTGAGTTTTGAACCTTGTTAGTATTTATAAACTAGTCATATCAATAATATATCTTACTAGCATTTTGATACAATTTTCGTAATGGTACTTTCTTCTTTGACTCTATTGCCTTATAATTATTTGACTGAAAATTTGTTCTTTAGGAAGTATGTTTGGCCATTTTAGGATTGGTGGGTATGTAAATGCCCTCATTTTATTTTAAAGGATATTGCAAATAACTATAGGTGCATGCTCATGATTTAATTCCTTGCATCCCACACAGAATGGACGAGATGATGCGTGGCCAGAGAGGTTGGAGGGAATTGGCAGCTTTAGGTGATAAGATAAACAAGTTTACTGTCATGGAAGGAGGCTTGATATGGTCTCCAAGGTGTGGTGGTAGTAATGAACAACCTGATGATTGGGCGTTTGAAGAGGTCATAATTAAAGTTTTCCATTCCAATTAATATTTTAAACACACTGGTCATCTACCACGCATACTGCAATAATGGATCTTTCTGTATTTCTTTGTATCATCGAATACTAATGGTTAAGAACTCATTTTACTCTCATGGTGCTCAGGGTCCTCACTTTGACTTCTCTGGATCAACTTGTGGTTGCACAGCCTGTGTTGTGATTATTACAAACATTGAACTCATTGTTGCAAATGCTGGTGATTCTCGATGTGTGATTTCTAGAAAGGGTCAGGTATTTTTCAGTTAACTAGAAATGATGGTTTGACTTTTTTCCCCTGAAGACTAAAGATTGATTGTAGGGGAGGGCTTTTTGGGATTGTTAAAAAATCCTGCAACTTTACTTCTACCTCGGCTAATCATCAATTTAACTTTTCTCTAAGTATTAATTTGATGGGTAGTATCTTGATAAACGGACATAAAGGCATATAGTTGATATGGAAAAAAGCCATATGTAAATCTTTCAATGAATTTGCTCTTTTTGATGCAGGCGTACAGTTTATCTAGAGATCACAAACCTGATCTTGAGGCTGAGAAAGATGGGGTTTTAAAATTTGGTGGTTTCATACATGCAGGACGGGTCAATGACAGTTTAAATCTTGCAAGGGCTATAGGTACGTACCTAACATTCTTGTGAACTCCTGATCTCAGTCCCTTATTCTTGAGAGTGGCTTGTATAGTCAAACTCTGGCTCTCTGCCTCTGGATTTCCTCATGAGAAGTGATTAGATGCCAACGAGCACAAAACTAAAGCTTTTTTGTTTTCCATATTGAAAAGCAATGAGCATGCATTGCACTTACAAAAGCATGTTTGCATCTGTTAGCATGATCCGGATAAAATCATCTCCATATACAACAAGTATTCTATAGAAATCCAGCTGTAAATAGTAGTGTTTTAATAGGTTACTTATCTTTCCATAGTTGGCCTAAAATTGTAGTTAGGGCATGTAAATCTCTTTTCTTCCTATATAATAGACAAGACACTCAAGAGAGAGGCCATCAGAGTTTTCTATTCAACCAATATGTCAGCATCCACCCATCCATATGTGCACTCCCATTCCCACTGACACCTCCATTTTTGTATTCATATCTATGTTTGTATTTGTTGATGCACACATATTGCTTGGTATGGTTGTACTCGTAAGTGCATTTATATGTGAGAGACAATTTTCATTTTCTCTTTTAGAATGCAGGTGATGTGGAGTTCAAGCAGAATAAGTTTTTTCCTGTTGAAAAGCAAATTGTGACAGCCAATCCAGATATAAACACTCTATGCTTATCATTCTTTATGATTATGGTTTTATTCTTTTCTCCTTCTTCCAACCTTATTCTATATCTTCAGGGCCATTGCTCTAAACTCTACTTCTATACTTGATCTTGACACAACATTATGCTTTTTTTTCTCCATGTCACAAATTTTCCTCCCAGTAGAGTACAGTAACATGAAGCTGACCTCTTATAAGTTACAGCACTAGCATAACTTGTATTTGTATAGCATTCAAATTTCAGATTCTCATGTTTTTTTTAGAATTCCTTTGCCAAGTATAGACTTTAAATATCTAATAGTTTAGCAAGATTGTTTTTATCTTCTGTCAAATTTAATCTCCATTGTTTATGTTGCTTATTTTTGTGTTTGCCAGGTCAAGAATTTCATGACTTCCAAATTTTAGAGATTAGACTAGATTGCTTTGCTTTTTTTCCTTTTTTTAAGATGGTGTTTTCTTATATCTTTTTCATTCTTTTCTTTAGTTTTTTATTTTTTTATGATTTTCCTTCTAATTCTACTGGGTTAGGTCTCTACAAATTCTAGTTTCAATTTCACCCCTTATCATTTCTAATATGTAAATTATTTATCAATCCATAAATATTTTTTGTACTGTTTTGAAAATTTTAAAAAGGAAAAAGCAACAACCATTGGTGGCTTGGAATTATGTATAAATGAATGAAGGGTATTATAATGATTGTATAATTTTTTTTAAATATAAATAAAAAAGAATGAAAGTGAGAGAGGTATGAAATTTAAGAGAGGGAATCAGGAGGAGAGAAAGAAAGGAGAAGAAGAATAAGAGAAAAGAGGGAAGAAGAAAAGAAGTAGAAGAAATAAGTTGTTAAGATAATGTTTATGTTTTAGCATGTATAAATATTGTTATTAGTTAAGATGTTTTATTTTATTGATGATTAGGGTTTGAAAATTTTGTTTTGGGTTTAAATGATGAATTGATTGAGATGTGAAGAATTAATTGTTTTGTTCAAGGTGGGAGGGATTTTTTTAGTTTTTCTTTCAAAATTAAGAAAAATTACAAAGAAAAAGAGGGATTAAGTGTTACCAAAACATTCATACATCAAAAACATAAGAATTAGGAGTATTATTGGAAGAAAAAATTAAGGGGGAAGGAGTGAGGGCCAACAAAAATATAGAGAAAGGTTAGAATGATAGCAGATTCGGGAAAAAATAGTCGTGAAGCACCTAATCGGACAATGAACATGTTAAAGGAAAAGAAACAAGTCCTATTTGAAAATGAAAATTTATGAATTGTAACCTTGAATAAGAATAATTTACGTGAGTTATCTGTATTTGAAAGAGGGACCATGGGTGTGGTGCAGACAAGTGATCCATACCTACACTTTTTGATAAAATTTCCACGATTTAATATGTGATTTATGCATAATATGAATTAGTGCAAGTTGTGAAATGTAGATATATCAGTAAATATGTCTACTGCATACATGTTAAAGAAAACAATTTATCGCATAAGTTGCCTGGTTAAGGAAGATCAGCTAACGTAGACATTATGAAATGTATGGAACTTGACATGGACTATCATACATTTAGTGTATGTTATGATCCTAGGTATTGGGATTGCCATAAATGATTGGATAACATTCAGTGTATGTTTAGACCTTGGGGATAGGGATCACTATGCACGGACTAACATACATTTAGTACATGTTAAAATCCCGGAAAAAAAAAATCATCATGCATTGTTTAACATACATTAGTATATATTAGAATTTTGGGAAAAGAATTGTTGCACATCTAGTAACATACACTTGGGGTATGATAGGGTTCTGGGAAGAGGATTGTCTGATATTGTACCTGTGGGATGAGTAGGATATCGTGATATTGGTATCAGTTGTGTGTAAGAGAAAAATAGTTATGATTAATTTTATACAATCTATAATGGAAGATATTATGGTTTTTAGTAGTGGAACAAACAAGAGTTTCAATGGAAAGTACTAGGGAGAAATTAATGGAATATGAATGCAAACTTATTTTTATCGAAATTGGTTGACAAATCTTGCTACTGTACTTATTATGATTTTTATGTTTTATTATTATGTATTTCATGGAATCCTATCTTATATATGCGTGTTTATCTTATTTAATTTTCTATAATGATATTTGTTGTTCAGTGTTTGTATTGAGACCCAAGATGATTGCGTCTTGAGTTAAGGGATGTTAGATATTAGAAGTGTAAATAAATTATACATCGATATCTTGGGACCTACTAGTATATAGGGAGACTCCACCAAAATTTCAGAACTTCATGCATGTATAAGAAATAAAAATAAAAAAATCCATGTTTTCTATTGATTTGTATTTGATGTTTTATCCCGTATAAAAGGGATGTTACAATTGCATTTTTGATCGCTCAACTCCTTCAAATCATAACGATATTATTGTGGGAAATGTCTTTGACGATGGCTCAGAACAAATATTGGCACGCAACACCAGGAGCCTGCCATAACATGCATATCATATGAGGTTTAATCAGCAGTGGTTTCATCAAGTTTTCGATGCCTCCTCCATCCAATCCCCAACTCTACCAAACAGTACTCCATAGAGTGTCATTGCTCAAAATTATTTGGAAGTGGCACAGCCTCCATGAATTGGTTTTCAGTGCGAGGACTTCGACCATAATTTGATCAGATCCATTGAAAATATCGGAAGAGGCAATTACCATTTTGTAATCATCAGTTGTGGAGTCATAACCAAGTCCAGTAGAGAAATCTTTGTGCAGAGAAGAACTTGGCCCTGGCAATTTCTTGGACTCTCTGGTTGATGGATTCCATAAGACCACATCATCAACCTCATTGAGTATACATACTATGCCATCGCAGGATCCCAGAAATAATCCAACAGCGAAGGAGTCGCCATGATTCACTGCGTTCGGAAAAGGAAGCTCCACTAGTGTATTGTCGTTATCACCACCACTAGCTGCTTCAAAATCTACAGAATAAAGAGGATCAGTAGCAACAAGGAGCCTTTGACGGTTAATGTTCTCGTCTTCGTATGCCCTTTTAAGATGCATCTTGGCAAACTGAGGATCGGAGATTAATGACCGCCATGATTTGCACACACACTTGAATTTCACAAGGGATTTAACTGGTAGGTAGGTGAGAATATCAACAATGATTTCTTGGGGGAGTTTTGACATGGCTGTTCAGCTTGATTTTGATTTCCTGAGGATTCATCTAAAATAATGAAAGAATTATTCAGCAATGGTTTTCAGCTATATATTATATATATAAACAAAATTAAATGAAAAAATTATGGGTTGACGCGGCTTGAGCCGGCCTTGACCCCATAAGATAGGGCAAGAGAGAGAGATCTGACGGAACCTATATATAAGCTATAGCCATTGGCAAAGCACTTCTATTTGAAACTCTGTCACGAGAAAACACTCCAGATACTCGCAAGCGCAAAAACACTGGCGAGCAGTACGTTATTTACCAATCTCTCTCTCTATACCTCTCCTGCAATGTTGTTTACTCTTACAATAATTTGTCAAAATTACATGGATACTACTCTCTAGCTAATAGAATTGCCCAATCTACTCGTTAATTATAATAAATAAGGTTTCGTTTTGTTTATTCTCTAGCTGTATTTTCAATTTTTTTTATTTGTGTTTAATTTTTCAATTAAATATGGCAATGATTTTCCATTCTGTGTTAGGGCTTCAAAGACTGTTCTTTCTTTCTTGATGCGTCTTTTTTGTATATCGCAGGCATTCATCAAGTTTGATGGAATCTCCAGGTGAATTCCCGACTCAAAAGGTAGTAACTATGGCATCTGGAACTTTATGGTCTATAAAAAGACAGTTTTTTTATTTGAGGGGTTTCCTTTTATGGTTAAATCACTACGAGTTAGGCACCAATTTTGGATATCGATTGAATTTTTATAAATATAAATTTGGGCAGTATTTCTTTAGCTCAGTTGATTTTCATAAGAAAGCTTTCTCACGAATATGCTGATTTTATGTTTTCAGATGACTAAAAATGTCTTGTTTCTAAATTTGGGGCGTGTTGTTGATGATATTGAATCTATGAGTGGCAGGACACAAGCAAAAAAATTTCAAATGAAGCCTCTGTGGTATTTGTTTTAGGTGAGCATTCTAACACCTCGTCAATCTTGTTCCGTTTTGTATGACTTGAATCAGAATTAGCCTTTTTGACGAGGCATTGGTGTGTTGTTTAATGATCTTCTTGTGGTGTTCATTAAAATATTTTGCACTAAACTTCTAGGAAACAGAACACCACTGTCATTTATCCCTGCTTTTTTGGTTGGAGTCGGTTGTTAACTCGTTTTGGTGATTATACTACACCATTTTTCATTTTTTGTCTTAATGGATACCGTCTTCTGGTAATTCTTGTCAACAGTTGTAAGCAAAATCATGAACAATTTTTTTTTTTTCTGTATTGTTACTTCAAACATGGTGCTGGCTGGTCAACAACAATGATAAAAGTTCTCTTTTAGTGGTTCTGCACTTACGTTCGGACCCCACAAGGGTATGGAAAGCAAGGTGAAAAGGACATGGAAAGAGGATGAAGCAACAAAGAACTAACAATGATTTAATGTCGAATATGGATAATTGTTTTTACATCTATGTGAACAGTCATTTGTGTTAATGTCATGATTTTGACCACGCTTTGGCAGGTGGTCCAGCTAGTGGAAAGGGGACACAGTGTCCCAAAATCGTCCAACACTTTGGGTTTACACATCTTTGTGTTGGTGAACTCCTGGAAGGAGAAACTAAGTCTGGATCTGAAAATGGGTTGGCATTTGCCATATTTTTGCATTTTATCATTTTTATTTTCTTTAAAGATTTGGCCGTCATTACTTGTTATCACCTTGCCACTTCTTTTTAACTGTTATTCTTTTCACTACTATTACTTTGCTGGGCATAAAGTATTTGACTGCACTTTTAGTGTATGTGTGCTTTCTCTGTACCATTCGGTGTTCATAGTTTTCTACTCTTATCACTGCTGCAACAGAAAAATGATCCGTAACTTCAAGTTAGAAGGAAAAATTGTCCCTTCTGAAGTAACAGTGGGGATCTTGCAACAGGCAATGCAGCAAAGTGAGAACAAGAAATTTATCATTGATGGGTTCCCACGTAATGAAGAGAATCTTGCTAAATTTGAGAACACTGTAAGATCGGAACTTCACTACTTCAATTTACATTTTAAATATCAGTTTACATAAATTCATATTGCTGCAATTTCATTTCATCCTGCAGGTGAAAGTTGAGCCACAGTTTGTGCTATTCTTTGATTGCCCCGAAGAGGAGTTGAAAAGACGTCTTTTAAATAGGAACCAGGTTAGCCTGATACTCTTCGTTGCTGATGGATTCACCATGGAAGCTTCTCTCAATCGTTCCTTTTCCTTTCTTTTGCAGGGAAGAGCTGATGATAACCCTGTTACCATCGAAAAGCGACTTAAAGTTTTTAAAGAATCAACCCTACCTGTAATCAACTACTACAGCTCAAAAGGGAAGGTTCAGAAGGTATATTTAGCTGACAGAAGTTTTACTGGTTACAACGGTTAATCACTATGATTTTCCTAATTTTAGCTTCTTTGCATCACGAGGCTTTTGAACGTTCAAAGTCACTAATCAGATTAAAAATATTAAAAGAATTGGATTACTGTTGAAACCCATTTCCTTTTGCTTGATTTATTTTTTCATGTTCTGAAGGCTAATTTGCTTCCTCAGATTAATGCCCAAGGATCAGTTGAACAGGTATTTGAAGATATCAGGAATGTTTTCTCCAAGCTCAATCCAGGAAGCACGGGGGCTTCAACGATTTAATAAAAACATCCTGGACTTACTCTGATATTTCTGTTACTTTTGCTATCATTCAACAGTTCTCTTTAGGGATGAAGCGTGCACTTAATTCATGTGATGCAATAAAAAATATAAAAAAAAATAGAGAATTACCTAAATCTTCAATGCCTGAGAAGCTTAAATCGGAGTACTCAGTTAAGATTTGTTTCACCTTGCTCTGTTTGAAAAAAAAAAAACTAAATAAGATTCATGTCAGTAAAACAGAATTGGAGCAGGGAGCTGGAGGTGGAGAAATGACAAAATCACCACTAGTTGATGAGCAGAATCTTTCATTAGCTCATCAGAATTAGAAGGCATTTTGGAGAAACTATCTTCAATGCAGGCTCTGTAGATTTCTTCAAGCTCGTTTATTCGACTGGGAAAAAAAAACTTGAATTTATTTGCACATAAAAAAGGTATGATGCAGTGTGTTTATTTACGGGGAGAGAGAGAGGGAGAGGGAGAAAAGAGGGACCTGCGGATTATGTTTAGATTGAGAGGTTCTTCAGTTGAGAGAGGAGTTATTTCCATTAAAAAAAAATATATATATTCTTCTTTAAGAACCTACCACACTAAACTCCCGCTCCAGTTTTTTATATTCTTCTAAATAAAAAATATTAAAAAATAAATAAATTATATTTTTAAATATACACAAAATCTATAGAAAAATGACTTATTAAAAAATAAAAAAAAACCAGCACAAGTCAAACATTTGAAATGAGGGATTGGCTTCTTCCTAGACCAAACCTCTTATAGGCTAGCCTAGCACTCGACCTAATCAAGATCAAGCAAGCATGTATGAGTATGATAAAATGTCAAATAAAACTCTCTAAATCCAATTACATGTTAGGCTCGAGTGTTTATAGGTGTAGCAAAATGTTAAATCTAAATCCTTTGTCCTTATATGTTAGTTTTGTCAATTTAGTAAGATGTTAAACTTAACTCTCTTAATGCTATGCTATATGTTAAGCTTAAGCACTAATAGATTTGACAAATACACTTCTTTGGCCCCATTACGCATTGAGTTCAAATTCTTTTAGGCCTTGAATGATGTTGGGCCAACATTATTAGGTTTAGAATCATTACAAGTTTAGACATATAATTAATGACTTTTAATGGTTTCATGTGGGGTCACAAGAATATCCTTGTCAACTCTCAATCTAAGATGGTGAGAACTTGATATGACTATTCCCTGCACTTTAGTTATTTAAAAGTCATTTTTAAGTTGATATATGTTAATCAATGTCAATGTTGATTGTGAGGGTTATTTCTATTAGAATTAAATATTGTGCATAAAACGATGTATGGAAATCTTTTGTAGACATATGATATTTCCATCAACATTAATATCATATAAGAAGGTATTTACGCAAACACTGATGTTGATGTAAGGGACTGCCTCCCCATTAGTATATTCGAAAGGAAAAGATTTGAGACTTCTTCGATGAAAATATGAAAGTTCAAAGTACAAGGTCTATAAATATTATTTGAATCACCAAAGTAGATGGTTTATGATCTTTACTATTTTAAGATATATTCTTATAGCATTTATCATATATAAAATAAGAGAAAACACTCTTGTTCTTAGAATTTAATGCTTATTTACTATAATCTCTTATTGTGAAGTTATTGGTTTAATTATGATACGGTCCTAAAATCCTATCAAAAAGGATTATTTTGAAAGAACCAAGATCTTTACCATCAATATTTTATTCCCTTAGTTCCTAAACGAGAGAATATTAACATAAACATGTGATCGTTCATTATCCAAAAACTCACTAACCTAGATTCCTAAGCATATTAGATTTTAGAAGCATCATCAATTGACACTCTGTAGGTCTTTTTTAAAGCCATTAATTGTTCTTCTATACTAGCTTTACACGTCCCTAAATCATCATTAATGGCCAGATATTAAGAAACCCCTATAATAGGACATGTTACAAACCTTAATGCAAAAGTTAGCACCTTACTAGCTCTGTCAAATTTTTATCATCGTATCAATCAAATGCAAGTCCTTACTAAAGTGATATTGGTCTCTCAAGGGCAACACCAAACCTCACCACCCCAATAGGCTCTAGCTAAGAAAGTATCTCTCTTAGGGTTAACTCTTTGTGTTTTAGCCTTACATCCATAGGTGGTTCCCTCTGGTAAAAGATAAATATCTTACTAAAAAGAGGTAGGATAAAACAATGTGGAGAGCTCTCCACCTGAGTGATTTAATAGCTTTTAAAAAGTCACTCTCATTGACATGAGACCTTTCTAGGAAACTATCACTCTAGATGTAATTCTGCTAGCCAGGATAAGAAAGAGGTTAATTATCATTCTCACCATTTTACACTAATGTTTTACAGTCCTCCTATGCATACCAAACATAAGTCACAAATAAGCATGACTAGAGATATTTCCATGATGAGATCTACAATCTCCAAAAGGTCTTTATTATCCAAACAGGTCTTATGCAAACATGTCTCCAAGGAGTATATCTCTATAAAAACAACCTTGGATAACTATAATGAGCTAGTAGATCTGTGATATTACGTCCAAAACACATGCATTAACCTTAAGCTAGTCATACAAGAAAGTGATATTATATGCAAGATCCTATCGATAGTCTTAAATGGTCAGCTAAATTATGGTACAACAACTAAACCAGACTCTATAATGGATTTTAATGATCTCTATGTGAAACTTGTGTCACTATTCAACACTAGCATGCCTACTTGAAAGGAGCTTTATGTAGCTTTTTGGCGTAACCCAACAAGGAAGAGATATCACTAGATCATAATTGAAGAGTTTTAATGAAAAGATGTGAAGGATGAAAGAACTAGTTAAATTAGTAGCCTTAGAAGTTTTGATAAGTAAAGAAACAAACATTCTCTATGGAAAAACTTGTATGTTCTATCGACAAGAGCTTAATGAGAGTAAAACAAGACATGAACAATCTCATCCGGGTAGAGGAAATCAATATTTTATGACTTAGACATCCCTAATTTTATCAAAATGCTTAGGTCAAAAGCCCTTCGGACATAGTTGTTCTCCTTATAGAAGGATGAATAGTTCAAAACGAAGTAAAAAAAGGTTGTAGGGGAATATGGTCATTACCCTGAGAGAAGGAATACCTTTTTCTTGGATGCCACTCTCATTGAAGTTTTTACTTTTATGAAAATGAAGAATTTCAATATCCACCCCATATAATATTGTCTCCACACACTCATACCTCTAGAAAAATTGATCTTCTCAATAAGGAAAAGGAACAACATTGAAGATTGTTTCATGAAAAAAAAAAGATTGAAATATTGATAACCACAGGATATTAAAAGTATTTTTGTCAATGAGAATACCCATGTGAACTAAGATAATGAAGAACTTAATCAACTCAAACAAGCTATCTTTGAGATCAATATAATCTTAAAGTGGATCTCAATAAGAGTAAGCACCATTAGTGATAAGAAAAATACGAGAAATAGGTCCTAACATGGTTCGCAAATAAAGTTTATGATATAGGTATTTTATTCACTCTAGAAGATGGAAAAACGGTGACTTATCTCTATAAAGACGCTCTAGTCATCTTTATGTCAACATTGAAGATTACTTGACATTAAGGATGGAGATTAAAACACTGATAACCAAAGGATATAAAAACTATTTTGTTAAAGAGAATACCAATGTGAACTAAGCTCATTTTAAGATTAATCTCAATAGGAGTGAACACCACTAGTGACAATAAAAATGTGAGAAATAGGTCCTAACATGGCTCAATAACAAAGTTCATGATATAAACTTGTTATTTTCACTCTAGAAGATGGAGAAATGGTGAGCTATCTCTATAAAGATGCTATGATCATATTTATGGCTCTAGGTAACCATAGGGTTTACAGGGTATTAGTGGATGATGACAAATTTATCAATATCCTTTCTAGAAATATGATGTGTCTAAACAGGGATAAATCCCTCTATGATGACTCCGATGAAGACTTTGATTAAAAGGACAAGAATATTAATAAAAGATGCATTAAAGCTCCCAATTATGATTGGTACATATCTTAGATGCCTTAGTCTTTAGCAACCCTTTATAGTGATGGACATGACCTTAACTTATAATGTCATTATAGGAAAAACTTTTCTCCAGAAGATCAATGCCATCATCAGTACATAACACATGGTTTTAAAGTTCTTTATCTAAAAAATGTGCTAGTGTGAGGAAAAATCAAGAGGCTTCTAGACACCGTGCATCCTCATGCTTCAAAATGAAAAAAAAAATACTTTAGTTATGGACTAACAAGGGTCTTTAAAGAACTTGTCAAAATTAAAAATAAGGTCAAAAATTGAGGTCACAAAATAGTTAAAGATAAAGGTCAATAAGACAAAAGAAAAGGATAACCATCAAGATGGGCTTTACCTTGAAGTCACCTCAATAACAATTATTAATTGATTTTCTTTTCACTCATAAAGATGATTTTGCTTCCAGCACATCAGATATGCTAGGGATCAATCCAAACATAGTCACTCACAAACTTTAGGTTAATCCATACCACTTTTTTGTCGAGTAGGAAAAGATAAATTTGAAAGGAGAAATACAACAAGCAATAACCATAAAATTAGATAAATTATAGGTTGTTGGGTTCATACATGAGGTCATATATTAGAATTGGATAGTTAATGTGGTTATGATAAAATAAAAAAAGTGCGAGAAAATTAAGAATGCGTGTGGACTTCACTGACTTGAACAAAACATATCTAAAGAATAATATTTAGATTAAGAGGTTTTTCAATTGAAAAAAGAATTATTTCCTTTTTTTTCCTCTATCAATTGAAAATTAAGAGCGTTTGCTATTGTAAATAAATGTTTTGAAAAAAAAACAAAAAAAAGAGTTCTAGTTAATAAATTGGGCTTATAGGTTTTCAATAATGGATTGAGCATGCCAATTTTGTCATGATTTGTTTTCTTTATTGTTCATAAAATTACCTTTACTAAATCAAGCTATATCAACTATTATTATTATTATTATTATTATTATTATTATTATTGTGTTGACAAATAAATTTGAATTGAGTTTTGCGAGGTTAACTTAAGCTTTGTTGGACAATGTTTTGTTCATTTTATTTAAAAAATTCACTCCAAATTAAACTATAAAACTCTTATTGTTTATTTTATTCGATTCAATTCTTAGGTGCAATGATGAATGTATTTACATGAAATTTAATTTCAACACGCACATATTTTATTTTTTAATATTATAAACATAATCATCTTGTATTTACAAAGATTGTTTTGTGATGTAACTAGTCGAAAAAAATATATTATTTCAATACCATGTTAAGGTTTTTAATTTAGATTGATGCTATTACTAAGTGTCTATTTGAGAGTGTGGTTGAAGTTGTTTTTTAAATTATTTTTTATTTAGAAATATATCAAAATAATATTTTTTTATTTTTTAAAAAAAAAATTTTGACATCAGCACATCAAAATGATATAAAAATACTAAAAAAATTTAATTTAAAATAAAAAATAAAAAAATATATAATTTTTTAAAAAAATTTAATTTAAAATAAAATATAAAATAAAATATAATTTAAAAAAAAAAATTCAACACTTTCCGATCATAATCCCAAACAGCCCTAACTTGTGAGACTGTTCTCATTAGCTCTTTGGTTCATTCATGTAATGACAAATTTAAAATTATATACCAAGCTCTAATAATTTTATATTTTAAATTCAGGAAAAGCGTAAAAATTATGTGACATTAACAATTGGCGTCGCCCGGGTTCGAACCGGAGACCTTCAGTGTGTTAGACTGACGTGATAACCAACTACACCACGACACCTCTTGTGAAACATTTCCCCCATTCTATATTTATTAAAACAAATAGAGAGATAGATACGCTGTCACTATCTCTGAGGCTCAGTTCTGTTCTGATCGTTAGTTAGCTTGTCTTTTCCAACGTGTCACCTTAGTCCACACTCCAAAGGATGGACCTTCCTTTCTACTACACTCCATTTTCCAACTTCCTTAATCTTCTGCTCTGCTCATCACTCCTTCTCTCAAAAAATCAAAATTCAAAAAAAAAAAAAATGGTTTCTTCAAGACTGAAAATATCCTTCTTTCAATTTCTCTCTTTTCATCTAATTATCCAATTCACCCTCATATCTTCCAACTTTTTCGAACCGTTCAATGTTACTTACGATCAGCGTGCTCTCATCATTGACGGCCACCGTCGTATGCTCATCTCCGCCGGAATCCACTATCCTCGCGCGACTCCCGAGGTATACCATAAACTGTCTCTTCTCTTTCGCTATGTTGCTTCAAAATTCTGTGTTTCAACCAGGTTAATTCTTAAGTATACACTGATGTGATAAATTAAGGCTATTTTAATGCTACCTGACCTAAAATAGCCTTAATTTATCAAAGTAATTTTAAGGCTATTTTATAAGAGAGTTTGGAGATTTTTCTTTTAATGTCGAAGGAGAAATGGAACAAAAAACAAATGTGCGTTGCAGGAGAAAGTGATAAATAAATGTGCGATGATGCGTGCGTGATTCTGTTAATTTTGTATTAGATAATTGTTCTTGTTTGATGGTTTATTTATTCAAGTTATCAGATTATTATAGTGTGTTTTTCGCGTAATATCAGATGTGGCCTGATTTGATTGCAAAAAGTAAGGAAGGTGGAGCAGATGTGGTTCAAACTTACGTCTTTTGGAGCGGGCATGAGCCAGTTAAAGGACAGGTGAGACTGGTTGATTGTTTATGACAGTTTCTAGTTTGTTTGTAATTCTATCACTTTGTGTGAAACTTGATACTAAACCGCTTTTTGTTGTTATTTTCTTGGTCAGTATTACTTTGAAGGAAGATATGATCTTGTAAAGTTTGTGAAGCTAGTGGGAGAAAGTGGACTCTATCTTCATCTTCGCATTGGTCCTTATGTTTGTGCCGAGTGGAATTTCGGGTCTCACCTTTCTTTTTTCCTTTATATATATATATAATTAGAAGGCCTTTTCCTTTCCTTCCCTTCCTTTCCTTTCCTTTCCTTTCCTTTCCTTTTCTTTTCCTTTTCTTTCTTTTTTCTTTTTAATTTTGCCTCTTTTATCATGCTCGTTTTATTTTTGTAGTATTTTTTTTATATTCCCACGTCTGCTAGATGCTTTGCAGATAAGATAGTCATAAAATCTTAAATTGCGTGCTTCTTTTATGAACATGTATATTTATTTTGCCATTTTCCCCTATGATATCAGTGAATCTATTTGTTCGTACTGATAAGTTTTATATGCAAGCATTGAGGTGATGGTGTTGCATTGGTGCTGATGTGTGTAAGATAGAAAATTTTAATTCTTGTCAGAAAAAAAGAGGAAATATGAGTAAATGAAGTGACAAGCTATTGAGAGATGGAATGGATATTTCCTCAATACTGCCGAACAATTAGATGGAATTAAAGAATTATTATTGTAAAATTTACCCATAATATATGGTATGGTTCCTTCCTTTTAAAGCTTAAGAGCATAGCATATGATTATTATCTGTTGAAACTTTCGTTTTCTGGAGAGGTAAAGTTTTGAGCCAGCGTGGAACTGTAGTAATGGTTCTAAAAGTAGGAATAATCAGGGTATAATTTTATTGGATAGAAAATAGTAGTGTAATACTAAGGATGGTCATTTTTGTTAAAAATTTAAATTGATTTATGCTGTTAATTGACAAACATACTGCAGGGGCTTCCCAGTGTGGTTACGAGATGTCCCTGGCGTAGTCTTCAGAACAGATAATGCTCCTTTTAAGGTACTTTGGAGCTATGATTATCTATACCGCAGATTTATGTTGCTTCTTTAAACTGAATATGAGCTCCTTAAACTTGCATTAATTGTATCCTTTATTGTCATATTTTAAGCATTTAAGATCTCCAGTGGTAACGCATATTTGGTGAGTATCATAAAAATATCAGCTACCTTGTCATAGAGCCTTGTACTGCCTTTGCTACTTGCCCTTTGCATTCTCAAGCATCATTTCGCCATAGGAGTATCATAAAAGTATCAGCAAACTCCATCATAAAATGCAGGGCAAACATTTTTTTTCCCTGTGCTTTCCTTTCAGTATTTTGCCTTTTTCATCAGCCATTGTGCCTTTACCCATGTATACATGCCTTTTGACTCACGCAACACCAAATAATCCAATAATTTATTCAACTTCTGCTGTCTCCTCTTTACTGATCTAATCTTTGAAGCATCTGTTTTTAAAGTTTTAAATAATTTTTTACCATCCTTTTTTTTATTATTTATTTAACCTCAACCTAACCCTTTGAAAGTTATTATTATTTCTTTGGACTTATATATGGGTCACTTGCACCACAACTTCTTGAAAGAAGCTTGTTAGATGGGGGTTTGTAAATAATACCCTCATGCTAACAGTAAACTTGTTGAAATTGAGTCTTGAATTTCAGATTGTAGAAGTTAGCATAACATGCTGATGCCGATGATACCTTTATCATTTACAGGAAGAGATGCAGAAGTTTGTTACAAAGATAGTAGATCTGATGAGAGAGGAAATGCTATTATCTTGGCAAGGTGGTCCAATCATCATGTTCCAGGTTGCATATAATTTTGAGTTTCTATGTCCAATCTAATGTTGTTCTATTTTGGATAAGTAATGTGGTTCAATTTTGCTTATAAGAATCACATTCTTGGACTCTTTTAATTCACACATATCTTGCATCTCATTGAGATGAAGAATCTGGCATGATAAATGGATATTGCCTATGAGGTGAGGGCAGTGTTTGTTTGTGCGACTGGACCACCCATTTCAATTTTTTTGAATTGTTTTTAGCTTTAAATTATTGTTTTGGATTTTTGGATTGTTTTGATGTGTTTATGTCAAAAATAATAATAGAAAATTATTTTGATCCATTCCCAAATGTGAAATACTTTGAAAAGCAACTCTATCACAATCCCAAGAACACTCAATATCCTATTCTTGTTAGTGGGCATTATTTGTGCTCTCAGGTACTGTGAGAGATACACAACATGAATGTGAGGTGAGGAAGAAGAATTGTTGGGTGGTTGGTTGGGGGTGGGCAATCAGGATTTGGAGGCCATTGATACCAGCCATGAAACTTACTGTGACCACTGGCACAAATTCCAGCAGACATGATACAGTCTGGGGATTTGGATCAATCATGTTAAATCCAGTTCCTGCTTAATTCACTGCTCCCAAAAACTGTAGTCATGTTTTAATTAACATGTGATAACTAGAAAATTTTTGGACAGATTGAAAATGAATATGGAAATATCGAGCACTCATTTGGCCAGGGAGGGAAGGAATACATGGAATGGGCTGCTGGAATGGCTTTAGCACTTGATGCTGGGGTTCCATGGGTGATGTGCAAGCAAACTGATGCTCCAGAAAACATTGTAAGGACTCATCACCTACGGATTGCTACGCCCATAAATTTCTTTAAATTAAATTTCTTAGCGATATAAATAATGCTTAAGCTTGTTGTTGAGGAACAAGAATAGGAGAATCTAAAATTATTGAAATCAACTGGTTTATCGAGTTTGAGACTTGATAGTCTGAAGGCTAAGATACTTTGAATTGTTAGTTTCCAGTCATCTTATATTTTCTTTTTACTTTTACGCAGATAGATGCATGCAATGGATACTATTGTGATGGCTTTAAACCAAATTCCCCTAAGAAACCAATATTTTGGACTGAAGATTGGGATGGATGGTATGGCTGAGCCTTCTGATTCAGTTTAGCACAATATGGAAATTAATATGTTTCATGACATATTTTTTGTGTTTTTGACTTGGAAGATAGGTTATTTATAAATACCATGACATGTATGACTGGAATCAAATATTGAGGCAGGCGGATGAGTTGTGCAATTTACACTGGCTAAACCTATGGTCAGAGAAATAATACGGAGACATAGATCAGTGCTACAGATTCACAATTGAAGGCCAACATTTGTTGCAGTGAAATATTTCCTTGCACATGTGCATAAATGGGAGCATGTAACCTTAAGTGTCTTTCCGGGTTTCAGAGCTTATATTCTTATAAAGAGTAGAGTTCTTGACTAAGAAATATAACCAAGTAAAATTTGAGCTCGATTCTCTTTTTTTTTCTTTTTTTTTTGTGGTGGGGGGACAGGGTAGAGTGATGATGTGGAATTTATGATTTAGATGACATTTGATAAATACTGTTTTTCACCACAATCAAACCCACATAGCAGCTCTTTGAGGGTGTGGGTCTCATTTGTAGTCTAAAATGTGCTTGCAGAGATAATTTGATTTCATATCTCGAGACATGCTAAACTTGTGCATGTTTGTGTTTCATATCATTGCTAATTCAAACTGTTTTGATTTCAAAACCCATTACTTTTTCCTGCTTCACTTTGTAAATTCATGCTGCTAAAGTTCATGGGGAGTGCTAATCATTTAGGTTGGTTTATCTAGGTATACAACTTGGGGTGGAAGTTTGCCTCACAGGCCTGTTGAAGACCTTGCCTTTGCTGTTGCACGCTTTTTTCAACGTGGAGGGAGTTTCCAGAATTATTATATGGTAAAGTATTTACCGAAATGACTGCTAATTTAGACTTACCAAAACATGCGTCAAAAAGTAGAAGTCTGTAGAAAATGCTACGAGAACCCATTATGCAATGCAATTTGTTGGAAAGTGTTCAATTTAGGGGTCAAACTTGATTTCCTTTTGCAGTGGGTCTGAAAAAGATATATGAGTGGGAGTGAATGCTAAGTTCTTAATTGCCAAAGCATCAGTGAATGCTGCTATCTATGATCTACAAGTCATTTCCTAGCAATAGTTGCTAACCTGTAATTTCCATGGTTTCTTCAATTATAAGTATCATAATGTATATCAGTTATATATCTTTTGGTTAAAAGCTTAGAAATCTTTGTACCCATTGATGTGCACCTGCTGCATCTTGACAAGTTCCATGCTTGGCTGCAGTATTTTGGTGGAACAAACTTTGGCCGGACTTCCGGGGGCCCATTCTATATAACTAGTTATGACTATGATGCTCCAATTGATGAATATGGTAGGTGAAAGTAACTCAGAGAACGGAGTTAATCATTGGGCAACTGTTTTTTCACTGAGGCTTTAGTAACTTGCCTTAGTTGCATATAAATCCACCATGCACACTGAACAATAAGTATTAATCTTCTTATCACCTCCAAATCAATGAATCCATTTTGCTCTTCTTTTTCTAGGTTTGTTGAGCGAGCCCAAGTGGGGGCATTTGAAAGATTTGCATGCTGCCATAAAGCTTTGTGAACCTGCTCTAGTTGCTGCGGACTCAGCTCAGTATATAAAACTGGGACCCAAACAGGAGGTTTGTCTTGTGTTTACTTTGATTTTTCACACATGAATAGTTTTAGGTTGTTATTTCCATGGATTGATATGGTCAAAACATTTCTGAGCGAAATAAATGAATAAAGATGAATATGTCTTGTTGTGGAATGACTGATGAAGCACCTTTAGTTTGAAACTTGTGATGTCCACAATTGCATTAATTTAAGAGCATTGGTTTCAATATGTACTAATTCAGAAAGTTGGGGAGAAAAAGTGTCCTGATTCATCTGGTATGGTCTCAATTGCCTTTGCAATTGATCTCAAACAATTGAAGGAAAAATATAGAAAATGGATAAACCTAAATTCTTATGACATAAATAATTACGAAATACTGAAATTAATAAAATGACAAATTTCACACGAATAGTTTTAGGTTTTCTTTCCATGGATTGATATGGTCACACCATTTCTGAGTGAAATAAATAAATAAAGATGAATATGTCTTCTTGTGGCATGACTGATGGAGCTCGTTTAGTTTGCAACTTGTGATGCCCACAATTGCTTTGATTTGAGGGCATTGGTTTCAAAATAAACTAATTTAGTAAGTTGGGCAGAAAAAGTGTCCTGATTCTTCTAGCATTGCCTTTGCAATTGATCTGAAACAATTGAAGGAAAAAGATAGAAAAGGGATAGACCTAAATTCTAATGACAAATAATTACAAAATTCAGAAATTAATAAAATGAAAAATAAATCCAAGGATTTATTTATGGCATCAATGAGTCTTCTTAAACACATCCTATATAATATTTTATCACAGAATAAACCTTATAACACACTTTCTTCTTACCAAAGGGAGTTGAAATTCGTCCATCATTTAAAATCATTATCCAAAACCTAAATACAGGATTTCTCTTCACGTGAAGTAGTGGATGTTATTTTCAATGCTGCCTTTAAACCTAATTTTTTTTCATTCTTTAGAATCGTTTTCCAAAGCCTGAATACAAGATTCTTCTTCATGTCAGAGTTGTCTACTGGATGGTATTCTAATTGTTGTCTTCAACCATTGTACCAACCTCATTAACTATAAACTAAAAGATAGTGCTTCGCTGTTTTTTTTTTTCGTTGATTTTTTTTCAATCATTTCTTTTTGTAATTTTATCTTTTAATATTAAATTTGTTTTTTGTTAATTTATTACATTTTCATGCACGAGTTGCATGTTTGGTGGGTTATCGTTGTGTGATGGGTTAACCCAATTGACTTTTTTTATTGTATCATTTATATTGATTCAAAATTAAACTTTATTATTTTTTGTTTATTTTCTATTATGTCGTTTTGCTTTCATGGCTTAAGAATAATGCTTAATGTGTTAACTGGAGTTGTTTTTTGTGTTTTTTAATTGATTTTTTCTCTCAATTTCACTATTTAATATTGAGTCAATTGAAAATTAAATTTCATAATTTGTTTTGATTTTTTTTCTATGGAGATATTTTGGTCTCACGATTAAGGCTACAAGTTTTGACATTTTAACTCGGTTAAATCAAATCGTTTTCTTTTTGTTTTTTTAAAGTGCTTATCTCAGTCGTATAACCCAGGTCAAAGGTCCTTCAATACTAGATTTGCTTTTTATTGGGTTGTCCTCGTCTCATGACCCAGTTCGCATGTTTGACAAGTTAATCTTATTGACTCAATTTTTTGTCTCCCTCCAATTCCATCATTTATTATTGTGTTTGATTTGGAATTGAGATTCAGGATTTGTTTCAAAAAAAAAAAATATTAGGTTATCCTAACTTTATGAACCGAGAATAGTGCTTAACGGGTTAACCCAAATCGATTTGAATCATTGTTTGTCATTTGTTAATTAAAAGTCGTATAAATTTCATTGTTCAACATTGGCTCTGACAAGGTTGATTGAGAATTGAGATTCATAATATTTTTTTTATTTGTTTTCTATAGAGTTATCTTAATCTCACGACCAAAATCATGGATTTAGCAGGTTAAACCAAGTAAAATCCAGTTTTTTTTTTTTTTGCTATGAACTTATCTCAATCTAATGACCCAGGTCATGAGTTCAGAAGATTGACTCAAATTGTTTTTTTAAAAAAAAAAAAATCATCTTTCAACATAAAACTAATTGGGGGATTCAAATTCATAATTTTTTTCAATTTGTTTTCTATGAGGTTGTCTTGGTCTGATGACTTGAGTAATAGGTTTGACAGGTTAAATTAGGTTTTTCTTAAGTCATTTTTAAAATGATTTTTTTTTCAATTTCATCTAATTTTAGGTTGATTGAGAATTAAGTTTCATAATTTATTTTGATTTGCTTTCTAGAGTTATTATAGTCTCATAACCCAAAGTCATATCTTGAAATTTTTTTGGTCAAACCATGCTTTTATGAGTTGTGTTGGTTGTTTTTAGATCCGCAAAGTCAACCAGGTTACATCAGGTACGATTAAAAAAAAGTTTTGCTAGAATAAAAATATAAGCAACATCTAAATACATTTTTTTCATTCAAGAAAAGTTTGACCCAGTATGCAATGTAACACAACATGAGTCAATGATCTAGTCTATGTTACTATATGTGTATGAGGCATAAGAAATATCAGGTATCGGCTTCACCAACATCATCACCTTCACTATTTTTAGACCTGATCCAAAAGATCGTTATGAAACAAACACCACCATTTCTAAGAGATTTCCTGCTAGCACTTACCTTTATATGTTCAAGTCAATGTAATATCTTCTAAGGTGAGGAGATCCTAAGTTTAACCTATAACTAGGGAAGGATGGTGCAATTTACCCTTGGAAATCTCATGGATATATGGATGTTGCATGGATTTTGAATGATTCTATTTTGTTTAGGGATGCATTAGATGAATCGACATGAGGACATATTTCGAAACAACTATCCTACAAGCCAGAAATGATATATATTACTGAAATCCCAGCATTGTCCAACTCCAAATTCATGTTAACATAAAGAAAAAGCTATTCAGAAAATGTCTTGAACTCCTTAACTCATGTCAACCGATTGAAGCTTAAAGTGCTTAGATAAATAGAGCTGTGGAATCATTCTTTGCTCTGAATGAAGAATTTTGGTCATTGTTCCATTTTGCATGTGATTTGGTGTAATCTCTCAGTTACTATACTGGCAGTTTTACTTGTTTTGTCTAGACAATGTTTTTGAGCTTTATTGAACAAAAAACTATTCAGGCACATGTGTACGGTGGAAATCTTCACATTCAAGGCATGGATTTCTCCCAGTATGGAAGTCAAAGCAGGTGCTCCGCATTTCTTGCTAATATAGATGAGCGTCAATCAGCTACTGTGAGATTCCTTGGTCAATCATTTACTTTACCGCCATGGTCAGTGAGTATATTACCAGACTGCAGAAATACTGTCTTCAACACTGCCAAGGTTTGGTTCTTATATTTAGTATAATGCATACAATTGGGAAATTAGGCACTTGTCTGAAATCTACGTGTGATTCACTCTTGTGTGGATACTCGTAAATGTATTTCGCCTTTATTTGCTTGTAATATGTTAGCCAGACATTTTAATGCACTAGTCCTGTAACGTCATATTTACACTTTCCTATGCTCAGGAATGTTGTTTCTTTTCTCAAGTTGTACAATTCCATGCTGAAGTCAAATCATGCTCATAAAAAATCTGAAGATTACAGTTCTTGATCATAAAGTTGATCTGAATAATTAATGCAAAGGAATGCCATTGAAACTAAGTATTGTTATAGCTCTTGTACAATGTTTCACCCAAAAACAATACTTCCAAAATGAAAAAAATTGAAATCTTTCTCAAGTTAGCTGTTTACTTGCACAGATAATTGCATCCTTCTGGATAGCTGCATTTGGCTCACTCTTTCCCCTCCCCAAACACCAAGAATTTCTATATGTATTAGTGTGAAAACCCTGAAACCCCAACATCCATCCATTTCTTTGTTTTTGTAAGAATATTATAAATGACTCAACTGTACAAGATTTTAGGTTTTTTTACCTTTATATTTTTCAAACAAAGATGTGATGTCTGGTAGATGTTTGAAGCTGTTTCTTCGTCTAATTAACCCCCCTCTAAAATCAGGTTGCAGCACAGACTCATATCAAGACTGCAGAGTTTGTTTTGCCTCTTTTTTCAAACAGCTCTGTACCTGCACGATTCATTGTTCGGAATGAAGATTCTCCACAGTCAACATCCTGGATGACTGCCAAAGAGCCAATTAGTTTGTGGAGTGAGGAAAATTTTACTGTGAAAGGCATATTGGAGCATTTGAATGTGACAAAGGATGAGTCTGACTATCTGTGGTATTTCACAAGGTGCATCATTCTGTCTTGAATATGGACGTAAAAGTATTATTCTTAGAGAAAAAAAAAAAAATGTAGTTTGCTGGACATGATATATAATTTGTTGTGATAATAGAGCTTTGCATTTCATTTGTCCAATAGAGTTACTGTAAGTAAAAACATAAAACAAGGCTTTAGCAAGCTGAAATCTAAAATAAATTTACCGTGACTGGGCTGCGTTGTCAGTACACAACTTGTTTAAAAAAACTAGATCTAGTTATTCAGGTGAATTCAATCAATTTAGTATCACAAGGAACTCAATATTAATGAATGAGCTTTCAATGCTATTCTATCACCTTAGGTTGTTAATAGAACACCTTGTGTACTTAATAGGTTCATTTTTTTATATAGTTTCCATGTAAATATTGTCTGCTCAATTAAATGCTCTCGTGAAATGCAGAATATATGTTTCGGATGATGACATTGCATTTTGGGAGAAAAATAAAGTCAGCCCTGCAGTTTCAATAGATAGCATGCGTGATGTGTTGCGTGTATTTATCAATGGCCAGCTTACAGGTATTGTCTTGTATTATCCTTCATATTTAAGTGCAACCATCTACATAATCATGAGTGTGTTTGTATTTTTTTTCCTTTTGCCCGCTTCATTTCTTCATTTTTCGTTCTATGTTGTTTCATCCTAGTGGTGAAGTTCTTCAAACACAGCCAGGAAATGTTTTCCAAGAGTAAAATTGATTTTATATTGTCCTTATTGAATAGACTAGTGGATGTCTGTTTTCAAGGAAACTGTTAAGGATGCATTTGAAGCATAGGAAGAATGCATAGCCTATCAAAACTGTTCTTACTTGACCCATTTTTAAATCACTGATTATTTGTTTAATTTATGAAAAGGGGGATTCAGTAGTTAAACATAGGCCGAAAGAGATTGAAATTCATTTAAGATAGTTTTCTGTGTTTTGCTGGGAGTTTTTCTGCAGCATTACATTTTCCTAATCACAACATGGTTATTGGGAAAAGGTGAAACAAAATGCACTTTTTTCAGGGCAACTGATTCCAGCTTGTGTGGTCTTTGTAGCGAAGTCATGGGTGTTAGACTTCTTTTGTGTCAATTCTACCAGAAATTCTCACTGACATTGAATGCAATATTTTCTTGCAAATTAGAGATTTTTCATGACATTTTGTAGGTTCCTGCCTGCTACATCATATTTATGACTGCTTCGATTAAAAATAAAAAATATTGCTTTCTATCATAGGCACTGCTTATAGTGCTTGCTGTCATTGTATATACTCTCAATACCTCCTTAACCTGTTATTTTATAACATTCATGCTGGTATATCATGTGGAAGTTAAGGCAGTGTGGTTGGTCATTGGGTCAAGGTGTTGCAACCAGTTCAGTTTCAGAAAGGATACAATGAGTTAGTGCTATTGTCTCAGACAGTTGGATTGCAGGTAAAATATATCTTCTTGCCAATATTCGGTTATTGTTTCCTATTAATTATGTATACCAATTGTTTTCTTGAAGATGCTTCATGGCCTATTGGTTTAGCCTGCCTCATTGGTACTATTACAGGAAACGATGATGACATCTCTGAAATAGTTTGCCTCACAATTAGGTTTTTGCAATTGGGTTGCTCTTCTAGAATGGCTCTAGTAACATGGAAGGACTTATATCATGAAGAATAAAAAGAAAAATGAAGGCATTGTTCCTCACCTGTGGATAGAAAATATTTCTTTTACTCTTAATTTCCTGAAAATAGATCAGATTATTTCCCTAGAAAAACACAAGGAATCTAGATTTATGTCACTCGTAGTTGTATGAGGAGATCTAAGGTAAGGAAGTGTCTAACAGCTGTAGTCTTGAGGAAGTAACCCTCTAGGCCACACTTTGTGTTCAATTAGCTTAATTAGTTCTTACTAAGGAGATAATTTGAGATTCAGCTGGAAAATTTTTCAAAATGAAGATATTTATTAATGAAATTCAAGCTGCCATATGTGTTCTTGCATGCTATCATCGCCCTTTGGGATTTCCATGTTTCTTTCCTTTGTTCTTTGTGGGAGAAAAGCACTTCTCCCCCTTTTTTCTCTGATTAAAAGCTGGGACATTTGTTCTTTGTTCCTTTTGTAGCATCTTAGTTAACTTGTTTTTTTAGCTGCACATCTAGTTTTGTATGTTACCTGTCTCCTAAGGTCTTGTATTACTAATTTCATATACTCTGCCCTATGATTTAAAATGATGATACAGAATTACGGTGCCTTCTTAGAAAGAGATGGAGCTGGCTTTAAAGGTCAAATTAAGCTTACTGGATTTAAAAATGGTGATACAGACCTCTCAAACTTATTATGGACTTACCAGGTATGTTTTGATGATTTTGTTAAACATTCTGTAGTATTATTGTGCAAATGAAAGAAAACATGGATTTGGTAAATTTCTTACAGACTTTTTGTTATCTGTATGATTTTAAAACTACTTGGATTACTAGGTGAAATTCTGGCTGTTGTTAAGTTGTCCCTGCAGAAGTAGGTTTGTTCGTCAAATTCTAAAATCTTATGGAATATGAGTGGTTCTAGAGTGTCCAGCATGTCCACATGTTATACGAGGCAAAGACATGCCTGAGGGTAGAGCAGAAGTCAATTGCTTTTGTTGATATCTTGAGCTTAGAAAAATACGATCCATGTCTAACTGCTGGGGCCTGGTGTCCTTGGTTTTTAACTGAAATAGAATCCTGTGTTTTTTGACTATAAAACTGCAGATATCTTGCTACTTGGAGTTTGTTTATCTATTAAAATAAGTGAGTTTGATGGAGAAATGTGAAGCAGCAGAACATACATGGATGTACAGTTAAAAGGAAAGCACTGATGCATAACCTATAGTACATCAAAACTAAATAGACTTTGGTACTCGCAATGGCACAAATTTTAAAATACGTGGCTTTGGCTCCTTTCTGTCAATTATGTTATTCCCCACATCTGATTTGACTCTTTAGTTATGGCAACAAAGTGCACGATGTTTTCTTTCTCCTTAAGGTAGAAGACTGAGTTGTTTGTTTCTTCTAAAGGTTGGGCTTAAGGGCGAGTTCCTTAAAGTTTACACCACAGGCGATAATGAAAAGTTTGAATGGTTTGATTTGGCAGTTGATGCTATTCCATCCACATTTACCTGGTATAAGGTAAGGCTAATATCTTATGGTATTCAACCATGAAATTTATTATGCAGAACATTTGTAAGTTAATTTCTTTACTGATTTTGCTTTTAGAGGATTGGATAAACTGTTTTTTGGTCCCATTTTATCCTGTATGGTAAATATTAATTAGTTAAGTTGAAGTTGGTATTCACAAGTGATTAACAAATATCCTTAATGGTAGGAACACACACATACACAGCTGATGCTGATTATACAATGTCATGCATTCTTAATCTAAAATATTTCTCTCTGTCTTTCTCTCAATTCATGAAGACATTCTTCGATGCACCAGCCGGGGATGACCCAGTTGCTCTTGATTTGGGTAGCATGGGAAAGGGCCAGGCATGGGTCAATGGTCACCACATAGGAAGATACTGGACAATGGTTTCTAAAAAAGATGGATGCGGAAGTTGTGATTATCGTGGAGCCTACAGTTCTGGAAAGTGTAGAACAAATTGTGGCAATCCTACTCAAACCTGGTAAACTTTTCCAGACATGCTTGTGTATCAGTTTGTGTGTGTGCATGATGGTGCTATGGTTGCTTCCCCTGTATAAATTATTTACCATGTTTCGCATCTACAATTTGACAATAGCAATGAAAAATCATGGTTTTAATGTCATGAGCTGTTATTGGTTTATGTCCAGGTATCATGTCCCTCGGGCATGGTTAGAAGCATCAAATAATCTACTTGTCGTGTTTGAGGAAACAGGAGGGAATCCATTTGAGATTTCGGTTAAGTTACGTTCAGCAAAAGTGATTTGTGCTCAAGTGTCAGAGTCCCATTATCCACCTCTCAGAAAGTGGTCCCAGGCAGATTTAACTGGTTGGAATAAATCACGCAATGATATGACACCAGAAATGCACTTGAAGTGTCAAGATGGGCATATAATGTCCTCAATAGAATTTGCTAGCTATGGAACGCCTAAAGGTAGCTGCCAGAAGTTTTCTAGGGGCAACTGCCATGCCTCCAATTCTTCTTCTGTGGTCACTGAGGTAAACATACCAACACAACCCAATCTTTTTCATTATAAATGTCAAACTCTTCTGGTTCTGAGAACATTTATTGAAAAACACAAGCACATGACAGCTACTTTATGGTAGATATTTCTATTCAAGGTATAAAATTGGATTTTTCAAACTTTGACATGAATGTTATGCATCTAGTTGACTGTTAACCCTGAGAGGTGTGACTGTTAGGCCCAGAGTTTGCTCTCCAGAAGTTACGAGTTCAAGTTCCACATCAGTCAAGACCACTAAAGGTTTTAACTAGTCGTTAACTTCAAGATCCGTAGAATTAGTCGAAATGCGTGTAAACGGATCTGAACACACGTATTCAAAAAAAAAATCTAGTTGACTATTGTCCTTGAGTGGCATAAAACTCGAAATTCATATTGAGGAGTTTAAACAGTTCAAAAGGAGGACACAATGAGTGCCAACACTCGAACAACATATATTTCACTCTCCATTGATTTATTTGGTTGAAGTTCACTTTCCTGTTCTTCTTTGTGGGAACAACATAATTTTTTTCCTTGTATAAATAAATTAAATTTCTTAGATTGGTATTTTGCCAGTATTCATAAGCGGGGGAAATTTTCAAACGTGCATGTAAAGCACTCGTCAATAAAGTCATTTTGAAAATTTAGAAAATCTCATACACCTATATCTTTCCATGAATTTCAGGCCAATAGATTTTCCAATTACAAGAAATAGGGTAACAATTTTCTTAAGAGCATGTGTTAAATGAACCCTTTATAAGAAACGCTCTTCATTGTATAGCTTAAGACGTGCAAGTAGTACCCTGCATGGACTCATTTTGATGACATTGTCTTTCTGGTGGTTTGTCCCTGCGATTTTATTTCTATTCCTTTCATGCAGGCTTGCCAGGGGAAAAATAGCTGTAATATCGCGATCTCGAATGCTGTGTTTGGAGATCCATGCCGTGGGGTTATTAAGACATTGGCCGTTGAGGCAAGATGCATCTCGTCATCAAATATTGGATACTCCCACTACTGAAGTCCCGAGCCTCTGGCATATTTGACAACCCAAAGCATCCGACCCGGAAGTCTGGCATTTGTAAGTTCTATCCTAACCTGCCTACATTTTCTGAGCGAGCTGACAGCAAGCTGCTCTGTGTCATGGCTACAGGCTTGTCATGCCAGAGCCCATGGTATACGATTCTCCACTTTCAGGTCCATCGTCTAAGGCTTGCATGGTGTCATTATATATGTAAATAAGCTATACAAAAAGTTAAATAATGTTTCAAAAATCCTGGTCTTGGACTGGGAATTAGAAATCTGGGGCTTATTTAATATCTTGATGGTTGGCGGACCCCACACATTAAAGGCGAACAAACATGGTCTAACTACAAGTTATAGCAAACCCTTGATTTTACAGTCTACAGAAGTAGTCCAGTTGATGGGTTTGATTCGGCAATGTGTTTGTCCGTATATGTTCGTGTTTAAATCCTCATTTTCGGAACGAAAGCAGATTGTTTGAAACTCGAAGGCTCTAAATAAAGTTGACTTGTTATGATATTAGGTATCTTCCTAGAGATATTTAGGCAAACAAACAAAGAGATAAAATAGGTATTGTGGAGTTGTCATTTAATTTCAAAGGAAATTAGAACATCAAAAACTCATCTTTAAGAAAAATTGCAATCCTCATTTAAAAAAAAAAAAAACGAAAATTACATGATAAGTAGTTTAGTTATTCTCTTACTGTAGTTTAATTAATTTTTTACCTTTTTCTATTAAAGAAAATTACAGTTTACATCTTTAATTAATACAATTTTTCAAATTTGAATAAAAAAACAAATTTACCCTTATAATATAACATAAACACCCACAAACTTCCATCTCTAATTTGTAAATCCTAACTCTAGCCTTAAATTCCAGAGTTTTTTCTATAGCATATTTCGAAAATCAAATGAAATTTTTTTTTCAAAGAGATTCTTATCAAATTTGATGGCATTTCACTGAGAATGAAGGATTAGTCCAAGAGGTGTATGGGGTTCTTGTACTCCTACTCTTTAGCAAAGAAAGATGTTCTTTTAAATAGTTTCAAAGGCTTGAAGGATCATATCAGAGGATTCAACTTAAGAGTGAAGAAATTTAAGATGTTTCCATATTGCAAGCTTGAAGGCGATGATACCTCTGTGGATTTCTTCCATGGTTCATGTGAAAAAAGGTTGCTAATGGGTAATGCCCATGATGGAGGTTTTGTGAAAAAATACAAAAAGAGAAGAGAGATTCTAGATTTGCTACTCTTCATTCATGTCATATATCAAGGGGTTCGCGTAGCGTCTCAGGCGGTTGGTCTGCCTCCTAGGAATTTGGGTTCAAAAAGACTGTGAGTATAGTCATAAAATTATTATTATTATAATTATTAGGAGTTCATCACTTAGCATTAAAATTACTAGAAAATCTAATGGTTAGTGAAAGTTTAGGCACATCATCTTTAGTGTACCTTATTTAAAGTAAATTTCATTGTTATTTAATTGATTTTTTTAAAAGACGTAAGGTAGATCTCTTTTTGTAAGGAAATTTATAACTTATCAATTCAAAACATAAACATTCCAAGGCCTGAATTTTACATTGCTTTTGTTTTGTATTTTTATATCTTCAATACCTAATGATGTAGTCTACAGCATAACTTTACACCTCAAAATATTAAATTCATAGTTAAATCCTAATATCATGAATATAAAATGAACAAAATAATTGGTAAAGAGTCTTTGATATTTTAGTTGAACCCTAACGGATAATCGTAAATTGGTTTAGATATTTTTTTTTTATGCAAGTTTTGTTTTTTTATATAAAAATATGATTAGAAAAATTTTAGGTTTTGGTAGTATGCATGAAAATAATTTTTTTATGTTTTTGAAATTAAGATTTTTTATTTACTTTATATATAAAAAATATTATTATTATTATTATTATATAAATATTGTTTTGAAGGTAATATCAACGTTGAATTGGTAGAAACAAGCGAGATAAAAGTTGAATGCATTGAAAAAAGAATTTAAAATCTAAAACCTTTTAAAACAACATTGAAAATATTGAAAATAACACAAATACATCATGAATATTTTTTAAAATATTAATAAATATTTTTAAAAAGAGTCAAATTTGAGTTATGATAGTTATTTCTCTTTACAATGTTTACAACAAAAAATCTTGTAAGAGATTTTGGATAGTAAGCTTTTTAATGAAGAAAGAATATTAGAAAATAGATTTATAAAATTAAAAAATGATTAATTCATCTTAAAGTATTAGGAATAAGGGCTTGAAAACACACTCATTAAGAAGAAAGGATAGGACTAGAAAACACATTATCAAATATACGAGGGCTCAAAAACTTGATCAAAAGAGAAAATAAATAATATTTGTGAGAAGAAGATACTGTTCAAAATGATATGGTTGTATTAAATGTCCTGTCTTTTGGTAAGACTAAACTTTTTTGATTTTTCAAAATAATTTTATTATAATAGATCACCTACCAAGTAAAAAATATGAGAATTTTCTCAATAATTAAAGCACAAAAATTTTAAAATCAATATTTAGTATGAAAATATAATCAAGACTCATGTAATAAGGCATGCACACAAATTCATATATAAAAGACTACATCACACTCATAGTTAGATCTTGGCATGAAATCAAATATATTAAATAAATATTTTAAAAATAATAATAATAATTAATGCATAAAATGATTTAAACTACATAAAAATAATTTAAAATAAAAACAAAAACAAATCAAAAACACAATATTAAATAAACACTACACACCACAAATAAACTTGAATAAAATAAGAGAGATATCAAGAAAAATGGATACATCTCTATTCAAAAAACAAAGGCAAGTAATAAGAAGAAGCACACAGTTGAAGTTAAAGCTAGCTCTCCTTCATCAAGAACAACATCCAAGCTTCCATCTACCGACTGATGCACGTTGTATTTAAACTCAGTAGACTAAAGAAGAGACCACCAACCATTCGTCCTTGCTATAAATTTTCAGATTCGAGTATTGAATTTATAATAATTATTAAAAATTTATATCATTAATTTCAAGTTATTAAATACATGTCTGAGAGTGCGACTACAGTTATTTTTTAAAATATTTTTCGTTTAGAAATGCATTAAAATTTTATTTTTTAAAAAAAATTATTTTTAACATCAGCATATTAAAATAATCTAAAAACACTAAAAAAAAATATCATTTTGATGTATTTTTAAATGAAAAACCCGATGAAACAGCCTCTAAATTTAATCAAGTGAAACATGAATCAAACTAAGTGCTTGTAAAATAAAAAATTAAATTAAAAATTTTTAAATTTTTTCATGAATATTTTCCGATGAAACAGCCTCTAAATTTAACCAGGTGAAACATGAATCGAACTAAGTGCTTGTTTGAAAGTGCAGTTGCGATTATTTTTTAAAGTACTTTTCATTTAAAAATACATCAAAATGATATTTTTAATTTTTAAAAAATTATTTTTAATATCAACACATCATAATAATCTAAAAATAATAAAAAATTTCATTTAAAATTTAAAAACAATTATTTTTTTACAAAAAATCACCAACAAACTTGACAGTAACAATTGGAAACATAGGAGTACATGAGTCATGTCCGTGACGCCACCGCATGCATTCGTTGTCAACATATCATAGATCACAACTTTTGAGGAATCAATATTCGTTGTGTCCTTGAAACTTGTATCATCAGCGGTGGTTGGGAGTCGTTTTAAAAAATATTTATAAAAAAGTTTTTTTTTTTTTTTCATTTTAAATTATTTTTTTTAATGTTTTTAAATCATTTGAATGTGCTGATATCAAATTGATTTAAAAAAAAATATTAATGTATTTCTAAATAAAAATTACTTTTAAAAACAACCACAACTATACTCCTAAACACAAACAGGACAGTATACATTCTTAGATAATCTTCGGCTCGTGCATCCTCACACCACAATTTCATCATTTTCGATAGAAAGTAGAGGAGAGAGCGGTACGTGGAGTTAAGACCACTCAGCGTGTGTATGTATATATATAATATTTATACATGTAAAAATTGATATAATAAAACAAATTAATATTCCTTGTTATAACAACAAAAACAAGGTACTAGTATATATGACTAATTTCAATTGAATGATATAATTAAACAAATTAAAAAAAACTATATAATTAAATCCAATTGAAGAACAAAATTGAAATAAATAAAATCTTGGGACTGAAATAAATAAAGACATTTAAAAAAATCTTATTGTGTAATATTTTTTAAAAATTAAATGAATAAAGATTGAAATAAAAAATAGAATATATGACAATTTCAATTGGAAAATCCAATTAGAAGCAATTATAACTTGCATACCAAAATAATTAAAATAACCAAAAGCAAATTAAAAATCAAAAGAATACGGACTAAATTGAAACCAATATTTATAACCAGTTTTAATTAAACAATATAATTACAACAAATCAAAAACTATGTTAAAAAAACTATAATAAAAGAAAAATTAAAACCCCAGGGACCAGAATAAAACTTTCACAAACCCCAAGGATTGAAGTATATTTCCGAGAAATAGGAGAGAGAAAAGAGAAAAAAAACTTAAACTTTTCCATTAGAGCTTCATCGGCCACCGTCATCGATCACACGTCACACCGGGAGGAAGAGGACATATCATTGCATTATGGGATACGGCGAAAGTCTTTATTTGACCACTAGAATGATGCACACGTGCCTCCGAATGGCACGTACATGTGAAACACTATAGACGCGCCTGCATTTTTTTTGAAAAGAAATAATAAAATAATAGACAATTACCGATACACCCTTGAACCGAGCAATAACTATGAAAAAACCATCATGGAAAATACAACAATACGCCTGGATCCGAGGGTTATTTTTTTATCTTTTTCGGGAGCTAATTTCATAGTTTTACAGTGCAAAGAATCCTAAAATACCATTCATATCTCCTAGAAATTTCTAAACAACACTCGATTCCGGGTGGTTTTTTTGTCATTTTAGAAGGTTATTTTTGTAGTTTTACTATGTAAGGAATTCAGAAATATCATTCATGCCCGCTAAAAAGTTCTAAAATACCCTCAGTCTTATGGGTTCAAAATTTTCAACCTTAGGATAAAATAGTAATTTCACTGTAATAATTCGCAGTTAACTGTATTTAGATGAACAAGAAAGAAATCCACAATAAAAGAGGCTCACGGTTTATATTTTAGTTAACACTAGTTAATTTCCCACACTACATTGCGGGATGGGCAAACAATTTTTATAATTATTAAGATTAAAATATAATATTTATACATGTAAAAATTGATATAATGATACAAATTAACATACTCTGTTATAACAATAACAACATTTAAGTATTAACATCTAAAATTATCACTACTATTACTACCAAACAATAAAAATTATTAAATTATTCTGAGAAAAAAACATAAAAAAAATTAACAAAAGAGTAAGTAAGAACAAAAACAAAAACTATTATTATTATTATTATTATTGAGTTAATAATGAAAAAAAATAAATGAAAGACTAAAAAAACCTAAAAAAATTAACAAAAAACTATACAAAAAAATAAAACAACTGATAAAACAAAAATAAAAACCATCACCTGAAAAAAAAATCATTTAACTTAAAAATAAATAAATAAAAAACTAAAAGAAATAACAAAGAGAAAAAAAGAAAGGAATATCAACTTTCAAATGATCATAAACATAAATTAAAATTTAAAAACTAAATTTTTCAAAAAAAAACATACTGTTTGATATAATGAAACATTTTAACACACCATATTATAAAAAAAATATTGAAGTCTTAACATCTAAAATTATCATTATTATTACTGTTAAAACAATGAAAAATATTAAATTACCTCAAGAAAAAAAACTCAAAAATATTAACAAAAGAGGAAGTAAGAAAAAATTCTAAAATTATTATTATTATTATTATTATTATTATTATTATTATTATTATTATTATTATTATTATTATTATTATTATTATTATTATTATTATTATAATAGAAAGAAAATATCAATCAAAAAAATAAAATAAATGATAAAAAAAATAGAAATTATCAGGTGAAAAAAAATCACTTAACTTGAAAATTAAAAAAAAAAGATTAAAATAAAAAAAATAAAAGTATTAAGGACTGAAATGAAAATCAAATATATTATCAATCTTAATGGGAAAAAAAAGTAAATGAAACACTAAAAAAATCCTAAAAACTTTAACAAAAGATCAATAAAAAAATAAAATAAATGATAAAATAGAAATAGAAATTATCTAGTGAAAAAAATTCACATGACTTGAAAAAAAAATAAAGGGATCAAAATAAAAAATTAAAAGTATTAAGGGCCGAAATGAAAATCAAATATATTATCAATTTCAATCAAAGAATAAAATTGGAAAAATCAAAATTTTTGTACCAAATATATTAAGGTATTTAAATCCAATCTAGAAATTAAAAGAAAGAGGACCAAAGTGAAACACAAATATATAATTAATTTCAATTGAAGGATCCAATTAAAATAAATCAAAACTTATATAGTAGAAATATGAATCATTCGAAAAATTAAAAGTGCAAAGACGAAAGTGAATAAAGCATAAAATCAAGGGTCTCTCCTATACTTTAGCTTGTAGGAGATAGAAAATGAAAAAGAACAAAGTTTAATGACCCACCATCATGAATCCCGTCACCCTTGTCCAAAACACGCTACACCATGAGTAAGACCACACGGCGGCACATCAAAAGAGACACTGGAAGCGTATGTTCACATGATGGATGACTCCGCATTTACCACCCGAAATGATCATGAGGTCGAACCCCGTCTGATGTGTATGTCCAACGGGCATGCAGATTTCGACAAATAATAAAAGAAAAGTAGTCAATTACCATAACACCCCTATAGAAAAATTTTCAATTTTGTCGTATTAAGGGTACTTTAGTAATTAGTTATTTTAAAAAAATAAGAAATCACCATGGTATCTCTCCTGGATAGAAATATGTTTTGTCTTTTCAAAAAATATGATATTCCCATGAAACTCCTTAGTGGTAAACCTGTTTTTGTTGTTTTTTAGGGGGTAAATACATTATTTTACTGTGTAAACAAATATAAAAAAAGTAATAAACTGATAAACCGACCGACCCAACCAAATTGAAAACCAAACCAACCTAAAAATATACTGTTACAATCTATAATATTTTTACTCATAGTAAATAGTGAAACACTTATCTCTATTAGTATTATTTATTTATTATCGCCTCTGGTGGTGAAGAATTTGTCCCCATTTTCTTTGCTCGTGAAGTCCCCAAACGTATTCCAATCTTTGATTTAAGCACCGCTAACCCAGCTCAAGTGCTGTCAGAAGTCCCCCCGTTGATGCATGCTTTAGATGACTGTTTATCTTTTGAGCTTCAGCAAGTAGTGGGCTAAATGATATAACGGGCTACTGGTACCATTTCTATTGATCTTTCGAGAAGTTTGGTTTCACTCTCCTCAAAATTCAATGGACTCTTTGTCACAAATAAATTGTAGTTTTCTTTTTTTTTAGTACAGATATTTGAGTCTGTTTACACGTATTTCAACTAATCTTATAAATCTCGATCATATAATCATTTAATGGTTTAATAATTATTATATTAATAATTACAATATTTGAATCCGAGACTACATGGGAATAAACCTCTTAGCCTCATTTTTTTACCACTAGCTACTTACTAGATGATTGTTAAATTGTTATTTTCTCAACCTTATAATCATTTACTGATTATTATATTAATAATCACATGACTCGAATATAAAATTACATGCGAGCAAACCTATTAGTTTTCTTGATCCGCAAAATATTGATGATCTGCTTAAAAAAAAAACTAATATTAGTACATAAAAGCAGCTTACATGGTCTTCATTTTATTTTATAGGGAATTTTATCTTGTTTTCCTATTTAAAGAATGTTTGACACTGTGTTTCAAAAGTATTGTTGAAAAAAAATATTTTTTTAAATTAAAAAAATTAGTGTTTTTATATGATTTTCATGTATTGATATCAAAAATAATTTTTTAAAAATTAAAAAATCATTATAATCTATTTATAAATGAAAAGTACTTTAAAAAAAATAAGTTTTGCTTTATTGTAAATAAATCTTCAAAATTAAGGATTGAAATGTTACAAGAAATTATAATTATAGACCTGGAAAAATCAAGAAGGAACTTGATTAAATAAATTTCTAAAATTATCCTAAAACAATATATATAATATTATTCAAGGTGTAAAGTGATTTTTATTTATTTATAGAGTTATTATCCTAACTTTTGATAATGTCCATTTGTATAATAGCCTAACACCCATATATTCTAAATTAATTATTATTTAATTGTTTTATTTTTAGTGAAATGATTAGATATCTTTTTGGTTTAGAAAATACTGATATATATAATCTTAACTTAATTCTTTTTCTTGGATTTTCATGACAATTTAATTTTTTTTCTAAAACATATCCCTTATTTATAATCTCATCTATAACAAATGCAATTAAATTCTAATTTAAAAAATTAATTTAGTAATTTTAGAAAGAATTAATCATAAAGTTTGGTCATGAATCTAACATATGCTAATAGAATTATTTAAAAATGTCAAAAACAAATGTCATATTACTATTCTTACATTATAGATTATTAATAACTAATGATAATTTTATTTTAAGTTATAAATTCAAGTAAACTATTATTCATAAAAGGTGTTACAATTTAATGTACCCTAGGCTTTAAAACTCGAGACAAACGGCATATAGTGTTTTAAATTGATATTTAATATAGTAAATGAATGTATCATTAATATGAATATGTTTTATTATACTATTTTGTTAATTGAAAAATGGAAGATGATATTTATGAACAATAAAATAAAATTTAAAAATATATTAATCGATTAATTTTGAAAGATTAAATTATTAAATCAATATTTCTTCTCAAACAAATATAGATTGATTAAATCATTAAATCAATACCCACCTATTTTTCTTTGGACTTTATTTTTTTTTATATTTGAGATTATTTTTTCTTGTGAAGAAAAAAAGAGTTTTTTTAAAACATACATCATACAAGCATATATTCTTATATCAAATATAAACTAAAATATTCTCTTTTGAAATATTATAAAAAAATAGGAAGAATTACTACTATATTAAAAACAAAAGTGAGCAAAATTTGTTTAAGAAAATCAAAGAGAAATGGTATTATTCTGAATTGAAAAATAATCAATTTAACTAATCAAAAAATATAAAAAACAGAGGAATTGAATGAAAATCTTGTGTGTGTGAGAGAGAAAGTAGATGATTATGTACATATGATATAGAGAGAGAGAGAGAGGGAGGGAGGGAGCGGAAATCATTTTTGTATCGGGGGGTGTTTGATAGTGTGGTGTAATATAAGGTTGTAAATAAATTGGTATTTTAGTATTTGATAAAGATAAAAAAAAGACAAAAGAAATTGGTGGATTTCACCTTAAGAAATTGATGAATCGTTGTTTGTTGAAAATCATCAAAGAGCTGCTTTTCATTATGTCCCGACTTGCTTTTAATAGTTGCTTGTTGTGACGTGGTCCTAGCTTGGTAAAAGTATTTCTATTTGGTTCACAATAAAGTGAAAGAAAAAGTTTTTATTTTTAATAGTTGCCACCTATTTTGGTTTCTTATCAAGTGAATGAATACAATTTTTTTATGATTTTTACTTTTGAAAAAGCATGGAAGTCAAGAAAATACTAGCAAGACTTTAATTTTTTTATATATATAATTTAATTATTTTATGTTCTTTCATTTTGATGCATCTGTAGTTATTGAATATATACAACTTATATTGTTGGCTTTTTCTTTACCAGATATTGTAGTTCGTGAATAGTCAGGGATTGCAGAAATCTTCACGTATAGATCTTGTTCGTGATTACATTGCAAATAGTTTATTGGGAGAATAAAAAGAAATGTTTAATTTACTTGAATTATTAATTACATTATGAAATTATAATTATTAATACAATATTTAAATATACATGCATAAATATATACATGTGCGCCCGCGTGCGTGCATGTTTATGCCCTTTAAAGTAATTTCATAAGTTGACAGCAATATGAAAAATTTAGTAACCAAACACATGAAAAGATTTTTTATTAACCTAAAATTTAACCATAGTTTTAACCAAACACTTCAATAATTATTATGAACTGCAATTAAAAATGTTTTTTATGAAACTATTTTTTTAAACCTTAACCACAAAAATAATCGCAATACCAAACACTCCCCTAGCCAACTACTTGAGCTTATGAGTATTTGGGCTTGGATACTTTACTCCAAACTTCTAGGCTTTCAAGTTATTCATCATTTTCTTATTTTAAAAAGGCTTATGATGGATGATTTTAAATGGTTGAAATCCCATTGGAAAGTTAGATTTTTCACTTTTAGGCATAAAAAAGTAATTTTTAACCTATTTTCATGCGTAAACACTTGTGAAATACTCTTAAAACCTAAAGAAACTCATTCACAACCTTAGAATAAAAAAAAAAATTCAGTTAAAAACAACCCAAAAACCAAAAACTTTTCAATCCCTAATCTATTTTTTCTTGTAATATAAAGGTAAAAAAAAACTCACTATTATTGAACTCCTTTCATCGAATGAAATCTTTTAACACAAAACTTGGTTCTTTTAAATGAATTGTTACCAAACATTTTCTTTTTGTTCCACCGTTTTAGCTACTTTTTCTTTGCTCTGTTAGACCCAAAAAATAAGAATATAAACAAAATAAACTTGCAGATCAAACTAAAAATTATCATGAATTGGGGATTATCCATTCATTTTTTATGTTTTTTTACATTTTAGTTCTTTATCTTTAATTCATAATTTCAAATTTACTCCCATCTAGCTATGCTATAAAAGGATTCAATTGAAAAAAAATAGTTTGAGGTAAAAAAAAAGTAAGTGAGAGTTAATAAAAATAGTTGGGAGGTGCTTCACTATTCTTGTAAATAATAAAATATTATATATATATATATAAAAAAAAACTTTAGTTATGTTAGTATAGTTTCTCTAAATTTGACATTTCAGTTTAATTTGGTATTTCTATCATAATTTCGTACTTCATCTCATCTCATCTACTTAGGCTATAAAAAGATTTAATTAATTTCTATGATAATTCACTTTTCTTTTCTTTTCTTTATCATTTTACATCTTACATCTTTATCACTATTTTTTTTCTTATCTTCATTTTTTATAATATTTTTTAGTTTTTTATTTTTACATTTTTTTTTAAATATTGTTTTTATTTATTTTTTATTTTTTAAACTTGGTGTATTTATTACTCTACACTTGACCTATTTATACCATTCTTTTAGTTATTATTTTCATTCTTTTGTAACTTATTTTAGTTTTTTTTTATACTTTTTTATGATAAAAATTATACAAATATTAAGAAAATAATGTTTCAATATGGAAATTACAATATTACCTTATTCTCCTATTATACAAATCTTACATGTTTTTATTAACACATATAATCTTTATTATATTTCATAATATGTAAGCATTGATTTTTTTTCTGCCTCTCAAAGAAAAATTAATAACAATCACATATTAAATCATTTATGTTAGACGCATTAATATTTTTTTTACGTTTTTTAGCACAACAATTTTTAATTTATTTAATTAAATATATATATATATATATATATATATATAGGCATGTTAATTTATAATTATATTATTTCTCATAAAAAAACCCATTTAAAAAGCAAATCACGGTTCAAATAAACCGGTAACGATAGGAGTTTGCCGATAAAAGATTGTGGGGACGTCGAGGACTCTGGAAAAACTGGTCCTCCACCGTTTCATCACACTGCCAAAACCTAGAGCAGGAATATCCACGTGGAAGCATCTCACAAGGACACGTCAATGTGAAGGGAGAACCCTGGAAAAAAAAAAAAAAAAAGTCTCTTTCCAATAATTTATTGAAGAAACTAAACACGTCCCTTTTATACACGGATCATAACAAGCATCGCAGAGAACGAGTGATGGACGCCAAAGATAATGATATGTCCGATATACGATAATAATATAAATTATATTATAAAATTTTATTTAATAATTTAAATTTTTAAATGAGATGAATTTTTAATATGATATTTAAGTTTTGTTGATTTAGTAGATATAGGTTCGAATCTCATCATTTTTATTTTATTTCATAAAAATTAAGTACAACATAATATGGGTCGGTGCAAGTTTTAAACTTAAAAAACTTTCACTTGAGTGCGTGTATTAAAGAATAATATAAATCATATTCTGGAATCTCACTTAATAACTTAAACTTTTAAATGAGATTATTTTTTAATATGATATTAGAGTTTTGTTGACTCAATGGACATATGTTCGAATCTCATCATTTTCATTATATTTCATAAAAATTAAGCACAAGGTAATATGAGTTGGAGCAAGTTTCAAGTTTAAAAAACTTTTACTTGAAGGAGTGTATTAAATAATAATATAAATCATATTCTGGGATCTCACTTAATAACTTCAACTTTTAAGTGAGATAATTCTTTGATATAGTATCAGAGATTTATTGACCTAACGACTATGAGTTCGAATCTCACCACCTCCATTATATTTAATAAGAATCAAGCACAAGATTATATGGGTCGATGCAAGTTTTAAACTGAAAAAGCTTTCACTTTAAGGAGGTATATTAAAAAATAATATAAATCATATTCTGAAATTTCACTTAATAACTTAAGCTTTCAAGTGAGATGATTCTTTAATAAAGTATTAAAGCCTTATTGACCCAACGGCCATGAATTCGAATCTCACCACCTCTATTCTATTTGATAAGAATCGAGCACAAGATAATATATACGTATGCATATTTTAAACTAAATAATTTTTATTCGAGAGAATATATTAAATAATTATATTACAAAGTTTCATCTAATAAATCGACTTGTCATATGGAATCATAAAATTATAAATAAATGCATGGAGTTCCTGTGTATAACTTGGAAAGGTACTTGTGTGAGAAAGGTTTCATCGATATTTAAGACAGCTAGGAGATAAAGTTTGGTTGACTGTGGTGGCTACAAGCTGGGATGATGCTTCTGCTGCCACATACTTGTGCATCAGGCTGAGATATAGACGAAGAGATGCCATCACATGCTAAGCAAAGCCTCCATTTAATAATTGATCTGCTGCGTGAACTGCTGTTGCCTGATATGCCAAACACTCACGTTACAGGCTCGGGATATGGAAATATGTAGAAAATGAAACCAGAACCAGATGCTGAGAATGGAGACAGGCTCGGGATATGGAAATATGGAGAAAATCAAGCCAGAACCAGATGCTGAGAATGGAGATATCTCGCCATTTTAGGCTTTTTATTAATAATTAGAATTTTATTTTAAAATAACCAGGGGCTGATTGGGATTGGGAGTATAGTTAAGGTTGTTTTTGAAGTTCTTTTCATTTAAAATTGTATTAAAATGATATATTTTTTTATTTTTTAAACAAATTATTTTTTATATTAGCACATCAAAATAATTTAAAATATTAAAAAAATAAATAATTTAAAATAAAAAATAAAAATAAAATAAAATTTTTTTATAAACACTTTTGATAAGCACTCACAAACATCCTTTTATATTAAAATATATCAAGGTTGCTGAAATATTTAATCATTTCTAATTAAGATGCATGAATTTTGTTAGGTTGGATACGGCTTGTTTAGAAATATGATTGAAATTGTTTTTAAAAATATTTTTTTGTTAAAAATTATATTAAAATATTTTTTTTATTTTTTAAAAATTACTTTTGATATCAGCACATGAAAATGATATAAAGATACAAAGAAAACTTTTAATTTAAAATAAAAAAAATAAAAAAATTTAATTGTTTCAAAAATATTTTAGAAATACAGTATTAAAATAGAAAGATTCATCGAGAACAAGGGCAATTTCAAAAGAAATAATATTTGATGTGCTTGGTTTGGATGTAAAAAATAAATGGAATTGTATATTAAAGAAAAAGAATTATTTGACGAATAAATGTGCACAATTAAAAATATAAAATTATATTTTGAAATATATAATGATATTTTGAAGTAAATAAATATACACAATCTACATCGATCTTGGTACATTTTTTACATATATGTAAATATTTTTACCACCTTATAAAACATTAAGCTAGTTATATATATGTCAATTTATAAGATTGAGTGGTGGGTGTAATATCAATATTATGAATCCTTGAATTATGTGTAGAATGAAATTAAATTAAAGACAATATTTATGTTTTAGTTTTTTTTCATGTGAAAATAAAAATTATAAACATATTCATGTGCTATATATATATATATATATTCAAAATTTGTAATATTTTTTAGTTGATTCAAGACTCATTTTTTCTATTTAGTATAAAACTTTTTTATTACTTTTGTAATTTTATTTAAGACTTTTTTTTTTCTAATATAAATATATTTATTGAACTATATTTCAGAATATTACTTAAAAAAATCATCAATAAAATTAAAAATTAAAGTTTTTTTATAATTTATTTAAAAAAAATTATGTTCTTATTTTTAATAAAAAAGATATATGTAATTGTTTTTTTTCAATTTACAAGGTATTTGATGGTGTAATAATGATTATTTTTTAAAATTTTATTTTTGATAATTAAAATGCTAAAAAATAATTTTAATAAAAAATAAATAGATTTAATCAAAATTCTAAATGATCGCAAGTAGGACCCGCTGTTTGGGCTCGTTCTCTCTTCCTTTGATTACAGATATTCTTGTCAAAATGACTAGAACGATATCGCAAGTACGAATTCTTGTCAAACTTTCAGAGATTATTCTTTTGGGGTCATCGAAGTCAAATAAAGACAAGGAAGCTATTTTTTTCATTTTTAATTAATAATAATTGTTTTTTTAAGTATTTTTATTTAAGAATTTATTTTTATTTTTTAACATTTATTTTTTATATCAATCCGATATAAATAATAATTAAAAAAATAAAAAAAAAATATTTTAGTTTTACAAAAACAAACATATTAATTATTATTGGAAACTAAGAACATATCTATGAGCACCCAAATTGATAAAATAGTATTTTAAATTTTATACACACACACTTGATCAGAAAAAATATATTTTAAGAGTCAATTGTGCTGAAATAAATAAGGGTGTTATTTAAAAAAAAATGTTATTTTTTTTACATAATTGCATTTAATTTATTTATTTTTTTACAAAAACAAACATATTAATTATTATTGGAAACTAAGAACATATCTATGAACATCCAAATTGATTAAATAGTATTTTAAATAATATAAATATTTTTTTTACTATGCATGCTTGAATAGAAAAATGTTTTGATAATATATAATATTTTTTTACAAAAACAAACATATTAATTAAAATGCCTCTCCGAGATTTTAATGTGATAATGTTAAAAATAAAATTTTTAATACATTTTTAATTGAAAAACACCTTAAAAAAAAATCACTGTACCACATTACTAAATCAGCACGTTATATTCAATCACGATAAATAAGTGAGTTTTTATTATTTAATTTATAATTATCAATATTCAATTATTGAGAAATTCAGTTATAGCAAACACTAATGCACTTTGAATGGTAATCTTAAATAATTTTTTTTTATTTTTTAATGGTGTTTGGGAATGTGCTTGTGGTTGTTTTTCAAAGTGTTTTTTGTGTAGAAATATATCAAAATAATATTTTTTATTTTTTAAAAATTATTTTTGACATCAACACATCAAAATAATCTAAAAACACAAAAAAAATCATTTAAAATAAAAAAAAATTGAATTTAAATGAAATGTGGTTAGAACCGCTCATAGAGGCTAAATGAAAATGATAGTTAAGATCCAGACTGATTTGCTGGAATTTGGTTGTGGAAAAGACAAAAAAAATTAGTTATGTCACTTTTTATATGTAAAATGATTTTACTAATTAATCTAAGCATATACATTTTAAAAATATTTTAAAAAAAAATTATTTTTATTTTAAATTATTTTTTGAATGATTTTAGATTATTTTTATATATTGATATCAAAATTAATTTTTTAAAAATAAAAATATATAATTTAATATATTTCTAAATAAAAAAACTTTTAAAAATAACATAAAAAACACTTTCAAATAAACACTTAAATATTTCACAAGCAAAAAACATAATTGCATTTGTTTTTATATTTCAAAGTTTTTGTTAAAATAAATATTTATTTTTATTATTGTAATGCGTTGATGTTTTAAAAAATATATTATTTAATATATTTTCACGGAAAGTACTTTTTTTTTTAATAAAGTAGTAGTAGTGTGTTATTTTGCGAGATGGAAACAACAGTTTTGCATTTATCATATGTATTAGAAGAGAAAAATACCACCTCCGTGTTTATGGAGGTTCAAACCTTGACACGGCCCTTAAAAATGGGAGGGGAATGATCGAAGAAATTGAAACACCATTTACAAGAGTGAGCGGAAAGCCACAAATACGAAGGAAACCTGACGAGGAAGGAAGCTAAGGCGGTAAGCTCGCATTCGGAAGCGGACAGCCATGGAAAATCATCGTCTCACATAGGTGTTAACTTCACTTCAACCTCTCTTTGTACAAGTGTCATCCTCCCTCTGTGTTTGGACCCCACTCCACACAATCCTCCCTCTCCCTCCTCCAATTCTAGCTCGCACAGTCACGCTTACATACAGTCCCCCCTTCGCTATAAGTCTCCATCCTCTCGAACACCACAGAATTTAAACAAAACAAAAAAAATCTGCATGACCCTTCTTCTCTTGAATCGAGAAAACAAGTATAAGAGACATTTTATAAACCAAGAAAGAAACCCTTTTGTTTTCTGGTGTGTGTTCAGTTTTCTGTACGTGAATCTGATATCGAAACCCTTTTGTTTTCTGGTGTGTATTCAGTTTTCTGTACGTGAATTTGATATGAAAGCCCTCTGCTTCCTCGTTGTCTATTGAATACTAGCGATATCACTGAACCGAGGTGAAAAAAAGGAAAGGAAAAAAAAACTCTTTTGTTATCATTGCCAAGAGAGCATATTTTGTGACTCTGCACCTGCTAAAATTGTAAGAAGAAGCAGAGGAAAGAGGAGGAGTAACGATGGCAGGAAATGAGTGGATAAATGGATACTTGGAGGCGATATTGGATAGTGGAGGCGGGGCAGGTGCAATTGAAGAACAAAAGCCAGCACCAAGCATGAATTTAAGAGAAACAGGGGATTTCAATCCAACGAAGTATTTTGTTGAAGAGGTTGTCACAGGAGTTGATGAGACTGATTTACATAGAACATGGATAAAAGTTGTTGCCACACGCAACACCAGGGAACGCAGCTCCAGGCTCGAAAACATGTGTTGGCGTATTTGGCACCTCACTCGCAAGAAGAAGCAGGTTACTCTCTTATATATGTGTACATGTGTTTGTGTATTCTGGAATGGGGTCACTGTCAAGAAGTCCTGGTCCTTGAAGAGACTCTATTGGCTCAGTTTTGCAGGTGTTTCTGTTAATATATTACTGTGTGTGCTTTGTACTTTTTCACTGTCTTTCGATGACATAATTCTGTCTGGTGAATTGGGTAACTTCTTGCAAAAAAGGGAAAGGATAAAAGAAAGACTGCAAAGTCTTGTGATTATAAATGAATTATTTTTTTATTGTTTCATCATGAATCTTTTATATATATATATATATATATATATATATATATATATATATATATATAATTTGTTGTTGTATATATTACATGTATTACTGTTTTTCGAAATTTGTTTAAGCATCATTTAAGCCTAATTTTGTTCTGTTTTTCATATATGAGACGGAATTTTCTGAAGGACTGCAGTGCAATCATGAGAGACAGGATTTTCCGGGTTATTAAGAGACCATGGTGTATGGATATTTATAAAAGATAAAGTTGTACAATAAAATTATGTACATGATCAATGTACTCAAGTATGGGAGGATTGGATCAATAGTGTGTGCGTATGCATGTCCTAGTGTGTGTTCTTGAATGCTTGACCGTGTTATGATTCTATTTTTGTTAAACGCAGTCGTATTTTGATTAAACAGCTTCATGTTACGTGGTTCCCTTTTTAGATCAACTTAACAGTCTGGGATTGATGTCATTTGTGTTTTAATATGAAAAAAATGTTAAAAGGCTAAAACGTCATGCTTATGATGTGAATAGCTGGAGTGGGAGGAACTGCAGCGGTCGGCAAATCGAAGATGGGAACGGGAACTGGGACGCCGGGATGCAACCGAAGACATGTCGGAGGACTTGTCGGAAGGAGAGAAAGGAGATGGTTTGGGGGAGCTGGTACAAAGCGAAACACCAAGGAAAAGGTTTCAGAGAAACCTTTCCAACTTGGAAGTGTGGTCGGATGATAAAAAAGAAAAGAAACTCTATATTGTCCTTATCAGGTATGGTGCTTTCTGGCTCATTAGTCAAGTCAGAGTCTATGAATTTAAGATATATACCGCACAAGAATTCTATTTATTTGTTTTCATTCAACTCTTCAAAAAGTAGAAACTTATTGTTACAGTGCATTGAAATATAATTTTAGGAATGATAACTTCTGTTATCACTAGAAATTAGTACCCAGACTGAATGTGTTCTTTCTATTTGATGGTCTGCCAAGATACAGGAGAGATGGAGGAATGGGAATTCCTTAAAAGGGTTCGCTTGCTGTTCTTTGAGTATTTTTTTTTTTACATGCAGAGCTGCTTGCTATTTCTCTGTTCATAATTTCTTAAGTCTACCTCCATTCATGCTGAAAAACCAATAAGACTCTATTTCTTCATTTCTTTGACTGGCCAATGTAGTTCATTGTTGTGTCATCTTTATGAACAGCTTACATGGTTTGGTCCGAGGAGACAACATGGAGCTTGGTCGAGATTCTGACACTGGTGGACAGGTAAGTGCTGCATTTTTATACATATGAAATATAATCTTAGAGTTTCTTTCCATAGCATTGTAACTTGCACTTTTATAAATAATATCTCAGGTCAAATATGTTGTGGAACTTGCTCGTGCACTTGCTAGGATGCCTGGGGTGTACAGGGTAGATCTTTTTACACGCCAGATCTCCTCCGCTGAAGTTGACTGGAGTTATGGGGAGCCAACAGAGATGCTAACAGCAGGTCCTGAAGATGATGGTGGCAATGAGGTGGGAGAGAGCAGTGGAGCATATATTGTCAGAATCCCCTTTGGTCCCCGTGATAAGTATATCCGAAAAGAACTACTTTGGCCTTATATTCAAGAATTTGTAGACGGAGCTCTTAGTCACATTCTTAATATGTCAAAAGCTTTGGGTGAACAAATTGGAGGGGGGCAGCCTGTGTGGCCATATGTTATTCATGGCCATTATGCTGATGCTGGTGATAGTGCTGCTCTATTATCAGGTGCTTTGAATGTTCCTATGGTTTTAACAGGACACTCACTCGGGCGAAACAAGTTGGAGCAGCTTCTTAAGCAGGGACGACAATCAAAAGAGGATATCAATTCAACATATAAAATAATGAGGAGGATAGAAGGAGAAGAGCTTTCACTTGATGCTGCCGAACTTGTAATCACAAGTACCAGACAAGAGATTGATGAGCAATGGGGACTTTATGATGGGTTCGACGTCAAGCTTGAAAGAGTCTTGCGTGCTCGTGCTAGACGTGGGGTCAATTGCCATGGCCGTTACATGCCAAGGATGGTGGTAAGGAAGTGTTTCTAGTATTTTTTTTTCCAGTTTTCTTTTTGACATTTTATAACTAAACGGTAAGCTCATGCCTCATCACTTGTCTATGAGTTAAGAGAAAATCGAAATAAGAGGAAGTAAGATTGAAATTCTACAAAATTGTACTTTGATATATTTTCCTGCTTCCCTGTATGAAACACACTTCATTTCAATTCACGGTAACAGACATAATTTCAAGGCACCACTCTTACAGCTTAAGCAATGTCAATATTATTTAGTTCCCTACATCATTTAGCTTAGCTTTCAATTACCCTATTCCTAAAAGTAAATAAATATAGCCTTAATTCATAACGAATGATTCTTTTGTACATCCTAAGAAAATACTGACGCAGAATCTCATTTCAGGTTATTCCACCTGGCATGGACTTTAGCAGTGTTGTGGTTCAAGAAGAAGCTCCTGAGGTCGATGGGGAACTTGCAACACTCATTAGCAACGTTGATGGTTCTTCCCCGAAAGCAATTCCAGCAATATGGTCTGAAGTGAGTGTCACCTTAGTCTTTTCCTTGTTTCATACGATTATGAATTACCGATTGTTGCCTCATGGCTAACATCCTCTGGCAGGTCATGCGGTTCCTTACAAACCCCCATAAACCGATGATTTTGGCCTTATCAAGGCCTGATCCAAAGAAGAATATTACAACTCTTTTGAAAGCCTTTGGAGAGTGTCGTCCATTAAGAGAGCTTGCCAATCTTGTAAGAGCTTTATGTGTTAAATTACTTTTAGATACTAAATTTGTTTGTTCCATGACATAATAGCACTCGAGAATCAATATGTCCTCATGCAGACACTGATTATGGGAAACAGAGATGATATAGATGAGATGACTGGTGGAAATGCAAGTGTGCTGTCGACAGTGTTGAAGATGATTGACAAGTATGATCTTTATGGATTGGTGGCCTATCCAAAGCATCACAAGCAAGCTGATGTTCCAGAAATATATCGCCTTGCTGCAAAAACAAAGGTTTGTTGACAATATTTAAAAGAGTACATCTGTTTGGTTCTTGCATGATTATTGGCTAAGAAATTGCGTACATGGCAGGGCGTTTTCATAAATCCAGCATTGGTAGAGCCTTTTGGACTTACATTGATCGAGGTTGGTTCCAGTTGCTTTCATCACTTACCTTTCTTTCATCGAGGAATGTAATTTGATTGGCTATTGTTTGAAATGATACAGGCAGCAGCTCATGGGCTTCCGATGGTGGCTACTAAAAATGGTGGACCAGTTGACATCCATAGGGTAAAATATGGCCTCCATTCCATATCATACAATAAAAATTTCTCTTCTATTCCATGTCACAAGAGCTAGAGTTAATGGACAAAACAATCTAAAATTGACAAGTACCAATTAGTTGGGAATTCTGTATGGATATTTAAATTTCTTTTCCTCTTCACCTGTTTCCTCAGCTGTTAAGTAGATGCAAATCATGTTATAGTAACATGATTATGGACAATGTGTTTTTGTCTCTTACTTCTTGTTTTGGTTGGTAGGCACTGAACAATGGTCTGCTTGTTGATCCTCATGACCAGCAAGCTATTGCTGATGCATTGCTTAAGTTGGTGTCAGAAAAGAACCTGTGGTCTGACTGTAGAAACAATGGCTGGAAGAATATACATCTATTCTCATGGCCTGAACACTGTCGGACTTACTTGACCAGGGTAGCAGCTTGCCGGATGAGGCACCCACAATGGCAAACTGATACCCCAGAGGATGAGATAGCTACAGAAGAGTCGTCTCTCAATGATTCGCTCAAGGATGTGCAGGATATGTCCCTTAGATTGTCCATTGATGGAGACAAACCTTCACTAAATGGATCTCTTGACTATTCAGCTGCAGCTGCTGGGAACCCTACAGTGTCAGATCAAGTACAACGGGTCCTAAACAAGATAAAGAAACCAGAACCTAGACCAGTAGTTTGTGAAGGTGGAAAGCACGAGGTTGCTGTTAGCAAGCACCCAATGCTAAGGCGGCGGCGCAGATTGATTGTTATAGCTCTAGACTGCTATGATAGCAATGGGGTTCCTGAAAAGAAAATGATTCAGGTTGTGCAAGATATAATTAAAGTTGTTCGGTCGGACTCACTATTTGCGAAAGTGGCAGGGTTTGCTCTATCAACAGCTATGTCATTAACAGAAACAACAGAGTTCTTAACATCATCAAAGATTCATGTAAAAGAATTTGACGCATTGATTTGTAGTAGTGGGGGTGAAGTATATTACCCTGGTACTTATACTGACGAAGACGGGAAGCTTGCTCGAGATCCAGATTATGCAGCACATATTGACTATCGCTGGGGCTGTGATGGCCTAACAAAAACCATTTGGAAGCTGATGAATACAACTGAAGGTGGGAAACAATCTGACGAGTCTTCCAGCCCCATCGAGAAAGATAAAAAATCGAGCAATGCCTATTGCATTGCATACCATGTAAAGGATCGCAGTAAGGTGATTACAATATTTAATGCTACTGTTGAAAGTTTAAGAAGCAGTTTCTTATTATTATTCTTTCAACATGTAGGTGTATTTTCATACTGGTTTGTTTTTGCAGGTCAAGAGAGTGGATGATTTGAGACAGAAGCTTAGGATGCGGGGTCTCCGTTGCCATCTAATGTATTGCAGGAACTCGACAAGATTACAAATTATTCCTCTCCTTGCATCCCGTGCACAAGCACTCAGGTACTGTCACATAGTAAAACCTCAAGAACACAATGATAGTCATTCTGAGTACTTCCTTTAAGATATCATTTTGATGAACAATTGAGAATTCTCACAATATTTGCATCAACTAATTGACCCTTGAATCGACCTTGTAGCACATGTACATGTTTTTTTCTTATGGAATGCATTAATTTCTGCAACTCTGTGTGATTATTAGGTACCTTTTCGTTCGTTGGAGATTGAATGTTGCAGATATGTTTGTGATTCTTGGTGAAAATGGAGATACCGATTACGAGGGAATGATATCTGGCGCTCATAAGACAATAATATTGAAAGACGTGGTGACAAAGGGTTCTGGAGACTTGCTAAGAACCACAGACCTAAGAGATGACATTGTTCCCAAGGACAGTCCCCTGATTGCTTATTTGAGTGGAAATGCAACGGCTAGTGATATTGCTGGTGTTCTGAAGCAAGTGTCAAAAGCTTCTGGTAGAATGTGAGATGGTACTGTTTGTATATTGGAGCAAATTTATCGTTGTATTCCTTTTACCCTCTTTTTTCTTAAGATCAAAACTCCCATCTCCTAGAGCATTTCTCTAGTTTTGTTTCTCAACACAAGAATGTAGGTAGATAACAACTCCTGCTGTTGCAAAATGCTCTCTTGTTATGTAGATAATTTGGTCTACACGGTTGGCCGACGAGTTATTATTGTTACATAATAATATAAAATATATTTTAATACCTCACTTAATAGTTTAAGTTTTTAGTTAGTTTTAATATGGTATCAAAATTTTGTTGACTCAACATTTACGAGTTTGAATCTCACCACCATTATTTTATTTGATAAAAATCAAGTACAAGATAATGTGAGCGTATTCAAGTTTTAAGGCCAAAATACTTTCACTTGAAGAGATCATTATAGAATAATATAAATCATATTTTGAGATCTTATTTAATAGTTTAAGGTTTTAGATAGTTAGTTCGTTAATAATTGTATTCTTGATAGGATTTCATATACATGTTATTATTCCTAAATTCTCTTCATTTTCCATGTAGAATAATCCACTAGCAATGCTTGCTAGAGAAATGTAGATAAGAAAAAACAAGATAACTATTTTCTAAATTGTTTTCGTGGTTAAATTTTTGTTATTGACTTATCAAAACCATGATTGTTAATTCTGTTCTATCCGGAATAGTAGGTATATTGCATTACAATTCAAAGAACAGAACAAACTGGAGTATATTATATCAAACTCAAAATTCCGGTCTATTTTAGAAATTTTGCTCAAATTCCTGCGAAAACATTCTGGTTTTGTTCTGCTTATTTCATTTCAGTCAAATAATATTTTTTAAAAAATAATAAATAGTTTTACAATATCAATCATATCTCTTAATCCAACTGTTAAATTGAGATAAAATTTTATGAGGAGTCTCTTGATATATTTATATATATTATGTTAAAATTTCATAGCAATAAGAGAATACAACTACTTTGCTAGATTGATGATTGCATTCTCGTAATGTTATATATATTCATAATTTTGTTTAGAAAAATCATTTTATTATGTTTTTTTAGACTATTTTTTTCTCAAAATAGTTTTATTACAAATTGAATTTTATAATTTACTTTGATTTGCTTTATTTAAGTTTATCATGATTTTATTACAAAGGTCGCACATTTGAAATGTTAACCTAGGTTGACCCGAGTTGATTCAATATATCGTTATTTCAATATTTTTTAAGATGTCAACTTAATTTTTTTAATTAAACTATATTTTTATTAATTTTTCATGTTATTTTTGAACTCATAAGGTCGGTCAAATTAAATCAATCCAGCTCTTATTTTTTTACTTATATCTTATATTTGAAATTTAAATCACATTATTCTAAATAAATTTATTTTTGGATTTCAACTCATTTTTTTTAATTAATATATATTTATATATAAACATAAATAATATAACTCTAAAACAAAATAATAAAATAATTGTATTTCTAAAATATTCTATTACAATTAAAAAGCAAATTACCACCCAACCACGATAGAATTAATAACCTTTGTCAAAACATGCGCGTAACAGCTACATTTGGGTGCCCTGCAATCACGTGATTTTAGCCTTATATGGGCCAGCAGCAGTCTACGGACGGTTACAAACTTCCAGCTTCGAAACCCAAAAGGTCCACACTCCAGACCCAATCGAAAGCTCACACACACACCCCTTCCCCTTCTCTTTCCCTCTTGACGTGGCATAACCCGTTAGCTAAACGAGAACGCCCTAACAAATCCGTAATTTTCATAAACAACAGGGTAAATCTCCAACTGACTGGAAACCCTACCCATGCTAACTTGCTTTTGGAGCGCTCACCCGCCCTACACAGAACCCAAACTTTGCACTCTCTAAAACCCTAGCCAGCAGCTAAGCTATCACAATCATGGGAGACCTCGATCGGCCGGTCCCGAAGCTACCGATACCGGGGAAGCGAAACATACTGATAACCAGTGCTTTGCCTTATGTCAATAACGTTCCTCATCTCGGCAACATCATCGGCTGTAAGTAATTTTGGATTTTGTGCTGTTTGATTAAGGAATGCAGTTGATTGTTCTGATTCCGATGCCGTTTTGGTTGCTAGGCGTGCTGAGTGCTGACGTGTTTGCTAGATACTGTCGTCTCCGAGGATACAATGCGATTTATATTTGTGGAACTGACGAGTACGGGACTGCGACTGAGACTAAAGCCATGGAGGAGAATTCTACCCCTAGACAAATTTGTGACAAGTAGTTTTTTTCTTCTTCTTTTATTTTTTATATGTATTGGCTGATTTTTTTATATTATTATTACAGTGAGTTTCAATTTGGTCGTGGATTTCTAGGTATCACGCGATTCATAGGGAGGTTTATAAATGGTTTAATATAAGTTTTGATGAATTTGGGCGGACGTCGAGTCCGCAGCAAACTGAAGTTTGTCAAGCAATTTTTAAGAAATTGTTAGATAATAATTGGCTTTCGGAGAATACAATGAAACAGGTATGGTCTTATGAGTGACGCCTTATTTCACTGGTATATTCATTTGTGTTATTGTGTGTGATGGTACCATGTCTAAACTTGAGCTATGTTTTGTTGTTTGAGTGGTTAATTGATTAATGTTTGTACACATTATCTTTATACAGCTGTACTGTGATACATGTGAAAAATTCTTGGCTGATCGGCTTGTGGAAGGTAATTGTCCTACAGAAGGATGTAATTATGACTCTGCACGAGGAGATCAGTGTGAAAATTGTGGAAAGCTTTTGAATCCAACCGAGTTAATAAATCCCAGGTGTAAGGTGAGAGATTGATTCACTCTCGTGTTTCTTTCTTTCATTTTTTTAGCAAAACCATTGTATAGAATATATATCACTTTATCTTAGTTTTTGGTTATTTTGGGCTGAAATGCATCGCATAACGAAGTGCTAGGGAAAATATCTAAAAGGACATATCACACTGTATTTTTTGGTTTGAGAAAAAGGACAAGGACTGTCTGATATTGGGATAACCTAACTGCTTCTCAGTAATCTTGCATATGAGTCCACTCTGGTATTCAAGGAAGGAATATTTTAGGCTGAAATATGGGGCTGGTTAATATTCCAGTGCTTCTTTCAGAGTCAAACATGTTTCACAACCCTCACTAGCTAAGAAGTAGCAAATAAGGGATCACAAAAGTTGTGCCTCTTCCACACATGTAGCAATAATTTTGCTAGACTCTGGTGATTTCATGTTGTATTTATGTAGATATTTTGATCTGATATGTGAACAGCAATGTAAGAATACACCAAGAATCCGTGATACGAATCACTTGTTTCTTGAGCTTCCTCTACTAAAGGATAAATTAGTAAGCTATATCGAGAGTATGTCAGTAGCTGGATCTTGGAGCCAAAACGCCATTCAAACAACAAACGCATGGCTTAAAGAAGGACTAAAACCACGGTGCATTACTAGGGATTTGAAGTGGGGTGTTCCAGTTCCACTTGATGAATTTAAGGACAAGGTTAGAAATCTTGCCTTAGTATCACTTTCCATTTTATCCCATTCGAAGTCTGTCAAAGACATGGGTTTTTTTAAAACCATGCTGAAATTTCTGCTGGTGACATTTCTTTCTTTTTTTTGTCATGGCTAATATGCAGATAAACATGATGTTATACTTTTATGTTGTAACTTCATATTGTGTTATTGGTAGGTGTTTTATGTTTGGTTTGATGCTCCTATTGGATATGTGTCCATTACTTCTTGCTACACTCGTGATTGGGAGAAGTGGTGGAAGAATCCTGATAATGTGGAGCTTTATCAATTTATGGGAAAAGACAATGTACCCTTCCACACTGTAAGTGTACTATCCTTCAGAATTATTGACCTGCTGATGGAAGTTATTATTATTTTAAAATTTGCATTTTAATCTTCTGTAATTTTCCATCTGTGTAATGAGATTTCCTTTTTGTTAGAAACCTCGTATGTCTCTGTGATTTTGGGCTCATTTGATGTGATTGTTATATTTTTTCTCTTATTTGTTTGGTTTTACCTGAAATATGATGGGCACATCTGTAATCTCAGAACTTTCCATTTATATTTGTACTTCCAATTTTTCTTTTTGGGTGGTAATTGTACTTTTATGTTGTGCAAGAAATTTGCTCTCATTATGTATGGTTTCACTTCTTCAAATGTGTATGCATTTCTCATTTCAGGTGATGTTTCCATCTACACTTATTGGAACTGGCGAAAATTGGACCATGATGAAGACAATAAGTGTAACCGAATACTTAAATTATGAAGCAGGTTTGTCAACCATGTATTATTGACATGATTTAGCCATTATGCAATGCTGGGTGAATTTTCATGCTTTCAAATGAAAACTGATAGGATAATCATCCTTTACTAAGATGCTGCCTTTTGCTTTTGACCATCTTGAGTTTTCTAAGTTAATTTAGTTGGGTAATGCAGGGAAGTTTTCCAAGAGTAAGGGTGTAGGAGTGTTTGGAAATGATGCAAAGGATACAAATATTCCTGTAGAAGTATGGAGATATTATCTGCTAACCAATAGGCCTGAGGTAATCCTCATGTTGCCAGCAATGCTTTCATTCTTCAGTTGAATATTTTACCGTGCAATAATAAAATGCTAATTTTGATGTGCTTGTCTTAATTAGGTGTCTGACACATTATTTACATGGTCTGATTTGCAAGCAAAACTTAACAATGAGTTGCTGAATAATTTGGGCAACTTTATTAATCGAGTTCTGAGCTTTCTTGCTAAACCTCCAGGTAGATCAGCTTTGTGAAAGTCCATATTCTGGTTTCTTAATATTTTGTTGTTCAGCTAAATTTAAGTCTCGAGGAATGCACTCAGAGACAATTTTATGTTGGTGGAAGAGGCAAATTGTAGAATTATATTGCCAATAGGAGGGATATTCATTTGTTTGATTTTAATTATCAATACTTGTCTACTTATCATTTGAGTTCGAAAATTTTCCCCTCTTTATCATACCTTTAAGAAGTGGCCTTTTGCTCTCTCCAAAGAACTGTCTCCTCAGGGTAATGGATATATTTGGACCACCATCGAGCAATTGTGTGTTTTTCCTTCATTTTCTTTTGTAAGTCCTTGAAAAAATAGCAGGATAGTTCATGGATTTTGTGTGAGGGTCATTTCTCCATCTAAGATGCTTAATACCCTTCTGGACTCAGTTTTCTAGAAGCATGCAAGCCAAAATAGGATTGGGAACACAAGTTAGTCCTAAACAAATTCTCTAGGCCCTCGAGGGATCATAAATTCTTGTAGTGTTTTTTGTATTTTATCACCCACCATTCACGTTTGATTCATTTTTCTGGTGTAACAAAGCACTGACATGGTATCCTGAGACCATAGTGTCTGACTATATTTTGATCTACAGGTTTGGGATATGGTTCTGTCATTCCAGATGCTCCAGGTGCAGACTCTCATCCCCTGACAAAGAAATTGGGTGAAGAAGTTGGTAAATATGTAGAGCAGTACCTGGAAGCCATGGAGAAGGTATCAGCCAATGATTGTTTTGCAGGATAGTTACATGTGACTAGCACCATTCTGACACCCATGTTTGAAATTTATAGGTTAAGTTAAAGCAAGGATTGAAAATTGCAATGAGTGTTTCTAGTGAGGGGAACGCCTATCTTCAAGTAAGCCTGGAATGGTTATGATTGTTTGGATTCAAAAGCTTAATTAGGTGTGTGTTTTATTACATCTCTGTTGTTTGGAGATGGCTATGAATTGATTTCTTTTCCATGTCCTTGTAGGAAAGCCAATTTTGGAAGCTTTACAAGGAAGACCAACCTTCTTGTTCCATAGTTATAAAGACTTCACTGGGTCTAGTATACCTTCTTGCATGTTTATTGGAACCTTTCATGCCATCTTTCTCTGTTGAGGTGACTTGGCTACCCTATTTGTCTATTAGCAGCACTTGTGTGAATTTCTTTCATTGTTTTCATGTGCTGAGACAGTTTTTTTTTTTGTTTTTTTCCTTTATTTTTTAAATTGGATACAAGGTCTTCAAGCAGCTTAATTTGCCTCTTGAACAAGCTTCACTTTGTGATGAGAAAGGTGATATGGATAGGGCAAAAAGGCCTTGGGACATCATACCTGCTGGACACAAGATTGGGACTCCAGAGCCCTTGTTCAAGGATCTGGTATAATTTGTTTTGCCCCGTATAGTTACTGGTGTTCATGTCTGAGTGGTTTTGATTTTGCGTGTGGTTGCTTGTGCTTTGATGTTGATGGGAATAGGGGTGAAGATGAAGCATGATGCTGACTTTTCTTTGTGCTTACTACTAATTTAAGTAATTTCATTTTCATACAGAAAGATGAAGAAGTGGAGGACTACAGGAGGAGATTTGCTGGAAGTCAGGCTGATAGACTTGAGCGGGAAGAAGCTGAAAAGGCAGCCAAGCTGGCTGAGCAACTGAAGAAGAAAGCTTCAGGTTGTATTTTGCATGCAGCCTTGTGCTCACCTGATTAGTTCTGATGGTTGATAATTTCAACTAAGGCATAGATGGTGGTAAAAAAAAATCTTAATAACTTGATTGCTTGCACCTGCCTGCAGTCTCTCATAAGTGGTATCAATTAAGAATAATTGTTGGAAAGTTTGTTTCCTTATTATTTACCAAAATTGATGAAACAGTTGGTGGGAGGAAGCAACAGGCCAAAAAACCTGCTCCTGAAGCCAAATCGAAGGGCAGTGCTGAACCAGAAATCTCCATCACAAGACTTGATATCCGTGTTGGCCTAATTAAGAAAGCTCAGAAGCATCCTGATGCTGATTCGTTATATGTAGAAGAAATCGATTTGGGTGAAGGAGATTGTAGAACGGTTGTTAGTGGACTTGTCAAATATATACCTCTTGAGGAGATGCAGGTATGTGTCTGCAACCGAAGATCCTAATAATTTGATGTACCTTTCATGTTCAGTAAATGCCATCCAGTCTGCTAGGCTGCTCATAACATCGATCATTTGGCAGAATCGTAAGGTCTGCGTCCTTTGCAACCTAAAGCCAGCATCCATGAGGGGCATCAAGTCACAGGCTATGGTTCTGGCCGCTTCCAATAGTGACCACACAAAGGTAAGTAAACTGACCTCTACCTTTTCATTGTCTTTGCATCTGTTACACTTTTTCTGAGGTCATATTTCCAAGTGTGAAGTCATCCAACATAACTAATGGATATTTAATATGAGCTATGGCACTTATGACAACAAAACAGCACCTGCATCTAATTGCAGAAATGTTTTTTTAATTGCTGGTCTAATTTTACCTATGCTGGTGGTATGGTAGGTCGAACTGGTTGATCCACCCCCATCTGCTGTTGTTGGAGAGAGAGTTACATTTCAAGGGTTTGAAGGTGAACCTGATGATGTCCTAAACCCTAAGAAGAAGGTCTGGGAGACATTACAGGTGGATCTGCAAACTAACAGTGACCTGGTAGCCTGCTACAAAGATATTCCGTTAACCACGTCTGCTGGTGTGTGCAAGGTTGCATCCATTAGTTGTGGTTCCATTAGGTAGACAGGTAGGTAAGTTTTTGACAGCAGAGAAATCGGAAGGCCCCATTTTTGACTCCTCGTTTCTGTTATCGTTTAATGTTACACCACGTTGGGTATAAAAATCACATCGCATCACAAGGAACAACTCTGCATTAAAAGGCTGTAGGAAGCATGAAAGGTATTTCATGTTTTTGTTGATTTGAGACTTTATTTTGTTTGGCAGTTTAATGCTATCTATTTGTTGTTGAACTTGAAAAACAAAATAATTGCAGACCAGGTCACTGGATGCTCATGGATGGGAATCACCATGGTGCTCGTAAACTGAAGTACCCCACCGCCCATGGGGTAGAATCATTTCTATGGAAAGGACTCGAGTGCATGGGGCAGGTTGTCTGAAAAGTTCTATATATGAAAATTCATACCCCACCTAGATGGAGAAAAAAAAAGTATTTTTGGCGGCGAAAATAATAATAACAATAACAAGGCAAGAAGAAAGGGCAACTACAAGTGCCCAAAAGTAGTTGGTACTATTTGTGTAAATCTCGTGACATGAATGGGAGGTGTAAATTATAAACTAAAATAAATAAATAAAAAGTGAAATAATTCACAAATAGATATATAAATAAAATTAGAATTCAGAAAATTACAAGAAATTTTCATGAATAATTCAGTTTAAAATACATATTATAATAATCACACCAGCAGAAAAATAATTATTATGATATGTACTGTAGGTTGAAAATGATTTATAAGATCCTAGTGTGAATAAAATTTTTTGTAACTGCAAGTGACCAAAAGTATTTTTGATGGTGAAAATAATAATTACTGTTATAATAATAACACGGCAAGAAGAAATTGTAACTGTAAGTGCCTAAAAATTAGTTGGTACGAGATATGTGTTTGGTTTTTTTATCTATATAGATTTGTTCATGTGATGTATTGTTTTTTTTTTTTTTGTCAAAAACTAATTGATTTTATACGTATTGTATTTTAATATTTTAATATTTAATTAGTAAAATTATAATTGATAAAATCTGTTAAAAACGGTTTTTTTCACCAAAAAATGATTGAATTTTGCTATTGTTAATTTTTTTTTGATAAAATCTGTTAGAAAAGTTGCTAAGATGAAATGATTTATTAGAAATTTGTTGTCACGGATACCATGGTTAAAAAAAAAACACAAAAAAAGAAACCCGGTAAAAAAAAAAACTGACTTGGACACCCCGGTTATAAAAAAATTAAAAAATATGAAAAAAGATCCCCGTTTATTAAAAGAACAAAAAAAGGGAAGTCAATCATAAAAAAAAAAATACAAGGGGAAAGCGCCTTTTTAAACAATAATGAGAAAAAAATTATTGTTTGCGTAAACTAACCCGTATACCCCCGTCATGGAAAAAAAAAAAGTGTAAGTGGGAAAACAAACAGGAAAGAAAAATGTTAAAAAAAAAGTGGATCTGGAGATTAGTCGTGGTGTGCGTAAGTTCTCACGGATACCTCGGTTAAAAAAACAAATAAAAAGCCTGGTTAAAAGAAAAAAAACATAAAACACATTTTCAAACAACGAAAATTAATGTTAAAAAACAAAAAAAGAAGCTTAATTATATAAAAAAAAATGCAAGGGGAAAGTATCTTTTTAAACAGTAATGAGAAGAAAAATCATGGTGCGTGTATATCAACTCGGGCACCCTAGTCATGAAAAAATATATATAAATGGAAAAAAAAACAGGGAAAAAAATGTTAAACAAATAGATGTAAATATTAGTCATGTTGCGCGTAAGCTGACACGGATACCCTGTTTAAAAAAAAACAAAAGGGAAGTCTGGAAAAAAAAACAGAAAAGACCTTTCTAAACAGTAATGAATAGTGAAATCATTGTTCATTACTGTTTTAAAAATATTTGTAGCTGGAGAGATTCAAACTCTCACTCCCGTGATTTGGCGCCTACACTTAACCATTCAGCCAAATAAATTTGTTGTTCATCCTAGCATTCAAATAATACTTATCTTAGTATATAGTGTTTACTATTTCAATCCACGGTGTATATGAGTCTGGGTTGACAATGAAAAATACTCATTATGTTTAACTTATAGCGAGCGAACTTGCCCGCGCGTTGTGCTGGGTTTCTATCTATATGGAAAAATAATTGATTTTATGCATGTTATATTTTATTATTTATTTTATATTAGCGCCTTAATATATATATATATATATATATATATATATTCAACATTTTTTGAAATTGCAATCTTCTATAAAACAATAACAAGGCAAGAAGAGAGGGCAACTACAAATGCCCAAAAGTAGTTGGTACTATATTTGTAAATCTTGTGAAATAAATGGGTAGCTGTAAATTATAAACTAAAATAAATAATAAGTGAAATAATTCACAAATAGATATATAAATAAAATAAGAATTCAGAAAATTACAAGAAAATTTCATAAATTATTCAGTTTAAAATATATATATATATATATATATATATATATATTATAACAATCACACCAGCAGAAAAATAATTATTATGAAATATATTGATGGTCGAAAATGATTTATTAGATCCAAGTGTAAATAAGAAAAATTGTAACTGAAAGTGACCAAAAGTATTTTTGATGGTGATAATAATAATAATAGTTATAATAATAACAGAGCAAGAAGAAATTGTACCTGTAAGTGCCTAAAAGTAGTTGGCATTCGTGTAAATTTTGGGAAATAAATGTAAACGTAAATTATAAATTAAATATATATAAAAAATAAAAGTGAAAGCATTCACAAAATATTTTAAATACAATGAGGATTCAGAAAATTTATATATAATATTCGAATGAAATATTTGAGATATTTTAATTTTTAATTTAGAATTAATTTGGGTTGATTTAAAATTAAAAAATAAATTAAAAGAGAAATAAAATAGATTGAGGGTGAAATTGAAAAGGTAGGATTTAATTATAAGAAGATAAGATGTGAGATAAAAAGAAATTAAAAGAAAATAGGGGTTTAAGTGCAAATAAGAGAAATTGAAGGTTATAAGTACTTCTCTTTTTTCTTATGTTCAGCAGAGTGAGTGGAAGGAAATGATAAATATTTTGACATTTTTCTTATCCAATTTAAGAAGAATATCAAAGTAAAAGAGAAATTAAGTGTTATCAAAACATTCAAACATAAAAAAAAAACACATATTTCAAGTATTATTGGAAGAAGAAATTGGAGAAAAAAATAGTATTTGGGCTGGCAGTAGCAAGAAGAAAAAGAGAAGAACAAATTGTGATTTCATAAGCAATTAGAATTTTAAACTTTCCTTGGTAAGTTGTTTCTTATATGCATATAGAACTTCTTGACTTTATTATTAAATTGCATGACTTTTTTTATGAGATTTGAGTTAGGTTTCTTGAAAAAACTTTTTGGAGGAAATGTAGAATTGTATGTAATTGATGAATATAACATAAAATGATAGCTAATTGGCAAGATAAATGAAAAGAAAGGGGGAGTCTCCTAGGAAAGGCCATGACTGGCCATTGAAAGCAGTAATTAGAAGGGAAATATTATGTATTTTACAAAATAATTATCGTATATATTATGTTGAATGTGAATGTGTAATGAATAGATTGAGCATGAAAAAAATAAGGAAAATCTTGTTTCCAATGCCAAGTTTTCATTCAAAAGTGTAAAAGGGGAATATGATATTAAACATCAGTTAACAAAATAGGTTGATTAGTCTATTGATTTTTAAAGAGAATTTGAGTGGGAAAGTAAGAGAATTAAAATCGGTTTTCTTCTTAGGAATTATAGTTCTGGTTGTTTACCATCTAAGAAAACTATTTCAATTTAATTTTGAATTTTAGAACTCCAGTTTTGGTTATCAAATGTGGCTTTGCATGGTAAACTCTACATGGCAGAAAGTCTGCAACATTTGTGATGAATTTTGTGAATATTAGGAGTAAACCTGAGTTCTTCTCCTTTCAAGAGAGTTGTAGCATTGTATTTTAGCTTACCATCAAGATCAACTTCATACAAAATAGAGTTTTATAGCTCTAGTTATAGTGAAAAATTTAGGCAGGGGTCAGAATGCGACCTATACTAACAGATTTGAGAGTTTAAAAAAGAAGAAGTAGGAGGTCGTGAAGTGATGAAGTTAGACTAGTTAAAGAAAAAGGAACAAGTTATGTTAAAAAATAAGTATTTATAATAATATTTTGATTGACAGATGTTATAAAATAAAAAGTAAAGAATAATGAATTTAAAAGCTTATTGGATTATTTTTGGTGTGGTTAGTATAAAGTGTATCATTGGCTTAAAATGATTTATGAGAATTTTCTATAATTGCAAGAGAAACCATGAAGTGTGGTGCAACAATAACAACAAGAAACCATGAGCAGAGCATCCACAACAATTAAGTAATTCATGCCCATGTTTTTTTATTTAATTTTCATAATAAAAATGTGTGAACTATGCTTAAAGCTTTGGTGAAAATTTGAAAAGATATGATTTATCAGCAAGAACATTTAAGGCATGTGTGCAAGAGAAGTCAAATTTTTGTGTAAAATTATTAGGTTATGGCAGTATCACCAAGATAGACTATATCATATGAACGAAACATGACAATGACTACCATTTATTTAGTGTATGTTAGCATCCCGGATAAAAGGATCGCAAAAAATGACTTGCATACATTTTATGTCGATTATTATAATTATGTATGATTGCATATCGTAGGTTTAATGAATTTAATACTATTTTTCCAAATTTTCTTTCTGGAATTATCTTGTATTTTCTCTTCAAGTCCATCATCTACATGTCAAGAATAAATCTGTTGTTTCTTAGCTTTTTGTATCTCGTAGTATTTTGTATAAATTAAATGTTGGTAAACTGATATGTATTATCACTATTTTTTAAAAGATAGGAATGTAAGAAAATTAACTCATTTTTTTGTTTTCTATAAATGTAACTAGATTTATCTTGACTGGTGCAAATTGTTGATTGTTGTTAAATGCATGGTTTATTTATTGCGGTTGTGATGAGGATGATATTTGTGGTTCTGTAGATCCAAGATGATAGGGTTGAGATTCCTTTTATATGAGATCCTAACATACATTAAAATGTATGGAAGCCATTATTAATGATCCCTATGTCCGAGATGCTAGCATACACTAAATGCATGTTATTCATCACCGTGTTTTGTATTTTGCAAAGTCTATATTGACAATAATGTTATAACCTAATAATTTTACACAAAAATATGACTTCCTTAACACACATGCCTTAAATATTTTTGCTGATAAATCATATCTTTTCAAATTTTCACCAAAGCTTTAAACATAATCCACCGGGGGTTGCCTTGACTTATTAAACTAAAATCAATGTTAGAATGAGGTACTAAGTGCTTGTCAAAAGATATTTCCATGAGAAATTGATGCTATTATTGTTAATTGTTAAACTCTTTTCTCTTTGTTTTTAGAACTTTCAACCAAAGTTATTGATACCGTTTCGTTTCGGCCGAAATGTTTCATTCTAGTCGAAAAAACGAGACAAAACGATGTCGTTTTCGTCTCGTTTTAAATACCGGTCCGTACCGGAAATACCGGCCGAAACACTCCAAAAATACCTCGGTTGTGCCATTTCGGTCCGGGAAAAATAAATTTCCCGCTGCTCGGCTGCTATTGGTCACATCTGATGTGACCATTCAATATATATATTCTCGCACTAGTGTGTGTGTGTGTGTGTGTGTGTGTGTGTGTGTGTGTATTGACAGTGCATATATATATAATATAATATATGAATATTATATATATTGGCAGTATATATATAATATAATATTATATATAAATATATACATTCGCACAGTACATGTGTGTGTGTGTGTGTGTGTGTGTGTGTGTGTGTGTGTGTGTATAGATAGATAGATAATATTGTTTATAAGATATATTGAAAATGCAAAAATAAAAATAATAAAAAATAAAAAATATATATTATAAAAAAATAAATTTGTTATCAATTTTGATTTTATAAAACATAAAACTATTTTTTTTTTGCTTTTTAAGTTTTTTCATATATATAATTAATTAATTATATATAAATAGTACAACCCCGAAACGGCACACCGAAACGCTCCGAAACCGAAACGTTTCGTACCAATAGAAAAAACGAAACAGCAACCGAAACAGTATTAACAATCTTGCTTTCAACCTTTAAAATATCATTATAGCTACCAAAAAAACATTAAATTCTCATTCATAAAATGATAAACTTTATTTCTAACCCGAAAACTACTTCTAGTTTAAGTATTAGTAATGTTTATCTTAAATCATTATAATGTGTAAAATAAAATTTCTTGAAATAACTTTTATTATGAATAAAATTCATAATACTTTGTGATTAATTAAAGTTAATTATCAAAATAAATTAAAATTATATTGTAATATTTACATAATTTTACTACTTTCATCAAGTCTATCATAATAAAATGATAAACTTTATTTCTAACTCGAAATCTACTTCTAGTTTAAGTATTAGTAATGTTTATCTTAAATCATTATAATGTGTAAAATAAAATTTCTTGAAATAACTTTTATTATGAATAAAATTCATAATATTTTGTGATTAATTAAAGTTAATTATCAAGATACATTAAAATTATATTGTAATATTTACATAATTTTACTACTTTCATCAAGTCTATCATACAACCTTTTTTACTTCATCTCCTTTATTTTATCAATCGAATTGCATTACTATAAAACTTTTATTCAATGTTCATAAAGATATCAATCATATTGGCGATTTAAAAAATAAAAAGTGATTTTATATATATATAAAACTAAGACAAACTTTAAATATATGTCGGTAATCTCAATTTTTGCACATAATATCAATTTTATTATTATAATATTTGAATTTCTTAATAAGGAGTTTTTGGTTAAAAACAAAAAAATTTAGTTTTTTTCTTAAAGAAAATCAGACCATTTTATTATAAAAACAAAAACTAAATTTATAGTTTGTTTTTATTTTTAAAATTTGTGAAAAAATGTAATAATGATGGAATCAATTATAAACAAGGTTCTAAATTTTTATTTTGTTTGTCAGAATGGACGGTAATTATTGCACCATTATGGAAAAAAAAAAGTGAAATAGATTTCACATCACTTAGAATCTCGAGTATTCTAGATTTTTCACTCAAATTCTAGCCGATATATTCTAGGTTTACTAATTTGTTTTGGATAAAAGTTTGACAAAACTAAAGTGTGATTTTGTTATTTAAAGATTATAGTAAAGAAAAAAATGGAATAAATTTCTTATCACTTAGGATCTCGAGTATTCTAGATTTCTCGTTCAAATTCTGGTCGAGTTGTTCCAAGTTTTAATTATTTGTTTTGTTTTGGATAAAATTCTAATAAAATTAAAGTGTGGTTTTATTATCTAAAGAGTAGAGTAAATAGCATTTAATAATAATTAGCTAAAACATAAGAGACTAGGTGATTTGATATTTATTCCATATAATTTTAGAGTTCAACAAGGGTAAAATATTACTATGATCATATTAATAATAGTATAATATTTATATTATTTTTTTTAAATAAATTTATAATATATATGTTTTATTTCATTTTTGTTTATACTTTTCTGGAATTTAAGCACAAAAAATTAGTTTTCAATTCCATTAACATTGTTTTTGATGGAATGAATAGAATTATAAAGAACATAACATCCTTGATAAGGATAATGTTTTTTTTTGAAAGATTATTGAGTTATCTTTGTCTATTTTAACTCTAGAGGGTAAAAAGATTTATTTAAAATAACGATGATAAAATAAATAAAAATAACAACATGATAGAATATTTAATTGATGATTTTTCTTACAAACCGCTGAAAAATCAAAATTATTATTTAAGTGATAATTTAACTTATATATATAAAATGCTAACATATATATATATATATATTAGCATTTTATTTGTGTGGAATAATTAGAAAGGTAATAAAGTTATTAAAGTGATTGTTTGAGAATATGATTGAAATTATTTTTTAAATTTTTTTTTATTTAAGAATGTATCAAATTGATTTTTTTAAAAAAAAATTATTTCTAATATCAGTACATAAATATTTTTTAAAAATTCTAAAAAAAAATTAATTTAAAATAAAAAATAAAAATAATTTTTAATTTTGGTTTTAAAAAATGCTTTTGAAATGTGAAACGGGGCCAAAACCAAAGCAATCCCAGCCGCACAGATATCTAATCCAACGAACGCGCCCCCAGTCACTTTGAAAAGCCCTAAACCATTCCCCACTGCACCGTTTTGCTGTTGCCCTGTTCGTTATTATTCCAATTATTATAACAAGAAAAGAGTCGTTGCAGTAAAGAACAGATCTGATTGCTTCAAGGTCAGTATTTCATTCACTCAATTATTATTCTCACTTTCTCCTTTGCTTTAGCAAATTAATGTTGGCGAATTTGGTTTTTCCCCCTAATGTTTAGGGTTAGAGGAGTGATAAATTTGAGAAATAACTAGATTTTGAGTATTGAGTAGTAGAAGAATGCATAACAGGGAATCGGATTTCTATTATGTTACGATTTCTTATCTTAGGAACACAATCGTAGTTATATTTTCTATACCCTAGTGCATTGATTTTGGCATTATGCATTATTACTTAGTCTTGTTGATCAAGTGAAACTGCATGTAATCAAGTTAAAATTAAATAGATTAATGCTATGAATATTAGTTTGTAGTAGTTCCATTTTAGTTCTTGTCATTATTATGTGTGTGTCACCTATATTACGCTATGATAGTCAACTCTGTTTGAAGTATTTCGCAGCTCAGGTGAATTTGCCCTTGTGTGTTGCAACTGTTTTGTTTTTGTTAAGTCTGCAACTTGTATGTGAATATTTTTTCTTGATAATCGATAGTTGCATTGCTTGCTATCATTTTTTGGAGCAATAAATGTACCGCTGAGAAAAACCAGTGGGGGTAAGTATGGTTATGCTTAAAAAGCATGGATTCTGTTTAATGCTTTACTGAATTATTATTTTGGACTTAGTTTAGATGAATTTATATTTCTTTTGTTTAATATTCTAATTTAAGTAGACTCACCATGTAGTCTGACATCACACTTTTGGATGTTGACGTGGTGGAAACCTTTAAATGTAGGAAACAGGAGTCCTGTCTACTAAACCATGACCTGAGATTTTTCTTTCTTTTTCACGAGTGCAAAAATTGTCCTGAGTTGCTTATTTCCGCCATGATAAATTGCTAAACTGCCCATTTGGTGACCAGTGCTTTATTAATTATCTTACCTTTAGGACTTCTTTTTTGGGATTCGAAATTGTGAAGACAATGTGGTTATGAATGCCTTAAAGTTGCCTTTATACTTTGCGAGTCCTTGTTAGATGTTGTATATTTGATTCATTTCCAGGTATTTGAATTGCAGTTGTCATGGCTGTCAATTTTCCCAAGAATTCAGTTAGCAAACTACTTAGCATTTTTGTCTTTGTATTTTCAATAAATTTCCATGTAATGACTCAAAATTTGTGTGGTTATGGTGTATGAAGTCAGTATCAGCATCACTAAAGAGGGTGCTTTCTAGTTCTAGTATTATTAATTAGAGTGGCTATAGAAGCAGATCCCTATTTACACAGGATATTAAAAAGAAAACAAGTAGTTTGTAGCCTTGAGAAGTTAAGAAAAATTTAAAACTTACATATTTATGGTGCTCAATCAGCGTGTTGTCCCCAGTGATGTATGCAGGCAGAGAACTTTTAGATATAGAGGGAAAAAAAGCTTTTTTTTTTCCCATCCCCTAAAGTGTTTAATAATTGTTTCCCTAAACTGTGTTTTTATTATTAGCATCTGCCCCTGAAGATATTATACTGAGTATTTCAGCTATGGATAGTAATTAGAAAGAGGATCTGCCATGTATACATAGAGTGTCTGAACATGCAAGAGAAACTCAATTTTGCCTTTGATTCTACTTATGTGCATATTCATGTAATTCGTTAAGGAAAAATCACGTCCACCTCTTTCCCTTGTTGTGAACATAATTCCTTGCATGCTTTTGTTTATTCTTAAATGTGCCAACAGCACATCTTAGTGGTAAATTTGCAACTGCACTGCTACCTGCAACACTGTTTGGGCCTAAAAGTGAAACAAAATGTATTTTTGCGTTATAGTAAACTGAGAAGATTGGTCTCCCTATGAGCAATTAGTTATGAGGGACAAGATCTATTACCTCCGTTCTCTCTCTTTTTTGTTTTTTCATTTGAAAGTTCATTGTCTCATCTCTTATATCACAATAATGCAGGTTATGATCCCTTCAATATTTTAGCAGAAAGTGTATGAGTTGAATTATCATACACTTTGTGCATATACATTGAACAATGGCAGAAGGAATATCGAGCTTTTGGGGCCCTGTAACATCTGCAGAATGGTGTGAAAAAAATTATGTCTATTCATCTTATATTGCCGAGTTTTTTAACACCATATCAATTATCCCAGGCATTCTTTTGGCACTCGTCGGCCTTATAAATGCTTTAAGACAACGTTTCGAGAAGAGGTTTAGTATACTTCACATATCTAATATGATACTTGCCATTGGAAGTATGCTATACCATGCCACTTTGCAACACATGTATGTACTCTTCTCTATTCTTCTATCTTGTTCATCATCTTCTTCTCAACTGCTTCACAAGTATTTGAGTGGTTAGCAGCCCCTATATTTTGCCCATGGAACCTGTTGATGCTTTGTTAGAAGTGTTTTTTTCCCCTTCACGGGTGGTTCTGCAGATTGCAGCTAGATTTGATGAGGTGCTGGTGGATGATTTAAAAAAGTGTTCAATTCCATATCTTATTGCAGGATGATAGGGTTTTATCTTCTGGAATGCATTGCCTCATCTTGTTTTATTCCCTTGATCGCCAAAGAATGCCCCCCCCAGAATTGCAAAAACATTGAAGTCCGTAATTTGCCCTGAATCTGCTTAAAAACAAATTTTATGCTATATGAAAATTATTTTTTTGCAACTAGTCCTCTGTACCTCCATTGTTTCCGTCTCTTGTATCCCAAGACAGTAACCAAGCACTACCTTAGTAGGGTTATAAAATATGGTTTTATAGTATTTATTCCCCCGTGGAAAAAGTTGGGAATCAAGATCTGTATTTTGATTCGTTAGATTTCATTCCCAAATCATGTGAGCTTGCATGACATTGTGTAGCTTGTTTTGTTTGCTGGTTCATTCATTATGCTGATTAAGGTATTTGATACTTTTGATTTATCTTCAGGCAGCAGCAAGGTGATGAAACACCGATGGTTTGGGAAATGCTGCTGTATATGTACATCCTTTACTCACCAGATTGGCACTACCGAAGTACAATGCCCACCTTCTTGTTCATTTATGGAGCTGCATTTGCGATTGTCCATGCCATGGTTCGTTTAAGAATGGGTTTCAAGGTACATTATGTGATGCTTTGCCTTCTCTGTGTCCCCCGGATGTACAAGTACTACATCCACACAAAAGATGCATCAGCGAAGCGGCTTGCAAAATTATATTTGGCTACCATTCTCTCGGGAAGTCTTTGTTGGCTTTTTGATCGCCTATTCTGCCCCAGCATTTCTCGGTGGTACTTCAACCCCGAGGGACATGCTTTATGGCATGTGTTGATGGGGTTCAATTCATATTTCGCAAACACTTTCCTGATGTTCTGTCGTGCTCAGCAGTTGGGTTGGAATCCAGAAGTTGCCCATTTCATGGGATTTTTCCCGTATGTGAAAATTCAGAAACCGAAAACCCAGTGACAGGCGCTGCAAAGCAAATGGGACCTTCTTTTCCTTTTCACCTCATTTAGAGGCAGATATATGGTTTTGGCAGATTAACAAACAATAGCAACACGATTCTTTCCTCGTCATTTTCTAAATTGTTGTAAATGATAGTTGAACATTTTGACATCATTAGTTGGATTTTTCCATTTTGGTTGATTTAAGCTGTATAATTAATGCTTTTGCTATGAAGAAAATGTGCGTGTACCCTATACTTTTCCTACATGACAAAGCTTTTCATTCTGTTTAGCCAAAAAATGTAAATTGCCATATTTATTATCCTCCCTTGAATCCTAGTCTGCATACGTTCTGATTATGATTGGTTTCTTGAAAGATCAGTTGCCAAATTCATTGTGTGCTTTATTAAATTTTAAGTTCATAATTAAATTTTACATGCAAACAAAAAATACGCTCTCTTTTAGACCTAAAAACTACGTAGATGATGTTAATGCATTTTATAGTTTAGTCCCACCTGTAAAGAAACGTAGTCAATTAACCTGATCTATGATATATATATATATATGAGAGAGATTTTGTTGGCAAAATATATAATAAAAAAAAAACAAAAACATAGTGAAACGAGCAAAATGCTTTTCGAAGTTAATAAATAAAAGCCGGGGCCAAGGGAATTTTTCATCTTTTCCCATAGGTTTTTTCGTTATTTCCCAAAGGGTTTTTTTTTCATTATTTCTATGTCAGATTAGAGTTAATTTAGTATTTGGGTAAAAGAAATTATATATATATATATATATATATATATATATATATATATATATATTAAAGTTAATTTATTTTTTGGGTAAAAGAAATTATATATATATATATATATATATATATATATATATATATATAGATTAGAGTTAATTTAGTATTTGGGTAAAAGAAATTATATATATATATATATATATATATATATATATATATATATATAGACACGTGTACGACACTTGGAGGCATATAAGAGACATCAATACGCTTTAAGCGAGGCATGCAACGCCTCTGTAATTCAAAAATATCATTTCATCATGTTGTTGCGTTCTTTTCTTATTGGTCCGACTCATGTTGTTTGTGTTGGCTTAAATAATCGTCGATATTCTTTTTTTCCCTTTCTTTTTTATTATCCCCTGAAAATTATAGTATGATCCTCTTTTTTGTTAGTATTTTGATTTCAATCCTTATTCTTTTTATTTTTAATTTTCTGATCGACTCTTTTATAAGATTTTTTTTTAATTTCATCCTTGAATTCTAATTTATCAAATATTATATTTCCCAATTTCATTGTTATTCTTTTTATTTCTATTTTTTTTCCTTGACTCTTTTGTAAAAATTTTATGTTTTCAATTTTATTTTTCAATTCAAATTGATAGCATTATATTTTTCAATTTGGTCCTCGTTATTTTGATTTCTAATTTTCTTCTTTTGTAAAAATGATTATTCTTTTCAATTTCACCCTTTAATCAAAGCATTGTTTTTATTTTTTGTCAATTTCAATCCTATTATTATGATTTTCTATCCTTTTATTAAATTTGTTTTTTTAAATATCACCCTTCAATATCAAATTTATTTTGTTTTTCAATTTTGATCCTTATTTTTTTAATTGTTATTTTTAAATCCTTTTTGCATAATTAAATTTATTTTTTCAATTTCATTATGATTAAGAATTGAATTTTATAATTTTTTTAAATAACATTTTACATCTAATAACTCGACGAGTCGCGAGTTTGTTTGTTTCTTAAAAGAAAAACTTTATAATCCCTTTTTATTTTTATCAAATTATTTTAATATCAAGATTTGATCACAAGTTTTACAAGATATCTTGGATTGACTCAACTTTGATTATTATAATTACATGTTTGTCATACTAACTAAGATTAAACAAACCAATTTTCTTTTATTTTTTACACCATTATATCCTTCTATGTTTAATAAGTTGTGAATTGAAATATATTTTCTTTGTCCTCTTTTGGAGAAAAAATAAAACTCTCCAAGTTATCCTAATCATTTTTCTTTTTAAATTTGATCTATCAACCGTAATTTTCCTCTTTTTTTTTTTTTTTTGGTTGTTCAAGTGAAACAAAATAAATTTAACCTAGTTGAGTTTATATCTCAAGCACCACTTTTAATCGATAGGCATGTCTTTCAAGCAAGGGGGAAAGTTGGTTTATCAATATGAATGAGGTTGAGGATGGAAAATGACATCTCACACCACAAGGATTCTACAAGACATTAAAACAAGGACTGAAGCAAGCAGGCATGCTAAATACCACTAACCCAAAAACAGCCTCAGGGGCCCTGCCACGGGCACTCATTGTTTGGATAAATCGCACTGGCATCGTAATTAGATAAATTGCTTCAGAAACTCTGTAGCAACCAGCCTCCCTCGTGTGTTCACAGACATTTTCAATTCACTTATCTCTTTCTCAATATCCTGCAATTGGAGAGCAAGTGTGATTGGGAGACCTTCCAATTTTCAAACACTAGTGTAACAAGAACAGATTTACAGCAAAGATAAACAGGTAAGAAGATATATGCTCAGAACCACGTAAATAAATAAATAAATAAACTCAAAATAAAGACCTAACTGAGGCAGATGGAGGAAGGTAAATCATGTAACCGCACATAGAGTAAAGTTTAAGCCAACTTTCCCTCCATAATTAAACTAGATAATCACATCTTCCGTCTAGGTGCTGTTAACCCTGAAAGCATGTGAACGAACTATCACAAGCTGGCATGGGATGGCCATATGCACGTGACCAGCCCTAATTTTCACCCATAATCCTTCATTCCCCCCCATATGGTGAAATCAGTTCAAAGTTGAGAGAGCAAGCCATATGTTGTCTTCATCATGAACAAGTTTTCTGGAACTATATAATTATTTCATAATTAAAAGCGTCAAAGTTCTCTAAATGACTTGTTCATCTGAAACTGAACAATGATGAAGCACAAAACTAAAACGAATGGGTTGACGAGGAAAGGATGGTCTGCCAAGGAACCTTAATCCCATTTTAGCATATTTTTAGTGGATGAAGGAAAAAATAATTTAATACACTGGGCACCAAATTTGAAATACTTAAAATCAATTTAGTATATCAATAAAAGCCTTGTTCACAAAAACAGCATAAAGTAAAACATTCATTCCTGTTCAATTTTCCCCGCTTCGGAGAGTTAAAAAAATTCAGGACATGGACAGGTAGTCTAAAAATAGCATCTTAGCCTCATGGTTGAGTTTCATAATGTGCACAATCAAATAGCAGGCGATAACATCAAAACCATATTCTAGAGGGAAATCTATTTAGAAAAGACAAAGCAAGTGGCAAGGAATGATTAAATCTTACTTCCATGAATTGCACAATAAAATCGATGAGTTTGCGTTTCTGCATCTCCTCACAGTGGAAGTTTGTGATTAGAAAGCTAATGTCATAACCCTGATAAGTAAGGCATCATGATATCATATAATCATAAGAATGTTATCAACATAATAAAACAAAAGTATGTAAGCAATTTGTAAATTAATTCAGAGATATAAGGTGAAACTTTACATGCCAGGCACATGATCAGATTACTATTTACTGAATTAAAAATATTTATGAACAGAATAAGTTTGAAATTCAATCCAGCCAGTAACCAGGGTTCATTGATATGATTAAACCAGGATATAAATTGCATTTTGAAAATAAAATTAATCAATAGATCCACATGTGCATCCAAAATTCATCGTAATTGCTTAATGTAAGAGAATCTTTCACCAACACTAGACCAGACTTCATAATCCATTACAATAAAAACATTTAAAATTATATTCATTGAGAGAACTAAAGAGACACAAACTCTTTTATATAATATTGCACTGAGATCAAATTATGTTATAATATCCCATATTTGCAAATTCTCTGCTACTTAATGTAACTGAGGACCAACTTGCTGAGCAGCAAATTGGTTGTGTATTATGGTGAAAGACTTGAGAAGCATTCCAATTTGGCTTTATACCAGCTTAATGTTCTTCTAAGAAAAGGAAAAACTATGCTAATCTGAATCTGGACAAAGTTATTTTTCATCTAAGAAAAGGCACACATTTTCCTGCAACTCAAGGCAAGCCAACCTTGTGGCTATATAAAGTCCTAGCAACTTCGAAAACAAAAATTCACAGAAACAATCAACAGTTGATTTTGTCAAGCAAAATGAAGCACTTTTCAGATCATTCATAAGAGACAACACATACCTGTACAGGCTTTCGTCTCAACACTTGAAATGCTTCTGCCCTCATTGATAAAAATCTAAGAAATTTTTTAGTTAGTATGTTTTCAAGCTCATCTGCCTGCTTTACCTGTACAAGTGGAAATAAATATGCATATAAGAAAAAAAGTTTGAGAATAGGAATTGTATGCAATTTATGCTGTGTCAAGTTAATAAATAAACACAGGACAAGAAATCCATATGAAAAAAGAGATGTGACACCAAAGGACAAAGAAGAAGAGAACATAGTATCTTTGGTCTCTAAAAGCTAGCATGAACAAAATGAGTATGACTAAGTTTAGAAGCAATATCAACTTATCTTTGAAGTTTTGCCACTATCTTATACTGTATAACTATGCACCTGACTGTTGTTCTAGGATGAGTACTTCAATGATTCTGCTTTAGCAGCTTATACCATTAGAACCTACAGAAAATTATTAAGCCTATGTGCCTGACACTTCTTCAATAATCTTCGTGGGATTCCTGAACCATGCAGCATATGTAACGTCTAATCTAGATTTGATGAACACAAGGAAAGAAATAGGAGGACAGAAGTTTCTAAAACATGATCTTTTCTCAGTGAACTGGAAAACTCTCCGCAACAGCAAAATGGATTACTTCACTTTAATCAAACCATGACATATTCAACATCCATTAAAACTTATAGATGGACAATCCCGAAAATAACACAACATACTGACTAGCCTATTAGAAAGATTTAGAAAAATTAAAAAGTAGCCCACAAGTTTATTGTCATGTGTTTTCACCAAAATGAGTGGAAAAACATTGTTCAACAACGACATTTACTATTCTATAAGAAAGTCCTATTTCCACTATACAGCTCTACCAGGCACATTATTCTAAAAGTAGAGTTGAACACTTCACCTTGAGGCTAATACGCATAGAGTTAATAGATGTTTCTATTAAGCACTTTTCAGCCTCATTTCTACATATCAAAATCTGCAATAGCATCATCATCACATGCAATCAAGTATCTATCCATCAGAACAACAACAACAACAACAACAACAACAACAACAACAAAACATTTCTTCAAAATTTAAAATTTAGCATCAATCAAAATGATCCTTACCGAATTTAGCAAAAGTTCCGGGCTCGTCCTGCAAAACATAAACATAAGATCACAGCATTCCTCAAGATACTGCACAAGCAAGCACTAAACGCAGGAGATAATTATGGATAATACTAGAGCTTATTTTCTTTTTTAATAATAAAAAAATGGAAAACATACTTCATTTCGACCTCTGGTTTGTTATGCCTTTCAACTTCTTGACAAGGGAAGTTCTGTTAAGCAGTTTCGAAAATCAATAAATATAAAAAAATTAAAGTTAAAATAAAAAAAAATAAGGTAGGGATTAAATTTTGCAATGCTAGCATTGCCTGCAGGCACAAGGCTGCCTCTAAAGTATTCCGTATACATGTTAAATACAAGCGCAATGAAGTTGCCTGCAAAAGTAATAACAAATATTAATGAAATTAGAATCAAATTAATGCGTATGATCAAAGTGGAAAGAGAGATTATTAACGAAAATTAGAGTCAAAATGATGCGTATGATCAAAGTGGAAAGAGAGATTATTAACGAAAATTAGAGTCAAAATGATGCGTCTGATCACAGAGGAAAGAGAGAGATTATTAACGAAAATTAGAGTCAAATTGACGCGTCTGATCACAGAGGAAAGAGAGATTATTCATGAAAATTAGAATCAAATTAATGCGAATGATCACAGGGGAAAAGAGAGATTATTAGGGCTTACCATCTAGGCAGAGCTGTGGATTTGAAATTGATTGTGTCGAGACTGCAACGTTTTCAACGATTTTTGTGGATGGCGAAGAATTGTTGCTGCTGGTGCTGTGGGTTTGGAGGAGGAGTGAGAGGCGGGCGTGATTTGACGTCTTGGAAGTCTTGATGATAGGTAGCTTCTGGTGTGTGAATTAAGGCAGATACTGCCTTGTTACCTACGTGGAAAAACATCAAGTGATGAGAGAGTCCAACTACACGTCGTTTGACTTTGCTTCTTGTCTTTTTTTTTTGTCGCTTCTCTTAATGTACTTTAAAACAATTTAACAATTTAGTCCTTGTAATTTCAATTTCATCCTCTTCTATATTGTTTGACAAGCGACAAATTAGGGACTCGGGAAAAAAGATCATTATCAGTTTTAAAAAATGATGCTTGAGAAAATAGTTTTTTCGCCCCTTCTCCTCCCCTATCCCAAAATCATGTTTTTACTTTTTAATTAATTGTTCGACAAATATACAAAGTTAAATTCTTTTTTTTAGTTGTAAAGATACATAAACCTTTGGATTTTAAGAATTATGAGATATATTTTATTTTTTTTTTTCTTGTTTATATAATGAATAGATTTGCCCTCCTACGTTTATTTTCTCTATAATTGTTTATTTTAATTGCTAAAGCAAACTCTAAATTATTCTTGTAGATAATTTATTGCTAAGTTTGATATCCAAACCAAAATTGTGGTAGATGAACTTGTGAAGCAAGTTTAATAATTGAGGTGAATCTACAGTATTAATTTTAAGGGGGAAATTCGATCAAATCAACCATAGACTGCATATAGTTATGTTTTCTTGATTAATCCACTTTATCTAATTCTTAAAGTTGTAATTGAATTAAATTATAGTGTGGATATTATGGTTGTTTGATGGTTAGGGTGAGTTATATGACAAATTTGTTAACTAACCAATGTTAAGAAGAAATGAATATTCAAAATATAAATTGATGTTTCATTTCCATAATCAGTTTTGATTTATATGGATGGCTGTTTACTTACGACCAAGGTTTGTTTTCTTGATATATTTTGATTTTATTTAATTTTTGCTTGATAGTTTTTTTTCTTTTGCTTTAGCTTAGATAACTTTCACCCTCCCCCCCAAAATTGCATGGGATCAAACTTGAATCTTCCTCATAGGATCAACCCCTTGTTTATGTTGTGTTTTAAGCTAGAGTAATTAAATTGTACGATCACGATATCGCAACAAGTTGATTCAAGTGTAGGAAAATTGAAACATAAATTAATGGAAAATAATTTCCCAAGCATTGAATCCAAGAAAGAATGTTAGTGCGATCATGTTGCGATGTAGGGAAGAACTTGAAGAGCATAGGTCGAAACAAATTAAGATGGAGGAAGAAGAGAAGATAGAAATCATAGTGAGCATAAAAAAGAAACATCATCCTCCTACACAAACTCAAACAAGACCATTACTTCAAAGGTAAGTTCTAACTCAATGAATTCTAGTTTTAAGAACATGTTCCCCTTTCCTATGAGTTCTTTTAGATCAATGAAAGAGGACAAAGAAAAATAGATTTTAATGGTTTTCAAGATAGTAAAACTTAACATTCCTTTTATTGATGTTATCGGGTAAATTTTCAAGTATGTCAAATTTATTAAAAGGTAATGAAATGGTAAGTATGGGTGAAGTTATATTTGTTGTTACTCAAAACAATCTGCCTTTGAAGCAAAAATATCCAAGTGCATTTATTATCTCATGTGTTATTGATAATTCTAGTTTTAAAGGGCTTTGTGCTATATAGGTGCATCTATTAGTGTTATGCCTAAATATATTTATGATTTTCTTAGTCTTAAGTACAAATAATCATTATCATTATTTTCAAGATAGTCTCAATGAATTCTAGTTTTAAGAACATGTTCCCCTTTCCTATGAGTTCTTCTAGATCAATGAAAGAGGACAAAGAAAAATAGATTTTAATGGTTTTCAAGATAGTAAAACTTAACATTCCTTTTATTGATGTTATCGGGTAAATTTTCAAGTATGTCAAATTTATTAAAAGGTAATGAAATGGTAAGTATGGGTGAAGTTATATTTGTTATTACTCAAAACAATCTGCCTTTGAAGCAAAAATATCCAAGTGTATTTATTATCTCATGTGTTATTGATAATTCTAGTTTTAAAGGGCTTTGTGCTATATAGGTGTATCTATTAGTGTTATGCCTAAATATGTTTATGATTTTCTTAGTCTTAAGTACAAATAATCATTATCATTATTTTGAATGTCTTATCTATAATAATTAGAAATTTTAACACCTAAAAATTAAAAAAAAAACAATTAAAAAATTAAATAAATGACAAAACAAAAATAAATATTATTACATTTAAAAAAATTATTTGAAGAATAAATAAAAATAAAAAGGAGAAAAATAATAAATATCAATTTTCAAATGATCACAAACACAAACACAAATTAAAATTTAAACATTAAATAAATAAAAAAAACCTTAATAATAGAGGAAATAATAAACATTAAAAATAAAAACTAAGAGCATGGACAAAAATAGCAACCATTTCAGAAATATATATTAAAAAATAAAGGAATTAAAATAAAATCAAAGATTAAAAGTATACGGGCCGAAATGAAAAACAAATACATAATAAATTTCTTTTAAAGGACAAAATTGAAACAAATCTAAACTTTGATAGCAAAAAAATTAAAGGGTTTAAAACCAAACTAGTAATTGAAAGCTTGAGGACCGAAATGAAACAAAATATATAATTAATTTAAATTAAATAATAAAATTGAAACAAATCAAAATTTCTATAACAGAAATCAGAACCATACAATACAATCAAAGATAAGAAACTGAAATGAAAACACTAATAGCATTGGGGTCTACCGAGCATTTTCGCCTATAAAAGAGAGAAAATGGGGAAACTTTTGACCGCAACAGACACATTTTTGGGGACCTTGGGACACAATGCGCTCCGCCATAAGGTGGAGGGCATGGAAGCGCATTTGATAACATGGCGGATGAACATTTTTCACCACCTAAATTAGCTTCACGTGCTGCTCGAAAGGGGTGTGAGGCCGAAAATTGGCGGCGCGTTCAGCGGACACGCCTACAGTATTCGACAAAAAATATTATTTAAACAATGATAAATTACCTAAATACCTCCACAGCCAAATTTTGATTTTTGTCATTTACGAGGGTGTTTCAGTGTCTTAAAGCATTTTATTTATTTATTTATGATTGACATATTAAAATAATTTTAAACCATTAAAAGAATAAATGTAAAAATAAAAAAAATAGATTTTTAATGATTTGTTAATTAATAATCAATAATTGTTAATATAGGAACACATTAATATAGAAAGAAATGTATTGTTTGTTTTCATGGTAAAAATATGTTTTTTTAAATAATTTTAAATTTATTTTTTAAAAAATATTTTGAATATATTAATATTACTAATAAATTAAAAAAATAAAAATAATATTATTTTAATATATTTACAAATACAATTCAATACCAAAGTGAAGCAGCGACGTCGAGGTGGTTGGTGTACAAAATTGTTCGTGCCACAAATCAAAAGGACCCAGTTCTCGGTGTTGGCGGCAAGGAGACGATGATGACTCATCATCATAACTGAAACTGAGGAAAAGAAGAGAAACAAAATGGGTGTCCAAGGTCTGTGGGACCTACTGGCTCCCGTCGGTCGTCGAGTATCCGTAGAAACTCTAGCCGGCAAGAAATTAGCCATCGGTACACCTCTCTTCTCTTCTCTTCTCTTCAAAAACCCTAGCTATCTTTCCATTTCATTTGATTTTGATTTTGATTTTAGATGCTAGTATATGGCTGGTCCAATTCATGAAGGCGATGAGAGACGACAAGGGAGAGATGGTACGGAACGCTCATCTGCTCGGCTTCTTTCGGCGGATTTGTAAGCTTTTATATCTCCGCACTAAGCCTGTCTTTGTCTTCGACGGTGCCACCCCTGCTCTCAAGCGCCGCACCATTATCGCTCGTCGGAGGCTGCGTGAGAACGCCCGGGCTAAGATCCGCAAAACCGCAGAGAAACTGCTTCTTAATCAAGTCTGTATAAACTAAACTGAACAAAACAAGACAAAACGCTCTTATCATCATCATCATAATCTAATTGGCGCCTAGTTTTTGAAATTTGTTTTTTTTATAACACAGCTGAAGTCAATGAGGCTGAAAGAACTGGCAAAGGATCTCGAGAAGCAGAATGCTGCTAATAAGAAGGGCAAGCAGACGAAGACTTTGGAAGAGAATAAACGTGTGCCCGAAAAGCTTGATGAAATGTACGTATGTATACCTTTTTTGTGGTTTTTTCTTTGCTTGGAGAACAACTTTTGATGATTGTTTCGATGTTGAATTGATTTAGGCTGGCAGCGTCCATTGCTGCTGAGGAATGTGAGAGGTTAAATAACAATGCATCCACATCTGCTGCTGCTGCAGTGGAGGAGAGGGATAGAGATGGAGATGGAGATGAAGAGATGATTTTGGTAAAGAAATGGGAATGAATAAAAAAGTTTTCTCTTGATTTCGTGGTAACAAGTGCAATTGTATCGGTCCATTTCTTCACTTCTTTTGTTTTGCAAGTTTAAACCCTGTAATTTTGTTGTATCGGAACATTCTTCTTTAAGAAGTGAAGACTCTGCTCTTAAAGCTGCCAGCCATTCTTCACCAAATATTATTTTGAAACTTACGTGAAATGAACAATATGTCATAGTTGGTGTATTTAATTTATGTGCTCCAAATGAATGAGGTTGAAGACCCAGCTGTCTTTGCTTCTTTGCGCCCATTAATGCAACTTGATCTTCTGGTATGGTTTTATAATTAGATGGGCTGTTCATTCCATCTATGTTCACCATGTTATTTTTGTTCCTCTGCTTGTTAATTAGGTCTCTTATGTAGATGAGAGAGAGATCATTTGCAGAAAAGAGAAAAAGTAATCAGGACAAGCACCTTAGTTCTTGAATGCCTAATTGCACATTGAGATTTATCTTAACATGACATGTGTACCAGATTGCCAAAAATGCGTGCTCATTGTGCTTGCTAAGAGTCTCTGTTCACTGTGTTGTATTTGTTTTTGTCTGATTTGTACTTTGAAATGATGCTAAGCGTTTAATTTTTCGTTGAAATTTGAGAACCAGAGGGAGAAGCACAAGAATAACACAAAGGGCAAGGAAATTTTGTCAGATCATACTGACATTGAAAGGAGCAATATGAGAAGAGATCACGTGGCAGCAGAGAGTTACAATCAGGAGAAGTTAGATGAAATGTAAGCTGTCTGTCTAGTTGTCATACTATGCTCTTTCCAATTCTGGTTTAATCTGTTGATTGCATTGACTAGTTAGTTTAGATTGGCAGCATCTATGGTGGTTGAGGAGGAAGGCAGTGATGATGATGAAGAGATGATACTGGTAAGTATGCACAACTTTGATACATGGAATTATTGTTGTAATGGGAGTTCATGCAGATTGTAGTTTTTATGCTTTTCTATTTTTCTTTCCAGTGTGAGAACTGGTCCATACCAGGAACAAAGTTCAAGTGCCCTATAAATGGGGGATGTATTGATGCTTTCTTTATTGGTTTATCTTTTTCTAGTTCATACTTGAAATAGGAAATTTAGTGGTATATGCTGTGTATGGTTGTCTCCCAGGACTCTTCTTCTAGAAGTAGACTCTATTCTTTTTGGAATTTTTTTGCGTCTGTGCCAGAGTGTCTGCATGCTACTTTGTCATTTTTTGAACTTTACATTTGAGTGTGATCCATTTTGCAGCCACATGGGAAGGTTGATCCTGCTGTCTTAGCAGCTCTGCCACCATCAATGCAACTTGATCTTCTGGTCCAGGTAAATGTTGGTGTGCAGCTAGTTTTGATTTCATATGAGATAAAATGTTTCAGCTTTCTCCACCACATTGCCTTTGTTGTGATGTTAGTTGTCCATCTCCTATTTTGTAGATGAGAGAGAAATTGATTGCTGAAAACAGACAAAGGTATCAAAAAGTCAAGAAGGTCAGTTCTTGAATGCATTGCTTTTGATTAAGAGTTTTCATGTGAATGCTTTCTAGAATTTATATCACTTTGTTATTTCTGATGTTGATTGATTTCATATTTACCATGTGCTTGGTGACTATTCTAGGAGTATGAAAGGTGGTGCTTGACACAAATTATTTATTATATCGTAGTGATGAGTGTATCCCATCAAATTGTGTGCATATTTCTTATTTGCTCATTTCATGTTTATCTAGGTGCCTGAAAAATTCTCTGAGCTTCAAATACAGGCTTATCTTAAAACAGTTGCTTTCCGTCGTGAGATAAATCAAGTGCAGAAAGCTGCTGCTGGGAATGATGTTGGTGGTGTTCAGGCTTCAAGGATAGCTTCTGAAGCAAACCGAGAATTTATTTTCTCATCATCCTTTTCTGGGGATAAAGAGTGAGTTATTTTCATTCTACTAATGAAACATGCTTGGCAAATGCCCCATCTTTTGAAAAGGCATTTTATCAACTGTCACACTGTTATTCTTATGCATGACTATCAGGTTGTGTTTGGTTCAGGTTTAAGAGAGGTGAAATGTTAATTGGCAGGGGGGGTTTAATCTGATTCACTTTCATGCATGCATCCCAATTGTTGCTATAAAAACTTCCAATTTCATGGGGCATTGCCTGTCATCTACTTACTTTTTCAAAGATGTTTAGGTTGCTTACGACTGCTGGAGTGAAGAGAAGAAAAGGACGTGAGCAGCAAAAGGAACCAGTAAAGCAACCATTGTCATATTTTGTGGATGGTGTTGCATCTATCTGTAAGTCCAATACTGCGACAGGATCAGCCCAGGATGAATCCAGCAGCAGGTCTTTTGATGATGATGTTGAGACATATCATGATGAAAGAGGTCTTACGCAAGTCAGTAGAGTCAGAGCCATGGGGATGCGCATGACCCGTGATTTGCAAAGGAACTTGGATTTAATGAAAGAAATTGAGAAGGAGAAGACAGTTTCTGTCAAGACTCCAAGTACTCGGTCTGTGCATAACAGAAATAAGATTGGTGCCCCCAGAGGATTCCCCAATGAAAATCATAATGGAGAAAGTTCACATGGTATCGATGGCAACTCCGCTAACTTGAATAAGATGAACGAGCAGTCCTTGTTGAGTAATGAGACTTCTGTGCAGATATCTTTTGAAGTCGGTGATGAGAGCAAGCATTTTAGCAGTGATGATGAAGTTTTTGCTTCTTTAGTATCTGAAAAGCCTGTAGAAACCTCTTCTGCGGGTAATAGTACATCAAGAAGATCTGCTGATGATTCTGCTTCTGATAGTGACTGGGAGGAAGGAATTGTTGAAGGAAAAGCCAATAGTTCTCCTAATGATGTTGACTTAAGAACTAAGCCATCTCTTAAGGTAAGCAATGTTAGCGATGACAGTGAAGTGGAATGGATGGAAGGAGATTCTGATTTTCATGATAAATCCTCCTATCCAGCCGAATCAAAAAGAAAACCAGTTTCCAAATGTACTTTGGAAGAAGAAGCTGCTTTGCAGGAAGCTATTAGGAGAAGTCTTGATGATTTAGTGGTTGAAAAATTCATCCAGTCACAATCTAACCCAGAAAATATTAAAACCTCTGGAGAATATGCTAGCATTGATAGAGAAGTGGAATATGTAGAAGTAGATTCTGATGTTCATGATAAATCCTCATATCCAGCAAAATTAAGAAATCAAGTTTCTGGAGGTTCTATAGAAGATGAGGCTGGTTTGCAGGATGCCATAATGAGAAGTTTTATTGATCTTGGGAGTGAAAAATCCATCCACTCAGAATCTGACCCTAAAAATATTAAAAGCTCTAGAGGACATGCATATGAGGGTATGGGCTTTCTCGATCAAGAAGATAATGGTCCAGCTATGCTCAGGAAGGATGCTACCCAACAAAGCAAATCAATCTCTGAAATTTTGGGTTTTGAAAACCTAGGTGATGCAGGTGAAGTTAATATCTCACAAGCCTTTCCATATGTAGGTAGCCAATCTAAAGCTCATAATCTTGATGATGTGGTGATGCTAATAAATGAATCATGTGAAAGTCGTGTGCATTCTAATTCTGCCCAGATATGCCAAGATGTGGATAAAAGGGAGAATAGGTGCGGAGGCATGCCATCTCTTGAATCAATTGGCCCTTTGGAAACAAAGGAGAACCACTTGAATTTGGTACCTACTTCTGATATTGAGAATTGTGGGCTATCTGCCTCCCATGAGAAGTATTCAAGAGACAACTCTCATACTGCTACAACCACATCTACCTATCTATCTCTTACTGAGCTAATTGATGATAGAAATGATAAGAAAGCAGAGCGATCCACATTCATTGTTGGAGAGAAAATTAGTTCTGAGGCTAAGCCACCATGCCTTTCAGTTGAGAATACTAACTCTTTCCCGGAAGATTTAGCAAATGACAGTGATTTTGCAGAGAAACTTCATGGAGAAAAAAACTCAGAAGACCATCTTAGTGAAAGGGAAAGCTATTTCAGCAAATCTGCCTCAATAGAAAATGAGAAAGAACAAGTCATTTTCACAGAGGCTAGTTTGGAGAAGGAAATGCAAATACTAGATCAAGAATATAGTAATCTAGGAGTTGAACAGAGAAAGCTTGAACGTAATGCGGAATCAGTCAACAATGAGATGTTTGCAGAATGTCAGGTATGCACTGAAACTTCCTATCTGACTTAACAGCTAAATCATATGGTGGCAATTAAGAAGTTAGGCCAAGACTTCATGTCCATGTTGGAGTCTATCATACAGTGATATGTCCTTAATTGAATAAACCTTTTTTTTTTTCTCGGAAAAATCTTGATTTTTGTCGTAGTATTTGGTTTTGTTTTCTGTTTGGATATCAATTACGCATTTGACTACTAAGGATATCAGTTTTCTTCTGCTTATGCCAACAATATATTGCACTGGCTGATACTACAATTCTGGTTTACATGAGGAAATGAGAAACTTATCTTGTTTCGGTTAATGTTATCCTCTGTAAAATTGATACTGATTTTGTCTTATCAAATAACTTGCAGCACCAAACTCATACTGTTTGTCATTTTGTAATCTGTAGGAGCTGCTGCAGATGTTTGGCTTACCATATATTATAGCACCAATGGAAGCAGAAGCTCAATGTGCATATATGGAACTTGCAAATTATGTCGACGGTACCGTGACTGATGATTCTGATGTCTTCTTGTTTGGAGGTCAAAGTGTGTATAAAAATATATTTGACGATCGCAAATATGTGGAGACATACCTCATGAAGGTCTGGTAGAATCCTTTAAGATTTTGTCTTCTATTGTTTTGTCACAACTGCTATGATATTGGGATCAAATCCTGTGATTAAATAATTGAGAAAACTTGCCTTTCAGCATCTTTGCAATTGTTTTTTCTTCAAAATTCCCTTCTTTTTAGCATGATTTTCCCCTCCAGTTAGAATGCTTCTATAATTACTCTATGACCTTTGGGCTCTTATTTACTGCTTCATTTCTTTTTCTTACAGCTCTCTGTTGTGTTTGCACAAATTATATATTTTCTTTTTATTCCATTTGATAAGCCTCATGTTACTTCAGTTTCTTAATATTCTGTCATTCATACTCTGGCAATTTGCTTGCAGGATATTGAGAAACAACTTGGCCTATCAAGAGAGAAATTAATTCGAATGGCTCTGCTTCTTGGAAGTGATTATACTGAGGGAGTTAGGTAATTAACCGAAACTGCTGTGACTTCTAAGTTTCAATAGTCATGCTTTCAACTTATGCATGAAGGTCTTCCTTGTATATCTTTGAATTTACTTTTTTACATGAACATTGTTGTGAGCTGCTGCTTGATTCGAGTATTAAAAGCCATATGTATGCTTTATTAGACATTCTATTTTTTATTGTTAAGTTTATGAACTTTAATGGGATGTGTGTTTGTTGTAGTGGCATTGGCATTGTCAATGCTATTGAGGTCGTGACTGCATTCTCTGAGGAGGATGGCCTTCAAAAATTCAGGGATTGGATTGAATCACCCGATCCAGCTATCCTAGGAAAGTTTGATGTACAAACTGGTCTAGGTGTGAGTAAAAAAGAGTCAAAGGTTGGTGGTAGTGAAGCAAATTGCACAAGTAATGACATGGAAAGAACGAACCCATCTGGCCTAAACATTCCTCAAGCTCATGAAGAAAAGCAATCTGCAGATCATGCTCAAGTGATAAAGCAGATTTTCATGGATAAACATGTAAGTTCTTACAGAATTAGGCATTTCCTTGTAGACACTTCAGCAATCAGCGTGATAGAAGAGATCCCAAATTTAAATTTGTGCAGAGAAATGTAAGCAAGAACTGGCATATTCCTTCTTCTTTTCCAAGTGAAGCAGTCATTTCAGCTTATTCTTATCCACAAGTGGACAAATCAACTGAGCCTTTCACATGGGGAAAACCAGATCTTCATTCTCTTCACAGGTAAGTTATCTCTTCTAGGTATACGCTGTGTTGAACTTTTCTTCCCTTTCTGAATTTTTTATTATCCATGCCACACTTATGATACTTACCATACGTTTTTCTCTCTGTCCAAGTTTAAATGTGATCCATGTTAAATTTTCTGCTGCTTTTGAGAGCTGTTATCAAGAGAAGATTTCATCATCTTGGCAGCATATTTTCACATATAAAATCAGATGTTTGTTTCAATGACCAGCTGTGGTTGCATACAGATTATGCTGGGAAAAGTTTGGGTGGCACATTCAGAAGTCAGATGAGTTGCTACTTCCTGTTCTGAAGGAGTATAATAAATATGAGGTTGTGTTCCTCTCTCATGTGCATGCTCAGACACAATTGCTTATTCACGTTCATGCATGAGATTCAAACAAGCTAACACGCCCTTGTTATCATAATAGCACATGTGCTTGTGCGTCTACACACTCTTCTCTACCAACATGCGTCTGCTATATCGCCTAATAAAGAATATTTTTTGCATATTCTCTAAGCTGACCTTTTCCATCTGTTTGGTGATGTGAACAGTGTCCACAGTGTTTTAGGAAATTCTAAGCTGAATTTTTTATGGGTAATTGTTGGTTGATTAAGTATGCATGAGAGGTTGTTTAGGGAATGTTGATGAGTGTTTTGAGGTTTCGCTGATGGTATTTTTTGCTGGACATTATAGGAATCACTAGTCACGCTAATAGGGTTTCTTGGAGTTGCACCAAGAGGATAGAAAAACCTAAGCTTCACATCTAGGGTTCTTAGGAGTTACAACTATGGAAAGTTGGGTCATGCAATCAAAAGCAAAGTTGCTGGAATTTATCCACAAACTGATTCTCTCTGTTTAACATTTACATGATCCTTGCATAGATTTCCTTGGATTTATCTTCCTTTGTAAGAAAATACTGATTGTCCTATTTAGAATAGCTTAATAAAGCTGATTTCTCTTTAAGACTAATAGAATACTAAATAGAGAGTAGACCTAGACTTGGACAGTTCTCCAGATTTGCTGCAAATCTGGGAACAGAAATACCCTTGTCTATGAAAAGACTAATGTTTGCTTCTTTTGCTGTCTACATTAATCATCCACCTATGTTATGATTTGGTATCATCGTTTGCAACTAATCAAAGTGTCATGAAAAGCATGCTTCGCTGTTAAATGTGATTGTTCTTTTTTTTTTTGAATCAAATGTATAAAATCAATAAACAGTCATAGAACTTGCTGCTTAATTTGTATTTATTTGGTTGTTGCTTGAAGTTGAATATAATTATTTGTATCCTAGCATTTAGTTCAAGTTGATATGCTTAATTTGTATTTATTTGGTTGTTGCTTGAAGTTGAATATAATTATTTGTATCCTAGCATTTAGTTCAAGTTGATATAAATTTAGGAGATGAACACAGATCCCTCGCAAAGAACATACCATATCTCTCAAGAGTCAGCTATGATTGGCATACAGAGAACATTAATCGAATGATTAAATATTTTTTATCTATATTTTTTGAATATGGATTGAGTAATAGTAAATCACCATATTTATTTTTATTTTGATTTTTTTTGGAATTTTTATTTTGCTTTAATTACTACAGGCTAAATTAGACATTACAATAAAATAATAAGGTCGTTTTGTTGAATCAGAGCTCATACCAGTTTAGGACATTAAGTGAATATAATTTGCATCTGTTATGATTTTTTTTTTTTTTTAAATTTGAAATTAGGTACTCAAAGTTGAGGAATTTTAAAAATGCCTTATTTTGTTTTTCTTTCATTTTTTTTTACAACAACTACTACTATTATAACATGGAAGGCTAAACTGGATCATACAATTAAATAACAAGGCTATTTTAATGAGATATCTTGACAACATGCTCTCATATATTGCTTAGATATAGTTATGAAAGATGTAATGAAATGCTGATAAGTTTCTACTTTGCTTATTTGTTGAAGACTCAACTACGACTGGAGGCATTTTACAGTTTCAATGAAAGATTTGCAAAAATTCGTAGCAAGAGAATCAAGAAAGCTATTAAAGGAATTACTGGAAGCCAATACTCTGACATAGATGATCCTGTGGAAGAAGTTTCTAAAAGTAGAACTGGAAAAATATCTGGGAAAGCTGGTGACACTAAACCTCAGAAACATTCAAAGAGAACTGCTTCTGGAAATAAGAGTAGCTTTCTGGAAAAATCAAAACCAAAGTGGTCTAGGAAAAGGACTGCTGAGGAGCATGCTTTTCCTGAAGTTGAGAATACAGAGGCAACTGTTAGGCAATGTGGCGATAAAGGATTACTAAGAAATGGAAAAGGTAGAGGGAGAGGCCGGAGAAGAGGAAGGGGAAAGGCAAATCTTTGTTCCAAACTATCAGATCCAAGCTCTTGTGACGCTGATAGTGGTCATGATGAGCCTGGAGTTCATGTTAATGAGTCAAGTGGCCTGCATGAATTGCGGAAGGTGAGATTAATTTTTATCTGCTCACATCCTTTAAAGGCATAATGAAGTCTATATAATGTCACATTGATGAATTCATGGAAAGCAAGCAAGTGGAGAACTTAACTTTGTGGTTTGTTCTTATTAAGGGGCAACACACTGTAGCTTGATTTCAAAACCTTTACCTCGTCTGCTTGTTGATTTGCTGTGGTTTATTCCATTTTTTTATGTCATCTATCAAGCAATTTAGATTCCCTTTTGACAGTTGGAGGAGCCACACTCCCCCATCATCTCATATAGGTAAGAAGGCCTCAGCCTGAGAAATATGCACTGGAGTTATTTAGTACATGCATAGACAGCTGCTGTCTTGGTTTTTGTTTATCTGGTGCAAAATTAGTATAAAGGCTTCGATTACTTAAATTTTCATTACATGATATCCTGATTCTTGACCATTATGCAAATTGTGCAAATGAGCCTTCTGTAAATTCAAAATGGTAGGAATTCTATAAAGTAGACTTGGATCTACAATAATGTTATTTCAAGAAAGCTTGTTCATTATTTTAAGCTGAATCTAACAAAGGTTTCTTTTCATCTATTTTCCCTCTTTTTAGTCAACTCGGTTGCGAAAGCCTGTAAATTACGCAGTCGATTACTTAGAAATTGATGATGTCGAGGAGTCCTTGGACCAGGGTGATAAAAAGGGGTTTGACAAAGAGGCACTGCATCAGGGTTTCTCTTCTGCTCATGAAGCACGTGGACATGGTGGCAATGGCATCAAAGACAATGAACAATTTGAAGTGGGAGATTCTTCACTTCAGAGCTTCTCCAGAGATTATCTTGAAAGTGGAGACGGACTCTTCTTCGAGGGAGAGGAAGTTGGTCTCCCTGGCGTGGACCAAAATAGCTATTTTCCAGAGGCTGAACTTTCTAATGATTACCTTGAAAGCGGAGGTGGTTTTTGCCTGGATGAAAGTGACAAGGGCATGGACCAAGGCACTACCCATAGTCAACCTACAACTGCTGATGGGGAAACTGGTGATCTTTTGGAAGATGTTGAGCATGACACTGAGCTTTTGAATGAACTCAGAGATGGAGGGAGGATAAGGGCTTCTGATACTGAGTTGAATGCAGACAATGTGGTTGCTGCACATGTCGATGGTCATTTGAGGAGCAGTGTCTCTGGCCCAGAAATAACTAAGAATGAGACGGGGGCAAATGGTGGCGCAGGAAGTCTAAGGGCAATGCCGCACTTTCTTAAAAGAAAACGGAGGAAAGGTTGAAAAAACATGTGATTTTATTGATCAGTCTTTCAGCCAGTGTGCTATGGAAGGAAGTGCTGCGATAGGCTTCCCACTGCATTGAGAGTAATTAATAATATGGTTATCTTTTGCATGCCTGAAACAAACTAGATGTCTTTAATTAAGGTGAAGAATATGGTCTCAAATTACATATATCTATATATCTATATATATATATATATATATTGTAAAGACTTAATATAAGTTGTTTGTACATGTTTTTTATTTTATTTTTGGTGATTACCAAACCATTGCAAGTCCATGATATTGTGGTGAGAAGTTAAGATTTGCTCTTTTCCATCCATTATTGCTCGTCGCTTTATCACTGAAGTGGCAATTGACGATTCACTTTGTTGATTTTTTTTAATTGCCACAACTCAATTCAAGCTCTTCAATGAAGGACATTCCCCAAGTAAAATTGCTTCTCCTTTACGTCATCAAGAAGTCTTCGTAAGAGGTTAATTGCCATTTTGCCATTACACTGTCAATAAACCTCATTAACCTATTCACATTACCTGCCATTCAAAACCCTTCATGTTTACGAATTATGTTCTTCCCCGCTTAACATCAATAATATGTTGAAAAGTAAACTAGAACTTTGTTTGTTGAAAAATAAACTAGATTTCTGTTTCTTTGAAACACAAATGAATTGCCTTATTGTTGGAAAATTGATTGATTGGTTAAATTAAATGAACTGAACGACTAATTGAAAAATAAATAATCACAATACATTGTTTATTCTTTTTACTTTATCTTTTTACAATCGACATAATGATTTATATACAATAATCTTACAAATTTAACATAAAAAGTTTTCAAATATTAATAAATGAAATTCCATATATTTCTAATTAATACATAAAAGTAAGACTATGCAAAATACTATAATGATCTAGAAAAGTTTAGTTAATACATGTGTGTTTAATAATATATTTAATTACATCTCAAAAAACAATATTGAAATTACATTATATGATAAATGGATGATATTCCTAAATTCTACACTAAGGTTCACTATTATGAATAATAACAAAGAAAGTCTACTATTCGGCTCCGACAAGACCTTATGGTTTGAAAAATTTACAATATAAAAATATCATTTAAAAATTTACATCTCCTTAGAACAATAATTATCACATTACAAATATTAATAACAATATTTAAGTAACTTAATATCATTAAATACTCAACAATTTTTTGACTAATGACTATTAATTCTTTTAAATAAATTATCCCAATTTTATTATTTGTGTCATATGCCACGCTGACGACTATAAACCCTTTATGGTAAATTTATCATTTAAATTAATGGCCTTTTAATAAACCAACACCTCTTACACCACTCATTTACGAATCAATATTGAAATGCTTAGTCATCAAATAAACTAAGAGCTCTAGCACCGCTCAGGTACAAGTGAATATTTAAATATCTGGTTGTTAGATAAACTAATGACTCTAGCATCACTTAGGTACTAGTAAATATTTAAAGGCCTGATCATTAGATAAACTAATATCTATAGCACCACTTATGTACTGGTCAACAATTAAATGTCTAGTCAAATAAATTGACATCTTTAGCACCAATAATATAGTAGTCAATATTTAGATGTCAAGTCTTCAAATAAACTAGAACCTCTAACACCTCTTAGGTAATAGTCAAAATTTAAATTTTCATTCTTAATTATTCGACGATCATATCACAATTAGTTTATGAGCATAGAAAAATAATTAAAGAATTCTAATTATTTAATAATTAAATCCACGAACAGTCTAAATGGAGGAATTCAAAATCTTACCTTGAGTTCAAAATGAAGCCCTCTACTATTGTCTTGAACTTGCAGCCTCACTTGTTTCATAATAATCCAAATAACATCATAGTGTGTACACCATTATGAATTCATATTAAAAATTTTATTTTAAAATAGTAATAGTTCATTATCAATTATAACAAGTGATTGGTTCATATTGAGACAACCAATTTGTCGATTAGATATTAATAATTATCATCGGTGTCTTTAATGGTAAAAAGAATAGTCAACTAGTTTGATCAATCGAGTTGGATTGCCAATATCATTATTGTCCTTATCAATGAGTCAACCAAATCACTTCTTAATCATAAATGATCTACTAGTTTGTACACCAATTTAGATATCAATTCAATTTTTTTCTTCAATTATTTTCCATAATTCTCCAATCACTCGTTCTTACTATATGTCCAAGAACATGGTTTTCAACAAAGGATACAAATATAAATATCTTAACCTATTAAAATTCACTTTCTATAATATACATTTATACCTAAGCTTCAAAACATACCAAAACAAAATCATGAGTAGTAATTCTTTTTTAACCACAAAAAGTCATAAAGAAATTGATATGACCTATCTTCCTCTCCCTAAACTCCACCACTTTAATTTATAAGCGTTATCCCTTTCTAAAACTTGAAGTCCCTTAGTTTAATCCTTCAAAACTTCTCAAAACACTTAAATCTTTCTCTCATAAGTGTTTTAAAGTAAGAAAATTAAGAATAAATTATGCCTTATTGCTTCCCCCCCTCTCTCTATGATCAATGACTCCTAGCTTCTAAGAAAGTTGGAAAGTTATTTATATACCATTTTATACTTTTTATTTACAACACTGTCATCATGATTTAATTTAGGAATTTTTTTGCAAGGATATCCTGTCTTGACCTATTTTATACAACTTACCTTGCCTTGAAGTCTAATCTAAAAGAATTTATTTTAGATAATTTAATGCATCTTTATTTATCTATTTTTAACTATGAGCTTACATTCTCCCCACATCATAAATTTCATCCTTGAAATGTTATCTTTTACTTGTATAAGAGATAACTTAGGGTAATTCCTTTTCATTTCCGCTTCTCTTTCATAAATATCTTAGTTGATTTAGAAGCTCCACCATAAAACTATTATGATATGAATCTTCTTATTTCTAAGCTTTTTTTAACTTTTATCCAATTCTTTTATCAATTGTACTTCAAATGTTAAATTTTCTTTAACCACTAAAGAAATGTGTGGTAGTACTTGAGAAAGGTTTACCTCAATCTTTTATGGTAATGAAATATGAAATACATCATGAAATTTGGCCATATATAGGCCAAGGCCAATTTATAAGCTATTAGGCCAATTATCTTGGATTGATCACATTAAGGATAAGTGATGGTTCTATTTTGTAGTCCTTCCAATTGAGCTGAACTTTAAGTTTGATTATCCCATAGTTAATCCTCCATAAATAACCTAGAAAGATCCAACTATCACTTCTCTTATCTAGAAATTCCTTTTTTTTTTTTTTTCTCTTAAACAAGCTAAATTATCTTGCTTTCCTTTTTTTAGAAGTAGTGGTCTACTAAAAAAATCAATATCTTTTCTCTTTCCAACTTTAGATTAACCATGTTGGTCCTCATTAACACCTGCTACTAAAGCCCAAGATGATTCTATGAACTCCTTTATAGTTATTATATATAATGCAATCAGCCCTTGTTTAAAGTCCTTTCTGAATCAATCCCCTAACCTCTCAATCATATATTATTCAATGAAAATATAATGTGAGGCTAACATTGAGTGATCATGAAATATCCTCTCATACTTAATCACCATTATATGTTATTTCTTTAGAGTTAAAAAAAACTCATGTTCATTAGCCTTATAGTGATATCTAAAGTAAAAATTTATCTATCTTAAATTCATCCCACAATATATCTTCAATGACTTTCCATATCTATATAATTTCGTAACATGTTTATGCCCTATCAAAAAATAGTTGAATGGCACAATCAATCTATAACTTTTTAGGCACTCTAATCTAATATAAATAAATCATCTTCATACCTTTTGATAATAGGACAAATCTATTAACACCATCACCCACTGATACCAATTCTCCAATATCATTACCATCCATTAATGAATATTGATAACCTTTAAAGGCCCTGACACAACAACAATGTTTGTTAGTGTCCTTGCATGATAATACCAATAACTCGATATCTTTAACATCTGCTAAATGAATGTTAATCAATTGTCCATGCTCTAACATTATGACAACTTTACTAGTGTCCTTGCATATTGATACCAATAACCTGATATCTTTCGCATTTACTAAATGAATGTTAATCAATTATCCATGCCTTGAACACCATGATAACCTCGTTATTGTCTTTGCATGTTGATACCAATGACCTTGTATCTTTAATATTCACTAAATGAGTGTTAATCAATTTCTTAGATAACTCGATACTTGGGATGAATTATGTTATTTCATAATTTGTCAATTCTACAATTCCTTACATTTTCTAAAATTCAATTTTTACATTCTCTTACAATATATTTATCATTAAGAAGTCTACTTTAAACATCATGACTGCTGCTGAAATTCAACTTGTACTCCGTAATCATGATTGTGTATTCTCATGCTCCCTTCTGTATCCACAAGCATATCACATCATTTTCTTACTTCAATTATAGTTTCATAATTATCATAATGAACAATTATAGTTTTGTTTGTTCCATTAATTACTTTGATGCAACCATATTATTCGATAATTTTATCCACATTAACTGAGTGTTTTGCTTAAATTTTATATATAAAATGCCTTGATATTCTTTGTTTTATGTTTTAAATATATTTTTGGATGAAAGATTAAAAAAAGAGTAAATTGGAGGAAATTGACAAATTTAACCATCAGTTAATGTTTTACGCATAGCTTTAGCTATTGAGATGGAAATGAAGTGATTCTAAAGTCATCAGAAATCTAACATCCGTACCTTTATGTAAATATATGGAAAGAAAATTAAATAAATAAAGAGCATGGAAATCATAGCCTTCAAAGTCAAATATTGAATTATGCCAATGTTAACCTTCAACCATTCTAACTTCAATATCCTAAGCTATAGAAGTCCATTTGATGCAAACTTAATTATTTTTTGGATTCTTGACTCAAAGAAATATAATTTCACCACATTTCATAAAAAAAAAAGCTCATATAAGAGATATGATTTCTATAAGATAACACATGAATTTTGCTAGAAGACAAGTTTTGTGAAGAAATAAGTTCAAATTACTTTTCAAAGCATCCAAACCAATACCCAAGTCTTTATTTTAGCAATTTAGCTCCTATAATTCAAAAATTAAAGATTTCATGCAAGATCATTTATCCTTTTTGTAAAATAGTTATTGAAGTATTTAAATAGTTATATGATGCCAAATCAGTCCCCAAATCAGCCCAAGAGCAATCCATAATCTTACATGTCCACACAACAAATAACATTTGATTTATTTGGGGTAATCCATTGATCTAAGAGGGAAAACACATGGATGGAAATTTAGAGAGGAGATTGTTACATTATTTTAGATAAACAAGAAGAAAGAGTCATCTCAAAAGGAAGGAAGAAAATCGGGCACTAAAGTATTCTCCAAGCTGCCTAATTTGACTTTCTATAATACCTTTCGGTGTTGTAACCATAACTTTTGACTCCAAGATCCAAATCATATGTTCTTTAATGATATGGGAAGCTAACAGAATGAACTATAAATATGTCTCTAATATCCATCTCCAAGAGAGGCTTCAAAAAGGGTAATATTATTGTCCACATTTAGCATCATATTGTTTAAGAGTGCGGGCTCAGAGTTGATAGCTTATAATAATAATCGTGCATGTGTTTAAGAGTCCGTACATACCACCACTAATGCATCAGATCCCATTAGAACTCCGAAGATGAACGTGCTTGCACGAGAGTAGTACTAGAAAGTTCTCGTGTTGCACTGCTCATTTAATCCGTTTTCATTTTTTTTCAGCCCTTCTCAACCTCCCCCTCTCTTTTCACCCTAAGTCATTGATTTGTGATAATCATTGAAAAAAAATTTGATTAAAGAGCGTGGTACAAATGACTACCCTACTCTATATCTTATTTCGCTTGCACTGAAGTTTAACCACGCCTTCTCCATGTTCCACGCCATATTTCATCCGAGATTTCACTAAAACTGCCTAAACTGAGGTCTTAGGATGATATCTTCAAAATCTGAATATCCATTAGTCAGAGTAATGATTTCATAGCAACTATAAGGAAAACACCCTTTGGGCACTCTTGTAAAAATGCAATGTCGAGCATTCTCACCGTGTTTTTATAGGATTAAGGATGATTGCTTAAAGCATTTCATCGTACAAGGGTTTAAGGGTGTGTACATATCACCACTAATGTACTAGATCCCATCAGAACTCCATAGCCAAACATGGTTACACGAGAGTAGTACTAAGATGGGTGACCTCTTGGGAAATTTTCATGTTGCACCCCTCATTTTGTCTGTTTTCTCTTTTTTTCTGCCCTTTTTCACTCCCCCTTTTTCACCCTATGTTGTTGAGTCGTGATATCTGTTGAAAAACAACCGTGATCAAAGAGCGAGGTTCAAATGATTACCCCACCATAGATTTTTTTCCACCCACACTGAAATCCAGTCATGCCTTCTCTACGTTGTCGCACGTCGCCGCGCGGCGTCCCCCGGCAAGGGGGGTCTTTTTGTTGCCTCGCAATGGAGTCATTGAGGAGTCGTCACCTGGCTGTTGAGGGTCGCTAGGAACACCCAATTTGCACTAGTCTGATAAGAGATTCAAGGGTATGAGACTTGTTGCGTAAAGAGAAGGTATTAGCACCCCTAATACGCCTTACCTGAGGTAAGCTGCATTGTCTACCTTGATGTGATTTTGAATGCTTCAATAGGTCGTATTTATTCACATGAAAAAATGTTTCGATTGAAAAAGAAATCGGTTATCGCTTAGAATAATCCTGTGAATTTTATTGATTATTATCATCCCCGCCGACTATTTTGGATATTAACCCCTTAAGATTTATTTATCCAAACACCGACAATGAATAATAGCATATCATCCCCGCTGAATATTTTGGATATTGACTCCTTAGGATTTATTTATCCAAACACCGACAATAAATAATAGCATATCATCCCCACCGAATATTTTGGATATTAACCCCTTAAGATTTATTTATCCAAACACCGACAGTGAATAATAAATTCCCAAAATAAGATTTTATTATTTTTGAAATATTGGCCATTTATAAAGAAAACACATTTTTTATATTTTTAATTTATATATTTTTTCTTACCACAACAACATAAATGATTAAAATAAATAAAACACAACACAACACACACACACACATTCTCCTTTTTCTTTCTTTTTTATTATATTTTTACAAATAAAATACAACTCACACACATTGTCTTTTTCATTTTTTTCTCATTATATTTTACAAATAACAATTAAACAACAATAAAAATTCAAATAAATACATAAATATAAAGAAAATTACATAAACTTCAAGAACACATAGTGGTAGCAGCAGGGGGAACACTGGTGGAACCACGCGCCACCGGTGAATAGTGATGGCAGAGGGGACCAGCAGATCTGCTCCTTCTCTTCTTCCTCTTGTCGGTGTTGGTGTTCTTGATGGCTTAAAAACATAGAAAACACACAAACGCAACACAAAGGCATAAAAATGTCAATGTTTCGTGCAACACCCTGTTAATTTTTATATATATATATTTAGTGTCGTTACCCAATGATTCATATCCATTCACTTCGGTAAATATCGTCCATACCATAAACGTTCCATTAAAGGAAAAATAAAGTTCTCATAAGCAAACAATACTACAATTTTCATAACTAAGAATTCGGACTAGAAATATACATACATGGATGTGAATTTACGTTCGTGACCTACTAGTGGTATTTACAAATATTCGCAAAAGGGTTTGATAACAAAATTAAGCATTCAATACGTTGCTTCAACCTAAACGCATCTTAAATTAGGATGCAATCTACTGAATTCTTTACAAAAGTAGGGTCCACTTGGATTAGGTTCCCTAGCCCCCTCGTGGCTGTGACGTCCCTGCAGTTGTATAAGCATTTTAGGAAATACAATTACTTAATGATAATATTAAAATAGTTTTTGACCAAAGGTATAATCGATTAAAAGATACACTGGCAAGATAAAATTTCTACATATACATAAGGAAAATTCGATTGTAGAAATATAGAAATTTCATTTCTCTTTTTCGAGCAATAATAATCCTACTCCGAATATTCATATATGGCACTCATAACTGAAGTCCTATATCCTTTCCCCCCCCATGGTCCTTCTTTCGGGACGTCATTAGGCGGAGCGAATGTTTTTTTTTTTTTTTTGGTCCGGCCATCCCTTTGGATGCCATTAGCCGAGGCTAAGCAATCGTTTATCCCGGCCATCCTCTCGGATGCCATTAGCCCAGGCTAATCAATCGTTTATCCCGGCCATCCTCTCGGATGCCATTAGCCGAAGCTAAGCAATCGTTTATCCCGTCCATCCTCTCGGATGCCATTAGCCGAAGCTAATCAATCGTTTATCCCGGCTATCCTCTCGGATGCCATTAGCCGAAGCTAATCAATCGCTTATCCCGTTTAAGCATTTAACAAATCTAATATCTACTCCCTTGTATTCATATAATATTCAATTTATAATATCTATTACAAGTCATAGAAAAAAAGAGAGGTGTAAATCACCTACCTGCTCTACTTCTGGGCTGTTCTTGTCCGGACGATGGTTCAATCCCCACTGCACCGCCTGCGACGTCAATGTCCAAAAATCAGTATATTTCTATTCTTAAATTTCACATTCGTCAACATACTTATTTCAACAATTTTAGCCGAAACATGCATAAAATTCTCAGCAAAATTACATCATTTTCATCACAAATCCATCAACAACATTTCAACAAAATACACATTTAATCCCATAATTTTAGCACATAACTTATCAATAAAAACCCAACAAAATCACACATTGCAACCCTAATTTCAGCCCATAATTTATCAAAAATTTTCCAACAAAACACATATTTAATCCCATAATTTCAGCACATAATTTAACAATAAAATCTCAATAAAATCACACCTTACAACCCTAATTTCAGCCCATAATTTATCAACAAAATTCCAACAAAACACACATTTAATCCCATAATTTCAGCACATAATTTAACAATAAAATCTCAACAAAACCACACCTTGCAACCCTAATTTCAGCCCATAATTTATCAAAAATATTCCAACAAAACACACATTTAAAACCCATAATTTCAGCACATAACTTACTTCTTCCCTTTCTTCTTCCTCTCGGCAAACCCCCCCCCCCTTTTTTTTTCTAAGTTACAACTTCTCATACACATTCACCATTTCCTCTCCCTTAATTTAACCAATTGTTCAGCTGTGAGGGGTGAAAATGGAGAAGGTTCGGCTGGGCAGAAGAGAAGAGAGGAGCTAATTCGGTTGAGAGAGAAAAAAAAAAGAAGAGAATTCGGCTGGAAGGGAACAAGAAAGGAGAATTCGGTTGAAAAAGGAAAGGAAAGGAGAATTTGGTTGAAAAGGAAGAGAAAGAAGAGAGTTCGATTGGCTGGAAAAAAAAAAAAGAAAATGTAGATAATGGGAAAGAAAGGAAAATCCCACACTCCTTATATTCATGAACCGGGTTTGCTTTTTTTTTTTTGGGGTGTTTACATTTCGGTTCTGTGCAAATCTCGGGTCTATTCAAAAATCTCGGGTCTGTTCTCCTCTTTCTCAGTTTCTTCTTCTTCATCTTCTCGCCAGCGAGGGGGTGCGTAATAACCTGAAAACAAAAACACAAACACCAACACCAGTAAAAATCAATCAGTTCTTACCCTCAAATCGGGGCTCTGTTCTTGGGTCTGTTCTTATCTTCTGCACTCTTCTTCTCCTCCTCTGCAAACAAAAATCAACATAAAAATGCAAGCACAAGAAACAATCACTCGATTCTTTCCTTCAAATCTTGGTTCTCTTCCTAGCGATCTGTTCTTCTTCTCGGGTTTGCTCTTCTTCAGTCAAAGGGTTGAAGGCAAGGTTGAAATAAAGAGGAATGGTTGTGTGGGGGAGATCGGGAAATGATAGCTGACTACTAGTTTGAAGAAGGGGAAAAATCATGTCAAACAGGAGGGTTGTCTGCGCTGGTTGGTCGGAGAAGAAAAGGGACGGTTGTGCTGAGATGAAAGGAATGACAGTGGGGGAAAGCTGCAAAGGTGGTCTCTGGCTTTAGTGGAAATGGGGACTGCCGAGGTGAGGACTTGAGGGTGGAGGCTGGTGTGGCTGAAGGCTTGTGGCAAGGGAAGAGAAGAGAGTGAGGCCGTAAGGGAGATCTGAGGGTGCTGTCACGGCTGGGAAAGGAGCTCTAGTTGCTGGCTAGAGAGGTGGAGAGTGGGGGTCTGTGAAGGGAGCTGCTGCTGTGGTGAGGGGCTGACGGGAAGTAAAAGATGAAGGGAGATCGTGAGGCCATGATGGTTATTATCGTGGCTGGAGAAAGAGATGAAATGGGGAGTGAAGGAGCGATGATGGCTGGTCTGGTCGGAGAAGAGGGAAGGAAAATTGAAAAATGGGGAATGGCCGATTGTGGGGCTGCAGCTGCCAAAAATGGGGTGGCGGCTACAACCCCTGTAGAAAAAAGATTTTAGGGTTAGGGTAATTTTTGTCTTAGGGTTTATTTCTTGATGTATTTTTTTGGTCCTCTTTTCTTTGTGGCTTTGCACTCTATTTATAGAGTTTTTCATTGGTGAAATTCAAAATCAGCCCTCAACTTGCGATCCCTTTCAATTTGGTCCTTGATTTCCAATTTGTGTGATTTGACCCTGCATTGACTGTTAAATTCTCAATTTGTTCAATTTTGCCCCCGTACCAAGATATTTTTTGGATTTTTTTTAAATTTTTTTGCCTTTTTTATATTTTTTGTCTTTTTTTTTCCGAAACATAAAAATAAAGGGTCAAAATTTGGGTAGCAACATGCGTTCCATGCGATATTTCATTTGAGAATACACTAAAACTGCCTAAACCAAGACTTTAGGATGACATCTTGAAAATCTAAATATCTAGCAGTCAGTAGTGATTCCATAGCTACTAGAAAGAAAACACCCCTTGGGAACTCATCTAAAAATGCAACGCCGAGCAGCCTCACCACGCAGTTATGGAATCAAGGATGATTGCTTATAATAGTAATCGTGCATGTGTTTAAGAATGCATACATACCACTACTAATGCATCAAATCCCATCAAAACTCCAAAGCCAAACATGTTTGGGTGAGATTAGTACTGGGATGGGTGACCTCTTGGGAAGTCCTCATGTTGCGCCCCTTATTTTGCCCATTTTCTCTCTTTGTCTGCCCCCCCTCTGTTTTCAGCACATGTCGTTGATTTGTGATAATCATTGAAAACCAACTGTGATCAAAGAGCGAGGTACAAATGACTTCCCCATTATAGATCTTATTCCACCCGAACTGAAATCTAGCCACCCCTTGATGCAATCAAACCATCAAAGGATCCATTGGAGGTTTCAGTTGGTATAGTTACAAGACTTAGGGATAAGAAGGTCAAAGAAGTTTTCAATGGACTTCTTCAAGATACATGGGCTAAGGTGGACTTCAAGAGGATTTGTAATAATAAAGAGCAAGCCTTGATTAATCTCATTCATGTTCAAGAAGGGCTTGTTGGTGGAACCAAGACCATTACACAAGGACTGTGAGAAGAAGACTAGATTCGGATAGTTTGACATTTGGTTACTCTTTTAGTCATAACTAGATCTATAGATCAAATTTTGATGTGATTATAGTTTTTATGGAAACTAGACTTCCAGACCTTTCCAACGGTATATCGAACGCCTTCTAATTCTTTAAGATGAGAGAAAACCATATGTTTTAAGTTGGATCTTGTTGCTGCCCGACAAAATACGGAAACAACAAACTTGTCTTATTTAATTAGTTGGGCTATCCAATTTTAATTATTTTGAGAAGAGACAATTTGTTTGTGTTTTTAGACTTGTTTATTTGTTTATTTTAATTAGTTTGGGCTAGTTGTAGCTTGGGTTGATTATTATTTAATTTGGGTTATGTGAGACCTATTAGGGAAACTAGGGTTTTGGCTTGGAGTATAAATACTCTTTAGAAATAATGTTAGGGCACTTGTTTGAACAATATTTTCCAGCATTGTAGCCGTCTTTGATTGTTTCATCTTGGTCCTTGATTGAACTTTCAACTCTTCAAAGAATTAACCATTCTTTGTTGTGAATTTATACTTCTTTTGCTCGTCTCCAGGTGTAGGCGTTGTGATCGAGTTGGTTTATAGTCTTGTTGCCTTAGAGCAAGTCTTCCACTATGATAAGCTCATTCAAATCTCCATAAACTTAGGTTAGATTGATCTTGGGGTCACGGATACCATTAAATTCCGCTAGGGTTCGAATTAGTTGGTATCAGAGCTAATTTAATTACAGGTTATATCCTTCAATTTGAGTTTTTATTGTCTCCTGTTTTGTTTTTGATAGATTCGGCCACCAAAAAAAGAAAATAGGGATCTTACTTGTTATTGCTTTGTTGAACACTTAATCATAAGTTAGTGTTCTTGCCGAAATTTATACATATATAGATAAAAAAAAAGGGTGCTTGATCTTGAAATCTTGATTGTTGCTATATAGAAAACAAAAAGAAAAGAAAAAGCGGAAAAAAGAGAAGGAAAAAGAAGAAAAAGAAAAAAAAAGAGAAAAGATGAAAAATCATTTTTTTGTTATTGTTTTGGCCGAATACATGTTTGAGAAAACCTTGATCATTGGGAAATTAGTTAGTCTTCCACATAGTAGTCTTGTTTGTCTACCTTGAAAATTTGGGTAGTTTAGTTGATTTTTTTTTTAGTTGTTGGAATTTTCTTGAATTAAATCCTTAGTTCTTGATAATTCGAAATTATTTCGCTCTTTTTTTATTTTTTTTTGTTCATGTCTTCAAATCGTCATATTATTTGTACAAATTTGCATTGTTATTCGTGAATTTGTCATCAAGTTTTGTTTTGTTAGTTTCATAACTTCTTGCTTCAAGAGTCTATATCAAATTTTTAAGTTCACTGCTTAGTTGGTTGTTTTTTCTGAATTGTTGCTAAGTGATCTCAAGAACTAAAGAAAGGCAATTTGAATGGAAAAAGGCATAAGGAGCATATTTGAGTGAAAAGCCTATAAATTTGTGTGAAACACGAGTGTGTGAGGTAATTTTTTTTTGCTAACGATTTTCGTGCAGGTTTCAAAAAAAATGTTTTCTAATAGTGTGCCACAGAAGATCGGTGAAATCTAAGAAGATGGGTTTTCGAGAATGCAACAACAGATGGAATTTATGTTTGGTGAGCTAATGAATATGATTGAAAAATTAGAGACTAGGTCTGTTGGAGGACGAAGTAAAACGGGTAAAGAAGCTAGGAAAGAGGAGAGTGTTGCTGGAAATTCTTCAAATGAAGCCGAGGATGATCTTAACCGTAGTGGTGGGTTCCGTACACATAGGGGAGAGAGGTATGAGAATCGGCCAAGGAGGGGACATATTCGGCCACATAGGGATTTTGAGTATAGAGGGGATTTTGATGATTTGGGAGATATAAATTGAAATTTGGGTAGTATTAGGTTAAAAATCTCAGCCTTTAAGGGAAAATTTGATCCCGAAGCTTATTTAGATTGGGAAAAAAAGGTGGAGATGATTTTTGACATCCATAGGTACTCTGAAGAAAAGAAGGTTAAGTTATCTTTAGTGGAGTTTACTGACTATGTCATGGTTTGGTGGGAGAGATTGATGGTAGAAAGAAGAAGGAATATAGAAAGACCAATTAGCACATGGGAGGAGTTGAAAACAATAATGAAGAAGAGGTATGTTCCTAAACATTATTATCGGGAGTTGTTTAATTGTTTACAAATGATTACACAGGGTAATAAGAGTGTGGAGGAGTATTAGAAAGAATTAGAGGTGGCTATGATTAGAGCTAATGTTAATAAAGATGAGGAAGTTACGATGTCTAGGTTTTTGAATGGCTTGAATAGAGACATAGCTAATGTTGTGGAGTTGCAATCATATGTTGATTTGGAGGAGTTAGTACACTTATCCATTAAGGTTGAAGGACAGTTGAAAAGGAAGGGTAATACATGATCTGGAGCTTATACGGGGTCTTTTTCAGGTTGGAAGATGAATTATAGGAGAGAGGGTAATGCATCATCAAAGCTTTAGTGACTTCTAAAGTTGTTGAACCTAACTCCATGAAGAAGCAAGTTTCAACCAATGATAAAAAACTTAAGGAAAAGTTCAACCGAAGCGTAATCGTGATATAAAGTGTTTTAAGAGTCAAGGATTGAGACACTATGCATCAAAATGTGTAAATCGTCGAGTTATGATTCTAAGGGATGATAGAGAGATTGTGTCCATTAATGAGGATTTTGATTGTGATGACATGCCCCCACATGAGGATGCTAGTGATTTAGAGTATGCTGTTGGTGATAAAGTTTTGGTGGTTAGAAGATCACTTAGTATTCAAATTAAGGAGGAGGATGTGGAGCAACAAAGGGAGAACATCTTCCATACTAGATGCCTAATGAACGATAAGGTATATAGTATGATCATAGATAATGGTAGTTGTACTAATGTTGCTACTGTTACTTTGGTTAGAAAGTTGGGATTGAATACCATAAAGCATGAGAGGCCTTACCAACTTCAATGGTTGAATGAATGTGATGTTGTTAGGGTGAATAGACAGGTGATGATTTCTTTTTCAGTAGGCAAATATAAGGATGAAATGTTATGTAATGTTGTGCCTATGCATGCTACTCATTTGTTACTAGGGAGGCCTTGGCAATTTGATAGAAAAGCCAAGCACTATGGGTTTAAGAACATGTATTCATTAGAGAAGGATGGAAGGATTTATACACTTGCCCCACTCTTACCAAAGCAAGTGTATGAAGATCAAATTCAATTGAAGAAGGGTTATGAAGAAGAGCAACATGTTTCGGCCAAAGTGGAGGAACAAAAAGATTTAGCTAAAATGGAAAAACAAGCTGAATAACATGGTGAGGATGTGAGGAAGAGAGAAAAGAAAGTGAGCCATGAGTTGAAAACCAAAGGGAACAAAGTTTTGGCCCTTAGGACATTAGGGGGAGGGTCATGGCCAAGAACAAAAATAAATAAAAAGAAGGCCGAAAGTGGAGAGAAAATGAGTGGAGAGAAGAAAGAAAGGGCGAGAAAAGAAGAGTGTGTAGAAAAAGTGGGGAAACACCTTAATTTTTTTGCAAAATCTAATGATCTTAAACATGCCTATCTTTCTGACTTGCCTATGATTTTACTTGTGTATAAGGAGGCATTCTTTAACTCAGATGAGTTAGATTCTTGTGTTCCTAGTGTTGTTCAAGTTCTTTTGCAGGAATTTGAGTATGTCTTTCCGGATGACATTCCTAGTGGTTTGCCACCAATTAGAGGTATTGAGCATCAAATTGACTTTGTTCTAGGAACATCTATACCAAATAGGCTGGCTTATAGGAGCAATCCTGAAGAGACTAAGGAACTTTAAAGGCAAGTGAAGGAGTTGAAGTCGGAAGGATACATTCGAGAGAGCATAAGTCTATGTGCAGTTCACGTGCTTCTTGTTCCAGAAAAGACAAAACTTCGCGAATGTGTGTGGATTGTCGAGCCATTAATAACATCACTGTAAAGTATCGACATCCCATTCCTAGACTAGATGATATGTTGGATGAGTTACATGGTTCTAAATTATTTTCGAAAATTGATTTGAAAAGTGGTTATCATCAAATTAGGATGAAAGTAGGGGATGAATGGAAAAGTGCTTTTAAAAACTAAATATGGTTTGTTTGAGTGATTGGTTATACCTTTTGGACTTACTAATGCACCTAGTACTTTTATGAGATTGATGAATCATGTGTTGCATGATTTTATTGGTAAGTTTGTGGTCGTTTACTTTAATGATATCTTGATTTACAGTAAGGAGATTGATGAGCATATAAGTCATTTGAGACAAGTTCTTGATGTGCTTAAAAAAGAGTCCTTTTATGCTAATTTGAAAAGGTGTGATTTTTGCATGGATAGGATCGTTTTTCTTGGATATGTAATTAGTGTAAAAGGTATAGAAATGGATGAGGCTAAGGTTAAGGCTATTCAAGAATGACTTACACCAAAATCCATAACAGACGTTAGAAGTTTTCATGGTTTGGCTAGTTTTTATAGGTAATTTGTCAAATTTAGTACGATAGCCTCTCCATTAACTGAAATTGTTAAGAAAACCGTGGGTTTCAAGTGGGGAGAAGAACAAGAAAATGCTTTTAGCTTGTTAAAATCAAAGTTGATTTCGGCAGCTTTACTATTTTTACATGATTTTAATAAAGCTTTTGAGATTGAATGTGATGCTTCAGGAATAGGTATTGGAGCCATTTTAATGCAAGAAAAATGACTCATTGCTTATTTTAATGAGAAACTCAACGATGCAACTCTTAACTATCCCACTTATGATAAGGAGTTGTATGCAGTCGTGTGGGCTTTGGAGACTTGGCAACATTATTTGTGGCCCCGAGAGTTTGTCATACATACTGATCACCAATCGTTGAAACATTTGAAGGGTCAAGGTAAGTTAAGTAGGAGACATGCTAAGTGGGTTGAGTTTATTGAAACTTTTCCACGTGTGATTAAATATAAGCAAGGTCAGGAAAATGTGGTTGCCGATGCCTTGTCACGAAGGTATGTTCTTCTTAATACTCTTAATACTAAATTGCTAGGATTTGAGTATATTAAGGAATTGTATCTTGATGATCATGATTTTGGTGCTACATATGACACATGCAAGGTTTCGGCCAAAGATAAATATTTTAGGCATGATGGATTTTTGTTTAAGGAAAATAAGTTATGTGTGCCTAATTGTTCTTTACGTGAATTGCTTGTGAAGGAAGCACATAGGGGAGGTTTAATGGGGTATTTTGGAATTACTCAAACTTTGGAGGTTCTGCATGAGCACTTTTATTGGCCTAATATGAAAAGAGATGTGCAAAGAATGTGTGACAGGTGCATAACATGTAAACAAGCTAAATCTAGGGTAATGCTTCATGGATTATACACACCTTTGCCTATTCCTCCATGTTCTAGCATTGTAGTCGTCTTATCCTCCTCCATGTTCCACATGTTTATTCGAGAATTCATTAAAACTGCCTAAACCAAGGCTCATGATGACATTTTGAAAATCTGCACATCCGACGGTGAGAGTAACGATTCCATAACTATTATAAGAAAAACACCCTTTGGGTACTCCTGTAAAATGCAATGTCAAGCAACCTCTCCTCATTATTGGATCATGGATGATTGCTTTTAACAATTCATTGTGCATGTGTGTTAAGAGTGCATACAAACCACTGCAAATGCATTGGATCCCGTCAGAACTCTAAAGTCAACTATGCTTTGGTGAGAGTAGTACTAGAATGGGTGATTTCATGGGAAGTCCACGTGTTACACACCTCATTTTGTATGCTTTCTCTTTTTATCCACCCTCCTTAACTCTCCCACTCTCTTTTCACCCTGTGTCGTTGATTCACGATAACCGTTCAAAACCAATCATGAGAAAACAACGAGGTACAAATTACTGCCCCACTCTAGATCTTATTCCACCTGAATTGAAGTCTAGCAATGCCTTCTCCGCATTCCATGTGATATTTCATATGAAAATTCACTAAAATTGCTTAAACTAAAGCCTCGAGATGACATCAATAGAGAGGAAAAGATGGTTTTGCTTGGGTGTGAGGACAAGGCTTTCATCTAGGGAAAATAGTTGATGACGCTACTTCTAAAGTTTTTGGTGGGCTAGTGGTTAAGTTTCAGATGGTGGTCAATGATCAGGAATGAGAGAGGAGAAAGAAAAGTGTTGATAAGTTTGGAAGCATCTTGGACTCATGGGGAAAATAACTATAATTATCAATTATATACTTAATAAAATATCTCATGTAAAATTTAAAAAGACATCGTTTGGATTAGGGGTGAGCATTTCGGTTCGATTCGGTTTTTATCAATAAAAAAAACTAAACCGAAAAAAATTTCAATAAAACTCCAACCGAACTCGGTTTAAACCAGCTAGTTACGGTTAAGTTCGGTTTGTTTTTTTAACAAAAAAACAAAAAAATAGTCTTGGTTTTTTTTTTTTTTTACTTTAACCAAGTTTTCCCTTCTCCCATTTAATCAAAATGGAATCAAACAAAAAAAAAATGAACTGAACTAGAAGAATAAAAAAAATATAGCATATTTTTTTATTTGAACCAATTCGGGTTCGGGTTTGGTTTAATGGTTTTTTATTTAAAAAAACAAACCAGACCGAAAGTTTTAAAAAAATCTAATTAGTTAAATCGGGATTTTTCATGATTTGGCTTTTCTCGGTTATTTTTTTTTTGTTTTTCAGTTTTTTTGCACACCCCTAGTTTTAATTATGAAAAGGTAAAAAATATTCTTACAAATACCTCAAAGCATAAGAGTATCTTGTAAAGGTATCAATACTTTATATCTAAAAAATCAAGATAATACCTATAATTGTGGATTATGCATTTCTCAGACATGCATACAATAGTAATGCATATCGATCTTTTATATACAAGTTAAGTAATGGGGATATTCATCATAATACTATTATGAAAACAAAAAATACTAAAATTTTTAAAAACATGTTTCCATGAAAGAAAACATGAAAACAAATTCAATTAAAAGAGTAATTAAGGTTAGCTTAAATAATTATCATAAATCAGAATATGAGAATACGATGAAGTTGAGCTTAAAATAAGTAAAATGGAAAAGTAACCAAAATAATTGGTCATGATTTTTTAGCATACTTGTTAGAAAAATGAACTTCAAATACTTGTTCGAGGTGATATATTGTTGCACAGCTTTTATTTTGGAAGGATTAGTCAATAGAGAAAATAATGATTTTCAACTTTTCTTGCCATTTAGAATTTTATAGAGATGGTGGTGAAGATGTTTACTACTTATCATTTGAGGATTTTATGGACATAATTGTAGTTGTGTCAATTATGGATATAATAATAATAATAAATAGAATGATCTTCCATGTTATGAATTAATTCATGGTTTAGTTATACTTTTCAATACATGCCCTATTGATTTTCTAATTGTTTTTGCATTCTAATAGAAACAAATTTTACTTAAACAAACTCATAAATTTAAGGATTAAATTCTAATTTTGCATGCTTGTGGAAACAAATTATTTTATCTAGTTTAGCCCCCCTTACTACAATTTAAGATGCAACAATGTTAATAGGTTTAAAACAATTGTTTTTAATATTAAAGTCTAATGAACTTATTTTGAAATAGGCATGAACTCAAAAACCCATTGAAATCGTAAAGATATGAGTTATAGTTCATAGAATTTAGACAACATGTATAAATTTAAATTTATTGATCTAAATAAATTTCAGTATATATATATATATATATATATATATATATATATATATATATATATAGATAGATAGATAGATAGATAGATAGATAGATAGATAGAATAATGCATAATGAACTAATAGTGAAGTGGCATATAGACCACATGAATCAAGAAGAGAAATTCCAAAATTTAACTCAATAAAAAATATTAAAACAAAATTAAAACACAAAAAATGAGATAATTATAATTAATGGGAGGGGAGGCTACTCTCACTTTGAAACCCATGGCCTTTTAGGCCTTCAATTGAACAAAATAATTCATGTGGAAGGGTTTTTCAGTTAAATTAGAATCATTTTCATTTTCAAGAGTTTCAAAATAAATCCCTTATTCAAAAATCCCTATATTAATTGATATGCAAATTCAAAATGTTAGTTTAATGTTTGTAAATTTGAGAAAAAAACCTTGAATGATTTTAAAATTTTTCCATGATAAAGAAAGGGCTCATCAAAAAATAATTGTTTTAAGTTATTGGCACAAAGAAGTGATAGCCATTCTTGAAATAAAGAAAGGAACAATTTGAGAGTTACTTGAGTGGAAGTTTAGGAAAAGAGGAAAAAAAAGGGTTGAAAGCTTAATTGTATAGTAAAAATTACAAATAAAAAACTAACAAAATTAAATAAAGATAAAAAGAAACTAACATTTGTAACTAGACATGCAATTATTATTGCTTCTACAATGAAAAATTACTCTATTCAAATTGAAAATATACAATTTTTTAGTTGATGTTAATTGCATATATACCATAAATGCTTGTCATACAAAATAACCGACATTGTTATTATAAAAATATTCACTTAAGTAATTTAAGCACTATCTATTTATTTTCTTTTAAATTTTTTATTATTTATCGATATGGGATTTACATAATTTATTATGGTGCTAACATTTCACATACAAATTTATTATTTTATTTTGTTCAGGATTTAAGCTAATTTATTAGGGATTTTCATCCCTAAACATAAAATGTTTCCTCATAATTTATGATTTTTTTATTGATGGTAACCCCATTTAATTATGGTTTACAATTTTGGAATTGAGGTTTGCATTTTTTATTTCTCCCTTCATTGAGAAATTATTTTTCCTTTTAGTTTGTTTGTATTTCATACTTGATATTTTATTTTTATTTTAATTATTTTCATACTATGTAAGACTTATCTCAATATCACCTTTTAAATCAAACAAAGTTATTTTTCAAGTTATTCTGTTTTTGTTTAACAATTAGTTCTTATTTTTTAGATTAATAATTTTTTAGATCTTTTTTCAAATTGATTTTTCTTTCAATTTTTTCCTTTAAGAGTCGTGATTTTTTTAGTAGAGTTATATTAGGCTCATGACACAAATCACGAGGTTTAAAGGTTAACGTGATGATATTGACCCTTTTGTTTTCTCTCTTATACATTGATTTTTTTTTTTTAGTTTTATCCTTCAAAACTTTATATTTGTGAAGTTGTTATTTATGTTTTAATTAATTTTTTTTACGAGGTTATCTTATTTTCTTGATCTTAATCTCGAGTTTATTTGTTTTGTCGAGGTTTGCTCTATATTTTTTATTTTTATTTTAGGAATGTTCTTTTTTTCTTCTCTTACCCTATTTGATTGGAATGAAATGTATGTGTATTTTTTTTTCTTTTAATAAAAACTAATGTATCTTTATTTTTTTCCTTTTAATAAATAATTTTTTTTATCATGATCACTCTTTTTTTCTTTGTTCAATCTATAAGATGTTATTACTTTATATATATATATATATATATATATATATAAAATCTTATTAGGTAAGGCAAGTTTATTCAAGTTGGGTCAAAATGACTGGAAATCTTTTACATTTGCCCTTCCTTAATTGGTAATGACTGAATAATATTTTTTAAAAAATTTTAAAGCATATATTTTTTTTAATGTTAATATTTTATTTCACCATCGACAATATAATGTGGGGATGAGATTAGTAACATCAAATTATAATGGAACATCGAGGAGGGGACAAATAGCAATTCAATTGTAACGAAGTTATAAGAGAAGAACTGTCATAAAGAAATATAAAAATGCATATGTTGTTATTGAAACTTTTACAGTAAAAGGACCAAATAATTATTTTTCTAAATCCATTGGTCCAAATAAGTACTTTACTAAAAAAATTAAAAAAAAAAACAAGATCTATATATATATAAGTTTATCTTTGTGGATTTAATGATGTAAAATTGTAAACGCAAGACAATTAAATAACAACAAAAACTAGTATAAACCAATATAATGGTTTAAATAACACTACAAAACAAAAAAAAAGACCAAATATTGTGCTATATTTAAAAATAATTGCCAATATTTCAACTAAAACATCAATGTTGGAGAACCACCACGTATGATTTATTTTGAAACAACAAAACTATAGCAAGTCAGCACGCATACATATATTTGCAACCCAAAAAAATCAATAGTTCCAATGATCAATAAAAATGCCAACATAACCAGCCCAAACAACAAGTTATTAAAAGAGAAAATGCAAAATTAAGATCATAAAACTGCATGAAAAACAACTATCACACAACCTTAACAACAATAATAACAACAACAATAACCTTAACAAAAGTAGTAGTGACACAAACTAAAACAATAAACCAACAAACAACCCTAAAACATAGACATAACATACCTTAAAAATAGAAAAAGCAATCTTAAGAACAACAACAACAACACAAAAAATAAACAAAACCTTGGCAGCCACAGTGCACAATGACAAGACCCGAACCCTAAAAACCAACACCAAATGCGAATAGACTGTAAAACAAATGCAAAGAAAAAAAAAACAAAAAACAGAAGGCAACAGACAAACCACCAAGAGAACAAAACCATGCAGCAAGCAAAAAAAAAAGAAGAAGAGAACATGCAATATGAAATGTGCACCTCAAGTCATAAAGAATACCAGCATAAACCACCTCACCAACTACCAACAGAAAAGAAGTCAAAATAGCAGCATGCCCCCTGCAAAAAAATACAAAAAAAAACATGTGAAGTGACATTATAAAATCCTACCAACTAAAAAAACCAAACTAGAACATGACATTAATAGAAAAAACCAATCAACATAACCAAATCAAAACAGTAAGTTCGTCTTTAAACCGAGAGGAACAAAGCTTGAACTAGAATGGATGATTTGAAAACATTGAACAAATAAAACCATGTCAATCAAAACAGTAAGCTAGAATAGAAAGTAGAAACAAAGGAATAAAAAAGACACCTAAACACAAGTAAATCAAACGAAAACAACCCAAATTCCAACAAAAAATAAAGGAATCAAACGAGCACACCCAAACCAGCACACAGCTGAACACACCACCAACCAATCCCAAACCAATCAAACCAATTGCCCAACACCTAACACACCAAAATAACAAAACCCAAGTAATTCCAACCCAATCAAACCAATTGCCTAGCATCCAGCATATAAAAATGACAAAACCCAACCAATCCGAACCAAATCAAACCAATTACCCAGCACTCGGTACACACAAATCATAAAACTAAGAGAGAAGAAGCAAAACAATAGCAAATAAACAAAACCTATAAACCAAACATAAAGCATCCAAACCAATATATAACCCACCAAACCCAAACAAATACATAACCCAGTCACATGACCAATTAACTTAAATCAAATCATATCAATCAAACTTGTAAACCCACACAAAACATTGGCCAAACCATATCTTTGATGCACCAACCAAATCGACAAAGCTAGGTGAGAAAACCACCACACATCGGTATCAGACCGAGCCAACAACAAGCCAAAACCTCCCGTCCCATGCCTCACTACCTGCACTGGTCCCAACAAAACACTAAATCTCCTGTCCCTTATCGCCCGAAGAAACCATAACCAGCACTCACACAGTTTTAAAATAGAATGAAAAACCGAACATCTATGCCCAACAACAAATAACATCGGGATCATTAAGGGTAAAAGAATCTGTGTATTGTTAAAATCCATAGTAAATCATCTTTAAAGCTACAGTGCAGCACACAGTAAAATACAACCACACGATTTATTTTTTAGATAATCTTGAATCAGACCAGAAACTAGTAGTTTTGTTTTAACAAGGAGAGTGATTAATTGAGTAATTACTTGTAAATAAAAGATTTAAATTTCAAACCAAGTTCACATGTACATCAAAGAAACACTACAATCTACACAGTCCCATTCTCAGTCTCAGAGAGATCTGCTCTGCTCTCTCAAGCCATCACCGGACCTCGTCCCTTTTCTTTTACCACATTTCTCTTATAATAATTAAAAAAAAAACCCATCTGATCTGCAATTATCCTTCCAATCCAATCGATGAGGAGGTAAATAACATGCTCATCAACAGACTTCAATCGATCTATCTATCTATCTATCTATTTAATTTGAATTTAATTTTGATTTTTAATATGCAAGAAGATTAGGGCACCACAGGCAGCCCGGGAAGCAAGGAGGAGGAGGAGGGAAAGGATTATTAGCGAAACTATCGATTGCAGTCTTTGTTCTCTTGATCTGCACTCTTTCTTTACTCTTCTCCGTTTCTTTTACTCCTATCACTAACGGATCCACCGCACCATCTAAGGTTCCTTCCTTGCCTCATTTTCTATTTATTTTGGATACTTATTTCTTAGCTTAATATATTTATTTATTTCTTGCTATTTTTTGTTTTTGAGGAGCAGATAAGTGTAGAAGAGCTATGGAAAAGTGCGAATTCGGGTGGTTGGAGGCCTTCATCGGCTCCACGATCTGAGTGGCCATGTATGTGCTCTTCATTTTGTCAAAATACCATTTTCTATAGTAATGGTGTGAGCTTGTGTTGAAGAAATGTTATTTTCTTCTATGTTGTGGCTGCAGCTCCTCCAAAAGAAACCAATGGGTATCTCCGTGTTCGTTGTAATGGCGGTTTGAATCAGCAAAGAAGCGCGGTTTGTAATCCGTTCTTGCACAACTCTCTTAACTTGATGTCCTAATGTTATATTTTCATACATATCTTCCAACCTTTTTTATTTTTATTTATTAAAATGTAAACTGGGTGCGTAAGCTTGACGAAATCTACTTCCATGGTTGCCCTGTGTATTGGGAAATGGAAGTAATATATATATATATATATATATATATATATATATATATATATATATATATATATTAAAAAAATATACGAGTAGAATGTAGCCAAGTTAGGTATTATGATAGTGATGCCTGATGTAATGGGTTAATTTCAAATTAATTAATATATACTACCTTGGATGTTATTTAGATTTGTAATGCTGTTCTTGCTGCAAGAATCATGAACGCTACACTTGTTTTGCCTGAGTTGGATGCAAACTCCTTCTGGCATGATGACAGGTATGTGTTTTTAGTGTATCCATTCTTGAATTCATTTATATTGTGTAACTATTTGTTGCTTTTTTCTAGCAATTTGATTTTTTTTTTTTTTTTTGTGTTGATTCTGTTAAATGGGATCATTAAAGAAAGAATATTCAAGGGACCTATTAGTATAATTTTTTCGCTAGTTAATCTTGTTTGTTTTTTCCCTACTTTGGCATCTCCTTTTCACACTAGGGTTGACATTTCTTCATTACTTTGTAGTGTTGTAGCAATGACTTTTATGATGTTGAACATTTAAGACGCTGTGGCTTGAGCTTGTTCTTATAGCTTTTAAACAGGACTTACAAAGTGATTTTCTGTTGATTCAATTTATCAACTATTTGAGACATATTACGTTGATGAGTGTATAATTTTTGGAATTTTAATTGAATTGTTACATATTATCTTTACCATGTACAGTGGATTTCATGGCCTCTATGATGTTGAGCACTTTATCCAGTCACTGAGATTTGATGTACAAATTGTGGAAAGAATTCCAGAAATTCATAAAAATGGGAAGACTAAGAAGATAAAAGCTTTTCAGGTAATTGTAGTGACATGTCATTGTTTCATCTGTGAAATTTGGTGCTTAGGCCATTAAGTCATCGGAAGGTCCTGAAAATATTAACATTTTTTTGTCCTTAATTTTCTCCCTTGCCTCAGCTGCGCCCCCCTAGAGATGCTCCTATTAGTTGGTATACAAATGATGCTCTGAAGAAAATGAAGGAACATGGAGCCATTTATCTAACTCCATTTTCACATCGTTTAGCTGAAGAAATCGACAACCCTGAGTATCAAAGGTTAAGGTGCAGGGTTAACTATCATGCTCTAAGATTTAAACCGCATATTATGAAGTTAAGCGAGTCAATAGTTGATAAACTACGCTCACAAGGTCACTTCATGGCAATACACCTTCGTTTTGAGATGGACATGCTGTCATTTGCTGGGTAAGCACTTGGCTATTTACTTTACAGTATCTGTTGATGCGATCAGTTCTGACATCTACATACACAAATTTCACTGTCCTGTAACCTAAAGAGTATTTTCTCTTAGCATTTATAGGGAAGATTTACAGGGGCATTGGTATTATTTTCCCCTGCATCTAGACATATGCTTGTGCTGTATTTTTAGTGTATTGTGGAGTGCACTCTGAAGATGATATTTCTGCTTACCAGATAACTGAACTTGGATACATGGATGAAAAAACTGAAGTGTGTAGATACCTGACAATTTTCCTGGAATTCTGTAACTGCTAATATAAAGGACATTCTGTAGTTTTCCTTTCAATTTGTGAATATTTTCCATTGAAGTGGACTTTTTGGTGTTCCTTGCATTGACATATTTGTTTAGTATGTGCCCATGGATTTTTATGTGGCTATTCTAATCTTTTTTCCATGAACTATTCTTGCAACCCAATCATGGTTTTGATCAATTAGCATCTACCCTCATGGTATTTGTAGAGTTTTATACCTTTGGTGAGCCATTCAACTGATTTAGATATAGTTCTGTGTTCATCTACATTGAAACTTCACATTTATATATCTTAAAAGATCTTCCTCATCATGTTTTTAAGACTTTAACAGTGTGCTTTTGGTTGGGATTCAGACTTAATTGGAAGACACTCTGAATTCTGAATTCTGATTACTCTGGATATGAATGATGTGCAGGTGCTTTGACATATTTACCCCTGCAGAACAGAAAATATTGAAGAAGTATCGGAAGGAAAATTTTGCTGATAAAACACTCATTTATAAAGAAAGAAGGGCCATTGGAAAATGTCCACTAACTCCAGAAGAGGTGATCGTTTGTTCAATTGTCCATGCATTTGTCTGTCAGATGGGCTATAAACTCTACCAGCATTGAATTTACTACCACATGAAGAATTAATATTATTGCAATGCCTCTTACTTTCTGTAGGTTGGTCTTATCTTACGTGCTATGGAGTTCGACAATTCCACCAGGATATACCTAGCAGCTGGTGAACTGTTTGGTGGAGAGCGGTTTATGACACCATTTAGGGCCCTATTCCCTCGCCTTGAGAATCACAGTACCGTGGATCCCAGTGAGGAGCTGGCTACAAACAGTCGGGGATTGATAGGATCTGCTGTGGATTACATGGTTTGTCTTCTTGCTGACATATTTATGCCAACTTATGATGGACCAAGCAACTTTGCCAACAATCTCCTCGGTCACCGTCTGTATTATGGCTTTCGAACAAATATTAGACCTGACAGGAAAGGCCTTGCCCCAGTTTTTATTGCTCGAGAGAACGGACGGACAGCTGGTTTTGAAGAAGCTGTTAGGCATGTTATGCTCAAAACAAACTTTGGTGGCCCCCACAAACGGATCTCACCTGAGTCATTTTATACAAACTCTTGGCCGGAATGTTTTTGTCAAATGGAAACACAGAATCCTGCTCATAAATGTCCATCAGAGAATGTCATGCAAAGTTTGCATAGCCAATTAGAGAGTGAAAACATGGGCTTGGAACGATACAACCGATCCGATTCAACAGTATCATCAGCAGAAAGATAGGAATTGTCTGGTATATATTTTTAGTAGTTATTTACTCTTTCCCCAGTACTGTACTACAACAAACTGGAGCTAGGGGTCCAGCAACTATATTGAGTCTTCCAGGTAATTTTATATCCTAGATTATTATCTATCTTTTACCTTGAAGCGTCGCCATTAACTGCTGTGCTTTATATCATATCTTTCATCTGTGTAGATTACTTCTTGCATGAGAAAAAAATGATGCCGATTCGATTGATTTGAGTTTTACGTTCTTCTTATTATCTTTTATATAGATGTCTCCTGTTTCATCCTATATTTCATGATCTCAGCATGTCAGATGATGATAGCTTATACTCGGTTCCACTCTCCCGAAAGATCAGCTTACCAATCCATGTAAAATCTATTGGATGCTGCAGGTTCATGCCACTTGGGTTTAAATGACAATGATTCATTACAGGGAGGAAGAAGGCACATTATCAACAAATATACCAGTCAAGCACATGAATCTGATTGATTTTTGCAGCTTGTATTCATTTACACTTGCCAATACACTGAAGATGTCGATGTACACCATTTTTCTTGCTGTGAGCAATTACGATATCTAATCATATGTTTCCCAAAGACGATCTAGCAGTAGCGAAAAAAGTTTTCCCTGGATTTGCATATATATTTATTGTGTGAAAAACGAGCAATATTAAATTTTATGCACCTACTGGATTAGTGAAAAGGCACTAATTTATATTTAAAAAAAAACCCTAAATCTGTGTGAAAAACGAGTGAAGATCCGCAAGCCCTAAATATGCATGCTCTTGTAAACGAGAAGGGGAGGAATGCTCAGTTCAAACTTCAAAGTGAGACGTAGTGAATTCAAGCTAGCATGCCCTAAGCAATCTCTTCTGCAAAATGCAAATGTTTGTAAATAAAAGAAATTGCAGTTCGACTTCCATAATGTTCACCATCCTAGATTGTCGACCGAACATAACAGGAGAGATGATGCCCACTGGCTTTGGTCCTCACCTCATCTAACATCCCCTGTCTCGCTACTTGTGACGGCACTGAATTAATCAGGGATAGTTGCAGTTCTTTTCACGTTCTTGAAAAAACGAAAAAGAAGCTTCCCACCGTTAGAGCGTTACCCGGGTCCTGTTCATGTTATTATTTGCCTACAAAGGGGCATATGGGTAAATAATGAGGCTTGCCTAGTCGGTGAGAAATGGCTGCTCCATTCCAAGCAGGGATGTGAATCTTGTTCCGTTTTGACTGAAGTATGGAAATATTATGTGCGATTAAATTCTGGTCTATTTTTTAATTTTTATTTGAATTCTGGCTGAAATTTACCAAAATTATTTTATCTATACCGTTTCAGTTAAATAATAAATAATTTTACAATATCAATCATATCTCTTAATCCGATTTCTAGATTAAATAAAATTTTACGAAAAATCTCTTGATATATTTATATATATTATATTAAAATTTTCAAGCAATTAGAAAATATAATAATATTATAAAATTAACGATAATATTATACATGTTCATAACTTTATTTAGAAAAATCATTTAATTATATTTTTTAGATTAAAATACATAGTTTTAAATAATTTTATTTTTGAATTTACACTAAATTTTTTGAATTAATTTATTTATTTATATATATACATAAATAATTCAACATTAAAATCACATGCCAAATTATTCCAAAACCAAAACATCTCGTTCCAAATAAAAATACAAAACACCAACTGGTATGAAATTGACAATCTCATTTCCAAGTTAGACTCATTGAGTTCAAGCCACGATCTTCAGTTTCCTTAATTAGCACAGTAAAAACAATAAACAGCATAAAGATAGCCGACAACATATTTACCATGTCCTGTTAAACTGACAGCATCTCTGTCATCCTGTAACTAACATTTCTGTATTTATGCCAAGAAGAAAGAATACATGACCTCCAGAGAACCAACCAAATACAAAAACATAGTTCTCTACCACCACCAATGACAAATCTATGAGACAAAGGAGCATCTCCTTTGTCAGTTACCTGTTACCTTCAACCAACATTTACATCCAGCCATTTACAAACACTAAATTCTCAGAGACAAAAACGAGGAAGGACAACAAAATTAAATATCTAAAAAAAGTTAGTGTGATGGTTGGCCACGCAACTTGTTTGCGACATAGAGCAAATGACTAATGTTTGCTGGGGGATATTTCTGAAGTAGCTTGAGAATAGAAGTGAAATCCCCAGCTAGTAGACGCCTCCGAACGAGAATCAGCATTGCACAACATACCCTAAGCAACGTTTCCTGCAAGTGTAAAAAGTGTTAATTAGTTGGATTTGAAAATATTCAAATCCCACAATTTTGATAAAGTAACAGGGGAAATGATGCAAATTGTGTTCCACTACACAAGTGGTCAAAATACTGACGTACATTCAGCATCTAACATATGCAATACCGCTGCTTCTAATTAACCATCTCGGTCTGACTTCATTGTATAAAATGATAATGTCACACCATAGTTTAGCAAGGCTCTGCAATCAGTGATGAATTTCCACATCTCTCGCTTATGTCTTGTAATAACTACCCTCTTACACATATAGTCTTTAGAATCAATATAGTCCATTATTGGAGTCTAGGCTTGTGGTCAAAAGGTGGAACCATAATGGTACCGTTGTTTTAGAAGTATGCCATCCTACAGCATTTTCAGTCTTTCATCGCCACAACAGTTTCAGCACAATTTGAATGTACCCTAGAAGGCCCTGTGCTATTCCAGCCATGGATATAAAAATGTTCCTCAAAGTACTCGACTGGATTATGGTATAAAGAGGCGTCCCAGGGGAAGATAGAGGTCTAAAGAGTTTGCTCCTTTGGTCCTTAGGAGATCGCCTCCTTGTTCTATTTATTAAAAACCACATTCAAAGAAATGAATAGAGAAGAAATGAAATTTACCTGAGGACCCTCAGGGTCACTTAGAAGTGTGTCCCAAATGTGGATACTATCTGCGAAATTGAACTCCTGAGTCAAGAGGAGAGTAATCCACCGAAATGCATAAAACTGGGGGTTGACCTGTTTTTTTTAAATAAAAATAAAAAAAGAAGCAAGCAAAATTCAGAAGAATGACTTGTCCAAAATATAGAGCCTGCAGTGAAATGCCTCATAACTAATCTATATTAAAAATAAATGTTGCTTCGTGTATAAATTTATGAAACCTGATGCGAGTGATAAGCACAAACCCAACTTCTACCATTTCAAAAGGCTGCCTATAAATTTATGAAACCTGATGCGATTTATAAGCACAAACCCAACTTCTACCATTTCAAAAGGCTGCCTATAACTTTATGAAACCTGATGCGAGTTATAAGCACAAACCCAACTTCTACCATTTCAAAAGGCTGCCTAAAACCCACGTCACTTGTTTTCATTCTTATATATCAAACTATTGTTTCATATTTTTCTAGAAGAATACAAAATACACATGTGACAAACCATAATAGCAACAGAAATATAAATACATAACTTTGTGACAGTGTCTTACTTTGGTTGTGACCTCAAGATGACGCCAAAGTTCTTCATCATGCTCCTTCAGAAGCTGCGACAATCTTGTAAGAGTTGAACGAATTCCCACAACACTATTGTCAAGTTGCTGACAGAAATGATCCCGGAATCCACTCAATAACTCGGCAAAGCAGAAAAATGTGTCTGCTTCAGCACAGGCCTGCATAACTTAAATAAAAGAAATGATAAATAAAATGAAACCTGGAAAGGATAATTGAAACAAGACAATAACACCAAATCAATGGATCAATGATGACAGTAGATGAGATGCATGCTCCCAAAATTATTTCTATGCATGTCTTCTTCTAAAAATTCATTGGTGGTTCAAGATTATGCAGTGGCATCATAACACATACCAAATCTTCATTTATTTTACTTTTTTATGGCCTCTGGAGATGAAAGTGTTACTGATGCATTAAATTATGCATCTCAAAATAACACTGGCATTTCATGTATTAAATCATGGAGACTCTTCTTTCATTCACTATTTCCACTCAAGTTCACAAAGAATTGGATAACAAAATATTATTCTAACAAAAAAGAAAGCAAAAGCATGAACTTACCTCCATTTCCTCATCAGGGTCATTTTTGAATACGTAAAATAGAGGTGCCAGAATTTCATTCATCCCTTGAACATATCGTATTCCCGGATTTAACTTTGCAAATACAATCAGTATGTTTCTCAAAGCCTCCTGAACATCAGAGGCATGAATAGGTTGGCACAACTGCATTTAATTAATACCAAATATCAGGAATAAAAGAAAAAAGAAGAAGAGCACACCTGATTAGATTTTGCTAATGACGAATCCCCAGAAAAGAAGTGCATGCCTGGGTGAGTGCGTTTCACATCTCGATCAATCTGCTCTATAATCTCTGAGTCCTACAAAATGCCAAGGTTGGAGGGGCTTGCATTAGACATATGGTGCAAATATTAGTATATTGTTTTGCAAAAGCACATAGTGTTGAAATATCACTTCAAGCAGACAAAAATATAATGGAAATGGGCAACAGGCTATTATCCTGATACATATCAGGTCACATGCGCACACTAAACACTTGCAAAACCAAACCATATCAACAGATGGCATTCTCTTCATGTGAACACTAGCTGTCATGATGTGGAATGTACTAAATCATATTCCCAGGACATTTCAAAGAATAACAGGCAAGGCATCATTTACTTTACTTTTGTATTTGTCTTAACATTTTTTTTTGTTCCAAAGTGAAACAAATACCTATTTTTTTGTTCAAAGTTCAAAACAAAGACCTATCGAGCACAAACCCAATAATTCCTCTTATTTTACTTTCCATTCTCAAAGTCCCTGAAAAGGCTTCAAACTGACACAGATTCTCCAACAGAACCACTCTAGCTAATTCATGAGAAAAGGCATAATAATTAATCCAATAAAGGCACAATAGAACATAAAATATCCAACGTCTAAAGCATTGTGCCATGAAGCAGTTGGTTTCATACCTGAAAGAATTTATTCCAAATGCTGCTCTTCCCAAGGCTCAAAGGATGCTCCCCATGAGTTATCTTTGATCTTGAAAGCACATAACGGCTTTCAGATTTTGCATCATCATTGTCAAAACCCGTTGTTTTCTCCAACCTCCTTGTTATTTCTGACTAACTAGCCACAAAAACATTCAGAATACCAGAACCTTTGACAAGAATTAGAGCATTAAACTGAAGGCAGCAGCACGGCCTTATTGTGAAAAAAGACTTCACCAGTACATTAGCTCACAATCTAACTTATAACAAGCTATAAGTTAATCCAGCTCAATTCATGAAAACATCCATCCAAAATGGAAATTAACGTATTTTTGCAACCTCTTCACAATGTTAACAATTTCCAATGCAGTCAAAGCTGTGAGAACCTTCCAAAACCCCATTATTTAAGAATGCTAACCAAAACCCCATTATTTAAGAATGCTAACACCATTTTTAAAAAAATAGAAAAAAAAAAAACCAGTAACAGATTGGATAGCAAACATACCAAACTATATTTTATAACCTTTATGATGATTTTATTTCCCTAATAAATTATTAACCAAATAAGGCATTAAAAATTCTGCTATTTGACTTACAGGATTCATCAACAGCTCCTCTTTGAAACGCTTGTACTGAGATCTCTTCTTAGCCAATTCAGATGACCAAAGAGACCGATCTGGTGGTAAATACCCCAACAAGAGCTGTCATGCAGAATCAATAAGTTGTAAATAACCCAAAAAGGACTCATACAGAATCAGTAAGCTTATTCAGATTTAGTGCCGGTTTGAGACTGCGTTTCGAAAATGCTTTTGAAAAAATTCGATTTTTTATTTTATTTTTTTTGCATTTTTAGATTGATATACTGATTTTAAAAAAGATTTTTTAAAAAAATAAACATCATTTTAATATATTTTTGAACCAAAAAACATTTTATCCAAACTCCCATTAACCTAAATTAACATGCAAGACACTCGCTCCGTTCAACAAGAGGAACGAGAGTATGTTACTTCAACAACCCCTCAGCATAAAAATCAAGAAACTCAAAATCTCTACATTTCTCAATTTATCAACTAGTCATAAGCTTGAAATACCAAAATTTCAAGATTGACCCATTACTCAAGACACTACATTCATCTCATAACAACTCGGACGAGAATTAAAATCCAGTTTTCTTGAAAACAAAAAATCTCCAATTTCTCTCAATAACTTTTTTTTTTTAATTTAAATTACCTTCCAAACCGTTGAACGAATACCAGCACCATCAGGTATCCCTTGAGAAGCTATCCTCCTTAATTCCCCCATGTTTATCACCTTCCTTGATAACTACACCAGCAAAACGAAGCGGCTTTAAATAGAAATTAAAAAATTAAAAGGAAACGGAACGGAAGGACGAAAAATTGAACTAACCTCAGTCAAAAGAAGAGCCTGCTTTGAAATATCCTCCGCAGTGTTCTCATTATAATCAACTATTCGATTATCTATTTTGTTATTACTAATAGAATAATTACTGATGTCGTTAACGATGCTGCTTTTTGAGTGCTTATCTTCTTTAATGTCAGGTTTCTGCGGATGATAATTACGATGATGGCGAGGTGGAGGATGCTGTTGTTCGTCTCCGGTGGCGGCAGGAGGTAGCGGTGGATTGATTTGGGGTGAGGCGGAAGTGGATGGGTAGTGGTCGAAGTGATCGGTGTAAGAGGAGGAGGTGGTGGTGGTGGAGGACCAGACAGAGCTGTTGAGCCAATCTGGTACCTTTTTCTTCACCATTTCAATTCAAAAGGGGGAGATTTTGACTTTTTTTATAAAAAAAATCTTAATAATGATTGTAGTTTCTTCTTTTCGAATCGTGGAAGGATGGAAGAGGGTGAAGCGGGTGGTTCTGGAGTGACAGGGGGCTGAGGGAAGGTGCGTGAAGGAGCAATCGGAGAAGACCAGCAAGCTTCATGCTATTTTTTTTCCTTCTTAAAGGAAGAGAAAAAAAGAAGAAGGGATAACTACAAATCAGACCCCAATCTATAATCGATTTCACAAGTCAGTTATGGAAAAAGGCTCGCCCTGTAATAAGATGGGACTGCCAAGAACAGGGAAAAAACTATTTAAAGAAGTTAAATTAATAATTTAATTCTTTTAAATAATATAAATATAGCATTTTTTATATGTGTATTTTAATGGAAAAAATCATTATAGATAAGCCAATTCTATATATATATATATATATATATATATATATATAAGAAATAACTAATATAAATACAATCAAAACTAATTTTTTACATGAAAATATATTAAATATTTTTTTTGTCTTTTTTATCAAGCATGTAGGAATAACTCTTCAACTTAACAATATTATTTTAGCTTTTCAATATAGCTCTCGCTTTGGAGTTATAAAAATAAAAAATAAAAAATAATTTTTTTATCTTTTCCTTTTATTTTTTCTTTTAATTCTCATGCTGAGGTTGCTCTTATAGTTATCTTAGATTGTCTACATTGTTCCACACACTTCAAGTTTGTTTAGAAATTGAATTTTTGAAAGTATTTTTTTTTCATTAATATATATTTTTAAATAAAAAAATATTTTAAAAAATAATATCAAATATATATATATATATATATATATATATATATATATATATATATATATATATATATAAAAGTCAATCGCAGTAATGAGGAATATTTATATACAATATATGATGAGTTGGACACATGAGTGAATACTATTTTTATATAAAACATTACCTAAAATATAATTGCCGTGTCATTTTTCTTGTTCATCACTATAGATTGTGAGTAAAATTATTATGGACTGAATATTTACTCCGGTGCTTCGCGTGTGCACGTCCACCTTTTTTTTTCTATTCTTTTTCCCGTTTATGAACAGTGTATTAACGAATCTGCCCCCCAAAAATAACAAAAAAGTGACGCAGGGACAAGGGACTATTTCGTTTTTTCCATATTTTTTGCATAGTGAATCGACGGAAACAGCCCCCGAAAAAGACAAAATAGCATACAGTAAACGGGGGCAGGGACATATTTTCCACTTCAGTTTTTTCGTGAATTTCAGTAACTTCAAGGGTGCATAGGTAATTAGCCAATATTTTATTATTTTTTTCAGAGGAACTGGTGGCGCGTCGTCCGGACGCACCGGCGGCGTTCCAAGCGCATGCCCCTTTGAGGCAGCGCGTGCACTCTCTTTCGGTAGTCAAAAATTCACTTTCGTCGTTCCATATGCGTTTATGTAATTGAAGTTTCGGTAAGCGATGGCAACTATTTTGTGTTGGTTGTCAGTTTTTTCTCTCCTGCCGCCACAAATTCGGATCTGGTCCCTGGTGTTTGGAGGAAGTTTATTTTGGTCTCTTATGTTTAAATTTACGTTTTATTACTAATTTCCTTAATTGAAAGTTTAATTATTTTCAATTGTGCCCTTTAATTAAAATTGATTATATAAGGAAATTTTCATTTCAATCCTTATTTTTTTGATTTTTTTTTTGTTCTTTTAATTTTTTTGGTACAGATGTTTTGATTTCAATTAATTTGGTCCTCAAATTAAAATTAGTCATTTTTACAACTTTTTATTTCAGTCCCTCTTCTTCTAATTTTTTGATATGTTACACAACACTTATCATTATTTGTTTCTTTAATTATTTTGGTCCCAAGATTTTTTTTTTGTTTTAATTTTATCTTTCAATTAGAATTAATTATATATTTTATTTTCATTTCGGTCCTTATTCTTTTAATTTTTTATTTTATATTAATTCATTTGGTTTGTTTTAATTGTTTGGTAATGTTTATTTTTTATTCATATTCATGCGTCTATGCTTTCAGTTTTTGTTTTTTTTTTTTTATTCAGGTTTTATTTTTAATTTGTTCAATCCTGAAATTTTAATTTATGTTGATAATCATTTTAAAATTAATATTGCATATTTTTTCCCTTTGATCCTTTTTTTTGTGTTTTATGTTATTTTTATTTGTTATCTGGATTAGATAATTTTTATGATTTTACTATTTGCGCAATGATAATGATAATTTTAGTGATTATTTTTTAATTGTGTTTTTTTATAAAAATCTTTTGCTTCTTTTTTAATGATTTTTCAAGGCAATTTAATTATTTTAATTGTTTTGACAATAATATGGATAAAAAATTTAACTGTTATTGTAATGATAATGACAATAACATAAGAATAGATTTACAATTTATATTTTTGTCTTTTTATGTAAAAAAAATTGACTACTTATTTTTGTTATTTGATTATTGGAGTTTTTTTATATTTATTTACTTAGTTTTTTTTTTAATTCTTAGACAATGTTTATTTTTTATTCATATTTATACATCTATGCTTTTAGTTCTTTTTGTTGGGATTTTTTTTTAATCAGTTCAATCTTGAAATTTGAATTTATATTGGTAATCATTTTAAAATTAATATTGCTTCCTTTTTCCCTTTATTCATTTTTTTCCTGTTTTTTTATTTATTCTTTGGATTAAATGATTTTTATGATCTTATTATTTACGCAATAATGATGATAATTTTAGTGATTGGTTTTTTATTGGTTTTTTTATAAATCTTTTGTTTTTTTTAATAATTCTTCAGGGCAATTTAATTATTTTGACAGTAATGTTGATAATACTTTTAGTTGTTATAGTAATGATAATGACAATAACATAAGAATATATTTTCAGTTTATGTTTTCATCTTTTTATGGATAGAAAATTAACTACTTATTTTATACTGGTTATTTCATTGAAACCTACTAAATAGATAAATTTATATCCATTTAAAATTCATATATTTTATAGAAAACTTGCCCTTCACAGAAATTCTATAAAAACTTATTAGTTTGTCTAAATTTATATTATAATAAAAAAATCACACATAATTAATTTTTTTTACGTTGAAAAAAATATGATTCCACCCGCGATGAGGCACAGGTGCCATGGCTAGTGTTAAGCTAACTAGAGGAGCCAATGGTGTAGTCTTATATAAATGGAGAAGCTAATTATTTTTATATATGATGAGAAAGAATAATAAATGTTATGATTTTGAGGCAAAATGAATTAATATGTTACTTAGTTGACTATAAAGACAAGATTAAGGTTATAGATATGTTACTTAGTTGAAGTTGTGGATGAGACCAAGTTTAAGGATAAGTGAATAAGTTAATTGTAAGGATAGATGTTGAATAAGTTGTTATTGTAAGTTGTTAGAAAGAAGACTATGGATCAAGGTTATCATTTTTGTTTCGGTTTATTTTTTTTAATTGGAATAGAATATTTTGATTTCGAAGTGTTTTGGCGAGTCATTTTGGGGTTGTACTATTTATGTATATATATATAATTAAATATATTAATTCAAAAAAATATAGTTAAAATCTAAAAATAAATTATTTAGAATTGTGCAATTTAAGCTAAAAAGACATAATAAAATGATTTCTCTGAACAAAATTATGAACATATATAATATTATGAGAATATCATCATCAATTTCACAAGGTGATTACATTCTCTTATTGCTCTGAAAATTTTAATATAATATATATATAAATATATCAAGAGATCTTTCGTAAAATTTTATCTTAATCTAACAGTCGGATTAAGAGATATGATTGATATTGTAAATTATTTATTATTTAAAAAAGCACTATTTGCCAAAAACAAAACGAGCAAAACGAAACCGGAATGTCCCGGTCAAAATTTTAAGTGAGGTAAAAATTCTGTCGTTTTATCTCCTTTTTAACTGGTATGAAATGTTTCGGCCTAAACGGAACAATATTAACAACATTGCTATGGATATATATGAAATAAATAAATTTAGGTTGAGTTGGTTAAATTCATAGTGTTACTTGAAACATGAAATGTATTCACTAGAATTGGTTATTAAAAGCATGGTCATCCTAAGCATAAGCCATAATTAACTAACTAGAACAATACAAGTATGATTTTTGGAAAACATGCATTATGAATACATAAATAAATAGATGTACAATGAGTTTATGATTTTTGAAATAAAGAATCCATGAAATATGAATAATAGTCTACAATTGATGTTTGAATTGGGAGGTATGGATACAATGATCAAAGACAAATATTCTAAATAAAGGAAAAAATTGAATTCACTTATAAATTAAAGTAAGAGTTCAAGTGCCTGTATGGAAGTGTGGTTGAGATGGTTTTTTAAAATGTTTTTCATTCATAAATATATCAAAATGATATTTTTTTATTTTAAATAAAAATAATTTTTTTATTTTTTTAAAATACTTCCCAAATACATTCTCAAACACCCCCAAAAATATAAAATAAGGGTATAGATAGAATAATATATCCATAATGAAATAAAAAACACTATAGATGGATTTTGTATTAGACTAACATATCCATAACAAATTTAAATCATGAAAATCGATATTGTTTGAAGTAATGAGCTCAAAATTAAATTAGTGTATGAATTATGAGTATTTCTTAGATAAATGAATCCACAATGGAAATTAGAGCTTGAATAATAGACATCATCCAAGTTTAAAAAACCATGAAGTAAAGTATAGATTATGACTTATTGAGTAACATAAAAGAAATGAAAGCCTATCTCCCGATGAAAAGAAAAAAAAAATAAAAACATCTTTCATGGTTGTTGGTATTTCAATTTTACTTTATATTCTTTTGATTTTTAATTTTTTATTCATGATATTTTTGTAGAATTTTTATTTCTTTCCCTCGATTTTATTTTTCAATCCCAATTTATCAAAAAAAAAATATATTTTTTATTTGATTCTTATTCTTTTGATTATTTTAGGGCCTTTTGTTAATATGTTTTTTCTTTTCAATTTCACCCTTTTGTCAAATTTTTATTTTTATTTTTGATTTTGATCCTCATTCTTTTATTTATTTTTTTTTGTTCAATTAATTTTTTTTCTAGTATCACCTTTGAATAAAAAAATATAAATTATTTAGTGTTTAAGTTTTTATCCCCATTCTTTTATTTGTTGTTCTTTGGATTCTTTCATGTAATTGATATTATTTTTTCAAGTTAATCCTTCAATATTTAATTGATTAGATTTTGATGTTCTGGGCTTTGTGATTTTTTTTTTTCAAATAGGGTGCTTTTGATTTAATTCTCCAGGTCACGAGTTTGAAAAACTAACACATATTGACAATGTTTTTTTTTTAATTATTTTCTTTTTAGCTTTGTGATTTTTAATGTTTTTTATTATATTATTTTAATCTCATGACTTAGATTACATGTTTGACTAGTTAATTTAGGTTAGCTCACCTTAATTCCTCAAGTTACAAGTTTATCATGTTAAGTCAAATTAACTTGAGTAGAGTTTTTTTTATTATTCATTTTTTTCATTCTATATTTAATAGGCTAAGAATTAAACTACATTATTTGTATCTTTTTACAAAAATACTTTTTTTCTTCAAGTTATTTTTTTTAATTTAATCTATTTGTTGTCATTACTTTATTTTTTCAATCATTTGATTAATTAAAATTAACTTATTTAATTCAATTTGGTGTTGGATTTGAATTATATATATATCTTTCTTGAAAACATGGTTGCTTCATCAGAATATATGTTTTTTTTAAAAAAAAAAAACAAATCTGTAACATAGGCAAGTACATGGCTAATAGATTCTAATTTACAGATACATAAATAAATTAGCATGTATAGTAACTAATTTCCTAGATTTCTAGAATATATAACATATAAATCATTATGGTAGCAATTAGCTTACTTTTACATTATTGGATGACATCATATATTTATATATTTTCACAAAACATGGTAAAAACAAGAAAATGATCAACGAAAGCAGGAGAAGCCCTAGTTGCATGACCCTAATAAGAATGCAATCACAACAAGAAAATGGTGAGATTATGAAAATAAATCATATAGCTAAAATAAATAAATAACATCCTTATATAATCTTTAGTACATGATAGTCTTATATGCATTGTGTGTCTGTTCAGGCAAATCGACATATACTCCAAGGCACTTGTTAGACTATCATGACCTGATGATTCAAAATATTTTTGGTTTTATGAGAGTTCTCACTAGTAGATCATGTAAATTATCGTTATAGGCCAAACATTTGGACAACTTGTATTTTGTGATAACCTAATATTAAAGTAATTATTCAAAGTCTAAAAAAAATCTAATCTTCAAGTAATCTTAGTATAAACTTTAAAATATCTAGACCTATCTAACAAGAGATTCTTGAGACTTTAAAGAAATTTAAATTTATCATTCCCTTTGTGTATGTCTTTTAGAATACCAAACGGTTAAATTTAATATCTATTTGGTTAAAATGCTTATAAATGATTAATAAAGCAAGAAATACAATCTCATATGATTTTATATCTACAAATATAGAACTAAAATAGATATGGATTACATGATGTAATGTATTAAGGGTGTTACAAGATTAGTTAGGTGGTAATTAGGCTTTGTGAAAAGAGGTTATGGATTATGATCTAGAGGTTATGTTGCAAGGTTTTTTAGAGGTATGAATTAGAAAGATAATGTAGGTTTTTGTTGATAAAGGTTAAAGATAAAAAAAAAGCATAAAAATGATAATGATGACTTCTTTTCTGATGTTGTGGATGGTTGATTTTGATAGGGTGGTGGTGCATTGGAGGATGTAGTAATGAGTTTTGTTGTTTTTAAAGTTGTTTTAAAGGAGGTTTTGGTTTTGGTGGTAGAGAAAGTTGATTTGAATAAGGCATGAAGTGATTTCTTTAAACTTATTAAAGCTCTACCAATCAAAATTAATGCTTATTAGATGGAAAACGAGCCGTAAACCCGCGCTCTGTCGCGAGGATTAAATTTTTTTTATCTAGATTTAACACATAATTTTGTATTTTAATTTTTATTCTTTTATTTTGTTTAGTTTAGTTTCGATCTCTTGATTTTTTTGGTCATCCTAAGATAGTTTTAAATTTTTTATTTGTATCTATACACCTTTGCTCTTTATTTAGATTTTTAATTAATTTTTATTGTTATTTTTATTTGTATTAAATGCAACTCGTGTTAAAAAACATAGCAAGTTGAACTTTGGCAGTGTAAAATAAGAGTGAAACTTTTTCCTATGCATGTATAGTTAAATGTGAAATGTTTGAAACACTACCTCAGGTGACTCTTTCGTTTTGTCTTATTTGAGCCTACAGAAGTTATTTTACTGTGCACTAAAAAAGTAAATTATCGGGACACCCCCACTAACAATTCTTGGTTTTTATCTTATTTAAGGGTATTATAATTATTGTACTATGCACAGAAATGGAAAAAATTGAAAATACCTCTGATACTATGAAATTATTTTAAACACATTTTACATAATAAAATGAATATATAAAAAACTATTATATATTTTTAGAAGTTTTACGATGCCACACGCGCCATCTAAAATGTGCATGAGCTCTGAAATTGACGTTGTGCCTGAAAACGCGCCCACAATACTGTTACAAAAAATATAATTAAAAATTAATAAATTATCAATACACCCTTATAACCAACTTTTGGATTTTATCTTATAGGGGTATATAAGCTTAAGTTGGCTGAGAGACCATGTTTATAAAAAAAAAGTATAAGTGAAAGAAAAAAAAAAAGTATAAGCGTGAAAGCACTGTAACAATCTATATTATTTTAAAAAAAGTTTGGCTTATGAATTAGTCGTGATGCATTTAAACTGGTCTGGAGATTCCGGTTATAAAAAATATATAAGTAAATAAACCAAAAGTATAACAAAAAAAAATATTAGTGGGAAAACATTTTAGAAAAAAAAAATAGGTTCATGGATTCTCATGGTACACATAAGTTTGTTTGAATACCTTGGTTATAAAAAAAAAATGGATATGAGAATTAATTGTGGTGCGCTCAAGACATTCCGGTTAAAAAAACAAAAAATAAAAAAAAATATATAAGTAGAAAAAGAAAAAAGAATATAAAAAAGTATAATAGACAAAAAAAAAATTGGGAGAAAAAACATAATAAGAAAAAAGAAACTAATAAATAAGTTAATTTCTTAAGTCACTCGAGTTTGACCTAATAAATATCAAAACCAACTCAACTTAAAACTCAATTTAGATTAAATTTCAGATAAAAGGTTTGTTGGGTCAACTCGTTAAGTTAGATCAAATTTAAGCTATGTAGGATTACATGTTTCTCTATAATCTTTTTTATTTTTTTATTTTTATTTTGTCAAGAGGCGATGTGGGTAAACAAAATCATACCAATATCTAACTTGATCAACTACAAACAAGAAAGAGTTGACAATAGAAGAACTTCGAGACTTGCGTGGGAACAAAGAAAAAGAAACAGAAGAAAATCATAGCTAGTCAACAACAATCATCGTATGCTACTAATTTTCGGTAGAGATGGATATGAAGGTGAGCTAACAATAACAAAACTCAAAAAAACTGCCCAGTTTTCTCAACTACGCCAACAATTCAAGAGAGATCTCCCCTCTATATAAACCCAGAGAAAAGTCCTGGAATGTCACTCAGAATTTCCAGCAATCATCTTGTTCTTGCTTGTATCTTGCCTCATTGTCTTGTGATCAGGCCCTGGAACATTACCAGCATGGAAACTTTCAAGTGTCTTTTCTTGGCTCTCTTCATTTTTTTGTCATTTTTTGGTGGCGAAGCAGCTCGTAATCTTCTGCAGTTGCCAAATTTGCCTCCTGTCCCGAACCTCCCTAAACCAACATTGCCACCGTTGCCTTCTATACCAACTCTGCCACAGCCCACCTTGCCAACAACTCAACCTTCACTTCCTAAGCCCACTTTGCCTCCGCTTCCGAGCCTCCCTACAATGCCAACAATGCCTGCAGTTCCGAAGCTCACCTTGCCTCCACTCCCAAGCTTGCCCTCAATGCCTACAATGCCCACAATTCCAATCCCAACAACAATTCCCTCCATTCCATTCCTCTCCCCACCACCAGCTACCACTAACCCTTGAGTTTCTTCACTGTGTTCTTTGGAGTGAGAGCTTATATGTACCATTAGCATGGCTGTGAGCGGATAGTGCTTATACTAGAGCATTTTCATGATGCTGTGTTGCAGAATTATCTCTCTTTTGTCCAAAGAGTATTACAAGGGTGTTTAGCATTCGTTTCAGTTCTTTTTATTTTTGTGTGTTATATTGTATTTTGATTCATTATGTATTTATGCTTGTACTTTGAGATGTATATCATCACTGTATTATGTTTTTCGATTTTTGTTTGTCTTCAAAATCCTTCTATCCGTGTGTTCTTGATCATGTGATGACATGAATTCGAATGTCCACCATCCAAATATATCAGAGATTTCTTTCTGGGAATTTTCATTCATGAACTTTGAAACTACTTGTCTTCCGCAGATCAACATGTCCCCTATCAGAATGATATATTTTCTTGCTTCCGTTCTTAATTGATTGAAGCTGCAAAACTGAATGGTTATGCTGCCCAGATGAGAGACCTTAAACAAATTAAACCAACAATCAGTGACCTCATGCAGTTCTTTCTTTGCTTATCTATTGTTCATATACTCTCTTTCAGGCCTTAAAACTTAGCATCCAGATGGCAAGTTCCAACTGTTTCATCTTAGGTCTTTTCATTGCTTTATCACCTTCACGCGGCAAGGCAGCTCGCCATCTTCTGCAATTGCCCCCATTACCTTCCGTACCCAATTCATTATCATCATCTTATTTTTTAATGAGGATGCAAATGGAGGAGTTAAATCGGAACACTAGTGGGTGATTTTGGACAGTTTTGACATTGCTTCATAGACGAGGCACAACTCTCTCATCTTTGATCCGATTGACATGATTAAAGATTCTATGGAACAACAAGAGATAGCTCTACAACTATCATGTTTTGATTTTTAAGAGATACTATCTGCATCAAGGTCAATTTCAGCCTTCAAGTTGCTGCCCCTTAATCGCTATAATCGTAAAACATCTCTTATCATACAATTCAAATATCCTGGACATTTTGAACTCTGATGGAATTCAAATATCCTGACGTTTTGAGCTCTGATGGATGAAAGTTCCAGCTAGAAACACCATTTTCCTGGTTATATTAGGACTTGGTTTTATTCTCCTTCACTGATCATATTTGAATATTATTATTTGAGGACAATACCTAGAATATCTCAAGGAAAGCTTGCAGGAGTAGAAAAGCTGAATTGAACTTGTTTAAAGGGAAAAGAAATAAGTACAAGGACCTCTCAGCCTGAACTTATTCAGTTTCTTCATTGAATTTTCGGGGGTATTTGGGAGTGTGGTTGCGGTTGTTTTTCAAAGTGATTTTCATTTAAAAATACATCAACATGATATTTTTTTTATATTTTAAAAAATATTTTTGATATCAGCTCATCAAAATGATCTAAAAACACTAAAAAAAATTCATTTAAATTGAAAAAAAAAAATGAATTTTGGTGAAACACGGTTAGAAACGCTCATCCAAACAGGGGTTTCATCATGGTTCTGTACTGCTAAATTCGTATAAATGGCTGAAGAAAACGGAAACCGTGGAATCAATAAAACTGTAATTTGTTTTTAGTGTTCAATTTACACTTTGAAATATTGGATGTTCTTCTGTGTCTATTTTCTTGATTATTTCATTTAATTATCTAGAGGTCTAACATGAGCAAATAATGAAGAGAAATGGAAATAAAAGAAGAAGACATGGTATGCGTACAACCATGTCTCAATATAGTAATTGCATGTTTAGTACTGCGGTTCAACTGATTTTTTACCCTTTTTTTTTCATTTTAAATGAAAATTTTTTAATATTTTTAGATCATTTTGATGTGCTGATGTCAAAAATGATTTTTTAAAAATAAAAAAAAATATTATTTTAATGTATTTCTAAATGAAAAGCACTTTAAAAAACAACTGCAACTACACTTCCAAACACCCCCTAAAGAGAAATAAAAAAGTTGATTGCACTATATAACCCAAAATATATTTCTCTCTAGTTGTACAATGAAATTAAAACCCTATTTAAAAATTAACGAATAAGAATTAATTAAAAATCGAGAGAGTCTCTTCGACCAATTAACTTTTTTCTTAAACCAACATTAGATCCCATATCATATAATTATTTATTAATTTTCAGTTTTATTTTTAATTTAAAAATCAATTGGATCTAACCCTTACATATATTTCTTACATAATGATTAATAAAACCCCCTTAACACTTCATCCCTCAAAATTTAATCTTCAATTTTTAAGAATCAAATCAAACCTAACCCATAAATCTTACTCCCTTGACATTTTTCATAAACTCCATACATTGGAGAAACTTCAGGGACCAAAGTCCTCTCTGGATATCAAATTTTCTCCGCTTTGACATTTTATAGCTGTAAATTTTATTTTGAAACGGTCAAAATATTTCATATTAGTAAAAAAATAAAATAAAATAGTATTGTTTTTATCTCGGTTTAAATTTTAGCCCGTATCGGATTTTTCAGTCAAATACATGCCAAAATATATTGATATTTATTTGCGTACATATATATTGTATTTATTATTTATGAGATATATTGAAAATATAAAAATCAAAACAATAAAAATTAAAAAATATATATTATAAAAAATAAAATTATTGCGTAAACTTTGATTTTATAAAAAATAAAAATTATATTTAATTTTTTTAATTAATTATATATAAAATATATAACCCAAAATAGCACATTAAAATGCACTAAAACTAAAATATTTTATATCAATAAAAAAACAAAACGTCAATTATAACGTCAATTATTAATCCTTGGTTTGCTTATTCGTACATTACATAAAGTATATGGACCAAATTGCCTATTAGTCTTAACAAGAAAATGACGACGTCGACGCCTCGTTTTCAACTTCTAACTACCAGTCCTCCACCTGTCATCTATAAAACGGGTCAAAAAGAGAGAGGCGAAAATCAGAAACTGCAAGAACTCTCACTCCTGTTCTTCATTTTCCGAATTTTCCAGAGAAAACTTACTAATTTTCCCGAGAAAATCAGAAACCCCAGCCCAAGAGTCCAAGACACCAGCACTCATGACCCCCAAACCCTAATTACGCCTCTGACTACGATGATGCCAACCCATGACCTCCTATCATTAACTTCCAGAATTACTTTCTCAATCTCAATTATAAATGGAACCAGACCGCATCCTCTCTTCAGACCCATCCACATCAAAATCAAAATCAATCGAATCGGAGAAAGCAGAAATCATCGAATGGGAAGATTACGAGCACGAAGTTGCAAGATTATGGAGTCTCTCTTCCGCTCTCAACGAATCTAAACAAAAGAAGCACAACGTTGAACAGAAACTTCGCTCTCTCATTCAAGTAAGCCTTTGATTTTTATCTTCTTCTACATAGATTGACTGATTAATTAATTATATTAATATATTTTCTTGAATTGTTTTAGCGTTCTTGCATGAAATGAAAGAATGGATGCATACATGTAATTAATTAATAAATTATTTAGTTTGTTTATTTTAACGCTTTTGAATCAAATTGAGGAATGGATATATAAATCTTATTGATTAGCCCGCGAATTAGCGGGCCTCGATGTGGTGGGCAGGTGAAGGAGGAGGCGTTATGTAGATTAAATGAATTAGACGATATGAAGGAAAGGGTGGAGGCTAGGAAATTGGTGATAGAAAGAATTAAAGGGCAATCTAAGGTTGCTGCGGATAATTCGACAAAAGAAGAGGAGGGGCTTGGTTCCGAAGTTCGATCATTATTAGTTGCTGGCACTGCGCTTTCTATAGCCAGTAAGCAATTGCAGGTAATTGAAATTTATATTTGATAATGTTAGAGGAGTTTTGTTGTGTTTTTGGTAAATGTAGTCAAAAGTTTATGAATCACATTATCTGTCAATGTTTATATTGTTTTGAGCTTGTTGCATGTTGTGATGCTTGTACCATATAAATAGGATCATGGGCAGGCTTCTTGTAATTCTAGTGCATTGGAAACTGAGGAAAGGGCTTTCATTTTGGTTATTGAGTTCAGAAATGAAACCGTGTGTTTTTGTCCCTGATCAATGCTACAACGCAATATCTCAAAGGTCATGATTTAAAATGTTAGTGGTGCTTGGGAGAATATTGAAGGGGCACAACTTAGTTTCTCAATTGGTATAAATGTTTTCTTTCGTATTATGATATGCAAGTTTGGCATGTATGGCAGCTGTGCACTGGCTCCAGTGCATATAATATTTTATTATTTTAGGGTATTACTGATAATAGGCAACTGATTTGTTATTTTTATTGTTTTGATTCCATGAGAGGGTTAGTATCAGATCTCATATGAGTGTGAGAGTCTGTAACTGCATATTATCTCAGCCATATGTATGCAGTCTTAGCAAATCTGATGCCCTGAAAATGCTATTAAGAGGTGTCCTGCCTATGTACATTTGTTTCCTTTTAATTGTATCTTATATCTTGCTTCTTTTGAGGGTTAATATACAGCAGGTTTTTCATGTTTATCTTTGTGCTCAATTGGGTTTGATCTTGTGAGTATTGCTGAGAACTGGTAGAAACATGATAGCTCTGAGGTTCACTTCGACCTTAATGGGATGCATTATGTGGAAAGTTTCATTTATTGCAATCCTTTGGTCATTATCATAAAATATGCTATTATCATGACAACTTGCATGAAAAGATAATGATGATTTTATGGTGTCTGAAATGTTGTCTTCCAGGCATTATGGAGTTGGACACTTAATGTTCCAAAAATGTCCTCACATGTGGAAGCTTATCTTTGTGCATTTTATTTGTTCCTCCCTCCATGACTTTGAAGGGTCCAGTTTTGATCATACGATGTGTATGCTGTACATCTTCTGGTCTTCGTTTTTATTCTGTGCTATTTTAATTGGAGACTTTATTATGTATTATCAGCTTTTTTGGTTTGTTTCATGTTGTCTTTACATTTCCTTATATATTCAGGAGCTCACATCTGTTTTTTAGTGCAACCAGTTATGTTCAACATCTGTCTTTTTAGTGCAATCAGTTATGTTCAATAATTTTATGCCTTTCAGCTTAGTCTCTGGTCAGGGATTTTTTTATAAATATTGGCAATATTGAATGTTTGATCATACTCATGTCGAAGGAATCAAGAAGGTCACTTGCTGGAGAAAGGGGTTATGTTCGTCTCACAAAGTTGCAGAAGAAGCTAAGACTGAGGCAACAATATATGATATCACAAGTGTCATTGCTTTATCCTATAAAGATATCAGCTGGACCTTCAGAGGAGCAGGAACTTGAATCTTTCCCAAGCAGCAGTAAATCAGGTAACATGGCCCTGATTCATCACTAAACAAAACACCATGTCTTTTAAGTTCTAAACAACAGCTGCAATAAAGCAGGCTGATGATCTATCTTATAACTTTCTCTCTTTTGGTGGTTCCATTGGATACCTTTTTGCAAACCATTATGTTCGCAATCTTTAGTTGCTTAGATATCATGAACATATCTTGTTGGATCTGCTATTGGTTGTTGTTTCCAAGGCTTTTGAAGCCAGGGTTTCAGATAAAATATGGAATGTTTTTACGGGTTGCCAACTGAATCAATGTGTGAACAGTTGTGTAAATTCCTTATAACTTTAAACAGTTCATAATTAAACCACTATTGGGATCTTCTGGGTCTGGGCGAGTCAGAAAAATAGCTCAGAAGCCAATCACAACCCAATCACTACTCTTGTTTTGACTTCTTTAGTAATTCAACTTATATCAATTAAAAAAATTTAAGACTTTCTTGCATCATTTTTTTACCCAATTAATATTAACTATCCACTGGTTTTCTTTATTTCCAAATCAACTATATATGTATCACTAGTTCTGAAGCCATGCTACATGTAATTTCATATGCTTTCATATGATTCATGGTTTGTAATTTCAAATTTATATATAGTAACTTCTGTTAAAATTGTGTTGCCTCAGGAAGTGAAAGCAGGTCTAGGTTCTTTTTTAGTCGCTTATTGATTTTCTTTTCTCTATCAGGGTATTATGTTGGTTCTAAACCCGTTAATCAAGGATCGTTGACAATTTTAGGTCTGCATTTGACAATGGCTCCCTTTACAAAGATCAGTTTTTTCACTGACAAGAAGGAGGTTCAGAGGTCTGCTAGTGCCCTCGGATATGTTGCTCATGTGTGTTATTTCTCTTTGCTCAACTATTACATTTGTTGCTAGGATTATTCTGCTGCACCTATCATGTGTCATTAACTTTCTAGATTTCTAGCGCTGATGCATTATCAACATCATCTGTGAGAACTATTTAAAAAGTGTGCCAAATAAGATCATATATCTGCAATGAAACCTGTTATAGTATGCAACTGCATTTCCAGGGATTTTTTTTCAATAGGTGTATTGGTACTTTCCTGGTCAACAATTAAAATTTGCCTTATTTCTGACGGTTCCCTTGCAGGCTATTTCACTTATTGCCTCCTACACTCCTTTTCTCTCTTGCAGGCTGTTTCACTCATTGCCTCTTACTTAGAAGCTCCTTTGCGTTACCCTATACGCATGGGTGGTTCCAATTCCTATATTATTGATTTTGCACCTTCAGTAGAGGAGGCTACATCATCTGATTTGCTGTCAAGTACATTGTCTACTGCAAATACAAAACCGGTTGAGTTTCCCCTCTTTTTAGAAGGTCAAGATACCACGCGAGCAGCATATGCTGTGTTCCTTTTAAACAAGGTAAGTAATCATTTCTGCCTTCTGCTTCTTCATGTTCAGAGGTCATGTCTGATATTAAATTGTGCTCGATCAAAATATTTTAAGAGGTGGGTGATACAAACTTCTTGGTTTGTGTTGAGCCAGTTCTTATTTTCAATTTTGTTTCATTCTATCAATCCTAATTCTTGGAATTCCCTTGGCAAGTCATTGAACTCCATGAACATCATACCCTTTTCCTTCCTGGCAAATTTTTTGTTTTCACATTTTCCTGTTATTGTTTTGGGTTTCATGTGAGGGAAAAGATTCGTGTCAGACCTTGGCTCTCAAACTATTATATATTCTCATCTTTCATTCATTATTTTGGTTTAATTTGTCAGGAGTTCCTCTAGATGCATAGCACATTACAATCCAGTTGAGTTCTTAGCACTGTTTTTATATGCCCTGCTCCCATTGATGTTCAAATTTTCATTTGGTTGTAGGATCTGGAGCAGCTTTTAAATTACATTGGTGTTAGAAGTTTAGGACCACGGCATGTATTGGCTAATTTGAAGGAGCTTACAAGGACAATTCAGTCAGCAGAATTTTTAGACACATGAACCGATCTCCCAATCTTGATTTTAAAGTTAGTACTTCTTTTGTAAATGGATACCTGTATTCTTACATAGGTGCGAGTTTTTGATGCAGCACCCTGCCATAGATCTTTATCTATTACCACTTTTGAAAGCATGGATTATTTTTCTAGGAGTCGTACATTTTTGTTACACTTTGCTGATTTATCTATTACCACTTTTCTCTCCCTGACACTTGTCGTTTTATGCTAAGGATTCAATTAAAGAGTAAATTTCTGTTCCGAATGAGTACTGCTGTCTGTACAGCTGAAGCTTTCATTCTTCTCTTTTGGTGTTGAAAGGAATATTTCGTCATCAAGTCAAATAGGCTATTAGGAAATGGGAGCTACTGTCTCTTTGGACTTTCTGGTGGAGGTAAGTCAAACCTTTTCTGGTGAGTGCAGCAATCATAGATCAAGAAATTGCTTTTCCATTCCACCAAAGCTTCGAAAAATACCAAGCTCTCATGTTGGAGTTTTGGGATGGGCATCCACTTATGCCAAAACTGTAAAAGCTAGCTTTGAACGGGGGATGTTGCCCTCCACTATTTCATTGTGGTGACCCATCCATTTTATATCAATGACCAAAATAAATAAATAAAATGTTTTTAGATAAAAAAAAAAAATGATTTTCTGGTAAAAAGAAGACTATTCGAGGAAAAACTAAGCTGTCATGTAAAAAAAACGAGTTTTCAGTCAAAATTAACATAAACTATCAATTTATCAAAACCTAGTTCATCATGTTAAAGGTTTACCCAATTTAGCTAAAGGTTTAGCCATTTTAGCCTCATGACCAAAAGAAGTCGTTAACCATAATTTTAGATCAAAAAAATTATTTTTTCTATTAAAAAGAAAATTCTCAAAAGAAAAACTGAGTTATCATGTCAAAAAACATGTTTTCAGTAAAAAAAAAAAAAAAGAAGGCATAAACCATTAATTTATGATCAAAAGTCAATTCACCATGTCAAAAGTGATTAGAATCAATTTGTTGTTACCTATTTTTAGACCATCACATAAAGAAAGAAATAAAAAATATTGTTGGAAGAAAATAAAAATCTATTATTTTTAATTGATTTTAAAATTGTTTAACTATTTGATTTAAAACTTATATTTTTTTTATCAGTTCACCGATGAGCAGTTCATTTTCAATCTATTATTTTTCAGCATATTGTATTCAAGTGGTTCTTGCACGAGTGATTTGTTTTGACCAGTAGATTTCAAAACCTAAGTATTTTCTTACGAGTTCATCCATGAGTTGTTCATTCTCAATAGATTCTTTTCCAAAGTCTTGTGGTCAATTGGTTTATCTATGAGCGGTTTGTTTGGACCGGTTGATTTCAAAACGTGTTTTTTTTTCCAAACCAATTCACCTACGAGTGGTTTGTCTTGATCGATACTTTTCAAAATCATTTGTTCAAATTGCTCCTAATTCATTTTGACAATTATATTGAAATATTTTTATTGTGGATGTCAATAAACAAAGTTTTCCTCTTATTTCATTAGTCTCATCTGAATTAGTCCAAAAATTGGATAATACCTTTGCTGAAGGAAAAGAGGAACAATGAGAGGCACAATCTCAACCATTTGCAATAGAATAATTTCTTTTTGAATCTTAAGCTGTTCTTTTATAACTTATTTTTATTTTATAGTGATTAGTTTGTTTTAAATTCTTATTTTATTTCTCATTTATTTTTATTTTATACTGCATTGATTGATGCTTTACAACCACTATATATTATTTTTCCAAGAACCTTCTATGTGGGATAAAAAAAAACAAGGAAAACTTGCTTTTGATGGTGTTTTGTGCATTAAATGGGTTATACATCTAGAAAAAAAACTATTACACTACACTACACTTTTAAACATATTCTATATGTCAAAATTTAACTCTTCATGATGTCACTTATATTTACAAACTAATTATTGCACCACAATATCTAAATTACTACTGCTTTGTAGTATCTTTATTGGTATTAATTAATTAATTGTTAATTAAAGTTTTAAGGATATTATTGCTCTATTATGACCAATTAACAAAATATAGGGACTAAAATGCCACAAAATAAGAAAGTACGGTTCAATCTCTAAACTTTGTACAAGTATAGGGAGAGTCATGAGAAGACTAGCAAAGTTACTACTAATTGTAGACGGTCAAGATAAGAGACGTAAGCATTCGAGCGTGGGTATAGATAAAGGTTGGACTTGGACCGATCAACTTTGATTGCGACCTTGCAAAACAGTTATACCTCTTAAAAAAACAGTCTTTCATCGATAAAAATGTATCTTAAACGATAAAGCCCAGTTTGATCCCCCAAGTTCAGGATAAATTTAATCATTTTGCTGGGAAAAAAATTGGGCAAATCCAATTCATCATACCGGTCTTGAAATGAGAGGATGCACTCTCAAGTCTCAAGCACTGGCATTTCCCGTTCGTGATCTACTGTAGAAGGTGCGCTTCGCCTTCCACGAGAAGTGAAGTTTCTCCTTCTCGGAAAGATTGAGGTCAGAGCAGGATGGAAGATAACACAAAAACCACATTATTGATTGGTCACGCAACTTCTGATGGGAAATCAAATCAAATTGCAGAGCTTTCCCATCATTTTGATTTGATGATTAAGCTTTCTGTACACAATTCATTGCTCGAGCACATATTTGTTTGTAAATATTTGTAGTTTCTTAAGAGTAAAATCATAACCCCTTTTTGGGAATGAAACAATATTTTGAAGTTCCATCATACAACAATAGCTCTTCTCGGGCATCAATCGACACACTTGCATCTCATTAATAACTGCTAAGGAGCTCTCGTGTGACTGACTGAATGTATATTACATTGTTACTAGATAAACTGCCAGTGACCAGTTAGAATAAACACTTACCGGGTTGCCACATTATCTTCACCGCTCATCCTTTTGTATTCGCCATCCCAGTTGAAGTACTCATCAGCATCCTTCTGTCTTTTTACAGCACCCTCATTTTAGAGGATCTCAGGAATATCAATTGGCTAAAACTAAAAGCATATAGAGTGGATCCATCAACATAAGAAGCCAGTTTACATCAGTCCTCATCATAACCACCTCCGTCCATTTCACCATCTTCCAAGTCATTGTCCTCTGCTTGTTCTTCATCAGCATCCCCACGATGTACATCCATGATTTCATTAATCTCCATGCCCTCAGTGTCAAGTCCATCTGGTAATGGTCTCTCCGCCTTCATGGAGTTCAGATTTGAGTCATTGAAAAATGAAGAGTAGGGCTTCAAGACCTACAAGAGTATCTTTGTTAGCTGGAACTACAAGCGAAAGTAATCTGACATCAGAAATATTTCAAATTTCATAATTTGTTGACTCTCAAAACAAACGAGAAAGGAAAGGAACCCACATGAATGAGAGAAGAAAACACTACGAAAGAGATTTTTTTTTTAAAGGAAAATAATAGAAGCAAATGGGTATCCACCTTGAATAGAGCATTTCTCTTCTTGGCACTTTCCACAAGGTTGTTCCAATGCTCATCATTCCTCAAAGTTGATGCTGACCCTACAACCTAAAATACAAATCAATGCTTAGGTTGTATGAGAAGGTGAGGGATGAAGTTTATCAATACATCCCTTGAAAAAACAAGACTATTATATCAGACAAATTCCCTACCAGGACAGAAGACTTAGCGCGAGTGATACCAACATTCATTCGCCGGGCGTCAGATACAAATCCAATCCTTCTATCATCATTTGACCTAACACATGAGAATATTGCGACATCCTTTTCTCGGCCCTGGCAAGTGAAGGTGTTTCACATTTATGAGCTAGGCTTGTATTATTTTGTAGAATTTTCTATTTGTTTCTTTAAAGTGAGATTTGGGTTAACCAGACCAAATATTGGTCCTTTCACTGAGCCATTATGGTTACTACAAGTTCAGGGCTGAGCATCACGATCTGAATTTTTAACTGTTCTAAAGTTCCAGTGAGAGAATGCATGTTTTCTATCGATGCATCTCTGCAAAAGTCCATCTCTCCTTTTGCAGAGAACATATATAGTCAGCATGCCTGCCAGATAAAAGTTTACGCGGTTCCATCTAGCAAATAAATAAAAACTAGAAATTGATAATAAAGTGTTACCATTCAGAGAGCAAAATCAATAGCTTTATTAGTGGACAAACCTATTTACCTGGAAACCATCAACAGTTTGAATATCCACAAAGTTTTTGGAGTCCTGCCCAAAAGCATCCCGAAATCGATCCTGGAAAAGCTTGACTTGGTGTCTATAGGGTGATATAATTGCAAGCTGTGAGCTTGACCTAAGCGCTGGATACATGGTCACCAGTTTATGATACAAGAGTAGCACAAATTCAACCTCATCAACATTCACCCAGGACCCACTTCCAGAAGGCTGAGATTCTTTCCCTTCTTGTACATCAAAGAAGCAAAATGGACCAAAACAGTGATACTGATGCCAGTCACGTGTTGTCTTTCTCTCAAGATCATCTGCGTCCTGCAGTGCCTCAGCATAAAACTCACTTGAAGGAAAGCTCCTAATCTGTTGGGAAACATGTAAATGGAATTAGAAAGCTGAAAACTTTTTCCTGACAAAAAACTTTAATTAGAGGGAAGAGAATACATATCATAGTTTTAAATCACAAATGCAGTTGCAAGTAATTGTGGATTGTTGCATATCGTATGCATAAAATAATGGTCGCGGACAATGTTTTCATGGATGCATCAGCAACTCTTAATAAAATAATATTCATATTCTGTTTTTGAAGTTCTATCATATAAACATGATATACTTTAAAGTTGAGTTAGAAATGACCTCAATTAGTTGTATACAAGAGTGTATCCCTTACAAGCACACAATTCACCTTTTGAATTTGACTTGGTAAAATAATGAAAAGGAAGTCAGTGATTGAGTGAAAAAGGTGGGGTTGAATTAAAAGACAGATGAATCTAGAGAGAGGAGAAAAAAAAGAAGATAATCGAGTATGACCGTGGCATACTTCAAGTACATCCATAAAAATTGGAATCGCTTCTTTTGTGTGGCATCTTGAAAACAAGTACAAAAAGAAGTCGAACACTGAAAACTATCAAGGCCCTTTTTTGAAAATAACAGACGTTATCTTCAAAGTAACAGCCCTAATGACCATTATAGTTCATAACACAATTTGGGCATTAAATGCCATTACACCTTCAATAACAGTTAAAAAGATAAAAGATAAAAGAAACGGGACTCTTTGAGTCCATTAAATAATTCCCATTATGGTATAGCAATCATTATTCAAAACTATGATACAGATAACAACATGAATAATAGGACACCTCTAATATGATGCTGATAGATAGTGTCCTATACATTGTCAACAAGTCAGCTTGGGTGGTTTAGATTCTACAACGACCGGATTCTTTTCTAACATGTTTTTGAAAGAGGGAACAACTGGACAGCAGAAAAACATTATGCTGAAAATCATATATCTAACTTACTGTGCAATAAATGAAGTTGAATGAATTAAGAGCATTGAAAAATTTCACACACAACTAAATCGATTGATGAACAATAGCACCATGAATTTAATAAATTTCTCAATAACAAACTTCATAGCACATGCCAGGCACTGATGAGGTAACAGACTTCATAGCACATGCCAGGCACTGCTGAGGTCAAAATCTAAAAAGAAACGCCACCATGCCAGGCTTAAAGCTAATATTAATTACGCTGACAACACTAAAACAGATCCAGCCAAAAATGTTCAGTTTATCAAAGCTGAGTAAACTAATTAACAATCCTTCCAGTGGTGGTTTGATAATGAACTATGATTTTCATAATCTGATATTTTGCAATTGTTATTATAACCTTAAATGTTAATTTCTTCACAGCATTTATTAAGATTCTATACTGACCTCTGGATGCATACGATACTGCATCTTCAGCATATTTACTGGATAACCAGCTCTTTGAAACCTTTCAAACAAACTCGTGCCATAGCTTTAATTTTGAAAATGAGAACGATTAAAAACTTTAATCCAATAACAAATGTTAATGCGATGATATGAAACAAAGTAACAAAGAGAATATATCATTACCCAAATTTCCCAGCAGTGGGAGAGATTACAGTGGCTGGAAGCTGAACTGGATCACCAACCTGAAACAAAAAAGTTAAGTGAGATGACAGCTATTCATAATGCTCTTCCCCTAGTTTCTAAAGCAAAAACAGGATACTATCAGAACTGTCAAACTGTCCAATAATCACTGAATATTGGTATGGATTTTAGAAACCTGCAATATTTTATTACATGGTGAATCATCTCGCATGAAGATATCATGTCAAACTAAAATCACAAAAGTGATGTCAGAAAAATACCAGAAATACTTGTTTGCATCCATTGACCAATGGCACAAGAGTAGCTGGTTCCACCTGTTTAAGGTTAATATCACAAACCCAACTGAGTAACAACTGCATCTCAATATGTCTACATTAACAAAAAAAATTGCAAGATGATTATAAACTAGGAAAAGCCTTAGTCTTTTGAGCAACAGAAGCACATACTAGCATGTACACTGTAAAGCAGCCCAAATGTGATGTATAATTGATGGTGCCACATATTGAAATGAATGAACCTGACTAGTCAGCCACACCTTCATGCTTATGTTTCCTTTTATTTTCAATGCATCTAATTTCATGAAATGCAGCATCATGTTTGAGATATCATTTGCCATGTGCAACAGAGATTTTTATCTACCTAAAATATTACCCATCCTAGCATTTTGTTTATGGTAGATGCATCATATGATTTGTGTTTTAACAACATTACTTCAATGCCCTTTAATTCAAAAGTTCATAAGGTTCACAAGAAAATATAAGTAATAACTCAGTGATCTTGATATCATTGTTTAAAAAAGGAGCACCACGATAAACATTTTACACACAAGATGAGCCTCGAACCAGCTGATCACCGCATACTTGAATATCTTTTAACATTTCCATCAAATCTGAGAGCTTCCGTGCATTTAATTTTTGTGAATTCAAGTCATAACAGTCTTAAGGGAATCCCCTTCATGTGACTAACAAGAATGAAGGAGATGATGAACACTTACAGCTTGGGCAGCTTCATCTATAATAACAACATCGAAACCATGGTTCAATTTACTAAAAAGTGCCGAACCACTGAAGCTGAGGGTGGAAAAGACCTGCCAATACAGAAAAATTACCAAGGGGATGTACACAATGCTAGATTCCACTTTCAAAACAGTTGGATTTACATACAATTACAGATTCCTCTAGAATAGCCGCACGGATACTGTCTGTATCCCCTCCTGCAGTTCTATGTTTCTGTTTATCAGAAGCCGATTCACCTTGTTTTTGTTTCACCTGAAGGAGAAATCAGTCATATCAACCTTCAAAATAACAAACAGTAGAAGTATCTAGCATGTGATATGCTGTATCAAGAGTTTTGACATGAACCTTTTCTTGCTAATGTGAGTTCTTAAACTTCATGGATTGCTCATATGATATGTAGATCATATGACATGGATAATGAAATTCAATTTGTTTTTCCTTGGAAATAGGTGAGGCACTTCGCGCATATGATATGCTGTATAAAGAATATAAAGTTTTGCATAGACCTATTTCTTGCAAATGTCAGTTCTTAAACTTAATGGATTATTAATTCATATGTAGATCACACGAGATATAAAAAATGAAGTGCAATTTGTTTTTCTATGAAATAGGTGGTGCAACATCGATGCATACATTAATAGATGTTTATAATTTATCCACCAAATTGTAAGAGAAAAGGTAAACCAAATATAGTGATTAGTAGTTCATCATCAGGAGTTGGAAGGTACTATATTGACTTAATTGCAGTAGTAATCCCAATATTTGAGAAACATGTTATTCCCACTTACTATCCTTTTATGATTTCATAGATCGTTGACTTTATTAATTAGCTTTAGTTTCACTGCATTGGTTGACCAGTTGAATCAACATAAAATATTTGGAAATGTCTTGTAACTAGATCAAATCATTCCAAAATTTTGTTCTGGAATAAAGGATTAGCAAAAGGTTCTACTGAAATCATAGTAACTTCCTCTTTCAAATGCACACAAAATCCTTTGTTTGGCAATCTAATTGAAGACATCTAGATATAGCAAAATTGTGGGAGAACCAATAACAAAAACAAGAATAGACACAAAGTTCTTCCATAGGCAATCCAATTAAAAAGGACACCATGATAATTATACACACCATGCAAGAATAAATTGTAACAAAAATAAGAATTGCGACAATAGCTGGTGTTTGTTATTAGGCCAAGACATACAAGATTATCCATGCAGACTGACTGGACAGAATGATGAGCTTTAAGACCAATCCGCACAACTTTTGGATTATATGTACGGACATTTTCATCATGAACACCTGCACAAAACAAAAAAGGATAGTTTATTAGAATGATAATCAAAGAGCTGAATATAATTTGTAGACACACACAGAGCACTATCATATCCAGCAACCTTCATTTTTCAGATCAGGGTATGTGCATGGATCTAGGGGTCAGGCATATCGAATTTACATTTTAGGATAACAAACTCTGCCTGAAAGTACCCACATTTTGGCAGAGGATAAGAGGACTGCACTGCATTGGCACATAAAAACTAAACAAGGAGCCAAAGTTTATTTACAATGCCTATTCCTAATATTTCATCATCTTAATTCATGATCAATGGTATACTTCCAAAAGATCATTTCAAAATCACAACCCAAATCTCCCACATCAAACTTTTGGCTCAACCTTTAGAAAACAAAGGTTTAGTGACTCTAAAGATGCTGGGTGCTTAGTTTCCATGCTGACACAGATCCCATATAGATGCCCACCTGTCCTGTCAATATCAATTTCCCAGGTGTACATGCAAAGTGCAAGCAACAGATTCAACAACCCATCCATCGAGTACATGCAATCCATGAAAATTGTAGCATTTCTCTAACCTAAATACAGTAGATGGCATCTAAGACAACCACTTGTCATGAAGAATCTTTCCCTCCAAAAAGTCACAAGGAAACTCAATAGATTAGCCATCCTACTTGAATTACCCTTTGAGAAAATGGAAACCATCAACAAATTTGACACCCAACACTGAATGACCCATGAACGCCTTTCAGTAGCAAATATTTCATCCTACAGTCATTTCCCTCTACTGAGTACAGCAAGAAATGATGGCTCTCTACCCCTAACTTTGATAGCACATGAAAGGAATATTAGGAGACTAGTCATTGAGCACATCCAGTTGAAAAACTATTAGAACAAATGGGAAATAATTGATCAAAGCTGCTCAGGCAGTCAGATACATAAACATGGTAAGAAAAAAGATGGACAGATCAGATATAGCATTCTTTCTTTGGAAGTAAGGAAGAAAATTGAACTTGGCATCAGCAGTTTATGTTGGGTACTGGGAACAATGCTTATCACCAGGTGGCTCAAGAATAGAATGATGATGACCAGAGACCAGATGGAAGAAGAAGAATTTAACTACCAATTTGCAGGATGCTTTTCAGAACAGCTATAGGCTAGTTTTGACTTTTTCCCAATAGAATAAAGAGTTTTAGCATTTTGGAAGAGGAAGTATGAAAAAGTGATGTTAAGATCGTTGCATGAGGAAAATAGTAAAAATAAAAATGGATACAGGGGATGGTACGATCCAAGGCTTACATTTTTCCTTTTTTCATATTGAAGATTGAACCAGATGGCAAAAGATCAGCAGAATCAATCTTGAGCAGGACAAGTTGAAAAACTAGTTTCTTATTATCAATAAATAAAAAAATTGGTTTCTTAAGAACCAAAAGAGAGTGCCTTGGATGAAAGGTGGAATGGAGGAAATGTTTGAGGGGCAAACCCAACTTGTTTAAGACAATTTCTCTGGTTAAGTCAATGAAAACACTCACATTTCATCATTGGTTTAATAGTCTAAGATAATGAAACAGGGTTTAATTTTATCGGTCCTGCATCATTAATAATTTTGTTTTTATTTTTTAAGATAACTCAGGATCAAGCGTATCCAGGAAGGAACTGCCACCACACTTAATTTCCTAAATAGTTAATGAAGTAGGAAAACATATTGTCTCTGATCACTAATATTTGTATTCGGGATCCAGTGTATCCAAGTAGTAACTACTACCACACTTGACTTCCTTTAAAATCATACAAACCTTAGCCATGTCCTACATTGCCTTGATATCTTCATAAATCAATGGAGCAAATGAAAGAGTGATAAAAATCAAAATGGACAGATAGAAAAATCCAAACATCACCGATAATTGTGTCATGCCAAAAGGAAGCAAATATAATGAAATACAGATTAGCAAGTGTGGAAACACATACCTGTCTTGAGAAGGCGCAGCACTATTTCATCTAAAGCAGAATTTGATGGAGCACATACCAACACACGCACACGATATTTGCGACTGGAATCAACAACTTCTGGTTTCTGCAGAGCTTAAGTTCGAATTTAGAATGTGCAAATCTTACAAGAACATAATTGTACAAGGTGAAATTTCAACTTACAAAATCATTTCCACTGGTAGGGAAAAAACCATCATTGCCATCTTTAGGCATGTTCTTATCTCTCGGATTGTTACCAGACAACCATGGAGAAGCTAGTGCCCAATGTTTATACCTACAAATTATACAACTTTCATGGTTCAGTAGGAATCAAAAGTTGTCTTTCTCATTCTATTGAACTTTTTACAAATCCAATAAGCTCAAAATAAAATGGACTACAAGACTGTCAAACTCTAGATAAAAAAAAAACTAATGCACTGCAAGTTAGTTAAATAGGTTAGCAGATCGCATGTGTAAAACTAAAAAAAACAACTGGAACATACTTTTCTTGAATTGGTAGTTCTGACCCACGTTTAGTTTCATGCAACCCAGCCCTGCATAAGAGAATGGCAATGTAAACTTATATATCCATAAGCAAAATAATCTTACCAGATAGGGAACCATGTGGAGCCATACCCATCATATATAACGTAACATCAATGCATATGAAAAACACAGTTAAATTATCCCGCATCATCTACACTGTCAGACTTAAGTATATTTTGTTTTTCTATTAAAAGATGGAAATAAGGATGAATCATCTCCTGCACACCTGTTAATTCTTTCAGCAACAAAACACCAAAAGTAATCGTTAGCTGACTTAGTGAGCCACATCATCTGAATACCATCAACTGTGAAATCATTAATTGAAGGCATTCTAGCCACTCATTTGCAACAAAAAAAAGAAGCTTTGTATAGAAATTAAAAACACCTCCTTTTATAGTTTTGTTTCTCTATCACAATCCCATCAATTCTGTTTTGCTTATGAAATAGTATTTTCTATGATAATGAGCTGTTTTCTACAATAAATCTAGTTTATGTTGCCTACTTTAGGCCTAATATCAAGAGATTTCTGTCTCCAAGCAGTATGAATCCACACATCATAAAATTGTGGTTGGGTTGGGGAACTAGAATGTGAGGTTTTGGTTATGAAGGGGGCATTTGTAAGAGTATCTTTAAAAAATTTATATATTCATGGGAGCACCAATTCAAAAACTCGGTACATCCTTTTACCACTTCTCACTGAAGCTAGTTGTTGTTCCTCCTTCACAAATATCACAAAGTGATAGAACATAGAATCATCCCTGAACCTTGACCAATTTTTTATAAGAAAAAGAACAACAAAGGAAGACCCCATAAAGCATATATGTTCAACAAGTAAAGGAAGTGCCTTATGAACAATCTTCCATCCAAAAAGGTACAAGTGCCATGAATCTCTATGTGAAACTCAGACCATCCCATCTTTGATAAAGTTCAACAGGCACACCAAAGAATAAACCTTTAGATGGCTGCTCTATCAGATCATAAACATGGAAACAAACAAAGAAACCATTTCAATTTTTCAGGTCCCAAAACCAAGATTTGGCTAAAAGGTACCTGAAGATTAAGTCAAAGTGCCATTGGTCCTAGAAACAAAAAATCACATGCCACTAGTAGCTAAACAAATCGTTTAATGTGATAGGCAGGCGTTTTCCACTCAACTTTTCCTCCCAAAAGTATTATAAAATGATAAGAAAAATGAAAACAAAAGATGAAAGGGACTTGATCTTTTTTTTTTTGATGAAAAAAAAATACAATAAAAGTTGACATCCTCCTCTTCTGGCTACTCCATGCAGCTAGAATGACACCCACTACACTCCAAGGCCAAACACTAAGCATAAAGCAGGAAAAGAATTTAAAATCATTTGGTAAATACAAACAATAGGCAGCATATAGGGCCAATGGGAAGTTGAGAAAAGAATTATCCAAAAAAGTAGAGCCCAACAGAGTGTTTGATGTAATTTTTGGAAAGTAGGTGATGGATGCTTGGACTTTTGTCAACACAGTAAATTTGTGATTTCAAAACGGGAAGAAATTCAAATTTTAACACCAACCTTGGAGCCTCCATTATATTTACTACTACTGAATTTTTAAACAAGGGAAGGCCAAAAGGAGAAACTCATATTTAAATGAAGCAGATGATCTTTCAAGACAAGATTTTTCACTTTTCTTTTTAGAGTTCACAGATTCAGAATTCAAAAGGGCTGAGGAAAGACAAAGCCAGTAACATGAAAGCTGCAATGGATAACTAACAATAATAGTGATTAGTTCAAATAAACTAGAGTGAGCCAACAACCCTTTAAAGACTAAGCAAATGCTTTATACTGCAAAATGGTCATGTTCCTTCTCTGGCAAGCCTTTGTTAGCCTAAAACTTGATGAGGCTTGTCCTTTCTGTCTAACAACTCAATTTCATTTATTTTTTACCAAAATAACAAAAACATAACCAATAAGACCTCCATAAACCAACTTCAAACCACAAAATCCATTGTAATTGAGTTCTAAACAACAAAAATTAAGCCAAATACCACCACCCATTTGTAATGTTTGCCCATCAATCTATCTTTTCCAACAATATCAATACTCAAATCCATCACATTGATGTTGTGGTGTTAAAAGTCCAATCCATAGTCGTATGCGGTTAATGCCTCAACTTTCTCTCTCCTCCTCCTCCGTAACAGAACTTCATCTCTCCAGAAGGCTAAAGAACTGGGAACTTGTCTATCTTTTTCATTCCTTTTGTATTTTCATCAAAAAAATATAAATTAAGACTTTTCCCTTTTTAGTGAACATTTGATTTTCACATGACCAGCTTTGATTAACAATTGAGTGGAACCCTAGATGGGTTCATTGGTAGATTAAATAAAATAAAAAAACTTGTGAAGGAATCACTAGAGTAATATTTTTTGTTTACGAACAACTAATGGCACTTTGACTTGATAGTTCAGGAGGTTGGGTACCTTTCATCCCAAAAATTTAGCACATTTGACCATTCTTCATCTCCATGATACCCCAACTAATTTGAGCAGCATCCCTCCCACAAAACCCTTTATCAGTCAAAAACATCCCAACCTTATTCTTCAATCTCCATAACTCCTATTCACCCCTAAATAAACATTGGCAAACCATAAGGTAAATGCAAATGACAGAAAGGTTGCATTACAAATTGCTCAAGACAGCAACAAATGCTTAAAACCAAAAATTGATACTAAAATTACATAATTTATTAAAAACGAGAAGCAAATGATTAAAAGTAAATACAAGCCAGAAAAAATGAAATTATATAATTTATTAAAAATGAGAAGCAAATGATTAAAAGCAAATACAAGTTAGAAAAATTCTCACTTGGTGTGCACTCTTATTGGAGTTGCATGCAAAATTGCACTAAGAAGAGCGAGGATAGTTTGTGTCTTCCCAGTTCCAGGAGGACCCTAGAAAAACATAAATGACTCACAAAGGCTATATAAACACATAATTAAAGGAATTACAATTATAATGCCCTCGAGTTTATGAAGGGATACTATGTGATGTGCCATACATTAAGTGCAAGTGCTTGTTAATTTGTAATCATTTAAAGATGACTTTTTACAAATATATAGTACTCTAAGGTGGTACTGTCATCATACTATATTGTTAGTAATTATGACAATTATAGTGAAATTAGTTAAATTACAAAATGATAAGATTAACTTCTACAGCACAATAAGTAAACATACTTGATAGTTTGTAATGCTATGAATTGAATTGTATTCTATTCCTTTTTCAAGGAATAATACTTACTGAATCACCGTTGTATATCCAACACGTTGCACAGTTACAAAGTGAAGAAATATTTTTTTTCAGCACAATAAGTAAACCCACTAAAAATTTGTAACTTGAAGGAACTATAATCCTATTGCCTTCAAGTAATCATAGAAAAGTCCCAACGTCAAATTGTACCTAGCATTGGTATTTGATAAAATCCATGTGACTTCGACATGATATTATATTTTATCAAGTAACTCCTAACATAGAAGTTCAAAATAGTTGGTAAATTGAATGGCTGCCACTATTTTAAACAGCCATAGGATGAAGAAAGGAAAGGGATCAGAATAAACACATGAAAGAGACACAAATCAGACCTGTATCAAGACAAAGGCTTTGCGCAATAGACCAGCCTGCAGGAAAAAAAATGTAACTTCAGATGAATAGAAAGATAGATAAGTATCTTTTCGCTGATTATCCTTAATGCTCATATTTTAACCATTCAAAAATCAATAGTGGGATCCCCCATAAATCTATATATCCTTAGAATATCATTAAAAAATAAGTAAGTTATCAGTTCATTACGAGCTTTGGGCTTTGATTTTGTTTCCTGTGTTATTTTATGGTTACTGCCAACATCTATGTGTTTTGTCACAGAAATCTGGAATGCAAAGCTGGTTTTGAGAAGATTTGTATCTTCATTTTCTAATTTAGTTGATTTGTATTTAGAGAAATGAAAGAGTATTTGAAGAGAAAACAAAAATTCTAGGCATGATATTAGCTTTGCACATTCCTTTTTATAGTTTTGGAACATGCAAAGCACTAAATTCACGTTATATTCATGAGTCACTCATTGAACATAAATGGTGTTCAGCTGTTTCTAGTTTTGTTTGTGTACTTTCATTGTAGATGAGATGGTGCATTACACGTTAGAGAGAAAAGGATTGAAAAAAGTATTTGCTAAAATATAAGCAATTTGTAAAATGAATTTACTTGTAACTAGAGGGAGGAAAATGCTAAAATTGATCAGCTTTACAGTTTTAGCATAAACTCACATCTATTGCTTCCACTTGTGACTTATTAAGACTTCCTTGAAAATGTTCAGACAGAGGTTGGGAAACTTTCCATGCCTGGTCTTCAGAACCAGAACTTTTATCAACAGCTGTTAGTATTAAATCCTTGAAAGGAAGCGAGCCAATTGACCGCAAAGCAAGGTATTCACGAGAGATCGTTGATAGGCTGCATATCTGCAGAATGTAAAGCATGCATTAGAGAACCTAATACAATTATGAACACAAATAACTTCAAGGCTGTTGTTCCCATTTAATACACCACACTTCATATATGGATTGCTATGTTTAGGAAGAAAATCCTCACAGTTGGGACAGAACGATAGGGAAAGAAAAGCAAAAGGAAACACAATAGCATTGACCTATATGTGAATCCAGCTGCATGATGCAATATGATACTAAAGCACAATTCTACACAATTAAGAATGGTGAAATTACCAACTTTTCTCTAGAACAAAAGTGGGCATGGATGTGTATCAAACCAACTTTTCAACAATTAAACTCTATTAAATTATGAATTCAACAAAAAACCATTTGATAGAAAGCTATATATCAAATACTATTTCAACACACATCTATAACATTAAGCCTCACATAAGTCCCTAAATTTAACTTAACCCAAAGTTTACCAAGGTGCAAACCAACCATCAATGTCAGAAATCAAATAAATTAGGAGGCAATCTGTTCTCTTTTTCTTTCTATCTTTGGTTATTTCTGCTTATTGATGGTGATACACTTTGTAACAAACCCGCAACGTGTACATAGCTCTATGCATAAACATGTACATGCAGTTACTTAAACAAGAGATGTGGAATGCCCTCCTATTCAAGCAATGAACAAGAGTAATAAAAAAAAAATGTATTCTGACTTGTCTTAAAATTTAATAATAATGAATGAAGGTCGATATGTGAAATTCCAGAAACATGCATTGAAACTTTCAATTGCCCAGGAGGATGATTAAACAAGTACACAAGCAGTCAAACTGGTGCCCACAAAATGGATGGCAACTGGAGATGGAAAAAACAATATAACTACAAAGATTTTTCAAATGACAGTAAAAGCACATGAATCAAACTAATATGTGAAGCTTGAATTTATAAAACGAGAACAACAAAGCAGCAATACCAAACTAGTTGGGGCTTGCTATACTGATCCTTTTACACCATTTCACATAATCAGAAGCTCTGGATTTATATTAAAAAAAATCCGAGAAAATACTCAATTATTGTTCCATCACTAGCAAAACACACAGGCATCATATTTCAAGCACTTTTTCCCCCCCAAACCTATCTGGTTTATAGGCGAACCAACTGAAAAAAAATCCCTTCCTGGAAAAATCTACATGTTTATTACTAACAAGCATTCTTTTTTTTTTTTTTCCTCTCTTTACCCAATCCTTCCATTTTGATGGGTTATTTTCAATTGCAAAGAAGCATTATTGGATTATAATGCACGTATTTTTCTTAAATGTATAGTTGCTGAGAATATAATAAATGCCACCAGGGTGGTTGTGGAAAGAGGTTACCTTTAGACTAAACAAGCGTTTCTCATGCAGCAATCCAGGAGAAGTAATCAAACCGTGCATCTTCAACAGTCTCATACGAGATTCAATAACATCTGTATTTAAATTCATGACCTCCCCGGCTAAAAACATTCTAAGTCTAAGAAGGTTATGTTGGCGTTGCTCAACCAAGGCAAATGCATAGACCTGGGGGAATTTTCCGCCACCCTCTTTAAACTGCAATAAGCAACAATCTCTACATAGTCATAACAGAGCCTAGCATAACCGTCCAAGAACAAGTCATATTCTTGCATATAAAAGAAATCGATGATAATAAAAGGTGCAATAATCTGTCAATTGCCTGCTCGTTAAAATACCTGATCTTCTGAAAGCAGCAAAAGATCATTTTGTACTATTTTCTCTCCTTCATCATCTCCATAAGTAACTGAAGGTAAAAGGAATCCCTCTGACTCATTGCATTCCACTACAAGTCTCATAACCCATTCTGTCACTGCAGCACCCCAATACATTATGTAAAATCATCGCTTTAAGTTTGATTTTATCCCAATTGAAACAAAGTAACCACTAACAAACATCAAATAAATTCAAAAAGGCCAAGTTTTCCAAATAACAGGAAGAAAACAAAAACCTTCTTCATCATCCTTCTTTTGAATAATCTGAGCTTTAACTTCTTCAAATAAAAGGGGCTCGAAAGTCGCAAGATAATCATCAACATCTTTGTACGTATTCTTTACTTGTCTTAGACCGGAACCACCTTCCTTGCCACTCTCTTTTTTCTGTTTCTGCTTTCAAAAAGAAGAAAGTGAGAAAAATTTACTTAAAACATATACATTTATGGAATCATTACAGAATGAAGTGAAAGAGAAATACAGCAGCTTCTGTGAGGAGACCAAAATAGTCCCAGCCGAGAACAATTTTGCAAAAACGAACAAAGGATGCTTCTTCTTCTTCATGAAGCCTATCTTTATCCACTGCCATCTTCTATCCTGACAGACATTCAATATCACAAAACCCATGTTCAACCAATCCATTCAAGACTTTGATACAAACTCTTCTTGTCCATGAACGAAAATCCAATGAAAGAGGACCTCAAATAAATAAATAAATAAGCAAAAACTCCCTACCCTTTACAGAGAAAAAGGAAGAAGAATGGCCTGCCGGCGGCAAAACTCACCGGCCACGAGGGTTCTGCGAAAGGGTCTGAGTGACTGAGATGGAGAGGGTGAAGGGGAGAGAGGGTTTAACAGGGGGCCTATACCTAAACTTTTTCCTATATTTCTGCTTCTTGTTTTTTCACCCCTATAGTTTTTGTATTTATCAATTAAACCTTGTACTCTCTTTTTTGTCCGATTTCACCCCTATCAATGCATATAATTACTTTTCCTTTACTTCACGCTAGTTTTTTTTTTTTTTTGCCTGGAATAGTTTTTAAAATTAATATTTAAAAGAATTTAAATAATTTAAACTAAGAAAAAAATGTTTTTTCTTCAATCAAAACTCCCTTTTCTTGTTTATTTAAATTATTTTTATTTTGATAAAAAATGATTTTATAAAGATAATTTATTTTAAAATAGAAATTTATCTTGATTTTAAAAAATAAATCAAGACATGATAAATTATAAGTATTAGGTAAGTCCAATGACAATAACTATTTTGGAGAGTTAAATTATAAAAATGGCTCTTTAAATAGTATGTAAACGACTTTCGAGTTGATATGCTCTCCAATAGTAAAAGTCATTTTAGAGAGCCATTTTTTATCTTATTTTAATTAAAGTTCAATTATTTTGTACATAGTTTATAATTATTATTTTTATTTATATTTAAATTAAAAAAAATAAATAAATTTAATTATAATTAAAAAGATTCACAATATTTGAAATTTGAAATTTTAAAATGTTGAAAAAACCCACCAAAATTGGATCCGCAACAAAATTGTCTTGTTTGTTGATCAATTTCTGTGATTGGATCTTTGTTAGTGTTTAACCATGCAGATATAAATAAACAATTTTCTTCCGGCGAGAAGTTTCTACTTCTTTGTGATTTTTTAGTTGTATGAATATTAGGATCAATTTGTTAAGAAACAATTTGTTCAGACTCACTTATAAGATAGTTAGTTAATAAGTTTGGCAAATTTGAGTCCATCTGCAGAAAAAATAAATTGTGTTATTGCTCCATGTGACATTCTATCTAACTCAAATTCTATCAAAATTACAGTATTAATAAACTTATAAAAACATCTATTTACGAATAAATGCATAACAGTTCTAAACACAAAATTTAAATAGTTTATAAATCAAACTGTAAATTTAAAACATATAATTAAGCTAATTGATAAAAAAATTCATAATTTATCAATTTCACATATTTTTTTTTGCTAAATATTATTATTAATTACCTCCCATTTTTTCCTAAATATTATTATTAATTACCCCCCCACACACGAAACCCAACCCTTAACACCGCGCAGCACCCCCTCTTGGCTCCCTCTTCCATGGCGCTCCCCACCTCCCACTCTGCTCCTCTCAGCTCCCTCTCCCATGGCTCCCCCCTCTCCCTTGGCTCTCTACTCTCCACCTTCTCACTCTGCTCCATCCCCCCTCACTCTGCTCCCCCCCTCTCCCTTGACTTTGTTCTCATTTTCGATCTTTATCACAAATGTACTGTTTAACTAGAAATCAAAGCTTCTACTGTCATTTTCTTTTTGAAGTTTCTATTACATGGGTTCTTGGCTTTGATCAACAAACCTACTTGTATAAAAAAAATATATTAAGTTTAGAAAACAAATCAAAGATGTAATGAGCCAAAGGTTTGTAGTTGACAGGAGCTGGAGATGCAGCTGCTCCGTCGGATTTTGATGAAGGTATTTGCTATGTTTTTTCTTATTCTGTTTGGCTGGAAAATATTACTTTTTGCTGTGTTTTTTTGAATTGTTTCAATTGTTCAATTCATTGTTGCTGTGTGTGATTGGTTGTTGTTAGATGTTATGTTACTGTGTCAATGTGTGTTTTAATTTGGATAAGCAATGGTAAAATTACAACGATCATATTTTTTTGGCTTTGCAGGTGAAATATGTAGGAATAGCTCTATATGATAGAAAAGTCATTTTGGACGTCCATTTAGCTCTCCCTGTTGGAGACGTAGAAAACAACCACAATTTTTAAAATTTAGCTTTGGTTGTACTGACACCTCTCCCTATTGGACTTGCTCTTAAGAGTAACTTTAATGGCAAAAACCATTTGGAGAGTCAAATCTCTAAAATGACTTTTTGAATAATGTATATATGATTTTTTTTTGTTGATGTGTACTTCAATGGTAAAATGAGTGCTATTTTTTTTATATTATTTTAAATATTGTGCAATTATTTTATATATAATTTAATTATGCAATTAATTACACAATTAATAGAAGTAAGTTGTATAATTAAATAATTGTTTTTAAAAAACCCTCCAACAATATATTTATTAATTTTTTTTAATTATATTTAAATTAAAAATTAAAAATCCTGCAACAATTTAATTTTGAAATTTTAAAATATTGAAAAATTCGGTCAAAATTTCATTTATCACCAGCTTTTGAATAATAGATGTGAAGTATATGGCACACTAGGTTCTAACAGCATAAAAAAAAAATATTTTTTTTTTTATGTTTCCAAGTTATTATAAATAGTAACTTGTATTAAAAAAATATTTTTGGCTATAAAGATGCTCTAAAAGGGAAAATAAAATAACGGTTGATATAAAAAATAAATATTTTATTCTCATTTTATATTCACCAAAACTATTTTATTTTTTATTTCAAAAACGATATCAACGTTTATTTTAAGGCCAAGATATTTATAGCGAAAATATCCAATCTAGTAATTAAATAAAAGGACAGGGGTAGATTTTGTACTCGCCGTACTGAGGTGCGCACTCTGTAGTCGTATACTCGTATGGGGGCAGGATATCTTCTTCAATCATTGTAGATATTTTCTTACATCTGATTTTTCTTATGTCAACAATTCGTCCTGTCTTCTCAGTTGCCAGGCTTTCAAATCGCGCGGTAATTTTTCTATAATTCTCTTAGAAACTTGTGTTCCTTTTATTTCGAATTATTTGATTATTGGTGATCTACTCGGGTTCGAATCAATTTCTGTATATATATATATATATATACTGGGAAGTTTCTGATCTTGTGATTAGTATTCGCACCGAAATCATTGGAGGCTTCTGTTTTCATCACTAGTGCCACCCAAACAAATCTAGATGCTGTCAGTGTCAGCATTTCCTCCAATTAATGACATAATTCTATGTCGGTGCCTTTTGGAATGGATTTGCGATTCTGTGTTTGCGAAGATGAACGTTTATTTTTCTATTTTTCTGGGTATTAGGTGTTTGATGAAATTCCTAGCTTAGACGTTGTTAAACGTCGGTGATCGTTTTATTCACTAACCTTGAGCCTGTGAGATTGTGGGAATTTCCATCATTCATGCTAGAAAGCTTGTTTATAGTGCATTTATTGATGTTTTTTTCCTCCTTTGCAGCTGTGGATCTTGTGGATACCCCTTGAATTTAACATCTTCTAGTCGAATCACCCGGTGTCAAGAATTTAGAAAGAAGGTTTATATCTCCTTCCTTTCTGTTGATCTTATTCGATTCACACAAGTTGATGGGGTAAACTCTCTTCCTGTTTCTTGGGGTCATTATCATTCAAAAACTAACTTCTGTATCGTAAATGTGGGGTTCATGTAGGCTATGGATATGAGATTCACCTGCTCTATGTGGTTTTGAATCTCCCAACTCATCTAGCTCAGCTTATAAAAAAGATACCCTAAAGATCGGGGTTCTACAGCCTTCAGAAGAGTTCTAACAAAGTTATCATGGAAGAACCTTTGAGTTTTACTCGTACCTCTATCTTGCACCTACCCGATGATTGCCTGTCTATTGTTTTTCAGTTGCTTGTCTGTAGCTCCGATCGTGAATCGTTTGGTTTGACCTGTCATCGCTGGCTTAATATTCAAAACACATGCCGTCAGTCCTTACAATTTCATGGTTCATTGGCCCTCCCCAATGTTTCCTCTTTATCTCAAAGTGGGCTTGTTGTTAGTGCGTTCCATCTCCATAGGCTGCTCACCCGTTTTCAGCATTTACACAATTTGTCCCTCTCTGGTTGCTCGGAGCTGTCTGATTCATGCCTAACCTTTTTGCAATTCTATCCTTCAAAGCTGCTTTATCTTAATCTGGACTGCTGTTTTGGGATCACTGACCATGGGCTTTTGCTGGTTGCCGCTGGTTGCTCCTCCCTAGAGGTTATTAGTCTATATCGATGCAACATTACTGATGCTGGGTTAGAAACTTTAGCTAATGGTTGCTCAGCTTTGAAGTACTTAAATATCTCATATTGCCCACTTGTTTCTGACTGTGGGCTGAGATCTGTTTCTCAATCTTGCTGTCAGCTGGAGGCAGTTAAGACATCACATTGCAGCAGAGTGAATGGTACAGGGTTTAAAGGGTGTTCACCAACTCTAACTCGTATAGATGCTGACTCTTGTAACCTTGTGCCAGAAGGCATTATGGGGATTGTAAGTGGAGGTGGTCTTGAGTATTTGAATGTTTCTCGTGTAAACTTGTGGATTAGTGGAGCCACATTGGCAGTGATAGGTGCAGGTTTCGCCACAAGGCTTAAAATTCTCAATCTTTGGCTGTGCAGGACTGTTAGTGATGAGTCCATTGCGGCAATAGCAAGGGGGTGCCCATTGCTTCAAGAATGGAATTTGGCATTGTGTCATGGGGTCAGGATTGCAGGATGGCAATCTATTGGGATCAATTGCAATAAATTGGAGAAACTTCATGTCAATCGTTGTCGAAATATGTGTGATCTTGGGTTGCAGGCTTTGAGAGAGGGGTGCAAAAGGCTCTTGGTTTTGTACATAGGACGTACTTGGAAAGTATCAGCCACCGCAATAGAGTTGTTTAAAATATGTAGAGGTAATGTTGAGATCAGTGAAGAAGAGATAATGGTTATAGGGCCTGGAAATTAGATGATGATGAAAAAAATCATTCGAACTTTCTGAATGAGAACAAACACCCAGGAAATATCCCATGATGCATGCCAGTTGTTAACTAGGAAGAATTTCCCGTTGGGCTTCAAAAGTTTGCATTGGTTATGATGGGCTTTTAAGACAGCGTTTCCGCAAACATATTGTAGTATTTGGTTGTTAACGACAGAGAATATCAATCTGCTACATCTATGTTGACTTGCAGCTATTTTAGGGAATGAGTTCAAGAGAAAACAAGAACTGTCACGCACAAGTTTGTGTGCCTTGGCATGGGGAGGAAGGAGAAGAACTTATCTGTTATTTGTATTCGCTTTTTTGGTAATGTTTCAAGTTTTATGTTCATTATCAAAAACTTCAATAAAAAATCCAAGGCAACATGTATTTTCAACAAAGAATATGGTAGTTTATAAAACCAAAAATCTCAGACAATTGTTTGATGTTTCGAGGCTCAAGTCAGCCAAACAATTACTTTGATCATTTTGTATCACTAGACACCCCATCTTGTGCTATTATATCCCCTAAATATTCTACTTGTTTATTACCAAAAGTGCACTTGTTTACATTAGCCACTCGTTGATGCACCTTCATGAGTTCAAATACTACCCTCAAATGTTCTACATAAGCTTTCATAGATTGGTTATAGATTAGTATATCATTAACAAAATACTAACATAAACTTTTTTAGATACTTATTAAACTTTGAAATGAAGTAAAGGTTTAGTTAGACTAAAATGCATTACCAGGAATTTATAGTAGTCATTGTGGGTTTTGAATGTTATCTTGAAGATTTTGTGTCTTACCATCCTAATTTAGAGATAACTATACCTCAAACCCATCTTGGAAAATATTATTGCCCTAACTAATTATTCTAATAGCTCATCAACTGAGACAAGAAGAAATTTATTCTTAATGGTCAACTTGTTTAGAGCTCTATAGCTAACACAAAACCTTCATAAACAATTTTTCTCTTAACTAAGACCATTAAAGAAATGAAATTATTGTTACTAGGTTGGATAATGTCTAATCCCAACATATCATTACCATTTTCTCATATCTTTTTGTATTTCTAGAGTATCCATGTGGCCTTATATTGATAGGATGAGCCTTTTTTTAAGTGGTATGGAATGATTATGGCTTGTGGTAGGAGGCAATGCCATATAATCTCTGAAAATCTTATTGTAATCTTTTAATTATTTTTCTAGGAATGCACCCCTTTTTCAAACAATGGCTAATGTGGATAACATAAAATACACCACATCATCAATATTTTCCAATATCTTGAGGCTATAAAAATTTACCTCTGTAAGTTTTTATAGATTATCCAGTAGTCCATTTAATTATTTAGATTTGATATTTTATAACTAGGTAATTTCATCTTCCTTCAACAAGATCCTTTTACCTTATCACATAAATGGCACTCCTAATTCCTTTTAGTTAGATACTATATCACCTAATATAGTTTTCCATTAACTTTATGAATCATGCACAATTGCTTTTGTCAATATAAAAAACATATACTATAATTCCACCCCTTGTATTTTCCATATGAAATCCTTACACATTGTAGTGCGATTCATGGTACTACCATTAACCACCTCCATTGTTAAAGCCTTAATTAGTAACAGGCCACATTGTAAACTTATCATCACATTAGAAACTTAGGTTTTTAGCCCTCTTATCTTTTAATTTTTTAGTTCTTAATCACTTGGTATGCTTGTAGTTTAGATTGCAAGGGTAATTTAGGGTAGGTAATCTAACTTGAAACTATTAGGGTTATTTAATGAGTAAGTTATTTATAGGGTTTTAGATGGATTGAGGGTTGGTTTGGGTAGTTTGTAAGGTGGTTTGAGTATGATATTATATAAAAGATAATAGGCGTGGCGTTTTTATTGTTTTTCTACTGTTCACACAGACTCAGATTACTATTTATTACGACAGTAAAATTACCATTTTATCTCCAGGTCCGAAAATTTTTAGCCCCCAGTACCAAGGCTGTTTTTGAATTTTCCACAGGATACAAGTGGTATTTTCGGATTTGTTGCATAGTGAAACGATGCAAATAGCCCCCGAAAACGACAAATTAGTGCACAGGGACCAGGGCTGTTCCGATATTTTCATTTTATTTGCACAGTGAATCGATGAAAAAAGCCCCCGAAAAAGACAAAATAGCGTACAGTAAACGGGGGCAGCGATGTATTTCCCCCTTTGTTTTTTTCTTGAATATCAGTTGGGTCAGGGGCGCATAGGTAATTAGCCAATATTTTAATATTTTTTTCGGAGAAATTGTTGGCGTGTCGTTCGAATGTGCTAACTGTGTTTCACGCGAACGCGCCCTTGGTGCGGCGCGTGCGTCCTCTTTAGAAGGTCAAAAATTCACTTCCGCCGTGTCAGGTGGTGCGCCGCCATGTCCTCTGTCTGCTGATGTAGCACGTGTTGGTATTTGGTGTTCGTGTAAGTGATGGAGGACGGTTTTGTGTAGGTTGTCTATTTTCTCTCTCTTGCTGCATCAAAGTTTGAACCGATCCCTGATGTATGTAGGAAGTTTAGTTTAGTCCCTGAGGTTTTGATTTCAGTTTTATTACTATTTTTTTTAATTGAAAGTTTATTGTTTTCAATTATGCCCTTTAATTAAAACTAATTATATAAGGAATTTTTTTATTTTAGTCCTTATTCTTTTGATTTTTGATTTCTTTTTGATTCCTTTATTTTTTTCGGTACGGATGTTTTGATTTCTTTAATTTAGTCCTCCAATTGAAATTAGTCATATATACAATTTTTCATTTCAGTCCTCCTTTTAATTTTTCAAAAAAATTACTCAGCAATTATCATTATTATTTCCATTATTTATTTTGGTCCCAAAGTTTTTATTTGTTTCAATTTTATACTTCAATTGAAATTAATTATAGATTTTATTTTTCATTTCAGTCCTTCTTCTTTGAATTTTTTATTTGATATTAATTCATTTAGTTTTTTCTTTAATTCTTGGACATTTTTTATTTTTTATTTATATTTATACATCTATGCTTTTGGTTTTTGTTTTTAGTTTTTTTTATTGGGGTTTTATTTTTAATCGATTTTCTCAATATTTAAACTTAAATAAAAATTAATATTGCTCTATTTTTCCTTTTATTCATTTTTTGTGTTTTTTGGTTTTTGTTATTTTTATTTGTTCTTTGGATTAGATGATTTTTATGATTTTACTATTTGCACTATGATAATGATAATTTTAGTAATTATTTAAAAAAAAATCTTTTACTCTTTTTTTAATAATTTTTTCAGGACAATTAAATTATTTTAATTGTTTTAATAGTAATGTTAATAATAATTTTAACTGTTATAGTAATGATAATAATAATAACACAAGGATGGATTTTCATTTTATATTTTTGTCTTTTTGAAGATAGAAAATTAACTATTTATTTTTGTTATTTAATTATTGCAGGTTTTTATTTGATATTAATTAATTAATTTATTTTTTTAATTCTTGGACAATGTTTATTTTTTATTCATATTTATGCATCTATGCTTTTAGTTTTTGTTTTTAGTTTTTTTTTATAAAGGTTTTATTTTTAATCGGTTCAATCCTGGAATTTTAATTTATATTGGTAATAATTTAAAAATTAATATTGCTCTCTTTTTCCATTTATTCATTTTTTTATTTAAGTTTTCTTCTATTTTTATTTGTTCTTTGGATGAGATGATTTTTATGATTTTACTAATTACGCAATGATAATGATAATTTTAGTGACCTTTTTAAATGATTTTTCTAGATAATTGAATTATTTTAATTGTTTTAATAGTATTGCTAATAATAATTTTAACAGTTATAGCAATGATAATGACAATAACACTAGGATGAATTTTCAGTTTATATTTTTATCTTTTTGTCAATAAAAAATTAACTACTTATTTTTGTTATTTGATTATTGCAGGTTTTTATTTGATATTAATTCATTTTTTTTTAATTCTTTGACAATGTTTATTTTTTATTCGTATTTATGCATCTATGCTTTTAGTTTTTGTTTTTAGTTTTTATTTTTTTATTGGGGTTTTATTTTTAATCGGTTCAATCTTCAAATTTTAATTTATATTTGTAATCATTTTAAAATTAATATTGCTCCCTTTTTATTCTTTTTTTTTTCCTGTTATTTTTTATTTCTTTTTTGGATTAGATGATTTTTATGATTTTACTATTTGCGCAACAATAATGATAATTTTAGTGATTAATTTTTTATTGTTTTTTATAAAAATATTTTAGTTTTTTTTTAATGATTTTTCAATTCAATTTAATTATTTTAATTATTTTGATAGTAATGTTGATAATAATTTTAACTGTTATAACAATGATAATGACAATAACGTGAGGATGGATTTTCAATTTATATTTTTATTTTTTATGGATAGAAAATTAACTATTTATATTTGTTATTTTATTATTGCAGATTTTTATTTGATATTAATTCATTTAGTTTTTTTTTTTAATTCTTAGACAATGTTTATTTTTTATTCTTATCTATGCATCTATGCTTTTAATTTGTTTTTTATTGGGGTTTTATTTTTAATCGGTTCAGTCCTAAAATTTTAATTTATATTGATAATCATTTTAAAATTAATATTGTTCCCTTTTTCCCTTTATTCATTTTTTTTTATGTTTTCTCTTCTTTTTTTTTATTTGGATTAGATGATTTTTATGATTTTACTATTTACGCAATGATAATGATAATTTTTGTGATTTTTTAATGGTTTTTTTTATAAAAATCTTTTGTTTATTTTTTTAATGATTTTTCAGGGAATTTAATTATTTTAATTGTTTGAGAATAATATTGCTAATATTTTTTTTAACTATTATAGCAATGATAATGAAAATAATGTGGGGATAAATTTTCAATTTATGTTTTTGACTTTTTATGGATAGAAAAATTAACTATTTATTTTTTTTATTTGATTATTACAAGTATTTTCACAATTTATATTTTGTTTTTGTTTGACTTAAATTGAATTATAAAATGAACTAATTTTGATGCAATGAATTTAATAATTCAAATATCCAAATCTTCTTACTTTTTTTAATGATGATGATAAATTTATGCTGGTTATTTTGTTGAAAACTACTAAACAGATAAATTTATATATATTTAAAATTCATATATTTTATAGAAAACTTGTACTTCACAGGATTTCTGCATAAATTTATTATTTTGGCTAAATTTATAATACAATAAAAAAATACATAATTAATATTTTTTACATTGAAAAAAATATGGTGCCTCCTGCGACGAGGCGCAAGGGCATTTGGATAGTCTAGATTGTATATTGTTTGATCTTTTATAGAATAATATGTAATTCTACAAATGAGCACAATTATAGGCTTGTTTTAGTATTTTTGGTCCAAACATTTTAACTGTTATTTATCTCAACCTCCAGTCCACCAATAAAGAAAACCATGACCTGTTTCTACCGATTTCAACTTTGTTACATAAGACATCAAAATTTCATGTTTAAGTTTTACGATTCCTAGTTTTCCTAGAGTTTACCAACTCTTCCAATGGGTCTAACTAACCCTTAAAATCTAGCACATAGAGCCTCTATGTACTCATTCCATGAAACACCCTGACCCCATTAACTTCTAATATAGTTTTGATGCTAATACAAGGTTTTACCATCTATATAATAAAAGACTAATTTTAGCTTTTCAGAAGGGTGAGTTTCTTCTATATCGAAATACTATTTATATTTTATAGCCATATATGTACGTCCTCATCATCAAAACAAGAAAACTCATATTTTGACATATGTAACATGTAATGGTGTTATCCTTCTTAACAAGATTTCCAAGTTTTCTTAACAAAATCTTCAATGTAAGGGATTACCCTTTCTTTAATAGAGTTGGTCTCACCAACAATTTATTATAAGGTCTGTATGATCAATGATTGCTAATAGGATAGACCAATAATGAGGTCCTTTAGTTCATCCAATTAAACTTCATGACAAGATTTTATACTTTAAGTTTTTGGTTATAGGAGTCCAATATCTTCACCACGTGTTCATACTTTTAGGTTTTATCCTTGGTAGCAATTTCAAGAGAATTTTCCAATCAATTTAGGTTTTAAGATCAAGTGTCTAAAGCCATTTCATTTATCTAAGATAAGGGGCTTGATATCACTTATAATGAGTTTGATTATATTTAAAGGTCTAATACAACAATTAGCAAGGAAGGTCTTGCTAATATAATGGTGACATTGACATATATAAGAGAAAAAGGAAGGAAAAGAGAGAACAAAGAGACAAAAAGATATGAGAGAGTAACTTATTGATTGTGTAATTATTGCTTATACTCTTAATTTTACTTATGTTATATATAGAATACAATGCCTATAACAATACAATTTAGGCTTAATAATTCAACACATTTCATACACAATTGTAATTTTCTTGTACTTCTTCCAACAAAGTCCTTCCCATAAGCATTGGCTCTATAAATCTTGGCATCATTTGTTTCTCGGTTGCTTCCCTCACGTTGCACGTAATTTGTAATATGACATGCTTCACCGGCCACCAGAACCAGACACGCCCCACCAGGAGGAATAGGACATCTCTGCGCACCGTGTAACACGATGATAGTCTATTTTTTACCACTATAATGATGTGCATGTGCCACGTGAATGATGTGTAGGAGTGAAACATTGTAGATGTGTCCGTACGACACGTCTACAGTATTTTTAAAAAGAAATAATATAATAATAGATAATTACCTATACAACCATATGCCCATCAATATCAATAAAAAGACCATGGCGGAAAATACAGCAATACCCCTGGATTGGGGGCCTATTTTTTGTCATTTTCGGAGGCTAATTTCGTAGTTTTACTATGCAAAGAAATAAAAAATACCATCCATGTCCCCTGAAAATTGCAAAATACCCCCAATCCGGGGTGTCTAGTTTTGTCTTTTTCAAGGGCTATCTGTGTAATTTTACTGTACAACAAATACAGAAATACCATCCATGTCCCTGGAGAAATTCAAAAATACTCTCGGTCCTAGAGGTTAAAATTTTTCGATCCTAGAGGTAAAATAATAATTTCACTATAGCAATCTATAGTGAACTATGTTGAGGTGAACAACGTGAAATTAAACAATAAAAATGGGACAAGATTTATATTTTAGTTAACACACACACTCATTATCATGCAAATAGTCTCGCAACTTTTCGTACGTCAATAACCTTGGCCTCTTGCTCATTCTCTGCTTTGAATTTCCCACTTTTATACATGGGTTTTGCAGAGGGAGAGGGAGAGAGAATTTCCCTTTGAATGTTCTCATTTACCTCGAGGTACCCTTTACTTCCTTTTTTCTCAGTAAACGTGACAATAGTTAGTAAATCACACCTGGAAGTAGATAAAAAATGGAAAAAACCCTATGTGGACATTGCAATTACTATTGATATTTTATATATCTTCTTCTATATAAGTGAAGTAACAAGATGTCGAACTCCACTAAAGGGAGACAAAGAGAAAACGATAAGATAGGCAAGATGGTTTTGCTAGACAAGATGTGGGATGATGTTGTTGCCGGACCTTAGTCGAAATGTGGCCTTGGCAAGCTTAGAAAGATCAACACCAGACCTCTTAATATCAAAGGTATTATTAGTATTATTATCATTAATTCTTTACATCTACATATTATTAACCATTGTCTTGTAAAATTTTAATGATATTGATAATTGTTTTGGTCAGATATTGATAATTCTCAGAAAATAATATGGCTATGACAAAGAAACATGTTAATTTTCCACAGTAATAGTATCCCTCTAAAGTATTTTTTCAGTCTTTAAATGTAAGAAGTAGTTTTCATGGAGTGGATGGATGATATTCGGTGATTTTTTTTTTAATCTCAAAACACTCTTTATTCGATTAAAAAAGTAGAGATTCAAATGTAAAGAGGGCAGTGCAGGAGATTAAGGTAGGAAGCAAGGAATTTCTCTCTTTTCAAGCAAGATTTTGTGTTTATGTAGAAAATGGAAAGTATGGAATGTGTTATCTCCCTTATGCCTATCTGCTTTGGTGGAACAATTGTACTGGTATGTGGGGTCTTACAGGGATGGAACTAGACTTTAACTTTGCATTTTTATTTGTAATCTCCTACAATACTCGTACTTCTTCCAACAGAGTCCTTCCAACAAGTGTTGGCTCTATAAATCTTGGCGTCACTTGTTTCTCGGTTGCCTGCCTCACGTTGCACACAAATTCTAACATGATGATAACCATTCCCCCCACTTCAATTGTTGCTGAAGTCCTAAGAAATGATAACTATGATGATTGGAGAGCCTGCATGAAAAGCTACATGTTAGCTCAAGACCTTTGGGATCTTATTGAGCCTGCCGATCATCAAGAAGGTGATCGAGAAGGTGACTCTAAGTCTATTGATCATCGAGAAGGTGACTCTAAGGCGTGGAGAAAAAAGAATGCCGCGGCCTTACATGCAATTCAAATTTCTTGTTCACCACACATGCTTTCTATGATGAGAAACATCATTTTAGCTAAAGTTGGTTGGGATACTCTAGCTAATTCAAAACAACGACATTCACAAGGTTCAGGTATACAATGATCTCATTCTCTCCCTTTGTCAAATCTCCAATCACTTCAACTCACTGTTGTTAACACGGGAGAAAATAAAAACTTTTACAGGAGCAGTGAGCAATGAAATGAAGGATCCCTTGCTAGACCTATACTCGTACATCCATAAAAGAGAGTTGGAAATACAAGATGATTATGGTAACACAACTCTTTCTTGTGCTGCTACTGTTGGAATCACAAAGATGGCAAAATGTTTAGTGAGAAAGAACAAAAACTTGGTTACCAATGTAAATAAGAAAAAAAATGATCCCGCTTGTTGAGGCATGTATAAGAAATCAGAGAGATATGGCTCTTTATCTATACTCTGTTACTCTAGTTGACTTTCTTTGTAATGGCAACCAAGGATCTCCCTTCCTTCAATATGCTATCGATGCTCAAATGCTTGGTAAAACACTTTACCCTCTAATTACTTATTTTCCCTTCTTCTCCCTCTCTTTCACGCTATGTTCATAAATCTACCCTTTCTTTAATTGCTCCTGGTTTTTCCATAGTTGATTTCTCATGCGAGGGACTTCGCTTCAGTTCTAGACAAACTATCCACTTTTTGTAATGAAAATGGATATTCATAAGCAAAAATGAGATATATTGCTTTAAGATTGTTTGATATGAAACAAAACGACTTGTTTCAAAATCACTAAAACCTCATCTTTCTTGTTGCTTTTTACGCTTGTTTCTTTCGGCTATTGCAATACTAGATATTGCTCTTGATTTTCTGCATCGCTTCCCACATATGACAGCTGCAATGGATGACGATATGGGGCTGAACGCTTTGGTGACTTTGTCTCTGACACCTGGGATATTTCGGAGTGGAAATAAACTTGCATTGTGGCAGCAATGGATCTATTCATGTTAGTATGGAAAGTATGGAATGTGTCATCTCCCTTATCCCTTTCTGCTTTGTTGGAACAATTGTACTGGTATATGGTGTCATACAGGGATGGAACCAGACTTTAACTTTGCATTTTTATTTGTAATCTCCTACCATACTCGTAGTTCTTCCAACAAAGTCCTTCCCACAAGCGTTGGCTCCATAAATCTTGGCATCACTTGTTTCTCGGTTGCTTCCCTCACGTTGCACTTAGATTCTAACATGACATGCTTTACCGACTGCCAGAACCAGACACGGGCAACACCGGGAGGAAGAGGACATTTCTGCGCACCATGCCACATGATGATAGTTTGTTTTTTACCACTCTAATGATGTGCATGCGCCCCCCGAATGGTGCGTAGTAGTGAAACACTGCAGACATGTCCGTACGACGGGCCTGCAGTTTTTCCGAAAAGAAATAATAAAATTATTGATAGTTAACTATACAACCATGTACCCATCAATATCAACAAAAAAAACCATGGTGAAAAGTCCAGCAATACCCCGGATCGGGGGCCTATTCCTTGTCATTTTCAGGGGCTAATTTCATAGTTTTACCTTGCAAAGAAATCGGAAATACCATCCATGTCACCTGAAAATTGTAAAAATACCCCCAGTCTGGGTGTCTCCTTTTGTCATTTTCAGGGGCTATCTGTGTAGTTTTGGTGTGCAACAAATACAGAAATACCATCCATGTCCCCTGGAAAATTCAAAAAAACCCCCGGTCCTAGGGGTTAAATTTTTTTGATCCTAGAGGTAATTAATAATTTCATAGTAGGAATCCACAGAAAACTATGAATAGGTGAACAGTGCGAAATTAAACTATAAAAATGGGACAAGATTTATATTTTAGTTAATACACACACACTAATTATCTTGCAAATAGTCTTGCAACTCTTCGTACGTCAATAACCTCAGCCTCTTGCTCATTCTCTGCTTTGAATTTCCCACTTTTATTCATGGGTTTTGCAGAGGGAGAGAGTAGAGAGAATTTCCCTTTGAATGTTCTCGTTTACCTCCACGTACCCTTTACTTCCCATTTTCTCAGTAAACGTGACAATAGTTAATAAATCACACCTGGAAGTAGATAAAAAATGGAAAAAACCCTATGTGGACATTGCAATTACTATTGACATTTTATATATCTTCTTCTATGTAAGTGAAGCAACCAGATATTGAACTCCACTGAAAGGAAACAGAGAGAAAAAGATAAGATAGGCAAGATGTGGGATGATGTTGTTGTCGGACCTCAGTCGGAACATGGCCTTGCCAAGCTTAGAAAGATCAACTCCAGACCTCTTAATATCAAAGGTATTATTAGTATTATTATCATTAATTCTTTACATCTACAAATTATTAACCATTGTCTTGTAAAATTTTAATGATATTGATAATTGTTTGGGTCAAATATTGATAATTCTCAGAAAATGACATGGCTACGGCAAGGAAACATGTTAATTTCCCGCAGTAATAGTATCCCTCCAAAGTATTTTTTCAGTCTTTAAACGTAAGAAGTAGTTTTCATGGAGTGGATGGAAGATATTCAATGATTTTTTTTTTATCTTGGAACACTCTTTATTCGATTAAAAAGTAGAGATTCAAAAGTAAAGAAGGTAGTACAGGATATTAATGTAGGAAGCAAGGAATTTCTCTCTTTTCAAGCAATATTTTGTGTTTATGTAGAACACGGAAAGTATGGAATGTGTCATCTCCCTTATGCCTTTCTGCTTTGGTGGAACAATAGTACTGGTATGTGGGGTCTTCCAGGGATGGAACTAGACTTTAACTTTGCATTTTTATTTGTAATCTCCTACAATACTCGTACTTCTTCCAACGAAGTCCTTCCCACAAGCATTGGCTCTATAAATCTTGGCGTCACTTGTTTCTCGGTTGCCTGCCTCACGTTGCACACAAATTCTAACATGATGATAACCATTTCCCCCACTTCAATTGTTGCTGAAGTCCTAAGAAATGATAACTATGATGATTGGAGAGCCTGCATGAAAAGCTACATGTTAGCTCAAGACCTTTGGGATCTTATTGAGCCTGCCGATCATCAAGAAGGTGATCGAGAAGGTGACTCTGAGTCTATTGATCATCGAGAAGGTGACTCTAAGGCGTGGAGAAAAAAGAATGCTGCAGCCTTACACGCAATTCAAATTTCTTGTTCACCACACATGCTTTCCAGGATCAGAAGCATCAATATAGCTAAAGTTGCCTGGGATACTCTAGCTAGTTCAAAACAACGACATTCAAAAGGTTCAGGTATACAATGATCTCATTCTCTCCCTTTGTCAAATCTCCAATCACTTCAACTCACTGATGTTAACGCGGGAGAGAATAAAAACTTTTGCAGGAGCGGTGAGCAATGAAATGATTGGTCAGAGAATAAAAACTTTTGCAGGAGCGGTGAGCAATCGAATGAAGGATCCCTTGCTAGACCTATACACGTATGTCCATAAAGGAGATTGGGATGCCACAGAAAACTATCTTAGCCGATACCCAGATGCAATAAAGGCCAAGATTAAACCCTATGGTGGAACTGCCCTTCATGTGGCAGCTTCTGCTGGAAATTTGAAAGTCGTGGAGGAGTTGGTGAAGTTGATGTCAGAAAAAGAATTGGAAATACAAGATGATGATGGCAACACAGCACTTTCTTGTGCTGCTACTGTTGGAATCACAAAGATGGCAGAATGTTTGTTGAGCAAGAACAAAAACTTGGTTACCTTCGTAAATAAGGAAAAAATGATCCCGCTTGTTGAGGCATGTATAAGAAATCAGAGAGATATGGCTCTTTATCTATACTCTGTTACTCCAGTTGACTTTCTTTGTAATGGCAACCAAGGATCTCCCTTCCTTCAATATGCTATCGGTGCTCAAATGCTTGGTAAAACACTTTACCCTCTAATTACTTATTTTCCCTTCTTCTCCCTCTCTTTCACGCTATGTTCATAAATCTACCCTTTATTTAATTGCTCCTGGTTTTTTCATAGTTGATTTCTCATGCGAGGGACTTCGCTTCAGTTCTGGACAAACTATCCACTTTTTGTAATGAAAATGGATATTCATAAACAAAAATGAGATATATTGCTTTAAGATTGTTTGATATGAAACAAAACGACTTGTTTCAAAATCACTAAAAGCTCATCTTTCTTGTTGCTTTTTACGCTTGTTTCTTTCGGCTATTGCAATACCAGATATTGCTCTTGATTTTCTGCATCGCTTCCCACATATGACAACTGCAATGGATGACGATATGGGGCTGAACGCTTTGGTGACTTTGTCTCTGACACCTGGGATATTTCGGAGTGGAAATAGACTTGCATTGTGGCAGCAATGGATCTATTCATGTTAGTATCTCCTCCTTGGATCTTTTTTTGTCCTCGCATTTCTCTTCATTTCCATTGCCAATCTAACGTATAACGTTCTATATGTTTTTGGAGATTATCACATCGAAAAGGAGGAAAAAAAATACTTTCAATTATTTTTATCAAAGTATTTCTAAGATAAAATTATTTGAACATATTTTTTATATATAAATGATCTATAAAAAAACAACTTTTAAATCAAGTTAAAAATCAATTTTTTCATAAGTTATGTTAGGTAAACTTCAACTAAGATTGACTTAATTCTAAAATCATGGCAGGTATTTCCATAGAACCGATTGCTACAGCTAGTGATAATTTTCGTATTTGTATATCTGATCAAAGCCCAAGTGGGTCGAAGAGCATTACCCTCCAAGGTATTTGCCAAAACTCTCTGTTTTTGTCCCCTCTCCTTTAAAGGGGCACTGCAAGAGTTTGGCTCCGTGACCCTTCAAGATTGCAATAGACAGTTTCTTTATCTCTTTTTTGATATACTTATTTCTATTTTTTGAAAATATAAAATCTATTGAACCCTAATACAAGTATTTAATCCCAAGTCGGTTAAATCTCATATATTTAGCTACTCCATGGATCGTAAATAATTTTATCATACTAAGTTAATGTACAAAACTTTTAGTAATTGGAGCATTATCATTACATTGAAAACATATTATATGTTGCTTGTGATCATTTCTATAATTTGTTTTTGTCCAACTTTTCAGTGTTAAGTAAATTTCGTGGGTTTGCAATAAATCTCCTCAAATTCTTAGGTAAGCAAGAACACACACACATGACATCTCTTAATTTCTATCATCATTATCATGGTTTTAATTGATCACAATCTTTAATGGTTGATTTAGGAATCAAGAAAATATATGATATGAAGAAGATCCATATTTATTCAGATAAAATTCTACAGTGTATGTGCGAGCATATATCAAAACTGGATTATGAGCGATTGTGCGAGGCAAATATACATAAAGCATTGCAAGGTGCTGTACAAACTGGCATGGTTGAGTTTGTTAGTGAGGTGATTAAATATTGCCCTTATGTGATGAATAGTGGAGATAACCGCTCAAGAACCCTATTTATGTCCTCAATTGAAAACCGTCATGAAAAAGTGTTAAGCCTTCTCTATGGACGTGAAGCAAGCAGAGTAGCATTTGTTTCCCTCATAGATAGCAATGGAAATACAATGTTACATATGGCAGCAAAGCTATCACCTCCTTCTCAACTAGCTCGGATCTTCGGTGCAGCCCTTCAGATGCAGAGAGAACTACAATGGTACAAGGTGAGCTTTGTACACTCAACATCTTTAGAAAGACAAAAAACTTGATCAAGAATATTTTAGAGTTGATTAAGACCTAATTGATTTGGATCAAGGCTACCCATTTACACATTTCCATTGTTATCGAAAAAGAATTAATTTTACTCAAATTCAAAAATCTTAATGCAGGAAGTGGAAAGCATGATCATGAATCCTACACTTAAGGATGTTCCTAATAAAAACAGACAGAAAGCCAGGGAGTTATTTACACACGACCACAAGGACTTGCTAGAGAAAGGAGAGCAATGGATGAAAGGATCAGCAACTTCTTGTACAGTTGTGGGTGCTCTCATCATTACAATGATGTTTACCGTTGCGTTTACTGTTCCCGGCGGCAATGTTCAAGAGACTGGCTATCCGGTTTTTAAACACGAGAAATCTTTTATAGTTTTTATAGTAGCGGATGCGATCTCTCTCTTTTCCTCATCGACATCAGTGTTGATGTTCTTAGGAATTCTTACGTCCCGATACGCAGAGGAAGATTTCCTCAAATCCTTGCCCACTAAGTTAATCCTCGGCCTTTCCACGCTTTTCTTGTCTATTGCAACCATGATGGTAACCTTCTCCGCTTCTCTCATAATCATGCTGAATGGGAGATTGGAAATTATAATTCCAGTTGTGCTGCTGGCTAGCATTCCTGTAACGTTTTTCATGTTGTTGCAATTTCCCCTCCTAGTGGAGATTTTTGTGTCCACATATGGACCAGGAATCTTCAACAAGAAAATGAAATGTTGGTAAAATGCATGTAATTCTTCGTCTAAGATATACATCCTTCATCTTTTGTGTGTTTTAGCCTTAATTATTGTTTATTTTCTAGCAGAATTGATTGATGACCCTTAATAATTTGCTTAAGAACTATATAATCCAGGCCAAAAATGAAATGTTGGTAAAATGCATGTAATTCTTCGTCTAAGATATACATCCTTCATCTTTTGTGTGTTTTAGCCTTAATTATTGTTTATTTTCTAGCAGAATTGATTGATGACCCTTAATAATTTGCTTAAGAACTATATAATCCAGGCCAAATTCGGTACATTTATTTTAAATAATAATAAAACAGGAACATTTTGCCTTGATGTTATCACATCACATGAGGATGAGATGGTTATCAATTCGCAGCTTTGCATCACAGATTTCTTCATAATTGATAACCGAAGATGACTAAATTGAATCAAACTAATTTACTACCTTAAAGCAACTAAGAGAATAATCACATATTATGGCTTTTCTATCTTTTTCTATATGAGACTATGGCTGGCTTAATTATTGTAGTTGAATTGTTTCCTGATTTTGAAAACGACAAACAGTGAAAAATATTGTTTTTTTTTTATTTTTTTATCTTAGATTATTTTTTTGTATTTTAAAAATATTTTGATGTGTGGATATGAAAAATAATTTAAAAAAAACAAAAAAAATACATTTCTAAATAAAAAAAATATTTTAAAAATCAATTTTAAACCATTCAAAAATATATTTTTTTTTTATCATGTACGTTGTATTTATGGTAATCTTGGGCATTTATCATAATTAAATATTTTCTGGCTTTCAATAGTGAGTCGGCAGAAAAAGTGTCCAGCCTTTTGAATGGTCACCTCTAAAGCTCCTAATTTTAAAAATTAAATCCTAGTTTTAAAGCAAACATAAATTAAAAATAAATTGACTATGAAATTCAACGCGGAAATTATTTACTAGGAAATACATGTAGTGTAATTGACTAGGGTTTTTTCCAGAGAGATAATATGAATAACGGATTTCTAAAAGAAAAAAAATATAATTTTAGGTGAAAGAAAAAAAAGTGAAGTTTTACAAATCATAACATGTAATATGTTTGCTGTGATTTTGATCAGCCTTGCATTATTTTCTTAGATTTTTTTAAAATTGTATATCTACTAATATTTTTAATTTGGTATGCTATTTTATATATAAAAAATAAAATAAATCTTGGGCATTTATAATAATTTGATATTTTATCAGATTGCATTTCCAGCTGTCGCCCATCCGTAGATTCTCCTCCTTTGACCTTAATATTGAATTGTTGTTAGGGCATTTATGGATGACGGCGAGGTGAAATGAAAGGCTGGGAGCCGCATTTATGGAACAACAACCTTGACTCAAATTTCTGCCATCAACCGGACATTCTCAGCAGTCTGGTCAAGCTCGAGAGAAAGAAGTAGGGGAATTATAAGTGGTCCTGTGAGCTGCGACCACACCATGTAAGTATTTCATCGGGTCTTACTGTTGCTCGATTTTCTGGCTTTCATCCATCGATGTCTTGGTTCCTGGCTTTCCATTCTCTCCCCACTCTTTAAGAATGCAGTGAGTTGCATGAAGCAAATTTAATGTCCTAAGGATTGGCTCGGTAGATCTTGGCATCACTTCTTACCCCCACGTTGTACACAGATTCTAACATGACAACCTACACTCTGCAACAACAACAACGTTTTCCAGGCCACAAAGAGCAATTTGTTGAAGCAGAGTCATCACAAGGTTCAGGTATACCATGATCTCATTCTCTCCCTTTGTTAGATCTCCAATCACTTCAGCTCCTTGATGTTAACACATGAGAGAATAAAAACTTTGGCAGGAGCGGTGAGCAATGAAATGAATGGTCCCTTGCTAACCCTGTACAAGTACGCCCATAATGGAGATTGGGATGCCATAAAAAACTGTCTTAGCCGATACCCAAATGCAAAAAAGGCCACGATTAAACCCTCTGGTGGAACTGTCCTTCATGTAGCAGCTTTCTCTGGAAATCTGAAAGTCGTGGAGGAGTTGGTGAAATTGATGTCAGTAGAAGAATTGGAAATGCAAGATAATCGAGGCAACACAGGTGTTTCTAGTGCTGCTTTTGCTGGAATGAGAAAGATGGCAGAATGTTTGGTGAGCAAGAACAGAAACTTGGTTACCTTTGTAAATGCACAAAAAAAGATCCCACTTGTTCAGGCATGTATAAGCAACTGCACGGATATGGCTCTTGATCTATTCTCTGTTACTCCATTTGAATTTCTTTGTCAAGATAATGGCCACCATGGATCTTATTTCCTACAATGTGCTATCGGTGCTCAAATGCTTGGTAAGAGACTTTACCCTTTAAGCTCTTTATTTTCTCTTTTTTTATCCATGCCCTGCTCACAAGTCTTCCCTATCCGTAATTCCTCCAGTATTTATATCCTATAGTTTAATAAAACTAATCAATCATTATGGTTTCAAAAATTATATGAATTTTAAAATTAGCTATCCATAAACAAAAATGAGAGAGAGGTTGATTTCAGATAGCTTCATGCGAAACAAAATGACTTGTCAATTAATTTATTAACATTACAAAAACCTCGTCTTTCTTGCTGCTTCCTGTTCTGTTTCTGTTGACTTTTGCAATGCCAGGTATTGTGTTTGATTTTCTGCATCGCTTCCCATGTATGGCTACTAAAACGGATGATGTTCTGAAGTCGAACGCTTTGATTCGTTTGCCCACCTCGCCTCAAATATTCCCCAGCGCAACTCGACTTGCATCTTGGCAGCAATTCATCTGTTCATGTTAGTATCTTTTTCTTCAAATTTCCCTCCTCGCTTTTCTCTTCATTTACCCCCGAAATCTATTTAACATACGTATAATATTTTACATGTTCTTAGAAGTTATCTCACTGCAGTATAAAACTGAGTCAAAACTCCCATGTAATCAAAAGTTTGAAGTATGAACTAATGAATTTCAACTTATACAAGATTTATTCTTCAACTAGAAACTTTTTTCATGTTGCTGCAATTTCCTCTCCTGGTGGAGATTTTTGTGTCCACATATGGACCAGGAATCTTCAACTAGAAAATGAAACGGTGGTACTGATTAATAAAATACATGTAATTCTTCGTTTAAGATATGGATCCTCTATCTTCTGTGTGTTTTAGCCTTAATTATTATATATATATTCTAGCAGAAAAGCTGGTCAAGTTTGACCATGATCATTTTTTTTCTATTAGATTTTAAGTTTATCATTTATAGAAACAAAAATAATGCATATTTAGCTTTTAAAATAAATCTTAAAAAAAAATAAAAAATTACAACCTGGATAGTTCAATTATCTTCGCATAATAATCAAATGCATGGTTGATGAGGCCATGTATACACAAAGAGGCCCATCTTTGTTCTTAATTTCTTTTCTTGTCATTCAATGTCGTCATGATTTATAGAATGACCACGTAGATTTTGTTTTTTTGAGGATATTAATGATCCTTACAACCAATCATATTTACTGAGATATGGGTTTATTTTTTTGTCTTTCTCTCCCCCTAAATCAGCACTGAGCTACGTAGTCAACTCTACGTGTGATTGATAAATAAAGTAGTTGAAGATCCTGCAGATTAAGCAATGTAGATGATGGAGACCACACCTTGTTCGTTTATTTATTCTCTCCTTTTGTTTTGTCTGTGAAGGAAGTCAGGCTTAGGGTTTCTCTCGTAGCTGTCGATTCTCGCCAAAGATTAAGGAGTGGATTGCAATTATGGGTTCCACTTCATGGGTTTTATTTTATGTAAAAAAATATAAAATTGAAAATGATTATATTTATTAATCAAATGTGGTTATTGAAACATTTTAAAATTAAAAGGAACATTTTTCATTTTAAAATTACAATGAAGAATGAATTTTCAATTACTTATATTTTAGAACAATTCAAGGAGGATAACACTGTAAAAGGGTTTTTAGAGAGAGAAAGCAAAAGAAAATTTAATCAATTTATTATTAATATTTTAAAATTTATTATTTCTTTTCCATTTAGATGTTTTATATTTTCACAAGTGAAGACGTGTCATTCCCCGTATTTGAGTTCACCAGACACGAGGAAATCCTCACGACGCCACGATGGAACACCCTCAGAGTTTCTTCCATTTTCCTAATATAGCTAGGCTAGATTTGGATATTTTACAGTGCTATTTTCCTTTTCTCATGCAAAATGACCTCAAACAATCCTTTTTCGAAACATATTTTCCTTTTCTCATGCAAAATGACCTCAAACAATCCTTTTTCAAAACATGTCAGAATCACAATCCACGATAAATCAAACCAATCTTAAGCCAAGGAGTCCCTCTTCTTGTTTGATAGTCCGTGCTAGCTTGTTAAGGTTACCCGGTCCCTGCTAGCTTTTGTAACAGGAGAGGACAGAGGCAAGGACATTCAAGAGCTTGACTTTGCAAAGTCGATGGTCAGTAAAATACGGCGTCGTCTTCACTTCACTTGTCCTGCATGCAGAGGAGAGAGAGAGAGGTGGTAGAGAAGATGAATTGATGGAGCCCCTTGTATTTCTGCTCCGTGCTGTGAAATCTACTGATGCCTGCTAGCTGCAGCTGCTCCCATTAAAGCAACAAAAGCAGTACCTGGTTTGGTTTGTGTTTTATCAAAATATTATCACCGAGTAGTGATTCTTTGAGTGCAGGGACACGCTCAAATTTATGTCATCCATACTCCACGTACGCTACTATTATTTTTAGAGGTGTTTGTGATTATATTTTAAAGATTTTTATTCGAAATTAGTTTTTTTAGTATTTTAAAATTGTTTTGATATTTTTAATGATTTTTTATATAAAAATACGCTTAAATAAAGACGTTTTTTTTTTTTTTTTTTTTATCTTAAATGCTCAACAATACTTTAAAAGTATTTCTACATGCTTTACTAAACGTTGTTCAAGAGGGGTCCCGTTAGTTTTTGTTTTGGTACTATAATCTTCTTCATTTCAAAATTGTTTTTAAATTACTTTAAAATAAATATTTTCAAAATAATTTATATTTTAATCAAAGTCAAACAATTGAAAAAACAGATCCCTCCCAGGAAGATAATAGCCACTCTTCTCTTAAACATTTTCTGATCACTCAATATAGAACCATATATATGGAAGTCGTGTATGATTCATATATATGGAGACTACCAATTCCTCCTCCAGAGAGTACAAACTATGCCATACAAAGAATTGTCAAGGGAGCCTCCGAAAGCATGATTAGGCTCATGTAGATGTAAAATCTCTGATGCATGGTGAAGGAGAATTTGAAATAATTTATTGAATTTAAAGCGCTAATAAAAAACATCCTGACTACCAGCAACATGCATAGAACAAGGGCCTGCCAGCGACCTGTTGTCAATGAAGTGTAGCGGGCTTGTTTTCTTTGTTTCTTATTTGCTATTCCCTCCGGTCTTGATTAAAGATTGCAGTTTTTCCAAGTTCTAGCAGAAATAGTTTCAAAATTTGCTTGATCTGTCACGAATACGAGCATTGCAAGACCAAATTAATTTGTTATTATCTCATGGAAGATAAGCTTAATCATCACAAAATTATTTTCTCAATAAGTCTTTTGATCCCCATCTGAAGTAATCTTTCCAGAACCGGCTTCGACATTTTCGTTGTTCATGGAAATTGTGTACGTAGAGCAGGTGGCTAAAGACTAAATTAACTAGGGATGAAAAATTACACTTTAGACTAAAAAATATGCCACAATGACTGATACGAATTGCTAAGAATATATAATATATAGGTTAGATTATTTATTATTCATTAAGGGTAGAATAGTCTCTTTGTTTTAGCCTATATATAGTCCTTTTATATTTAGGCTAAGTTAAGCATGTATTTGACATCATTATTATGAAACCCTAGCTTTCTTTTCTTGTTTTTCTCTTTAAGTATTTTGAATTGTTTAACCTTATTTTTTTTCTTCTAAATTTGGTATTTCACCTTCCATTCAGTTTCTACAATATAGTATTTCATCTTCCCTTTCGTCTATGCAATCTAGTATTTTGGTTGTATTGTTATCTACTATGTTTTTTCTTTATATGCTCACCATGGCTACTAAAACAAATGATTCATTTCAATTTGTGAGTGTGAGATTAGATAGAAAAAATTGTTCATATTAGAGTTATATGAAGAGAAATTTTGTTGAGGGTAAAAATATGTGGGGATATGTTAGTTGAACACCTGTGAAATCTCAAAATACTAATGATAGTTATACTGCTTTGATAGATACTTGGGAAACAAACAATGCAAAGATTATAATTTGGATTAACAATTTTGTTAAATATTCTATAGGTGTGCAATTGGCACAGTATGAGACAACAAAAAAAGTATGGCACCATTCATAAAGGTTATTTACTCAATTGAATTTTGCAAAACAATATCAATTGGAGAATGATATACGAGCTCTTCACTTTAAAAATATGAGTATTCAAAAGTTTTATTGTGTTACGACAGTTCTTTAGGACAATTGACTCTTATAAAATCAACAAAATTAAGACATGTGGTGCCTATATTGAACATAAAGAACAACAACAATTGATATAGTTTTTAAAAGCACTTTGTAGTGATTTTGAAGGATTGAGAGGTTTGATTATACATCGTTCTCCATTTTCTCTGTTGATTTAGTTGGAAGTGAGCTATTGGATGAAAAATAAGTCTTTATTCTTCATCTAAAAAAAGCATTCTATCTTATCCTTTTGTGTTCGCAGCTCCTTCCAAATTATTTTCCAATAATCAATTTAAACCTTACACAAGGGTTGCTTTTGATGAGTGCAGTTTCTGTAAGCAAAAGGATCATTGCAAAGCTTAGTGTCCTAAGTTGAGACAACATGATTAATCCTGAGAACCTAACAACCAATAATCTAATGCTCATAAACTAACTCAGGGTTATAAACCACTACACAATAATGCAACAACAATTTCCTCTACTTCCTTTTTTGATCTCAATATTCAAATGGGTAGTTTTAGAAGTTTCTCTCCTTACAACCACAAGTTATGTCTACCTCTTCTTTCGTAGGTCAGTCACTTCATAATTCTTCACGTATGACACAATTTGAATGGGTATTGGATTCTGATGCTTCATATGTCTCTAGATCCTTTATTTTTTGCGTTTGTATCCCCTACACTCTTGAGTCATGTCATGACTGCTAATGGCACTCCAATGCGTTTAACAGGTGTTGATTCTATTATTACACCTCACATATTCCTTCCTAATGTCTATCTCATTCTAAACTTAACATTGAATATTGCTATTTTTGGTCAAATATGTGATTTTGGTCATTATTTAATCATTTTTTTCTTTTTTTGTTGTGAGTAGGATCAAAAGCTGATTGGGACAAGCCGTTGAGAGAAGGAACTATATATTCTAGATGAGTTAATAATTCCTCTTCTTGTTGTTGTACTACTAATATTGATTTGTCTTCTTTTCTATTGAATCATTCCTCTTCTAGTTTTTATTTATAGCATTTTTGTCTATTTCATGTTTTGTTTTCTCGTTTGAGATTTTTAGCATCCACAAGAGATTTAAGAAATTTACAAACTTGTAATATTTCTGATCGTAGTGGATGTATACTAACAAAAATTTGCTTTACCTTTTAATAGCAGTATTTCTGTTTATTTTTCTTCATTTGATTTTATTTATTCTTACACCTTCTCCTATTGCCACTAAGAAGGGTCTTGATAATATGTTTTCTTTATTGACAATGATACTCGTTATTGTTAGGTTTTTTTTTTTTTTTTATGAAATATCATTTTGAATTCTTTGAGATATATATAATACTTCAAGTTCTTATCAAAACTAACATTATGTTATTATAAAATGTTTTAGGTGTGATCTGGGTGGGGAATACATCTCTAATAAATTTTGTAAGTTTTTGGCCTTAGATGGAACTGTTCATCAAACATCGTGTACAAATACTCTTGAGCAAAATAGTGTTGATGAAAGAAAATATAGGCATACTATTGAAATTGCTCTCTCTCTATTGTTGTTTGCTTTGGTTCCTAGTATGTTTAACTCTCTGGTGCACCTGAAGCTCCATTCTCCATTATGGTGTCCCAACTGCTTCATTTGAGATTGAGGATCCACCTTTATGTGAATCCATACGCATTCATAAGTTCACAAAACTATGTGATTTTGCATATTCTTGTTGTTCTTCACCATTTACTTTCTTTTTAGCTTTTATTCATTATTCCTCTTTGGCAACAAGCAATCGATGAGGACCTTTCTACTTTGTATAACACAAATACTTCGGATTTGGTTCCTCTACCGCCTAGTAAATAGGACCCAAACAAAACAAAAGTTAACATATGTTAACCTTTGAAATTGCTGACTCTGTTCATGAACCCAAGACTAGCCCCTTAAAAAGGTAGTTTGTAAAAAATAACAAAGCAAAACTCTAAAAAAAAAGAAGAAAATATTAGTTTAAAAAGGGAAAAAAGAAGAAGTAAACCACGGGGATCCCTATAAACTTAATATAATCCTTTAAACTTGCAACTCATGTAATTCTAAACTCATATTCAATTAAAAAACTTAGTTCTTAACCAATTTAATTTGAAAGGAAGAAATTGAGAAAAAATATCAATCTAAAAAACTTGTAAAACAAAAAAAAAAAAGATAGTAGTAAAAAGAAAATTAAATTTTATAGAATTTTTTCAAGAAGATTAAATTATATATATATATATATATATATAT